>CM057826.1:25518658-27918658 GCA_030068075.1 Paguma larvata | reverse complement strand
GCAGACAGCTGACCACAAACAGGCTTGAGAAAATATTTTGGGGGTGATGGACAGGTTCTAAAACTGGATAGTGTTGATGGTTGCACAACTCTATAAATTTACTAAAAACCAGTTAACTGTATAATTACATTAGGCTAATTTCATATTATGTAAATTATACCTCAATGAAGCTGAAAAATGCAATTGGAGATATTACCCTCCTATAGCTAGCAATAAACATTTTCCATAATTCAATTATTTTCTTAAAAAATATAATCATATGTAATAAAAAACTGTACATATTAATCATACAAAAACAATATCTGGGAATTCAAACACAAACATTATGATTTCGTGCTATTAATTAACTGTAACTTGGATTTGACTAAAACTTCTGGTGAGGAATAAAGAAAGCAATCATGTTATTTAAGCCAGCTCATAATGCTGGCACCTGCGTATAGTTAAAGACTATTTCACTGACCCTAGAATGGCAGTTATATTCAATATAACTACCTTGTTTTGGAATCACTGATATATAAGGGTAGGAAGGTATTTCATATATAATCTAGTACAGCCCTTTTGTTTTACGTATGAAAGGAAGTAAAGCAATGAGATAATGTGTTTAAGAGCATACTTTTTCTTTTTTAATATTTATTTATGTTGAGAGAGAGTAAACGAGCACAAGTACGGTAGAGGCAGAGTGAGAGGGAGAGAAAATCCCAAGCAGGCTCCGCACTATCCTCACAGAGCCCAACGCGGGGCGGCTCCATATCAGAACCATGAGATCAGACACTTAACTGACTGAGTCACCCAGGCACCCCAACAGCACACTTTCAAAGTTAATTGCAAAGCTTCCCAATCTTTCCAAGTCTTCTGACTTTCTTGCTCTTCTGTGCAGTGTGGTTATATTGAAAAAAGAAAATGATAGATTATAAAGGATAATCACAGGGAAATATCCAGATAACAGCAAAGATGATTAATTTTTCATCATATAAACAAATTTCTCATAACCCCAAATTGTTGGTTCTTTTTACAATCTACAAAAAAAGGAAGAAAATTTTAGAGCCTTTTATATATATTTATATCATTTAATACTCATAACTTCTTCATGAAAGCATCTTTATTACCTTATTTAATAATTGGAGAAACTAAGGTTCAAAAGAACTTGTCACTTGTGATAGGTAGAAAGCTTATAAATAATAAAGCCAGAATTTTAAAACTAAATTTATCTGATTTCAAAGCCCATATCCATTTTCCCACATTTTTCAGATACTTTAAACCAGTGATCCCCAAAACAATCTTTTTCGATAAATATTGTGTCCAATATTTACAAATTTTATTCGAAAAGTCACAAAATAGACATTTAAAAAGAATAAGATTTAAAAAGTATGTCTAAGGTTCTAATTTCCTTTGCACAATGAGCGAAATTATATTACACACCCCATTCCACCTACTGCATCTTTTCCAGTAGACATATACTGCCTTGAAAACCACTATTCTAGCTACTACTGTATTTTTCCAGGACTGAGTATCATCATCCTTTGAAATTTTCTTCTTTTCTTGATACTTTACCGTCTTTTAAAAGTTTTAACTTCTGTATTTCTAATTTCATTAATTCCTCTATTAAATTTGTGGAGTTAATGTTTATTTACTTGCTTTGAAAGAGAGAGAGAGCGCCATCAGGGCAAAGAGAGAGGGAGAGATAATCCCAAGCAGGTTCCACAGTCAGGGGAGAACAGGATGTTGAGCTTAATCCCATGACTGTGAGATCATGATGTGAGCCAATATCAAGATTCAGAGCACTCAGGTGCTTCTAAACTTGTGTTTTTCTATTCTTACTCTCTTGTATTTTGAGGCTCTTGAAATATTTCCCACTTAAAATTTCAAATAGCTCCATCCAATACAGACATTCTTACTTAAAATTAAGGTTTTTACATGACTAAGAAAAAAACTATACAAAGAATTGAAAACTATAATGTTTCTGAAACACTGAAATTTTTCTGTCAAAAGGCTTACAGTGTTTCGGTTGAGAAAAAAACAAAAACAAAACACCTTAAGTAAGAAGAAAGGAGATACTTCCATAATAGTAACACTGGCTTTTTAATAAAAGTGGCAAGCAATCCCTGAACCTCACCGAAAGTAAAATTTATCTTTTAAAGCTAAATAAAGACTATTGTTGATCAGTGTTATAAGAAACAATGAAGGCAGAATCAGGTTCATTAGAATTCAATGACTACAATACCTCATTACAAGTGTGCTGTAAAGTACTACCATCTAGCTTAAGATGCTTAAATAGACCTGGCACTGGATTACCTTTTACCAATTATGACATACAATCAATATAAAGCAAGTAAAATCTTGCTTCTCAAATCTAGCTTTTATTGTCCAATTCTTTCCAGATGTTAGAACTCTTCCTCCTACCTAATCAAAATTATTCTTATAAACTGACATACAGCTCCTTCATTACAAACCAGTGTTTCTCAAATGTTTAAGACTCTCCGTTCCGAACCAATATTCCCTTCCTTGGGGTGGTAACTGACCCCACTGGGAACGCATGTTCTAAAATATCTTTCACAAAACTTTATATTGTATTGTTACAAGGAACGATTTTTAAATAATAACGACAAATTGTAGAGAAAGTGTATTTGTATTACCCAAGAGAATTGATCTTTCTGAAAGAGTCCCTACAATATTTTCAAAACATAAAAGAGACAAAAGCAAAGTTGGAAGAACAGGAGTCGGTCAGGATAGGCAACCAAAAAAAAAAGAAAAGATCAAAAACTGCAACAGACTTAGTGATTGTGCTAATATTTGGTGCTACCTTCATACAGAAGACTACAAGCTGTTAGAGACATAGAAAGCTCAAGATAACTACAGTCAAAAAATGGGGTCAGGAGGAAGGAAGTAATAAAGAAGAAAGAAAGAAAAAGGAAGGAAAAGAGGGAGGGGAAGGAAGGAAGGAAGGCAAGAAGTAATGATAGAGGGAGGAAAGAAGAACCAAAGACATTACCGAAAAAATTCTACAGGTCAAACTCTGATTTTCAGAACATTTCTAAGTGGCTTAACCACCTGATTCCAACAATGTTGGTTCTATAGTTATCTCTATAGTAGACAGAAAATAGCATTGTTAATAATGCAATTTTAATCTATTCTTGTAAGTTTCATTTGGGCTGTTATTATATATCCAATCACTTACCAGGTACCTCCACAGTGATCTTCATGGGCAAGTCCAATTACAGCAGTGCCAAAATGATCACCCTATTTCTCTCTACTCTATCTTTAAAACCACTGATTGACTTATTCTTCCAAAACTGATTTGTTTGTGTAGTCTCATGTTACCTCATATTTAAGGCATACTTCTATTCCTGCGTTCTGCACTATAATTATTTATAAAATTCTGAGTTTCATGTTAAATCATGAACTACTTGATGGCACAGACATTATCATTGTTTTAATATTCCCAGTGCCTATCACAAGACCAGGCAGTTTCACATGCTGAATAAATGTTATACTTAACTGTTGTAACAGTTGTAACTGTTGCTAATAAGTACCTTACCACACACATATATGGTGCACAACCAAACTGACTTTTTTGTAAAGGCTTTTTCTAATTTTCTATCAAAACAAAGATTATCTGATCAAGAAAAGCTTTTTCCTTGTGTTATTTGTGCTTTGAGCTCCTAACACCTGTAGCAACATATTAAAGTAGAAGTTGCAAAGTCAAACGACAGTGACCATGAAGCCACTTTAAATGAGTAAAAGCAAAGATGGACAGAAAACAAGAGAAGGAAGTGACGATCTGAATGCCCAAAACACCAATGCCATTTAACCGTGGCCATTGGGAATTCAGGTCATGTGGCCAGATCTTTTAAGTGTTTAAGAAGCTTGAAATCTGTCCTTCCTCCTTCTTCTTTCTTTTTTTTTTTTTCCAACAGAGGTTACTAATTTTAAAACTTGGCCATTTTCTTTTTCTTTCTTTCTTTCTTTTTTTATATCATAGTCAAGGAAAACAAGTCTGCAGGACAGATTTGTCCTGTAAGGCATCAGTTTGTGAGCTCTGAAAAGAATGTAATTTCTTCAACTGATAATGATAGATTATTTGGTTTGGTTCAAGGAATCCAATATTACTTTGATTTTTTAATTTACTTCTTGCCTTGTTCCTCTCAGGCTCCTATGCATGCAACCCTTTCTATCTTTCAAAATGATACAATCACATTGACTTTTAATTCCAGAAAGTCTTCTTCCTGCTTTGCTGCCTTTATAAACCTTCAGCATGGAAAATTTTCCACTTCCTCAAGTGTAAACTGTCCCTTTCTCAATCCCTCAGGCTCTCTCTAATTGTTACTCTGGTCACTCCTCAGGAAAGCATCCCCCTGCCTTCCTAGATTTATGTCCTCAGTTAAACATATTCTCAGGTACTCTGTGCTGTTCCCAAAGGCACTTGTAAAACTATAATGAAATAACATTTCTGTAACTAGTTGTTTAATAACTACTCCCTCCCTGGACATCAAGTTCTAAGAGGGCAGGAATGGGTATATCTTGTTCATTACTGTATGCTGATCAAGCACAGCACATGACATGCATCAATAAATATTTGAAGGAAGGAATAAAGGGTCATTTCTTACTATCAAATAAAAAGAAATGGAATTAAGTAAAAGACAGCAAAATTTGAACCTTTCCCTGAGACCAAAGGGGAGATTTTCCCTTAAAACAAGTATATTCTTTTTCGAATTTCTGTATATATCTCTCTATTGAGATTAACTTCTCTATTCAATACCCTTGATCTCCCTATTATGTCTTCTAGATCTGTCTAGTACTAAAAATGTTGTATAAAATCACTCTAATATGCACATACACACAATATAACTGTATTTTGTCAAGTTGTCTTTACATTTCAAAATATTTTTTGCTCTACATGTTTAGCCATTTGTTGAATTCATAAAAATTTTTGCCTAATGTGTTTTCTTGACAGACTTTCCTTTTATTTACCCATTTTCCCAATGTCTCTCCTTACCAGAGTTAGTATTTTATATTCTATCCTGTCTGGCATTAATAATGGCATTCCTATCTTCTTTTATTTTACTTTTTTTCACATTCTTAGCCAAACTCATTATTTGCATCTCTTCAATCACTTTATTTCTTTACTTTCCCTTGGTGATTTCCCTCCTCAAGGATTTTTTAAACATCATGCTAATGATGCCAGCCTGAACCCAGACCTCTTGTCTGAACTCTGGACTGGTATATCCAACTTATTTGACATCTCCATTTGGATCTTGAATATTTTCAAAATGAGTTTTTTTTACTGTTCTTCACACCAGCTCCTTCAGTAACATTCCTCCTTTTGTTAAAGACAATTCATTCTTGCTATTGCTTTGGCCAAAAATGTTGGTATTATCCTTAATTTCTATCTTTTTCACTCCACTTTTGGATCATGACCCTCTGTCTTCAAAATATGTCTGGAATTCAACCATTTCCAAGCAAATTTCCTCCCTCATAGCCTCCTAATTTTCTACCTTTTTCATTCCTAGGCAATTTAACATAGAAGCTAGAGATTCTATTAAAATATGGACCAGATCATGTCACTCCTCTCTGATCAAAATCCCTCAATACATTCCTTTCTCATTCAGAATAAATGCTAAAATCCTTAAAATGATCTATAAGTTTTGAATATGAATAATAATATTTCTTAACCAGAAACTAGTTTTGATAATTCTTTTCTTCTCAGTAAAATAGCACCTGTATCTTACTTAGAAAACATTATTTGTAATTTAAGTGTTATATAAGTTGTTGAGAAAAGATATAATGTTGGCTCAGAAGCAAAAAAAAATGAAGCTAAAGATTCTGTCTTTCCTCAGATCTCCCACATCTACAATATATACTTATATCTGAACTCAAGAAATGTCGGAAGAAAGCAAATGGTTTTATGCTGTTAATCATAAAACAAATATTACAGGGATAATATACATATTTAGAGGAAAAAAAGTTTACAGTTCTAATGTTAACAAGACCAACTCCTCCTTTCAAATCAAACCAATAAACGTCCTGCTTGAGTTCCAGGAAAAGATCAACTTCAGTTACAGCTGCTCTGATTCTAACAATAATTGTTTAAATCTGTTCATAGTAGAAAATACATGAAACCCATTTGCCCACTCTACCACCAATCATTTTTCACTTGAATTTATACTGTCTAGAACAACTGGTGTGATTCACTGTGGCAGATTAAAAGCAGCCACAAATTCTTTGCAAGTCCTCACACTGAGGTGAAGTCTAATTTCCCTCCCTTTGAATCTGGGCTGACCTCACTGACTTTTCACGGTGAATAAAATTCAGCAGAAATGACCTGGGATTCCCAAAGTCATAAGAAGCTTTGAAGCTTTCACTCAATCATTTTACACTCTCTGGGAGCCCTGATCCACCATGTCAAATGTCAGAGTACCACACATTCATGCAGGTGACTCTGTGTTCTGTGATTCTATGTTCTGTTTGATGTCCAGATGAGCCCAGCCTCTGGCCATCCCCACCAAGGTAGCACTCACTGAATGAAACCATCTTGGACCACACAGACCAGTCAGATGAATACTTCAAGTAATCTCCATCAACACTACATGAATAGAGTTGAGCCCTACTTGAATTCTTGACCCACAAAATCATGAAACATAAAAAAATGGTTGTTAATTTAAGCCACACTTAATTATGAGGTACTTTGTTACAGAGCAACGGATGAATGGGACATTCAAAAACATTTTTATTAAGTGGGCAACAAAAGTTTTCATTTCACATTTAATACAGTCTGTATTTTCTTTTCCTTTTTTTCTGGAAACCAAATCTATTTCTTACTTTAACCTTATTTTCCACTTCACTCCTTAAAACTTAAATGACAGCATATAACTACTTTAATCTTTATGTGCTTAGGATAGCAAATTTTAAGGTTTTTAAAAGCTTTTGTAACAGCAGGAAAACCACAATCTCATTTTGTACTTAAAGAAAATTTTGTCCGCGAAACAGTTTATTAACAACGAATTTCTCGCTAAACATTTAAAAATACTTAATCAACTAACATGCAAAGATATAACCTCCTTCAATCCAGAAAACAAACAACTGATATGTGATTAGGAGGAAAGAACAGTACTGTCCTGGGAAGAAGGGTAGGGAGTAATAATATACAAGTAAGGCAAGAATGAGAATACTGAATGAAAAATTCAGGGTCTACTGTCATAATGCTATCTAACTAATTGGTTTTTTAAATTACTTAATACACACACCTATAAAAATGACCAAAATCTGGAACACTGAAAACACCAAATGCTGGAAAAAGAACTCTTGCCTTATTCTTTTTCGGAGAACATCTGGAAGGATATTTGGAAGACCATTTGGTAATTTCTTACAGAACTAAAATACTCTTACCATACAATCCAGCAATCATACTCCTTGGTATTTATCCAAAAGAGTTGAAAACTAATGTTCACACAAAAATCTGCACATAGATGTTTATAGTAGCTTTATTCATAACTGGCAAAATTTAGAATCAACCAAGAGGACTGTCCTTCCAAAGGTGAATAAATAAATTTTGGCACATCCAGACAATGGAATATTATTCAGGACTAAAAAGAAATGAGATATCAAGCCATGAAAAGACATGGAGGAACCTTAAATGCATATTACTAAGAAGAAAGAAGTTAATCTGAAAAGGCTACATGTGGTATGATTCCAAATTCTAGAAAAGGCAAAGTTATGGACTAAATAAAAAGATCAGTGATTGCCAGGGGTGATGAAAAGACAGAGCACAGAGGATTTTTAGAGCAGTGAAAATACTCTGTATAGTATTATAATAATGCATGTTATTATACAGTTGTCCAAATCCGTAGAATGTACAAAAACCAAGAGTGAACCTAAGGCAAATTATGGATCCTGGGTGATCATGATGGGTCAATGTAGGTTCATCCTTCATTTAAGGGGTTAAAAAAAAAGTAATCATTCTGGTGAGTGATATTGATAATAGGGGAGGTTGTACATGTGTGGGGACAGAGGGTATATAGAAAATCTATGTACTTCAATTTTGCTGTAAACCTAAAATCGCTCTTTAAAAATTTTTTTTTAACGTTTATTTATTTTTTAAGAGACATAGAGACAGAGTATGAGCAGGGCAAGGGCACAGAGAGAGGGAGATACAGAATCTGAAGAAGGCTCCAGGCTCTGAGCTGTCAGCACAGAGCCCGACGCGGGCTCGAAGTCACAGACCGTGAGATCATGACCTGAGCCGAAGTCAGCCGCTTAACAGACTGAGCCACCCAGGCGCCCCTAAAATTGCTCTTTAAAAACTCTTTAAAAATTGCTTAATTTCACAACAAATACAGGAAGTAAAAAATGACATCTATATTGGTGAATATGAAGGGATGGAGAACAAAGAATATAAATGGAATACATATATTTATTACTTATGCAAGTTAATTAACTCTTTTGAGGTCCATGTCTTTATCTGAAAAATGAAGATAGTTCCCACAACCTTATATTGTCACTGAGGATTAGAGACAATGTACGTGAACAAAGCATCTTGCACGGATGGGCCACAGTGGTAGATGAGAGTTCAGTAAATACAGCTTTAGAACCACTACTATTATTATTAGCAAAGGGCATAAAATAATATATAAAACTTACAACATGGCAACCAAATAATAAAAGACCGAGTTAATGGCAATCAAATTATATTTTCTTTAAAATGTAACTAACATAAAATGCTGTAACTGTCACATTCAGTTAACTAGTATTAAACACCTACTGTACTTTCAAGGTACAATGCTACCATAATAAAGGTGTAAACTGACAGAAGCATTTTAAGGCTAAACTCAATTTCAGTATAGGTTAATCATATGATAGATGATTACAGAAGTACCTCTCTGCCACTGACAAAAATGAAATCTTGAGAAGGAGAAATCCAGTTAACTAAAATCAAAATAAAATCCTAATAATTAATTTCAATAATCAAAAGAATCAACTCTCATCTGCAAAACTGAGTACTAAAATTTCAGCAAAGATGCATTTAACAAGTGCTCTAATATGGCAAGGTACTTTGAAATGAGCCAAAGGGATTAAGTTAGAAAAGATGTTTCTTCTCACAGCTAGGAAGGTAAGGCCAAGGGGATGAGGAAGCTACTGAAGGATGAACTACACTTAGGAATGGTGCGAGAATGAGAAGACAATATTCATAAATGATACCTAGCAAAATGAGCAAAGCAGGAAATTAAAACAAATTTCTGACCTAGAAGTCTGGGAGACAGAGTATGGAATACTGTGTTTTGGGAGTATTTGGACAAAAGAAAAAAAAGCAACTGGAAATCTGAATGTGGAACATAGGAAAATGAACAGACAAGAGGAATCAAAGTTATGTAGGATATTATGTACTCTTTGTCTCAGCTCAGCCTCAAGAAGAAAAAGCCTTCAAACAATACTAAATAGTGTTAAGAACAGAGCTTTTAATTATAATTCCACCACTTACCAGTGAATGACTGGATTATTTAAAGGTTTTCTCAGATATGAAGTGAGGGTAACAGTACCCGTATCATAGTTATTTTAAATATTATGAGATACAATGTATGTAAAAATCAATGTAGAAGACGCTCGATAAACACTATTAACAGTTTTGAGATGCAAGATGATATATTAGAAAGTGTTTTAAAATATTAATATCAAAACTATTAATAAATAGTGTCATTCACTGAATAACTTCTGTACGCCAGATATTTGCTATTTTACTTTATATAAATTTTAATCTTCACTACATTCTTATATTAACTTCTCTACTTTACATTTATGAAATATCTATGTAAGTAGACAAAACAGCTGCTTTATAACACTGTAAAATATTTTCCTTTAAAAATACAATTTTTTGTGTTTTAAGCTGATATTAAGGATATACAGTAAATAAAATTACATTAACAAAGATACTGATACACTGGAAGTAAACAGTCAAAAGAAAAAGGCCTTTGGCAGAGGCCTCTGAGAAATACCACAGAAAACTGACACAAAATGAAAACATCTGGGGTGATGATAGTTAAAGAAAATTGTGAAAGGGAATATGAGAGATGAGAGTTTAAGAACAGTGTATTTCATATATTAGCTAGACTGGGGATATTTTTTGTTATTATTGATAATAACAGTAGCTAATCCCTGATATGTATGTTATTCGTTGCTTTTATATTCATAAAATTTAACTTTCATGGGAATCTTGTAACATAAATATTATTCATTCACCAAAAATTTATTGAGTACCTACTATGTGCCAGGCATTGTTAATACAACTGTACGGAAGAAAATAACAGTATTCCTGCACTGTCCACAGCTTGCAGACTATACAGAAACTGAAATTATTCCAAGAGATTAAGCACTTTGCCTAAATACACATAGCTATTAAGGAATAGAGAGAAGATATGAACTGAAGTCTGAAATCCAACCTCTTACCAGCTACATTTACTGCCTCAACAAAATAAAAAGATAAATTCTGTAATGCTGACAAACTACAAAACTATACGAAGTGATATAAAATTTCCTCAAGAAAAATAAAAACCATCACATTATTTAATGTTTCATTAATAATTTATGAATAATTGAATTTATTTAATTCTAATTCAATAATCCCAAGCTAAATGCAGTTGTAACACTTAAAGGATTAAAAACTTGGATATTAGTTCAAGAGGAAAACAGCGGTTATCCAAAGTTAACAGCTAATTCACAGAGTTCTACATTATCTGATCTAGTTCAGTTGATTACTCAAGCGTTCCTATTATCAAATCAAAAAATTCTAAGGAAAAACAATAATAGGTCTTTGTAGAAAGCAAAAACATCAGCAACGAATTATAACAATGCCATCTATAGGACAATTAGTAGAATGCAGACAGCTAACTGGAACTTGCAAATGATTCTTAACCATTTTCATTAGTAATTTATAGAATGAAAATTAATAATCAATAAAACCTTCAAAACTGGATCTTACCCTACACGTTATAAGACTAGAAACTGGCAGCACTCAATTTATAATTCTTATATAACTACATTTGAGCTTCTGCAAATAGTGAACATTTCCACATCTACCAGTATTAGTTGGGTCCTACTGCTTAATAATATACAATCCTTTAAATCATATTCAAACCAAAAAGTTAGTATCTAATAAGACTTTACACAGAAAGCCCAAAAATCTCAAGACTAAACTACATTCTAAGTAACTTCCATGCCTTCAGAAAAACTTTCTTCTAGAAATAAAATTTTACAAGAGTATTTAACAGAATACCTAACTTGTAAAGTAATATAAGTATTTCAAGTTTCGGGTCACAGAAAAAAGAATGAATATAAAGATATGAATCATTATTTACCACAAAAATTTAAAGATTACCCTAGTTACTAAATTGAGATTATCAATAAAAATAATGCCCTCAATTTATTCATGCAGGGAAAGAAAAATAAATGTAAAATTTCTACCTGAAACAGTAGCATCACTAGCTCACAGAAGTCAGCTTCAATCCGATTAGTTACAAGAAATCTTTTCTTTAAAATGTATTTTTTCTTTAACTCTGTCTGCAGAGATATTACTGGAAAGTACCTAAAAGTCCTTAAAGGTAAGGTGGCGGGATAGAAAGCTGTAGTTCAAATCTACAAATATACTGCCTGACCTATCATCATTCACACTTTAAAACTCCCTTTATTGAAAGTAAGGTAAGAAACGGTAAATAAACCAATTTACAAGGTTTACTTTCTGACATGTCATCTATCCTCGCAACAAAATTGCCATAGTACATAAAATCATCAAGTCTAAGCATAACAACAGTATCAGATAAATTAAGTAATATATGAACAACAGGTAAAAAAGTGGACCTCAGAGAGATTCTAACTTGCCTAACTTCATAAAATGAGTAATTAGGAAAGTCGAATCCAGGATTCCATGGAATAAAATCTACTATAGGTTTTATATTACTGTGTAGTAATCCCAACTATCACAGTCAAAAAGCCAAAGTGATCCCAGAGAAATTAGATAGATATGCGGTTGGTACTTCCCATGGTACACACTAGGTTAAAAGTATAATACACACTAATAACTAAAGGAAAATCTAACCACAGTTTTGTCTCATACACAGATCTTACGGATTCAAAAAAATTATTTTCTAAGAATATACTCCTGGGGTGCCTGGCTAGCTCAGTCAGTAGAGCATGCAACTTTTGATCTTGGAGTCCTGAGTTCGAGCCCCATGCTGGGCACAGAGCTTACTTTAAAAAACAGGAAGAAAGAAAAGAATATATTCCTAAACTGGGCAACCTCAAAATGAGATTTAATCTATCCTATGAATAACATCATTTTCTTTATTCAAATATCAAGCTAACAGATATGTTTAGGGTAAGAAACAAGAGTACAGAAATTATAATAAAGATCCAATTTTTAAGAAATCGGTCAAAATCCAAAGTTATTACATGAAAAACAAGGGAGAAGGAAATAGGCAGTAAAAGAAACTGGTAATGTACTTTCAAGAACCATATGAAGGAAAACGTATTTCAGCAATTAAGGAATCATTTATGTCCCTTTATAAATGAGTTACATTTTATCAAAGCAATATAAAATTAAGTAAGTTTTAAAGCATTAATCAATTTTGTACCTGGGGTACGTGGGTAGCTCAGTTGGTTGAGCATTTGACTCCTGATCTTGGTTCAGATCATGATCTCGTGGTTCTTGAGATCGAGCCCTCTGCTGAGCCCACCTCGGGCTCTGTGCTAACAGTGCAGAGTTTGCCTGGGATTTTCTCTTTCTCCCTCTTTCTCTGTCCCTCCCCTGCTTACACGTGCACTCTCTCTCAAAATAAATAAATATTTTATTATTTTAAAAAAATTTTTTAAAGTTTATTTTTGAGAGACAGAGTGCTGGTGGGGGAGGGGCAGAGAGAGACAGAATCTGAAGCAGGCTCCAGGCTAGGCTGTCAGCACAGAGCCCAATGCAGGACTCAAACTCACAAACCATGAGATCACGACCTAAGCCCAAGTCAGACACTCAACTGACTGAGCTACCCAGGTGTCCCTATCTTATTATTTTTTTTAAGTTTATTTATTTATTTTGAGAAAGCAAGTGGAAGAAGGGCAGAGAGAGAGGGGGAGAGAATCTCAAGCAGGCTCCACACTGTCAATGAAGAGCCCAATGAAGGGCTTGAACTCACAAACTGCGTGATCATGGCCTGAGCTGAAGTTGGACGCTTAACTAACTAAGCCACCCATGCACCCCAATAAAAAGAAAATTTTTTGTACTAACCATATTTTATTTTCATAAAATAACTTTATAAATTATAGGATTTTACTCTGTAGTAAATTAGTTCTCCTTCACCTAACTGAAGGCAAACTAAAATCCTTATGTGTGTGTGTGTGAGGCTGCAAAATTGCAAACTTAGTGACAGTACAGACTTATCTTCCTAAGTTCTCAAGTCTTAAATCATCACTTTTGATTCTGACTTGGCAAGAACATAAAGAAAATTAATCCTCAATAGAATGCTTATCTTCATTCCATGGTACGGAAGAAGGCAGGCACAGTGTTTACCAGATAGTTCTAAGCAAAGAGTCGTTTTTGCTTTGCTTTGGTGTGACTCTTATGACAGGATAAATGTCATCAAACCATTATGGTTCAATGGTAATTTTGCTATGGTTTTAAGATTTTAGCCTAGATTTTTACATCTCTCACTCCATTTTCAAAATAGTACTCAAACCAGAAGCGGTTATGTGCCAATGGAAATATCAGTAACAATTTTTACAGGAGATGAAATCTTATTTTTCAAGGTACATATAATGCACTTTAGGTCCAAGGGTAAAATGTAATATGGAATGAGTTTCTTTTGGTGGGTGTGAAGGGGTAGGAGGGCACTAAAAAATTAGCTAGAGAATTAAGAGTATACGTATTAGTCGGCATTGTGGAAATAATAAGAAAATCTGAAAGTTTCTTAAGGAGGAGATAAAACTGATCCACCATAAAATGTAATTTATAAGTCCTGAATGATAAAATCAAACTAGCAAGGGCAAAAAATTTTGCAGCCGTCAAAGCAAAGAACTGGAATGGAGAGCAAAGTGGCCATAGTGACTTACAGAGAAGAGGTTGAGGAATCTCTATTTCTGCGTCTAGGTATGATAAACATCTTCAAAGTTGGATATAAACATTATGGCCAAATATTATTGTTAACCCATTATTAAACAGTAGGATTTAAACTTTTCTAAAAGTTGCTGAAAACTAGTCAATAAAGTATTTTAAGAGTATAAGCTCAGTCTCTGAAAAAAATTATTAGAAACTAATGAAAAGGTGTGTAACATCCCAGACACAGGATAAAGATGCCAGTGAAAAGCATGTAAGGTAGCCAAGTCACAGAGATGAAGAGTCCAGTGGTGAGGCGATGTCCATAAGCAATACTTTTCTTGGCTGGAAAACAATTACAAAATGAGACCATTTTAATAGCTACTAATAGCAAAAAAAAAATAGTATGCTATGTCCATTTTATAGAACACATATGAAACAGCTTTGTAATGATCATTTAAGAACATTATTTCTTGTTCTATAGTAATGTGTTCTTTATTACCAAAAAAGACAAATTCAGCCTACTAAATGTAAAGCATCAACTCTAAACTTATGCACTCAAGTATCAAAAGTTGAGTGACACGTGTGTCCTAACAATTTGATCATGCCTCATGCAAGATCTACTTGTGTGATTTCACCATATTCAAGTATCATCTGTGTACCATTACTTACTTATTAATCTTTTTCTTTAAAACGGCTACTTATTGAAACGCTCTGATAAATAGGATGCTTGTAACAAGTGCTTCTCAAGTGACACAAATCTATACGCCCTTCAGTTCTCCTATTATCAATTTATGTTATCCTAGTCTTCGAAGACATTTACATTTGTGTCACTTAAGATGCTTTTTCTTTCTCAAATTTCTCCTTTTTATCCATGAAATCAAGGATGTAATGTGCAATAGTTATATTTTTCTGATATTTGTATACCTTATCCCTCCCAGAAGAGCTGCTTGATGAAACAACTTAAAAATGATGAGAACCTGTAATAGAGATAATGCAAGATATAAATATATTAATGTGATACTGTCAACTGACAGATGGAAAGGCTATCTTTTATTCTGAAGTTATCTTTCCTATTTTACCCTTTTATGTGTTAAAATGTCCCCTCTAAGCAACATAAAAAGTTGGCAGTCCCATAGTAAAATTTAACTGGTTGGTAAAATTCACTTAAAAAACAAAATCACCTTTAGTGAAAACACTGGTATTAAACATGCTGACAGTTCCAATACAAAAACAAAGAGATGGCTTTAAAGTTTCAGAGAAAGTTGTCAGTTTTTTCCTAACTAAATCAATAATTTAGTAAATAACTTTGGAAAAAGAGGTCACTTTCTGTCTAACTTATCGGAAAAAAAATTCCAAACATCTAAAGGAACTTGAAATAAAGAAGAAACTTTCCAGAGGGTAATTATCTACCTTTATTATAGAAACTTCAAATTTGGATAAAGTATACTGAGAAAAGAAATTCCACTAATTTTCTTTTTCATCAGGAAATAGATGGGAAAAAAAGAAAGGAAAATTACCACAAATGAAATGAAAAGGGCAATTCATTTGCAACAATGGAGTGCAGTTATTCCACATATATTTTTCCACGGGAGATAATGATGTGGTAAAGAAATGGATACCAGATGCATTTCTTTATGTCTGTGTTCTACCAATGATAATAAATGATGAAATATGATTTCATTGACTTATAAGCTAACAGCAAGGTCCTTAGGGAATTTGATACTCTGCAAGGAATTTCTGGTGTTCAATTAGCATCACTTTTACAAAAAATGAAGGCAGCTCTGGAGATCCTTAAGCATGTGTTATCACATACCACTGTATGGTAAGATTTACACTGTCTTTATATGTCAAAACAAAGGTCAGAAACCATTTAAATGAGAGTGATGAACAGGAGCTGGCTATTTTTTAAGACTCTTTTGACTTTAACTGAACAAAAGTTAAGTTAAAGAATGTTACTGAGCTTTCAGACATGTATACTTTTACACATTCTTAATATTAAAATGTAATCCTGCAAATAGTGAAGTTTTACTTCTTCCTTACCAATTTGGATGCTTTTTATTTCTTTTTTCTGTGGCAGGACTTCCAATACTATGTTGAATAAAAGTGGTTAGAGTGGACATCCTTGTCTTGTTCTTGACTTCAGGGGAAAAACTATAACTATTTGCAGATGATATGATACTATATGTCGAAAATCCTAAAAACCCCAACAAAAACACTACAACAACTGATAAATGAATTCATTAAGGTTGCAAGATACAAACTCTATTATAGAGAAATCCATTGCATTTCTATACATTAATAATAAAGCAGTAGAAAAAGAAATTAAGAAAACAATCCCATTTGCAACTGCATTAAAAATAATAAAAAACCTAAGAATAAACTTAAAGAGGTGAAAGACCTGCACTCTGAAAACTATAAAACAATGATGACAACCTCATTGTCACTGTCATTGTCGATGTCACTGATGAGGTTGACACAAAGAAATGGAAAGACATTCTATGCTTATGGATTGGAAGAACAAATATTGTTAACATGTCTGTACTACACAAAACAATCTACAGATTTAATGCAAAACCTATCAAAATATCAACAACATTTTTCACAGAACTAGAACAGATAATCCTACAATTTGTATGGAGCCACAAAAGACTCCAAATAGCCAAAGGAATCTTGAAAAAGAAAAAACTGGAGGGATCACAATTCTAGATCTCCAAGTTATATTACAAAGTGGTAGTAATCAAAGCAGTACGGTACACTAGTACAAAAACAGACACATAGATCAATGACACAGAAAAGAAAGCCCAGAAATAAACCTAATTTTATGGTCAATTAATCCTTGACAAAGAAGGCAAGAATACGCAATGGAAAAAAAAGACAAGTTTCTTCAACAAATGGTGTTGAGAAAACTGGACAGCTACATGCACAAGAATGAAAATGGACCACTTTCTTAACCATACACAAAAATAAACTCAAAATAGATTAAAGACCTAAAAGTGAGACCTAAAACCACAACAACCCTAGGAGAGAGCACAGACAGTAATTTCTCACACTGGTCATAGCAACATCTTTCTAGATATGTCTCCGAAAGCAAGGGAAACAAAAGCAAAAATTACTGGAACTACAGCAAAATATAAAGCTTCTGTACATCAAAAAAAAGAAAAAAAATCAACAAAACTAAAACATAACCTACCAAAGAGGAGAAGATATTTGCAAATGACATATCTGAGGAAGGGTTAGTATCCAAAATATATAAAGAGCTTACACAATTTAACACCTAAGAAACAAATAATCCAATTAAAAAATAGGCAGAAGACATGAAGAGACACTTTTCCAAAGAAGACATCCAGATGGCTAAAAGACACATTAAAAAATGCTCAACATCACTCATCATTAGGGAAATACAAATCAAAACCACAATGAGATACCAGCTCACACCTGTCAGAATGGGTAAAATAAAAAACTCAAGAACAACAAGAGGATAAGGAAAAAGAAGAACACTCTTGCATGGTTGGTCGAATGCAAACTGATGCAGCCATTGTGGAAAACAATATGGACGTTTCTCAAAAAATTAAAAATGGAACTACCCTACAATCCAGGAATCACACTACTGGGTATTTACTAACCTTATGTTTATTGCAACATTATTTATAATAGCCAAATTGTGGATATGAATGATGAACTGATAAAGAAGATGTGGTATGTATATACAATGCAATTTTATTCGGCCATAAAAAGAAATCTTGCCAACAACATGGATGGATCTAAGAGTATAATGCTAAGTGAAATAAGCCTGTCAAAGAAACACAAATAACATATGATTTTACTCAAAATAAAAAGAAGGGAAAAAGACGGAGACAAACCAAAACAAACAAACATACAAACAGAAAAAACACAGTTTCTTAACTTCAGAGAACAGATGGTTATTTGAGGGGAGGTGGGTAGGGCATGGGCAAAATAGGTGAAGGGGATTAACAGCACACTTATCTTGATGAGCACTGAGTAATATATGGAACTGTTGAATCACCAAATCGTACACCTGAAAACTAATATAACACTATGTTAGCCATGCTGGAATTAAAAATTAAATTTAAAAAATAAATAAATAAATAAAATGTAATCCTCTCCCTTTGATGCTACAGTTAACATACAGTTTCAGTGTTTTTTCATAAGGGTATAATTTTTGAGAAAATTCCCATCAAGAATTACTAGAGCAAAAAGAACTATTGAACGTGTCTGTACTGATCTCAGAACGTGATCTAATAAGAGCTTTTGGACTATAATTTACCAAACTTGATAAGAACTATGTAGGAAAAGTCTCGCTGAGGAATCAAGTCAATCTGAGGAATATGGTTAACTGATTTTGTCTAATAGATTTAGAACAAACATCCTAAGATTAAATATTAAAAATAAAGTTTTCTTTTGTTTGTAGTTCTATTCAAATTTTTATTAGAAATTAATTTTGAGCCATACCTTAGAAATATAAATGTTACTAAAGTTTATACAGGTTTAAGTAATCTATGTAGACATTTCACATGTGTTTAAGATAAACAAAACTTTTTAGATATTTGTTCAGAAATACATTAGCATTTACACCTCTGAAAAATGTCCAAATAAATGCCCAATAATAAGGAAATGGTTGTATACTGGGTCCTATACAAGTGTTTGATAAACTGTACTCAGAAAAATACCACCTAATGTTATTTTAACAGTAATATAAATTAACTTCCTGAAGAAAACCTTTTTTAAAAAAATCTCAAAAAAAGTTCTGAGTTTAAAATAGTATTTAAAAGTATCTATTGTTAAAATTAAAATGGTAAAGCAAAATCTGAAAACTATGTAAGCTCTCCAAATAATATTCTATAACCAGGCCATACTACTAAACTTCTCTCAAGTTCAGTTTACATTTATTATACAGTTTTGAAGGTAATAAATGGGTTACGTGAGAAATAGTCAATATTAAAGCAATAAGCCACTTCTTGGCACTATAATGATAAAAATTATTTTCCTGCAATTTAATAAACAGAATTATGGCAACGATGGCCATTATCCATAGGTTTTAAGACTATCAACACTATCTCTTGAGATGAACTATAAAGTGTGACAGCTTTTTATTGGTCACCAAATATCCATGTGCTCTCCACAAGTCTCAGACCCTAACCAATAGGGCAAAGCCATGTAACTGGTTCTGGCTAATGCATCATGAGTGGAAATGTCCTGTGTGTCGTTTCACAGCTGAAATATTTAAGAGCCAATGGGAAAACCCTCTAGCTCTTTCTTTTCCTGTGGTGGTCACTGTGGCGGTCCAATGTTCCAGATGTGCCATTACAGGTTGTCAGAAACTCCTATCACTCTGGCTTCTTGAGCTACTGGGTGAAGCAGTTCTTTCACTAAATTGTAAAAATTTAGTGTATAAATGGTCGATAAATTGTGTTGGCTAAGTAATATGAGCAAGAATAAACTTTGGTTGTGGTTTATAGTGTAAACTTAAAACTATTCTATTTTATTAATAATTGATTTTTATAATAGTATTTTTTAATAAGAGATTATAATAATTCTGGTCCATTTATCTGGTAGGCTTGGCTAAAAGAGAAGAACCCTCTGATAGGCCAATTGCTTTATGTCTTACCTATTTCCCATAACCAATGGATAAAACACAAATATTTAATAAAAACAATCTTATCCAACTTCTTATATGTAACCATACAAAAAGTATATTATGAACACTAGACATTTTCACATAACTAAAAAAACTCTTGTAATACAAATTCATATTTGTTTTATCCCTTTCTCTCTACGTATACAGTACTCACTTTTTTGTGTGTGTGCTAAACCACTGACTTAACTGCATTATAACACTGCATCCTAAGAAAAAGGTCATTCTCCTCCGCAATAATAAATTGCCACACTTAATTTAACATTGATACAATTATCTTATATATAATCCATATTCAATTATCCCAATAACATCCTCAGAAGTGGCCATCCAGGATCACTCAATTAATCAAGGATCACACTATATTTATCATGTCTCTTTTAGAACAGTTCCTCAACCTATATGTTTTTAATCTTTCAAGGCACTGATATTTTTGAAGACTTAATGCCAATTGTTTTGCAGTCTTTCTCAATTTGAGTTGCTTTGATTTTTCCCCCTTATTAGATTCAGATTAAAAGAAATTGTGTTGTTAAGATTTTTAAAAATTATAGAAAGTAAACCACAACAAATCTTGGCTAGTGGGGACATCACCAAAAGCAATGAAGAAGGAATGGGTTTTTAAATTTTTTTTTAATGTTTATTTATTTTTTGAGAGAGAAGGGTGCACTAGTAAGCCGAGGAGGGGCAGAGAGAGATGGAGACACAGAACCTGAAGAAGGCTCCAAGCTCTGAGCTGTCAGCACAGACTGCAACGCAGGGCTCGAACTTACAGACTGAGACATCATGATCTGAGCTGAAGTCAGGACACTTAACCAACTGAGCCACCCAGGCGCCCCTGAAGAAGAAATGGGTCTTTAAACTCTGTAAGACATACTCTTCAGGGCATGCTGATGACTCTCAGTCCCAACCTCTCCCTAAACCTGAGGCTTATATTATCAACTGACTGCTGGACATCTTCAACTGTCCTACAGACAATTCAATCTAAAACTTTCAAAACTCATCTCAGCCACAAAGCTTAATGCAACTACTCTCCGACCTTCCACATTCCTTTTCTTTTTAATTAATTAACCAATTAATTAATTAATTTTGAGAGAGAGGGAAAAAGAGAGAGAGAGAACTCACATGCACCGGCGACACAGAGAGGGAAAGATCAATCCCAAGCTGGCTCCGCACTGTCAGTGCAAAGCCTAATGTGGCCTCGATCTCACAAACCATGAGATCATGAGATGCTTAACTGATTGAGCCACTCAGGGCCCCTCCCATATTCCTTTTCTAAATTAAATATCAGCACCTCTTGGACACAGCAAGGGCAGTCATAAGAGGCAAGAATATAGCAATCCAGGCCTTCATAAGAAGGAATAAAGGTCTCAGATATACAAACTTACACTTAAAGAGCTAGAATAAAGAACAGCAAATAAAACCTATAACCAGCAGAAGACAGGAAATCATAAAGATCAGGCAGAAATCAATGCTATCAAAATTTAAAAAAAAAAAACACAAAATGAAACAAACAAAACAAAAAACAGATCAACCGAACCAGGAGCTGGTTCTTTGAAAGAATTAACAAAATAGATAAACCCCTAGCCAGTCTGATCAAAAAGAAAAAGGAAAGAATCCAAATAAATAAAATCAAGAACGAAAGAGGAGGGATCACAACCAACACTGCAGAAATAAAAACAATAATAAAAGAATATTATGAGCAATTATATTCCAATAAATTGGGCAATCTGGGAGAAATGGACAAATTCTTAGAAACATATAAACTACCAAAACTCAAACAAGAAGAAATAGAAAATTTGAACAGACCCATAACCAGTAAAGAAATCAAATTAGTAATCAAAAATCTCCCAAAAAACAAGAATCCAGGACCGATGGCTTTCCAGGGGAATTCTATCAAACATTTAAAGAAGAGTTAACACCTATTCTTTTGAAGTTGTTCCAAAAAACAGAAATGGAAGAAAAACTTCCAAACTCATTCTATGAAGCCAGCATTACCTTCATTCCAAAACCAGACAAAGATCCCACTAAAAGGGAGACCTATAGACCAATTTTTCTAATGAACATGGATGCAAAAATCCTTAACAAGATACTAGCCAACCAGATCCAATAATACATTAGAAAAATTATCCACCATGACCAAGTGGGATTTATACCTGGGATGCAGGGCTGGTTCAATATTTGCAAAACAATGTGATATATAACATCAATAAAAGAAAAAACAAGAACCACATGATCTCAATAGATGCAGAAAAAGCATTTGACAAAATACAGCATCTTTTCTTGATAAAAACACTCAAGAAAGTAGGGGTAGAAGGCTCATACCTCAAGATCATAAAAGCTATATATGAAAGACCCACCACTAATATCACCCTCAATGGGAAAAAATTGACAGCTTCCCCCTAAGGTCAGGAACATGAAAGAAATGTCTCATCACTGTTACTCAACATAGTATTGGAAGTCCTAGCTTCAGCAGTCAGACAACACAAAGAAATAAAAGGCATCCAAATCAGCAAGAAGGAAGTCAAACTTTCATTCTTCGTAGACAACATGCTACTTATATGGAAAACCCAAAAGAATCCACAAAAAAACCTGCTATAACTGATCCATGAATTCAGCAAAGCCACAGGATATAAAATCAATGAATAGAAATCGGTTGCTTTTCTACACACCAATAATAAAGCAACAGAAAGAGAAATCAAGGAATTGATCCTGTTTACGATGGCACCAAAAACCATAAAATACCTAATAAACCTAACCAAAAAGGTCAAAAATCTATACACTGTAAACTATAGAAAGCTTACGAAAGAAATTGAAGACACACAAAAAAAGAAAAATTATTCCATGCTCATGGATTGGAAGAACAAATATTGTTAAAATGTCGATACTATCCAAAGCAATCTACACATTCAATGCAATCCCTATCAGAGTAACACCAGCATTCTTCACATAGCTAGAACAAGCAATCTTAAAATTTTTATGGAACCAGAAAAGACCCCAAATAGCCAAAGCAATTCTGAAAAAAACCAAAGCTAGAGGCATCACAATCCCAGACTTCAAGACGTATTAACAAAGTAGTCATTATCAAGACAGTACATGGTACTGGCACAAAACCAGACACTTAAATCAATGGAACAGAATAGAGAATTCAGAAATGGACCCGCAAACATATGGCCAACTAATCTTTGATAAAGCAGGAAAGAATATCCAATGGAATAAAGACAGTCTCTTCACCAAATAGTCTTGGGAAAACTGGACAGCAACATGCAGAAAAATGTACCTGGATTACTTTCTTACACCATACACAAAAATAAACTCAAAATGGATGAAAGACCTAAAACCTAAGACAGAAAATCATGAAAATCCTAGAGGAGAAAGCAGGCAAAAATCTCTGTGACCTCAGCCACAGCAACTTCTTATTCAACACGTCTCAGGAGGCAAGGGAAACAAAGGAAAATGAACTATTGGGACCTCGTCAAGACAAAAAGCTTCTGCACAGCGAAGGAAACAATCAGCAAAACTAAAAGGCAACCAACAGAACGGGAGAAGGTATTTAGAAATGACATGTCAGATAAAGGGTTCGTAACCAAAATCTATAAAGAACTTATCAAATTCAACACCCAAAAAACAAATGACCCAGTGAAGAAATCGGCAAAAGAGATGAACAGACACTTTTCCAAAGAAAACATCCAGATAGCTAACAGACACATGAAAAAATGCTCAACATCACTCATCGTCAGGGAAATACAAATCAAAACCACAAGGAGATACCACTTCACGCCAGTCAGAATGGCCAAAATTAACAAGTCGGGCAACAACTGATGTTGGCAAGGATGCAGGAAAGGAGGATCTCTTTTGCACTGCTGGTGGGAATGCAACCTGGTGCAGCCACTCTGGAAAACAGTACGGAGGTTCCTCAAAAATTAAAAATAGAAATACCCTATGACCCAGCAATTGCACTACTAGGTATTTATCCAAGGGATACAGGTGTGCTGTTTTGAAGGGGCACACGCACCCCAATGTTTATAGCAGCGCTATCAACAATAGCCAAAGTATGGAAAGAGCCCAAATGTCCATTGACAGATGAATGGATAAAGAATATGTGGTATACACACACACACAAACACACGCACACACACGAGTATTACTTGGCAATCAAAAAGAATGAAATCTTGCCACCTGCAACAATGTGGATAGAACAAGAGGGCATTATGCTAAGCAAAATAAGTTAGAGAAGGACAAATATCTTATGACTTTACTCATATGTGGAATTTATGATACAAAACATAAACATAAGGGAAGAGAAGCAAAAACAACATAAAAACAGGGAGGAGGACAAAACATAAGAGAACGAACTGAGGGTTGCTGGAGGGGTTTTGGGTGGGGAATGGGCTAAATGGGCAAGGGGCATTAAGGAAGACACTTGTTGGGATGAGCACTGGGTGTTATACATAGAGGACAAATCACTGGAATCTACTCTTGAAATCATTATTGCACAATATGCTAACCTGAATGTAAATTTAAAAATAAATAAAAATAAAATAAATTCAGCCTAATAAAGATACTTCCCTCTGCCTTACCCCACATCAAATAAGATACCAAAAAGACCTACCGGTTTAATCTGTATTTCTTAAAACCATTTTCTTTCCTACTATACTGTCTTTGTTCTAGTATTTTAGGATTTGTTTGTTTCCCATACTCTTACAATAGCTTAACCGGATCCATCTTCCAGTCTTATAATCTTTAGATACAGCTTTCTCACTGTACCAGACTAATATATTCAAAACACAAATTTAATCAAATAGCTCACTCTTGAAATCTTTCAATGGTTCCTCTTCAAGAATAGAATGAAGTTCGAACTCAGCATAGCCTACAAGGCTTTACAAAACTGAATGGCTGTATCTACATCTCTACGTACTTCTTGACTTGCTCTTGATGCTTTTTTTCAGTTATACTGCTTTTCTAACTTTAGTCATTGGATATCATTTTTATAATTTTTGCAAATTTCCCCCTGGGGCAAAAGATATTTCATGGGGGTAGAAGAACAATGACATTTAAAGTTCATCAACTTCTTCCTATGTAAATTTCACAACAAATAGTTTGATCAGGAAATATTTGCTTAGCCACCACACTAGGTGCAAGGTGTTGTTCTATGAAGTACTATGAGAGATACAAGAACAATTAGACATGTACCCTGCTCTAGGAAATTTCCAGTATAGAATGTAAATTTTTTTAAAGGTACATATATAATTATAGGTAAGTAGAAAAGCACAAGGATCATAAACAAGATCCAAATAAGTTCAGGGAAAGGAGAAATTATTTTTGAGTACGAAAGGCTGGAAGGAAATCCGGGAAGATTTCCTATGGGGAGGTGGCAGCTGGTGTCTTGAAGAATGTGAAAGGTTTGGGTATGAGTGCGAAGGAAATAATCATAGTTACTGCCAACTCGCTTTCTGCAAGGCAACTATTCTAAATTAGTTCTGCCCCCACACACATAAGGAATATGACACTTTACTTTAGTTATAATGGCTCATTAAAAATAATTCTTGGGGCACCTGGCTAGCTCAGTCTGTAGAGCATGTGACTCTTGATCTCAGAGTTATCAGTTCAAGCCCCACACTGGGTGTAACTTAAAAATGAAATCTTAAAAGACAAAACAAAACAAAACAAAACCCTGATTCTCAAAGGGAGAATAGTAATAAGAGGATGCCCTCTCAGAATCTCATGAGTATCCTTTGGGAAAAAACTCTCAAGGTGTCTTGCACTTGGTGCTACTTCCTATGAATGGGAACCTCTGCTCTTAAGAACACACCTAACCGATTCTAGCAAGTTTCTCCAAATTCCTATAGTCTTCATACAATGCTAGTCTAGACATACATCAAAATAACAAAATCTTTTTGCATTTTAGTTCAGCTAAGAATTTCTCAAAGGGAAGATGAATGACAAAAAAAGAATAAAACAAAACAAGAACTTGCAGATATTAAAAGAGTAGACATGCTTATTCACTATAGAATTCCTATCCTAAAACACAACTCACCACACAAGCTCTTCCCATAAATCCATTTTAAATCTTGGCTATAATAAAATCCTTCCTCCTGGAAGAGTTGAATCAGTGAACAGCTTATATAATAATTTTTTAGGGCTATCCACAGTACTTAAGTAGTAATAGCTCCTGTATCTCCCTTTTCTTTTAACCTTCTCTCTTTACTACTAAAAAAAAAAAAAAAAAAAAAAAAAAGTTAGGATAAAAGTTTCTTTCATTATAGAGTGAAGAGGTACAAAGTGCAAATTATTGGGGTATATGGTCTACAAAACTGCGAGCACATTTATGATAATAGTTACTAATCCTGACTATCATATGCTCAAAAGACGTTGCTTAGCATTGAAGTGGAACAGGCTAAAGCTGACAAAAGAATTCATAGGCTACTGTAATAATCTTAGCATGAAGTAATGAGGATCAACTAGGGTAAAAGCAGTAAGAACAACAAAGTTATATACGGGAAAGAAGTTTTGCAGGTTGGGTCCTACCACTAGAGTGAAAACATGGGAGAAAAGAGAAATAGACAAAACATGACGAATTTTGAGACTAGGGTACCCATGAAGATACTGTGGCTTATTGAGTCATTAATTAGTAGGTCTTTTTCAAAGTCTTTCTGGGTACAGATTTAAGAGGCAGGCTTTTCTATTAAGTGCGACTGGGTTGTCTAAAGAGGAAATAAAGGCAAATGATGGGGGAACCAACTGTGTGCTAGAAGAACAAAGAAAGTATTATTGTTTATTTTTTAACCTTTGAAAGTCTTGGTTCTATTTTTTAATATATTTTGCTTAAATTTTTTTTTAAATTTTTAAATATTTTATTCATTATTGAGAGACAGAGCACTAGCAGGGAAGGGGCAGAGAGGAAGGGAAACAGAATCTGAAGCAGGGTCCAAGCTCTGAGCTGTCAGCACAGAGCCTGACACAGGCCTCGAACCCATGAACCATGAGATCATGACCTAAGCCAAGGCTTGAGGCTCAAAAGACTGAGTCACCCAGGCACCCCTAAAAATATTTTTAAAAAATCACCTTCCAGGCCTCACTTAACCTATACACAAACGCATGTACACACACATATATTTTTTTTATATTTATTTACTTTTAGAGAGAGAGAGAGAGAGAGAGAGAGCATGAGAGCAGGGGAGGGGCAGAGAAAGACGGGGAGAGAAGGGGAGAGAGAGAGAGAGAGAGAGAGAGAGAGAGAGAGAGAGAGAGAGAGAGATTCCCAAGCTGGCTGTGCACTGTCAACACAAAGCCTGAGGTGGGGCTCAAACTTGTGCACCATGAGACCATGACCTGAGCTGAAATCCTGAGTTGGCCACTTAACTGACTGAGCCACACAGGCGTCCCCATACATATTTTTATTGCAAAACTGGTATCATACTAATAATCCCACTATTCTAACTTGCATTTTTTCTTTAATAATAAATTGTTAACAATTTATCCAGTAAGTGGAGTCCTTTAAAAAAAAATAGATGTTATGCAGCGCAAAGTATTTAATCACTATTTATAACCACTTAGGTGGGGTTTTGCTCTTGGTTTTTTTTTTAAATTGTTTGTTTGTTTTACTTCTATTTAATTTACATTGGGCTACTACTGATAATATTGCAAATGCATATCCTAAAGCATGAATTTGTATGCCCTCCAGGATTTCTGTTGGATAGATTCCTTAAAGGGAGATTAATGAGAAATAGACATGAGCATTTTAAATTTTGATTAAAATAGTACTGCAAAATTACGCTTCAAAAAGATAGAAGCAAGTCCTCTCCTACACTTAGAAACCATTAATTGTTGGAATGAAAAAGACCCAAATCCCTCCCATTTGTTTCCCTAATAACATTGAACCCTAATCCTCTTCACTTATGTCCACTGTGAAGTTTCAATCTAAACACTACAACATGAAATTAACCTATTTTTAAAAGAGCTAACTGGCATTTTTCTATAGTATACCAGTGAATTCTCAGTAGAAGGTAGCAGTCACTCATCAACTGCAGAAAACTGTGAGAGCATTTTTGGTATTCATAATACCGGAGAGTGTTAACTGGCAGTAGTGAGTGGAACACTAAACCATAGACCATAGAGTAGTCCAGCACAATAAACGTTTGCCCTGAAACACCAATAGCACTCAACCCATTTCTGGTTAGGAAATACAGAGCTAGACAATTAGGGTATGCTGCTCAGTTTCAATTGTAAAAAGTCTGGAAAGACAGTCAACAGGCTGACATGGGTATATGGTATCAATTTCAGGATGGGATACACATTAATAGTTCAATGAAATATTTACAATATTATAAATTTCTTTTCCTTTACCTCATTTCATAGGTAAAGCTTCAAGTTACTAAAGAGCTTGCATCTGACTTATTACTTCTGAAATTCTCTGCTTAAACTGTGTAATACTGTGGCTTACTGATATACATTGCTTTTTTTTTTTTTTTTTTTTGCTGTTGTTTTGTTTTGCTCTCCAAGATTTAATACACAGGTTTGGCAATGGCTGTGCTATATTCTGGATGCAACCTTGGACACTCAAAAAAGGAAACTGAAAACAGAATTTACAGATTATTTTAAAAAAGATGACTGAAGTTCTTTCAGTTATTTCTTCTTTTTAATGTTTATCTATTTTTGAGAGACAGAGTGAGAGCAGGGGAGGGGTAGAGAGAAAGGGAGACACAGAATCTGAAGCAAGATCCAGGCTCTGAACTATCAGCACAGAGCCCAACACGGGGCTCAAACTCACGAACTGTGGGATCATGACCTGAGCCGAAGCTGGACACTTAAGCGACTTAGCCACCCAGGCACCTCGTCAGTTATTTCTTCTAAAGTAGTATCTTTACTACCTTTTTATTTCTTAAAATCATAATTTCCTTGTGGTCCTAATTCTATGTTGCCTATAGTACCTGGACAGTAATTAACTACACAACATACAAGGACAGGTCAATAAGTTTTGAATATCAGTTTGACTTTAATACTAGGAAATTTTAAAAACAAATCTCAATGAAGACTGGTTTCTGAATTAGGAATCTTCTCTAGGACATAACCTGAAGAGGGCCAAAAACATAAAAACAAATAAAACCTAAACACCTATAATATATAAAAATGTGGTCTGTTCTCCCCACAGTCGGGGGGCTATCATATGTAAAGTTAACTTAGATATACTTGATTTGTTTTAGCGGCAGACAGTAAGATTAAAGAACTTTTAAGCAAATACTAGGAGCATTCTGTGATCTCATCTCTTTATACTCAAATAAAGACTTTTATTTTATTTTTTAAATATATTTTTAGGACTTTTATTTTAAAAAATTGTCTTTCAGCATGTAAACATTTTACGTAGTGGCAGTTGAAGGGTATATAATATTTTTGTATTTACTCCCATTATATTATATGTAATCTTTCTTTGTGTTAACCATATTGCCTTTCAAAAGGTTGCATAATACCACCAGAAATGAATGAATATATTGATTTTGTTGTGTCTAGTCAACACCAGTTATTAGTTCTAAAGCACGTCTTTTTTGGCGAAGGTAGGTCCCTATCTGGCTACATGTAAGACATTGTGTCAAAACTGTTTTAGATTTTAAAAAGTATATTTCATCTGTTCATTTATAATTTGTACTTTTTTGTCTGTTAATTGTTCTTTCCTCATCTTCCTATTGAAATCTTTATTTTAGTTATTACTTCTCACGCCTGTTCATCAAAGGCATTTTTGAGATCTAGGCTTTTTCCTTTTTATTCTAAAGGTAATATATGCACATTATAAATATGTTTGGGATACAGATGAAAGCAGAAAATGCCTATAATCCTGTCACTCTAATGTAACTACAGTATATTTTGGCATATTTTCTTTTTTTTTTTCTTTTTTTTTTTAATATTTATTATTGACAGACAGAGAAAGACAAAGCATGAGCTTCGGAGGGGGCAGAGAGAGGGGGGAGACACAGAATCCACAGCAGGCTCCAGGCTCCGAGCTGTCAGCACAGAGCCTGACACGGAGCTCGAACTCACAAACCACGAGATCACGACCTGAGCCAAAGTCGGACACTTAACCGGCTTAGCCACCCAGGCACCCCTGGCATATTTCCTTCTGGCCTTTTCTGAGCTAAAGCATTTTAGTTTTAATCATATTGCTCCCACAATATTTTGTTTTCTAAGTAAGGTGGGATAATGTATATAATACACTTCTTAAAGCTTTAACCTTCACTTGGAGTCTTAGACAAAAACTATAAATAAATACTTTCATTTCTGATAGCTACATAGTTTTATTTTTCTTATCACTTAACTGAATCTTCCATAAAGAACACATATTAATACACTCTTACAGCGGTGTTGTGAGGGTTGAAAGAGAAAAAGTACACGAGACTCACCTAACAAAGTATCTTGCAATTATGAGACCAAGAACAGAATACAGTTCTTTTTTAACGAAGTCATCATGACAACTAATGTTTATCTAAGTAATTCAGTATTCTAGAACTTTGCTACTCTAAAGCTTGGAAAACGACCAGGAATACCATACCACCTGGGAGTTTATTAGAAATACAGACTTTCAGTGGTACATATATACAATGGACTACTACGTGGCAATGAGAAAGAATGAAATCTGGCCATGTATAGCAACATGGATGGAACTGGAGGGTATTATGTTAAGTGAAATAAGTCAGTCAGAAAAAGACAGATACCATATGTTTCCACGAATAGGTGGACTTTGTGAGACTAAGCAAAAACCAGGGGGAGGGGAAGAGGGGAAAGGAATAAAAGACACAGAGAGGGAGGCAGATAAAACACAAGAGACTCTCAAAGACTAAGAGCAAACTGAGGGTGAGGGAGGGGGGAGAGGGGATGATGGGCTTTAAAGAGGGCACGTGTTGGGATGAACACTGGGTGTTATATGTAAACCAATTTGAAAATAAACTATTATTTAAAAAAAAAAAGAAATACAGACTTTCAGACCCTATTCTAGATCTACTGAAACACAATCTGCATACAAAAAAGATGCTCAGTGACTTCTCACAGCAATGCTTCTTAAACTTGACTACATACTTGAATCACCTGGAAAACTCTACTTATGCCTTTGGTGCATCTCTGGAAATACTGATTTCATTGTCAAAAACATAAGAGGTGGGAATGAAGATTTTAAAAGTCACCCTCCAGATGATTCTAATATGAAACAAAGTTTGAAACCACTATTTTAGAACGCAGACACCTAAAGTGACACAATAAAATGCATTAAATCCACATTCTACCAGTTACCACCTGTGCAAAGAAATATACCACAGCATTTTTAGCACTACTTTGAAACTCATTCATATTTCTTGTGGATCAATTTTCCTACACCAAGATCATGTTTAAAAAGCTATCATTCCCTCAAAGAACATAAAGGTTAAACTTTCAAAAAATATTCGAAATCTACTACTTTTGAATTTTGTGCCATTTTCTCCAATAGTCAGATTTGGAAATCATTAAGTATTATACTTCCTACCGAAGGCTTAAGGAGAATGATAACATTTTGACAAAACAAAAACTCAGGATGCAACAGTCAATTAATTGTTTTTCTTGACGAATGGAGGTAGTTACTTTCAAGGAAAATTATTAGGTGGAGAGGAAAGTCCATACATTGTGGTCAAATTTTCACCTCACTTCCTTCTGTAAACCAATTTTAAGCTATCAACAAGTAAAATGAAATCTTTTTAGGTAACAGATATAGTTTAAGAAAGGTGAGGAGGAAACTTTGGGTCTGAGATTATATTAAAAGAAAGATGAACCAGGAGGGATACTGGCTTCAGCTTCTAAGATCATTTTAAGACCACTGATGAAGCTATTACATTCTTGTAATGTGAACTGGGCATCCTTTTGTGCTGTGAGCCAGAGGTGAGACTTGAAAGACTTAAGCCTTGAATTGCTTTACCAGTATAGGCAGATTTCCCACTGAAGCAAAACCTGGAGCCGATTGGAGGGAGCAGAATCAGGTAGAACCCTGGTTCCTTAATATCTCATTTTGCCAAAGAAATCAGTTACTGGAAAACTTTTTAAGTTAGCTGGAGATGAAATCACAGTGAATAGCACACCAAAGGCTTTAAAACCACCAAGACTGATTATTTTCATTGATTCACTCAAAGGACACAGACAGAAATAATTTTTTAAAAGTCACTGCATTAGTTTGATAGAAAAGAAAAGTCACTCTTGAAGAAAAGACTAATAATAAAAGCAAACAATGATTTTAACAAGAAGAAGAATTGTGTAAGCAGCTCCCAAGACTACTATACTTAATGTAAACCACATTCTTGTTTAATCTTGTAAGAGTCCCAAAATATATCATTATTCAAAAATTGTTTGGGGAGGTCTAAAAATGCACAATTTCTTCATATTTTTATGTATTATTTATCACATATTAAATATTACATATATTATGATACTAATTATATTTTTAATTTGCAGAAATAGGTTGAAAGTAGCATTTGTTTTAGGGCTGCTCTGTTTCACTGACTTATCTATCACAATACAATGTATAGTCATGTATAGCTACTGTAGCTTGATGGTGTATCTTAACACATGGTAAGGCATGTCTGTTTTTCCCTCCCCGTTAACTCACAGTTTTCAGAAATTTATTTTTTAGATAAATTATGGAAACATTTCAAGTTTCCCATCTCATTGAAATTTTAACTTAAATATATTAAACCAATAAATACTTTAAGAATAGACATCTTTTAAGTTTTTTCTCTATTTGCATTTTAAAAGCTTTGAAGTTTCCTTTGTATGTCATATTCATTCATTAAGATTGAGTCAGGAAAGAGAAAAGCACAGGGAGAAGTGCTTCCATATTCAAGTCCAATCCCGGCCTTACAAGCAAATTGCAGGCTTTCCTGCTTAATCGCTCACTATTAAGTCCTAAATCTTCAAATACTATCCTCCATTGGTGAATCTCCCTCAAATATGAAGACTTCCGTATCAGAACCAGCACAGTAATGAAAAATGTGTCGCAAGAGGTGAACTTACCCCATGAAGACACACTTTGTAGTCTCTTAATAGTTACTGTTCAAAGTCATTCATTACCTTTTCCTACTAACTCCTGACAAATTGCATATTTCTGTTCTCGACTATTTTTTTTAATGTTTATTCATTTTTGAGAGACAGAGAGAAACAGAACATGAGCGGGGAATGGGGCAGAGAGGGAGACAGAATCCAAAGCAGGCTCCAGGCTCTGCTCATGAGCTGTGAGATCATAACCTAAGCCAAAGTTGGACACTTAACCAACTGGGCTACCCAGGCACCCCTTAACTAACAATTTTTATACAACTTACACTTCAAGCATTAAAAGTATATGTAAAAAAAAAAAAATCTCAACTGGAATCCTGCTCTTATTTTTGTTGAATTTTTTTTACTTTTGCAATACTCAAACCCTTATACTAATCCCAGTGTGTGATGACTATAACCCTCACTGATACCCTGACCATATGAAGACTGCAGACTTGAGAGACCACCAGAGTTTAGAGGGCACCCAGGTAAGCTGTACTGAGATTCCTGGCCCACAAGAATAGTGAGATAACGTTTATGGTTTTCAGCTGCTAAATCTTGGGAGTAAGTTGTTATATAACAACAGATCACTAATACAGTATTTGAAAATATTCTTAAGAATCATTTAATTTATGGTATACCAATAGTTTGATAAAATTCCTTTTGCAAAAACATACAGCCCTATCCTATTTATAAGTATTTCTACACTTATAAATTCATTCTATTCATGTCACCTCTTCTGTATTTCATCAACAATCCTATACAGTATGTGGTATATGTAAGAGCATATACAATTCTGGCTTATATTCTCTGTATGTAAAGATCCCGGAATATTTTTTGAAGGTTTATGTATTTTTTTTTTTTAAGTAATCTTTACACTCAATGTGGGGCTCAAACTCACAGCCCTGAGGTCAAGAGTCACATGTTCTTTCAAATGAACCAGCCAGGCCCCCCAGGATCCTAAAATTTAATCTAATATGCTCCTTTCAACACTCAAATACTTAAATAATAGGTTCATTCTTAGACATTTGGCTTATCTATGATCACATCCTTATTAAGTTATTTTCTTCCTTTCTTAAAAAAATTTCCCCCAAAAGAATAAGAATATCGGAGAGCTCTGTAGAAAAGCCTAGTAGCAATCTTGAGATGCTATAGGATCTCCTCAATTACTAATATTTCTGAAAGACAGCAGTCTAGAGGAATGATCTTTCATAATCTAAGGAATATACTAAAATCGCTAAGCAATGACTAATTCAGAGAGGACAACACTGAAACAAAGTGTCTCAATGCTCACCTATAAGCCTATTTTTAGCTTGTTTGTATGAATTCATTCAGCCCAGCATTTAGTGAGCACCTAAAAGTGCCAAAAAATGTACTTAATGTTGAATTTGAGATGAATAAGACACACTCCACTACTACCCCCTCTTCTGACCTATCAAAGTTCCCAGGCTAGGGGAAGAAGATAATTATAATATGATATAATATGTATTATAATAAACTTTAAAGGAAAAAAAGTGGGAAGAAAGAGAACAAATCCTGCCTAAAAGAGACAAAGTCATCACAGAAAAGATGGAGTTATGTTGGAACTTGAAGAATGAATAGTAACTTGGCAGGTACCCTGCCAGAGATCATAAAAATGGTAGTCCAAGGAAAGGGAATGAGTCATGCAACGCAAAGGAGATTAGTATGGATTCCTCCAGAAGGTTCATGGCTAAGGCTAATGAATCAACCTCTCCGACCTCATTTATTCATAAAAAACAAAAACAAAAAAAACTAACAAAAAAAACCATATATCAAATGCCTGGCACTTCTGCAATACTCAAACCCTTTTAGGTAACAGAAATAAAACAAGAAACATTATATTAAATTCCTGACCTCAGAGAGCTTACAGTCTAAATGAACTTAGGGCAAGCAGGAATTCATTTTAATTGTGCCAACTCTGAACTGTTTATGGGATTTCCCTCGATCATCCAATGAGTGAGTCACATTCTTTGTAAGCATCAGTTTCCTACTCTGTAGAGTGGGGATACTATTTGTAAACCTCAACCAATAGCAGTGAGGATGAAATAATGCAAGTAAAATATTCAAAGCAGTGAGCTCAACAAATATTAGCCGTAATCGTTATTACTATCATTTCCTAAGAATAAGGCAATTAAAAGTTTTAGTGAAGAATTCTTTTGTTTTCTAAATCATGAAAGACTCCTTTCTCCTTTCTCCTTAGCTCCTTCCAGATTCTATAAGTGAGCAACTAAAGTATTAAGTACCCTAGTCTGTCATAATGCTCCCCAAAAGGGGTAATGAAAACATGTGATCTATCAGTAGACAGTCTCTAATGATACAATCTAAGGTTGATTTTTTTTTTAGTATTAGTAGTACTCTGTATATGTACACATCCAGGAATTCAGGCAGAAAGCCTAACTTCACTTTGGGCCTAAAATACAAAAAAAATAAGAATGAAAGATAATACGCTGATATACACTGAAAAGGATGTTCTGAAAGCCATGAAGAAAGAGATTTGCTGTTATTGATGTAAAAAGAAAGGAAAAAAGAGGGGGCCTGACATTAAGAAATAAGCAAATAATCAATCATAGAAAGGGTGGCTGAGGTTTAAAATTGAAAAAGTTCACAAAAGTAAGAGCTAAGCATGTCTCTGACCCAAGATTTTGGAAGGAATCCTTTGGAAATAGTCTATTACTGGTTATTTTAAACCTATTTGAAAGTTTACTTTTAAAAGGGCACAACACTATCCAAGGTTTCAGATATTGTTTTTTTGTTTTAATTTTTTTATCTTTATTTATTTTTGAGACAGAGACGGAGTATGAGCTGGGAAGGGGCTGAGAGAGAGGGAGACACAGAATCCGAAGCAGGCTCCAGGCTCTGAACTCTCACCACAGAGCCTGAAGCGGAGCTTGAACCCACAAACTGTGAGATCATGACCTGAGCCAAAGTCAGATGCTCAGCCGACTGAGCCACCCAGGCGCCTCTCAGATGTTATTTTTAAGTTAGATTTCCTTGTATAAAATCCTACTGTTCAAAACTGAACAAACCAAACTCAATATAAAGGTTTGCGCCGAATGCAAGATTCCCCAAGAAAGGTATAACACACATTAAAAAAATTATATATATATATATATAACTTACATATAGGCTCAATCAAAAAGCAATATAATTCATATTATTTTTTTAAGAACCCATAAGGCGATTATGTTACACCCATTATTTTTATTTGCTAGTAAGATCTAAGATAAAACAAAAGTCTCCACCACAGAGAAAACAACTTGGGAGTTATTACTCTTCTCAACTTTTGCCCACCCTCTCTTTATGCTATAATTTCTTATCCTAAAATTATTCAAGGAGCTCTCCCAGGACTTCCTCTTTTACTGAGTCTGGACCCAAAGTCGTACTCAACGAGTTTCAAGAACCAACTTTTCCAAGTGAGGACACTAAGAAAATTTTTGAAACCACAACTGGGCAATACACACATTAAAAGAATAGGCAAATACTTGATTTAATTTCCAAAAGCAAAAACTTGAAACTTTTCTGAAGTAAAATGAAAATTCACTTTTTAGGTTTTGCTTTAAATCTTATGTAATAGTTATTAATAGTTTAAGGATCCAGGAAGTACTATGCATAATATTATCAACCTGAGTGTAAGCTCCTCAAAGGGAGTGGAAGTGCAGTATTAGTATAGCCATCAAGAGTTCAAGCCTAGGTTTTAGAATCACAAAAACTTCGGTTAAAATTTGCCTTCTTCCTGTTTCAAGCTGTGTAACCTTGACTTCCTAAGCTTCAATTCTTCACCTGTGAAATGCAAATAACATCTATTCCAAGAAGTTCTTTTCTGAATATTAAACATGATAATGGTAATATATAGAAAACTCTTGACAGTGTTTATTTGAAAAAAAAAAAAAAAACAGAGACAGGAAGAACTACCCTACTCATCCTTAAATCTATTATAACACCTAAACTTTAGTGATAAGAACAGCATTAGTGAGAATGGGAGTTAAAACTTATTAAATAACACTTTTATGGTACTTCTGCACTTAATCATTTTTTATTAACAGAGCAAGCACATCATAAAGCTCATTCCTCCAATTGCTAGTGAGGTTTAACAACTTTTTATATATGTACTTACCATTTAGGTTCAATTCTAATTCATTAAAAAACAGAAGTTTGAACTTAAGAAATAATAATCCATTTTGGCCATTTCCTCTTTTGTTCCCAACCAGCAGATATCTATTTAAATTATAACATTGTATTAACAAAACTCAAGTTACTAATCTTGCCTCCTTGCCCTAATCCCATTCATTTTTGTCTTTGTTTTCTTTTCTTGTACAACTTAAACCTTCCAGATGCACTACTGAAAATCACTTACAGACTAGTGGAAGATGAAGACTTTAGAAATTACTGACCAAGAGAATTTATTTCACATCTACATATACATATTGTTAACATAGGCATTCATTCTGCAACAAACATTTGAGTTGGCCCTTAATATAGGTGAAACAAATTGTTTTAAATACTACACCACAATTACTCAATTTTCAATCCTAAACTACAGCCAGATATGACGAAATGAAAATTCTGACACAATGTGACAACTTTTCTTCTGAACTATCTAATCTTACTTTTCATATATGCACAAGTTTTTTCAAGTCACAAAGGCACCAGATTGGACAAACAGGAAAAATCATATCTTGTAACTACTTGTAGCATGTAGTATTTGGAAGGCTGGAGAAGGGCAGAATGAACAATACTGAAGAACAAACCTAAACTGTCCCTAGAAAAAGGCGCATGAATTAGAATTAATAAAGAAGTTCTTGTAGGATACAAGATCAATACATAAAAATCAACTGTACTGCCGTACAATACCAATGAACAATCTCAAAATGAAATTTTTGAAACTTCCATTTACGGTAGTATCAAAAAAAATGTATCTAGGAATAAATTTAACAAATTTTACAACACTTGTACATTGAAAACTATAAAACATTATCAGTGAAAGAAATCAAGGCCTGAGGAAAAAAAAAAGACAAAGCACCCTACGCTTATGGATGGAAAGACTTCATATTATAAAGATGGCAATACTCCCCAAATGACACTATACATAGATTAATCCCTATCAAAACTGCAGCTGCCTGTTTTGCAGAAATGAACACGCTGTTGCTAAAATTCATATGAAACTGCAAGAGAACTAAAATACCAAAAAAAATCTTGAAAAAGAACAAAGTTAGAGGATTCACACTTCCTATTCTTTCAAATCTTATTACAAAGCTACAGTAACTAACACTATGGTATTGGCATAAGGTTAGACCCCTAATTGTGGATGGAATGGAATAAAATTGAGAGTACAGAAAGAAACTCTCATATTTACATTCAACTGATTTTTACAAGGGTAATAAGACCATTTAATGGGAAAAGAATAGTCTTTTTAACAAATGGTGATGGCACAACTGGATGGTCACATGGTGAAGAATGATGTAGCACTACCCTGATACTACATGCAAGAAATTAACTTGAAACTGATCAGAGAATTAAATTTAAGTGGTAAGACTAAATACAGATGTAAATCTTCATTACCTTGGTTTAGGCAACAGTTTCTTAAATATAACATCAAAAGCATGAGCAGCAGCAGCAGCAACAACAAACCACAACCCAGATAACTCAGACAACAAAATAAAAAAACTTTTTAGTGATTCAAAGGACACCATCGAGAAAGTGACAAGACAATCTATAGAATGAGACAAAATATTTGCAAATCATATATCTAATAAGGGACTTGGATCCATACTATATTAAAAACTTGTAACTTAAGGATAAAAACACAGATAATCCAATTCAAAAATAGGCAAAAGATTAGAAGAAACATTTCTCCAAAGAAGATATATAAACAACCGATAAGCAAATGAAAAGACGCTCAGTATCATTAGTCATTAGGGAAATGCATATCAAAGCTACAATGAGCTACCACTGCATACTCATTAGGATGCCTACACTCAAACACAGAATAATAACAAGTATTGGTGAGGATGTACAGAAACTGTAAATCTCAAACGCTGAAAATGGAAGTGTAAAAATCATGTAGCCTCTTTGGAAAACAGTCTGACAGTTCAGCAAAGAGTTAGTTAGCATAAGCCCTAAAATTCTACTCCTACGTATCTATACAGGGGAACTGAAAACCTATGCCCACATAGAAACATGTACGTGAATGTTTATAGCAGCATTTATTCATAATAGTCAAAAGGTGAAAACAACTTGAATGTCCATCAACTAACAAAAGGTTAAGTAAAATGTGGTATATCCATACAATGGAATACTGTTTGACCATAAAAAATGAAGTATTGATACATGCTACAATATGGAACACCAACTGAAAGAAGCCAGATATAAAAAGGTCACACTGTGTGATTCCACTTATGAATAAGGAAATCTGTTACAACAGAAGGTAAATTACTGGTTGCCACCGGCTGAAGAAGGGAAGAATGGGCAGTGACTGCTAAAGGATACTGGGTTTTTTTTCCTGGTGGTGAACGGTTCTGGAAACTAGATAGTGACGACAGTTGTACAACTTTATGGTTTGTGAGAACGTGAGGTATTTTCCAAATCTTTTAGTAAATCGAGTTCAGATGAGCCATATATTACCAGCAAACACTTGCTAAGAGCCTGCTCCGGGCCAGACACTTTACCAGGTACCACAGGCAGATCCTGCCTTCCAATAGTTCAGATCCTGAGCAGACAATGCAAACAATGCAAAATGAAACAAAATAAACCAGAGTTCAATATATAATAAGAAAATGTGGGAAGTCAACATATAACTTAAATAACTAACTCCTACACACAGGTATGTATTAGAAACGGAAAAGAACACATCACTTGGGGCAGCAGAAAAGGGGGAACAGCCTGGGGGGAAAAAAGGAAAACTATAAGCTCAGGTGGGGGGCGCCTAGGTGATTCTGTTATGCTACCCTCTATCACCAAAAAAACTTATAAGATCTTGCCAAAAAGACTGTAGGATTTTAACAGATGGAGAAAAAAAGAGGTAAGTGTTTTGATTAAAACGTGTAAAGCAGGAAAATACAAAATAAGTTATAAAAATATAGTGGCTATATATATATATATACATGCTGTCCATATATGTATATTGTCATACATAATAGTATTTAGTACAACACCTTTGGAGGTAAAATTAACTTTAGATATTAAAGATGAGATAATCAAGCTCCTCGTATAGACAGTTATTATTTGGGATACTTCCTTAATCTGGGGTATATAGCAAAGTTATATTGGGAAGGAGTACTGGTATTTCTTTTTTTTTTCTTTTAATGTTTATTTTTGAGAGAGAGAGCACACACACATAAGCAGGGCAGGGCAGGGCAGGGCAAGGCAGAGCAGAGAGATGGAGACACAGAATCCAAAGCAGGCTCCAGGCTCTGAGCTATCAGCACAGAGCCCGACACAGGGTTTAAACTCATGGACCGTGAGATCATGACTTGAGCTGAAGTAGGATGCTTAAGTGACTGAGCCACCCAGGAGCCCCAGCAGTATTCATATTTCAATACCAGATTAACTTCAGCCAAATTAATTACTTTTTCTTTGCTTCTTATCATATATCTTTTTTTCTAGTAATTCATTACAAATGTCAAAAATTAGCCTATTTGCATTTAGGAATACAGTTGACAAGGATATATTTTTCATCAAATCACAATGAGAAAGGTAGCTCTCAACTAATAAAATAATAAATATTCGCTGAGGACTACTGTACAGTGTACAGCATAGTTCTAAGCATTTTACATGTTACTCTTAAGCATTCTGTATCCAACATACACAAGATAATGCAATTTGACTTCTGAGTATACTTTTTAAACATAAGCCACCTTTGGGAATAGAGAAGTCAGTTCCCTGTTTTTTTTATTATAGTCTAAGTACTGTTGCTAATACATATTTAAAATTTTCTTACTTCAATTTCTTAACAATTCTTTTGCCAAATTCATTTATAGCGTTTGCTACTCTAACTCCTTTCCTCAGTTCTATGTCCTCTCTACTATCCAGTAACTCTCTTTATTCTTCAGGACTCAATACATCTCTCCACTCTATTTTTAATTCTAACTTACTAATAATCCAGCTCACCACAGTTCCTTGCTCCTTTATGCCTCTCAGATGTTTTTACAGAAAAGAAGAAAAGAGGGATCTTTTAGGCAGCCATGTAAAATTTGAGATGGAGGCTGAAAAACAATCCTAATACCAAATGCCTAGAATTCATTGGTGAGTATTTAGGCGTCCCTAAATCAAGTAAGATTTAAAAACTAGGGGCGCCTGGGTGGCTCAGTCGGCTGAGCGTCCGACTTCAGTTCAGGTCGTGATCTCACGGTCTGTGGGTTCGAGCCCCGCGTCGGGCTCTGTGCTGATGGCTCAGAGCCTGGAGCCTGCTTCGGATTCTGTATCTCCCTCTCTCTCTGCCCTTCCCTTGCTCACTCTGTCTCTATGTCTCTCAAAAAAACAAACAAACAAAAAAAACTAAAACCAAAACCAGAGAATCATCCTGACCACTTTTAACTCTGATTTAAGACTGGAGAGATCTTCCAGGTCAGCCTTGAAGAAAGTAATTTTCAAATAACCATTAGTGCCTACAATTTGACCAAGCCACTAAATTTTTCAATACTCATTCTGTCTAGAATGTGAAAGGTGGGGGCACCTGGGTGGCTCAGTCGGCTGAGAGTCCGACTTCGGCTCAGGTCATGATATCACATTTCATGGGTTCGAGCCCCACATTGGGCTTGATGCTGTCAGCCTGTCAGCACACAGCCCACTTCGGATCCTCTGATCCCTTCTCTGTCTCTCCCCTGCTTGCACTCTCCCCAAAATAATATGGAAAAAAAAAAAAACCATAATGTGAAAAGTGATATAGTGTTTCATACTGTATTTTTTGTCTTTTTTTAATTAAAAAATTGTTGAAGTATAGTTGACACACAATGTTACATTAGTTTCAGACATACAACATAGAGATTTAACAAGTTTATACATTATGCTATGCTCACCCCACATGTAGCTATCATCTGTCACCATACAACACTATTATAATACCATTGACTGTATTCCCTATGCTGTACCTTTTACTCCTGTGATTTATTCATTCCTTAACTGGAAGCTTGTATTTCCCACTCCCTTTCACTCATTTTACACATCCCCCCAACTTCCCTCCTCTCTGGCAACCATCAGTTTGTTCTCTCTATTAAAAATGGCTCTGTTTCCACTTTTTGTTTATTCATTTGTTTTGTTTTTTAGATTCCACATAAAAGTGAAATTATATGCTAATTGTCTTTCTCTGGGTAGATTGTATTCTTATTCACAAACAGCCAAAGTCATTTAACTTATTTTGGCTTTAAAAACTATGTGTTAATACTCGGGGTGCCTAGGTGCCTCAGCTGGTTGAGCATCTGACTCTTGACTTTGGCTCTCACAATTCATGAGTTTGAGCCCTGCATGGGAGTCTGCGCTGACAGTAGGAAGCCTGCTTGGGATTCTCTCTCTCCTCTCTCTGCCCCTCCTCTGCTCACATATTCTCTCATTCTCTTTCAAAATAAACAAACCTAAAAACAAACAAACAAAAAAACCCAAAAAACTATGTGCTAATTCTAATTTGTATGTATATACCGGAAATATAATAATAAAATGAATATTATACTAGATATTCTCAGTTGAGATAATAAATGAATCCAAGAATTGCAACATGTGGTTTTTTTTTGTTTTTAAATTTTTTTTTTAATATTTGTTTATTTTTGAGAAAGAGACAGAGCATGAACAGGGGAGGGGCAGAGAGAGAAGGGGACACAGAATCCAAAACAGGCTCCTGGTTCTAAGTTGTGAGCACAGAGCCCGAGGCAGGGCTCGAACTCACAAGCTGTGAGATCATGACCTGAGCCAAAGTCAGACACCTAACCGACTGAGTCACCCAGATGCCCCTCAACATGGTTTTAAAGTTAAATTTTATATATCATTTTAAAGAGTCTACATAGATTTAGAAACGCTTTCCTCCTGAGAGTAATCCTTTAACAGACCAATTCATAATTATGTCCTTTGCAAAAGAAATGTCTTCTGAGCTTTGAAGACCTGAAGTACTTTACTTAGACTCCCACATCCACCTTACACCTGAATGCCCCATAATTTATTGTGCCTAAAATTGTGGTATCACCTCCCTCCCTTCTTACGCATTACTGCTTAAAACTTTCTCCTCCTATATTTTTGACATTAGTGAATGAAGCTTCTGTATTCCAAGCTCCACAAGTGTGAACTTGAGAATCAAGGAAGGAAGCATCCTTAACTCTTTTCATTCTCTATTACCCACTATACATAAAAATACCAAACTGTAACTGTTTCCTTAACATTTTTTTTTATAAGTTTCTTCCTGCACATTCTCACTATCCTAAGTGAGGACTTTATCAATTTCTAAATAGCCACCCTGGCCTCCTTTTTTCTGCCTACTATATCTAATCTCTGCATTGCGGCCAAAAAAATATTTTTCAAATACAAAACATACTTCATTACTAAATAATTTCTTGGTTCCCCAGTGCCTTTAAAATAAAATGCAGAGTTTGTAAAGGCATTTACAATTCGTTCATAATCTGGACTCTGTCCCTCTCTGTAGCTTCAAATCTTTTTGGCACGCTCCTTTTCCAGCCCTATGCTCCAATAATCTGAGCATCTGCAGTTTCCAAAATCAAACAGTTGCTCCAGGCTCTCAAGTCTAATTAATAACTTTCAAAACTTAGTTTACACCTCATCTCTAGTCTCAATTAGGTGATCCTCCTCAGTCTTGCCCTCTTTGTTAATCTTGATATTGCAATATAACCTTTGTTTTCCTGTATTAGACTTTAAGATTTTTGAAGGCAAGGCTGGAGTCTTTTATTTCACTATCTCTAATACCTTATAGTTCCTGAGACCCAGAAAATGCTCACTGTTTAATGAACAAGAAAATGAATATGAGATCATTGTCATGTCCACATTACATATTTCATATTTCAAATATTAAGAATAAGTACTAGGACCTACCTAAAAATTTACTTTTCTTTTTAGTACATTCCAATCTAGAAATTTTCTTACCATTTTTTTCTACTAATAAAAGACTGATGATCTTTTAACTACAACTGTATCTCTAGGAACTACTCCTTTCTTTCATTTATCTAAATTCCTTTTTTATCCCTTTGCTTTGTGTTTTTTCTAATCCATAAAAATCCTAAAACCTGAGACACCCAAGAACTCCTTAAGTTTATAGTTGTAGAAATGAGCTCAATGACTAGAATGTCACTTGGCCAGCAACTAGTTTAGATTAGATTCTATGCTAATTTCACTATATAATACCTCCAAATGATACATCCGGCTTGAAAGAGCTTATGACTTTCATCACCAAGAAGTTCAAAAATATATTGAAAAAAGATCATATCCACAATAGTGGGAAAGAGGAGCAGTTAAATTAAGAAAAATCTTAATAGGAATTTGCATCTATATGAAAAAATGCATTTACTGAATGAATTAAAACATGAATGAAAATGCAGATTATGGAAACGTAAAACTATTTTTGGAAATATATATTAAGAACCATAAAAATTTTCAAACCTTTTGGCCCAACTTCCACTTATCTAAGTGAATAAACTCTCCAAAGGGCAGGACGGCGGTACATATAAAGATGTTCCACCGTCTTATTTTTATACAAGAAAAAAGTGAGAGCAAATAAAATGTCCAACAGAATGACTAAGGAAATTATGGTTCATCCTCTGACAAAATACTGGGTAACATTTTTTTAAGTGTTTAAAAAATTATTATTATTTAAGTAATCTCTACACCCCATGTGGGGCTTGAACTCACAATCCCAAGATCCACTGTCGCATGTCCTCAGACTGAGCCAGCCAAGAGTCTTGGGGTAACATTTTAAATAATTATGAACACTATTAGGAAATTAGGAAAATCTTAATGAGACAACCCTAAGACAAAACAGATCTAGTATAATTTAAACCATGAATACATATTTAACCAAAATTACATGCATATAAATATTTTTATTAAAAAACTAGTAGGGAAAATACAAAATACGAGATTACAGATATTTTTCCTATTTTCTAAATAGCATGCAGTTTTTTCCTGCACTGCTTCTATAATTGGAAAAAAAGGGCAAAGTCTTTAACTATGAAGTTCTTAAAGGATTTTACATTATAAATTCCACAATTTAGCTTTACTTAACATACCAGAAAACTATAAGTAGTTTTAGTTTCCAAGAAAACTAAGGGACTAGAGAACTGCTGAACTATGAAGTTTTTATAATGAACACTAAAATTCTGATGGCTAACTTCTAGTTGGAAACAATCAGAATCACTAAAATCATATGATAATTCGTGTAGGTGACAACATGGCTCAACACCTAAAAGCATATTAGGGATTCAGATACTGAACTTCATCCTAAGAGAGTCACAAATCTGTTGCAAATTGTAAGTCATTTTAAATTCTAGTTTTTAAGCCCCTTCATCTGAATACTGAAGGCATTCAATGACACTTTGACATACACTACAAACCTTGAGTAATTGGAAAAGATTGAAGAACTATAATATTTCTCTCCTTTTCCCACCAACTCTCAATTCCATACATGCCTATCTGGATTTTGCAGGTCATTTTAGCCTTGAGCCTACAAATTTATCCCATAGCAATGAAGACAGAAGTACAGAGGCAATATATGAAACCAGAAGCAAAGCTGAAACAGAAATAATAGTAGAAAGAATCCAAACTACTTGCATAGAGATTTTTCTCTTATCCAGCTAAGCAAACCTAATTGTCCAAATACAACCAATTAACTAAATTATACCAATTCTTTGCTTTAAGTGTTGTCCCACCTTTTAAGGGCTTTGTGTTTTCTTTCTTCCTTCCATCAAATTTACTCAATGTTTAACAAAGCCCACCCATCTTCTGTCACTCCAATTAGTCCTACATCCCCAAACTGAAATATAATTCAAATTCATTTACCCAACAATTGTTTGTTGAGTGCTTATCATGTATGAAGTACTAGAGACTCAAAGACAGGGTTTTCCCATCAGTCGTCAGTCTTTTAAATTGCCTTTTGACTGATCCCATTTTCTCGAAAACATGGTAATTAGCACTAGAGCACAACATAGCACCTATTATTTCTTTATTTATAAACTCTGGATATAGTGAAGACATGTTTGTTTCTCAAGATAGCATCACACTGTAGTGTGTCCTTCACAAAAGTGATACTCAGGGTTATTTAAACCGACAACTCTAAGTAGACCCTTTTGTTGAAATGGAGAGTGAAGGAGAACTTCTTATTAAAGAAGAAACATTGTAAATTATACAAAACCACCAACAATACCTTCACAAACAAACAAAGTAATATAGTTATAACATATCTGACTCTTGCCATAAAAAATATGCCTAGCAACTGAATGGTATCATATCCCACTGTATTTGTTTAATATTCTGTTATCTGCAATAAAAGTGAAAGTTATTCAAGTGAACTTGTTTCCATAGTGTAGGGGGAAAAATATTTTTGAAAGAGAGAGAAAGGGAGAGAGAACTTGAGCAGGGGAGGGGCAGAGGGAGAGGGAGAGAGAGAATCTTAAGCAGGCTCCATGCCCAGCACAAAGCCCGATGAGGCGACTCAATCTCACAATCCAGAGATCCGGACCTGAGTCAAAACCAAGAGTCAGCTGCTTTACTTTCAACAATAGCCAAATTATGGAAAGAGCCTAAATGTCCGTCAACTAATGAATGGATAAAGAAGGGGTGGTTTATACCTACAATGGAATACTACGTGGCAATGAGAAAGAATGAAATCTGACCATTTGTAACAACGTGGATGGAGCTGGAGGGTATTATGCTGAGTAAAATAAGTCAGTCAGGGAAAGACAGATATCATATGTTTACACTCATATGCGGATCTTGGGAAACTTAACAGAAGACCATGGGGGAGGGAAAGGGGGAAAAAAGTTACAGAGAGGGAGGGAGGCAAACCATAAGAGATTCTTAAATACAGAGAACAAACTGAGGGTTGATGGGGGGAGACGGGAAAGCGGGTGATGGGCATTGAGGAGGGCATTTGTCAGGAAGAGTGCTGGGTGTTGTATGTAAGCGATGAACCATGGGAATCTACACTCAAAACCAGGAGCACACTGTACACACTGTATGTTAGCCAATTTGACAATAAATTATATTTTTAAAAAAAGTCAGCCACTTAACCAACTGAGCCACCCAGGCTCCCCAGAAAAGTTAATTAAAAAGCCCTTCCATTACCCTTTCCTCCTCAACTCTTGACTCTGCTCCTTAACACATCAACACAGCATTGAAATAAATGTACACATGTATGAATTATATTACTCTAAAAATAAGGTTGGAAGGATAAAGGTAGCATTTAACTGTTCTAGTCAATATACTGGGGCATCAGTCAGAAGCCTAGATTTTTAGATATAGTGGAAATGTGCACAAAAGACAGTCTCATTTAGACTATAAAGCATGAATGTTAATAAAGATTACACCTTAATTTTAGTTTTTAAAATTTTTTGGAACCCACAACCCTGAGATCAAGAGTCGCACACTATTCCAAATAAGCCAGCCGGCACCCCTATATCTTAATTTTAAATACCAGAGCCCAAGCATAAAAAAAAAATATCCTAACACTAAATACACCTTTCATAATTGCCTCTAATCTTCTTAAAATGAATGCTAGAAGTTATTCTGTCTGATAAGCTGTATAAACATGCCTACTCTAAGAATCTACAACAGTAGAGGAGGGATGGACCAAGTGATATGCAGAAGTGTTATGAATGTCAGAGCTGGGTGAACAACTGGATCGAAGGTACAGTAAAAGAGAAGGGTGAAGCATTATCACCAAATCTCCAGTTTAGGGAACTGAGTTGACAGTGGAAACATTCACCTACTTCACATAGTTCTAAGAACAGTTTTCTTTCTTTTGGGGCGCGGGAAGAGTGGTGAGAGTAGGGAAAAATTGAGGGATGAGTTCAGATTTATATACTTTCGCATTTAAAGTATTTATAAGACATCAGGAGGTCCTTATACAGATGAATCTGTCTCAGAAAAATATACATTCTGGAGACAGATTTCTGAGTCATCAGCATACAGGTAACAAGCATATAAAAAGTCATATAAGTAGATAATATCAACAGAAGGGGTAACAGAACAAAGGATATAAAGAATCACCTCAGGAATACCAAAATTAAGGGGTGGGCAGAGGAGGAAGAACTAGCAATAATCAACAAGTGAGAGTTCAAATACACATGGGAAGAAAAAGAGACAGATATCCCTGAACCCAAGGAAGAAAGGTTTCAAAAAAAGGAGTGGTGAAAAACAAAAAAGGATGTCAAATAAAATGACCAGAAAATGGTCCTTTTTCTCAATATCTGCCCTAACTGTCAGTAAACAGCACTGCTTCTCTAACTTCATGCATTAAAAGAGAAGCACCCACTGTTCTTCACTATAACCAATGCTCTATTTTTAGTATAAACAACAAACATTAAACTTAAAGTAAAATGTAAACTCAATTTTTGGTGAGTTATTGTACCATCCCTCATTCCTTTAATTCCAGTTTTCTGTACTATATGTTCAAAACACATGATGCTACCTATTTTAATTTTAATGAAAAAGAGGGTACTGTCTATTTTACCTAGTTGGTGGAGCATCTAACATTATAGAATTAACTAATATAAACAAATGCCACTTAATAATAATGCCAATTACAAATTTTTTGGAGGTGAGGAGTAAAAATAGGCAAGTAAAATGATGTCAAATAATAAAGCAGATGCAAGATCTGAAAGAAATGTCTAAAATTGTTTGATCTTTTTGGATAGTAGTACCAAAGTTAAAGGTATTCTAATTCAATTTCAAAATAAAGTCAACAACGAACTACTAATACATGCAATGACATATATGAATCTCAAAAGCCTTTTATTAAGTGAAAGAAACCTACCACAGAAGACTATATACCGTATGATTCCACTTATATGACATTCTAGAAAAGACAAAACTATAAGGACAAAAATTAAAATGTGGTTGCCAGGAGCTGGAACAGAGGTAGGAAACTGATTACAAAAGGACATAAGGCAACTTTTTGAAGTGATGAAAACACTGTTTTGATTGTGGTGGAAATTGCGAGACTACATGTTCGTCAGAACTCATCAAATTGTGAGTTCTGTAACTGTAAAACAGTGAATTTACTGTGTAAATCACACTTATGATAAGCTTTACTTAAATTTAAAAATAATTTCAGTCATCATATCACTATTTTATGTGAATAGCATTTTTAACATACTGTAATGTATTTCTCATTTCAGTTAACTTATCTATATCATTATCATACACAATACATAAATTAAAATTAGCAAAGAAAATTAAAACTATAATAAATCAACCCTGGGTTTAAAATAAGTATTTGGATACCTTCCTTCAGTATCTTACTCCCAATTCTATTTTCCAAAGTACTGAAACAAAAAACCCTTCCTATAAGTTTACAATCCTTACTAACAACTAAAAAAGGAACCCTGTTTTAGGTCTGTCTGTGATTTACTTTTACACACAATTTGTTAGGTGTGTATAAACAAAATGTTCTTACCCAAAAAGCAAGAAGCCTTAAGAACACATATATATCAAAGAAAATTATATTTCAAAATTAGCATAAACATATACTTGCCACTCACTAATCTTAGATTTAGAAATGCATCTTTAGGAAATATCATATAGCTCCGCTCTAATCAGTTCAACAAAAATGTACTGAATACCGACAAAACAGGAAAAGCACTGTGATGGTATTACAGACATAAAGATAAAAATAATGCAAGTCTCTTTACTCTCATATAGCTGGTGGTTTACTATGACTGACAGACACAGGAACAAATTTTATCCAAGAGATACAAATAATAAACTGGCAAATGCAATGACATGGAATAACCAGAGAAACTTCCACAAAAAAAGCCATGCTTTCTCTTTCTCCTTAAGAGAAATTTCTGGTCTGTGAGTGGATGTTTTGAGAAGTAACACATGTCTACAGAAGAAAGCAGGAATGCTGGACAAATAGACATTTTCACAGTTAGTATCAATGCTCTCTCACTAGCATTATGAACTTACGAAGATCTCAGAATTTGAGACCTTTTAAACTGCTTGAGGTTTCATCAAGGAAAATAATACATTACAGAACCATCCACATTAACACCACCACCTGTACTCACTATGCTATAAAAAAATGTTTGCTTAGAACATTGACACAGAAAGGAAGAAACACATAAGGGAAAGAGAAAAAAGTAATAAAGTTAAGTAAAAAGCATATGTCATGTGCGTCTTTCAAGATAACCTGAAGGTGAGTTATGGCACAAATACTGCATTCTGAATTCTTTTTTCAAAGGGGAAAGAATGATAATAGCTTTTAGGGCATTACATTTCAACTTTCAACTTTAGAGTTTTCTGAGGCATAGGAAGAAACTTAGGGGGAAAAAACTGTCATGTTATCAATTTTTTAAGAACAGTATTTTAAAAGCAGGGGGGGGAATTATGCCCAACTTATAGTCATAGAAAATTTCACTTTGGTCATTACCAAAGGAAAACTAAACTACATATAGCCTAACTCAGGTGACCAATTTCTTTCAGTGGAAACTGGCAAGCCACAATCCTATAAGATAAAGACAACTAAAAGCAGATTTAAAAATCCTGAAAAGGTTGCCAAGTAGAAGTGCTGAGAAAAGTCAGAGATGTATTTTCCTTATTAGGAATAATTTCAAGGACGATTTTTGCTTTGCAAATAAAAAAATTAAATACAAAATCATACAGATGAATATTTTTAGAGTAAACTATAGTTTAAATTGTAATAATTCATTAGTGTTTCAAGCACTCTAAGTTTTTAAGGTATCTAGAATCCATGACTAGTTAAAAAAACAGTACTCTTTAAACAAGTACACATTTCATCAGCATAAAACCAAATGATTGAGAAGTACGACTGACTCAAATAACTCCAACAAAAAGGAATGGAGTCTTTCAAAATTATGTCACAGCTTCTGAATTTCTCAGGAGAGGTAAGAGTACAAAAAACTATTTTAATAAATTAACTAATATTAATCCCATGTTTTTACATACTGAAAATGTTTTTTCTTTCTGCCAATGGGCAAATCTACACAAAAGAAATATTAAAAGGTTTGGTATGTTCAAGTGAACTGATGTGACACACATGTTAAAATGGCAAAATAACTTAATTACATAAACTATGTTGGAAGTTTAATGTATCCTTGGGAAATTTTTTTTTTAAGTTTATTTATTTTGAGAGAGACAGAGTGCGAGTAGAGGAGATACAGAGAGAGAGGGAGAATCCCAAGCAGGCTCGGTGCTCTTGCACAGAGCCTAACGCAGGGCTTGAACTCATGAAAAGATGAGATCATAACCTGAGCCAGAACCAAAAGTCAGATGCTTATCAACTGAGCCATCCAACCCTCCTCTTGGTAATATTTTTTAATGCTTGACATTTTTAGAAAAAATAACTTAATCACAATATTATAAAAATAATATGGCTTTTCCACATTTTGCAATTTCCATAAATAGAGCATGTATATATTTAAAAATATCCTTCTTAAATGCGTATTTGTATATACATTTTGTATATTACATGAGGTGTAAACAAGGTATTTTACAGAAAAGATTGTAATCAATTAATCAATCATCAGAATTCCTCTTTATAAGACAGAAAAAGTCCTACTGCTTTATAACCAAGTCTAATCCTTTTTATCAAAAAAATGTATTACAGGGGCACCTGGCTGGCTCCGTGGGTAAAGCATGAGACTTTTGATCTGAATTCTTGAGTTTGAGCCCCACGATGGGTGTAGAGATTACTTAAAAAAAATAAATCTTTAAAAAAGAAATCTATTACAAATCTTGAATAGGCAGAGTGGTAGAATTAAAAGACATTTTAGAATTAGACATATTGGGTTGAAGTCCTACCTCTAACTTGCTAGATTTGTCACCCTGGATGAGGTTCTTATTTTATTTTTGAGAGACATAGAGACAGAGTGTGAGCAAGGGAAGGGCACAGAGAGAGGGAGATACAGAATCCAAAGCAGGCTCCAGGCTCTGAGCCATCAGCACAGAGCCCGACGCGGGGCTCAAACTCACAGACTGTGAGATCATGACCTGAGCTGAAGTCGGCCGCTTAACCAACTGAGCCACCCAGGCGCCCCTGGATGAGGTTCTTAAACATGATGAGCCTCAACTTCCTTGTCTGTGAAACAAGAACACATCACTAACCTCACTGGGTAGCTAGGAGGTTCAAACCATGATACACAGCGTAGTGGTTAAGGCTGACAGAACTTTGGAGTCCTTACTCTGCTTTCTTCCACTTGTTAGTTATGGGAGCCTAAGCGAGTCATTTAATCATTCTATACCTCTGTTTTCTCAACTCTCTCAAAATAATAAACACAACTAGACTCATATACCTTAATTTAAAAAAGTCATGGTTCATGGAAATCACTAATATTACATATTACAAATGTAAACCACTCAATACAGTGCCTAACACAAAAAAGATCTTACTAAATCTAAGTTCTCATAAACTAAGTTCTAAATTACTTTTTACTGTCTCTAACTCTCAAATTTACCCCTAAAGATAAAGATTTGCCATTAAGAATTTAAAAACACTATCTCAAAGCCTCCAAAGGTATTCACTAAAGGAATCCCCATAAGATTGTATGTAATGGCAAAAGCTCTAGAAAAAGAGCACAATTTTCCAAGTTGATGACTTCAAAAGGATTAACATTCTTTTGTTACATAAATACTAGAGGTTTTAAAAATTATCAATCATACTAACTTATACATTCATCTGCTATATACCTGATTACATACATTTCTATAAATGAAATCACTCTCTAAAGCTCAATTTTCCCTTTCTAAAAATAGATGCTATGACAATTTCAACTCAACAAAAATAAAAAACTTAAAAGAAGTAAAAATTACACAGACTGCTTAACACTAAAATATAAGCTAGTAAAAATTTGCTGATTTCAAAAATATTATATATAGGATATACAGTCTGAATTATATTTTAGTTTTTTGCCCCAAGTACACAATTTCCTTGCATACATGACTTAAATTGTGAATTAACTGAGCAACCAAAAAATAAGATTTTACTATTATTAGAAATGTGGAATCCTAAATCCTTGAGAAAAAAATGTAAATCAGACTGATCATTTACTAATTATAAGACAAGAGGCAATTTTCTAACCTTTCCAGCCCCATTTTGTCATCTATAAATTGTGGATAACAGTTTCTGTTTCCTGAACTTATTATTTTAAATGAAATAATATTATGGGGTCATACTTAACACAATTTCTGGCAAATTATAAGCCATAAAAATCTTATCTAGCTGGCAATGTTGTATTAAGAAATAATCTCTCCTAATACCATCACTTTGGAAATAGAAAAATGTCTTAAAACAAGGCAATCTGACAAAACTCAATTTATTAAAATGGACTCTAGATTTACACCAAACAATGTACAACACAAAATCTAATTTATACACAAAATCTACAATCATTTTTACTACCTACCTGGACAAAAAGATTCTGAGTACATACTTCTTAGAATTACAATGATCACCTTAAGTAAAGCTCCTTTTAAACCAACTAGAAAACACTAAAATTCCACTCTATAAAAAAACTTTCAGGAATAATTACACACTGTTTACTACAAATATAGTTAATTGACTTACACTCTTTAGGAGGAACATAACGTAAATAAATTTAGTCATTCAAACACCAAACATACACACAAGGTCAGGATTTCTAATGTAAAAGTACTATTTTTCATACCAGAAAAAATACAATCAAGAGACAGGTATCATATCTCCCTAAAAGAAGAGGAAAAACCACCTTGGACTCAGATAATTAAAAAAGTCACATAAGGTATCAGTGTCAGCACTGAGCAACAGCAATACGTAGCTTTGTGACCAGAGCTCACACTTTTCTTAAAGAACAAACTTGTAAGAGTAAAGGAATCCCTTATTCTAACTCACTACATGAACCTACACAAATCACGTGGCCTCTAATTATCAAGTTTTTCATCAAAAAATGGAAATGATGCCAGTCACTTCTCTCCCAGGGAAATGAGAATATTTAAAACTGAAAACTCAGGTCACCTTGAAAAAGAACCATTTCAAAAATTCAAAGAATAATTATAAAGAACAACTGCTCTTTGCTTAAAAAGTACATTTTATAATAATTTTTAAAGGCTATATAATACCATAAATTACCAGCAAAGCCAATTTAATATGTTCAGGATATTAAAATAAACATCTTCAACTAAACAGTTCATTACCAGGTTTCCATAAAGTTCCTAGTCAGTCATTTCCTATTCACTTTACAGCAAATAAATGTGATCAACAGCATTGGAGTTACATTTCTCTAAAAGGAATTTTTTATTTACCTCAGTCTTCCCAATCACTTCATGTAACACTAAAATCTCATTTTAAAATTCCAGAATTAATCACAAATGATCATTTTCCTAATAAGCAATGGGGTGGAGAAAGTTAAATAAAATTATATAAAACTCGAACTCTTTAGTTTTTATTTACTCTTCTATCATTAATTTTTACATCAATACAGAGTAGGTCAAAATATGAAATAGATGGGTTCAAATTTTTCTAGGCAGTCTGATAACAGATTGGTACCAAAGAATTAAATATGAAATTAACATAGCAAGTCTTAGAAAACACATATTTGAGTTGGGTAGTCTGGCTCAATAAAGATTACATATCTGAACTGGTATAGTTTTGCTCACAGTATTTTTGAAATTCAATAATGACCACTATGTAGAAAACTAAAACCTTGTTTACTATCATACTAAAAACTTTCACTTTTCATCCTCAAAAATAATCTCAAATAGACAGACTTTCTTTCTTCATATATAACTTTTTACTTCTTAAAGAGGGCAGTATAATCCCTAGCACAGGTTGAAAATGCTTTCCAATAACCTCAGTAAACAAATTGCTGAATGACTTTCAAGGAGCATCCTATGTACTCTTCTCAAAGCACTAAAAATAATTATTTAATATTCGATGTTAATTTGATTCGCTAGACTTTCACCACTTTAAAACTGCTTTCTTTTCAAGTAATTATTATGTTATTGGTAACAGACTTGAGAGAAACAATAAACCACAGTGTTGAATAAATACTAGTAATTATTTCTCCAAATAATATAACATTAGAAGACTACTGGAACACTTACAGTGTCTTCTTTCACTAAATTAAAAAAAAATGATAACAGAAATACAGAAATAACCACTAGTGACTATCCCAACCAATACGGGGAGGTAGAGCACAGTATTCATAACCTCTAAGGAAATACAAATTATTCCTTCCAACTAAGTTGTCAAAAAATTTTAAGTTCAAGTTTAGGTTTTGTTCGAGCTTTACAAGGTTTTCTCCTTTAAAAATAACCTATTTAACAGCTTTGGACCAAACAAAAAATATTTTCAATTTACTTTAAAATGTTTATACTACCTTAACGAAAGCTATCACACAACCTATATTACTTACAGAACACTAAATATGCAGAATTGGTAAAATAAGATCTCGTAAGAACTAGTTCATTTTAATTCCAAAGTCACAAGAAAAAAATCACATAAACATATCTAACACATTGATTCAAACATCTGTGTAAGACCATCCTCAACTATAAAACTCTAAAAATAAGTTGCTTCTGTTGATGAAAACTAAACAAGCAGAACTCCTCTTTTCTATTACCTTTAGTAGAAATATGTTCATCTTTTGACATGCGTCTCCGTATTTTATTTAAATAAAAGTTGCAAAGGCATCACAGGTTCATATAAGGGCCTTTCACACACTTATACTGAAACCCTTACCCGCACACCCCCCCCCCACCCCAAACCCTCTGTTTAAGATGTGAAGTGTTTCTCCCTTCTGTATTCCCTCTCCCCAACAAGCCCCCATTCGCATGCCCCCCACCCAGAGTAGGCCTGAGGCCCTGTAGCAAACAGTGTCTAACAGGAGCAGGCAGCACAAAGACAGGAATGGGAGATTAGTGGGAGGGAGGGAGGCCGGGATTGGGGCTCAGCAGGAGCTTCAGGCTTTTTAAAATTCAAACTGCTCCCTGACCAATACAAATCACGGACACGCTACTGACTACTACACGGATTTATAGCATTAAAAACATGCCTAGTACGTGACAGCTATATTAACTTCACTCTTTTTAACATTTACCCATACGTTTGCTGGAAATGTGGAACGGTTTATTTTAAGCTGAGGGCTAAACTCAAAAATAACCTTCAGAAAAGTTACTTACTCCACAATGACAATAATTTAACAAGATACAAAAAATTCTAATTCTAACAAATGTAACACCCATTATTAAAACAAGGGACTTTGTTGATCAGTGCTGCTTCACTCTAAGCAGTGAAAGTTTTCCTTCACTGAATAAGAGACAAAGTATCAAAATAGTCTAACACCAGGAACATTTATTTCTCTATGCAATTTGTATGGCTGAGGACTTTCAAATGGATTGTTCTTCCCTTATACCAACCTATCTTACCAACGCCTCCATAAACAAGCTCTGAACACTTAACTTACTCATGAACTAGAATTTGTTAAGGCAGAACTGATATTTTTCTCTAGCATTTACAGATACATTTGACCTATTAAAATGACACCTCTCTCATTACACAGTCAAACATCATGGGCACAAACAGCCAATGACAATCCTGGGACCTCAAGAAGATCTGCCCTGACATGAAAGGATGGCACCTTCTACATTTTTTTTTAACCTCCCTGGGATTCTAAGCATAACTTAATTTCTATGCTTTTAAAGAAAATTGGTTTTACCTGCACCTCGGTACAATTCTCAAAACATAATACTCTTTTTATGCTTCCATACACTTAGATCAGGAAGTACCTGAGTGTTGTATACAGAGTCGTTTAAAATTGTCCTTATATAACGCACACAAATCTAAAGTGGCAGGGTAAACCTGTCAAGTACTTTACACTTGCCTTTGAATAAAAAGTCCATGTGCAACACACACTGTCAAACAAGAACATAAAAGCCCTTGGTGGGGGGGCATATGCAGTGTCTACCACACCATGGTTTTCTACATTAAATATTCACGTGGGCAATGTAATTCTTTAAAAAAAGAAAAGGAGTCTTTATTAACTTTCTAATGTCCAAACAAGTTTTACACAGGGCAAGAATTGCCACTGGAGCCGTGTCTGAGTATTTACATTTGTCTCACTAACTGAAACTACTTCCTCCCTTCATGGGGTCACAGGGGGAAGAAGGGGGGTTGTTTGTTTCACTGGGACGTTCCCCACTCCCGGACCAGGAAAGTTGTAAATATGGGGACGAACAGGGCACATTTGCTGTTAGTTGTATTGTTTCCGCCTCCTCACTAGCTACGGCTCTTCTCCCTGGCGAGGCCTGTCACCGACCAGCAGCAGCTCCGCTCAGCCCGGAGCTCTCCTAATCCCCGAGCTCAAGTAGATTCCGCTGGCCCGCGGCCTGCACTCTCCGCCGGGCCTACGCCTCCCCGGCCGCCCGGCAGGAGCCCAGTCCCCGCCACCGGAGCCGGCCGGGAGAGAGTACAAAACCACCGCCACCCAGGGTGGCTGCCACCAGAGAGGAGCGAACTCTAGACTCGCCCGTGGAGGAGACCTGGGGCCGCTAAGGAAACGGCGGGGAGGGGAGCGAGGAGGAGAGACGCTGAGGACCTGGCGCCGCCGCCGCCGCCGCCGCCGAAATAAAGAGCAGGAATTTACCTGGGCGAATCGGCGTCTGAATCCAAGGGGAGGCCGAGGCCGCTGTGGCGAGAGACTATAATCCGGGCCGGGAGGGGGGGTGGCTACGGCTCCTCTTCCGTCTCCTCAGTGCGGGGAACATGTAGAGCCGGGGGGAGACCAGCCGAGAAGACAAATCGCTGCTTCTTCTTCCTCCTCCTCCTCCTTCTCCCACATAGAAACACTCACAAACACCCGACCGGGGGCCCGAGCTACCGGGGGGGCATCGCCGCCGGCCCGGGAACCAATCCTCCTGTCGGCGGGGGCGTCCCTCCCTGCGGCTTGGTGGTGTCGGGTGAGTCGGTACCGACGGAGGGAGGGGGGGGAGGGCGGGGGGGGAAGGAGCCCTGTGTGTGTCTCTCTCTCGTTCCGTCTCTCCCTCTCAGAACAAAATGCCGACCGGAAGTGCAGCTGCAGGAATGACTCCCTCCGCCGGCGCCAAACACTAACAACCACCCCCTCTTCCCCACTCCACTTCCGCCACCGCCGCTGCCGCCGCCACTTGGGCTCGCGTCCTCCGCCGCGCCGCACCGCGCCGCGCCGCACCACCCCGCGCCCGGGCGGGCCGGGGCCGGCAGCAGGCGGCGGCGGCTCTCCTTTGCGCCCTTCTCCTCAGAGCGACTGCGGATGTTGCCTTCAATTGTCGATCCTGCGGAGCGGCGTTTTCGCTGCGGCACGGGCGGGCCGGCTTTCCCCGGTCTTTATTTTCCTGGAGGCCGACCAGAGCGGGGCTCGAGTTCGGGGGTGGTCGTGTGCGTGAGAGGCGCTCAGGCCCAGACCGGCTCGCAGGCCAGGCTCGCTAGCCCAGCTGGTGGTTTTATAACTTAGGGAGCCGAGCTCGGGGCGGCCAGGCAGAGGACGCCCGCGTTTCGACGGCGACGGTGCATTTTTTAAATGGTGTCTCTGCAGTCTGGTGGATGGATGTATCGTACACCTCTGGAGAGCGGGACTCTACGCCCGTCTCTGCATTATTTCTGCGGACTAAGGACGCAACCCTTGGAGGTGAAGAAGATTCCCGGCAGGATTGAATTGGAATCGTGTTTGTGATGCTTTGGTTTCTGGAAATATGCGATCTTTTCTGGTCTTTTTGTTGGCGGTGGTCTTGGTTCGTACCTAACTGTCGGGAGAAAGGCCTGTAGGCGACGCTGTGCGAACGAGGAGCTGGCCGGCTGAGGGCCCGGAGCGCGCCGGTCCGCGCCCCCTTCGAGGTGTGGGTGGAGCCGGGCGCGCGGGGAGAGGCGCCAGCCGCGACTCGGGCCGCCGGCGGGCGCTGGGCGATTGGGGCGGAGGGGAGGAGGAGCTGGGTCCAGCCGGCTTCCAACGCCGTTTTACTCTTACTCTTTACATTTGAAACGGTGAGGTACTGCACGAGGCCGAAGCTCAGTGTGATTGTGTGTACAGTGCTATGCTTGTGGTCCCCTGTTGTAGCAAACTTTATCGTTCCGCAGTTCTGTTACGTCTGTGTAAATTAAAGAGGGGCTTTCGTTCAGGTAAAAAGTGCAGTAGGTAAGCGAATTTTACTCAGGCGGAACGAAATTTGTGTTGTTGTCATGAATTTAGATTACACGTGAATTGTTTATGTATTTGCGTATGTTCCAATACGCTAAAAGTAAATAGGAAATTTTGCTTCCAGGTTATTCCTTTTGCCTCAAAAATCATTTGAGAGACTAAATCAGGTCTTGTTACTCCTTTACTGTAGACCCAGCAATGGCATTGCGTCCAGCTGCGCGGAAAAGCCAGTCTTGACCGTGGCCTAAACCCTCCCCCGCCCCCGCGAGTCGGCCCCCTTGCCCGAAGGACCTCCTTGCTGTTCTCCATGCCAGCCTCTTTCCCCCAAGTTTTCATAGGGCTTGCTCCCTCGCCTTCAGGATTTTGCTCAGATGTCATCTCGGGGCTTCTACGGCCCCTCTCGAAACTGCGAGTTCCCTGTCCCCCTTTCCCACTTGATCCTTCAGGCATTTTATGTATCTTACGTGTTAATCTTATTACCAGTTTTTCCCCAGTAGAATGTTAAACTCCAGGAGAGCCAGAAGTTTTATTTTTCTCCGCTGGTGTTTTGTGGAGAAAATAATGTCTAGACTATGCGTGACACACAGAGTAGATGCTTAGTATTTGGTTAATAATAAATGACAATTATAAGGGCCCTGCCCTCCACCCCCCACACGCGCGCATACCAATTTCTGTACTGTAACCATTTGTAGATATACTTACATGCCACAGAGAACTCTGTGAAAGATTTGTGAACACTGAAAAAAAAAATCTAGGGAACAACCGAGTTTATTACAGAGTTCTAGAGAAGGGCACTAGTTTAGACAGTCATCCTCCACAACACCAGAAGCCCACAAACTAGTGATAATTGTTTTTAGATTTCTGTAAATGGGCTTGCTAGAGGACAGTCGATTGGTAGATCACATGATCATATTCATACCGGGCCACTTAGCTTTGCTCTCTTCCTGAATCACAAACTACAGTCTTTACCCTGTCTGCCCTCTTTCTTACAAAATACTTGCAAAATTAAAGTCTGTGAGAATTTGGTTGGCCAAATCCAGCACCACTGGAAAAGTTCATTCACCAGATACTTACTGGGCACAAAATGTGTTCCACGCACAGTGATTCAAAAGGTGCATGTTTCTGAGACTTTGTATAAAAGACCTCATATGGCTACTTTGCTTACTGTTCGATTATGCTGTCAAGCAAAGCAAATGCTAGGGATTTGTTTTTACAATTTCCTTCTGGAGAAAAGATTCAGTGAAAGCTTAGGTCTTGCATAGAGTGGATATTTTAATTCCACTGTTTAGTTTGTTGTTCCTTACATTTATGCTAGCACTGGATATGCCAATAAATTAATTGGTAATGATTTTTCAAAACTGAAACAAATTGATAATTTTTATCTACTGTTATTGCCTAGGAAAATAGGCCTTTTAAAATAAGTAAACTAGAAACTATACAATAAACTTTTGGCCATGATATTCCAAATAATATTTCATGTATTGAATTTTGGGGGAAGAAAAGACAATCTTTATAGCCATTAATACAAATAATTAGATATTGTTTGATAAATCCAACAGTCTGTTCATTGTAAGTTACCCATTAATCTTAAGAACAGCTTTAAGTAATACACAGATGGCTCAGAATATGTTTTGCACTCAGTTTCAAAATAGTATTTCAATTTACTTAAGGAAGTACAATTATCTTCCTCTATACTTTCTTAAATGTTACTGGTAAACTAATTTGCATGTCTAGGAAACAAAAGTCTTGGCATTATTGTAGCATTTAACTTAAAATTTTAGAGGTGTTATTTTTCACTTCCTTCATGTATTAAGGACTTACTAGGTGCTAATTAGCTTTATGATAAGCACCTCTTACATATATAAGTGAATAATAAAAGGTCTCTACCTTTAAGCGTTTTAACTTGTATGTAGTTTGCATTAATTTTTTTCCAGATCACAGAATTAAAGAAATTGTTTCAATGCATGTCAGAATATTTTTCTATTAAATAAATTAGTGTTTTGCTTGCCTAAATTTAAATATCCAAGTTGAGATCTTGTGTAGAATCTCTTAATCTAATCTTAGTGTTTTCTCGATTTGTCTTGTTTCTTGGTTTTGGTTTTTTGTTTATTCTTTTGTTTAATTATTTTGATCATCACCATCCATTTATTTGGCTTACATCTTTAAATCTTTATGTCCAAAATCAGTTGACTTTATGTTTCATTGTTCTAATCCTTGCTTTATCAATAGTTTGTAGATAGCCCAATAAACCCTTAATGTGAACTAATTTTGCCCCCTTGCTTTCAGTACTGAGTTGCACTAATTTTATTTATTTATTTTATATTCCTGGATATTCCCATATGTATTCTTGGTCAATAAATTGTATATGATTTAATAAAATGCTTTTAAATGGATTTAACTACTAAATATTAATATCAGCAAGAATTGAGCAGTACAATTGAGAAATTAAAAAATTTTTTTTGGAAAACATCTTCAAGATAAATACAATTTGCCATAAGATGATAGAAATGAAAAATTTTAGAAAATTTTTAAAAGATAAAGAAGTTCATACGTGTTTTGTAGACTATTTCACACTCTACCAAAATTATTTCATATTTAGGATAATTAAATTCATATTTAGGATAGTGAAGTTTCAGGATGATTTACATCTTAAGAAGCCTTAGTGAAGAGTTTGTAATAGACATTCATTTGAGGGTGAGCTATAAAAATATCAAATGATAGTCTGTAAATATGTTCCTGTTTCAAGTATTCAAAGTAAGTACCTCAGTCAAATTTTGATAGTATCTAACATATTTTATCCATTTTTGTTAAGATGATAGAAATTAATGGTTTTTCCCAGTGGCTTTCTTCATCTTGGCCTTCCAAGAACAAATTTTGTCCTTTCATTCATTAATTCTTCTTACCTAAGGATTTTTTCTTAATTCCTAGATTTTATTATTCATGCCATCCACTTATAATCTTATGACTTTCCCATATTTATATTTTTGTGTATCTATACTTTATACTTCAAATGAAACTAATTATATATACTACATTACAGTTTTGTAATGTGCATTATATAGGGTAAGGCCCTTAAAAAATGCATGTCTGAAATATGATTTCATTATTTAGGATCATCAAATCTTCATGAAAGCCTAATCTTAACGGAACCTATACATATGCTGAATGTGAACCAGATAGTTAAACTATGCATGCATTTTAATCCTAAACCAACCTGGAATAACAGATTAAAATGACTTTATGAAGGAAGAATACAAAATCCATTAAAAACTTAACATGTAAAGTATGAAAGGGGTGCTTATGATGCTCTTTTAAAAGCATTTCCACTAGATCAGTGTTTTAAAACTGGGTTGTTTACCATTATGGGTCATGAAATTTAGTGGGTTGTGACTAGCATTTTTTATTTAAAAGAAAAGAATAGAATCTAAGAGTACTGTCACACATGGTAAAGTCTGTATTTTTTAAATAAACTTCCATTCCGTTTTTGTGTGTGCATGTGCTGAGTTACCATGTAAAATATATTTCTTACTATGGGTTGTAGGCCAAAAGTGCATTTTTTAAAAAACCTGCAACTCGCATTTTCCTTTAGTTCCCCTCCCGAGAAAATGAAAAAGAAGAATGGTAGAAAGTTCTAATTGCCTATGTAGTGAGAAATTTTAGAGGAGGCGCTAGGGTATTTTAGAAGAGGTTTCAGAAATGTGATTTTAAAATAAAGGGTAGGTAATATACTACGTAGAAATGTTAGGGGTGCCCAGGTGGCTCGGTTGGTTAAGCGTCCGACTCTTGGTATCAGCCCAGGTCATAATCTCACAGTTTGTTTTAAGCTCGCATTAGGCTCTGTGCTGATACTGAGGAGCCTGCTTGGGATTCTCTTTCCCTCTCTTTGCCCCTACCCCACTTGCACTGCCTCTCTCAAAATAAACAAACTTTAAAAAAAAATGTTAAATATGGTCGAAGTTGTAAGAAGGAATTAATTTCCTAGTAGATTGGTGTGTTTAGATCGATAACTATTTTATTTGTTGTAGTACATTTTCTAATCTCAAATGCCCAATACAGCAAAATAATATAAGGCAAAAGATTTCCTATTTCTTGCTACCTTCTCTACAATCTTAAAACAAGTGTTTCTTAAGTAGCCATAGGAATGCAAAGAAAGCTGCTACCTTCACAGAGCAATTATAACAAGTTATTTTCTGAAAAATGGTAGAAACTCCTTTTCCCTCCAAAAATTAACAGTCAATAAGGCTTTTCTCTCCAGCCCAAGTAAATATTTTTTTTTAATTTTATTTTAGAGACAGAGAGCACAAGCAGGGGAGAGGGGCAGAGGGAGAGAGAATCTTAAGCAGGCTCCATGCTCAGTGTGCAGCCCAAAATGGGGCTGAGTCTCATGACCCTGGGATCATGACCAGAGCTGAAATCAAGAGTTTGATGCTCAACCGACTAAGCTACCCAGACACTTCCAAGTAAATAATTTCTTAAAGTAAATAGTTAACCTTAACTTGCCATCCAATTCACTATATATTTAAATAAATGTACTTAAAATGTACAGAATTCAAAACAGGGAAATTTTAAAAGAGAATTATGTATTGATTTGAAAGGAGGCGATATGCTGTATATATGAGATGAAAAATAACTCAGAAAATAAGGATTATGTTAGCTGACATTTCTTAACAGGATTTAGACATTTCAATAAAATTTAAAGATTTCATTACTATTGTGCTGGATTTCAGTATAAACTTCAGGATTGTTCACAAATCTAAGAGCATTAATAAAAGTTTTTTTTTTTTAAACATATGATGCCAGCTCCCTTTCAATTATAGATACTAAAGACCTCGTTTGGTTAAAACCTTAACACAAAACTTAGAAAACAAACATAAGAATCTTTAATTCGGTTACCCAACCAAAGCTTCTGTCTCACCAAATATCTCACCAATGCAATACATATCCTATTCAAGTAAGAAAGCAATTATAATACTAACCAGCAGAGGGAGCCAAGTCAGTCCTGAAAGGTAGGATTACAAAGAAAGACCACATGACTTCCTGTTTGTTTGTTTGACAGTTTGGCAGCTGTTCTCTTTTTCAGTTTAGTCTAGGCAAAGCCAAGTAAAAGAATGGAAAGGCTACCAGATATGGATTGGATGACAATTTTAATTGTCAAAATTACCTTGCTTGAAGCAAACTGAAAGAAAACACTTCTGCTTCCATTAAGGACAACCCAGGAAGAATGTGGCATAAAAGAGAATTCTTTAAAAACCAGCTTAAAGTAGAATAAGTAAAATACTTATTAAACAGTAAGATACTGATTTTCTTTCTAATACAGGTGATGAAACTAATGATCAGAACAAAGCAATTAAGCAGAGGAATACAAGTAGAAATATAAAAGTGGAAATGTCCCAGTATTGTAATCTAAGATGGAAAGCCATAGGAAACATTACCTTAGAGCCATGATGAATTACAAGCCAGAGGTAACAGTGAACCATTTCTTAATCCATTTTTATCTAAAGCTGAAATTAGACTCTAAATAGACACATTTTAAAATTATAAAGTTGGTACAGATAAGCAGATTGACCTTACATTGAATTTATATTTGTTTTGACAATCGAAGAAGGAATAAATTTTAATAAAAAATGATTGTAGCAAAAGAAATATTTTTTCACTTTAGAATGGTTTCCACTACCCTTTATAAACACAACAAAAAGTATCTGTTTTGTGACCTGTTTGGAGGTTTATTTGATATTTTCTAAGAACCTCACAATGCCTGATACAGTGATTATTTGAAGTACAATTGTAAAAGCTGGGTGTTAGCTAACTGGATCAAAACAAAAAAACTTAAAAACCCAAACAATTTTAGTCAAATAATAAACTAAATAATGCTTGTTTAGCTGCTTATTAATTGCAAGGTTTGTGGAAACATACTGTCCAAAGCACAGAAGAACAATGGACTCAGGCAAACTTTAGTTATTGGTACATTTACTTATGTGTGTATTCTTTCCAAACGTGTACTTCTTGAACACTGACTGCAAAAGACATGGAGCATATATTCAATTATGAACTAGACAAAATTCTTGTTGAAAGATTTAATTTCATTAATGTATATAAACAAATTTAATATGTAACCCATTGAATCCAAGGAGATGGTACTTAGAAGCAAATCATTTAATATTGAGCACTAGAAAGTAGATTGTACACTTTGTAGGTCAGTTCTTTTAAAATGCTACATTGTAGTATACTGACACAGGTATTGGCATCTGGTATCAAGTCAGTTAATCGTGGCGATGATATCTAAGAAATAAAATTCATCTGATGGCAGCCTTAGAAACATTTTAATGCCAAAAAAGCAATTCAATCAGTATTATTTCTAAGTATGCTTCTTTTATACACAAGTTGTGATAAATATAAGCTATTAGAATTATGTAAACAGCCTGACCTTTCTAATTATATTTTAAATTTTGTTAATGTCCCACCCATGGAAAAATACTATAATGATATTTTTAAAATTTCATTAATAAGTGGCAGTAGCCTTGTCATGAACCATTTCTTTATTGATGAGCATAAATAATGGGCTAATTCATCAAATTCCGACAAAAACTATTAACTTTGTCACCAAAGTCAACATTATAGAGTTAAAATATGTAGTATAACTTTTTCCTTTTTATATAGCTTTTATTTAATCTAAGTCTCCGATGGTAATGATAAAACCACACAAAGGAAGGAAAGAAAATAGTTCATTCCTTGTCCTACTCCAGAGTAGGGAATAATGTCAGATTAGTAAAAGCAAGAAAGCAACTTCCAGTGAACAAAATCAGGTTTAGTAAAGGATTTTGCTCTCCCTAAAAAAATTAAATACAAAATTTTAGTCAGAAATTTATATCCACATGGGAATACTGTTTTTAATACTGCTCTTTAGACTCTTGAAATGTTTTATTCTCCTTTTGAAAAAAACAGCACCAGAACCCAAGTTGCTTTGATAGTCCTGTTTCTAATTTATTATTATTATTATTATTATTATTATTATTATTATTATTATTATTCTTACACGTTGAATTCTGTATCTTCTAAAGCACCTCTCTGATACCACTTTCTCAGTGTTGCCTTTCTAATTCTACCATCAACAGATAGTACCTTTCTCAAATATATTCAGACGGTTCTTCATGATCATGTCCAGGAAAACTATGTAACTTCTGCTTGATAGAAGGGGAAATAACTTACATTATGAATTTAGAAGAGTTATAGTATTACTTGACAATACTTCATATATACAAAAGTAATTTTAATTTGAAAACTATATTCACATCTTATATGCTTCCTCTAAAAATGTTGGAATATGTATTTTCTTCTAGGAGCCTAGTACTGATAAAGATTTCATGATCTTGTACTTAACATGAAATCTTGTGGGCTTTAATTTTACCTACAACATGGCTCTGAAAACAGCACAGTTTTGAAATCAGGCTCTTTAAGACATACTCACCAGAAAACCGATTTGAAACTATTCTATGATGTAATTATTATGTTCAATGTAATAAAAGTATGACCTCTGAATAAACGAGTCTCTGATTCTCTATATTTTGTTAAAGTTTATTTTTGAGAGAGAGCAAGTGGACTGGGGGAGAGGCAGAGGCAGAGGGAGAGAAAGAATCCCAAGCAGGCTCCATGCTGTCAGTGCAGAGCCTGACACGGCTCAATCCCAGGAACCATGAGATCATGACCTGAGCCAAAACCAAGAGTCAAACACCTAACCAACTGAGCCACCCAGGTGCCCCTCTCTATATTTTTAGAATATTATTGTATTCTAAGAGTATCAGAAGATACTCTTTTCTTTAGACTTACTTTTAATTAAAATGAAATAGACTACGAGGAGGCATGTCCATTAGCCCTGGATTGCCAGGTGTTAATAAGTTCCTGGGCAAGTCTAGAGCTGTGACTATAGATGGATGCTTGTAGAGCTGCTGGGGCAATCGGGGCAGGCACACGAGGTCACATAGTCCTGTAAAGGGTCTGTACTTCTCCCTTCTGTTCACTCTCCCTGACTCTCAACTCTGCTCAGGAGGCCAGGTTCCATCACAGGGTACCGTCTACCAGTCTCACTGTATAAATAAAGATTTTTACTTCTTTTTTTTTTTTTTTTAACTGAAGCATAGTTGATCCACAACGTCTTAAAGAAATTTTGAATTTTTTTTTCCAAAATTGGGGGATAAGTTGTTCTTAGGAATGCACAACATTTTTATTATTATAAACTATAGAGCCTTACATTCGACAAGCATGGGCCCAGCACCTATGTACTGGAAACAGTGAATACAAATGAGTAACCTGTCTCTTTCCTTATAACTCAGGCCATAGGAGGACTAAATTAAGTACATTTGAAAGAGTGAGATAAATGACCAAGAGTTGTATCAAAAATGCCATGAAAATGAAAAATAAAAAGTGATTTGAAAGTACCAAAGATACCTGAACTCTTGAGAAAAGCTTCACAGGATAGGTAAAATTTGAACATTAGTGAAGGATAAACAATTTTTCCAGGCAGGCAAAGACAGGAAGGAAGGAAATCAACCATTCTAAAGAAAGAAAGGAAAACAAAGTACAGGTGCATGAGAATGTTCCTTATATTTCATAATCTGAAAATCAGTGTGGTTAGAATGCAGATTATGAAAGGAGGATGGATCTGCTACTCGAGTATAAATTGTTTGGGTTTTGCCTCACACTCAACAGGTAAACAAAGAATTTTACATCCAAGGTAATATAAAATTTGCATTTTAGAATAACTGCAAATTTACATTAAAAGAAGTACCTACTACATTAGGAAAAAAACAAAAATAATACTTAGTGAAAGTGTGGTGAACCTGGAAGTTTCAAGCAATTTAAAAATATGTATCCAGCTGTGTGTTCCTACTCTGACACAATACTTTCTCATCTGGACTCTTAATATAGCTATATTACTTTTGTAATTTCAATTTCAATTCAGTTGCCTGAATGAAGGAAGGATGGAATGTGAACAAGGCTGAAGAAATATGAATAAAAAAGAAACCTAATGTAGTTGTTTAAGTGAACTAATATAGTTGTTCAAGTGGAGAGGAGGAGGTAAATTTAAAAGATAAAGTAGAATCTAGGACTTGTTGAATCAATGAAGATGTAAGAGAAAGTGGGGAAGGGAGGACTCAAATATTACTGACAATTCAGGTTTAGTTCTCTAGATGGATTCTGCTGTTATTAAATGAGATAGACATGTAAGAGAAAGTGTAGGCTGAAAGCAGAGAAGAGTACAAATAAGTCAGTTTGGGAGCAGTTAAATATGAGTTGCGTAGGGCTCCTGGGTGGCTCAGTCACTTAAGCGGCTGACTTCAGCTCAGGCCATGATCTCACGGTCCGTGAGTTCGAGCCCCCCATCAGGTTCCGTGTTGACGGCTCAGAGCCTGGAGCCTGCTTCAGATTCTATGTCTCCCTCTCTCTCTACCCTTCTCCTGCTCATGCTCTGTCTCTATGTCTCAAAAATAAATAAACGTTAAAAAAATTTTAAAAAAATTAAAAAAATATATGAGTTGCCTATTAGACTCCCTATTGGAAATATCCAGTAGGCAGTTGAAAATATGTATGAATACTTAGGAGATAGAACTAGAGATAAAGAGATGAGCGTCATCATCACATAGATGATAGTGGAAGCCTGGGAGAGTCCATAAAATGAGAAAGAGCCAAAGAATTATAATGAGCACTAAGGAAAAAGCAAGATACCAAAGTTTGCTATGGTTTAATAATCTAGTACTTTCCACCCAAACCATCTGAAAAGAACCTTTTTTATTTACAAGACATTTAGTTAATATTATAACAAATGCTTAGCTCTAAAATCAATTACCTATAAAATGTTACTTTATCTCATTCTAGAAGTTATCCAATTACTGTCTCTCTTACCTTTTTTTAAATTTTTAAAAAATGTTTATTCATTTTTGAGAGAGAGAGAGACAGAGAGTGAGCAGGGGAAGTGCAGAGAGAGAGAGGGAGACATAGAATCCAAAGCAGGCTCCAAGCTCTGAGCTGTTGGCACAGAACCTGACACGGGGCTTGAACTCAAGGACTGTGAGATGATGACCGGAGCCAAAGTCAGACACTTAATCAACTGAGCCACCCAGGCACCCCTGTCTCTCTTACCTTTTACTTGAAAATGGGAGAGTAGTAGAACAGAGGTGGGTTACCTGAAAGAGTAATAGAAAAAGGTTAATGACATTTCATTTTTAAGCAGCAAATTCTTCTTAATATTATATTATACTTCCACCCCAGATCTAGAATGTTTAGTTACAGCTTTCAAACTTTTCAAGGAGTTTCTGTCCATACTAGTCCCAAGGTACCACTCCAATCCAATCCACACTCCTACCTGACTGTTCTTGCTGCTTCATTTAAATCATTCCTTTTTAACCCCCCATTTATCTTACTACTAACCCTCTCATAGTATCTATCTAGTCACCATTGGTTTCCAATATCCCCACACATTTTGATCCCTTTAAAAGTCACAGGTAGGGGCACTTGGGTGGCTCAGTCAGTTAAGCATCTGACTTTGGCTCAGGTTATGATCTTGCAGCTCATGAGTTCCAGCCCCACGTCTGGCTCTGGGCTGACAGCTCAGAGCCTGATGCCTGCTTTAGATTCTGTGTCTCCCTCTCTCTCTGTCCCTCCCCCACTCATGCTCGCTCTCTCTCTCTCTCTCTCTCTCTCTCTCTCAAAACTAAATAAGCATTAAAAAAAAAATTTAAAACTTAAGGGTAATATTAGTCTTCATTATTCCTGTCACCCACTAGTAAGATGGAAACTAACGGTGGAAATAAAAACTATGCAAAACATAACATATTCCAGAGATATCCATGTTTTTCAATAGTGAACCACAACAGTTAGAAATCTATGCCTGCAGGCCACATACATTTTAAATCATAACAATGGAATTCTAGTCTATAAACTATTCAAAAGTATTTGGTTTCATAGTGTCCAAATAGCTTAATCAGTTTTATTCATAAACAGGTGCACAATTAGGGGCCAATTACTAGTCTTCAATCAATTTTGAAAAATCAATGAGGATATTGTTATACAACAGACTAAACTTTGCTCAAGAATGAAGGGCTGTTGGGGGCGCCTGGGTGGCTCAGTTGGTTGGGCGACCGACTTCGGCTCAGGTCATGATCTCACGGTCCGTGAGTTCAAGCCCCACATGGGGCTCTTCGCTGTCAGCTCAGAGTCCGAAGCCTGCTTCAGATTCTGTCTCCATCTCTTTCGGCCTCTCCCCTGCTAGCACTCTGTCTCTCTCTCGGGGGGGGAAAAAAAAGAATGAAGGGCTGTTGGGGGCACCTGGGTGGCTCAGTCAGTTAATTTGATTCTTGATTTCATCTCAGGTTATGATCTCATGGTTTGTAAGTTCAAGCCCCACATCGGGCTCCACGCTGACAGTGGGGAGCCTGCTTATGATTCTCTCTTTCCCTCTCTCTCTGCCCTTCCCCACTTGTGCATGTTATGTCACTCTTTCTCAAAATAAAACTTGAATAAAAAATGAAAATTTGTTCAACAATGGTACTGCAACATCTGGATAGACACATGCAAAACAATGAAGCTGAACCATAACTCTTCATACCGTGTGCAAAAATTCATTCAAAATGGATCAATAACCTAAATATAAGAGAAAAAACTATAAAACTCTCAGAAAAAAACATGTGAAAGGATGCATAGATATGATACCAAAAGCTCCAACAGCCAAAAATAAATAAATAAATTGGATTTCAAAATTGTGCTTTAAAGGACACAAGAAAGAAAATTAAAAAAAAAACAGAATGGGAAGAAAATTTGCAAGTCATATACCCCTTATCTAGGAATCTATGTCTAGAATATATAAAGAACACTTATAAATCAATAGTAAAATAACAAATAGCCCAATTTAAAAATGCACAAAAGCTCTAAGTACACATTTCTCCAGAGAAGAAATACAAATGGCCACTGAGCATGTATAAAGATGTTCAACATCATTAGTCACCAGAAACATGTAAATCAAAATCACAATACTCATACCCACTAGGATGACTAGAACAAAAAACTCAGATAACAACAAGTATTGGTAAAGATGTAAAAATATTAGAACCCTCATACGCTGCTGGTAGGAATATAAAAGAGTATAACCACTTTAGGAAACAACCTGGCAGCTCCTGAAATAATTAATCATCTACTTACCATATGACCCAACAATTCGACTCCTAGGTATATACCCAAGAAAATGAAAATGTATGTCCACATTTGTACACAAATGTTTACAGTGGCGTTATTCACCACCAAAAGTGCAAACACCTAAACGTCCACCAACAGACAGGTGTGTAAACAAAATGTGGTATATCGACGATGAATGGTACGTTATCTGGCCATAAAAAGGAATGAAGTATGGATGCTGCAACATGAATGGACCCTAAAATCATTACGATAAGCCAGTCACGAAAGACCTCATATGATATGATTCCATTCATATGAAGTCCAGAATAGAGAAATCTATACAGATACCAAGTAAATTAGCAGTTTTAAAGCTGGGAGCATGGGTGGTGGGTGTCTGGGAGGGGTGATAGCTAAAGATACCAGGTTTCTTTCTGTGGTAATGAAAATCTTCTAAGACTGACTGCGGTAATGTTTGAGTGTGTCTGTAAGTAGACTAAAAACCATTTGATTGTATGCTTCAAATGAGTGAATCGTATAGTATATGAACTCTATCTCAGTAAAGCTGTTAAATAGAAAGCAAAACAAGAACTCTAAGCAGGGCATATCTCATATTTCACTCCAGGCTTACATTACTGAAAGTGGCCCTTAGATTCAATTTCCATGGTTTTAGGAAAGAGAATATAATACACATTGACAGAGTTGGGAAACTCATATCTTGCAAGAATTTGGCCACAGAGCCAGAAATTCCAGGATAGTATTGTGTGATGTATATATTCGTCTTCAATATCCTAGGAATACTATAGGTTCTCAGTAGGTATAGTTTTGCCTGCAGCTCAATCAGTTCCTCTTAATTAGAGCCATTTTGACAAGGCAGATGCTTGAAACATTCAAACACATCACTCTAAAGTCAGCTGCAGAAACTTAAAGCATAATTCATGCTTATGAAAATTTGTGAATTTCTTTAGAAATCCTGACTTTATTTCTACCAAACAGCTTGGCAGTTCTTCAAATTCTGTGATTCCATTTAGCACAAGGCAGTTCTGATATGGGACATGAATGCACACTCCATGTAATAACCACCCACTCCCCATGTTCTGGCTTGAATATTAATAATTATAGTTCCTTCACCAACTCATCAGTTCTTTTACTCTTTGCAGCCTCAAGTTCAGTGTAGTCAGATAGCTTGCTTGCAATACCAAATAGAAATCATAACCATGTTAGCTATTTGGGCTCTGTTACAGGCTGAACATTTATGCCCTCCCCGAAAATTCATGTGTTGAAGCCCAACTTCCCAATATGATGCTGTTAGGAGATAGAGCCTTTGAAAGGGACTTAGGTTAAAATGAGGTTATGAGGGTACAGTCCCATGATAGGATTAGTGCCCTTTGGAAGAGGAAGAGACACCAAAGACTCCTCTCTCTGCCATGGGAGGATACAGCAAGAAGGTAGCCATTGCAAGGCAGAAGAGAACCCTTACCAAGAACCAAATTGCTAGTATCATGTCTTGGACTTTCCAACCTCCAGAACTGTGACAAATAAAGATTTGTTGTTTAACCCACCCAGTATGTGGTGTTTTGTTACAACAGCCCCAAGATGGCTAACACAGGCTCAGATAAAGTTGGGTCCCTTTATTACCAAAATTTTTAGATCTGAAATAGCATCAGTATAACTCTCTTAGAGCTTCTATAATCTAGCCACTTTACTGCATTAAAATAAATTCATTGCATTTAGAACAGCACAATGACAACAGTAACAACAAAATGCCTAGAATAATCTTAACAAGAAATATGTGACAGCTATATAAAAAAATGTATAAAAGTGTTACCGAGTATTACTCGGCAATCAAAAAGAATGCAACTATGTGGATGGAACTAGAGGGTATCATGCTGAGTGAAATTAGTCAGTCAGAGAAAGACAAATATCATATGACTTCACTCATATGAGGACTTTAAAATACAAAACAGATGAACATAACAGAAGGGAAACAAAAACAATAGAAAAACGAGGAGGATAAAACATAAAATACTCTTAAATATGGGGAACAGAGGGTTACTGGAGGGATTGTGGGAGGGGGATGGGCTAAATGGGTAAGGGGCATTAAGGAATCTACTCCTGAAATCATTATTGCACTATATGCTAACTAACTTGGATCTAAATTTAAAAAAATAAAAATAAAAAATAAATGTATAAAAGTTTTATACTGAGAGCTATAAAAATTTGGAAGAAGAGAACTGTCCTTAATTTATAGGGTTTTTTTTTTAGAACTTTGAGAAGTGATTCTAAAATTCATATAGAATAATTGATGGAAACAAAGACATTTTTTAAGAGAAGAGTTATTGGAGCATCTGGCTAGCTCAGTCAGTAGAGCATGTGACTCTTGACCTTGGGGTTGTGAGTTCGAGCCCACCCAAAGCCTCTACTTTGGGCATACAGCTTACCTCAAAAAAAGAGTTATTGGGGGGGTGCCTGGGTGGCTCAGTCGGCTGAGTGTCTGACTTCGGTTCAGGTCATGGTCTCACGGTCGGTGAATTTGAGCTTCGCATCGGGCTCTGTGCTGACAGCTCAGAGCCTGGAGCCTGCTTTGGATTCTGTCTCCCTCTCTCTCTGCCCCTCCCCAGCTCATACTCTGTTTCGTCTTTCAAAAACGAATAAATGTTAAAAAAAACAAAACAAAACACAGAGTTATTGGTAAAGAAAACTTGCGTCTCAGGGCACCTGAGTGGCTCAGTTGGTTAAGCGTCTGACTTTGGCACAGGTCATGATCTCATGTCTCGTGGGTTTGAGCCTGCATTGGGCTCTGTACTGACAGCTCAGAGTCTGGAGCCTGCTTCATATTCTGTATCTCCCTCTCTGTGCCCCTCTCCCACTCACACTGTCTCTCCCTTTCTCTCTCTCTCAAAAATAGATAAAGATTAAAAAAAATTATTAAAAAGAAAACTTGTCTAAGTATTAAAACACATTATAAAACTAAAATAACAGCAACATAATTGTCATAGAATTTACAGACAGTTGGAAGAAATTCCAGTAAGTCATAACCCAAAGGAGAGCCATAGACTATTTAACAAATGATGCTGGGAAATGACTTCTTATAAATCCAGTTTTGTTCAAACCAGAAACCTCAAAATCTTAACACATCTCTCCTTCATGTCCCCTGTACCCCTTTAATTCAATCACCAATTGTTCATTTTGTCTTCAAACTATCTATTGAATCTGTCCACTTCGCTGTCTCCAGTGAAAACAACTTGGTCATTAGTTATCACTGGTAGCCAGAATTGGCTGCCATCATTTCTCACCTATTACTACAACAGCTTACTTACTGGGCTTCTGGCATCCACAAAGTCTCCCTCCAGTTCTTTCTCCTGCAGCCACAGTGATCACTTGAAAACATAAATTTGATCATGTAAACCTCCTGCTTAAAATCCTTAAATGGTTCTCATTACTCTTAAGATAAAGACTAAAATTCTTCACATGGCGCTCGCCTCTGCTAGTGAGTCCTTCCCACCTCTCTAATCTCATCTCACATTAATCTCTACCTTGTAGCTCATGCTCCTGACACTGGCTCTCTTCCTAGTGCTTAGAACAATACTATGCCTCCCACTACTAAGGACTCCACAATTCCCTTCCTTCAGGGCTTGCATATCATTTTGCATTTATATACTCATCGGGGTGGTTATTTGATTTATGTCTGTCTTTACCATCTAAACTCTAAGTTCCACTATAGTAGGGACCATGTCTGGCTTATTAGCACCTAACAGAACACATGCTTGATAAATATTCACTGAATGTATAACTGAATAATACATGAATGAAAAATAAACTAGATTCCCATATTATATTCACTAAAATAGATTACAGATGAAATTATAAATTTTAAATGTTAAAACAAAATTAATTTTGAAAAATTATAGATTACTTGGTTAAGTTAATAGAACTCAGGATGTGAACAAATTGTTTTAAACAAATACTGAAACAACACTCTTATAATGTCAAAGAATTTAAATGTCTTCTCATTGAATATTTGTTTAAAAAATATACACATATAATGTTTTAAAGAACATTATAGGAGAATAAGCACATAATAGAGCATAAAAATCACATATATATATTTATAATTCCAATTCTATAATTTAAAGGTTGATTAGAAAGAAGTATACCAAAAAGTTATCTCTGAAAGGTGACCTTAAAAGTAATTGATTTTCTTTTCCATACTTTCTTTTCTTTAACCCAAACTTTTTATTACTGACCAAGAACAACCAAAGATATATACTTTTAATGTTATTAAAGATACTCTGAAATATTGGGGAGTATAGACAGATCATTTTATTAAACTTCCATGGAATGGAGAGTTTCCATGCTTTATTTTTTATTCAGAACTTAAAAGTGATTGAAAATTATCCAGTTCATTTTTATTAGACTAATGGGATCCTGAGGCTAAAATATAAACAAAAAATTCTTAAAACAGAAACTGAAGAGAATTTTAATTAAATACCAAAAATCTTAATTCAATAGCGATTTAAAGAATCCACCATATGGGAATGCAAACTGGTGCAGCCACTCTGGAAAACGGTGTGGAGGTTCCTCAAAAAAATGAAAATAGAGCTACCCTATGATCCAGCAATAGCCCTGCTAGGACTCTACCCAAGAGACACAGGAATGCTGATGCATAGGAGCACGTGTACCCCAATGTTCATAGCAGCACTTTCGACAATAGCCAAATCATGGAAAGAGACCAAGTGCCCATCAACTGAGGAGTGGATAAAGAAGTTAAGGTACTTATATACAATGGACTACTACGTGGCAATGAGAAAAAATGAAATCTGGCCATGTGTAGCAACATGGATGGAACTGGAGGGTATTATGTTAAGTGAAATAAGTCAGTCAGAAAAAGACAGATACCATATGTTTCCACGAATAGGTGGACTTTGTGAGACTAAGCAACAACCAGGGGGAGGGGAAGAGGGGAAAGGAAAAAAAGACACAGAGAGGGAGGGAGAGAAAACATAAGAGACTCTCAAAGACTAAGAACAAACTGAGGGTGAGGGAGATGAGGGAGGGGGGAGAGGGGGTGATGGGCATTAAAAAGGGCACATGTTGGGATGAACACTGGGTGTTATATGTAAACCAATTTGAAAATAAACTATTATAAAATTAAAAAAAAAAGAATCCACCATAAAAGTATAAACACTTTTAAAAAGAAAAAATATGGAAAAGTTAAGTTATAATATTTACAGTTATAGGCCCCAAATCCAACATTTCTTGGATTAAAGATCAAATATAATCTAAATTTCAAATAGAAAATTTGTCCTAGTGGTATAAGTTAAGCAGACTTTTATAATAAGCAATAAGTCAGAGACTTCCTTCACTTGTTCCTTCCTTTGTGCAGGACTTAACACATATATTAATATTCTTAATATACTCTACTCTTTTTTAAAAATGTACCTTTGCCTCCAACTTGTAGTTGCAGTAGCAGCACAGTGCTTGGCTAGCACTCTGTAAATATTTGTTGAATGAATGACCCACAAATGATCGTATTTTAATTAAAAATGAAATGTTTCTGGATTTTTTCCCCTTCTACACTATCAGGGAAGGAATATCCTATAGCTTGGAATAAAATCTAGGGAGAAACCCCCTGGACTGTAAACTGAGATAGGACTTACCCAATTACACATTTTGGCAAGTCGCTCTGACTTTTTTTGTAAACAGTTTGACAATATGATATTGTCTGTACTGGATCTATTTTAACATTAATTAATTACACCAAGTCGCTATACCACTATTATCAAAATTATTTCACAGAACATTAGTTTTGAAAAATAATCCAGAAATAAAGAATTCTTTGGCCATAGTTCCCTCTTGAAGATTTATCCTGCATATCAACATATTGAATGTTCTGAAAAGTTCCTCAATAAAGAATGTGTTGTTAAATTTTGCTAAATTCAATGTTTTTGATCATGAAACCCTTTTATCATAGACCTCTATTACTGTCTTTAATATTAAAGTACTTTTCTGTGGAAAACCACATACCCTAATTCCAAACTGAAGTCATAATTATGCAAATGTTTTGGAAATTGAGCAAATAGACATTGTTTAAAGTTTGTTTCCTAACTTAACCAAATAGGCCCACCTGGTTAAAACAGAATCAGTCTCTTAACCACAGATTCTTAGAACTTATGGGTTTTTGTTTTAGAAGTTTGTTATAGAAATCAACACATATTAACATTCACCTTTATCTTTTCAATTCTCTTAACAATTTAAACCTTGTGTTTTAAAAGTAACTTATGTAAGATCAGTAAGATTTTTTAAAAATTTTAAAGTGGCAGGATGTATATGAAAGAAGAAAAGCAATATTGTAAGAATGAGTCAATTTTTAGCCTACTTTCACAAAACAGAGGCAAATATTACATCCTAAAATGTTATATTTTTATATCTAACCTTTGTTGTTAATTTGAAATTTCGTTTCTTTGTGAAATAGAGAATTTCATCAAATATACAATTTAAACATTTAGATTTAAGTAATTAATCGATAGGACTTAGGATAATCATTTATTAATAACTCACTTAACTCTCTAAACTTTTGTTCTATTATCTATAAGCTAGACATTATAACTGTGGCCAATGAATATGGCTAAGGGTAAGAATTAAAGGAGATAACACTTGTAAATTTTTAGCACTATGCCTCTCATGTAATCAATTTTAAAGAAATGTTTGTGATTATTGGATGCTCTCAAGTTTTAATTCTTATTCAAAGAATAAATAACCCAGTTTTTGTATTTTTAAAATACTATCTATCTCATAGAACTGATGTAAATATTTTGCAATGAAAAATAATATTTAAAAAAGAAAACTCTGGGTACCACATGAGAATTTAAAAATGCTATCCCCTCTTTAATTTCTCTCCTCTACCAAAAAATAAAGATTATCCGTTAACTTTTCACAGATTTTTCTTATACTTTCCATGTTCCTAAAATTGTAAACCAAGAAATATCCTTGGCCTTACTAAGAAATGAATATGCCGTGACTAAGTTACTATAATATTGTATCAATTTCACTGATAAACTATTTGAAAATTATTAGCCCAAGTCATGGAGAATTTATGGCAAAGGCGAAAATAAGCTGGGTAAATCCTAATACTCAATTCGTCATCACATAAAATAAAGGCCCAGGATACAATACAGCTACTTACACCGAAATTATCCCAGAAATAGTATATGTACTTCAACATTATTAGTTATTGCTTATTATATGCTCTAGAAAACAAATTACTAATATTCTTAAGGCTTTAATTGGTTAAAAAATGAGTAAAAAATGCTTTACATGTCTTCAATTCTGTTTTGGTTAAAAGCAAAAGCAAAACTGACATAATACTCTATTGTGAAAGAGCAACCTAAATCCTATGTCTACATTTTTATTTTGGCTCTACTGGGGACTAGTAATGTGAGCACTTTAAACGAATCTTTGCGGTTAAACATTTCAACTTTAAATTGGGGAGATCACCTAAGTAACTGCTGAGGTCTTTTACTTGGAGGCAGGATGCTGCTCTGGCTAAAGCATGGATTTAGTTGTCAGATCTGGGTTCCTTATACTACAGTAACCTCTCCTAGGTTGTACCTTTGAGGAAATTACTTCCCACAACAAAAGCTCATCGGCTTTTTTTTTTTTTTTCAGTGAAAAGTAAAGTCCCAGATAGGTGCTGAATAAACGTTAATATCACTCCATCAAATCTACATTTCCTTTGTTCCTTGTAGAAACTCGGACTTTTTCTTTGGACTGAATTCAGCTAGTTACCAAAGGTCTGGGCACGTGGATATTTTTCTATTTGTTTTAAACATTAAAAGTCACTAAAATCAAATTGCATGTAATGTAATCACACCTTTAATGGGTAACCTTCATTGAAAAGAAAACATTAGCATGAAACCAGGGCTGTGTTGGTAAATCCAAGACCTACGGTTTTCCTCCTCTTACTCTCTACACTCCAGCTTCTCAGGAGTCTAAAATATTTCAGGTGTTGAGTTGAGCTGCTGATTCCGTTTATAGCATTTGAGCACATCCCACGTGCCCTCCCAGCTATGACCGTCTACATACCTGAGAGACGAGGTCCAGAACAAGCCTTTCTATTAGCTGTTGATAGTTCCGGGGGAATTCATGAACAGGGTCAGATGAGTGCTGGTATTCCTGAAAGGAGACACAGTAACAGGGTCTGGGTGTTATTACAGAATTATCTAATTAGTAATAATACGGAAAAACTGTGAAGCCACTTACCTGAGCGAGGAGCCTCAGATTAAACCATTCCTCCGGGCGAGTTCCCATTTGGAAAAGAAAGAGGATACCAATTTCAAATTCTCACCTCCAATTCGCTTCTTTTATGGCACAAGTTTGTTTATTGTAACTTATTCTATTGATTTCATTGGTGATAGTGAAGTTCTCTTATTCACTATGGGACTGAATAAGTTGTATTTGTAAGAAAATCCACACACCACCCCCTCACAACGCTCCTGGAAAATGGGAGCGTCCACTGGCCTTCCGTGTGGTTCACACTCAGCTCTGCTAGTGGCTCCGCGTGTGCCTCGTTGGCTAGATGTGGTTCTGTATTTGGCTGGATGGGTGGCTGTGTGTGCTGGGGAGGAGAGCAACGGGCTGTAAATTATAACACAGAGAAAACAATTTTCTTATTTCAAGGGTTAACTCATTCTAATGGAGATTTTTAAATGTAAAACTAATGAAAAAAGAAGGAAGGTGTTTTAAAAGAATGGCATTGACATTATGATACTCAAACTACAATGAACCAGTTTTATTTTTACTCTTTGTATAATTGCCAATGATATAAATTAGGCAGGTTCTTTGAATACTTTTCTAGATATAAGGAGTTAAATACAGTTTACGGTTTGTGAAAAATAAAATGTGAAGTGTATTTTTTCACATGAGAATTGCTTTATAATTTTCTGCCTTTAATCTTAATACACGATCATTCTTTTAATCATTTTTTAACATTTATTCATTTTCGAGAGACAGAGCACAAGCAGGTGAGGGCCAGAGAGAGAGGGAGACACGGAATACACAGTGGGCTCTAGGCTCTGCGCTGTCAGCACAGAGCTTGATGCAGTGCCTGAACCCACAAACTGTGAGATCATGACCTGAGCCAAAGGCAAACACTTAACCGGCTGGGCCACCCGGGTGCCCCAATGATCATTCTTTTAAAAAGCAAAACAATGCACAAAGGCATAAGAGAAGGAATTAAAATCACCTGACAACTCACTATTCAGGGATAAGCACTACTAAAGTTTTGTTAAACAATTTTCCAGTCATCTAATAATGTATACACACTGACACACAGACACACATATACTGTAACTTTACATAACTGGACATCCTATATGCATCCTGCTGTCTACACTGTTTTTTAATAAAAATACTATGTTGTGTATATCTTACGTCATTATTTTATGAATGGGTGGTAAGGCTGAACAAAAAGTTGTTCAATCAACTCCTGTTGAAGGACAGTTAAATTGCTTTTAATTTTTTATAGCATATAATAACACTATAGAGAATATCCTTAAGTATAATCTTGGGGTACTTTTTGGGTTATCTCCTTAAAATAAACTTCTAGAAGTGGAATTGCTGGAGCAAAAAAAATATATCCATTTTTAAAATTTGGTGTGTATTTTCAAACTGCCCTCCAGAAAAAGATCAATTTACAATCCCATCTAGTACAAGAGAATGTCCCATTTCTCAACACTCTCAACGTCGACTAGTATTATATGCCCTTTTAAACTTTGATAATCTGGAAAGTTTTTCTTTATTAGCTTTTTTGTATTTTTTATTATTAATTAAACTGAATATCTTTTCTTGTGTTAATTGTTCATTTGCATTTCATCTTCTGACATTTTTCATGTCATTGACATATTGTTCTATTATGGCAACCATCTATCTGAATTCTTTCTTTTTTTTTGAATTATTTCTAAGTACTTCATATATTAGTATTAACCTCTTGTTTATATTAACAAATATAAGCATGTTTTAAATCCTGATAAACATCATTAAGTCTGTGCCTCCTTACCTTACAACATTAATAGTCAACTGCTGCTATTTTAGGCAACAGCTCCATAAATACTGTTTAATGACAAGCTTTTTCCTTCTTTTAAGTTGTCTTTGAAAAAAAATACAAAAGTGGGATTATTAGATCAAAGGAAGTAAACATTTATGGAGCTCTAGTTACCTAGTACTATATTTTTATCCAAATAGACAATATCACTAAATTTGTTTTGTATTTTTATTCTATCCCAACTATAATGCTTTCGAGTGTTATTAACAATTATTTTTGTTAGTTCACTAAGTCTGAGAGAAGCACATTGTAGTTTTAATTCATTTTCTTTGATTTTTCCACATGCCTTGGGTTTCCATTTTTGTTTGCTTATATTCTGTATTTATTTTTAAAAATCATAATTAAATTTGTCTTTATCTCTAGAGATTTAAAGTATGTAGGAAAAACTGAAATAATTCCATTTAAAAAATAAAGAAAATGTACTTTTTTGAACAGAAAAAGAAATGAAAATAGAAAACAATACATTCTAATCTCAATCCCTGGGTTCACTTTCTGCTAATTTTTGAAGTTATTTCACATGTGTAATCAAATTTAGAATTGGGCCTAAAATTTATTTTCCACATTGAAGCTAGAATTATCTTTTAGATTTACAAGCTTAAAACACTTAAAGTCCCTGATCTCTACACTTTGCTTCTCAGTGCCTCCATGATCTGACCTCTGTCCACTCTTTCGATTTCAGCATGTGAGCCTCACTCTCAGTATTGGCCATCTATTACGTTAGTTCAGGAAATCTCTTGTCTTTAGTAGCACTACACTGTTCCTTCAGCCTAAAAGCATTTCCTGTACTCTCTTCACCAAAATATCTTCATTCTTCAGGGAACTCTTAGAACATTGTGTGGTTTGGTGCAGTGGTCAAGGAAAGATCCCTATGAAATGACAATTACTCAGAGATCATTGAGAAAAATAATACAGGAAGGCGGGGGGCTGGGTGGCTCAATCGATTGAGCGTTCAACTCTTGACTTCAGCTCAGATCCTGATCCCAGGGTCGTGGGATCAAGCCCTGCATCAGGCTCAGTGCTGAGCACAGAACCTGCCTGAGATTCTCTCTCTCTCTGCCCCTCTCCCCACTACTCGTGCTCTTGCTCTCTATCAGATCCTGATAACTGGCAAGTCAAGCTCTATCCATCCCCTATATCCACACCATTCCCTTCTTTATCTTACCACCCCATACTGTCTTGGAACATGCAATGGAGTCTCTTGTTTGGAAAGGGGGAAGTCACAGCATGCAGCGGGGAACATCAAACAATGAAAAACAGAACAAAAGACTGGTCCCAAGGGTGCTGGGAAGAGGCACGATAGCAAAGTGCCCTCCCTAAATCCAGCAAGCATCAGTACCATGGCAATGGTGACCATGTCTCCCAAAACTTGAGCTTGGTCTTGGGCTCTGGAAGGAAATGAAGAGACTGGCACCAAACCATGCTTTGGGGGCAGTCTGAGAACTCTCTTAAAAAAAAATGGGGGGGGGGATGGGGCCTCTGGGTGCCTCAGTTGGTTAAGCATCTGACTTCGGCTCAGGTCATGATCTCACAGTTCGTGAGTTCGAGCCCCGCATCAGGCTGTGTGCTGACAGCTCAGAGCCTGGAGCCTGCTTCGAATTCAGTGTCTCCTTCTCTCTCTGCCTCTCCCCCGGTTGCTCTCTGTCTCTCTCAAAGATAAATGAACATTAAACAAAAGAGGGGGGGAGAAAAAAAAAAGAGAAAAAAAAGAAAAGAAAAAATACAGAAACCAGAATCATATAGCTAGGGCTTCTACCAAGAAACCTCATGCAGATAAGAGGTCCTGAAATTTACCTTCCGCAATAAATATACCTGCCTTACTTCTACTATAGGGTCATGAAGACTGAAAGAGATAACATAATCTAGAAAGAAAATGAAATTTAAAGCAGTAGACGGTGGTTATCATTCTTCTTTTTGTAGGGACAACAGCATTAAAGGTTTAATAATCTCAATAAATTAACAAATTTGACCTACATTGACAAAGCTAATCATTTGTTCATTTAATTTATGAGCTACTCTACTCTTTAGGGGACGTTAGTCTGTCTATACTGTGTACAAGTTGGCCACAGCAATATATTTTGCTTGAATTAATATATTTTTCCTTAAGGCTAATAGTTGCATTTATTTTTTAAATGTTTATTTTTTTAAGTAATGTCTACACCCATCGTGGGGCTTGTACTCACAACCCAGAGATCAAGAGTCACATACCATACAGACTAAGCCAGCCAGGCACCCCTAGGCTAGTAATTGCATTTAAAAACATATACTTTGATGGGTCTATGGCATCCTCCAAGAAAAGTAGTGAAATGATTTTAATAGTAGAGAAGTGTCAGTAAGACTAATTTTCTGGCCATTGACGATTATTGGTTAATTGTTAGATTTTCAGTATGACATGTACTTGTAAAAAGAGATTCAGCCAATAAGTGTAGAGAAGAAGGGGCCCATGGGCAGTGGGCTGAGTAGAGAGAGGGCAGGAAGGCAAGCTCTGGGAGAAGAAATAGAAGAGGTTGAAAACAAAGTCCATCTGCTTTGCAGTTTGTCTTTGGACTAGCCTGGGACCAACAGGCATAATGATGAACAACATTTTTCTATGCTGTTATGAAACATTTTTATTATTTTACTTTTCAATTGTGTTAGTTACATGCAAATGAAAGTTTATTCTAATTTTTTGTAGGTCAAAATAAAATAAATCTATCATAGACATTCATGTTGAGAATTTATAAATATTTAAATATACATTATGTCCATAATTAAAAAAATTTTCAAAGTATTTCTGATAGTTATTTGTTATTCATTCATTCAGTTAGCAACTATTTGTTGGACACCTAGCAAATATTTACTGAGAAACCAGTTAAAAAATTTTTTTTAAATAGAGACAGAGCATGAGTGGGGGAGGGGCAGAGAGAGAGGGAGGCACAGAATCTAAAGCAGGATCCAGGCTGTGAGCTGTCAGCCCAGAGCCCGACGTGGAGTTTGAACCCGCGAACCATGAGGTCATGACCTCACCCAAAGTCAGATGCTTAACCAACTGCGCCACCCAAGCACACTGAGAAACTATTTTAAATGCTAGGGTTGCAGCGATGAACAAGAAAGTTTATATTCTATGTGGGTAAAAACAATCAATAAATTAAAGAGCAAATAAATATTGAATATACAAGTGTGATAAGTATTGCGAAGAAAAATTAAGAGGACGGAGAATGATGGCAAATGGTCAGGGCAAGGCCTGTCCGTGGAGATAGCGTTCGAGGAGAGACGTGAATGAAATGAGACATGAGCCGTGTGAGAGTCTGGGGAACAGTTTTCGAAGCAGAGGACAGTAAGAATAAAGATAACTAAGAGCTTGGCATGTTCCAGGAATAGCAAGAAGGCTATCTTGTTTCTGGCAGAGTAGAGTTTCTGAAAGAATGAACCAGACGACAAACCCTGTTCTGGAACTGACGTCACGCCAGAGGGAGAGATACAAAATGAATAAACCATCCCGTAAGTTTATGTTGGGTGGTGATAATTGCTATGAAGGAAGGAGCAGATCAAAAGGGGGAGAAGAAAGGAACAAGTGCTCTTTTAGATCAGCGGTGAGAGACGGCTCCTGCGAGGAGATAACATTTGAACAGTACCTTCACTGAAGACGGGGAGTGAACCACACAGATATCCCAGGAAGAGTGACACAGGCAGGAGAACAGTGAGTGCAAAAGCCCTGAGATGCTTAGAGAAAGGCAAGGAGTGTGGAAGGAAGTTTGCAAGAAGAAATAATGGTAAGAAGTGAGGTTGGTATCATAGGCAGGGGCAGAATTGCTTGGAGCTTGGAGGTCTTTAGATTTATCCTGAGTGAGATGAGGCGTTAGTGGATAGTTATGAGAAGAGAGGTAACATGATACAATTTACATTTTAGAAGGATCGCCGTGTTTTTGTTTAGGCGACAAAGGTGGAAGGAAGCTGGGAGATCAATTAGGAAGTTATCTGGTCATCTAGGTGAGAGGCAAAGGTGTTTGGATTAGTGGAGGTGGTGGAAAGGGGTCAGAGTCTGGATACATTCTGCAGGTAGAACTGACAGGATTGAAGAATGGACTAGCTTCAGGGTGTAAGAAAATAAGTACCAGCTGGACAGCACTTGCAAAAATCCAGGTGGAATTATGTGTTTATAAATGTAATTCAATTTGAGGTGCTTACATTTTAATTATTCAAAGACGTTGTCAGTAACACAAATATAAGTTTGACGAATCCATTCAACTAAGTTCCTTTATATGTGAAGATTTCACTGAAATGTGAAAAGTAATTATCTTGTTTTGTCTTTTATTTAGCACCTGGCCCATAAAAGTGACACTCATAATTAAACCTGTGGCAACAAATTCACCAAATACTTGTTGAGTTTGATGAGGACACATGATCAATAAGGTACTGATCCGAAATCACATTTAATCTCAAAATTACTACTTTTATGTAGATACTGACATTAACATTCATGCTAGTCATATCTGTGACATAATATTATATAATCACAGTACTTTTTAAAAATAAAAATGTTCCCTATTATAATGCTGATATTGGGAAATAGGGCTTCCTTATAGGCTGACTTAGTGGTCGTGTCCTTTATTTCTAAATTATTTTAATTTTCCTGGGGTTCAATTTAAAATCCATGTAAGGTAATAATTAGCCATATGACAAAGGAGTTTTTGTGTACACTTGATTCAATTAATGATGCCTGATTTGGGTTTTTTTCTTTAGTGACCAGAGGAAAACTCTGTGAAGAATCCATTATTATGTAACTTTTATCGTATACTACCAGCCAGAATTGTTATCTGATTATTTTGGAAACTTTTTTTTACATTTATTTATTTATTTTTGAGAGAAGGTGGGAGAGAGAGGGAGAGAGAGCAGGGGAGAAGCAGAGAAAGAGGGAGAGAGAGAATCCCAAGCAGGCTCTAAGCTGTCAGCACAGAGCCCGATGTGGGGCTCCATCTCACAAACCATGAGGCCATGACCTGCACTGAAATCAAGAGTCAGATGCTTAAGTGACTGAGCCACACAGGCACTTCAATTTTGGAAACATTTTTATTTTTATTTTTATTTATTAATGTTTATTTATTTTGAGACAGAGAGACAGAGCATGAGTGGGGGAGAGACAGAGAGAGAGGGAGACACAGAATCTGAAGCAGGCTCCAGGCTCTGAGCTGTCAGCACAGAGCCCAACGCGGGGCTTGAACTCACAGACCGTGAGATCATGACCTGAGCCAAAGTCGGCCACTTAACCAACTGAGCCACCCAGGCGCCCCAAAAAGTGATTTTTAAAAACTATCTTTTATTCTTGTTACTGGTCTGTACTAACCAATGAAGAATTATTTTCTGACACTGATTCAAGGAGAAAAAGGTGGTTTGGGTTTATAATGTACGCCTGTCATGCTTCTTACTGATATTTTGTGCATTGTTTTCATGTATATTTCAGGGCCAATTAATATTGGGAAAGTGTTCAAATTTTAGCTTTTTCATTAGGACTTGTGCAATTCTTTCTATTTTAAGCACAATAATTTATCTGGAATTATCTGTTATCCTGATAAAATTCCTGTAAACCCTTGCCTATCCGACACCCATCCTTCAACAACTCTGAATCTTCAAGAACAACTCCGAACCCATTATTAAACAAAAGAAGCATTGCAGAGAAAAGTGTCAAGCCAAAACTTAAGCCTTCTGTGTCATGATGGTTGGGTCAACCACACCAATCGACAAACGGACAGACAAAGCAAAACCCACCAGAGTGCTCCGATTGACTAAACTTGCCTATAAAAGCCATCATGCTAATTTTCCTTTGTTGAATCCACGAAGCAGGGGATTAACAAAAGAGCTGAAAGAGGAAAGAACAGAAGAGAGAAGAGCGGAGAGCGAAGGCAGTATTTGCAGAGGTCGCAGAGGTTGGAAGTCACAGAGAAGGTGAGAAGCAGCTATGGGCATGGGCGGCAACAGGGAGCCCTTGAAAGCATAGGACAGCTCCTCTACGAGACTGTTTCCAGGAGAGATTTGCCGCAGATAACCATTTTAAAGGCATAATGCTATCCACCTGTAAAATGTAGTAAATTTCTTTCATGCTTACGTGGAAGGGAACCATACTTTTTTCTGTTGCTCTGTTGATGAGAGACACCAAGTAATAAAGAGTTTAGTATTTCATGAACAATTATTTATACCATGCTTTTTTGGTGAAAGAAAGCACCTGTAGATATCTTCCTTATCTGTAGAAACACTTACTCATAAATAATATTTTTCTCTCCTATTTGCTAAATTTACTGTGCATTGCAAAATGGCGGACTTTTCAAATCTAAAGCACATTTCTGTCTTGAATATTTGTAGAGGTACCTGGGTGGCTCAATCGCTTAAGTGTCCAACTCTCGATTTCAACTTAAGTCCTGATCTCACAGTTCATGACTTTGAGCCCCGCCTTGGGCTCTGCACTGACAGCAGGTTCTCTCTCTTTACCTCTCTTGCTGCCCTTCCCGCGCTCTCTCTCAAAACAAATAAATAAATTTAAAATAATAATAATAATATTTGTAGAACAAAATAGAGTACAAACAAATATCAATAAATAAAATTCTAATTTATTAGAATTAATCTATTTAATTTAAATTTATTAGATTTATACAAATCTAAATGTAATTTGTATTCTTCGCGATTAGCTTTAGAACCTTTGTAATTAGCTAGCCAAAATAACCACTTTTGTATTCAGCTTAATAACCCAGATTTCACTGCATTCCTAGGTTTGTTTCCTTTTTACTGTGTGATATCTTCCTAAAATGTGTCAATGTGGAAATATTTGGTTTGTGTATGATTCATTTTTATGTCATCAATTGAATGGTTTTGTTTTAATGGAGCATTGAAAGGTAGCTTCTATCAGAGATTTTCTATCAGAAATGAGTCAATGTAAGCCAAAAAAATTAGTAGTACATAAACTATGTTATTTCTGTGCTATTTATATAAATAACTTCATTCGAAGGGGGAAGCCTTATTGTGCCATGCTCTCCTGATGAAAATAAAGAAGTTCACATGTTCACTGGAAGGGAAGCATTACAACATGGCCAACGTCCATGAAAGCCCACAGCGGGCTCACTTCTTCAGTGTATATAAGGGTCTCAGGGATCTCATCTCAAAATCTCCTTTACTTCACCCACCTCTATTCAGAATAATTTACCTTGAGCCTGTGGCTCTCAATCTTCAATAGGGGAACTTGTTATAGTACATATTCTGGCTCCCATCTTCAGAGATTCCAGTTCACCAGTTCTGGGATGAGGCTGTAGAGTCTGCATTTTAAACAAGCCTGCAGGTAATTCTGATGCAGGTGATCTGCGTATACACATTGAAAAATCCCTACATAAGGGCACCCAGCATCCAACTAAAGATATAACTACTATCCCTTACTGAAAACACGTTCTAATGTTGATGACATTTGGGAGGAGATTGAGTACTTTAAAAGTTGGCACATCACAAAGTTACAGAAAGGGTACTTAAAATGGGGACTTTGTGGGTACTTAATTCTTTATAATTTCATAAGGCTTCCTTTATAGTAATAAAATCTCAGAAATGAGAATAGGTGCACAACATAAGAGAGGAAGACGAACGGGAGATGAAAACATTTCTCTTTAAAAAGGGGTATCATTAAAAGGCTTTAGACAGTGCTTAAAGGTAAGTGAAACAGGGAAGGTGTCATCTTTTAATTTTCAGAATATCAGTTAAGATCGCTTTCTGCTGCGAGTAACACAGTACCCAACCATCAATTACATAACTCATAAAGACATTCAATTATCTGACCAAACAAGAAGGCTACAGATGGAGGTTTCAGATATGCATCAATGATCCAGGCTCACTCTTCTCTGCCATCCCCAGAAGGCTGGCGTGTTGTTCCAGACTTATCACATGGGCACGTGATGGCTGCATCTTCAAACACTCAAGGAAGAAAGAAGAGATCATCTTGTGTTGAGCAACATCCTTCCCAGAAGTGTACCTAGCAGACTTCCCCTCCTGTCTCATTGACCAGAACCCACTAGAACTGGGTCACGCCAAACATTAACAAAGAAGAATGAAATTACACTCTTGGTTTATATCAACTGTGGTTCGTGCCGTGGTCTGGAGGGAGAGTCTAGCTTCTTTGAATATGCTGCTGCTAGAAAAAACGCAAGGTCCTTTAAATTGAAATATAAAATATAAAAAATTGGGGAAATAACAATAGATAGGCAATCAATCATATCTTCCTTGGTTTTGAAATTATCCTTTGGGTTTTAGTGGTTGCAGAATCCTAGGAATGCATTGGGAGTGGGGTACAGGGGGAGGGAGAGGTTACAATCAGAATTGCTTCCAGGGATGGTGATAGGTGGGGGTGAGGTGGGAGTGGGTATGTGGGAGGTGACCTGGAGAAAGAGCTGGCTTTTTGGGTATTTTGGTCAGTCATGCCCTAGTTGAGGATGTCTTTGTAAGAACTAGAAGTGTTTGTAAAGCTTGTATTGCCATAAGGAATAATAAAATAAAAGCCATGTCAAACTTGTAACAGTCTGTAATCTAATAACCTTTGGTTATTTTCGGAGCCTATTTGTAAGTTTGTTTATTGCAATAATCTAGTATCTTACTGCCCTTCTTTAAAATACAAAGCAAAGTATTATTTCAGCTTCTTGCAACTCACATGAAAGACTATGGTAAATAGTACTATACAGTGTTTGCTTTTATCTTCAACTCTGCAGATCACACAAGGTATTTAGACATGTTGGAAAACAAAATGTCAGCCATACATGTAATGCATTTGTTTATTTTATACTTTGCTTTGTTCCAAAAATACTTGAAGTGGCTTAAAAGTAAATGCCTAATACAAACAGGTAATAAAAAGTGGAAATTGTCAACCTAACACCTAAGTAATACAAAGTTACTGTTTTTAAGTTACATATAATGTAATACGATGAGAATGAACCTTTTCTGAGACTAATGGTAAACTTTCAAGGATTATTACTTTGAAATTATTGTAATTGGGAAGTATTTGCTTTCAACTGTGTCTCATTAGAGTTACTTCGAACAAAGTAATGTTTCTTTTGTATCAATTTCAGAACAATAAACATGAACACTAATCTACCTGCCAATGTCCTTAATGGTATTTCAATGTTTACTTTGTAAAAATTGAATTTCTATTTCAGAAACAGAGTTTATGTTTAATAACTATGGCATTTTAAATATTTAAAAGCTCTATCTATATGAACAATATTGAAGAAATAGGTATTGGTTCATCTGACATTGTAATACCTTAACAGATACACATTAGCATTTTACGAGGAAGTTGAATTTCGTTTCACTGGAAATTGCTGTTGCTTCAAAATATTTGGTGCAGTGCAGTACTCTCCAACTTTAATAGCTGTTTTAACAAAATCATCCTTTCTTGAAATATGAAAGAAACAGACAACAGTGTGTAATATTGTCTTTTTACACTAAAGTCTTACCAAGTGTCTACTCATGGGGGCATAGTTTTCTGAACTGAGGAAAATGTTGCAATAAAAGAATATGTTGTAAGAAAAAACAAACAAAAAGGTAAACTAAAGCTTACCTTTGGAAAAGAAATGCTGGAAAATGGCCCAATAATAGGGATTCACTGGAATTTTTTTTCCAGTTAAACAACAGCAAATATTTTAATCTCTTTTTCAGGCAAAAATGAAGAAAAATCCCATCTGTATTAATGGTTTTAAATTTTTTAACTTAAGTATTTCAAAATAGTTAGAATATCAATTCTTTCATCATCCCAGGCTTTATAATGGAAAACAAACTCAACCTAAACTATACTGGTGTTGTGGGTTTTTTTTCCAGTTATATATGTATGTGTATATGATCTGAGAAACTTGTCATAATCATTTAAAATGATTTTGAAGGACCTAAAAGTGAATGAATTGAAATAGCTATCTGATTAATTATCATTTATTCAAGAGTTTTTTAAGTATTTAGGCGAATGATTGGCAAAACCAGAGGCATAAATCAAATAGCAGAAAAAGTTAATCTATAGAAGATGAGTTTAAAAAAAGCATTCTAATCAAGTCAGGGCAAGTGAAGGTTAGATTAGGCAGTGACTATTGAGAGTTATGTATTAATGAGAAATGCATGAAAATGTACCATATACTGGTTTTCTTCAAAATTTACTTTATGTGGATTATATTTATCATTTTACTTAGTAGTGTTATGGAAATATAAGTATTTTATAAAAAGTTATATTTTAGAAAGGAAAAAAAGGACTGGAAAATTCATGATCTAGCATGATTCTCAGGTAAATATACCTAAGGTGAAAATTCGATTGTGACTGACACATAGTATGTGCTCAATAAATACTTATTGGAAATGGATATGATGGGTTAATTGGGGCAGCAGCGCTATATGCAAATTCGGTTCTTCTTAGTTATGAAATAAAAACCTTGAACATTGTTAATGATTGTAATATCACTGTTACTGAAGGCCAGCCACTTTATTACAATTATTTGACAATGCCGTACTTAAAGGAAATAAAAACACTTGGGAAACAGAAAAAGATACTAATTGTTAAGACAGGTTTGCCCTGCATATTTTTATTATTGTTCTTTCTAATAATGTTTGACATGACATGCCCTTAGGGCAGTTTATACGCCAAGCTTAGTATTGTAATCACATTAATCTTATTTCAAAGTCCATCTGATATATAGGTAGTGATAGCGATAATTGTACTTTGCCACCTGGTCTTTAGGCAACTGTAGTAACATGATCACAGAAATGTCTATTTGAATTATTATTCGCCTTGTACACAGTGGACTAGGGTTAATGGTGGTGGATGGGGAAGGGGCTGGAAGGTAATGGACAAGAAAGAGGTTGGGTCTATGAAGGGGGATTGAACAGTGCAGGGTTATGCTCAGAGCACTAGGAAGACTCCTCATGGCATCTGGAGTGCCTCATGTCGCTACCTTCTGATGCAACGATTGCCCAAGGCCCGGTGTCCTGGAAAGTTCTGGCTGATGGGCTTTTTTCCACACTCAGGAACTCAGAAAGACAAGATATAGGAAGCAGCATAAATAATGCTTCTTCCCTGAAGAGTGAAAACTCGACAGATGGCTTGGTTCTGATGAAGGGCTGCTGATGGACAAATAAAGCAGAAAGAACAGTGACTAATACCTAACGTTCTCAAAAGAAACTGGGTAGTCACAAAATATTTCCTCCCCTTCCTCCTTTCCTTCCGGAGTTATGTTTGACTTAAAGGAGACATCTGCGTGGTAACATTACGGGCCATTCACCTGCCCCCAAATCTCCAAATCCAACAGAAAGAAAGAGATTCTAAGGGCGTTAAGAAGAGAGGAGTAGCTTTGAGGAATGCATGGAAATATCTGATGGTGTAAACATGCTAATACCTCTAAGACATTGGAGAGGAAGCTGTCATTCATGTTTCGTTCATTCACTCAGTGAATATTTATTGAGCACCTAGTATTCTCTCCAAGCCATTTTATAGATATAATGCCATTCCAAGGACACTAAATGTAAACTGTGTTCAGAGACCAACAAGGCCCTCCATGTGCTTGCAGTAAGACTACCCCTTCTTAGGTGCCTCTGCCTCCATCTGTAGGGCCCAGGACACCCTGGACACCCACAATGCCCTGATCACAGCTTGCTGCCTTATCTGCCTTGAGCCCGCTAAAATTCATTTCATATTAAAACTGCAAGTAGCTGTAGTTCTCCTGCCCACTCATTTCCCTTTCTAATTCTTACATCATACATATTCCTGTCTACCACTTCTCCCTGACTCCTGAAACCTCGAACACCATTTCCTTTGGAACTTGTGATCCATCATCAATAAACCTTTTCCGAAGATCCCCTTCATTTCTCTGCTCTCTCCTGAGCCTACTACTTCACTATCAAGTGTGAGATGTTGTTTTCTTCCGTATGGTTGGGGTTGGGGCGGGAGTATGTGTCTTCCTTGCTCCTTGCCTCCATTTTCAGAGTATTCTCACTCCCTCTTCCCTAAAAACAGCTCAGGTGTGAGTTTCATATCATCAGACTGTCCCCACTGTCTCCATTTTGCTTTCATCTACTGGCTCTCTGGGTTACTGTGCTTGATTTCTTGGTTTTATCTCCTGACTCACTGCACGCGACTCTTATCTTAGTTCTTGGTAATGTTAATTCGCACATGGGTGATGCTTCCAATACTCTGGTTACTTAGTTCCTTCACATCTCTCTTCCAATAATCCCAACTTCTGTTCTACCTTAGCACTTCATTTCCATAATTATATCCTGGACCTTATCATTACCAATAATTTTAACAACTTGATCATCTCAGCTCCCTGCATACTATTCTCTGACAATCACATTTCTAACTCTTCTCTTTATACTTGATCTTAGTCAAAAGGCTGCAAAGCGATGTCTAACTCCTCCCTCTAGACTGCAACTCTAAAAGGCTTGGGTCAAACCAGAACCATGGTTGAGTCCATTGACTTACATTTATTTGTCAGCCATCTCCCCTCTTCCTGCTGACCACGTTCCCTCCTCACCCGGTGTAAATTCCATAATCAAGCACTGTAGTCACTCACGTTTGTTCATCTTCAAATCCCCTGACCTTCTCTCTTACCTTATCATGCTGCCTTCACAAAGGCACAACCTGGTTAAGCCTGCTATTACCTACTTTGGGTTTCGTTTTAAAACTATGATCATTAACCTCATCAGGACCTTAATGGTTTCTGAGAGATGTCTCCTGTTCTCCTAGTCCACTCACTTTCCCACTCTCTTATGACGATCGCATACCTTCTTGTCTCTTTTCAAACCTTCAGCATCACTTCTCGTATCCTCACTTTTGGATGAATAGTCTGGGCTCCTTTTTAAGGCCAATCTCATCTTCTCTTGTCTATTAAAATGCATCTCTTACAGTTCTTCTCTCTCTTTCCTACATTATAATTTCCCCCCTCTCTTCACTGTCATTTCCATAAATATACAAACATTCTGTTTTTTCCTCTCATCTTTACTTCAATCTGGAAATGCTTATTGAGCAGCTAGTATTTGAATCTACCGGGACTGGAGGAATGGAAGAAAGAAAAAAAAAAGAATCATTTCATACTTCCCCTGCAGACCAGAGGTAAAGCTTTGCTGTGCCTGGGTGCCTCACTCAGTTAAATGTCCAGCTTTGGCTCAGTTCATGATTTCCCAGTTTTGTGTGTTCACACCCCAATTCAGGCTCCATGCTGACAGCTGAGAGTCTGGAGCCTGCTTCAGATTCTGAGTCTCTCTCTCTCTCTGCCCCTCTCCCTCTCACATTCTGTCTGCCTGTCTCTCTCTCTCTCTCTCTCTCTGTCTCAGAAATAAATAAACATTTGAAAAAATAATTTAAAAAAGAAAGATTTTAGGATTAAAGACTAGATATAATGAGTTACAGTACTTTAATATTACCTGTAAATTTCCATAATACTCGCTTTGCATTGACCAGGTAACATCTATAATACAAGTTATTTTGCTTAGAGCAGAATATTTTATAAGCCTTTATAATACTTTCTATCACCAGAAATGAAAATTTTGAACTTTGTTGTGAATTCTCATGTATAGTACCTAACTATTTCCTTATACCAACAGATAGGACTCTGCTCCATAAATTAAGGTTAAGGTTATAATAATTGCCTCAATTTATTGAATGCCAATAAATTTACCGATTACCAGACTCTTGGGTGAGTGTTTTCATCCATTTGTTCATTCAATCCTCACAGCAGTCCTGTGAGGCAGGTGGAGTTCCTTAAATTACAGATACAAAACTGAAGAACAAAATAAGTTTTTTTGTTTTTAATAAAAGCCCTCCCCATGAGTTTTATAAAATTTTAATTTTAATTAGGGTAACATACAAATTCTTTGAATAGTCAAAGACAAGGAAAAGTACGCATGCAGATGGTCTGAACTAAATAAATCATGTGCACTTGAGAATGAATGCCCTCTTATGAAAGAGAACACGTCAATGGCAGCAGTGGATTTATTGTGTGAGTGGTTTCTGCATGACACCAGAAACCCCACGCAACGACAGGACAATTTAGCCAACAGAAAACTGGTAGCATTCGGGGACATGCAGGTAGGAGGGCATGGGCAAGAAGGGAAGAGGGAATGCCGCTTTTTGTTAGACACAATACACTTTTTAAATTAGGTAGGTTAGCTTTTTTTACTCTCAGTTTTACATTAAAATTTTTTTTGGACCTATAGAAAAGTCGAAAGAATAGTATAATGAACAATGGTACATAATTAATGTAGGTTCCAAAATTAACATTTTGCCATATTTGTTTCTCCCTGGATTTTTATTTTTTTCTTTATTTGCATATTTATTTTTTAGAGAGAGAATGTAAGCGGGGGAGGGGGGAAGGCAGGGACAGAGGGGGACAGAACATGGGGTCTCTACTGTGCTGACAAGAGACAGTCCAATGTGGGGCTCGAACTCACGAACTGTGAGATTATGACCTGAGCTGAAGTCAGAGCTTAACTGACTGAACCACCAGATGTGCCTTATTTTATTTTAATTTATTTTAATTTATTTTAATTTATTTGAGAGAGAGCGTAAGTAAGGGAAAGGGACACAGAGAGAGAGCGAGAGAGCGAGCGAGCCAGAGAGAGAGAGAGAGAGAGAGAGAGAGAATCTTAAGCAGTCTCCAAACTCAGCATGGAGCCTGCCACGGGGCTAGATCCCACAAACCATGAGATCATGACCTGAGCCAAAACCAGGAGTCAGACGCTTAACTGACTGAGCCACCCAGGAACCCCTTTTGCTTTATTTTAAAAGTTTGTTGCCCATGTCCTGATTCTTCAGCATGTAAAGCTCAAGAATAAGGATATTCTGTGTAATAACAACCAAATAATCACAACTTAATAAATTTAATTTAAATCCATTATTATCTACTATGCCGTCTATTTTCAAATTATTCCAATTATTCTAATAATATTAAATATAAATCATTCTTAACTCTGCTTCAGAATCCAATCATAGATCCTACATTGCATTTAGTTGTTAAGTCTTTTCAGTTTCTTTTACTCTAGAACACTTCCTCAGCCTTTTTTATCTTTCACGACATGGATCTGATAGAAGGGTCTAGACCAGTTGTTTTGCAGACTGTTCCTCAATTTGGATTACTGTGATTTTTTTTCTCTTATGACTAGATTCACAATAAACATTTTTTGGCAGTTAGACTACATAGAGAATAAGATAAATTTTAATATATACTAGATTTTCTTAATAAATGTATTACCATAACTATGTTTCATTTCAGTAATTTACATGTACATTTTAAATATTTATTTTCTTTGCTTATAATGCAATTTTGCTTAAACCTTAAGCGAGATATAATGTCCCGTAGTGTCATGAATTAGAAATTCTTTGCAGATTAACAAATTACATATTTTCTGTGACAAATTTTATTTTCATTTTTTTAAGTTTATTTATATGTTTTGGGAGAGAGACAGGGTGTGAGTGACAGTGGGACAAAGAAAGGGAGAGAGAGAGAATCCCAAACAGGCTCCACATGGTCAGCACAGAGCCCAATGTGGGGCTTGAATCCACGAACCATGAGATCATGACCTGAGCTGAAGTTGGGTGCTTAACCAACTGAGCCACCCTGGTGTCCCTTCAGGGATGCAACCTAAAATGTGTGAATGGGATTGGCTTAAAATATTTATGTATTTACTGTGTATAAGGCTGATTAAATACACTATACTATTTTTGTCTAGGTTATAATGAAGTTCCAGTAATGCAAACCCCTTTCAGTAAGTTTTAATTTTTTTAAATGTTTATTTAATTTTGAGAGACAGAGCATGAGCGGGGGAGAAGCAGAGAGAGAGGCAGACACAAAATCTGAAGCAGGCTCCAGGCTCCGAGATGTCAGCACGGAGCCCGAAGCGGGGCTCAAACCCACGAATTGTGAGATCATGACTTGAGCCAAAGTTGGATGCTTAACCGACTGAGCCACCCAGGTGCCCCCCTTTCAGTAAGTTTTAATGAATCTTTGATGCAATGTGGAGCAAAACCAACAAGGTGTTTGATAAGAGATGCCAAAATTGTTAGTTACAGAAACAGGAAATAGAGAAAATCTCCTGAAATAGCTTGATATTTATTTACAAAATTTCAATGTGTGCTTTATAATAATAATGGTTGCTGTTTATTATCTTGTACATGTATCTCCTATAATTAGCATGCAACCTTAAGAGGGAGATATAAGTATCTACATTTTATGGGTTGGAAACAAAGCAAATTTTAGCCATTATACTAAGTTCCTCTGGTTTTATCGGTCTACAAAAACACTCGCTTTAAGGGATGCTTAAGTGATGCTCACTTCCGGTTCTTTGTTATCGTCTTCCTGGAAAAGGGACTGACTCCACTGGCCACTATTCCAGAAACTGCTCTTAAAGAAAGGAAGTATGAGAATCTAGAGACTCACTCACCTAACTTCTTCTGGCGTTTCTCCTCTCAACTACAATCTAGATCTGAAGTTGCTTTCCTTTCGAGGCTACGTTGGATGTGTTAGTCAGATGTTGCCCCTTTCCTGGAGAAATGAACATTTCCCCAGGATCTTGATGTACCTTATCCACAGTAAATCTGCAAAGCAGTTCACCTAAGCTAGGATAATTAAGGGTGATTTGTTTTCAGTTATTATTTTATTTTTAATAGAAAGTTGACCATAGTTTTTCCTTAGCCATGATTTTAGTTTTTCTGTGACAAGAATACCCACTATTAACATTATTAATTAATATTACTCTGGAATTTCCAGTCAATATGACATAACTTTAGGAAGGAGAAGTAAATTTTCATTATTTACAGACATTATGATTTGATATCAGCAAATTCTACAAAACCAACTAATAATTATTGAAAATGAAAAGCTCAGATTTGAAATAAATATGTATTTTTAAAACCTTTCCAATATACCAGTAAGAGCAAGTCAGAAAACAGAACAGGAAAAAATTTCATTCAGAACAGCAGTAAAACACATAATGTACCTAGGCATACCCACGGCATTAGATGTAAGGTAAACAGTCCATATTACTTTATCTCCAAAAGAATATGATAAAGCTAACCTATAATGTTGCTCTGATGCAAAGTAGAAAGATCACTGAAACAGAATAGAAAGTAGGCAGTCAACCCAAGATCTAAGAAAGAATTTAGCACACAATAAAAGAACTATCACAAGTCATTCGCAAGAGAATGTTATTCTTACTGGGACTCTAACAGTGGATTAACATTGAAAAAGATCAGTTTTGTTTCTAAACCAGTACTATAAACCAAAATATATGTTGCATGATTTAGAATGAGATGTAAAAATTAAAACACACACACACACACACACACACACACATGCATACATGCACACACACACACAACAAACCACAACACTTCTGTAAAGTGGCACCAAGGACCCATCATTATGGTGGTTATGTTAACGGTACCAGTGGAGAACAGCTGCAAAGGAACTCATTGTGGAGATTAGAACATAAGAGCCCAAGGGCCTGTAAGCCGAGGGGATTGTCACATGAGTGTCTTCTCAGGAAGAACTTCTTGGGAGAGCTGGCCCTTGGAGGAGGTATCACATTTGGGTTGTTGCAGAAGAGGGAAACATACTCAGGCAGTGGCCCACTAGCAAAATTATGGTGATAAAAAAGGCCAGGCACTGGGGGAAAAGTGATGCCCCAGGAAGGGGATGGAAGCTTTGGGGGGATGGATATTTGGATTTGCTTTGTTCGCTGCTGACCCCCAGGAAACTGGTGCTCAGGAAACCGGGTGACAGAATGGCTGCTGTTGGGGAGTAGCCAACTTCTGTGCCAGGAAGTTCACTCTGCACGTTGGGATTTGAGACCATGAGAAGTCTCTGGGCGGCCACCACCCACAGGTGAATGGCGTAAAAAGAGATAGGATGTAGGAGAATCTGCACGGTGAAGGCATTTGTAAGTATAAAAGCAATGAGCGAAAGTAAGAAAGAAAAGGTGACGAGTTTTTTTAAAAGTTTTTGAAAGATCTGTATTTTGTGAAGTGAATAAATCAAATCAGAAGGCAAATGAATGGAAAAAAAACAAAAAGGGATAAGGTCAGTACATTGGAGATCCCCTAAAATTATTAAGACAGGAGGACTTATCAATAAATGGACAGGGAAATGAAATTTTCACAAAGGAACAATTACAAATGGCGAACATTTAAAATAATTCATTTTATTGATCATAAAAACAAATTTAAAATAATATATTAACTGCTTCTTCCTCTCTTTAAAAATTAACTATTAAATGTTAATAAGGACGGTCAACTTTTCAGGAAAGCAATCTATGAACATGTTCAGAAGACTTTAGATTGTTTACATATTTTCATTCCTAGGATCTATTACACTCCTAACTAGAAGCTATATTAAGGAACCCAGAAATGCTGGCAAAGCTTTTATCCAAAGAGTTTCTTCTCAGTGTTATTTACATAAAAAAAAAGAAAAAAAATCTATATAAGTAATAATATGGGAAATATTGTTATCCACATAACAATAATAAATATATATAAATATAAAGTATGTAAAAATAAGTAATAATAAACTACTATTATCCACACAATTAAGTAGTAATAAAAATGTTTTTGAACAATTTTAATGAGTTGGAAATATGTCCTATCGTAATAAGAAAATAAAAGCAAGATGCAAATTTAAAAAAACTGATTGATGCCAAGGTATATTCTAAACTCCAGGATGGGTGTGTGTGTGTGTGTGTGTGTGTGTGTGTGTGTTTATTATGAAAAAAGAATAAATATAAATTTACATCTTTGTATAACAAATTTTTGTTTTCCCTGGCAGAGTCTTTTATGTCCTGAGTAATGCTCTGAGGATAGTTTTATTTTTCTTGTTTATCATTTTGTTTTTCAATAAAAAGTATTAATCGAGTGTAATATAAACAGTTATACCGACAGCCAAGATGGCTTAAGAAAGAAAGCTGCTGTTTATATTCTCTTCCTTAAAAGTGTTGTTTGCTTTGGCTAAATAGCCACTTTGGCAAATTATCTTTTTTTGTTTTTACCTTTATCCATGTGAAAAGTGATGTATAAATCTGAAGAAATAAAGACTTAATATTAACTTCTACTTTTTAAGTCAAATTCTGAAATGAGCATTGTAATGATTAGAATATTTTTTACTTTGTTATAGAAAGATCTTTAAACCTGTGGTTAAATTAATAATATTAAAGTAAACATTGAAGGCAGGAAATCCAGTGAACTCTCTTATCATTAGTGCCGGGTTGACAAAATGCCTTTATAATAGGAGTAATTTTTAGTTCATATCTTCACGTCTGATTTTACTTTCAGCATGATCCTCTAGGCCTGATGTGTTAAAACAACCAGATTTTAAGAACGAAAAAATGGAGCATGTGAACAAATTGCTCGAAAACCACTACTAAAAGATTTCTCCAAATGTCTGGCTAAGCCGTCTGATGGAGGCAGGTCTGGGGAGAAGAGGACTTCTGGACGTGAGTGTGTGTCTGAGGAATCAGAGAAAACCAGGGTCTAACAAGTAATGCAAGTGCTATAATTTGCTCACTTAATTTGACAATTTAAAACTGTGATAAAAGGCAGGCAAAATGTGGTGTCAAATTCAAAACAAAGTGTGGTGATCTGCCTTGTTTTCAACTTGTTGCTCTCTGATGAAAACACTTTTCCACAAGCAACACTGATGAGCAGATGGTGCTAATAAGACCAATTAAGTGCTCAGCTTCTGGAAATGTTTTTGTTGAGTGACATCTTCAGACTGTTTTCTGCTAACATACATCTTAAGCCATGTGTTTCTAAGGTACAATAGCATTGATACTTATGGTCACTGGAATTTTCATTTTCAAGAATAAGGACTCAGACAAGACAAAACAAACAAACAAAAACAAAACACCCAAAACCCTCTGCCCCAATTCCAAAGACAGTATGCGAAATTGAGTGATGAGATTTTAACACTTTTGGGACTCTGGGGGGCTTAGTCTAGGTCACTCGTTTCCAGTAACTGGTGCATGAAGAAATTTTCTCTAGTCTGCAATGAAGAAAAAATATACATAAAGAAACCCCCAAAAGTAATGAATTTGGGGGGTACTTTTTCCCTTTTCACTCTTAATTCCTACTTTTTTTCCTTGGAAGTCATTGATCTTATTGTTTTATTGATTTCTACCTACATAATATATTTTATTTGGATGAAAGGTAAACAGAATTGAATTAATCATAATACATTGTCATCATTGATCCATTGATGGATGATCATTGATCCATCATTGATCCATAAAAAGAAAAAGATTCTTTTCTTTTCTTTTTTTTAAAATATGTATTCATTTTTGAGAGACAGAGAGACAGAGCACAAGTGGGGGTGGCGCAGAGAGAGAGGGAGACACAGAATCCAAAGCAGGCTCCAGGTTCTGAGCTTGTAAGCACAGAGCCTAAGGCAGGGCTTGAACTCATGAACCATGAGATCATGACCTGAGCCAAAGTCAGATATTTAACCAACTGAGCCACACACACACCCCTTTATTTTCTTTATTTTACTTTTAATTTAATTAATTTATTTATATTTAAGATCTATTTATTTATTTTGAGAGAGAGAGCACCAACAGGGAAGGGGCAGAGAGACAGGGAGAGAGAATCTCAAGCAGGCTCCACCCTGTCAGTACTGAGCCCAATATGGGGCTTGATTTCACAAACCATGAGATCATGACCTGAGGCAAGATCAAGAGTCAGATGCTTAACTGACTTAGCCACCAAGATGCCCAAAATTTTATTTTTTAAATTTACTTTTACTTACCACTTCTCCCCACAAAAAGATATGAGGGATAGTCACCAAGCCAAGAACCAAAGTACTACTGATAATTTACATCTACAGAAATATTCTTTCCTTATCCCAACTCCCTGCCTTTTCTCCCTCCCCAAGTATATGTCGCCTTCTCCCTGCATGTGTGCATTTCTAAATTTCTCCTTTTTATAAGGACAGCGGTCATACTGGATTGAGGCCCACTCTAATGACCTCATTTTAACTTGATTAAACTCTGCAAAGACTCTGTCTCCAAATAAGGTCACATTCTGAAGTATTGGAGGTTAGGACTTCAACATACAAGTTTGGGGGTACACAATAACAGAGAACTTACTTTTTGTTTATTACTATCAAGTTAACAGTGAGCCATCCTTGAAAAATTTCATAGAGGATTAGTTCAAGTCCTTTCCCAGAAAGGAAAATGAAGGGAAAGATAACAAGGCATAATGGGAAAAAAGTAAGTTAATAGTGGATAATTTTTGCCTGCCCAGAATGTTTTTCTTCTTCTTTTGGTAATATCACCTTGATTTTGCACTGTGTGTGTGGTTCAAATGGGGACTGAAATGGAGTATTCTAGCCTACTATGCTGAGTTATTGGAGTAGGGATGGCTACAAGATCTATCATGAGCCAATCTTAACATCTGAGAATGTTTTTTTGGGACTTTGTTGGAGCACTTTAGAGAATGGTATGCTTTGTCTCCAGGAGGGCTGGTGGCCAACTTTGACACTTTGAAAAGAACCTAAGTCAACATGGAAGACAACAGAACTGAAAGATGGAGCAAGGTAGAATCAAGTCATCTCGAGTTCATAGATTCAGCCAGAGTCTTCCAAGCTAAAGGAGCTGATAAATTCCCTTTTTGTGTTAGGTGGGGCTCCTGTCATTTGTAACCAAGAGTCTTAACAGATAGATGCTTATTTAGTTTTTGAAGAAAGATAATAGAAAATAGATAATTACAGAAGTGAGATAACTTGACATATGCTTCAAGTGAGCACATAAATAACAAGACAGTTCTAAGTCTCCCTAAAATGAGCTAATAAATTGTCTCACTCCTTTTTCTCCTTCACTGATTACTTAAGAGCTTCACTTTTTGACCCCTTTTGGATTATGGAGTTTTTGTTTTGTTTTGTTACATGTGCTTTCATATACTTACCATTCTTTCCTCTCCAAAAATAATTCAGTCAGAAGGAACACACCCACATTGTCTATAAATGGCTGTGCCTGAGCATCATTGATGAGCTTTTATTCATGTGTACTTAATAAATATTTTATTATTAAAAATGTTCTCAGAAATTCCATATTTATTTGTGGAAGTGTATTAATCTGTGGGTAGTTGTCAACTTACGAACAGGTTGTAGCCTAGAAATTCGCTAAAAAGAAAAGGCTGGAGTTCAGAATACATCTTCCCACAGGAATAATACTATATAACGTGATTACATACTCAAACTAGCAAACAAGTCTTTTAAGCTCTAAGGCAATTATGGAGAGAGTAGGATGTGTACTGGATAAGAACTTGCTTCCTAGACCCAGGCTGCCTGAGTTCAAATCCCAGCTTTGGCATTTAGGCCACTTACAAGTTTGTCCTTGTACAAGTTACACCCACTAGAATACTTAAAGTTAAAGATTGAAGATGCCAACTATTAGAGAGGAGGTGGGGCAATAGGAACCCTGATGCCCTGATGGTGGGAATGAAAAATGGTACAACCACTTTGGAAACTGTTGGTAGTTTCTTTAAAAATTAAATATACACTTACTATATGATACAGCCATTCTACTCCTAAAAGAAATGAAAGCCTATCTTCACATAAAGATTTATACATAAATGTTCGTAATGACTTTTTTGGTAATAGTCTCAAACTGTTAACAGCCCAAAATCTTATCTAGAGGTGAATGGATAAACAAATTGTTGTCCATCTACACAGTGGAATATTACTCAGCAATAGAAAGGAACAGACTATTGATACATGATACAACAGGGATGAGTCTCAAAGTAATTATTCCTAGTGAAAGAAACCAGAACCAAAATAGTACTTATTGTAGGATTCTGTTTGTATAAAATTCTAGAAAATAAAAAAAACCTAACTTATAATGATAAAAAGGAAAAATGGGGGTGCGGATGGGTAGTAGAGGGGATTGGATTACAAAGAGGAGGGAGGAACTTCTGGGGATGATGTATTCATATGTTGTGGGGGCTACTCATATATCAATATTCATCAGATAGTACACTTTACATATGTGGTGTTCATTATACATTAATTATTCCTCATAAAAATACTTTTATTATACCTCATAAATATATATTTTTAAAAGATTGTTTTGTTACTACTTATACTTTCTAATTCCTGGAAAGTCTGAAAAACAAAGTATTACGTTTGTACTCCCCACCCCCAATTTTTACTAAAACGACAACAATAACAAAAATTCACACTAGAACAAAACAAACAAGAAAGCAAACAACTCATGTTTAAATGGAAATTTAAAAAATTTAAAGCAAGAAAATAGAAATTTATTTCATAAATCATATCATAAATCATAAATGCAGCCATACCAACATTATTATAAATGCAACACATTAACAGATTAGGCATTGTTACTCCACACTGAACCATATTCTCATGTTTTATAAACCAAACAACAGAAGTCGTGTACTAATAAAACATTTCAGCTTTTTATGACACATTTTAGGAATATTAAGAGGCCACGAAAACAGAGCCCTTCTAGATATAGTCTAATAGCTTCACTCTTTTGCTGACACATTAGTTCCTGGTAATTAGTCGGTTAATCAAAAAAGTGGTCAAAGCAATGAGTAGGAAATGAGCCCTAGAGATCTCATGCACAGCGTGGTGAGAATAGACAATACTGTATCATAACCATCAAATTTGCTAAGAGACTAGATCTTCATGATTCCAACCACTAGAAAGAAACAGTAATTATGTGATGGGATGAGGTGTTCCAATGACAATCATACCGCCATATATCGATGTATCAAATCAACATGATGTGCACCTTGAATTTACACAGTGTTACATATCAAATATCTTTCCATTTTTTTAAGTGGCTGAAGGGAGGAACTAATACCAAAAGATACATAACGTCTCTTAAAATTAAGGTTTGTATTTTGTGCATTCATTCACCAAATCTTCAGTGGAACTAAGTTCTTTTCTTTGAATTTTGGCTCCTGATTAGAAGTTTTGAATTTTTCTTTTTCTTTTTCTTTCTTTTGGCACGGATCACATTCATTTGCAGTATCTTCAATTTTATGGTTTCTATTTCATTAACATGGAAATATAATATAAAGACACCGCAGAACAGTCTGAGTGCAGAATCTTTTTGGATTTTTACAATTGCCTCGCTTGCATGTAATTTGATTATATTTTTTAGCAACTCACTTTTTAAGCATTTTCAAGCATTTGACTTAGTTTTCATGGAATGAGAGGCTAACTGACTTGCACTTGCATTTCTCATTTTATGTAATATTTAATTGAATTAGTACAACAGACTTGAGGATAGACAGCTGCACCTCAAATGTAGAACCAGGTTTCCTAGTCTTGAGCATTCAGAATCTTAGGGGTATCAATCAATATGTTTTACTTTTAAGCTATTGTTTAGAGAATTCATTTGAAACGCTGTAATTTCATACTCTAGGTCTTTTATGTAAAAAGGTAAAGTCCAAAGGAAAGATAGTGTAATCACAGAAAAATCAAGGATGGCGGTAATTTGAAAGAAAAATTCGTAGAATAAGAGTACAAAGCAACAAGCTAGAAGAGGTGATGTATTTGAGGTATAATCGTGAAAGCAGTAAGCGTTGCATTAGTGAAATATTAACCACATCAGCCTTTTGGGAAGGTTTATAGAATCTCAGGGGAAATAATAGTCAAAATTCCAGACCTTATATTACTAATTCTAAATACAGAAACAATGACTTTCATGTATTACAAAAGCAATGAATGTGTCACTGTGACTATTTCAGTTAAGTAATAAAAACAAAAACATGCTTTTTCTATTGCTTATCAGTTCTTCCACCTCATCTAGTTATGCATTTTCTGCACCAATTTATGACTGCATTTGTATTTTCTACTATTATATTTTCTATTACAGTTTATAAGGCAGCTTCGTCTCTGAAATTTCCTGTGGAATTACACAAAAGAAAAATGGCAGACCTTGCATCAATGGCTAGTTTATTATTTTTATCAATCTCTGAGGGGATTCCTAGGAAATATAATTATGCATTTAGACTGGGAACTTGTGATGTAGCATATGAATGCAGAAGAAAACTAACCGTCCCATGGAAATTTCTTGGAAGGCTCCCAGTGCCCTAAAAGGTGCAAAACTGGTAAAATAAATATTTGGCATGTATAATTTCCATGGCTGGATTAGTGTGTAATAAGATACACACTGGTTCGGTGATGAATGTTTCTATCTCTTCCTACTTTATCTGTACAATTATTTATTCTAATAGCACAGAGTGTGTTCACATGAAGAGATGTACAAGGTAAGCGGAGTCCTTTTATCTATATTCCAACTGATATTCTAGAAGACTAGGCCATTCAATATTGAACGAAAATGGAAAACAGTAAATTGTTTTTGTTTTGTCTAAATTTCTATCTAGTTGCATCCTTGATAACAAGTAGATAAAGCATCAGTATACTGGAATTTTTATCTACATGTATTCCTTTTTAAAATATTTTTTGTATTTTTTATTGTGGTGAAACATACATAACATCAAAATCACCATTGTAACTATTTTGAAGTGCAAATTCAGTGGCATTAAGTATATTCATAAAGCTGTGCAACTATTACTACTTTCTGTTTCCAGAACTTTTTTTTATCATCCCAAACAGAAACTTCATATCCATTAAAATGACAACTCATTTCCCCCTGTTCTTAGCCTCTGTAACCTCTATTATCCTCTCTGTCTCTATAGACTTGCCTATTCTAAGTACCTCATGTAAGTGAAATCATACAATATTTGTCCTTTTGTGTCTGGCTTATTTCACATAGCATAATCCTTTGTAGATTCATCCATGTTGTAGCATGTATTAAAATTCAATTCCTTTTTAAGGCTAAATAATATTCCATTATATAATGTATACACACACACACACACACACACACACACACAATTGTGTTTATTCATCCATCTGTTAATGAACATGTGAGTTTTTTTCCACCTTTCAGCTATTCTGAACAGTGCTACTGTTAACGTTGGTGTACGAGTATCTGTTCAAGTCCATACTTTTTAAGAATGTTTTTAAGTAGGTTTCACATGGAACCCAATGCGGGGCTTGAACTCATGACCCTGAGATCAAGACCTGAGCTGAAATCCAGAGTCAGATGCTTAACTGACTAAGTCACCCAGGTGCCCCTGAGGTCCTACTTTCAATTTTTTTCTTTATATATCTGGGAATAGAATTGCTAGGTCATATGGTAATTCTCTCTTTAATTTTTGAGAAATCACCATACTGTTTTCACAGTGGCTGCACAATTTTAAATTCCTGTCAGCAATGCACAGGATTCAAATTTCTCCATATCCTTTGCCAACACTTGTTATTTTCCAGTTTTTAAAATAGTTGGCCTACCTAATGGGTGAGCGTTCTTTCACTGTGGCTTTGATTTGAATCTCCCTAAAGATTAGTGATGTTGAGCATCTTTCTTTTTTTTTTTTAACGTTTATTTATTTTTGAGAGACATAGAGACAGAGCATGAGCAGGGGAAGGGCAGAGAGAGAGGGAGACACAGAATCCGAAGCAGGCTCCAGGCTCTGAGCCTTCAGTACAGAGCCCGACGCGGGGCTCGAACTCACAGACCGAGAGATCATGACCTGAGCTGAAGTCGGCCGCTCAACCGACTGAGCCACCCAGGCGCCCCTGTTGAGCATCTTTCTATGTTCTTCTTGGCATAGAAAGATTTGTTTATCTTCAGCTAGTCCAATTTGCTTGATTGGGTTAGGGATGGAGGTGACTCAGGCCTTCACTCTGAGAGGTTGGAGTTGTGATCAGCCTCTGAGGACTATGGCCGCTGGAATCACCTGTTCATAATTATATCTAGGTACAGAAACACCAAGAGATACCTTCATGAATTCTTTGAGTTACAAACATAATCCTGCCTGTCTTCTCATGGTAATCAGGTTTATTCTCTCTAACAGTAGAGTAACCTCTTTCTTTGACTGCTGGCCCATTGGCACAGGGAGCCCAGAGAGACCGGTTGGTAATCAGAATTTCTAGTTCAGTGAAATTCTTTCCGTGTTCTCCAGCAGAAGTGTTCTCTTGAGAATGAGAATCTAATCTGACGAAATGAAGAGTTTCAGAGAAGGAAAGCCCAGAATCTGAAAATATGTCACTGATAATGGTAGTGAAAGAGATTAATCTCCCTTCTTGTTTTCTGAATCTATGTATTCCAATCACTGGGGACATAGCACTATTTATAGAGCACTGATTTAAAGCTTTCACTACATTTCAGGGACTGCACTCTCCCCCACCCCACCTTCCCAGGATGTTGTCCTTGAATTGGAGAGTTACTTGAGTCCATAAAAGTTTATTTAACCATCTAATAAGCTAGATGCTTTGGAGTAAAGAGGTATGTGCTAAAACTAACGAATCTAGTGTTCACCGACACATCGTGTACATGTGCCTGCTGACATGCCATAAGACGGCTCTCTTCATTAGCGGGGACAGTTGTGTCAGTTGCTGTATTGATAGACCAGTCATTCCTTATGCCTCTGAAACTGTTCCCCCCTGCCCCACCCTTCAACCAACAGAGTGTATCATAAGTGATACCACGGTCCAGAGAAAATGCAATGTCTAGTGCCTCCATCAATACTTAAAGAATTCAAGAATAGAGATCTCCTTGATATCCCCGTGCAATCCACTTGTTTAGTTCCTACAAAGACTTTCAAATAAAAACATTTTAGGCTACCACCACAATCATTATAATTAACATTAAGTACCATCCTTACTGCATATTCCAAAACTTTGCTTTCACCTATACTTCACCTCAATCTTTCACAACTGAGAGTCTCGAGAATTGCAGTGGGGTCTTATTGCTGTCTTATCGATCCACTTGCCAAATCCCATCCTAAGCACCTGTCTTCTAGGGCTACTCCTGGTACCAATGGTCTGGGCTTAATAGCTTAGATTATGTTTCCTAGGAAATGCACTCTGAGGTGGATATTGAAATGCAGGGGGTTTACTAGGGACTGATCTTGAGAACACTACAAGCAAGGGAGTTAGGAAGGCAGGAGTGAGCAGAGGGAGAAGTCGAAGGGTTTGGCAAATCCCACGGAAATCTCTGAAGCTGTGTTTGACCTTCAGAGATGTCTCAGATCGAGGCAAGGCTATTTTGCCCCCAAATCTATCAGTCAATGGTTAGGCTGTGGGAGGGGCTGTTGGCATGGGTGACGCAGCTCCCCTTGGTCAAGGCAACACTGTGAAAGGTACCCAGCTGTGAACACCAGCAGTCAACTGTCCCAGCGACAGCAGAGTGAGAGAGAGGGGAGCTCTCTGCATTTACTACATTTAGCTAAAAAGAAAGCAGGGTTGAGACAAGTGCATTGCAGCAGGTATTGTATTTGGGAAGTGATCTCAGGGAGCAAGAGGGAGGGACAGGAGAGCCGAAAAGGAAGAAGGAAGGCCAGAGCACAGATGTGCTACTCAGTTGGTCACTGCCTCAGAAGACTGCCAACTCAGTTCCGTGAAATCTTCTGAGGAGTTGTAGGAAATGTGTCGCAGGAGTTCCCACCTGGGAAAAAGAGGGAGAAGGGTTTATCGGTTGGCCTCTCGTTGGTCAAGGGTAAAGTCCTTAAACCTCCCTAGGGTTCTGGGTTTCCCATGCATGAGTGCGGAGAACGCCAAGAAAGGTGCTGTCAAATTACATCTTCGAGAAGCTTGTAGAAGCCGGTATGGAATGTGTGACCTCAGAACAGGGCGGAATTGAAAGATACAAAAAGTATCTAGTACTTCTGGAAATATCTGGCAGAGTTTAAAATGTAAATAGTTTATGATCCACAAATTTCACTTACAGAAATTTATACTACAGAACTTTGTGCTTATAGATGCAAACACCTTTGTGAGTTTGCCAGGCTCTGTGGCCAACTGCCTGGGTGTAAGGCCAGATTCTGTCACTGAACATGAGGCACCTGTGAATTATGTCATGCCTCACATGGGGGGCTGAGAGTGTTAAATAAATTAAACCATGCAATAAATAGGCTTTGGATAGTGCCTTGCATATAGTGAGGTCTCTATGCGTGCCAGTTATTATTACTATAACTCTTAATTTCGATATTGATTAAAGCTACTGTTTGTAGTGACAAGATGACAAACAACCTAAATACTGGGTAAAGAAATGACAGTATGGCCATACATAGGAAACTATCATATGCGACATATGTCGTAAGTGAAAAAAACAAAGCAAAGCCAAAGTGTAGAAAAGCGTGTCCAGTATGTGCTCCTATTCGTGTAAAAAGCACATTGTAAGTACTTATGGGGTAGAGATTATTAGTGCTTACCGCAAGCTGGTTCTCTTCTCCTTCCTGGGCACAGAGAGGATTGCTCTTTGCAGTTAAGTGGACCATGGGATTAGCTCTGGCCAATGTGAGTCCAAGTAGGAGAGAAAATCTCCTGTATAAACTTGCAGCTCTCTCCTTCTGGAAGCCAAATGCTAGGACGGCAGCACCACAAGGTGACTGAGGTAGCTTAAACCTGCAGTTTGATGCAAAACCAAAAATCTTTGTTGTGCCTAGCCACTGAGATACTGGGTTAAACTTGCTGCCATGGCATAACCCAGCCTATCTTGACTAGTATGATATGATTCTGCAAAGGAGGCAGAGAAAAATGAAAACACTAGTTGCTCCTAGGGAGGAGCACCTGGACACCTACTGGAGTTTGGAGGAGTCGGAAGGAGATTTATTTTGTCCTCTACATCTTTTCATGTTGCTTGAATTTTTAAACTACAGGTGTAAATTAAATTTTTTTAATTAAAGAACTTTAATATTAAGTATTGTTTGTGTTAGATGGGAACCATCAACCTTCCCTAAAACTTAGAGAAGGTCCAGCCCTCATCCTCCTCAAAACAGGAACAAAAACAAAAGACAAAACAACCTCTACCCCCCTCACCCCCCAAAAAAGACAAAAGCACAGAAATCATTTAGCTGGATTATGTTATTTTCTCCAAGAATGTTCAGCAGCTTGAATAAAGATGCAGAAAAAGAACAGTTGAGGCAAGGAAGGAAGTCAAGATAGGAAGGAATGGGGTTTGTGGTAGTGGATGGGAGGAGCGTGGTGAGGCTGTAGCACCATAGTTCTCGAAGGGGCGAAGAGTTTACGTGGCCATGCTTGAAGAAGTAATGCGGAGAAAGAAGTGCTGGTGACCGAGGAGTTAGACACCTGAAGGAAAAATTTTTACTACTTATGACTACTTACATTATTCAGGTAAAGTAAACTGAAAGGCAATGTGGTTTTGATACTTTGATGCAACTACTATAAAATTTAGTCTTGTTTTATATCTCGTTATGCTTATAATATTCTGAGTGATTTCAAAATACATTGCATATTGCATAACATAGATGGTGACGATCAAAGAAATCTTTATCGTTTTCCCTCAAGAGCTTTTGCAAGGAAATTTATGATTTTTCTATAAGTTTTATCTGCAGAGGATGGTATGACATATTGCTGACCCATAGTAACCGAGCCGGATATTTGCAGGATAGTTATGACAAAAGGGGGTAGCAGTTTCACAATAAGGATGAATCATGGAGAAGATAAAAGATAACCTTGACAGACAACTCAGTTAAGAGGGAAATTGGAAAATATTTAAAGCTCCTGATTCATACCAATAGGCCATTCTATGGGATTGCATCTAAAACAATAAATAATCTTTACACAGATGATTTCCTTGAGTCATGGAAAATTTTTCTCAGTGAGTAGAGAACTGTGGCATTTTGGAAACTAGATGAAAGATTTTATTAACATGAAATAATAGGATCTTCCGCAACAATACTGTAGCAAATGTTGTGGGAGAAAACCAGTCAGCTATTCAGCACCTACTGTGTGCCTAGACAGGGGATGGGCACTGTTTGAAGAGCTTTGCTATCCTTGATTTTAAGGTACTTATGGTTCGTTTGGAAAGATGTAGCATAATGGAATATTCCTCACAAGAATGCTGGAAATAAGACAAGGTAGTAACCTCTGATGAATCGCGAGGTAAAGAATAAAAGTGGTATAAAAATTCAGAGAAAGGTGAACTCAGGATCGTTGAAATATACGTTGAGGGCTCAATGGAAGTTATTATTTGATGGATTCAGAACTAGAGGACCCAGATTAGAATCTTCAGCGGTCGTTTACTGATTTGTGACTTTGAACAAGTTTATTGAACTTGTCTGTTCTTAATGTGTAAAGTAGGAGTGATGGTGTGTATCCTGCAGGACTGGAAAGAGTATGCCTGGCCCGTTGCGCTCAGATCTGTCTCCTGCCTTTTCTGTATCACAGTCCAGTGGGGGTGGTCAGAAGCTGCATTTCCCGAGTGCTCTGCCCTAATCTGTGTCCTGCCAGATTCTTATACTGAAGCTCCTCAACCCCCAAGATGACTGTATCTGCTATAGTTTCCTTAAGAAATAATCGAGGTTAAATGAGTAGCCTTACAAAAAGAGGAAGAGATTTCTCCTTCTTTACTCCTCCTCTCCCTCCCTTCCCTCCGTTCCTTCCCTCTCCCTCCTTTGTCTCTCCCCCTCCCTTTCCCTCTCCTCTCTGTGAGGACACAGCAAGAACACAGGCTTCTATAAACCAAGAAGAGAATCTTCGCCAGAAACTCATCATGCTAGCACCTTGATCTTGGACTTTCCAGATCCCAGAACTCTGATAAATACATTTCTGCTGTCTAAGCCACTCAGTCTATGGTATTTTCTTACGACAGCCTAAGCCGACTAATAGAGCAGGTTTCCATGTCAGGAGGGTCAGGCCAGGGGCAGATACAGGAGAAGACTAAGAGGTGGGAGGAAGGGAAAGTCCAGAGTGTATCTCTCCTTCTCTCTGCTTCAGCAGGACCTCCAACCTCTTGACCTCAAGTCCCTGTATTTAAGCTGATTCTAGCTTCTGGCTTCTGCTGGGGATGTCTGGTCATAGATCCCCAGCAGCACCAGCTCCTCTACCTTTTGTCTTTCAGGCCTCTGGGTACTTGTAGCTTTCTGTTCTTACTAATCTCTGGGTTGCCTCTCTGTCTCCCATTTTGTTACTGTCAGCTCTCCTATAACCTGTGTTATCAATTTGCCCTCTATTAATTGTTAAATTCCCTCTATTATGAATATGTAAATAGGTTTTCTGTTTTCTGGTTGAATTTTGATGAAGACAGGAGTAAATTTTAAAATGTAATATTGGGAAGCTATAATATGCCTTATAAGTAATAGCCGTATATACACAGATGGCAAACTACATGCATGTGTCTTTGCCCGTCGTGCCCATGATGTCTGAGTGACCATGTTTGTGATATGTCTTCTTTGATCTAACTGATTATTCTAGAGGACCCAAAGAGGCTCATCACAGGTCACAGTGTTGAACTAAGCATAATCCCTGTCTCAGAACCTGGAACTAAGGAACACAGAGGGACATTCTAGCCAGCGGTGGTCACCGAAGGTGAGAAGCCAGGCTATGAAGTTCATGACTATGTTCTGGTGAGCAAAAGATTCTAGTGGAGAAACAGGACCAAAGAGAAGGTCACATGGCTCCTGAGAAGTAGAAAGTATAGCCTTGGTTCCAGGTAACTTTCAACTCCCCGGTGCCAGTTTTGTACAGGTCCGGTATTCCCACCCTCACATTTCATGAGATTCTTGAAATGTTTTCCATAAAGGTAACTTCACTGGGGCTAGTTTCTTTGGATATCTGAATTTTGTGTCCTTGACCATGCATCCATTCGTATACACACACACACACACACACACACACACACACACACACTTCTGGAGACTTTGAGAGCTGCCTTTAAAAATATTTAGCTTGTGACTGGGCAAAGAGACATTTATATGGAATTCTGCTGAGGATGAACAGTATGAGCAAAAGTTCATGGATGAGAGAGATGAGACCCTAGAATATCTGGTTGATTGCTCTGCTTGTTTTAACTAACATAGAGTTTATGTTAGTTATGTCTAAAGGCAAATTGTTTTTAAGTTAAATATAGTTGGAGTTTTATAACCCTTACTCTATATAGAAAACTAATAATGTTGGTGTTCCCTGAAGCCTGATTTAAAAGAACATAATTTTAACATTCACAACAGAGCAGTAATCGTTACATTAGATATATTAAAAACTGGATTTATAATCAGCATGTTTCTTCCATGCCCTGAAGGTCATGCCACCAGGTTTCTGCAAAGTTGGGTCAGGAAGAAAATGGAGTAATGAAGGGGCTGTCTCTGGAAACTATCCTATTCGAAGATAAATTTTTGAGTCTCAGAGCACCTATGAGATCTTCAATACCGGACACAACAGGGTTTTTGTGTGTTGCTTTGTCATTCATTGGCTGCCCAGAAGAATCTTGCTACTGAAATGAACATTCCTGTGTTAACCAAATGGTTATATTCTAAAACTGGTTGGAATCTGTTTTTCAATGTTAATGTGAAAATGTCACTGTACAAGAAGGGGCAGAGCACCTGGATGGCTCAGTCGATTGAGCATTTGACACTTGATCTCAGCCTAGGTCTTGATCTCAGGGTCGTGAGTTTGAGCCCTGCCTTGGGCATGTGGAGCCTACTTGAAAAAAAAAAAAAAGAAAGAAAGGACAGAAATGGAAATGTGGAATGTGCTGCCAGAGGAAAGTCCCTGTGACAAAGTTTTAGAAGATATTAATCGGGCACCTGGGTGATTCAGCTGTTTAAGAGTCCAACTGTTGATATAGGCTCATGTCCTGATCTCAAGGTCATACGACTGAGTCCAGTGTCGGGCCCTGTGCTGACAATGTGGAGCCTGCTTGGGATTCTCTCTCTCTTCCCCTCTCCCCCCAAATAAATAAATGAACAGACGTTAAAAAATGAAAAGATATTGATCAACTTCACCAATATCTGGAATTTGGAAGTTACATCTTTTAAATTGGCAATAATCGTCCCTTGGAAGAAACTCGTTGTCTATAATACTGTCACTGTGCAAAGCTTAGAAGTTGTTTCTTTTAAAATAAAGAGTATTTTCTGGACATAATATTTGCGTGTGCTGTAGTGGGTTTTACCTGATTACACAAACTCATTTGTTAATGTGCTGTACTAATATTGCCTTGCATTGCATTGTTGTTGACATCTGTGTTTTAAGTTTTGGCACATTTTCTTTGAGTTCCACTCACCCTTCTGACAGCACCATGAAATGAACATACTCTGTAAGCCCACTGGTCCCAGGAGGTGGATGGAGAGATCAAGCTGCCTCTAACAAGCACAGCCTGCATCAGCCAACCACAAGCTCATGGGCTAAATAAATACCTACTGTCCTAAGGGCAATGAAAATTTGTGGTTGTTTGTTAAGCATCATTGTTGTAGGCATAGTTAACTGATACCACAATAGCAGTAGTTTATCGTTGAACTCAGTAGTTCCAATAACAGCCTTTTGATTCCCTCTTTTGTGATTGTGACAAAGGTAATAGCTCCCCTAGGGAATTAGTTTATGGTGCTCTGGGAATCATTCTAGAAGGCCAGTCTAGAGTTTGCTGCTCCACTGTTCCAAACAGTTTTGAATGATCAATTTTCTTTTCTGTTTAAGATAACTATACCACCTCACATTCATTAAGATGGCTACTACAGAAAAACAAACAGAAATATGAATGTTGGTAAGGATATGGAAATATTGAAACACTTTTGCACCGTTGGCGGGAATATAAAATGGTGCAGCTGCTATAGAAAACTGGATGGCAGTTCATCAAAAAATTAAAAATAGAATTGTGATCCAGCAATTCCACTTTTAGGTATATACTCGAAAGACTTGAAAGCAGACTTGAAGAGATATTTATACACCCATGTTTACAGTAGCATTATTCACTATCCAAGAGGTGGAAGCGGCCTATATGCCCATCAATAGATGAATAAACTGTGGTATATACATCCAGCCTTAAAAAGGAAGGAAATTCTGATGCCTGCTACAACATGAATGAAGCTTGAAGGCATTACGTTAAGCGAAGTAAGCTAGTCACAAAATGACAAAAACTGTATGAATCAATGTGAGGTACTTAGAGTAATCAAATTTATAAAGAAAGTAATCCTAAAGACAGGAAGTATAGGTATACTCTGGCTACCCTCCACCCTCTGGCTCGTTTTGGGATCAGAATAATATGGGGTAGGGCCAAGACGGTTGTTTATCCCATTACCATCTATGTAATAGTCTGAATAAGGAGCCAGCATAAAATGGCTGCATTTCCCCGTATATGAAAAAAGGTATTAGTTTAGCCCATAGTAGACAATGTGTACTACATCCGTCAGGTCCTAAACGTGTCCCTGGAAAATTCAGTGTGCTTTCCTGAACTTCCAGTTGCCAGTGCATAAGTCTTGGCCTGAGGGTTCTTTCTTCCACCCCCATAACCCCAACTACAACCATGAAGCCTGAAAGCTGCATTATGAAGCCTGAAAACGGACCTGAATTCCCTCCCAGTGATTTCCAGCAGAAAAAGGAAGTTCTAGTGTGAGAAACTGAGATGGGGATAGGGTAGGTAGTGCGAGCCAAGAACAAATGTGGGAAAAGCAAAGCAAAAATGGTGGAAGGCAATTGCTAGAAGAGAAGGCTTGGGACCCAGCTTTCACTTTTGAGCGCTGGCGCTGCTTATACTATGTGTGATGAGTCAGCCTCGGTTAAAGGCACGGTTGGAGATAAACCTTAAATTACCTTGATTTTTTTATAAGAAAATTATTTTCCTATAGTTAGCAAGATTTTTTGGCCGTGAACCTCACTCATTTCATCTTCTGCATTAAAACTCAATACACTGGAAGGAAAAAGCCACTGCAGGTGAAGGTTGGTTCTGGACCCTACGTCCCACTTTCCCTATCAAACTTTGTTCTCCCTGGTTTCTGTCTTGTTGATTCCACACTCGTTTTATCCCCAGATCACTGAGAAGACTGACAACTCTGGCCCTAACTTGGAGGAACTGATAATCTGGTTGAGGAGACAGCCATATAATCAGATTCGAGTAGTAGGTAGCAAGTCCTAAAATAGGGACCTAACTTACGTGCTATGGAAACAGAAGACAAAGCCGCTAATTCTCGCTGGCACCATTGAAGGTGCATAAACCAACAGACTCTTAGAGATGAAGAGGAGTTTCCAAGCTGAGAAGTACTGTAGAGACCTTTCAGGCAGAAGGACCACCATGCCTTCTTTGCCTGTGTGATCGTTGGGATCTTCGTTTTTAGGCAAATAAACATTGTGGGGCTGGCTGGGAACTTGGACACTCACATATGTTCCTTGACAGCTATTGGGGGAAAAAGAATCCTTTTGGAAAGTTAGTATTTAGGGAAAAAATTGTTTTTTTTTTCAGTTAATCCTTCTTTGAGAAACCATCTCTGATGCGTAGCTTCCAAAAAATGTAGGCATTTATTTCTTACGAATTGAGAACTTTAATGGATAAGTCACATAATTTGAAATTAATACTCACAGGCAACATTAATGAGGGTCAAAGCACAAGTACAAAGTCAACTTATGTGTATATTGCTTTTTGATTAAAGGGAGGGAATACCTAGAGTTCAAATTCCAAAAGCAATTATCAAACAAGTTTAGGCAAGGTATCAGTTCAGGCCCTGATTTTTCATCTAAAAACCCCTGATTTTCTATGAAGTTTTTTCCTCTCTTAAAGCATCACTATAAAATGAAGATTTTGGAGAATTTAGAGGAGGGGATAATGGTGTTACTTTTGTTGCACAGCTAAGCATATATTGAGAATCTTCATTTCTCTTTTGGTGGAAAAAGTTAAAAAGTTTAAGAATGCTTTTCACTAGACATTGTTAACATGAAAAAATTTTTCACTCGACTATTTGCATTTGTAAGACATTAGATATTTTTAGGAGATTAGATACTGTGAAGGAAAATAACTAATAATGAGTATATAACTCTCCCCCGATTCTCGCATTTATTAGGAATCTGTGGGTTGAGTTACACTTCGGGTGGCTATAGTTGGTAAGGTCCTTTCTGGCTCCAAACTCTGCTACTTTCTTCTTTTTCATCTGCCTTTTTGTTGCCAGTGGTGGGGAATATTTTATCTCTTGGGAATCATGTTTACAAATGTAATATATCAGTTAGGGAACAGATTGGATTGCGGTACAAAAGAGACACCAAGATATAGTAGCTTAAGCAAGACAGATTATTTCTCTCTCACATAGAAGTCTGCAGAGGCATTCTCGTGACAGTATGATCTTGCCATGGTGTCAGGAGCACTATCTTGTTACTCTGACATTACCAACATGAGGGGGGTTTTTTTGTTTGTTTGTTTTTTGTTTGTTTGTTTTTAGTTTTTTAATTTACTTTTAGAGAGAGAGAGAGCAGGTAGGGTAGAGACAGAGGGAGAGGGAGAAAGAATCCCAAGCAGGCTCTGCACCATCAGTGCAGCTCAGGGCTCAATCCCACAACCTGCAAGATCCTGACCTGAGCCAAAATTAAGAGTTGGATGCTCAACCGACTGAGCCACCCAGTCGCCTCCACACTCAGGTTTTAGTTCTTTGTTTGCAAATGGCTGCTTCAGTTACAAGCAGTGTCCAATTTATTGTAACACTAATGAAGATTTAGTTTCTGGATCCTTCACTTGCATGGGTCCTTTCTATGTGTTACGTAGTGTTGTAGGAGTGGCAGGCTTTTCTGGGATATGACTGTAGGAGTACTTTATGTGTTGTGGACCCCTTTGGCAGTTTGGTGATGTCTATGGACCCTTTTCAGAGTAATTTTTTTTTGAAAAAGCCTAACGTACAGGGGCACCTGGGTGGCTCAGTTGGTTAAACATCTGACTTTGGCTCAGGTCACAATCTACATTTCGTGAGTTCAAGCCCCGCATCAGGCTCTCTCATGTTGGATCCTCTGTCTCCCTCTCTCTCTGTCCCTCCCCCGCTCTCTCGCTCTCTCTCAAAAATAAATACAAGTTTAAAAAAGCTTAAGGTAGGTGTGCCTGGGTGGTTCAGTAGGTTAAGCATCTGACTTCCCCTCAGGTCATGATCTCACAGTTCGTGGTTTCGAGCCCCACATCGGGTTCTGTGCTGATAGCCTGGAACCTGCTTCAGATTCTATGTTTCACTCTCTCTCTCTCTCTCTCTCTCTCTCTCTCTCTCTCTGCCCCACCCCACCTTCTGCTGTCTCTCAAAAATAAATAAATAAACATTAAAAAAATTTCCCTTCAATTCACAAGCTCTATTTTTTATTTTGATCTTTCATTTGGTCTCTTGGTTTCTTTAGTTTATATTCTTATCCAGTTTTTATATAGTGATGCAAGTTCAGGGAGTTTCCTTCTGTTCCTTGAAATAGGTTTTATTTGGGTTTGAGCATTCTGTCTTTTTCTTTGCCAGTTTCCATTACTGCTTTTTTTAAAAAAAACATTTTTAAAAATTTTATTTTCGGGAGATAGTGCATATGAGCAAGGGAGAACGACAGAGGAAGAGAGAGAGAGAGAGAGAGAGAGAGAGAGAGAGAGAGAGAATCTCAAGCAGGTTCCACACTCAGCACAGAGCCCAACACTGGGCTCAGTCCCACAATCCTGGGATCATGACCCAAGCTGAAATCAATTATCAGATGCTCACCTGATTGAGCCACCCTGGTGGCCCTCCATTACTGCTTTCTGAAAAGAAGGATGAAGAAGAAGAAAAAGGAGGAGGAAGAGGAGAGAGAAAGACAAGGGTGGTTATCCAGTTTGCTTTTCTTGAGACTTGAGATGAGTGAGAATTCTTCAAATTCATTACAATGTGTGGATGGTGGAGGTGGTGTTAGGAGCTCAGCCACTTGCTTCTCTGCTCAACTCCAGAATCTTGTTTCTTTGAACGCCTAATTTTAGGGTTTGTAGCACTAGCATAAACCCCTTTTCTTGTTTGGTGGTTGCTAGTATATTTTTGGTTCATTTTGTTAGGTGAAGTAGGATAGAAGTGCTTTGAAGAAGTTCTAATCTTATATCGTATCCCAGAAGACAGAGCCTCGGTTTTTGAGTAATAAATTGGACCTAAGTATACCTAATTCAAAGAGTTGTTAGGACAGTACAATGGATTGATGTTTGCAAAGTGCCCAGAACAGTATTTGTTGTGAAGAAGTAGTTGATTGAATGCATTTAATTTAAATAAAATCAATTATTCGTCAAGTATGTCAATAAAGCTGGGAAAAAAATAAAATGAATAACCATAATAGCATCTTTATATATACTACAAACATTGAAATATGTACACTTACAAATCTCCTTCTCAAGATATGTGCATATTTCTAATACTTAAAAATACTAAGACTTTTATTAATGACAAAGGGCACATTATCAATGCAGACATCCAAAACCAGTTTCCCGCTTAGACCATTAACTTGAGATTGACCCCCAATTTATTTCCTGAATTGTGATCTTTTTAGGTGAGTCAGCAGAATCAGGAAAAATCACAGTCATCTGTGGGAACGTGTCGATACATTTGCAGCCAATTCTTGATTATCACATGGGATTTTCCACCTGTGTGATTATCAGTGCCTTCCAGATGATGTCCAGTAAACCCAGAAAGATTCTGCCATTTGGTATGGTGCAAATTAATGTTTCTTTCTTCTTCCTATTAGTGAAACCTGGACCAGATGGTGATTCCTAAGAAAACCCTTCTATTTAGGAATCTATAAATGGATTATCTCTTTCCACACCAACCCTATGTTAGAAATCTGTGCTGTCTCCTGTTGGTGGGGACACACAGCCACTGTGGAAAACAGTATGGAGGTTCCTCAAAAAGTTAAAAATAGAATTATCTTATCATCCAGTAATTGCACTACTAGGTATTCACCCCCAAAATACAAACGCTGTAATTCAAAGGAACACATGCAATCCTATGTTTATTGCAGCATTATTTACAGTATCAAATTATGGAAGCAGCCCAAGTGTCCATTGATAGATGAATGAATGAAGAAGATGTGATATATATCTATATATCTATATATAGATGAATATATAGGTATTATATCATTATATAATATATATAATGGAATATTATTCAGCCATAAAAAGGAATGAAATCTTGCCATTTGCAACAACATGGATGGAGCTAGAGAGGGTAAGTCACTCAGAGAAGGACAAATACCATATGATTTCACTCATATGTGGAATGTAAGAAACAAAAATGAGCAAAGGAAAAAGAGAGACAGAGGAACCAAGAAACAGATTCTTAACTACAGAGAACAAACCAATGGTTATCAGAGGGGAGGTTGGTGGGGGATGGGTAAAATAGGTGAAGGGGTTGAAGAGTACACTTATCGCGGTGAGCACTGAGCAATCTATAAAATTGTTGAATCACTATATTTTACACCTTACACCAATATAACATTGTATGTCAACTATCCTGGAATTAAAATAAAAAACTTAAAAAAAAAAAAGAAATCTGTGCTGCCTTTTTCATGAGCCTTCTGGAAGAACGACTCATTTGCCTTTATTAAATGGAAATAAAGGGAAAACCTTGTAGAACTACTTGTTCAAAGAATCAACCATATGTGTTTGATAAAAATAAAAATAAAAATATATAGGAACACATGGGTAAATCTGTTGGTTGAGCGTCTCTTGATTTTGGCTGGGGTCATGATCTCAGGGTTCTGGGATCAAGTCCTGCATCGGGCTCTATGCTGAGCATGGAGCCTGCTTATAATTCTCCCTCCCTCTCTCTTTTTCTTTTTCTCTCCCTCCCTCTGCCCCTCCCCCACTTGCACGTGCATGCGCTCTCTCTCTAAAATAAAAAAATAATAAAGGGCACCTGGGTGGCTCAGTCGGTTAAGCAAATGACCCTTGACTTAGGCTCAGGTCATGATCTCGTGGTTCGTAGTTTCGAGCCCCAAGTCGGGCTCTGCATTGACAGTGTGGAACCTGCTTGGGATTCTTTCTTTTTCCCTTCCTCTCTGCCCCTCCCCTTCACTCTCTCTCTCTCTCTCTCAAAATAAATACATAAACTTAAAATAATGATAATAAAATAAAATAAATAAAAATATATTTTGAAGAGTGACAGGGAGGACAATGTAAACCTTCCCTCCCATGTTTTCTTCTTCCCTTGTTTTTCTCTTATATGATTGTAAATTCCTGTGCGGGGAGGAATTCAGTCTTATTCATCTCTTTATCCCACTTTCTGCCCCTATCACCTAACAGAATGACTGGCACAATTGTAGGTATGTAAAGAGTTTTTGAATAAATCAACGTACGTATTTAACGTGTGAACTAAGCATTCCAATCTGATTTACAGACGTCCTTTATTAAGCTTGTCAGATCTAAAAACATATTTTTCATTTTTCTGAGGAGCTAAACATACAATTAGAGGACTGTACGACTAGTCATTATCTAATGCTACCAGAAGAACTGCTGTCACAACTATTCTTGGAGACTAGACTATTCCAAGCCTCCTTATAGTTAGGGTCAAGTGCATCATTTTGCCTCATCCTACTGGGAAGACTAGGTTATAGAAGTCATTTGGGGAGAACATTGTGGGCGTGGTCATCATAATTTCCCCAGGTATTGATGGTATTCATAGTATGATTACTAGAGATTCCTCAGATTTCATATCTATGTCCTGACAATAGTCTTCTGTCAAAAAAGCAAATGACTAATTTTTATTATTGGGGTGTGTGTGGGTGTGTGCGTTAAACAATACACTTGACCAATACAGCCAAAGAGTCAAGAAAAGGCCATGACTCATTTCTTGGGTGTTCCCTTTCTTGGTTGATGAGTGGCTTATATAAGCCAAGGTTATTGCATTCCCCAAAATTAACAGGTGTGTGCCTACATATTGTATTTTAATGTACCTCCCTGCACAATTGGTAGCATTCTTAGGATCAAAGGCTATTCAAGTGCTGAAATGCTTTGCACTTTCTAGTCTACATAAGTTTGCTTATCTTCACCCTTCTATAATGGATGCCATCTGTTGTCCCTATATATCTGTTGAAGTCAATTCTATCATTAAAACCATACCAAATGCACTCATATCTCATACAATGCTTTACATTACAGCACAGTTTATCTTAGCTTTTGAAATTGAAATTACATATATGTAGTTAAAGAAGAGTCGAGAACAGCTGACAAGAAGCCAACCAGGTACAAGCAGACCAGCATCATGTACTCCAAAAAGACAATCAGTAATAAGAATTTGATGATACCTGTGCCAGGGATGTATCTTTAGAATTCAGCATCCCTTCTTCATTCACTAGTATCTGTCATGCTCTAGTATTTTCCATTTGTTAGGCAGGTTGGGGTGGGGATGTAGGCTATGTCTTATGGTATCCTGCATATTAGTTTTGAAAACTTTTATGGGCTCACACATGTAGGGCATAAAAGAAAACCGCTCCAGTCAAGTGAAATGAGCTGGAAGGTTAATGAACTTTGAAGTGATTGCCAGTTAGGCTGATACTACTCTTCCTGAGGTGACTGGATCTCACTCATTAGCTATATAAACCCATCAGTTAATGCAAGGAAACTTTGTGGGCACTTACTCTACATGTATAACTCTTCTTGTTGCTGGACACTGTACTAAGTGCTAGATCACTTTTACTGATAGGGTTTAGGGAATAGACACACATACATACATACATACATATTTGCCAATTAAAATTTTAAATTTCAAAGTTATGGCTTGGGACATTAAATAAGATATGAATGGTTAATGGAATTTCTTAATTTTTGTGACATATCTATATCTTCATTAGGAATTTCTCTTTTGCATTGTCAAAACACTTGTGAAATATCTTACTAAGTGTTACTGATGCATGAGGGTGGTTTCTCTTCAGAAAAGGGCATGCTTCTTTTTTTCATTGGAACCCTTTATTTTTTTTGTTTAAATAATTTATTTTCAAATTGGTTTACATATAACACCCAGTGTTCATCCCAACACGTGCCCTCTTTAATGCCCATTGGAACCCTTTATTTTTATTTAAAAAAATTTTTTTTAAGTTTATTTATTTGAGAGAGAGAGAGAGAGAGAGAGAATGTGCACAATGAGGAAGGAGCAGAGAGAGAGAGAGGGAAGAGAGGGGAATCCTTAGGAAGCTACACACCACCAGTGCAGAGCCTGATATGGGGCTTGAACTCACAAACCGTGAGATCATGATCTGAGCCACAGTCAGATAGTTAACTGACTGAGCCACCCAGGCACCCCAAGTGGGAATCCTTTAAAAATAATATCACTGCTTCATTAAAAATATATGTAATGAATAGAAATTATTCTTAAATAATACTCCCATACCCTGACGCTTTTATTTATTTTATTTTTTTAGATTTTTTTTTCAGTAATCTCTGCACCCAACGTGGGGCTCATACTCACACCCCTGAGATCAAAGTCACATGCTCTTCTGACTGAACCATCCAGGCAACCCCTACACTGACACTTTTAAAGTGATATGCCTATATTTTAGTTACTCTTGGGGCCTCTTGCCTTAAAACAATTGTAGAATTTTACTTTTTACTCATCAGTAAGAAAGGTCTGTGGTTACAGATAATTATTTAGTATGAAAATCATGGTATCCACAGTGACTGTGGGGAACAAATCTTATCTTTACATTAGTTTGAGGCAAATCACCTTCATGAAACCCTGCCTTTGAAGAAGAAAAATTGGGGTGATAGAAGAAAGATTAAAGAAATGTGACCAGTTGCCAAAAGAGATGAGATAGCCTGATTTGAGGTTGCTGGCATTATTACTAACGATGGGAGATATTTTATAAATATTAGATATTATATACAAACTGCATAGAAAATATGCAGAATAATATACTTTTATATCCATAGAGAAAATATGTTTAAAATATGTCTGCAAATTCTTTGACACACATTCCTTCAAGAAGTTGAGTCTAAATTCCCTCTCCTTTAGTGTGGGCTGGACTTAGGGATTCACTTTTAACAAATAGAATAAAGGAGAAGTGATGGCATGCAACTTAGGAGACAAGGTCATAAAAGGGCACTGCAGCTTCCTCTTTGTTCTCTCTCTTGGATTGATTGCCCTGGGGGGAAACCGGCTGCTATGTTTTAAGGATAGTCAGGCAGTTCTATAGTGAGACCCATGCAGTGAGGAAGTAAGGCCTCCTCTTAATAGCAAGTTAGGATCTGAAGCTTCTTGTCAATGACCTTGTCAGTGAGCCATCTTGGAAGTGGATTCTCCCACCCCAGTCATGCCTTCAGGTGATTGTAGCCCTAGATGATATCTTGACTTGCAACTACATAAGAGGCTCTGAGCTGGAAGCTCCAAGTAAATCTCCTCAATTCCTGGCCCACAGAAACTATGAGACAATACATATTTGTTATTCTAAGCCACTACATGGGGGAGGAGAGGATGTGTTACACAGCGATAGATAACTAATACAAATTCCTATAATAGGACTTATTTTCAAGACACAATTAATTCCAGGTGTTTTAATCTAAACGAGGTATAATATAATGAGCTGGGAGGACTGGAGAAATGGTATTTAGGCCATATTTGCAGAATCACACCGCTATGTTCATCTATAAGAGGAGCTGCTACCTCTGCCGCTGTTAAGAAAGTGAAACATCAAGACGCTCCCCCTGAAACTGCTATCTCCAGTGCTGTAATACCCACAAAGCTCCGACCCAGGTCTGGGGATGTGGCACCAGAATAAAAGCAGTATGTGTATCTTTAGAACCAACCAAAGCTTCAGGGTAAAAAATGTCTCTGCTTTACTTCTGCCTTCCAAGTCGCGGGAAAATACATCTGAGAAATGTTGTTTATAGCTTTCTAGCTTCTATAGTGCAGGAAGGCATACCTTGGGTGCGGATATTTTTGTGTTTCTGTAAATATTCTTGAGCTTTGTTCTTCAACGTAGGGAAGTTACTTGAATGCATTTTGATTCTTTTGAGTCTTGCTTTTAGGATTTACGCTACGCTTAGTCGAGGGCTAATTATTTCTCACTACTGAGGCAAAAACCTTCCAAGTACTCTCCCCAATGCCCTGTGGATTATGAGGTTTTCCAATCTAGTTGGTGGGCACTACTCCAGACCCAGTTTGGATGCCAAGCACTGTTTTTTGTTGTTTTTTTTTTTTTTTTTCTAATTTTTTCCTGTGCCTAAGATATTTTCTTCATGCACACAGGATGATCCTTACTCTCCTGAACACTGAAGAGACAGCCTTTATGTATCTCTGGGGTCCTGTCTATGTGCAGCTCTCTCTTTGTATTGTCATGTGAATCCTGTCACTTTGCTCTCTCTAGGCTTTCAGTTCATTCTCCTTAACTCGAGAAGTCCTTCGAGTTCCACCTGGGTTTTTCCTCCCTGTACTACAACCTAGAAACTCTCTCAAGCCAGTAAGCGAGGTAATCACAGGGTTCACGCCATTTGTTTCTTGTTCGTCAGGGGTGACTGTCCTTCACTGCCTGATGTCTAGTGTCTTCAAAACTGTTCTTTCAAATACTTTCCTCTTTTGTTGTTGATGTGACAGAAGAGAGCTTAAATATGCCCCTATTATTACATCTTGGCCCCTTATTAATTTTTTGATTGGAGCCTGTATCATTTCCTGTAGGGAAACATTCCAACCTAACACAGTATTCTTTCCCAGGTGACGCCATAAGTGTCTCCTTCAATAAGTTGTTCTACTGTTTTATAAGACCGATTGCTTCTGCGTGTTGGGATACATGGTAAGATCATGGTTTGTCATAGACATTGATTCATCACATACCATTTTTTTCTGTACATGTAGCCCTTTGGTCAGTAGTTGAGTGAACAAGTCATTTATTAAGTCTAGGGAGGGTAGTACTGGCAGAAATAGGACAAAGAGGAAAGATAATACGTATCCAGAATCCATTTCTATTCCATTAAGACCATCTCTGCTTCCCTATGATGGAAAGTTTCCAATGTGGCCAACCTGCCACTAGGACTAGTTTACGGTACTGTACCATGGGCTCATTGCTGGTTTTGTGGTTGGCAGATTAAGTTGCTCTGCAGTGGAAGTAGCCAGATCAGCCTTGCTGAGGGAAAGTCCATCCCTCCCATCATGGCTACCTATTCGCAAGCCTGTTGAGCAAGTACTGGGTGGCTGGGGAAAGAGTCTGACTGACATCCATGAATAGTTCTACTTGTCCTCCAGGTTTTTAAGTGCTTCATCAGCACTGGTTGACTTCTGGTTAGTGTTCATAAGGCCACACATAGTTTACACTTTAGGCCAGTTCTGAGAGATTATCTGTTATCTATTAATGTTTAACAAATCATCCCAAACTTAATGGCTGAATAAAACATCTATTTTGCTTCTGAATCTATTTAGGCAAATTTCGCAGGGATAACACATCTCTGCTGTACTTTGTGTCACAAGGAGTGACTTGAAGGCTGAGGCTGGATTATTCTAAAGGCCTGGTCACTCACATATCTGGGGGTTGATGCTGCGATTGGCTCAGTCTTCTGCTGGGATTGGGCTGGAACATCTACATGGGGCTTTTCCATGTGGGTGCTTAGCTTCCTCACAGCATGGTTACTGGGTTCCAAAGGTAAGCATCCTAAGAAGAGTAAAAGAAAGCTGAATTGCTTTTTATGACAGCCTTAGAAATCACATGATATTGCTTCTGCCATAGTCATGGACCCGCCAGACTCAAGGAGAGGGATCAGAGACCTCATCTCTCAATGGGAGAATGTCAGCGTCATGTTATAAGGAGTGCATGTGGGATGAGCTATACTGGTATGGCCATCTTTGGAAAATAAGAGTCTGCCCCACAATCATATACTTCTTCTGTAGACTTCCTCATCACCAATTTTCATTCTTATTCCTTCTAAGATCCTCACCGTACACCCAAATTGGTAGTGCTTCCACATGGATTGATACTGGTTATATGTCTGGGTATGTATATTTCCAAACAGAGGATAAACATATACACTGCTCAAAGTTCTTATCACTGAGTGTGTTTGCTTTATTGTCCTTCATAGCCAATGTGAGTAGCACTGTAATCCTGAAGCAGTCCTTTTATGGAAAGTGCCAACATGTTATGCAGAATGGCCTGAAAACCCTTCTTTAATTTTTCTTATTCCCAAGGCAATGGATGAGATGAAGGGGATATGGCAGTGCATCAAGTGTGGGATTACTAAGGATGTAAGCTACGTGTTTGTGAAAAATGCTTATGTCATTTTTACTTACTTTTTAATGTTTATTTTTGAGGGATGGAGAGACAGAGCACGAGCAGGGGAGGAGCAGAGAGAGAGGAAGACACAGAATTAAAAGCAGGCTCTAGGCTCTGAGCTGTCAGCATGGAGCCCGACACGGGGCTCAAACCCACAAACTGTGAGATCACGACCTGAGCTGAAGTCGGACCCTTAACCGACTGAGCCACTCAGGCGCCATGATAAATGCTAATGTCTTTAGAACTGGCTTAAGCCTAATCTTCTTCCTTGAGGATGGAGTACAGTTGCACACAACTTTAGTGTTTGCTGGATCAGATAAAGCCTCAGTGCATGATGGGAAGATGAGGTTGTACAGTCACTCGAAATCCAACGGTTAGATAGTGTGGTAGGATAAATAATGGCTCCCCAGTACATCCACAACCTAATCTCCGGAACCCAAGCATGTTGCCTTATATGGAAAAAGAGACTTTGTATATGTGGTTAAGAATCTTGAGATGATTACCCAAGATTATCTGAGTGGATCCAATGTAATCGCATTCCCTACAAGAAGAATGTAAAAGGAGTCAGAGGAAAGGGGGATATGAGGATGGAAGCAGAGATTGGAGTGATGCCCTGAGAAGAAGGAGGAAGGGGCCAGAAGCCAAGGGCCACAGTCACTAGGAGCCAAAAAAGTGAAGGAAATAGATTCTCTCCTCAGAGCTCCCGGCAAGAACCAGTCTTAACAAAGCCTTGACTTCTGTTCAGTGAAACTGATTTGAGACTCCCGACCTCCAGGACTGTAAAGAAAGTAAATTTTCATTGTTTTAGGCCACAATATTAGCTTCCTGTAGCTGCTATAACAAATTACCACAAACTTTGTGGCTTAAAACAGCAGAAGTGTACTCTTTCACAAACTCTGGAGGCCAGAAGTCTCAAATAAGTACCAGTGGATTACAATCAAGGTACTGAGGGGGCTGCACTTCTTCTGGAGGTTCTAGGACAGAATTCCTTTCTTGTTTCTTTTAGCTTCTGGTGGCTGCTGGCATTCCTTAAGTTTGTGGCCACATCCCTCCAATATTGTCTTCTCTCTGTGTGTCTTTTCCTCTTCTGTCCTCAAATTGCCCTCTATCTGTCTCTTAGTGTGATTATCATATAATCACACATATCACCTTGACCCTTATGGGTTCCAGAATTAGGACTTGATACCTTTGGTTGGTCCCTATTTGGCCTCCTACAGCCAAGTTTGTGGTAATTTATTACAGTGGCTACTAATACAGGTAGATATTAAATCTCTTTTAGGACACAATGGCAAGCCAAAAACTGTTTCTCAGAAGGAAAATGGTTATTTTTTTTAAGTTTTTATTAATTTATTTAGAAAGAGAGAGAGAGAGTGTGTGTGTGTGTGTAAGTGAGTAAATAGGGGAGGGGCAGAGAGAGAGAGAGGAAGAGAGAAAATCCCAAGCAGACTCCACACTATTAGCACAGAGCTCTACACGGGGCTTGATCCCACGAACCGTGAGATCATGACCTAAGCAGAAATCAGGAGTCAGATGCTTAATAGACTGAGCCATCCAGGCATCCCATCAGAAGGAACATAGTTATTTTTAAGGAGAACATGGCTTTCTTAGGAAACCCTAGGAGACTGGACAGTGATTCTTCGAATGCAGCATCTCAGATCTGCCATCGACATTTCAAACTTCATTGAATACGTTGTTGTAAGGGATACATGTTAGCCTAGGCCAGTTGGAGAATTTTTCTTTCTCTCTGCTCCATGTAGAACAGGTTGCCTTCAGCACCACTTAATGAATGGGCAGGACCCATGCACTGAAATGCGGTATATGCTGTTTCTAAATCCCAGGAAGTCCACCAAGCATCGTGCCTTTCTCTTGGTGGGAAGGGGTGCAAAGTGTGGCATCTATTTCATTTTTTTTTTTTTGAGAAGATATTCAGAGATGTTCCATCTATTGGACTCCCAGAAACTTCTCTAAAGGAGCAGGTCTCTAAATTTATCTGCCACATGTGTATGCCTTGCTAAGGCATTCCAGACTTATTAACCATTTGCTATGTATTCTTTCAAACCTCTTTATTTTCATTTATATATACAGATATTCCACATGTATTTACTCTTCACCCAGCTTCTCCTCAACTTTTTCTCACTATAAAATATGCAGTGGTGGGTTAATCAATGCTGACATCTATGCTGTCAACTCCCACCGACAGAGTCCCCTGTGAATTGAATGAAAGAGAGACACGCTGGAAGGAGAATACCCAATATGATAACAGGCATCCTTTTTCAAGTTCGGTTAGACCAGATGTAAAGAGAATTGGTGTGGTTTGTCTTTTTTGTGTTTGTGGAATTTGCAGGTGGTTCTGACTACTAGATTCTTCTATTTCTGAGCCAGATGTGCTCACAAATAGAAGCGGCACGCATTTACTGGGTGCATGTTTGCATAAATGAATCCCTCCCTCATTAAAAGCTGAGGATTATCATACTCAAAACACTATCCTCTTTCTTCATTTGACAGGCACAACTAGATGATGTGAGTATTTATCCTTCAATGGATAATTTCCAGGAGGGCTAAAGAGAAAAAAAATAAAAGAAACTAAAATAGAAGAGGGAATAAAAAAAGAGATGTATTTGAGAAATACCACCTTCGTTGTATTGTAGAGAAGGGAGCGGAGAAAAAAGAGCCAGGGAGATTAGATAAAAGCTATTGCCATTCAAAACAAACAAACACGAAAACCACACAAAAAACCCAAACACAAAACAACAACCAAAACCAGAACAAAATACTGATATATAGGACAATACGGATGAAACTTGAAAACATTATGTTAAGTGAAAGAACCCAGACACAAAAGACCACATACTGTATGATTTCATTTCTATGAAATGTCCAGAATAGGCAGATGTATAGACAGAAAGTAGATTAGTGGTTGCCAAGGCTGAAGAAGGGCAATGGGGGAGGGGCAGTTACTAATGGGAATGGAGCTTTCTTTTAGGGTGATAAAAATGTTCTGGAATTAGTGGTGATGGTTGCACAGCTCTCTGATTATACTAAAAAGCACTGAGTTTATAACTTAAAAGTATGAATCTTTTGATAGGTAGAATTGCATTTCAACAGAACTGTTATATTTATGGAGAATATCAGAGTAAGATACCAAAAGAATTTTGCCTAACAAACCATTTCTCAAACTTCCTATTAGAGGTAGCATTTCCCTAAGACTTTGAAGGACAGACCTATGTAGCAACATTTCAGATAGCTTCTTTTCATGGTCATTTAATTAAGATGATAGACAATCTAGCAAAAATGAGAAGAAAATACCACCAACAAAATCAAGGATTTTTACTTAATTCACTTAACGGTCAGGAGAGATAAAAATCTTCTGATACTAAAAGGTTAGGAAGAAGAAGCTAATCATAAATTGCCCAGCTTAATCATAATTTGAATTATAAAGGCCTCAGCAAACATTAGGAATAGTGATCCTCAAGGAAGCAAATTCTCCCTGGTTTGCCGTAATTGCTATTCGACATAATGGACACTTGTTGGTGCCTTCCAGAGCATTCTGAATGCTAGCTCATGACAATTGGGGAAAGTCTTTTCTTATAAGACAAATAAAATATCTTAAATAAACAAACAGGTGGTTTGTTAGAGGTAGGTACACCTCATCATACATGATATTCACAGCTATCTAAGCTGAATTTGGGGCAAATTTCAAGCTTTTTTGTTTGTTTGTTTCAAGAAAATCAAGCTTAGGTCATGATCTTACAGTTCATGGGGTCAAGTCCCATGTTAGGCTCTGCACTGACCATGGAGCCTGCTTGAGACTCTTTCTCCCTCTCTTTCTGCCCCTCCCTTGTCTCTCTCTTTAAATAAATAAATAAATAAACTTAAGAAAAAAAGAAAATCAATCGATAGAGTAGGATTGGCGGACATTGCGGTATCTACCCTATATTGACTTCCTCCTTCTTATTAATAGAACCCTGATTATATTTGGAAGGGTGTTGTGAGCTGAACTGTGTATAAGAATGTGTGTAAGATTCATATATTGACGTCGTAACCCCCAATACCTCACAGTATAAACGTATTTGGAGCTAGGATAATTAAAGAGGTAATTAGGTTAGATGAGGTTACCAGCAAGAGCTCTAATCCAATATGACTGGTATCCTAATAAGAAGAGGAAACTTGGATATAGATTATACATCTTCTTTTTTAAGTTTATTTATTTATTTTGAGAGAGAAAGAGAGAGATCGTGCAGCATAGAGAGAGATGGAGAGAGAGAGAGAACCCCAAACAGGCTCTGCATTTGCAGCACAGAACTTGATGTGGGCTTGAACTCATAAACCGTGACATCATGACCTGAGCCAAAACCAGAGTCAGAAGCTCAATAGACTGAGCCACCCAGGCACCCCTAAACTTAGATATAGATTACACATGGGGTGCCAGGGTGGCTCAGTCAGTTAAGCGTCTAACTTTCGCTCGGTCATGATCTCACAATTCATGGGTTTGAGCCCCACATTGGGCTCTGTGCTGACAGCTTGGAGCCTGGAGCCTGCTTTGGATTTCGTGTCTTTCTCTCTCTCTGCCCCTCCCCCGCTCACGCTCTGTCTCTCTCTCTCTCAAAAATAAATAAACATTAAAAAAAGTTCAAATAAATAAATAAAAAATAAAAAGATATAGAATACATACAGAGAAAAGACCATGTGAAAACACAGAGAGAATGCAGACACCTACAAACCAAGGAGAGAAACCTCAGAAGAAACCAGTCCTACTAACAGCTTGATCTTGGACTTCTAGTCTCCAGAATTGTAAGAAAATAACCAATCTGTGGGTACTTTGTTATGGCACCCCTAGCAAACTAATATAAGGGGTAAACAAATATCTTTTATTTCGTTTATTTTGTTTTTCAGTTTTCTTGCAAATATGGTGGCCAAGGAGATATACAAGCAGAAATTCCTTGGTTGACCATTTGCTAGAACATTCTAGAATAGGTCAGAATTAGCTCCCAGGTGTCTTTTGTTCTTTGCCCTTTACTTTCTTCTTGCCTGGAATGGAAATATAAATCTGACACAGTGGAGTAGCCAACCTGAAACCATGAGGCAACAGCCAAGGATGGCCAAGTGGAAAGACAAGAGACCTGATGGCATCATAGGGCCGTTGTACCAACCTAATGCCACCTAACTCCAGGTTCTTCTAGGTGAGAAAAACAAAACATTTAATTTGTTTAGCTACTTTTTTCCGATTCAAGTTTCTGTCTCTCATAGCTGAATGGAATTCCTAAATGATATCATAGATATTTAGGATTTATATAGAGAGATATATGATATATATGTATATATGGAATTTATCTATAAATATATATATATTTAGTGTATGTGTATATATATATATATATATATATATATGGAAAAGAGAATTGTGCTGTATAGGTGAGAGGTCTAATTGGAAATGACAGGGAACATGAATTTATTTACTTCCAACCGTCTGCTTGGCTACACAATGACCACCTTCTCATTTGTGAGCAAATTTCAAATGAGATAAACAGAGAGATACTGACTTTTTACTTAACATGGACAATGATGCCTACAAATACACTTATTCAGTGTCCAATAGGATTTCAAAGGAACTGTAATTTGGTAGGTAGCACATTTAGATGTAGAGAAGTCGTCCACTGTGATCATTGGATGAGGTTTCAGAGTAGCATCATGGGATTCGCCGTCGATTTCCTTGTAAATTGTCATATGTGGGCTACCCAGATGCCTGACCTCTAGCTCATTAGGCTGTGCAATCTGTGAACCAGCTATGGGTCTGCAAACTGTTACCAATTAGCAAAGAGATAAGGAGATAAGGACCCTCTCACCAAATGTAAAGGAACTACATCATTTGAACACACTGTTTAAGTTCCGCTTACTTACTTACTTTGTTTTTTTTGGTGACAAGACTTCTCGATGAAGGAAACAATAAGTCGGTTTACAGTGTGGTGCCAGCTCCATATCTCATTGTAGTTGGTACCGTGTGCAGCACAGTATAACTCAGGTATGATCAGCTAATCATGGTGGAAGATAAGGCTGTGTGTGTCTGCCCTCTGTAACTCACTAGGATTGTGAGTCCAATTAAAATCATATTTATATTAGGTCCAGACTGTGATGATAACGTTAAGCCCCGACTATCTGCATAAGAATTTGGCTATGCTCTGAGAGTCCCTAGAAAACTGTCTGATAATTGTCTAGGAAAAATTCACTCAAGTTCTTTCACTTTGGTCTGCTAGCCAAGTCGTCCCAGCATGGCCTCTGCAGCTGATATTTTCAGTGACGAAACTGAAATGTTCTATTATTTAAGATACTTTTGGCTGCAAGTAACAGAATACTCTCCATTATCTTTACCCACCATATCTTTAGTAATACAGACGTTTAATTTTTTCACATAACAGAAAGTTTGGAGGAAAGCAGCTCTAGGTTTGAAATTAGCTCAACAGTTATCTGTAGTTCAGGCTCTTTGCATCTCTCCACTGTGCCATCTCCAGCATGTTGGCTCTTTGGCCTTTTACAAGTCACCTCGTGGCTACAAGGGGACCTTCATAATTTTAGATGTCACGGTGTCCAGCAGGAGCTTTCTTTTCTTCAAATGAGAAAACCCTTTCCACAGGCAGCAGATGTCATCCCCTCATCTCCAACCACACACACCCAGAAGATTTCCTGTTATATCTCATTGGTCAGAACTAGGTCTCAGGAAATGCCCTACCTTCAAGGCAGTCTGAGAAGGCGGTCACCTGGTAAAGGGGAACAGGAGAAGTATAACTGGCTTAGTCAATCAGGATTCATTTCCTTGGGCTCCACTCATGGATACCCCAAATTAGATCAAGGTTCTGTTGGCAGAGAAAATGGGGGGAGGGTTCCATTGTGTAGTTATCCAGCAGCATTTTCTGGGGATACTGTCTCCCCAAAGCCATCTTTCTGTGGAGGGCTAGACCAGTGTTAATGACAGTAAAGAGACCTGGGCTTCAGAGCCGTTCCATCCAGATCCAGAGTCTCAGAACTTTTCTCATGCAAAGAGCCGCTTTCGCTTCTAGTACTGTTTCTGAGCCCTTGACAGCATCTTCCTGACACACACTCACACTCCCGTGACCGTGAGCCACAGTTTTTCAGCAACGGGTCTGTTTCAAATGCACACTTGGAAAGAAAACATTCTCTCAATGGAACATCGTTCTAATGAACTGTAACTGCTGACCACACAGATTTTATCATCCTCTGTAGCTTTGGCCCCTAATCGTTTGGAGCCAGTCTCAAACATCTTTTTTTTTTTTTTTTTTCTCCAGACTGTGATCTTTACATTTGTAAATATACCGTACAGGTAGTTTTTTCCCAGAACAAAGAAAAGTGTGTGTGCAACTCTTTGCTTCTTGTATAACCCCAAACTGCTAGATGCTTTGAAATGGCAGTCTTCCAGCTCCCATACTTCCTGTCGAGGTTTCAATAGATTCAAGTTTCAGCCAGGGATTGAGCACTTACTCTATCCAGCCCCTCCTTACAGCAGTTTCTGAAAAAAGAAACTGCTCTCAAGCAACTGGTCTAGGAATGGGATCTCAACCATGAGAGGATAGCAAAAAGTTACTTCCTTTTCTTCATCACCTATTTAGTGATCTTTGTAATTAAAAAACACAAAGGAGTGTGTGACATATACAGAAACAACTGATAGAATTCTGTCAAGTACAATGATATGTGTGTGTGTGCGCACGCGTGTGTGTATGTGTATTAATCAAAGTAAGCTGGATGACTTAAGAAGATTTTAAACAAGAAGCAGAGGGGCGCCTGGGTGGCTCAGTCAGTTGAGCGGCCGACTTCAGCTCAGGTCATGATCTCACGGTCTGTGAGTTCGAGCCTGGCGTCGGGCTCTGTGCTGATGGCTTAGACTGCAGCCTGCTTCGGATTCTATGTCTCCCTTTCTCTCTGCCCTTCCCCTGCTCACACTCTGTCTCTGTCTCTCAAAAATAAATAAACGTTAAAAAAAATTAAAAAAAAAAACAAAACAAGAAGCAGAGTTAGAATTATAGGTAGGTTTTGGCCAACGGAGACAAAAAAAGAAGTGAGCCTTTCTGGGCGAGAGGTGTTTAATATTAATATATCTTAAGGTAGGGAGGTTAGGGCTGTTGGTGGAGGGAGTATTGTTAAATTCCCAAGTGTATAAGCAGTTTAGATAAATCCATGATTAATTTATATTTTTGAAGCTTTGTTTTCTGCTTACATGGACTATTATGGTTATTGTGGTGGGTGCCTTAGGAATAACTGGAGCTACCCATACTCAACCATTTCTTTTCTTCCACTCTGTTTCTTCATGCAATCTTGACCTTGATCTAGCTGCTTCCAAAGCAACAAATTCTGAATTTAAATGAATACTAATCAGAAGTTTCACAAGATCTGCAGTCTTTCACATGATTGTTCATCCCAGAAGAAGAAATTGGGATATATAACTTGTATTCTCTTGAACTTTTTCCAACTGATATCATTGCCTTTATTAATAGAGAAACGTTAGCACCTTCTGGTCTTTTCCATGCATAAATTCTGGATATAATTATCCAAATGTGCTACTATTATTATTATTTTCTTTATTTAGCACCAATTCTTAAACATTGGTTTCTTTTAATTTAGAGAAGAGTAAAAAAAATGGGTTGATTATTATATGCATGAGAGTCATTTTCTTTTTCAAAAAAATTTGACAATATGCGTAAAGACATTCAATCCTCGCCTTCTGATGAAAGGCAGTTTCTGGCTTCTACGGGCTGGGTTTAATCTCATTAGAGAATTTACAAAATTGGATTTTATGTGTCAGCAAAACTGATTGTTCTTTAAAGCATTTGAACACCCGGCAAGGGTGGGGTGAGGATGGTGGAATCAGACAAATGGGATAGGATATATGGATCCTGAAACAGGGCTCGAGAAATCTTCTTTATTCACACAAGACCAAATGTGTATTTACTGAAAACAACACATGGAGAGGATGGGGAGCTAGAACTTGCTTTGTTAAGCTAAAGCTTGGGAAATATTGTAATTGAAGATCCACCTGGTGTGTTCAAAGCAGATTATAAAGCCTGTTGAGCAGCAACCAATTTCTCTGGAGGTGAGTTTGTACCTGTGAACATAGCTGGGTTGGCCCCGTGGTACTCCAATCAAATCAAACCACAGTTCTGGTTTCACCCATGATCTCTCTCCTTTCATTTATTCTTTCCCTCTTTGTCTCTGTCTCTATCTCTCTCTCACACACACACACAGACACAGAAAGTTTCAATGGGAACGGGTATTTTGGTAGGTTGAGTAATGGTCCCCAAGTATGTTCATTTTCTAATTTCTGAAATCCTTGAGTGTTACTTTATATGGTGAAAGAGATTTGCAGATGGGATTAACTTAAAGGTCTTGAGGTGGGGAGGATATCCTGGATTATCAAGGGGGAGGGCTTAAACACAACTGCAAGTATTCCTACAGAAGGGAGGTGGGGGAGATTCGATACAACAGAAGAGGAGAAGGCTATGTGGCCACGGAGGCAGAGATTTGTACTGATGCAGTTACAAGCCAAGGAATGCAGGCAGCTGCCAGAAACTGGGAGGAAAGTACTGGATTCTCCCTTAGAACCACTGGGGGGAGTGTGGGCCTGCTGACATCTTGATTTTGGCCCAGGGAGACGGATTTTGGACTTCTGGCTCCCAGAACTGTGAGAGAATAAATTTCTGTTGTTTTAAGCCACCAACTTTGTGGCAATTGGTTCCAGCAGCAAAGGAAAACGAATACAGACATATAGCGGAGTCACATCTTAGACGATCAGAATATAAGGCAAAAATCAGATATGGATCAATCATTGATCCCTAAAAATCACTTAAGAACACACCACATTGGGGACCAATACAGCAAGTTTTGTCCCCCGCAAGCACTGGAACAGAGTGTTGTTTCTTCACATGAAATGCCAGATGAAGTAATTGGCTTGTGTTTAGGGGCTATGTTCCGGGAAAAATATTTATCTTTAAACATTAGACTCCTCACAAAAGTACCTGGCAACCAAGATGGCAGATTTGTAACTCCCATCTCACTCTCAATCAAGGCACATGCTCTTTGAATGGAACAATGGACAAAATTCCTTGTATGATTTAAATTGTCCTGTTTGTTTCTCCCAAGGTTGATTTTTTTAAAGATAAATAGTAATAGCTAACTGGCAACTCAGTACATGCCCGATGCTTTTCTAATTGCTTATGTTAACTCATTTAAAGCCGTAAGCTGAGGTGTAGAGAGGCTAATAATTTCTCTAAAATGAAATTTTCTGGGGCGCCTGGGTGGCTCAGTCAGTTGAGTGTTCAACTCTTGATTTTGGCTCAGGTCAGGATCCCAGGGTCATGGGATTGAGCCCTTCATTGGGCTCCTATGTGGAGCCCCCATAGGATTCTCTCCCTCTCTCTCTCTCTCTCTCTCTCTGCCCCTCCTCTCTTTCTCTAGTTAAAATAAAATAAAATAAAATGGATTTTTCGTATATATATTTTTATTTAAATAACCTTCCAATACAAAATCAAAGTCATTTGAACATCCCAACTTTTTGTCCTGTAAGAGTTCCTTCGGGAGGTGCCTAAGAAAGTTGGTCTCAATTTCAGAAACTGTGGACCCTTGAGGAACATGCTACTCCAAAAGGAAGCTCCTCTCTTGTTTCACGGAGACTTTCCCACCTACTTTCCATTCAGCTTGAAATAAAAAGATATCCTTAGAAAACTTTTCCCTTCTTTGCTATTAACTTGAAGATATTCTGCTATTTTCCAAGCACTTATTTTCATAATTCGGTCTGATGCTGCTAGGTTAATACACACTTTATTCCCAAATCCTTTCCCAGCCCCTTCTGTGGATATCAAAGCTGACTCATTCTGTGCTCCCTTTGCTTGTTTTTAGTCCATTTTAAAAAAGTGCCTATTTTAATTTGTCTTTCATACAATGCATTTGAAATCATTTCTTTTCCCTTCCTAACCACAGAACATTTTCTTGGGTTCAGTAAAATTGCTGCAATTTTATACAATCTTCGATAACTCTCTTACTAGAAGAGCCATATGTAAGCTTCTGCCGTGGCTTAAAACTGCCATAAAGCTTTGTCTCTACCAGTTAAATACCCAGATTGTAGCACACCTGATGGGATTCTTCGGGTCCCTGGAATGACTGAGCGGTGTTGCTGCATAGTTGATGGCCATCCAACGATTCAGAGAGATTGCAAAAAGAAGTGCATTGGTGGTGGCAGCCAATTCGGTCACAGGGCACACAGCCAAGATCCAAGAATGGTTCTGTAGCCTTAAAATCACCCGCGTCATTACTGTCCACCCCAATTGTCTCACTGATTGTTTAAAAAATAGAGACATCTTTTTCTGGCTTTTTATCCAGACAACTTGGTAGTCTGCAGTGGTATTGTCTCTCTTTCTGAGATGTTTCTCCTTTTCTTTGCTATAGCAAAAATCTAGCTGTCTCTAAGGACCCTGATTCTTCTGCGTCCCCCTTTTGGGTTTATTTCCCCTTCTCCATATACCTTAGGCTTGTGAAGAAGGATGGTCCCGTTCTTACACTGTCGCTGCTCTGCCCAGATTCCCCTTCCTCTTGGCGCCCTCATCTCATCTACTGGCTGCTTTAAGTGGGGGCTGCTGACCACTCAGAGCTGCTTCCTTCTCTGTCACAATATCTTTCTAGACATGTCTCTTAAGGCAAGGGAAACAAAAGCAAAAGGAACCTATTGGCACTGCACCAAAATACAAAGCATCTGCACAGCAAAGGAAACAATCAACAAACCAAAAAGGCAACCTACCGAATGGGAGAAGATATTTGCAAATGACTTATCTGACAAAGGATTAGTATCCAAAATACATAAAGAACTTATCTAACACAAAACAAACAAACAAAAAAACCCCCAAATTATCCAATTACAAATGGGCAGAAGACACAAACAGACATTTTTCCAAAGAAGACATACGGATGGGTGACAGACACATGAAAAGTTGCTTAATATCACTAATCACCAGGGAATTGCAAATCAAAACCACAATAAGACAGCACCTCACTCTTGTCAGAATGACTAAGATAAAAAACATAAGAAAAAACAAGCGTTGACAAGGATGTGGAGAAAAAGGAACCTTCACGCACCGTTGGTGGGAATGCAAACTGGCACAGCCACTGTGGAAATAGTATGGAGGTTCCTCAAAAAATTAGAAATAGAATTACCATATGACCCAGTAATTCCACTACTGGACATTTACCCAAAGAATACAAAAATACTAATTCAAAAAGATATATGCACCCCTACATTTATTGCAGCATTATTTACAACAGCCAAATTATGGAAGCAGCCCAAGCGTCCATTGATAGATGAATGGATGAAGAAGATGTGGTATATACATACAGTAGAATATTACTCAGCCATAAGAAGAATGAAATCTTGCTATTTGCAACAACATGAATAGATTTAGAGGGTATAAGGCTAAGTGCAATACGTCAGACAGAGAAAGACAAATATCATTTGATTTCACTCATATGTGGAATTTAAGAAACAAAGCAAACAAAGAAAAAATAGAGAAACAAACAAAGAAAACCCAGACTCTTAACTGCTGGTTACCAGGGGGGAGAGGGGATGGGTGAAATAAGTAAAAGGGATTGAGAGTACACTTGTCTTGGGCACCCGGCTGGCACCAGTCGGTGGAGCATGTAACTCTTGATCTCAGAGTTGTGAGTTTGAGCCCCATTTTGTGTGTAGAGTTTACTTAAAAAAAATCTTTAGGGGCACCTGGGTGGCTCAGTTGGTTGAGCGACCGACTTTGGCTCAGGTCATGAACTCGCAGTCCCTGGGTTCAGGCCCCACGTTGAGCTCTGTGTTGACAGCTCAGAGCTTGGAGCCTGCTTCATATGCTGTGTGTGTCTCTTTCTCTACCCCTCCCCTGCTCGCACCCTCTCTTCTCTCTCTCTCTCTCTCTCTCTCTCAGAAATAAACAAACATTAAAATTTTTAAAAAATCTTTAAAAAAAGAGTACACTTGTTTTGATGAGCATTGAGTAATGTATAGAATTGCTGAATCACTATATTATACAACCAAAACTAATATAACACTGTACATTAATTATACTGAATTTTTTCTTTTAAAGCTGTTTCATTTTGAGAACTGCCCTACACCAGTTGGTCTCCAAGTGTGGTACCTGGGCCAACAGCAGCAGCATCAGCATCATCTGGACATAAGTTAAAAATGCAAATTCTCAGGTCCCACCCCTGGCCTATTGAGTAAGAAACTTGAGATTGGGGTCCAACCATCTGTGTTTCCAATGCACATTAAAGCTGGTCAATTACTGCCTTAGAGTGAATGGAAACCCAGATCAGAAATGCCCAGGGTGACACACCTTCCTTTCAAGGGTTATCTGCAGCCAACGGCTGAGTGATTCAGGAAGAACAAAAGGCTGCTAGCCCCTTCCTTCAATAGGGGACAACTTCATGATGCCATTCAGCCTTCAGAATTCCTTGAGGGATCAGGCTGAGGCTGGAATAGAACTGAACCTATCTCTTGGCCAAACTTGTTCCCTGCCCTATTCTGCACTCTCATTCTCTTAAGAGGGACCACGAGTTTAATTTGTCCTCCCAAAAGAGAGATGTGGCTCAGAATGTGAACTTATTTGGAGATAGGGTCATCGCAGATGTAGTTAGTTCAGACGAGGTCGTATTGGAGTTGGGTAGGCCCTTAATCCAATAGGACTGGTGTCCTTATAAGGTGAAGACATAGGGACACAGGGAAAGTGCCTTGTGAAGATGGTCTACGGAGTGTAGACAGTTTAAAGAGAAGAAAAGCAAGGTGAAGGGTATGATTAACTGGCCACGCGTGCAGTGGAAAGGGACAGATCCAGCTACCTTTGGCTGCCATGGCCCCTCACTCTTGTTGCTCTCTACTGCTCACCATTCCTGGGGCATGCACCCATTCCCGAGCTCTGTTCCAGTGTTCCCAAATGGTGCTCAATATCCTGACCTATCCACAGAAGGTCCTCTGACGAGGACAGAGTGGCATTGCTCTCCGATCTCCCTCAAAGGGAGGAATTTCCAGTTATACCTCCACTCAAAGTTGGAGTACTCAAATTAGGAAAAGAATTCATTAAACAAAGGATCATGGAAGGCCTTTGGCTTCAATTCCCAAGTGAAGCTAAATAACAAGAACTCATGGAAGATATTAAAGGGAAATTCCTAGCGTTGATTTGTTGGGTTTTGGCATGTCCTTTCTTCTGGAACTTCTCCAATGAAAACTTCTAAGTCATTTTCTATTTGTAGAATTCTGTCATAGCTCAGGTTTGGCTTCTCCAACTGGTGCTTTCCTTAGATGAAGCATTCAGCAAGATAGAGCTAAAGAAAATAAACATTTAACTAGAATTACTATAAAGTGCTTATAATGAAAGGACAGGTTTAAAAAATAGTGTATATTAAAACTTAAGTTTCCTAAAGTAGCTTTTCCAAAATAACAAAACATCATTTGCTGGGTAGTGGCCGAAGATACACTGACTAGCTCTAGCTCTTTTTTGTTTAATGTGGAATAATTTTATATACTTCAAGGCCAAATTTGCTCCACTTAGCTTAATTGTCAGTTAGATGAATGGAAAATAGCATGTTACTAATTCCAATTTATTTTGCTTTGATATAGTCAAAATTCATGCAGCGGGGAAGAAAAGGAGGTCAGATTCTGATCTGACAACTTTTTCTTTTTTATTATTCATATTTTGCTATAATTGCTAACATTTAGCAAATAGTCCAACTAAATTACAGATAAAGTACACAGATGACATTTCTTCTCATAAAAGGAAAATGTTAAGCCCAGTATAATTACAGAGAATGAAAAAAGACATACTGGTATGGTTAATTTTTGTATTTTTTGCAAAGAAATACCATACATGACGAAAACCTTTGTAAGTAGATTTTAAGTTGATTCTGTTTTGGTCAAAACTAGTTTCTTAAATCTAATTGCCCAGCTTTGAATTACTCTTAAAGACAATCAGTTCAGGGGCACCTGGGTGGCTCAGTCCATTGAATGTCCAACTCTTGATTTCGGCTCAGGTCATGATCTCACGGGTTCTTGAGTTTGAGTCCTGTGTCAGGCTCCTCGCTGACAGTGCGGAGCCTCCTTGGGATTCTGTCGCTCCCTCTCCCTCCCTCTCTCTCTCTCTCTCTCTCTCTTTCTGGTCCTACCTCTCTCTCTCTCTCTCTCTCAAAAATAAATAAACTTAAAAGAAACCAGACAATCAGTTCATATCATTCTCAACAAGACTGCTTTTCCAAAAGCCATTAGGGAATCTAGTTTTGTTTTGTTTTTCATGTATAACGAACGTCATTTTTCTGTTCAAAATGGTGGTGTAGTTGACTGAAGGGACTGGCGTTCCATAAATTTGCTGTTAACAAAATAAGCTCAAAGTTGTTCATGGTAAGAAGAAATCTTGTAAAACCCATTATTTTGTATGACACTGATGCTTGGGAATTTCTTTCTCTTTGCATGGAAATATCCTAGAAGTTGGAGGTTGTCTGGGCAACTTCAGTCCTCTTGGACTCCATGACCATGGTTGAATTAGGACTTACGTGCAGACATAAATAGACAACCAGCTCTCTGGTGTGAGGAGTGTGTATGTGTGTGTGTGATCTTCAGTTTTTTCATCTTCAGAATGGAGGCAGTTCTGTCTACTTCGCTGGGTTTTTGAAGGGAGTTCAAATGAGGCAATTTTTTAAAAGGCACTTTTACATTATGTTAAAGGAATGATAGGAAAACGAGAATTGATCAACATGAGGATTATGCCCGTGGTCCGCACGCTCTGCACATGTTTACTCAGTGCCTTGCTTTTCTTTAAAATGGAGATAATGATACTGACCTTCTTCAAAAGGTTGATGAGAACAACTAATTACTGTTGGTAAAACACTTTGAAAACATTGAGTGCTATCTATGAAAATGCTAAATACCAACTTCCTGATGCAGTTGAAAGGATTAATTAGGGAATGTTTGCTTGAACCTTGATCCCCTAATGAAAGGTGTTTCTCCTGTTGCTATTTTTGTGATATTATTTTGTGCCACAATTTGTTGGATAGTACGTGTCATGTCTGGCTGGTTTTTAACTGTTTCCAGAGGGAATTTTGATAATTTTTCTTTGAGAGATCAAATGCAGTTCACGTTGTAAAGTGTCTCGTCCAAGGTCATTCAACGAAACTGACCTTTGCATATTTCGTGCTGTCACTTACAGCTCCGAGAAGTTCTCATCCAAGCCTCTCTTTCCTGTTCTGCTTGAAATATTGTACTTAGTGATGGATTTATAATTCTCTAACTCCTCTCTCTGAACATATTTTTACCAATTATAAAAAAATATTAAGATTTTGAAAAAAAATGCTCTTTATTTAAAAAACTTATTGAGAATTAGAATTTCCATAAGAATAAAAGGTTGTCACTTCTCTTTTCCGTACTTAAATTTGTAAGCAGACAGGCTTATTCTTCTGTTTTATTCTCTTAATTCTCTTGGTGGCAAAAGGGACTGCCTTTAGACTATCCTCATCCCAAAGGGTATTTGATGAAATTTCATTTTCCGTTCTTTCTAATGGATACAATTGTTCCAAATCATTCTGCAGTGTTCCAATATACTATGAATGATAATTGTGCAGTCCAAGAACCCAGGTGATTTCAGAAGCTGGAGAATTCTTTTTTTTTTTTTTTTTAATTTTTTTTTAGCGTTTTTATTTATTTTTGAGAGACATAGAGACAGAGTGTGAGCAGGGGAAGGGCAGAGAGAGAGGTAGATACAGAATCTGAAGCAGGCTCCAGGCTCTGAGCTGTCAGCACAGAGCCCGACGCGGGGCTCGAACTCACGGACCGTGAGATCATGACCTGAGCCGAAGTCGGCCGCTTAACCAACTGAGCCACCCAGGCGCCCCAAGAAGCTGGAGAATTCATGTAAAGGATATCAGGCAGCTCACAGACTCTCCGGGGAAGCTACGATGTCCAAATCATGTTGCAGAAGTGTGTCCTCTGGGAACCAAATTCGATGGCTCGTACTGTTCATATTCCTGACAATGGTGTCACCAGTTGCTGCCACCATAACTGTCATTGATGCCTCTGAAAATCAGATGCTGTTGTTGCCACCACTAACACCCACCTCCAAGTAAATGTGGGCAGTCCTTTCTCTTTTAATTCAACTCTGAGGGGGATGAATGGAGCCACGGGAAGGCTGAGAAACCCAGGGCCCAGCAGTGGGAAAGGGGTGCGAATGGGACTAGGGAGGGGTGTCCTTCAGACATTGTGAAGAAGTTCAGATGCTGGGTGGTCAAGAGGAATGACAAATGTCCAATAATATAATAGGACTGTAGCCTGTAAATATGTGCATTTGATTCCTTATATTTCCCCCTGGAATAAATATTTAGATGTTTTTAATTTTAATTTTTTTAAGTTTATTTATTTAGAGAGAGCGAGTGAGCAGGAGAGGGGCAGAGAGAGAGAGACAGAGAGACAGAGAATCCCAAGCAGGCTTCACACTGCCAGCACAGAGCGCAATGTGGGGGCTTGAACCCACGAACTACAAGATCATGACCAAGCCAAGATCAAGAGTCACTGACTAAGCCTAACTGACTAAGCCACCCAGGTGCCCGTAATTTTAATTTTTTTCATGTTTATTTTGAAAGAGAGAGAGAGAGACAAAGCATGATCAGGGGAGGGTCAGAGAGAGAAGGAGAGAATCCCAAGCAGGCTCTAAAGCATCATCACTACAGAGCCTGAGGTGGGGCTTGAACCCACCAACCATGCGATCATGACCTGAGCTGAAATCAAGAGCTGGACACTTAACTGACTGAGCCACCCAGGCGCCCACTGATGTTTTTAACATTAAAGATGTATTTTTACTTTTTCTGTTTACAAAGATTAAACTCTGCTTGGGATAAAAAAAAATTCCATTATCAATCTCAATGCTCTTTAATGAATATCCTCACAGATATTTTTATACACATTTTCTACAGAATATTTCCTGTTAATATAGCATTAAAAATCCTCTTCATGGATATTGGAAAAATAATTATCATAAAAGCCAGTAGGGAGGAACAATGGACTTCTTTATTACTACCAATAGTCATTTGTTTTTTATTCCTTTGGTTTGTGTCAGCAAAAGATGGCAACTGGCGCCCATGCCACGCCAGAATTCTAACCAGCTCCGGACGCGTTGATTGCGTGACTATGGCTGTAACTCCCACTGGCTTTTCTCTAAATCTAATTACTGATTTTATGGTTCTCAACATTGCTGATGATGAAAGCTTTTTTTTTACTTTTCTTTTTTTCCTGAATACAGTGCCTAGCTCTACCAAAACCATGACAATATGTGGGAGACTTTTGCAAACTAACAATGCTATTGGTACAGTTTACCAACAATACTGCCTGTGGAAATCTCTTCAAATCTCAGTTTTCAGAGTTCCCATTTGAAACACATTTTGAATTCTTTCAGGATCGAGATTCCCAATGTTTTACTTTATTTTTTAAAGTTTATTTATTTTGAGAGAAACTTGATTTATTTTGAGAGAAACAGATGTAGCATGAGTAGGGGAGGGGCAGAGAGAGGAGGAGAGAGAATCCCAAGCAGGCTTCATGCTGCCAGGGCAGAACCTGACTCGGGGCTTGAACCCACGAAACGCCGAGATTAAGACCTGAGCGGAAACCAAGAGTTGGATGCTCAACTGAATGAGCCACCAGGCACCCCAAGATTCCCAATATTTTAAAATAAATTGTGCCAGTACTGGACAGGTACCCATGTGGCTTGCCATAAAAAAATGGATTACTCTTGTTTGGTTTGGGTATTTGCTGCTCAGCTATCCTGGAAGTTTTGCGAAGAATTTTTGGTTTTGTTTTAACGTAATGATGGGGGCAGAGAAAACTCTCAGAATGGAGACACTAAAGATGTCAACTGCTTCATATTGAATGGTCATTCATGAGCATTTGACAATCCATCTTTACTCAACAGTATTTGATAGTTTATCCAGGTAGGCTCCGTGGAACTCTCATCATGAATCAAAGTGTAACTTGTGACACTGAAAACCTTAATTTGGTTGGGGTGCAAATTTTAAAGATTTTTTTCCAACTGCCACCCTGACTGTACTAGACAGAAGCATCCTTTCCCTTCTTCACCTATACTCTGAGGTCCCACCAATGGTCTGCGAGAGCGCCCATTTATTCTGTCAAGTGGTCACAATTCCCTAATTAGGCACTTAGTCATATGAGGTGTGCCTAGTGAGTACCAAGGAGCGTCCCTCATCTCTTGGTGGGCGAATGCTAACAAAACATGGCGGGGGGGGTGGGTGGTGGTGGAATAAATGAATTTTAAAAGCTGTAAAGATCCTTCTAACCACCAAGAAATGAAGGCTGCTCTACCCCTGCTTCTCACTGGTACTCACTAGGCATAACGCACATGATTAAGTGGCTAGTTAGGAAAGTTTGAGTACCTGACAGAATAAATTGGTACTATTACAGGCCACTCAGTGAGGCCTCAGTTTGAAAATGTTTGGCTCACAGATCAATGACTCGTAAGACAGAAATGGCTCTGAAAAAAGTTAGTCTCTGATCTACGAAGGTACTGCGGTGTGGGAGGCCTGAATGGACATGCAGAAGGCATGGTGGGTTATTCTCACACAAAAGACTTAGTAGGATTCTTGAGGAAGTTATGTTGGGCCCTTCTGGGCTCCTACCAAATAGGGGCCATGTATCTCTGGTGGATATGTATATAATTAATGTTTTAGAAGCCATATTAGGGGCGCCTGGGTGACTCAGTCCGTTAAGAGCCTGACTCTTGATTTTGGCTCATGTCATACATGATCTCACCGTTTGTGAGTTCAAGCCCCAGATCTGGCTCTTCACTGACAGTGTGGATCCTCCTTGGGATTCTCTCTCTCTGACTCTGCCTCTCTCTCTCAAAATAAATAAATCTTTAAAAAATAAATAAAAGACATATTAAATGGATGGTTGGTTATTGGTAATATATTTTATTTTGGAACAGATCCATGTTGGTTTGGTTTAAAACACAAAATTATTCTCTTTCCAGGAGAATAATTTGTAACAGGATCCATTTATTGATACAATAAATATTGATCACCTGCTATGTTGAGGCATCATGTTAGGATACAAACTGTCTCGCTCTCTCTTTAATATACACACATACATATATGTGTTTATATGTGAATCTGTATATAGAGAATTGGTGGTAGCTATTTAGCACAGGGAATTTACTAAATATGTAGCATATACTTTTTAAGCTGTTCATATAAGAGTTACTTTGCCTTGGGTGACCCCTTGAATTATTACCTCATATATTACTTAGTTCTTCTTATTTGGGTTTTGGCTCCCCACCGAATCTCTGAGCTTTAACTGGGCTGGACTGTACAGCTGACTCTGCCCTGCCTCCACTCGTTACTCCTTAGCGGTAATTAGTGGATAGATTGCTGCTAAGCATCAAACGGGTGCAGACATTTAGCTGAGGGCAGGGTTACATTTCTCCAAAAGCCTTGCCTTTTCCGCAACATTTTGAAGGTAATGTGTTGACACTACAGAACGCAGATGAAAAGACGTTAGACAAAAGTACATACATTACACAAACTTCGGCGTGCGTAGAAATCACCTAGGGATCTTGTTAAAGAGTAGATTGTGAATCAATAGGCCTGGGGCAGGGCCTGAAATTGTGCTGGTAACAAGCTCCCACGTGATGCTGGGGTTTCTGGTCTGTGCATCAGACTTGGCTGATGCAAGGTTATTTGTAATGGCTGCATTAGGGACCAGACTCTTACAACCCTAGATGAAGAAGCTAGAGCGCTTCCCCCAGCCCTGGCAGCTCCCCAGACCACCCCCGCCCCGCCCGGTCAGCACCCCAAGCTGGCCCTCCTGCAGTCGCGCCTGGCTGGCCTGTGAGCGCTGTTTGCAAGACCTGCGAGGCTGGCCTCTCTCTGCGCTCCTAGTCCGGGTCGGAGCGCAGCCGCCAGATGAGCGCCGCCGCGCGGGCAGACGACGCGACTCACGTGGGACATCTCCAACCGCTCCTCCTGGAAACCGGGCAGACCGGTTTTACCCGTCCTCGTCCCGAAGTGGCTACCTACCCTACTGCACGCAACCCGAGGAGGCAGGCGTCCTTCCTCGTCTCCACCCCCCGCCCCACCACCCCCGCCCCCTCTTCTAGTTCTTCATTTTTCTACCTGACACTCCCGGAGCCTCAGAAAGCGAGGACCCAGCACAGCAGCTGGCTGAGCACCGTCTCCAGCGACGTGTGTGAAACTGTTCAACCCCAAACACAAATACCAGCCACTGACATGTTTTAAGAAACGCCACAGTTGGATGACTGCGGAACCAAAACAGACCAAATGGGGAGGCAAGAAGGGAAAGCAATTGGCCCAGTTCGGTTGGAGAAGCGGCTCGTGTTACACTCCCTTTGCCAGTTAGCGTCGTGGGCGTTTGTTGCTGTGTTAATTACAGTTCTTCCCCGAGTCGGAGGCGAGAACAGTCCTGGTGGAACGGTTTCAAGTGGAACGTTCCACCAGGAGGGAAACAACTGCCTTTCTCCCCAGCTGGGGAGGGATTCCCAGCAGGCAGCACCGGGCGGCAGGCAGCCCACGGTGCTCGCTGTGCGCCCGCACCGCCGGCGAGGCTCGGACCGCGGGCTTCCGGGTGCACTCGCAGAGGGAGCTTCGCGCGCTTCGACCGCGCGGGGCTGCCCCGCCGGCAGAGGCCAAGGAGGAGCAGGTCGGCTGGCGTCTCCCGAGCGCACGCCTGGGGCCGGCGAGAGGGCGCACTTCTCAAGTCCTGCTTTCCTCTCAGCGTTCTGGAGAGCTCCCGGAGACCTCTTTCATCTTTGGATGGACCCCAGCAGGGTGGGCGCGGCTGGTTCAGAAGGAATCAGGGACAAAAGTCAGAGAGTGCAGCAGGGTGGGAAGTAAATGCCCTTGCAGACAAAATGACCCGGCTCCAAATCCTGTCTCTCATTAAATTTATGAGACCTTGGGCAAGTTGATACTTTCCCGAACCGCGCTAATTCTCCCCTTATGCAGTATCGACTATGCTGCAGGACTCTTCTAAACACTCGATCCTCGCAACAACCTTATAAAGAAGCACTTTTAAGTTGCCGTTCCACAGGTGGGAAAACTGAGTCCTAAAGATGTGAACCACACAGCCGAGGGGTGGTAGGGCTGGGATTGGAAAGGGGGTGGTCTAGCTCCAAAGGCTACGCCCTAACCATTGCGCAAACCCGCCTGTTACATGATGTGTATGTAAAGTACCTAGAAAATAGCAGGAAGGGGTGGCTATCGGCACATACTCGCCAAAACGAATCCTAGCTAAGATGTAATGGACCCAGTATTGATTTACAAGGGAAGTGACAGAGGGGGTGAGGGTCCACGTGGTTATGGGAAATCCACCAGAGGCAGCTGAACAGGGATTGGGGAACAGGAATGTGGATCCCAGCTCCAACCCCATCAACGTGTCTCCCCCGTCCCTGCCACCTTGCAAATGGGCCCACAGTCCAGACATGGTTAAAGACCCTAGAAAAATGGTTAGAAGCCAGAGGGTCAGAAAAACCCAGTGAAAAGGGGCCTGAGTCTGTGAGCTGATATATACTAAAGCCACCTACCAGCTTAAAACAGTACAAAAAATACTAAGCTGTTGGTTTTCCTGCCGTTTTGAAAAATGCATTTTTCTACGGTGCTATTTGGGCCTCTTAAGAATAAAATTCTTGGAAATGACTCAAAAAATGCAATCTGAGAGCCATGGTGTGCACTCGCAACTGTCATTTATGAACACTTAAGGGCTGGCACAGATGTCTGAGACAATACATGGGAAGTGCTTTGGAATAAAAGCACTAGGTAAAGATATTTTAAAAGGATACCATACATGTTTTGATTGTAATAACCTTCCTGAGAGAATTCTGTCAATAACATGTGGCTTTCACTCAGAGTTTCATGTCCTTCTTGGTAAGATGGTTTTTAGACTAGTGCACAGTCAGGGTGGGAAAGGGTAAGGCCCTTTGCCGTGTAATGTAACATATTCACAGGCTCCGAGGATCAAGATGTGGACATCTTCGAGGGGCGCTATTCTGCCTGCCACGCACCTCAATTGCTTTGGCGGCAGGCATAGCCTTAATTAATTCAGAAACATATGCTCAGCACTTCGTCCGCGAAAGGTACTATTGGCAGGGACTTCTGAGTCTCATAATCCTGTATTTAAGTGCTAGCTCTGCCGCTTACTAGTTATGTTATTTTGGGCCAGTTACACAACCTTTCTAACCCTCGATCTCTTCATCTGTGAAATGGGGATAGCAAGGGTACCCACCTTGTTTTGTTGTCTGAATTAAATGAGATAATGCTAGAAGACACTTAGCACAGAGCCTGGCACATGGTAAACACTCAATGAATGTTTTGTTTATTAGGATTAATCTGTCACGAGGATTGCAAAGATGCATAATGCATGGTGTCTGCCCTTGTGGAGTTTGGGGGATACAGCGCACTCCCACATGTAATTGTGAAGTTAGATAACACACAGGAATAGATAAAGATATAGAACAGTATCCTACTAAAGTGCTAAATGGGGTACAGACAGTAGGTGCTATTGAGTGAAGTAAGATATTTGCAGTAAGCAGGAAAGGTAGGAATGAAGGAGGCAGGACTGGTGTTGGGACTAAAAGAAAGGTTGAATATAGACAGGTGGAGGGCACATGAGCATATATGTGACAGATTACAAGGTGACAGCCAATAAGATGACTTACTTGTCATCTTATGTAATGGAGGGTTTGTGTAGGGGTATCCATTCATTTCCACTTTTCTTCAGAACGTTTAGGGAAAGACTGTACTATTGGACTTGAAGGGACCAGACTGGAAGGGCTTGAATACTAGGTTATACAGTTAAGGTACTTTTTCCTGGTGAGAGCAGAGAACGATGGAAAGTTTTAGAGCAGAGGTAGATTCCTGGAGAAAGCTGTGTTTAGAAAGGTTGATCCAAGAGTAATAAGTGTAGGATTGGAGGGAGGAGAACCTGAAGGCGGGGAGAGCTGTTGGGAGATGTTTTCAGTGGTCCAGAGAGTAGTGGCTGGAGGAGATGTGACAGCAATCAGCTTCAGAAAAGGGGACGGATGAAAGAGACATGACAAAGCAAGAACAAAGGAAGGCCTTAGGGATACAGAGGGAAAGGATAGAAAATTCCTGGAAGTCTGGTAATGGAAATAACAGAAATGAGAAACGAGTTCAATCTGAGTGTCGCCATGTTTGTTGAAGATGCAGATGCTGGCAGGACATCAGGTGGCACGTGTCCAGCAGGCCACTGGAAATGTGGGAACTGGAAGAGAGAGAGAGGTCAGAGCTAGACAATGAAGTTTGGAAATCGTTAGCAGAGAGGTGGTGGCCAAAACCCTTCACTCCTGCGCCCCAGGCTTTCACGATCAAACCCGTTTTAGTGCCCACGCTGGTGGATTCCTAGCCTTATCCCTCTTTCCTCTCCTTTATGGGCTAAATTGTGACTCCCCTAAATGCATATATTGAATCCTATCCCGTGGCACCCTGGCAGGTGACTGTATTTGGAGGTAGTGTCTTTGAAAAGGTAATTAAGATCAAATGAAGACATCGACCAGTGCCTTTATAGGAAGAGGAGATTAGGATAAGGACACATACAGGGGAAAGGCCATGAGAAGACACGGGGAGAAGATGGCCATCTACAAGCCAAGGAAAGAAACCAACCCTGGGAGCACCTTGTTCTCCAACCTCTAGTCTCCAGAATTGTGAAAAATAAATCTCTGCTGTTTAAGCCGTCCAATCTGTGACATCTTGTTGTGGCAGCCCTAGAAAACTAATGCACTCCTCCAGGGACCAGTGTCCTTGTACCTCCAGCCCATCTAAGCTGAGGGCACGCCATGCTGACAACATATCCCCCTGCTTATGTTTTCACAGGCTGTTTCCCAGCCCCTCATTCTCCGGATGTGTTGTGGGTGGTATTTAGTAGTTATCAGAAATGTTGTTCCCTGTAACCTAAAAACAAGGTCATCCTTCCTTGATAAGAGTGATATCTTGAGAGGCTCCCCGTGGTGGGGACTCTGGTGTCCAGAGCAGAGCTTGTGGAAGAGAGAGTTGGTCAAAGACGCCTTTCTGAGCATCCAGCTCACAGCTGTTCGAGGACTGTTCTGCCACCTGTTCCTAAGGCTGTCTCTGGCAATGGATTCCTCCATGTGCCTTCCTCTGAAAGCATGCTCCGAACAGAAAGAAATGTGTCCCTTCTTGTTAGCAAGACAGAAAAATGAGTTTTACTGAACTTATAATTCATACTTTTTTTCTCTTCACTTAATAACGATTCTGAATCTCGGTGGGGCCCTAGTTTTCAAAACACAAAATGAAGTATGTGGGGGTTGAAGACCAAGTTAGCCCTTAAAGTAGCCCTCAGAGGAAACAAACAGGGTGATATATTCGCACAACCACCTACAAAGAGCTTATCTATGAAAGGATAGAATAGCAAGTGTCCAGAAAGCTCCTGTTAATTCATCTGAACGGATTCCAAGTCCTGTCTTGTAGACCTGTGACAGTGAAATATTCAGACCAGGACCGTGTCCTTGCTGACTTCTGTGTTCATTAGAGCTGGCCTTTATGATGGATTAAGGCCCTAATTCTGAGGAAGACGCTGATGAACTGTTCTCCATCTTCACAGAGGACAGAATGAGAGCAACTGGGCTGAAGGTGTAGCCAATAGAGTCATCCTGTCAGAAATAGAAAGCCTGCGTCTCAGGCCATTTTAAGGGTCTGACTAGGTTGTGGTTGTGCTCTAGCTCCCTCCGCTGGGCTGCCGCAGTATTACCCTGCATGTTCCACCGTCCCGCTGCAGCACTGTGGTTGTTGATGTGGTTGTTCCTACCTGTAGCCTGCGAACTCCCAAAGGGCGTGGCTCCTGTCTCTCTCTCTTTGTCCCTCTGCCTCAGCCCCTAGCTGGCACTGGGTGAGGCCTCAGAGGATGACAACTGGCTAACTCTGTCCTTTGAAAACTTTATAGTGTCCTGGAGACTGTGTGTGTGTGTGTGTGTGTGTGCGTGTGTGTGCGCGCGCGCGCGTGTGTGTGTGTGTGTGTGTGTGTGTGTGAGAGAGAGAGAGAGAGAGAGAGAGAGGAGCAGAGGAGGGGCAGAGAGAGAGGAAGACAGAGGATCCAAAGTGGGCTCTGTACTGACAGCAGAAAGCCTGATGCAGGGCTCTAATCCACGAATTGTGAGAGCATAACCTGAGCCGAAGTCAGACGCTTAACCAACTAAGCCTTCCGGGCGCCCCTCTAGAGATTTTTAAGCAAAATGATAGTGATATTTCTGAGACAGGATGTGAGCAACCTGCTGAATGTACATCTTCTTTTTTTTCTAGACCTAAAGGGTGATTGCAACCATGAAGCTGTGTACTGGGTATACATATCTGTCATTTTATTGACTCCAACCGCATGTCAAGTGCTTTGTACCTGCTATTTCACTGACTTTTCACGTTGCTTCTTTAGAGGAATATTGTTTCCCCCAATTTTACAGATGGGGAAATGGAGATCAGAGAGGTTTGTTTATTCATTCAGGCAACCATGTTGATCACTTTTGTGCTATGTGCTGAGCGCCGTGCTGGGCTTTAGGGATACAACAAAGGGGAAGGAAAATGTTTCCAGGGAACAGAATATGCAAAGGCCAGAGGTGAGAACTACCATGATCCTTGAAAGTTAATTCTGGCTGGAATACAGATTTTGAGGAGAAATAAGGCTGGAGAGTTAAGCAGTGACCAGATAGTAAGAATTATCATAAAGAGCTTGGACTTGGGGCACCTGGGTGGTTCAGTTGGTTAAGTTCTGACTCTTGATCAGCTTAGGTCATGATCTCACAGTTTGTGAGTTTGAGCCCCGAGTTGGGCTCTGTGCTCACAGCATGGACCCTGTTTGGGATTCTCTCTACCTCTCTCTCTATTTCTGGCTCTCAAAATAAATGAATAAACATTTAAAAATAAGTAAACAAAAAGCTTGGACTTGATTTTAAGGCAACCAGACAGAGGATGAAGGGAGTGGTGGCCTAAATAAAGTAGAAACAGGTTAAGGGGCATATCCAATGTCGCATGACTAGAAAGTGGTAACTTGGGATTGGAAATGAGATTCCATCTAATTCAGAAGCTCATCCCATGACCACTGGCCCACGTTGTCAGAAAACACTACCACAAACTGGAGAAGAAAAGATGGCGACTTATTTGTGTTTTTCTACTAATATCCTCTCCTACCCTGAGCCCCCACAGGCTTTCCATTTTTTCCCCCCAGGACCTGTGATGGCCCAGAAGAGGGTGTGTCTTAGCTTGGGGATCAAGCAACCATTGCCGGCACCAAGGAACAGTTCTGTGACAGCTTCTTGACTGCCTACTGCTTTCCACCCCTTTTCCTGGGGTTGACATTTCAGTCCATTACATACCAGTACAAGAAACAACCTGGCTACCTCCAGGTGGTGGGGAAGCTGCATCTGGGAGCCTTTCGCTGCCTTCCTAAAACATGAGAAGAAAAGGAACCAGGTTCCCACCTTGGAAGAGGAGTTTTTTAGGGGGGGATGAAGAGGATGGGATGCTCACGTTCTCTTCACTGCCACTTGTGTTCCTGTTGGGTGGATTCGAGGTGCGTATGCTGCAGGCCATTTCTCTGCAAGCCTCCTCAGTGGACGGCCTGCCATCTTGCCAATGGGTAACTAAGCCTGAACGCCATTATTTCGTATTTCAGAACCCCAAAACGTTAAATTGCTTTCATGGTAAACAAAATGTTTTCAATAATTGCTCAAGAGAGTTTGGAAAAGTAGCTTGTTCTCTCCATCTTTATATTTTCAGCAGGATGCTTGTGTTTGTTTATTTATTATTTATTATTATTATTATTATTTTAGTATAGGGTAGTGGGTGAGGGTGCAGTCTCTTCCAGAGTTCAAATCCTGAATCTCACACTGTCTAGCTGGGCGACCTTGGGCAAATTACGTAACATTTCTGTGCCCCCCTTTCCTATCTGTAAGAAAGAGCTAATAATAGTGTCTGTCCCACAGTGTGATTATGAGGTTTAAATGAGTTAATTAGAATATTTTGCATATTGTAGGTATTTCATAGTGTCAGGCTACCATTATTATTCATTAATTAGGTTGCATAGTTTTTTGGGGGTGGGGGGATTCTAATCCTCAGCTCCAGATATACTTTTAGGAAAGCCTTTGGAGAGATAAGTGGTACCATCCTTCATCCTGAGCATCCTCTCCATGTGAAGTCCATCAGTGTACAAGGTGAAGATAATCAGATGAGGCTCCCCTGAAGATCGAAAGAGGGAGGGACAATTCTGCTTTGCTAAAGCTTCTGAGAGTATTCAGAAGCATTTATAAAGGATGAAATAATATCCTATATGTTAACACATGTCGCATCAATCATTCCCAGCAAACTTCTGGGCTAGCTTATAGCACAAAGCCCAGTAACAAACTGCAGAACCACAGACGATTGTTTTAAAAACGTAGATAATGTTCACTGTATGAGTAAAATTCCAAAGTTTTTCCAAGTCAGAGAGGAATGTGCCTTTAGTGAGTGCCTCTATCTCTATGTGGCTTATTCTCTTAAAGTTTCTCTTAAAAACTCTTACTGTTTTGAACAAAGTTTTTGTTACAGGTCAGTTAATTATTTAGCTCTGAATGTGCAGTGACTTTTATTTTCTTCGGAAACAGCTTTAACCAGAAAGCGCATGCCTAAGCGGAGGAGAAGGCTGCCCTTTGATTCTTCTAGATAGAGGCTGTGATAAACAAGTTCTCGACCGTCTGCACTGCCGGGGAATGTGCAGGTGACTATGGAGACAGCCGTGGAGGCACAGAACGCGCATATGGTCCTCATTGGCACAGCACACCAAAGTAATTAAAAATGTCTTAAAATGCAGAAACCCCCTAAACTGTAAAGTATATCATGGTAGATGTCAAATTAGCATTTTCTGCCTCTTTTAAACAATGCCATAATCTCATTAATCTGCAGAAGGAACCAAATGCATGGACTCCAACCAGTTGGCTGGACATATGTTGCATATTGGACTGGCCATTTGGTTGGATCTGATTAAAGTGGAGAAATTGCATTTTATTTTGGGCACCGAACCCAAATCCGGGCCTGCTTATTACTTTTTGAGCTCCCTTTTTAAAGTGATAGGTTTTTAAGTGCCAAAAATTCAGTACCAACTTGCATTAAAAAAAAAAGCCTATAAAGAAACTACACAGAAGAAAAGGACATGGATTGGAGATGGAGACACAAGGCTGGCTTCAGATCATTGGGCTATATTAAATATCAGCATTCACAATATTATACATTAGAACTGTCACCCACGGGCTCTTGCTCCCTTATGGGCAAGGTGGCTCAGTTGATCAAAATATCTTACTTACTTTGCATGGTATCATATACTATTAAGCCTTTTAGCACAATGCTTTGTTTTAAAATTCTTTATTAATGAGTATGAAATTTAAAAAATTCTAAATACATTTGAAAGCTAAATGAATGTATATTATTTGCTTGCATGGACGTACCACCGTCTTAGTCAGTTTGGGCTGCTATAACAAAATGCCATAGATTGAGTGGCTTAAACAACAGAAACATTTCTCACGGTTCTGGAGTCTAGAAGTCCAAGATCAAGATGCCAGCTGATTTGATGTATGGTGAGAACTAGCTTCCTGATCTGCCTTCTTGCTGGGTCTTCACATGATGGACAGAGAGCTATCATCTCTCTTGTGGTGTCTCTTCCTGTAAGAGCAGTAATTCCATTCGTAAGGGCTCCACCCTTATGACCGAATCACCTCCCGAAGGTCCCACCTCCAAGTACCGTCACACTGGTGATTAAGGATTCAACAGATGGATTTCAGGGGACACATTATCGATCCATAGCACCTGCTGATATTTCCCAAATATTCGGTGTGTTCTTAGCTCACTGTGCTAAGCATTATTAGAACACAAATTTGCATGGGACACTGTAAGGTATTTGTGATTAGGGAAGGTTCACAACTAGCTCACATGCTGGGCAGGGTGTGTCATATTCAGAAAAGGGCAAAGGGCAACGGGGATTCAGAGGAGGAGGAGATCATATCTGGTGTATGTTTGTTGGGAGGGTTAGGGTTCTGACAGGCAGACATGGGAGCAGGAAGGTGATTCGAAATCTCAGGAGTAAAGGGTGGAAGGTAGGAAATCACAGGAAACTATGTAATGGAGGGCACTGGGGGATAAATTTGGAAAGGCGGATGTGGGGGACCATCACGTGGAGAGGACGCCATGGCAGATCACAGAATGTGGTGGGCAGCAGGGGACTGCTGAGGGTTTTTGAACACCAGAATGACAACTGGACCAGTCTCTAGGATGAATAATATGGCGGTATGTGATGTGTGGGACAGATCGGTGAGAAAAATCAGTTAGGAGGTGAAGATGGCAGACCTGGCGAGAGAGGATCGAGTCCTCATTTGAGGCAGGGAAACAGAGGGGATGAGAGGTCAGAATTACTGTGGGAACACAATCCATAGGACACAGACGCCGAGTGACTGCTGGCTGATGCGGCAGGATCATAGGACCTCAAAATTGTCACTTTAAATAGTAATAATCATTATACATTTGTAGACAGACTAGTTATCATAAAGCGCTCTGGTTGATAAGAATGCTCAACAGACAAACTTTTCCACTAAAGATGCCTTTTGAAATGCTAAATCTGGGGTCCCCAGGTGGCTCAGGCGTTAAGTGACCTACTTTGGCTCAGGTCATGATCTCATGGTGCATGGGTTTGAGCCCCCCGTTGGTGTCTGTGCTGACAGCTCAGAGCCTGGAACCTGCTTCAGATTCTCTCTCTCTCTCTCTCTGTACCTCTCCCCTGCTTGCACTCTGTCTCTTTCTCAAAAGTAAATAAAAAACATTTAAAAAATTAAAAAAAAAACCAAACCATTAGATCTTTCATTCCCTCAGACTAAGGTAAGCTATGCCCGGGGCGGAATAGATGTAGGTGAGACAGGGAGGAGGGTTCATGTTCCGTTTTAAGCTGTCCAACACTGCACCGCAGAGACGAGACATTCTTGTTAGCTTGCTCAAAGATGAGGAACCCTGACAGGAGGACAAGAAGCTGGAACTGTCCCTACGACTGAACAACGCCACATACATTCTTCCTTGACAAGCCTCGAATGTTTTTACAAGGTCTCAACACTGACTTCTGACTTTTCTCATTTGTTTTACAAGAATTTCTGCCAAAATGGCAGCTGGAGTGGAGAAACATGTTGGTAAGGATTTTGAATACTGCAGTTCCAATAATCTTGCAAAATCTATATTGACTTTTACAAGCAGAGAATGCTACCGTTGGGCATTTGCCGGCATGTGAGAGGCCCTCAGTCGATGGATGAAAGAGGTTTTCCCTTTTTAAGGAGTGTTCTTTTGACCTACTGCCTAAATCCAGAGTCCAGATACAAGCAAGTCTTAGTCTTATGAGACATAGTAGCCATTTGATTTCATTAATCTCTCTTTTCGTGGCAATAGAATTTTCTGAAAGGCAATGAGACCTCTGAGACTTGGCATAGAAACGGTAAATGAGAAATCTATCCAGGAAGACTTCTTTGCATTTAATTAAGTGACACTCTCCAGGGAGTTAGCAGCATATAGAGTAATAAACCCATCACACAGAACTGCTAAATATGTGGTCTTTAGTAGCAATTTGTGACAATCGTAATAAGATCCTAGTGCTATATGAAAACATGCAGAAATGAATATTTTTGAAGAAATACTTGCTGGCAGTCTTTTGGTCTTGATATTGTGACTCTGAGCTAGGCAAACATGAATTAAAATGAGTTGCCTGAGTTCAAGTGAAAGTATCAAATCGACATGAACCTTTTGTGGTTTTTCTTACGATGGGGGAGAGGTTGTGGAGGAGAAAGAGTCCTTTCTGTCTCGTGATGGGGGACTTCTGGGACAACTTCTACATTGTTCCGTGTGACTCATGACTAATGACTGTGTTGATTCAACGAAGCAGTGAGTTCTGTTCCTAGTCCTGTCGAATCTTTTAGGGATTTCCTTAGAAACTCTCTAATACACTAGGCAGAAACAGCTTATGGAGGTAGGGGAGTTACACTGTTGGAATTTAACTTGACATTGCTCAGTTCATATGGACCTGCCTACTTTCTTGCAGAAAGGGCTTGCCAGAAATTATAGGCTACTAAAGCGGTGTGTGTGTGTGTGTGCGTAACTAGGATTTTAATGAGATATGATACAGTTCCATTTACGGTTTTGTGGGCTTAACTGATTACAGTGAACACTGGAAATGTACCTTCTTTCGATGTCGTCACTGTCTTTTTTAAGGGTCTTGCATCTTTTCTGTGATAGGTATATTCATTTAATGACAACTTGGAAAATTTTAAAGTCTTTGGAAGATTTTTTTTTTTAACTGCCTTAAAATATTCACTCCCTATTAAGAGGAGAGGAACTTATGAGCTCATTTTGTAGATGACGAAACCTAGTTAAATGAGGCAAGGAGTTCGCTCCCCCCCAGTGATGTTAGTGGCAGGAAGAGCTCAGTTTGGAGGCTCTAGGGTGATCGGGATCGGGGCACCGGCTTTGCCTCTTCCTACGTGATTCGCTTGGGCAGGTCTTCTAGGTCTCTGAGCCTCAGTTATCTTGTATGTAAAAATGGGGATATGAGAGGTGAGAGAATGCATGCCGTGGCCTAGAACCATGTCTGGTACCTAGCTGGAGCTCAGTAAATATTAGCGGTCATGAGCATCGTTACAAGCCTGATCCAAATTCCCGTGCACGGACGGCCTCTCACTGCCGAAGTTGACTGCACCTGCCTCTGACTGTAACATGGATGCTTGGCTGCTGGTTTGGGCGATGGGCCTTAGCATCCAGCTTCAGACCTCCCCTTACGATTCCAGTCTTCTTCTAGATGCCTCCGCTTTCAATTCTCTTTGACTGCCCTCGGGTTAGAGTAGCCTGTGTCAATATGTTTGAATTTAAATGAGGCAATGCTGCTTCTTAGACAGGAGTCTCATTTGGAGAATTGTGTAATCTTGAGCCGGAAGGTAGAATGGGCTTTGAAGCCAGATACGCTGAATTTGAATCTTAGTTCCACATCTTAAGATCTGAGGAAGTCTAGCTGAGGGAGCCGGTATGCACAGTGATTTCAGGCTCGAGTCATAGAGTAAGACTGTGTGTGTTGAAATCCTTATTCCCTAGATAAACTACGTAATCTCCCTGAGCCTCCGTTTCCTCATCTGAAAAATGGGGTTAAAATAATCTTTACCTCATCGGATTAGTATGAGGACTAAACGGTACTGCAGTAAGTGCTCAGCTCAGAATTATAGAGGGCACCCAATAAATATTTGTTACCAGTGATATTTTCACATTTGGCCATGGGAAGCTATTTAACCTCTCAGAGACTCAATTTTTTTACTCGTGAGACTGGAATAGTTATATCAGTCGCCTCAGGATTGGGGGAAGAGATGCGTTAATGTACATAAAGGACATGATGCATAGTAGATTCCGATAAACGAATTAGCTATTTTATTACTTCCAGAAAGTAGCCTTCATGCTGAGAGCCGGCCAAGGGCCTTCTGTGACCAACTTCATGCCTTTCATTTGCTGCCAAAGTTGAACCACATTCCCTAAAGAACTGACCTCTTTCCAGAGTGGGGTCTGTTCCAGGTATCACCATGTGAGCCGACCCCTGCCTGGGTGGGGCCTACGTAATTGCTGCGCACACAGGCGTGGCTCCTGAGGCCGTGGTGGGGCCTGGCCTGTGAGGCTGCTGCATTTGATTTCTGTGGGTCCACAAAGAAACACCTGACATTAAAGAAGCACGTTAGCCACGGCAGGTTCAAGTTGCTGAAATTAGCTTCCGTCTGGCTTGCTGTAGCAGCAGCAGGCCCATGCTTCCTACTGCAGGGAAAACACTGGTCCCAGAGCTCTGAGGAGAGCTGACAGTGCTGTGGGTAAAAGCCCTTGATGTTGGTGCTTCAAGACAGGTGCTGGCAAACGCCTCTTCCGGTGGTGGTGGTGGTGAGTGTGGAGCTTTAATTTTTCAGGCTACAGAGAGTTCCCGTGCAAGGTATTAGGCCTAGCCTTGGGAATACACAGATGGGCTAGACACGGCCTTTGACTGCAGGGAACCACGATGGGGGCAGAGGCAGGGGTGAACACACAGAGACCAGGGGGAAACGATGATTACATCCTTCTGGCTGGCTTCAGCGATGAAGCCACTTTGGGTTCACTGTTCTTTTGGTCTTGCTGGGGAGGGGCTGTGGATCCAGGTGTGGCAACCTGCTGGGCCTCAGACCAGCTCAGCCGTGTGCCTCTCAGTGCTCCCCGGGGTTTCTCTACCTGCACAGGGCTGGCTTCTCTCTCTCCTCAAAAACCCTGAACTACCTGGGCACCAGCTTGGCCTCCCTTTCTTTCTCTTTCCTGGAAATTTAGCACCTTTTAGACTGAATTATAGTCTCTGCGTATCATTACCCTACAATCTGCCAAGTCAGTGATGCATTTAATCATAAGGATAATGATGATAATAATAATAATGGCAAAAATATATCGTTTTGGTAAAGTTATTTTGATTTTTCAGAGCAAATTGTATTTTTAAAAATTTTTTAATGTTTATTTTTGAGAGAGAGAGAGGCAGCATATGAGTGGGGGACGGTCAGAGAGAGAGGGAGACACAGAATCTGAAGCAGGCTCCAGGCTCTAAGCTGTCAGGACAGAGCCTGATGCAGGGTTCGAACTCACAAACCATGGGATAATGGCCTGAGCCAAAGTTGGATACTCAACCGACGGAGCCACCTGGGCACCCCATAGTGAATTGTATTTTATCTCATTTTTTACCATGTTTACTTAATTTTGAGAGAGAGAGACAGAGAGAGACAGAGAGCATGTGCAGGGGAGAACCAGAGAAAGAGGGAGACATGGAATCTGATCTGAGCTGTCAGCATGGAGCCCGATGTGGGGCTTGAACCCACAAACCGTGGGATCATGACCTGAGCTGAAGTTGGACACTTAACTGACTGAGCCACCCAGAGGCTCCCTTTTTATCTCATTAAAAAATTTTTTTATACATTTATTTATTCTTGGAGGGAGAGAGACAGTGTGAGGGGAGGTGGGGTGCGGCAAAGAGAGAAGGAGAAACAGAGTCTGAAGCAGGCTCCAGGCTCTGAGCTGTTAGCACAGAGACCGATGTGGGGCTAGAACTCACAGCCATGAGATCATGACCTGAGCCGAAGTTGGACACTTAATCGACTGAGCCACCCAAGTGCCCCATCTCATTTTTTAAAGAAGTTGCATATTCATCATCACCAGCAGGCATGTGAGTACCAACTATGTTTGTCAGCCTTGGAGGTACAAAGAAGCGTAATACGCAATACCCACCCACTCACCCTCTATCTTCCAACGGGAAGCAGTGTGGAAAGTAAAGATAATATGAGCTTTGTCAACCTCTTTGCTACTTACTAGCTCTGTGACCTCTGTCATATTATTTAACCATAGTTTTCATGTCTGTAATATAGGAATAATAATATCACTTCCTCGTGTGTGTAAATCTCATATATAATCCTAGTGAAAGAATTAGGCACCCATAATGTGTTAGTGACTTTATTATGAGCATAATCTATACCTTACCAAAGCTCTGCAAGGTAAGTATTACGATTCCCATTTTACAGGTGAGAAAACTGGGGCCTGGAGATGTTCTTATGTGGTAAAGCTGGGATTCAAACCCAGAGCTGGTATCTGTACTACGCTGGAGTTTATTAGGCACTAAACCCACAGGAGTGGTATGAATGGTGAGAATTGGAGGAATGTAGAAATGAGCTCAAGAGATGAGTGCCTGGTCATTCTGAAACATGTTCTTGTTTCCACCCTATTTTTAATGTTATGCGCTTCTACTTTTTTTTAAGTTTATTTATTTATTTTGAGAGGGAGTGAGAGACAGCAGGTGTGAGCGAGTAGGGGCCAAGAGAGGGAGAGAGAGAATTCCAAGCAGGGTCTGTCCACTTAGCATGGAGCCAGGTGCAGGGCTCCATCCCATGAACTGTGAGATCATGACCTGAGCAGAAATCAAGAACTGGAAACCTAACTGATTGAGTCACCCAGGGACCCCTGCACCTTCTACTTCTTTTTTTTTTTTTAACGTTTATTTATTATCTAGACAGAGAGAGACAGAGCATGAGCAGGGGAGAGGCAGAGAGAGAGGAAGACACAGAATCTGAAGTAGGCTCCAGGCTCTGAGCTGTCAGCACAGAGCCCGATGTGGGGCTCAAACTCACAAATTGTGAAATCATGACGTGAGCTGAAGTCGGATGCTCAATGGACTGAGCCACCCAGGTGCTCCTGCACCTTCTACTTTTAACAAGACAATAACAACACTTAAGAATACTATTCTGGAATAATTCGTGTTTATGTCAGCATTTGCATATACTTAGACATTCTACTTGCAGTAAATGCTGTGTGAGATATTTGTATTCAGTTTTGCTCAAATAAAAGGGGCATTTTGTTTAAAGGGCAACATTTTGGTGATACAAGACCAAATACACTGTGTGGGACTTTACGACTCACCTTTGCATCAGTGCCCTCTGGTGGTAAATCTTAGAAATCATTTACCTCTGACAGAGTGTACCAATTAAAGGGGAAAAAAACTCCCGAATTCATCCACAATCTTTCTTACTCTCCTGCTAAAATATCAGCCAGTTAATGCCGGCCTCTTTATTTTTGTATAAAAATATCTTTACGAAGGTCCAAAACTTGTAAGAAAGAGGTGACACTTTACACAAACATTAGCTGTGTTTGCCTTTAATGATTTTGGGAAACTATTTGGGAAAATATTTTGAAATCATTTTCATGTTATGTAAATTAATGTCAAGGGAAGTAAATATTGCCAAAAGATTTCTACTTGCTGCCTTTTCCATAGAATCATTTTAGAGATTGTTGTACTGGAATAAGGTCTTCATTTATTTATATCTTTGTCTCCATCGAATCCTCTAAAAACAAACAAAAAAGATACCCAAGGTGGATTTTGCTTGGACTCGTTTGGAGTCATTGTTCCAAAGCCCTTGGTTGAAGCCTGAGAATTCTACTTCTCCTCAGATGCTCAGGAATCTAAGGTTGGAGTTACTATCGTGGAGAGTAAATCGTGGAGAGTAAACCGTGGAGATTTCCATGTTTTCTCCTAGGTTCCCAAGGTGGTATCTGATTCTGTGGTCCTAAAGATATCCTGAACGGTGTTGCTCCAAAACAGGGTGCATGAGCAGGTGCTACTGGCCAGCCATGGGTCAGGTGTTTTATACCCTGGTTAATCTTCGCAGTCCTTTGAGGTCTGATTTTCGATAATAAAAGGACTTGGATAACTTACGTGACTTGCCACCAGCTGTTAAGTGGCAGATCTGGGATTCATCCTCAAGTCTCTGACCTCTCATCTTATGGTTTTTGCCTTCTTCCTGTGTAGGACTCAAATGCTGGGTCGTGTTCATAGGCAGCTCGAAGCCCAGGCTGACACCGTGAGCTTGGCTGTGTGTTGTGTTCCCTCAGGGGAGAGTAGCAGTGGGGCTAATGTGTTGTGTAAACAATCTAGGCTGACACGTGGCAATGTCACCTCTATGGAGCCACAGGAAGCAGAAAGCTCTGCTCTGCCCCCTACCCGTAAGTTAAGATAAATAAAATGGACGACCCGCACTCAGTAGGGTGCGATTTGCACAGAGCCACACCTGTCCAGGTGGGACTCCTTTAAACACGTAGCCGCCTCTATGGCATAAGTTGCAATTCTCCATTCCGCTCAGGAAGCTAGACCAAACCCAAACTTGCATCTTACCTGGTATCTCTCTTGGCCCCTGATTGTGTTACTCATTTGCTCATCATGGACTGATCCTGTCCCTGAGATATGATACACTTTGGTGCTTTCCTGCTTAACGACGTTAGCTCCCAACTGCAATTCTGCCTCCCTTTCTTGGAAAAAGTACTTTGTAAAAAATATTTACAATCCTAATCTTCTCATTTACTGATACACTGTTGGCAGGAGGGTAAATACTCTTTGGAAGGCAATTTGGCAGTTGCTATCCCATAATTTCACTTCTAGGAATTTATTCTATATAACTACTCATGCATATGTTCAAAGTTACATTTAAAAGGATGCGTATTGCGGTATTTGTAATAGCAAAAATATAAATAAATGAAAGGAAAACCCCTCTGATATCAATAGGATACCAATTAAACATATAAAGTCTACTTGATTCCATAATATGTTTATTCTATAGAATCAAGCAGCTGTTAAAAACATGTCATGGATATATATGTTAATATTCCCAGATTTACAGCTACAAATGGCTCTAAAAAATACTGTTCAATTTAAAAACAAAGACAAGTTGCAGAAGAACAGTGTATATAGTAGAAAAATTACATGAGTTTGCATCTTCATAACAAGAATGTATGGATGATATATACCAAACTATTAACCATAGGTAATTCCAGAGGAGTAGGACTGGGAATAAGGAAGGATCAGAATAGGGTACAGGGAGTGTCTATAAGATTCAGGATTATGTGACTATTTAAAAATAAGCATGTGTGAGGGACACCTGAGTGGCTCAGTCAGTTAAGCATCCATCCAACTCTTGATCTGGGCTCAGGTCATGGTCTCACGGTTTGTGAGTTCAAGCCCCACACTGGGCTCTGTACTGATAGTGTGGAGCCTGCTTGGATTCTCTCTCTCCCTCTCTCTCTCTCTGCCTCTCCCCTGCTTGCATGCTCTCTCTGTCTCTCTCTCTCGCTCTCAAAATAAACAAACTTCAAAAAAAATAGGCATGTGTGAGTTTTAGAATTAAAAAGCTAAAGCTTTCTTTATATTAATTGTAGCAAACATTGAAACAGTTCTGCCACAAATGCAGCAGACACATAGCACTTGAAGCCCATCTGATCTAGCACTCCTAGGACTCGCTATTCCACTCACAGGTCTCAGATTTCCCTTGGCTGATGCCCCTCGCCCCTGGAGCTTGCCTTAGGTGGATCTGAGCACCAAAGTGTGTGACAGCTGGACAGCAGTCAGAAGTGGCAAGTAGCCCCTCTCTGCCATACTTGGCACACCTCCCCCCAACTTCATTGTAAGCCTTTCAGGTATATCATCATGAATAGGAATTCACAGTGAAGAAGGAAGGGGACAAGGCCTATGTAAGTGCAGCAATAAATTAGAAGGCATAGTGGAAGACCAGTTTAGCAAACCGGAAGAGGCATTTGGAAGGTTCCCCAGAACTCACGTGGGAGCCCCGGTCCCTAGGGAAAGGCTAGTCCCCATAGGTTGACAGATCACTGTGATTTCTAAGCAGGCTGGCATGTTGAGCGTGTGGCAGGCTAGGGGCTGACAATACCAAGGCATGATCTGAGTCCTAGAGGGGGTGCGGCACCAGGTCAGTAGCTAAAAATCAGGTATAAGGAAGAAAGTTACCCAGAATGGGCCATATGGTGGGGAAGGGTCTCAAGAACAAGTGGAAGTTCTCTAGGAGTCTTCTATAGAAGGTCAGCATCAGCAAGACCTGGGTTTGGGGCTGGCCCCGAGTATGTAGGGAGAGAGTATGCAGAAGTGGCAGCTGCAGATAGCCTGAGAGGTGGGGAATTTTGGCTCTTCTGGTTTCCCCAGCTTGTTGAAAAAGTTTTCTTGAAAAATCCGAGTGTGGGCGTTGGGGTGGATGGGTAGGAGGGGACCGAGCAACAGAAGCTGCCATACATTACCATCAGGACTACATTATTCTTTTCATTTGGAATCCTGAAAATGATGAGTATACAAAGAACTTAAGGGCTTTATATGTTATTGATTTTTCAAGGGACCAGAACGTGAAATAGTGCCCTGAACTTCTGGCCTTCCTGGTGAATGTTTTTTCTCTGTCATCATCTCTAATCACCCTTACTTCCAGCCACACTGGCCTTGTCACTGTTCCTTGGACATGCCTCAGGGCCTTTGAACTGATTCTTTTCTAGGCCTGGACCACTCTTTCCCAAAATAGCTATATGCCTAACTTCCTCAACTTCTTCAAGTCAGCTCAAAAGTCACTTTCTCAGGGAGGCCTAACCTGACCATCCTATTAAAAAAATTTTTTTTAAATGTTTATTTATTTTTGATAGAGACAGAGCATGAGCAGGGGAGGGGCAAAGAGAGAGAGAGAGAGAGAGAGAGAGAGAGAAGGAGACACAGAATCCAAAGCAGCTCCAGGCTCTGAACTGTCTGTACAGAGCCCAACACGGGGCTCAAATTCACAACCCATAAGATCATGACCTGAGACAAAGTCCAACGCTTAACCAACTGAGCCACGCAGGCACCTCTAACCATCCTATTTTAAATTGTACTTCAAATTTCCTTTCCTTTGCTCCCTCCCCCCCCATAGTGATCACTACAAAATTTACTTAGCTTTAGTATTTTATTGCCTGTCACCCTTCTCAGCCTCCTTCCTGCATCCCAGAATGTAAACTCTGTGAACAAGCATGATGGTATTTTTTGTTGTTGTTTGTTTCAGTTTTGGTGTTTTTTTTTTTCCATCTGTTTTGTTCATTAACCAACATCCAGTGCCTAGAAGAGGGCCTAACACAAGGAGTGTTCTGTATTTGTTGAATGAATGAATACCCTGTGGTACAAGTGGTAAAGGACTTAGGATCCTTCGGTCATGGAATCCTGCCCAGATATGTAGAAACCATTTCTGAAGCACTTCCAAAGACCTACTTTCTTTCTCCACCTTCTACTCCCAAATCCCTATGGATTTAGGTCTTGGAATTCAGCCCAGGAGACACGATTACTGGCAAAAGTTGAGTGAAACAGTTAAGAGCATGGATTTGGAGTCAAGACCCAAGTTAGAACCTAAGCCTTTCCAGGTACCAGCTGTGTGACTTTGGAGCAATTATCTTCCCCATGCCCTGAGAATGAAATTTGCATGTGAATGCACAAAGCCTGGCATTAAACGTGCCGTTAAATGCGGTACTTTATATTATCAATGATGGAGATACAGGAAAGAAATGGAGCACAGAATTTTAAAAAGGTTTCCCCCATCGTAGTCCTTTAAGCTGCCTTAGATGAAAATATTGGGGAAAACTCCCCACCTTTCTAGTTAATTTAAACATATCAAGAGATGTTGATAGATTCCGGGGTTTTCCTTCAATAAGATGAACTATTTTTTAAGAGCTCAGGTAAGCACAGGGTCTTGGAATTGGGTAAGGTCCTTGAGCCTCAGCTCTCCCAGTGAGGTGCACAGAAACCACAGAGGCACCTCGTACCTGGGATCCAGCGCGTGGAACCAAGCAGACAACATGCGTGGTTCCAACATCTGGAGCCAGGTTACCCGTGCAGATGGGACACAGCAAAATGCAAAATCCGTGGGTTCAGGTGGGGCCGAGGCAGAAAAGGGTTTGATAAAACGGATGAAAAGTAAGCCAGAACCAAAGCCCAGGCAGGTAGGTGGCTGTGGCAGCTTTTTCTCTAGAGCCCAAGACTCCAGGTAGAGACAAGGAGATGGGAGGAAAAAAGGGCCACTTGGAACAGCCTTCCTGTCAGAACTAACCTCGCCTCCTCAACAGCCCAGAAGAGGGCTCCAGGATAGCCTCCAAAGTCTTTTTCCTGACGCCTGCGCCATTGCGTGGCCTCTTCCCTATGTGGCTTCCCCCTCTCTCTTGTTAGTTTCTCCTGGGAGGTTTTTTGAGCCTTGCCTCAAAAACACACTCGCGCCTGAGTCTTCGACTCCACGCATGCTTCTAGAAAATCATCTCACAGCTTTGGGTTTTTTAACAACTCAGCAAAGAATTCTGATTGGCCAGCTAAGGTCACATGCCCATGGGCTTTGATTGGCAGCTACCCCCCTTGCTCTGCCTCCCCACGCCCACGTGATCTGATCCAGCCAGCCGGCCCAGCACAGCTGTAGCTCGTTGTGGCAGGCACTGAGGATTCTCTGCGCAGCGCTACTCCTGCCCTCCTGTGCTTACAGCCCCGCGGGAGAGAGTGGTTAGTCAAATAATTTCACCCCCACACGTTTCCTAACTGTGGACCCGCCCAAGAAGGAAAAGCACAGGGTGCAGTAAGTAGGAAGGGGTATGGGGCGCCTGGGTGGCTCAGTCAGTTGAGTATCTGACATCAGCTCAGGTCATGACCTCCTGGTTTGTGAGTTCAAGCCCCATCAGCCCATATCCGGCTCCGTGCTGAGAGCTCAGAGCCTGGAGCCTGCTTCGGAATCTGTGTCTCCCTCTCTCTCTGCCCTTATCCCCACTCACACGCTATCTCTCTAAAAAATAGATAAATGTTAAAAGAAATAATTTTAAGTGGGAGGGGCATGATAGAGGAGGTGCTGAGCTGGCCGGCTGCCTCGCGGAGAGCAGGCAAGTGTGGAACCACAGCAGGATAGCCGGTGAGAGGTGGTGGTGGCTCCGTTAGAAGGGTGGCCCTGGAGTTGGATAAAGGCGGAAAAAACTCAAAAATATTTTAAAGACCTAACCTATTTCGGTGGAACATGACCTCATCATCACCAAGTCCCCTTCATAGCCCTAGGGTAAGTGAATAAACAAAACTAAACTAAGCAAAAACAAGAAAAACCACATGGCAGTTGGCTAACACTGGGAAACTTTAGGAGAAGCAAAAGAAAACCAAGTAGTGCTCTCTAGTTTAAAGGTTCGTCTTACTTAATTCCCACCGCCTTCCTTAGTTTCAATGCATCCATCTTTTGTTTGTTTTGTTTGTTTTTTTTTAATTTATTTTTTTTAGAAAGAGAGAGCACACACAGGGGAGGGGCAGAGAGAAAAGGAGAAAGTTTAATTTATTTTTTTTAGAAAGAGAGAGCACACACAGGGGAGGGGCAGAGAGAAAAGGAGAAAGAGAATCCCAAGCAGGCTCCACACTGTCAGTGCAGAGCCTTACACGGGACTTGAACACATGAACCGTGAGGTAATGAACTGAGCTGAAATCTAGGATCAGACACTTAACCCACTGAGCCACCCAGGTGCCTCTGGAACTTTTAATAGAGAAAGGTTTCTCAGCTTCTGAAAAATATTGCCTAAATGAATGTTGCACCTTGGCCTTTCCCCATATTCCTGTTTTTATTACTTTGAGGGTGGAGTGGAGGGGTCTAGAAAGGAAAAACTGGGCTGTGAATCTGATCTCCGTTCCTAATTCTGTAGGTGATAGCAGTGGTTTTCAAGTGTACTTTTCACGATGTTATTTACATACGAGATAACTCAGAAATATAAGCTCTTTCCCCATCTCTGCACAAAGTAGTGTGTAAAGACAGTGACCATTTTGTGAAGACCCCATAATTTGGGGTAGCTAAATCATTACCCCAAAGTGTATTTGATGCTGCCCAGGCCTCCTTCCCCTGCAGACGGTTAATGGGGAGGGAGGCAGAGGCCCCGCCCCTGTGCTGCTGACCTTGGGGCAAACCCCGTGGGTCCCACTTCCTCTCAGTAACAGCCATGGGTTTGCCTGGGGATTCAAAGCCTGTTAAACCAGCCTCGTTTCCAAGCAGTAGAAGGAACTAGAGCGGTGGGGGAACTCCCAAGTAACTTGCCCACGCCACTTGCTAGGGTTGAAGAAGAGAGGTCTGAGGCTTTAAGAATCTAACTGGCTGGTTCGAATTGGCCAGACCAGTCTTCCATTCTGCACTTCCCTGAGCTTATTAACAAACATTTATAGATGTCACTGCTTAGACTCCAAAGGCGTGTCTGCGTCGTATATTTTTTTTCTTATTTTTTTGGTCTTGTGTATTATAGGTCTTTGGAATCCATCAAGCACTCAAGCCCCTTGGCAGTTCTAGTTCTTTTTCCAGACATGCTCTGTCCTCCAGTACTCAGTTCCTTTAATCTCTACTGTTTTTGCTTTTTATTTTCTTCTTCTTTTTTTAAACCACTTTTCCTCTGCCCCTTAACTCCTACTCCACTCGTATTGTTCTTTTTTCCCCTGTTATGCTGTGTCCTTATCCTTCTCTCTCCTTTCCCTTTTTTTTCCCATCCTGTGTTCCCTTGTTATATCTCATGAACTTAGAAATTGCCCTCCAAATACCATGGGTATCACCATCTATTGAACAGTAAGGGCTGCTCCCACTTTGCCTTGGAAGATGACATTTCCCAGAGTATTCCCCGTGGAGGCTGACTGGTCTGACCCAGATAATGCCACCAGTTAAAATAACCCTGGCTCAGGGCCCACGGGACTCACCAGTCATTATGCTGTATTGGAAAGTAAAACTGATTTGGCAGCCTCATTAGATTATAATCAGCTCAAATCTTCCTTCTGGCTTCACAGAGCATAGCATGTGTCCCCAGGAGCAGCAGAGGGGAGAAAACCACTTCTCCTCTCCAGTTTCCTGTACTTCTTCTAGGTCTTGGCTCAAATTAAATATTTGCTCATTGGCCACCATGTTTATCACCTTAAGTGGGTTTCTAATTTGTTTTAGAAACTATGGGGAGCTCCAGGAGAGCGTCCACATTCTTAAGAGTGCAGTTCCAGAATACAGATTGTATAGGCCAATGGTTGCTGAGCCAAGAAGTATGAGCCATAGTGCATGATAACAGTAATAACAGCTGCCACTTATTGGATGCTTATTAAATGCCAGACCCTTTTCTATATTAATTCACTTAATCTTCAGATTAATCTGATGAGATATGTACTATATTATCCCTATTTCAGGTGGAGGATGTTGTGGCACAGAGTGATTAAGTAACTTGCCCAAAGGAGCAGTTAATGAGTGGCAGATTCAGGATTAGAGCCCAGAAAGATTGCCATCAGTATCGATGCCCCTTAATATTTTCCTGTACCACCACCATGACATAAAAACAGTGCTCTCAGGGGGCGCCTGGGTGGCTCAGTCGGTTAAGTGGCCGACTTCGGCTCAGTCATGATCTCGCGGTCTGTGGGTTCAAGCCCTGTGTCGGGCTCTGTGCTGACAGCTCAGAACCTGGAGCCTGCTTCAAATTCTGTGTCTTCCTCTCTCTCTGCCCCTCCCCTGCTCATGCTTTCTCTCTCCTGCTCTCAAAAATAAATAAAACATTAAAAAAAATTAAAAACAAACAAAAACAGTGATCTCAGGAAGAGGCCTTTGAAACAGCAGAGAGTGATTGATGGATGAGTCAGGGAACCCAAGATAAGAGCCTCTTCTAGTATATCCTGGCATGCAAATAGTAAAGTCTGAATTTGAGTCAAAGCTGTGAATATGGAAAGCTAGAGATGTGAGAGATGGTGTGAGGGATTTATTTGAACTAATTTGAGACACAAAGGGAAGAGCATGTTCTGCCCTGGGAGAATGATGGGATCGTGGTTGGAAGTGAGAGGCAGCAGAAAGGGCCTCTGACTTGTGTGGCCCTGAGACATTGGGTCCATAATGTTTCTAAGCTGCAGGGTGAAGCATCCTCCCACCTCCCCATATTCTATCCCTGAAAGGAGGATGCTGATGTGGGTTGGTTACACTTAAGGAGGCCAGCATGCTAGAGGGTGGAGCTCTTGCTGAGAGAAGTGAAAAGATAAACAGAACCACCCTTCATCCCTTGTCTTTCCCAGGGTGATAGGCAACCCAGGCCTGAGGTCCCCTTGTGGGTGGAGCCAAGGAAAAGAAGACTACGGGGTAGCTCAGAGGAAGGGCTCCCTCACATTTTCACACATTCCCATACTTCCTTCTCTGGAGGGACAATGGTAAGATGTGAGAGTCAGGAACATAGCAAGGGCTGCAGAGAAAATAGCCAAGAACAGCCTAATTCTAGGTCTGGTATTAATGAGGTGAAAAAAATAGTCCTCAAAACTTAGCTCCCCAGAGTGGGACTAGGAGTGCGATGCTGAAACTCCAGATATATTTGCCTTGATCTGTGTCCTCCATAATCCAGAGCAGAAGTCATCAACAGGGTGGAATTTAAGGATTCAGTATCCATCTTTATCAACCATGATAACGACATTTCCTTTGCCTAACCAGTTTTAAATTCTCTGTAGTTCTTTAGTGATCTAACTCACCTATGTTGTCCCATTTCGATAAGATACCCAGTGGCAATAAATATCTTAAAATATTTGTTTAAAGAGCTACAAAAAGAAAGACATCTCCATCTACCCTCTGAAGCATTGCAGGTGCCTGATAAAATGATATATCTGAAGCCCTGATTTAAACAAGCTCTCGTTGCCAATAAACAAATAAAAACCAAGGGCTATGTGAGTGTTAATAATTTGGAGATGTAGGTGGAGGTATCAATATTCTTGAATAACACATGTTCACACTTCATCTTTTTAATTAACAAAGTTCTTTTTCTTGTAATTTCAGCAGGAGGGATCCCAGGGTAAGAGAACAAAACTTGGATTTATGTGAATAGGATTTTTTTATTTCATCACTGAATCCAAATAGTGTTTTCCTAGTGTGAAAACAGATGGCAGAGACTTTATTTGTGGTCAAAGGCATTATGTATGAGAGTGAACCTTTCTTCAACAGGCAGATTTGAATAAATTCAGGAAGTGATTTAAGACATGATATGTCTCCTGGAATTTGATCTATAGCAGGTACTTTTATTAACAAAATGTATACACTCAAACCCACTGAATCAGAGGAGCTAATTTTCATTCTGGCAAATCATCAGGACTTGTGTGTGTGCGTGTGTGTGTGTGTGTGTGTCATCGAGTACATATCTGGACGTTAGGATTGTGTTGGAAAACTCAGTCTGTGAGTCAGAGTTTGCATGTTTCTCCATCCTTGCTGAAGAATGTCTTCTCATCTTGTTTTCAAGACGTCCTTGTGTTTAAAAAACCATTAGAGGAGCACCTGGGTGGCTCAGTCGGCTAAGCGTCTGACTTCAGCACAGGCTATGATCTTGTGGTTCACAAGCTTGAGCCCTGGGCTGGGCTCTGTGCTGACAGTTCAGAGCCTGGAGCCTGCTTCAGATTCTGTGTCTCCCTCTCTCTCTGCCTTTTTTCCTGCTCTCTCTCTCAAAAATAAACATTTAAAATTTTTTTAAAAAAGCTATTAACCTTATTAGTGTATACATTACAATTTTGGTATTTCCAACAATGCAAAGTTTAAATGGGGTATTATCCTTAAAGGATGTTAGAAACCATGAATTACTTTGCAATTGTAAGATGGTGTTATTATAACACATAGCTTTGAGATAAAGCCAAATTTCTCCTGCATTCCCAATGGAAATCAGACAATTGGGTTAACTCCTCCCTGCTTCCAGAGTATAAGTTGGATAACTACAGTTTTGGAACCAAAAGGGGGTACCTGCAGGGTTATCGAAGGCCACACACAGATGTGGGAAATAGCTGGAAATGTGTGTTTGCTGTGACTTAACTGTCATGGTTTATTCTTGGGGCAAATTCCTCCTGAGTTCATTGCTGAATTTCTTGGATTGTAGTACCTCGGTTTTTCTTCTCTCCTCAGTTTCTTTTCACCCCCACCAATTCATTGACTCAAATTCATGTAATGAAGGAAGATTAAGTGGTACAGTGCCAGAACTTGGCTGAGACCTCTGAACTGGACAAGGCAGAGGTGATGGCAACCAATAACCTTGTTAAAAACCAAAACCAAATTCTGTTACATTAAGTCTGGGATGGAGTCCAGGACTCTATATTTATAATCATTGCAGGGAATTCTGATGCAGTTGGTTGGAAGGACCGCAGTTTGAGAAAGTGCTAACACTGTGGCATCCTGGTGCTCAAGGAAATTGATTAAAGTCCCTACTTTTCTTTATTTTTAAACTTAAATTTTTTTTATTGTATTTTAAGTAGGCTCCACACTCAGCGTGAGGGTTGAACTCATGACCCAGAGATTGAGTCATGTGCTCTACCAAATGAGCCAGCCAGGTGTCCCCCTATTTTTCTTTGTGTAGAAATAATGTAGTTCTGTCTCAATAAGTGAATGAATCAATGTGGCATAGTCTACTCTGGGAGGTTTAGTGATTCTGATCTCTTCCCCACCAAGGTTGGGAGATGCCAGGTGAGTGGATATTCCCAGAGATGACATGGTCTCAGTGAACCATTACCAAAGAAGCAGTGTAAGAATATAGATCCAAGCCTTCAAGACCCTACACTTGAATCACTTTTTCTGAGTTAAATCGTAAATCAATAGGAAACAACTAGAGCCAGTCAATTAGTAAATAAACGCAAGAACAGCAAGAGCACAGAGGATGACGTAAACAGTGGGAATCTAGTTAATCCTGTAGGAGCCATAGAAAGAGTGGCAGCTCAAAGAGCGGTGAGTTGTTTAAGAAGCGCTGTGATCACAAAGAAGGGGGTTGGTTCTCAGTCTCAAAATGCTACCGTGCGGCTTCTGTGTCTTCCGTGAATGTATTTAGATCCCTGTTATTCTGGGGTCTGGCATGTAAAAGATACAAGGAGGGCACGGTGTAGAGAGCATAGAAATGTGTTACGTGGCCCCCAACAGTTTACTTTTGGCAGGAGCTTGGAGGGAAGTGGAGCCTTGGCTGTCAGAGCTCACAGGTGGTTTGGCGAATGTTTCACGTGTACCTACTGTGTGCTCAGCATTGAGCCCAGAGCCAGTGACAGGTCTGACTCACGTTCTCTGTTCGTTAGCAGCCAGACAGGTGCCTTGCATTTCTCAGAGCCAAACTGAGGCTGGCTTTAAATCCCTGGGGGTAGCATACAGGCGTAAGCAGCTTCCTGTGTTCTGAGCTTTCACTCTTGCCTAGAGGGACAACTCTCTTCCACAGCCTGGAGAGATTAAAATGCCACCTAATTGCTGCAGATCACTAATTTCTAGTTCCAAAACTGATAAGACTAAAAAATTAAAACCACTTATGCCGTTGAGAAATAGGCACCTAACCCCGAGCATGAATTAGTACGTGGGAGAAAACATCAGGTAAATGGGCAAAATGTGGACTTGGGAGTCCTTAGACTTGAATTCAAATCCTGATTCTGTCACTCTTTGCTTTCTCCGAGCAGTTTCCTGATTTCATAAAAAAAAAAAAAAAAAAAAAAAAGATTCTACCTACCTCATCGGGTTTATGTAACAACTGACAATATTCAAACACATATAGCACAGTAGGGGCACATAACAGGAACTTGGGAAAAATAAAATGCTCCCTTCTGCTCCTCGTCCTCATATTCTGGGCCTTCGGGAACTATAATCTTGGCTTTGGCAAAACCTCAGATGAAGCACACAGTACATTTTGGTTTGAACCTTCCTGAGATGAGTGTGCTTGGGGGAGAAGGCCTGTGTCAGAGTTCTCTGCAAATTGAGCATAAAATACCAGGAACCAGAAACCGTTCTCTCTCTAGGAGGTTGTTTATACCAGGGTTCCTGTCGGAAATAGGGCATAAGACAAGGGTTTGTATGCAGGCGGTTTGGGAAGTGAGCTCAGCGAATGGGAGCGGGGGTGGGAGGGTGGGGAAGAGGGAAAACAAGACAAGAGGCGAAGTCAGTTGATACAAAGTTTGTTATCAAGTTTCGTCACCACTGTGGGATACTGGGGCCCACTCCTTCTGGGACTGAGAGCCATGAAAAATGCCTCTCAGGACTGTCCACTCAAGGGACACATGCGGGACAGGGATCCTCAAATTCCCAGCCCCGACCCGTCGAGGATTGTCCCCAGGTGTTCCCTCCCTCACAAGTGCCGGGTGGTTCCCCTTGGTGTCCTAGCCCAAGTGTCTGCAAGCGTGTGGCAGAAGTGAGGTGCACTCAGGAAAATCAGAGTAAAATGTTAGGGTTCAGAGCATGTGAAGTGGACAAGACCAAGTCCAATACTGGGATCAAAGGAAATGCCAGCTGACAGAAAAATGACCAAGTGTGTTTCTCCTTTCAAACCTCAGATACCTCTACTGTTTACAAAAGTAGCTGCTAGAATATTCTTCCAGTGCCTCCATGTGGCATCGCACAGCTTCACTTGTCTCTTGATTTCCCAAACTCTAATTCGTGTACAGCCTCAGTAACTTTGCACTTGATGACATATTCTCTTCCTTGTCTTCCAGTTTCTTTACATGCTTTAATTGTGTCCCTCTTCTTCACAAGAGACACTTCTCTCCTTGGGTGGCTTGGGTCGGAGTCTTCAAAAAATTTTTTTAATTCTATCAGCACCTAACTGTGCTCAGCAAAAACCTGTTGACTTGAACTCACTTGATAGATGATAGATCCTTTCTCTGGTGAACACAGGCAGTAACTTCTTTAATCAGCTGTAGCAACTTTTTTCTAGATATTTCTCCTGAGGCAAGGGAACAAAAGCAAAAATAAACTATTAGGACCACATTAAAATAAAAAGCTTCTGCACAGTGAAGGAAACAATCATCAAAACTAAAAGGCAAGCTATGGAATGGGAGAAGATCTTGTCAAATAACATATCTGGTAAAGAGCTAGTATCCAAAATATATAAAGAATTTATAAACTCAATACCCAAAAAACAAATAATCCAATTAAATAATGAGTGGAAGACATGAATAGACATTTCTCCAAAGAAGACAGACACACGAAAAGATGCTCTGCACCACTTATCATCAAAACTACAATGAGATATCACCTCACACCTGTCAGAAAGGCTAAAATCGACAACACGAGAAACAACAGGTGTTGCTGAGACTATGGAGGAAAATGAAGCCTCTTGCATGGGCTGGTGGGAATGCAAACTGGTACAGCCACTGTGAAAACAGTATGGAGTTTCCTCAGAAAGTTAAAAGAACTATCCTACAATCCAACAGTCACACTACTGGGTATTTATCCAAAGAATACAAAAATACTAATTCAATGAGATACATGCACCCTAATGTTTATATCACCATTATTTACAATAGGCAAATTATGGAAACAGCCCAAGTGTCCATAGACTGATGAATGGAGAAAGAAGAGGTGGGAGGCGCCAGGTGGCTTGGTCGGTTAAGCATCCAACTTCAGCTCAGGTCATGATCTCATTGTGAGTTTGTGAGTAGTTCAGGCCCTGCATCGGGCTGTCTGCTGTCAGTACAGAGCCCGCTTTGGATCCTCTCTCCTTTTCCCTCTGCCCCTCCCCCGCGCTTGCACTCTTTCTTGAAAATAAATAAAGTTTAAAAAAAGTACACAAAAGAAGAGGTGGTATATATACACAATGGAATATTGTTTATCCATACAAAATAATGAAATCTTGCCATTTATAACAACATGGGTGAAGCTAGAGAATATTATGCTAAGGAAAATAAGGTTGTCAAAAAAATACCACATGGTTTCACTCATATATGGGATTTAAGAAACAATACAAATGAGCAAAGGGGAAAAAGAAAGGCAAACCAAGAAACAGATTCATAACCATAGAGAACAAACTGATGGTTATGCGGGTAGGGTGCGGGGCGGGGGGGATACAGGGAGGGGATGGGTGAAATGGGTAATGCGGAATGAACGAGTACACAGGCGACATATGGAAGTGTTGAATCACTATATTGTACACCCGAAGCTAATATTACACTCTATGTTAACTAACTGGAGTTTGAATAAAAACTTAAAAAATCCTTCCTCTAGAAGCACAATGATTTTTTCAGGGGCTCGTGGCATCTTCCTGCTCCTTAACTGTATTGAGACCTTCACCAGTTAATGGGGCTTGGAAAGTGATGTCTATAGCGAGGGGCAGGGAGGTGGGACCGCAATGCCAGTGCCTCAGGGTGTCGTAAGGCTTTCGTCAGCAATTCATTCTGCGCTCTTTGTATTTGGTTTCATTCCAATCGCTTCACAGCCAGTAGCACTCAGAAGAGACATAGATTTAGACTAGACTTCAAGCCTCTTGTTGAAGCTTATAATGAAACACAAATGCACTGGTCCTTTCTCTGCCTATGCCTTTCCCTCTCTGCTTTAGTCCTGCCCAGCTGTAGATACCTTGTAAGCATGAATAGTAACTAGAACCTGGGTGGATCAGCAGGGAACTTGTATTTGTTGGATTCTTTTTTTTTTTTTTTAATTTTTTTTAATGTTTTTATTTATTTTTGAGACAGAGAGAGACAGAGCATGAGTGGGGGAGGGGCAGAGAGAGAGGGAGACACAGAATCCGAAGCAGGCTCCAGGCTCTGAGTTGTCAGCACAGAGCCCGACGCGGGGCTCGAACTCACAGACCGTGAGATCATGACCTGAGCCGAAGTCGGACGCTCAACCGACTGAGCCACCCAGGCGCCCCTGTTGGATTCTTTTAGATGGCAAAAAGGGAACATATATACGTTACCTTCCGTATTTCTTAGTGTGAACTTAGAGCCACTTACATGAGGATGATTCATGGCAACTACATTTAGTTGGGCAGGTTGTGCACTGCACAACTCTCAGATAGCATTCACATCATCGTTGTTAGTATGAATGTGCATCTGGAGGAGTACAGTGAATAACCTTCGTGGTCACAAATAGTGGCCCTCCCTGTCTGAGGCTCCACTCCAGTTCTACTGAATCAGAATCTCTAGGGAAGGGGCCCATGAATCTACATTTTAAAATTTTACAGGTTTCTATTAACACTGAAGTTTGAAAATCACCACTTAGCAGGTAGGTTTTAACAGAAAGACGCTCCAGAAGGATCTTAACCAATTGAATGGAGCCTACATGATCTGAATACAGGATCCATAGTGTTGTCAATCCTGGAAAGAGTCTTTGTTTCTTTGTAAGACATGTGAATGAAGTATTGGTGTCTTTGCCAAAAGGTGGCATCTAAGGGTTCTGAGGAAGTAAATGTATAGACCCTATGTACAGACTTGTGTATAAACAACTTTCGTATATACATACAGGATAGCTTCTTTGAACTTACATAGCTGTACATAAATATATCTTGTATTAGTTAAGCCTGTGTCAACAGTTTAGCTTTTTTTCACTTGTGCATTTGGGACTTTTTCTTTTGGTTGATTAAAGTCGCATATGCTAAGTGTGTGAATGAAGTGAAAAAAAAATGTGGGAAATTGTCTCACTACCTAGGCCATCACTGGATCCTCTGCTTCCCAGGCTTAAAGGTTCTTCTGGCTTCATGAATAACTCAATGAATAATTTGCCATTCAGAATACGGTTGCCCTACTAGTGATCTAGCCATCTTTTCAATGTCTTTCAAGAGGCCTCTATTGCTTTCTTTCCTGCGTGCTTTTATATTCCAACTTTCCAAGAGAGAAATTCTGATCAGGCTGGGTTGTCACCACTCAATGTGGAATGCTCCAATTAGGTAACATCTTAGGTCAAGTCATCTCCTTGGCAATAAGTCTTGCTCGTGTTCGTCTTATGCACATGCGGTTGCCTCAGTCCTGGACACTCGTTTTTGGCTCAGTGACCATCAGCTATAGTATCTTAATAAAGAATAAAGACTATCCATGACCGCTTTCCTCTGAATGGAGATGTGGGTATAGCCAACATCTAGTACTTTACTGTCCATTAGAACAGGAAGGAAATGTAATTACTCAATATGCCATCTCGATGCCATATCCAATAATAATAATAGCTAATATATATTGAGTACCACCTTATGCCAGACATTTTTCTGATCACTTGAATAACATTAAAAATTTAACCTTCAAAAGCAACTTTTTAAACTTCATCTTCCCGATTAGAACATTGAGGAATAGAACTTGCCCAACGGTTTGTATATGGTGGAGCCGCAATTAGATCTCATACTATTTAGCTCTGAAGTCATTGCTTTTTATGACTATGTTAGGGTTGTGATAGAGGATCATTTGTGTGTGTGTGTGTGGGGGTGTAGGATAGTTACAAGAAGGAGAATGAAATGCACAAATTAGGTCAGGCAGGCAAGCATAGGCAGAAGTGTCCATTGGTGCATGTTGGTGGAAGGAGTTGGAAGGCAATGACAAGCAGATGCCACAAAGGGACAAGACACAGCTGGACTTGCCTTGAGGGCCAGACAGGATTCTAGCAAGAGATCCTGAGAGGTTATTCTTACTCCTTCCTTGATTTCTTAAAAAAGAATAGAAATGACATCTAATTGCTCATGGTTCCTTTGAAAAATAAAGGCATATTAAACACCTTCCTTTGGGGTCATTATCCTCCATCCTGGCCAGTTCCTCCAGGGGTCGCCTAGCATTCCCTGATAGAAAAGCCTTGAGAATTCAGGATTAGGCAGGAAAGTTTGGATCCGACTCTCAAAAGAAAACGAAGCGGATTATACCCGTATTGCTGAAGAGCATGAAGTTTGCAGCAGGGATATGGAGTGGAAGACTATTCCACTGTGAAGAATGCTCTTAAGGTCAATGACCAGAGCAGCTACTAAGCTGTAATCAGTCTCCACTAAAGATTGAGGCAAGGATTCTAGTATTTCAGGAGGAAGGGGGGCTATTGAATTACTACAATAATTACCTTCATTTTCTTTCTTTCCCTTTTTGTTTGCAGAGAGAGAGATCTGGTCTGCTCAAGTCAATGTGTTCCACATTGCTTGCTATGACTGTCTCCTAAATCCTTAACTTTTTGAGTAAAACCCACAGTAATCATTGAAAAATCATTTTGAGGGCCCATATGGGTCTTGTCAAGGTCTTCTTGGTGCTTCTGAAATGGAATCTTTTCACCTTTCATTAGCTACTTTTTTTTTTTTTTTTTTTGATCATTGCCTTAGGAAGTAGCACAGAGACTTGAGAAGAAAATGGCTATTTAATGTTATTCCCAGGTTACAATCAGTTTTTTGTAGGTTGGGATTGATTTTGCATAGTTCTGACTGAAGACAGAGGGATGGACAGGATGACCTTTGCCCTCCCAAATTCTGAGCAGGCCAGGGGGGCTGTGCAAGGTTTGGGTTCTGGCCAATACTAGGCACACTAAATGAATTGGGTGTTTATATACCACAAGCCAACACTCTGCTGAGAGTAGAATTTGAAGGAAGGGACTATAGTTCTCTGGGTCAGTTGTTCCTCCGAGAAACACTCACAAAGGTGTTCTCCGTTTCAGGCAAAACAATTACTCTAGAGACTTTCGGAGTTTCAAGACAACTGAATGCACGATAAGAAAGGGGATATCTTGGAGAAGATAGACTGTTCATCTCTACTGGGATTCTTCTGTAAGTCACATTATTGATTTCAAGGCAAGAGGCCATGAAAGTGTGCCTTTCCTTGAGACAGTGAACTCTCTGTTTTCTGAAGTGAGTGGAAAAAAAGGAGTGTATTGGTTCCCCATGTCAGTTTCCAGAAATGAGTATACCGTACAACGTACTTCATCTATGATGTTACCAAATATAATTTATTGTTACTCAGATGATTCAGAAGACCTTCTGGGATCTCATCAAGATAAACAACAAATATTTTGTGCTGCAGCTGTGTGGAGGAGACATTGCCCAGTGGCTTCTAGAAATGAGTCAGGAAAATAAAAATAAATGCCTTTCTCTGTTATAACATGTTCTAAACCAGTCATTCAGTCAATTGGAGTTTACAGTTTATTTATAACTATTGAGGGATTAAATAGGCATGTGGAGGATATAAAGAAATGTAAGTAGTAGAGCCACTCACTGCAAGCAGAGTTACATCTACAAAAGTTCTTTGTTACAACTTAAGACTAGAACTTGGTATTTGGGGTTTGTGATGGGTTTGCTAGATCTGCTCCTCCTGTCTACTCTGCCTGCTATCTAATATGCCTTCTTGCACTGTGGTGGCTGGAGACCCAAACGCCACACTTCCCAGACTACGCTGCCCTCAGGGTTCCAGATGTCATTTAAGTCCTGCCATTATGTTGTACTGTGCGATGTTTAGAAGGTAAACATGTCCAATGCTTAGAAGGTAGAAATGAGGCAGAGGCCATGCTTTCACTGCTTCTGTTTTTTCTTTTAAAAGTTGGGTCATGGAGGCATTTGAATTTTCTTTTTCTTCTTTTTTAATTTTTTGATGTTTATTTATTTTTGAGAGGGAGAGAGAGACAGAGCATGAGCAGGGGAGGGGCAGAGAGAGAAGGAGACACAGAATCCGGAGCAGGCTCCAGGCTCTGAGCTGTCAGCACAGAGCCCGATGTGGGGCTCAAGCTCATGAACTGTGAGATCATGACCTGAGCCCAAGTCAGACTGTTAATCAACTGAGCCATCCAGAAGCCCTGAGGCATTTGATTTTTCTGCAGCAGCATTAGCAGAAGTGCGTGAGTGTCAAGAGACAGTCACAGAAAGCTCACTTTCAAGTGAGGATTAAAGCGTGTCTGGTTTGGTGTGGCACCAGCTTCCTGTCCATGAGGGCCACCCTGCTGTGGTGGCTTCTGGACTTCAGCAGTCATATCGTTTAAGAGGTGGCAGTTTCCTAATCTTGGGAGAACCAAGACCTCCCTTGGTGACCCAGATCTACCATGTAGTTTGGGGAGCCATTTCTGAAATGTCAACCTAAATCCTTCACTCTCCTAATGATTCAGTAAGCATTTAAAATTAAAAAAAATTTTTTTAAAGCTTATTTATTTATTTTGAGAGAGAGAGAGGGAATGAGTGGGGGAGGGGCAGAGAGAAAGAGAGAGAGAGAGAATCTCAAGCAGGCTCTGCACTGTCAATGCAGAGCCCAATGTGGGGCTCGAATTCACAAACCCCAAGACCTGAACCAAACCTAAACCAAAATCGAGAGTCAGATGCTTAACCAGCTGAGCCACTCAGACATCCCAATTCAGTAAGCTTTTTAATGCCCTATAATAATTTTTTTCGTTCCTCATTTTCTTGCTCGAATGGCTTATGTTCTCCGGAATTAAACCATGTTCTTTGGAATTATGTCTGTGACTGTGATTGGATTTGTTTTTTTTTTGTTGTTGTTGTTTTTGTTGTTGTTGTTTTCATTTGATTGGGTTTGAAAGTAGCAATGATTATGTTAGCATCAGAATATGGAATACCAGCAGTATATGACATGGAGTGGGAAAGTAATTTCTTAAAACATTGATCACTTGAAATGAAGTGCCCAGTGAAGGCAAAGACTTTAGTAGAGTGCCTGCTGACCATCATGGTGAGAATAAGGAATACGAGATCTGTGGAATTGGGTGGCTGTTTATACCACATTGGAGAGCTTCGAAAAAGAAAATGATATAATCAGGATTTTAAAGTTATTGTCAGGCGGCATGATCAGAGGACTAAGGAGCTTCCGTGACTTTCTAGAAAAATCATTTATTTCATGTAGCTGCAGAGCTCATCCATTCTAACATCAAATACCATTTGATCCTTTGCACTGATGATTAAAAGATAATCTAAACTCATAGAACCATTCAGTCTTTTATGTAGAACTTTGGGTATTGATTGGGACAGAGTGAGACCCTGACAACTGGGGCTATTTGGGTGGGTTCGGTTGAACCTGAGTACCAAGATCCCCAAAACTCCTTTGAACCTCCGTTGCCATAGAAGCATCTTGTCCTTCCCTGTCTGATAAGGCTGGTCCAGCCTTGCTTAAAGACTCTGTAATGGCCTTACCGAGATGGTTTCCTTGCCAGGGGCATTTCCGTGTTCTTCCTGCCCCTGTTTCCTACCACTCATTGTTCTAGATCTGTAAGTAGAGTCAGACACCAGCATGTCCCCAGAAGGACAAGTACAATGTCTATCTTATGAGGCAAAGTTTTACACAACCGAGGAATTGTAAGATTTTGCTCATTTATATCAGCAAAAACCTAGGGAACAGGTGTGGGAATGGATTATGAGAATCTAGGCCAGAGAGGAAGAAACTTAATTTTAAATCTGGCTTAATTTGTTGGTGTGGGTGCGTTTCCCAAAGATTCTGGGTTCATTGTTCTAGTTGGTGCAACCAGTAATGGTTGTAACTCTTGGCCTGGCTGAATGACTGGAAATGGGACTCAATGGTGGCCTATATGGAAGGAAATTCCATGGTATAATGTAGGGGTAAGAATCTTAAGAGAAAGGACTATTGAAGTAGGTATTTCACATATGATGTATGAACTAGTAACTAACTAAGGAGGTCCAGAGGATATTCTTTTCACCCATGCATTGAGAAACAAAATTGTGACAAATATATCCTTGAAAATATTACAGTGGAGTCCTCTCTAGGTCAGGGGTAAAGGTGAGAGATGCTGCCATTGAAATGGGAATTTTGATTGCAGTGGGTCTGTTGAGATCTGGGAGTGGCAGAGGACAAGTAGCAGTAGTTAACTGCATGATTCAAGGTGGAAGCTGCTTCTGGTAATAGAGCTGGAATAGTTAATTGGGTAGTTGGTTGATCATGGGTAGTTAATTGATCATGACGTTTCCAGGAATGGAATGAATAGATAACTGGTCTATCAGGATCCTGCTTGATATACATAATAAAAAATACTCTCTTTGGGAAATAGGCCTGGCTTGTTTTTCATGGAATACCAAGTGACCATGCAACCCAAGCTGTCCATGGGTTGGTGTCGTCTGATTAATCAAGCTATAAGAATGGGTCTTCTCATTCTTCATTCTTCAACACTTCATCATTAAGTGGTCTTGAAGGCACAAGTACATTGCCTGAACAAAGGGCTCACACTCCCAGAGTATCACCTATTGTTACATTGTCCTCTCCCTTAATCACTACCTATACATCCTTGGGGGTGGGCCCAATGAGCATGTTAACTGGGTAAAGAAGAAAATCAAGCCTGGTTTACAGATGTGTCCCTCACGATATGCTTGTGTCAGCTGGAAGTCAACTTATGTAGCATTACAGCCCCACTCAATGGTAACTTTGAAGAACAGAAGGGAAAGAAAAATCTCTCACAGGGAAGAACTTGTAAATATTACCTGAAAATAAAGATATTCAGAGGACCAGGCTGAATCATTGGTAATGGTTAATGGGCACTGGAATAGCTGGATGGTTAGACATTTAGAGGGGAAAAGATAGGAGCACTGGTGTCAAGGACCGAGGAAAAGGTATGTGAATGGAACTGTTAGGATGGTCACACATATCTTCATGTTCAGGATAGGGCATGTTTTGAGGATTAGTTGCTAAAAAATAAGTTGGACACACTGACCTGTTTTGTAGATATCTGTAAGCCCTTCTTTCCACGATCTGACAGTGTTTCCTCATAATTAGGTTCAGGTTATGCATTTTTTGGCAGAAATATCATGTAACTAATATTGGGTCCTCAGTGAAAAGAGCAGGAAGCACATAATATCAATTTGTATAATTAAATTGAAATTTGAGATTGCCACTCACCATTTGAGCACCTCCTGCAAATGAACCAACAGGCAAAAGAGAGGTCATTATCAGGTCAGCTGGGTGATTGAGCCCTGTTATCAAGAGGAAATACGATTGCCATTATACAATGGGAGCAGAGAGAAATATTTTTGGAATGGAGGGGATTCTCTGGAGCATTTCATAGTAGTGCTGTGCCCAGTGGGAAAAGTGGTATTAAATTATATATTTAATGTGTATATTAAATACATAGCTTTAATGGAAGACTACAGAAATCAAATATAATCAGGATCCCCTAGTGTTCAGATTTACTAGGAATAAAGATCTGGGTGACTCCACCAGCTAAATAACTTGGCCCAGCCCTGATGCTGACTGAGGGTGAAAGTAACCTACAATGGGCGTGGAGGACAAGAGTCATAAATACCAACTATAGACTTGCCCCTGAAACTGGACTTATCATAATCATCAATGGTTTCTTCCTTGCTCCGACATGTATATTTTATATAATTAACCATTTCCCTTCCTCCTTTATCCCTTTCCCCACAATTTTACATATGGTCTACTGATGGTGGTTAATTTTATAAGTTAATTTATATATAATAAATACCCTGGTGGAATTGAAGCTGAACTAGAGAAGGAATGAATATCACTCAAAGATAGATGCAGAGACTCATGGAACTTTGGGTCTCTTTTGAGGGGAAGGAAGCACATTTTTTTTTTAAAGTACAGGGACGGTTATGTTATTATTGTCTGGGAGTTTAAATACGGAGAGAATGTAAGTATGGGTGTTGGCACAGCAGAGGAACAGTCTATGGCACTTATGGGGGATTGGTGCTCAATACCCATTCAGATTTTTTTCTGTGAACTTTCATGATCTGCAGAAGTTACGTAGTAGAAGTTTTATTGGTTCTGTTGCAGCTAAGATTTTGGATGTCATTTAGGCTGAGCCAATCAAGCACACTTGGGTAAGATTATGGAGGTGGAAGTGGAGTGGACGCTATGCTCTGCTGTGCTTGTTTTTTTCTAAAATGCAGAGTCACGGGGGGATTTAGTTTTCTCTGTGACAGCTTCAACATAGGGACCAGTGTCTCGTAACCCAGCAGGCTTGAGTACTAAGAGGCAGAGCATTGGGCCTCCCTTCTGCTGGTGTGTATGCAGCCACGATACAACTTTCCGACGTGGCAGCCTCCGCATTGTAGCAGCTTCCTGATCACATCAGTGTAGTGATTCTGGAGCCAGCTGCTTCTTGATCACAGCAGAGGCAGAAACTCTTTTGGAGACCTGTTTCTGCATTATGGCTTTTTGTTCCTGAAAGCTTGAGTTGGAGGCTGTGTCTTCAGCTTTCCCAACGATTCAGTAAGCTTTTACCATAGCCTGCAATAAGTATTTTTCCTGCCTAACCTAGCTACGATGGATTCTGTTCTTTGCAAGTAAAACTTGATCTCTATACATACAGGCTTAGGAGACCACTATTCCTATGTCAGTACTTTACATGAGGAGCGAGCAAAGTTCAGGTGTGGCTTCTCCACTACGGCTGGTTATATTCCCTACTTATTCTGGAGAGAAATCCGTCAAAAATGACATGTTAGTTTATGTCTTTTATTGCCCTTTCATCTGCTTTTGATTCTAATAAGAAGCAGTATGAAGAATATGAGACCAAAAATTGCAGAGACACAGAGAGGTTAATGAGAACATATATCACACCCTCTCTGACAGTGGTTCTCAAACTCACCTGCACGTTAGAATAATGTGGGGAGTTTAAAGAATTCCTGATTCCTGGGCTGTACCCAGATCAGTTAAATCAGAATTTCTGGTGTGAGTCCCAGGATTCAGTATTTTGAAAGCTCTCCAGGTGATTCCAATGCGTTTTCAAGGTTGAAGAATCAGTTAAGTCTGGGAAGAAAGAGGTGACTTTTTGGGTTACGTAGGAGTTACAGCTGGGGAGAAATAAAATATTAGTAAAGTAGCAAATTTACTCTCTCACAGTCAGAAATCCAAAATGGGTCTCACTGGACTAAAATCAAGGTGTCTGTAGGGCTGGGTTCCTTCCTGAAGATGCTAAGGGAGAATCTGTTTTCTTGCTTTCTCCAGATTCTAGATATTGTCTGCATCCCTTGGCTCTTGGCCCCCTTCTCTCTTCAGAGCTGGTTGAGTCTTTCTCACGATGCCGTCTTCCTAGTGTTGACTGTCTTCTTCTCTCACTGTACAGCCCTGTGATTCCATTGGGCTCACTACAGTAATCTAGGGTCATCCTCTCCTCTCAAGGTCAGTTAATTAGCAACTTAATTCCAACTCCAACCTTAATTCCTCCTTACTACGTAACCTAACATAGTCACAGGTTCTGCAGGTTAGAATGTGGATATCTTTGGGAGAGCCATTATTCTGCTTATCATAAGGAAATAAGGGACAAGGACACTGGAGAAGAGACATCCTTGGGATTCCTTCCACATACTTTTGAATCAGAAGAGGTAATTGGAGGGGCCAAGTCACTCAACTATTACAATAAAATAAGATAAAAACAGAGAGGGAGGCAAACCATAAAGGACTCTTAAATACAGACAACAGGGGCACCTGGGTGGCTCAGTTGGTTGACTGTCTGACTTTGGCTTCGGTCCTACTCTCACAGTTCATGAATTTGAGCCCTGCATCAGGCTGCTATCAGCGTGTCAGTGCAGAGCCCCCCACTATGGATCCTCTGTTCTTTTCTCTCTCTGTCCCTTCCCCATGTGTGCACTCTCTCTCAAAAACTAAATAAAACATTTTAAAAAAAAGTTTAAAAACAGAGAACAAACTGGGGGTTGCTGGAGGGAAGGTCAGTGGGGAGATGGGCTAAATGGGTGATGGGCATTAAGGAGGGCACTTGTGATGAGCACTGGGTGTGATGAGCAGCACTGGGTGTTATATGTAAGTGATGAATCACTAAATTCTACTCCTGAAACCATTATTACACTATACGTTAACGAACCTGGATTTAAATTAAAAAAAAAAAAAAGAAAACATGAAAAAATAAACAAAACTTATTGCCACTCAGTATAGGAGCTATCCATCTTAAAAAAACCTATTACAGTATTAATTCGGATGTGATGAGAAGCCTGGTACACTGTATATTCATACTTATTTAAAAAATTTTTTTTAATGTTTATTTTTGAGAGAGAGAGAGAGAGAGAGAGAGAGCATGAGCAGGAGAGGGGCAGAGAGAGAGGGAGGCACAGAATCCGAAGCAGGCTCCAGGCTCTGAGCTGTCAGTACAGAGCCCCACGCGGGCCTTGAACCCACGAACTATGAGATCATGACCTGAGCCAAAGCTGGACACTTAACTGACTGAGCCACCCAGGTGCCCCTGTATATTCATACTTCTGTAAGAAGCAGTGTTAGCCAGAATGGATTGCTAAGAAATTAGATAATAATTTGGGATTGTTTAGTTTGTTACTTTTCACCTATGTGCAAAATTATATTTCAGTGATTTGAAATTTTTGTGCAATCACCTGGATACCTGGCTATAGATAATAGGATAATACAAACATGCAAACCTTCCAATTTACTGATCTGTGCCCTATTGTGAGGAATCAGGAGGTTCCTGCCGGCCACAAACAGGCGGTCCTGCTAGCTAATTGTTTTTCTCTTTTTAAGAGCCATTTGACATTAACCATTTTAAAATGAAAATTATTCTTTTGGCAGATGTCCTCCAAAATTTATTGCTCTGTATCTAGTAACGGCTGCTGCAGGCTAATTCATGTAGTTCCTCTAGGGGCCCATTGTGCAGCTAATTCATCCAGGCAGGTTCACTGGGAAGCTTCTGCTCATGAGAGTATTTCTGAGATTTTTTTTTTTGACCTTGGTGAATGATTGGTAACACCTGCTTTAACGAGAGTCTATGCCAAGAGCTTCAGAGCCACCTTCCATGGTAGAAAATGCCACAACCTTAGCGTTTACTTGTTGCTATGCTAGAGTAGACCGTGTCTCTTGAGGAAATTCCTGACTTTGTGACAGGTATTCAACAGATGCTTACTTTACCACTTATTTATCTGATCTTAAAAGCATCTGGAAACACCCTTAACCAGCATCTTGGACTGTCTACACATTGGGTCTTTGGAAACTAGTGATCTGTGTTTCCCCGGGGGCCATACTAGATGGAGAGGCGGGTGGAGTTGGGTTGAAATAATGGAAATAAAGTTGGATATTTCTGGTCCACTGGCTGCCCCCAGTGCGGACTCGCAAGATCTTCAGCCTCACCCTGCAATCCCGTTTTTAATTCCAGTGGCTCCTGCTGTGTCGTCCTCTCCCGGCTTGAGGTCGACCTCATGGGTCCTGGCTCCTAGGTTGCTGCTCTGCTGCCTGGAAACTACTCTCTGTAGCTAAATTTGAGGCACAATTCTGGGCCCTCTATGAGCTGCCTTGGGCTTTCCTGTGTCTTGATTTTCTATTTTTGTTTATTTTATCTCTGCTGTTGATTCCTTATTCTAATTTATATTATGTCGTAATATTATTGTACAGGTTCTTGCTGAAAAGGTCTTCAAGTCCTCCGAGGACTAATACAGGACACAAATAAATATTCAGAAGAGTGACACTGATGTCCCTCTCCCCAGTGAGAGACTGCTGAGGAATGTCGACTGTGTATTTTATCCCTATATATCGAAAGAGCTTGGGGATGATGCAAATATCACCCATTTCACTACGTTGATCAAGAGAGGTCTTGGTTGCCTGGGTCGGGAGAGGGGAGCTTTACCTTATCAGGCACATTTTCCAAGTATTCCAGATAGGCAAATGACCGTGAAACTATCACATACCAGGATTTAGTCTTGGGGCTGACTAGGTGGAAAAAATTGTCACCTGGGTCTTTCATTTTTGTAAAAAAAAAAAAAAAAAGTAAAAAAAAGGAAGACATTAAATATAGCTAACTGAATTTCCAATCTTGAAAAAATGTTTTCTGGCATCAATTTAAAAATACAATTTTAGCTCAATTGGCAGCATCTAACAATCAGATTTTTAAAAATGTCATTTTGGACCGTGTGTCTAGGGTAGAAGTTGTCCTGGGGAAAACTTGCAAAACTCGTCCATCTGATTCTTGGTCTCTCTCTTTTTCTCTCCTCTTTCTCCTCCTCTCCACCTCTTACTGTGCATTTCTCCTCATTTTTCCTCCTCCCTTTGCCTAATACTGTATGGAGTTTCCACGCGGGCCCCACTGCTGCACTAATAATACCGGTAGCGGCTATTTATCAAGCCTTCGCCACTTGCCAGGCGCTGTGCGAAGCACCCCAGATACATTACCTCACTCGCTCCTCCCCACAGCCCTCCAGGAGGACGGGCAAATTTGTGTAATGAGCCCAGTCAGACATGCTGGTTAACAGCTCCATTATGTCCTTTGTCAGCACTCCAAATAACAGTTATTGGTATTCTTGACTTTTTCATGCTTGGCTTAAAATTTATTGGTAAATATGATGCTGGCTACGGAAAGGAACTAGCAGGTGGACTGTGGGGAATTGGAGTTATGTTTTATATATACTTTTAATCCTTTCCCTGAGCAGTAATCACTGCTGGTAAATGAAAGTACTGGGAGCTGTTGTTTCATATTGAAATGGCACTGCTTCCTTCCCTGGAGTTGTTTTAACACTGGTAGGGATGCGTCAGAGCCTACAATGTAGGAAAGTGTAAAGTTTTGAGTTAAACTTTCCTAGTAGGCTCAATATTAACCATCGTTTTCAGTACTTAACCATAACAGAAAACAAAAGTACCAAGTCTCTGTGTGCAGTATTTCATACGCAAGATGTCCTAAACTGTCTCTGGAAGGTTGGAGGCAAGGAATCAGGAAAGTATGGCAGGTCTGTGCTTTGGATCCTGAGGCTGGGGTTTATGTTTGTTTGTTTTCCTCTTTTCTTGGCATGTACCTCACCTTCCTCCCTTCCTCACTGTCCTAGCGAACCCACCTATGCGCAGAGTTCTCCAGAGTTCTGCTTCACATGCAAAGACCTAAGGTTGCTTTCAAAGTCAGAATCTGGAGCTCTGGGGACTGGCAAATGTTCCCCAGTCAGGCAGCCGGGTTCTCACACGAGGGACAGAGCGAGCTTGTTGGGTGAGAGGGCACCGAGGGAGCACGGTCTTGCATCAGATGCTGCAGGTCTTTCATCACGCTGTTCCGGCAGCGACAATGAGGCTGGAACAACCACAGCTGGAAACTGATGCAACAGGACGGAAGGGGCTGGTAGCACTGGGAGTTAAGTGGCCCTTGCAGGACGGGAGATGGGAGGGGAAATTGAAAACAATGTCTTGAGGCACTGAATTTAAATTACCAGCTGCCCGTTACCTGAGACCATCCCACGTCTTTTAAGATGAGCTTAAAGAGAATACAGTTAAGTCCCTCACAGGGCAAGTGTTAGAGATTCATCAGAATATCAGCCTTTCTTAGTTTCATTAACATGAATAAGTTCTGGACAACAGCTGGGTTCCTAATACAGTCACTAATTTGTGAAAGGAAGCTTTATTTTTATTTTTTTAATTTTTTAACGTTTTATTTATTTATTATTGAGAGACAGAGAGAGACAGAGCATGAGTATGGGAGGGGCAGAGAGAGGAGGAGACACAGAATCTGAAGCAGGCTCCAGGGTCTGAGCTGTCAGCATAGAGCCCAGTGTGGGGCTCGAACTCACAAACTATGAGATCATGACCTGAGCCAAAGTCGAATGTTTAGTAGACTGAGCCACCCAGGCACCCCACGAAAGGAAGATTTAATGTTAAACAATCCACGACTTACTGGAGTGGGCTGAATAAAAGCCCCCAAAGATAATTGATCCTAATACTCGGAACCTGAGACTATTTCTTTATTTTTGAAAAGTTGTTTTCACAAGTGTGATCGAGTTAGGGATCTAGAGAAGGAAAGATAATCCTGCATAATCATACTGTAATCCTTTTCAGAAGGAAACAGGGAGATTTGACATACAAAGAAGAGGAGAAAGTGATGTAGCTATGAAGGCAGAGATAGGAGGGATGTGGCCACAAGCCACAGATTGCTGGCAGCTCCCAGACACTGGAAGTGACAAGGAGCAGAATCTGCCCTTGAGCCTATGGAGGGAGCTCAGCCCAGTTGACACAGTGATTTTGACCCAACAATGACAGTGATTTCAGATTTCTTGCCTCCAAAACTGCGAGGGAATAAATTTTCTTGTTTTAAGCCGCCCAGTTTGTGGTCATTTATTATAGCAGACATAGGAACCTAATACACTTACCTAACTTGAACATAGTGTGTTAGACTCTTATGTCATAAATATAGATCTCTCTATTGAAAAATACGTCAGAAACTGCATGTGCTTGTAGAGAAGAAGATACGAGAAATTGGCAGCCACGGTTGCTTCTGGGAAAGGGAACCAAGAGAATAGAATCTAAAATAAGAGGCAGACTTACTGTTACATTTTATATATTCTGGTTCTGTTTGAGATTTTTTTCAAATGCATGTATTTCTTTTTTTTTTTTTTAAATCAACTTTTTATAGTCCTATAGATCAATGGAACAGAATAGAGAGCCCAGAAATAAACCCATGATTATACGGTCAACTAATCTTCCACAAAGGAGGCAGGGATATGCAATGGGAAAAAGACAGTCTCTTCAACAAATGATGTTGAGACAACTGTACAGCCACATGCAAAAGGATGAAACTGGACCCCTATACGAAAATAAACTCAAAGTGGAGTAAGGACCTAAAGGTGAGACCTGAAACCATAAAAATCCTAGGAGAGAGCACAGGCAATATTTTCCCTAACCTTGGCTATAGCAGCATTTTTCTAGATATGCTTCCTGAGGTTAGGAAAACAAAAGCAAAACAAAAACAAACAAACAAACTAACAAAACCCGAAACGAAACTATTGGGACTACTACATCAAAACAAAAAACTTCTGCACAGCAAAGGAAACAATCAGTAAAACTAAAAGATAACCTACTGAATGGAGAAGATATTTGTAAACGATGTATCCAACAAAGGGTCAGTATCCAAAATAGATAAATAACTTATACAACTCAACACCAGAAAAACAAATAATCCAACTAAAAAAACCAGGCAGAAGACATGAGCAGACACTTCTCTAAAGAAGACATGCAGATGGCCAACAGATACATGAAAAGATGCTCAATATCACTCATCAGGGAAATGCAAATCAAAACCACAATGAGATATCACCTCACACCTGTCAGAATGGCTAAAATCAAAAACACAAGAAACAACAAGTGTTGGGGAGGAAGCGGAGAAAAAGGAACTCTATTGCTCTGTTGGCAGGAATGCAAACTGGTGCAGCCACTGTGTAAAACAGTATGGAGGCTCCTCAAAAAGTTAAAAATAGAATTACCATATGATCTGGGAAACGGCACTACTCGGTATTTACCCAGAGAATATGAAAACACTAATTCAAAAGGATACACGCACCCCTATATTTACTGCAGCATTATTTATGATAGCCAAATTATGGAAGTAACCTGAGTGTCCATCAATAGATGAATGGATACAGATGTGGTACATATACACAATGAAATATTACTCAACCATAAAAATGAATGAAATCTTGCCATTTGCAACAGCATGGTTGGGCTAGAGAGTATAATGCTAAGTGAAATAAGTCAGTTGGAGAGAGACAAACACCATATGATTTCACTCATATGTGAAATTTAAGAAACAAAACAAACAAAGAGAAAAAAAGAGACAAACCAAATCCCAGACTCTTAGCCACAGAGAGCCAATGGATGGTTACCAGAGGGGAAGTGGGTGGAGGGATGGGTGTACAGGTGAAGGGGACGAAGAGTACTGAGTCATGTGCGGACCTGTTGAATCACTATATTATAAACTTGAAACTAATATAACCATATGTTAACTGTACTGAAATTATAAATAAGTAAATAAAATATAAAAAATACCTTTTAAATTTAGGGTAGTTTTAGATTTCCAGAAAAATTACAAATATGTCTCAGAGTTTCCATATTCCTACATCTAGGTCCCCCTATTATTAGCATCTTCTATTATTAGTATGGTACATTTTTCACAATTTGTCACAATGAACCAATACTGATACACTGTTTATATACTTTATTGGAATTTCCTTCGTTTTTACCTAATGTACTTTTTCCGTTCTAAGAGCCCATCTAGGACCTCACATTACATTTAGTTGTCCTGTCTCCTTAGGCTCCTCTCGGCTGTGATAGTTTCTCCAGACTACCCTTGTTGTTGATGACCTTGACGATTTCAATAAGTACTAGTCAGTAGTGGCTACTAGTCAGTATAATATCTCTTAATTGGGATTTGTCTGGTGTTTTTCTCATGATTAGACTGCAGCATTATTCCCTTTGGGAATATATTATGAGTACAATAAAGATACTTGTGTAGATTAAGGTCAGGATTAAAAGAGCATATATGTGTATGCAGATACAAATATTGTTTAGGACATTATTTAGCATTTAGTATACACTGCATAGGTAATATATATTACTGGAACTGCTCTTTTATGAGGTAAAAGGTTAACAGCATACACTAAAATAAATGTTTGAATAAAAAGATGTTATGTAGGATAATGGGGTAAAGTCAGAAAGATCTCAGCCCATCAGTTGGAAGTTCCATGATCTGGGGCAAATAAACGCTCTGAGCTTCAGTTTTGAAATCTGTAAAATGGGGGTAAGAATACATGCTTAATAGGGTGGTGGTAAATAGTAAGAAGAAAAATGTGTAAAACTTAAATGCAACTACAATAAATTTTGCGTTATTCTTAAGTTTAATATTCGAAGATTAACTAGATACAATGGATTGTGGCTAATTTCCTGGTAATACAAGTCAAGTACAAATAGAGCAGCCAAGTTGTTGCTTTCAGTTGGCTGTATTTATAAACATCACAGCCCTTCTAATTGTGATTTATCCATCAAATACCTGTCGTCCGTCAGAGGCGAAGTTGTGAGCAACACAAAGTTACGTAAGACGGGGTGCTTGCTTACGGTGTAACTGGAGCAGGAATGAAACGGCCCCTGAGTGTGGAAGAAGGAGGGGGATTTCTGGCAGTGGGGGCAACTTCGTCTTGAAATAGAGGTGGTTAGAATTTTTGTACCTTATCTTCTCTTGATTATCAATCTATCAAATGCATGCTGCAGAAAATTTGAAAAAGTATAGACAAGTAGAAGGAAAATATTCGAACATAAATCTATTTGGCCACGGTTCCTTCCAATGTTTTTAACCGTGAATTTTTAAAAAAATTGCTGAGATCATATTATATATACAATTTAGTATCAGTTTTTTCCCATTTACTGCATCATGAACATTTTTTTTTATAACATTCAGATTGTTCCTCAAAGCATCATTTAAAATGTTTTAAAAAAACATAGTATTTCTGTGTGCTAATAGGAAACAGGTTTGGCTGTTCTGAAAGAGACCCAAAATAAGAGTGGGTTCAACGAGATAGAAATTTATTTCTCTGTGGTGGCCCTCCGAGCCAGAGGCTCAGGCTTCTTTATTGTATAGCTTTGCCCTCCCCCGGGGTGGCCCTCATCTGCACCATCCAAGATGTCTCACCACCACGTTTATGTGAACATGAGAAAGAAGGGAAAGCAGATAGGGAAGACTCACCCCTAATCTTTAAGGACACACCCCAGAATATATGCCTATCACTTCTGCTCACGTCCCATTGACGAGACTGGTCATTTGGCTCTAACTAGCTGCAAGGAAGGACGGGAAATGTATTTATTCTAGGTGATTCTCTGCTCTGCTAAAAACCAGTGTTTCTACTTCTTTTGTTTCTCCTTCTGTAGAAGGAAAAGACGGATATTGTGGGTCGACTAGCAGTTTCTGCCACCCTTTGTATGGCCACATACTGCTTCTAGACACCACATGCTGTTGCTAGAGGTTTTTGATATTTGCGTTTTCTTTTGCTTTAATGATAAATCTTTAACATTTTTGTGTTTACCAAGTGTCAAGTGTTTCACATATTAGTTCATTTAAGCCTCACATGAATCTTATAGATAAATACTGTTATCCCTATTTTAAAATGTGGAAAGTGATGTTCAGGAGTTTGCACAAGATTGTATTATTGGTAAGTGGAGTGGCCAGCATTTGAACCTAGAGTCCATATTCTATAACCACCACTGTATGCTTCTCATCTTTGACCACGTACTGATGACTTCCTTGAAGATTTCTAGAAGAGGAATTACTGAGTTAATGGCTATGGACGTTTTTGAGGCTTTTGATATCTCTTTTCCAATTACTTTAATTTTTTTAATGTTTATTTTTGAGAGAGAGACAGAGAGTGACTGGGGAGGGGCAGAGAGAGAGGGAGACACAGTATCTGAAGCAGGCTCCAGGCCCTGAGCTGTCAGCACAGAACCCGCCGCGGACTGTGAGATCATGAACTGAGCCAAAGTCAGACACTTAACCGACTCAGCTACCCAGGTGCCCCAGAAGTGCATTCTTGAGTACAGAAATTGGGGCTGATGGAAAGCTGTACAATTCATTTCCAGGCTCACGTTTGTTCTTAGGTTGTCTCGAGTAAGTCATCATGTAATCAATCCATGGTTTACACGTGTAGACACCACCTGTGGAACATAGGGTGGCAGCTCCATTAAAATAAGACTCTTGTCTATAGGATAAAATGGGGGAGACGTCTAAGTGACCTGTTATTGAATTGCCTTAAAATCTCTTCAAAGGCATTGAGACACCAACTGGAAAAAATTCTTCCTTATTCCCTCCTTTCATTTCTGTCAAATTTAATTTTTTTGTTGTTTTCTTTTCCTGGAACTCTAGTAGCTGTCAAGCATGTATTGCTGGGAGCCAAATTGGCCATTTTATCTCTGTCCATTGCAGAGCCTTTGATTTTTCTTTCTAGGGGTAATGCATTTCCACTGAGAGGACAGCTATGTGAAAATGCACTTCTGAAACAAGATTTGTTCTGCCAGCTTCTTTCGATTTGTCAAAAGGACAAAAATCTCCCCAGCCTCCGTCTGTAATAACGCCCGCAGATTACTTAGCATCATCTTCCACCTGCTTTTATTATCCGGATTATCTACTGCGTGTGGCAGGGAAGGAGAAGATGAACACGTTGACAGTGTAGTGTTCTGTGTATCCACGTATTGCCAAAGCTAGCTGTTTTCAACAAGGTGTCTTATCGCTGATTAAAATGATCAGGGCCTATAGGTATAAAAGAAACAATGGTAGAGTTTTCCCACAAGCCTTTGTCATAACTCTGTCACATGCTGACACCGATTCCTGCAACACAAGTCCTGAGTTAAGCCATGATTATCCTTCAAAATAGAAGGATGAATGGCACATTCGGTAATGAAATTTTTTGAGGTTCCTCTGTGCTCTATCCGGTTAGAAAGAGGCATTTTTTTTTTTCGAAAATCTTCATTTGCAGAGATGGAAACTGAGGTCACTAATCACTTGAGGATTTTTGCCTTTTCAATCCAACTGGGTATGAGCAGTGTTGAATATTCAATATAACTTTAAAATTTTTTTTAACATTTTAATTTATTATTGAGAGACAGAGAGAGACAGAACATGAGCAGGGGAGGGGCAGAGAGATGGGGAGACACAGAATCTGAAGGAGGCTCCAGGCTCTGAGCTGTCAGCACAGAGCCCGATGCGGGGCTTGAACTCACAAACTGCAAGATCATGACCTGAGCCGAAGTCGGACACCCAACCGACTGAGCCACCCAGGTGCCCCTCAATATAACTTTTAAGTCTCCTAACTCCCAGCACCGTCTTCAAAGCGTCTAAGGCATTCCTCTTCAGGCTGGCCATTTGCTCCGACACAGGCCCGATGTCTACTGCTTGTATATTTGATGTTAACAATGGATAGTGGAAAAGCAAAGAGAGATTTTTCTTGTCTTCAGAGAGTAGGTCAAGTAAAAAAAAAAAAAAGGATACTATCTCATTCTTGCCCCGGCCATGTGAGTAACACTGTCTTTTCTCTGGGTTCCTCCTCCTCTCCTTACCCTTCATCCCTGTCCTGCGCAGACCCATCGTGACAACGCTGTTGCTGGGCAGCTCCAGTTCACTGCCACCCGAGAGGGTTTCCTGGGGGTCAAAATCTGTGTCTCCCTCTCTCTCTGCCTCTCCCCCACACTTGTGCTCTGTCTCTCTCTCAAAAATGAATAAACATTAAAAAAAAGTGTCATGAAGCTCTCAAAATTTTTTTATGTTTATTTTTGAGAAAGAGAGAGAGAGAGAGAATAAGCAGGGGAGGGGCAGAGAGAGACACAGAAACTGAAGCAGGCTCCAGGCTCTGAGCTGTCAACGCAGAACCGGATGTGGGACTTGAACCCACAAACTATGAGATCATGACCTGAGCTGAAGTCGGACGCTTAACTGAGCCACCCAGGCGCCCCTAAGTTCTCAATTTTTAAAAAAGTCATTGAATTGTTTTTGTGATGTATGTTTGTTTATATTACATATATATATATACATATATGTAATATATGTATATACAAATATACATATAATGTATGTATACAAATATATACACACTGTATCAACTGTACTGCTGAAAGTCCCAGAAGGTAGTGCAAAATTAAGCAAATTTTGTTTTTGTGATTTCATAAAGGAAAACAGATGGAACACAGTGCCAGGCTGAAAGGAGCTTACCATGATAGGTAACTGACAAGCAAGGGTGTTAGAGATAGAATATCGAAATTCCAGAAACATTGGGAATGCCCGATTCAGGGAATTTAGACTCCATCTCGGGTAAAACCACCTCTTAGCTACACTGGTTCTTGACCCAGGGAAGGTTCTTCTCAGGGGACAGTTTAGAAATGCATGAGGGTATTTTTGGTTGCCACAGCAACGGGAAAGGGGGGATGGAAAAGGGGGAGGGGTGGTGGAGAAGGTAGAGGGGTGGGGGCACAGCCAACATTTAGTGTCAGGAATCCAGGATGCCCCATGCATGCAGTTCTCAGGACAGTCATGGATGGACTGTGTCACCGAAATAATAGTAACGTGTCTACGGAGAGACACAGAAGGACAAGAGGATAGTACTCAAACAGATGCTAACCATGGTCATTTGGAATTCATCAGGTTAAAGATGCTGCCATAGAAAGCTTGCTTAGTGTTGGTTCTGCGCTCACCTTGCTTTCAGACACTGGACAGGAAATGCACCGAGAGTCTCCTGGGCTTTCTCCATGTATCTCTCTGTGTGGTTGTGCTGTCATGAGTCACACAGGCTGGACCGGCCGCCCTTACCCACTTGGCCATGATCACCACCACCATCACCAGCCACCTGGCGGGGGAGCATCTTCTACAGGCAGAGACTGCTCTGCCTTTGAGATCACAAGCTTGTTTTGGATGCTGGAATTACATGAAAGTCTGAAAGAGGAGTGTGTTTAAGACCAAAGGCTGTAGAATCAAATCATCTTAGTTGGAATTCCAGCTTCACCGTTTGTTAGTTTTGTGACCCGAGGCAAGTTATTTAACCTAGTTTTCTCCTCTGTAGAATGGGGATAATGATAATAATTATCTTACAGAGTTTTAATAAAGATTAAATGAGACAATATATATAAAGAGCTCAGCACATAATAAGCACTCACTGAGTGTTAGCTATGTTTACAAGGGAGGTGAAGAGCCAAATTTGGCTGAAGGGTTAAGAGTGTGCCTGCTGGACCCACGCTGTTGAATTAAAAAAGTTAGTCCCATAGCTTGTGGCCTTGGGAAACCCACTTAAACTCACCACACCTCATTTTCCTCATCAGCAAAATGGGGGGTGATAACAGTCTCCTCTTCAGAGGGCTGGCGTGCCATGATTTTAACCACCTAGATCTCTCAGAACAATGCCTGGCACATAGGAAGCTGTCCAAAAACCTCTGCTATTATTTTAAAGGAGTAAGGCAGGCAAGCAATGGTAGGAAGGAAATAGGAATCTAGATTTTAAAGGACAATTAGTGAGCACCTTATATAAAATGATGAAAGGGGTAAGAGAAGCAATTTTTGTGAATGCGTAATAAGTACTTGGAACTTAACATCAAAGGAGTTGTTTGAGCATTGAATAAAATAAGACAGCCCCGTGCCCACTGTCAGTGGTGGTTTTCTTATCCCAGTTTTGCAGCTGAGCCTTACAGAGTTTCACCCAGGATCTCGTGATAGGCGATGGGCCCTTGGCTATATTTGCATGTAAGCCCCTGTTGTTTCCCTCCTCCTTGCTGCGTCCAGCCACAAGAAGGGAGGTGATGCAGGGGGTGTGGGGACATGAGGCATTAATTCAGCTGCAGTTAGGATTGCTACCTGGTTCCCAGGTTAATGCTTTCAAGTTCAGGGTTCTGCAGTGCCAGCCTCTTGATGACCACCAGAGGTCAGTGCTAACAAGGACTTTCTCCCCTTCCTTCTGTTTCCAGAGCTAAGTGCCAGAGTAGACTTAAATCTTCATTTGGCAAGAAGTACCATCAGCTATGTCTCTCTAAGAGAAATTTAACCTTGTCATGGAATCCATCTTCAAATTTATCCATGCGTGGAGTGATTTTGGAGGGCTGGGTCAGAGGAACATTTATTAGCGGAGCCCAGACGGAATTTGGAAAATGGGTAGTGATAGAACACTTAGATCTTGAAGACGGAAGTCCAAATCCTCACTTCCTAAGCAAAAACTTGTATTTCAAAGATAAAAGTTCCTTGAGAATGGTCAGTTGTGAAACCAAAAGGCATTTAAAACCTTGGATTCATGAGTTATTGACTGGCTATTATTCAGCAAAGTCTTTGAAATGTAGCTTCAGACTTTTAAATCATGGAGTGTAATTTATTCAGGACATAGGCCTATACACATACATACATGATTAGAATAAAAATTTCCTGAACAAGTATAAAATGTAGGGCACTGGTATTTCTTACTCTACTCTACTCTACTCTTCTATTCTTTTATTAAAAAGTGCTAGTTGCCGGAAGCACCTGGGTGGCTCAGTTGGTTAAGTGTCGGATTCTTGATTTTGGCTCAGGTCATGATCTCATGATTCATGGGTTCAAGCCCCGTGTCTGGCTCTGTGCTGACAGTGCAGAGCCTGCTTGAGATTCTCTCTCTCTGCCCTCCCCACCTTCTCTTTTTCTCTCTCTCTCCCTAAATAAATAAGTAAACATTTAAAAAATGCTAGTGGGGACCCACAAAACTTATGACCCCTAGTTTGAAAAACAGTGACCTAGGAGATTATCCCATACTATGTTTCAGATGAAGTCCTGGGTTTGCAATGCTTGGTCTGGTCAGGGTTAATTTCCAGAGTTAGAGTATTCTAAGGGAGAAAGCCACTGCTTTGGTTACGGACCTGGACTCCAACTTTTTTTAGGTTACTTATTCGCTGAAGCTCACCTTTCTCATATATAAAATGCATGTAATAATGCCACCTCACAGGACCGTTGTGAGCTGTCTGGTACATAACAGGTTTTCAACATATGCCTTCCCCTTCTGTATTGGAAGGGTTTTTATCTTCTACATGGTTAGAGTACCTTACTGTTAAACTAAATGAGGGCATTCTGGTGTGGAAGGGGATTAATGCTAAGAGCCCTGATTTAGGAATAGAGTAATCCTGCACATGGGGACCAGGCACAACGGCATGCAGAGACAGAGTGCTGGAAACCTCTCGGAGGTTTGGGGAGAGGGAGACATGTCCGATTTACAGTGATGCTTTCACTGGAATTCCTCTGTCTGACCCTCTCTTAGTGCTTATTACCTGGATGTTATTACTCGTTTAATGATTTTCCCTGCTAAGAACTGTGGTTGACTGGGAAACAGTAAGTGCCCCAAATGTTGCTGAATTAATGCACAATTATGGGTCAGACTTCTTATCTGGAGAATTTAGCCAAGAACCCCTGGGAGGCATTGAGGGAGGAGCTGGAAAGACTGAATTTTTAATTTTCAAGGTAATAAATACTAATCACTAGGGTATTGTGATTGTTTTATAATGGAGCTACTTAGACAGGTTTTGTTTGTTTGTCTGTTTCAGTCTGTGAGAGCCTCCTACTTATGTTACCCGAGGAGGAGACCCAGAACCCTGGGCATAAGAATCCCAACCACCATTGGCATTGTTTTCTTGTGATGTGTTTCTGTCTCTCCTCCTGTCCCACTAGACTGTAAATTCCTTGAATCTGTTTTATGATGATGCCTGCTGTTTTGAGATTACCTGCTCTCATGATCACCTACCTTCGAAGCTACCATAGCAAGGTAGATGTTGTTATATCTCCATTCTACAGATGACGGGACTGACACGCAGGGAGGGTATAACACTTCCTCAAGGTCACACAGTTAGGAAATAGCAGAGGCAGGATCCAAACTCGCCCCTGTAAGGCCAGAGCTGGGCACATACCCACAGCACTCATGGCACCCCCCTTCTTCGTGGCCTCGATATGCTTGCACTCAAATAAATATGAATTGATGGTTGGTTAGTTGGTAGGTGTAGGACTTTGTGATCTGATTCCTTGCAGACAAGTGGGAGCCTAACTTCCCAAGTCCGGGTTGGAGTGGAGCATTCCAGGATCCTGAGTCTGGTCTGTGGGGGCGTTGTTTCGGAGCACAGAGCCTGCACAACGGTGCTGTGAGGTGATGCCTTTGGGGGAACAGAAATGGAAAACCAGGAAGCTGTTTGAGTCCTCAGTGAGAGGGCTAGGCAGAGGGAGAGAGGATGATAGAGAGAGGAAGAGAAAGACGGCGATTACATGCAATCCAGGTGATGAGGTTTTGGGGTGATGGTGGGGTTTGGAGCCGACCGCCAAGAAAGAATTCTCGAAGGCATCTTTGGTGCAAAAAGGTGATTTTATTAAAGCATGGGGACAGGACCGTGGGCAGAAAGAGCTGCCCTCGGACCATGAAGAGAGACTGGTTATATATTTGGGACTTGGGGGCGGTAAAGTCAAGGGGAAGTTTCCAATGAGATTTTCATATGCTAACGAAGACTCCCAGGAGACTGCAGTCCTAGCTCTTGTCAAGCTAAGGTTGTTTTCCCTCTAGCAAAGCATTAGCATTAAGACAAGAGGGAGTGCTGGAGGAAAGTTTTACTCTGCCAGCCTCCGTATTTGTCAGTGGGCTGCGGGTTATGAGGGAATTTAGTTTTGTCTTCTTGCTTTTGTTCCCCATATCACAGTGGAGGGGAAGGTGATGTTGGGACTCCAGGAAACTGAGTCTATAGATTTCTGGAGATTAGGCTCTTGATAAGATTGCCTTTTTCTTTGTAATTTACTAAGATATTTGTAAACCAATGGAGACTCCTCTCCTGAATGACTATGATCCCTGTCAGTTAACCGTTTGTTTTCTTTCCTTTCCTTTGTTTTTGGGCAGCTAGGCGTGCCGGAAGAATATCATACATAACCCATGCCCCTCCCCACTCCGTGCCAGCTTGTACTTTGCCCTCAGCCTGCCTTATGCTCCCTCATCAAAGGGAGAGCAGAGGATTAAAGAGAAGGAAGACAGGGAGGTGGAAGAAATCCTCTGAGCCTCAGGAACAGAACCCCAGACAAACTCAAAGACACCTGTAGATTCCTGCCTGGATGGGAAGGAGCAGAGAACGATGCTTCTGGCTCCAAGAACAGGCTTGTGTTACAACCCAATCCTCTTTGGCCTGACTCCATTCCAGCTATATAGAGAGCTATTCATCACTCGAAAGATGAATAAATGTTAAAAAAAATATTTTAAAAAATCACCCTTTTGCACCAAAGACATCTTCAAGAATTCAATCCTCTTTGGCCAGACTCCATTCCAGCTATAGAGAGAGCAATTTCACAGACCCGTGAAACTTTAGAGCTGGAAAAGACAGCAAAGACTTCGAAGATTATTTGCTGCCATCGTGTGGCAAGATCGCTCTCTCTCTCTCTCTCTCTCTCCAGCTAAAGCCACCCTACACACACTGTGTGAAACAAAAGTAATAATAACATCAGCACTAATAGTAGCCAAAAGCGATAGTAAAAATACAATTGCTAAAGCAAGGATGCTGACGGATCAGAAGTAAAAACAGCAGTAATAGCAGGCATGGCTGTCTTGGTGCACTGATTTTCAGGTATATTTCAGTCCCAGAAATTGCTACAGTGTAGTGAGCACGCGTATGTGCTGGGCGTCAGCTAGTATTACCTAATTAAATACCCATAAAACTCCATGATGCTGATGATACTGATGAGGGAGCAGGGGGCAAGCCGAGGACAAAGCACAGGCTAACAACATCCCCACCTCACCCCTCTGTCAGATGGGATATGTGTGATATTCCTCGGATACTCCTGGCTGCCCAAGAACAGGGGAAAGGAAAGGAAGCAAATGGTTGATGATAGAGAACATAGTCATGCAGGACAGGAGTCTCCTTCAGTTACAGGAAACTTAGTAAACTGCAAGAAAAAGGCAGTCTTATCCAGAGCCTAATCTCTAGAAACCTATAGACTCTGCTTCCAGGAGCCCTAATATCACTCTCATCAAGATGTAAGGGTGTTTAAGGGACGTCTGGGTGGCTGTCAGTTAAGCATCTGACTTCGGCTCAGGTCCTGATCTCACAGCTTGTGAGTTTGAGTCCCACATTGGGCTCTGTGCTGACAGCTCAGAGTCTGGAGCCTGCTTCAGATTCTGTGTCTCCCTCTCTCTCTGCCCGTCTCCTGCTTGCACTCTGTCTCTCTAAAAACAAATAAACATTAAAAAAAATATGTAAGGGGTTTTAAGTGCTTGCCTTGGTGATGTGGGAAACAAAGGCAAATGAAAAATTAAATTTCCTTCCTGCCTACAGCCCATTGACAAGTCCTCGGAACAGGTAGAGTGACCTTCCGCCTTGAGGATGACACTTTGCTGGGGGTAAAAGGGAATCTTGGCTTAACATTATCCTGACCACTCAGGATCCTATAAGTCTACTTTAACATATAAAAATTCCTTTGGAAACTTCCTTTATCTCAACTTCCCCAAGGCATATGCTGGCAACCACACTCCAAGCTTATGGCCTCCTGATATACATCTGAAGGGTCTCATGACTGATTTTACTAAACGGTAATAAATGGCATCTTCCTAACAGCAGCTAGCCCCTCAAGGTCCTGGAAACTTTGCTTCTAAAATTCCTTGGAGACTTACACTGGCCCTGACCCCTTCTCAACCTGAGGGTATATAATCAGTTACCCTGTCATAACTCCAGCACAGCACTTTCTGCCCTTGGGGCCTGTCCCCGTGCTTTAATAAAAATCAGCTTTCTGGGGCACCTGGGTGGCTCAGTCAGTTCAGTGTCCAGCTTTGGCTCAGGTCATGATCTCACGGTTCTTGAGTTCAAGCCCCACCTCAGGCTCTGTGCTGAAAGCTCAGAGCCTGGAGCTGGCTTCAGATTCTGTGTCTCCCTCTCTCTGCCCCTCCCCTGCTCATGCTCTCTGTCTCTCAAAAGATGAATAAATGTTTTAAGAAAATATTTTAAAAAATCACCTTTTTGCACCAAAGACATCTTCAAGAATTCTTTCTTGGTCGTTGGCTCCGGACCCCACCAGCACCCCAAAACCCCATCAATATTTCACTAGAGGAGGAGAAGTTAGGCTTAGAGAAGTGACATTACTGTCCCAAGGGTACATGACACTTAAGTGGAGGAGTCTGGTTTGCGCTGGCAGCTCGTGGTCAAGCTCGGCCACTCTGGGGTGGCTTTCTGTCTCATGAGCGTAGAGCTGGGACAAGGCAGGAACGAGGGGGCATCTGCTTGGACTCTGAGAGTTTGAGAGGAGTGGGTAAGGGCGCCTTTTCTGTTTTTGGAATGACTCCTTGATTTCTTCCAACAAGGAACTCTGAGAGATGGCATTGCCATCTGGTCTCTGATTCCTGCTAGGGCATGGAAACACATAGTAAATGGTGACTTCTTTCCTATGTCAAGGTTTTCCTTGATTTTGCAGGGGATTAGATTTGAAAAACATTTCCATTTGTTTACACTTCAAGTCTTCTCTCTACCACAAGAGGGCTCTTGCCTGAGGGAAATGTCCAGACTTGATCCAGGCTGACCCTGTGGGGACTACAAGGCATAAGGTGGGTTCCTTTACAGTGTTGGAACCCTACAACGCCTCAACTTTTCTTCAGGTGCGGGTCCTTAGTCTTTCTCCCATGGACCTCAGGGGGCCTCTAAAGTGCAGTGAAGAGGTCCAGGGTGACCTGGCGGTGTGACCTGTGTCTCTCATGAGAGAGACAAACAGAGCAAATGAGGAGAAAATAGAAAAAAAACCAAGACCAGACATAAAGGCCCAAACTAGTTTTAATTTCATAAATCTCAGAGGGAGAAATAAAGATTTCTTAAGTAGAAGTAGAAAAATTGGTCTTTGAAAAGGCAGTAGAAAAATCCATCAAATGATAAAGAACCCCAGGGAAGGTTCTTCTTCTTCTTGCCCCCACCCCCAGTCCTCATTTTTCTATAATGATGATGATGATGATGATTACATAATATTTTTATGGGAAAAATTGACATGATTTTCTCTTTTGCCTTCCTAAATATATTTCTGTCAACCCAGCCGAGGGCCTTCGTCTGCCTCAAGAAATTAGGGAAATTACTGCAGAAAGAAACTGATAGTATCCAGATTCTGATTTTCAAAATAGGGTCTTATTTCAAGGTGATAGACTTGCGAACAGGCACCGTGAAGAGAGATTTTCTAAACTCCCTCATTTCCTTCCTTAGCTTATCAAGACCCAGCCAGTGAAAAAGACCACAGGGTTTTCATTTGGGAGGTTCATGCAAGAAGAGAAGTGGGTGGCAGAAAACCCATCCCTTCCATCTATGGCGTGCCGGAAAAAGGGAGGCATGATGGAAGGTGTTCTGTCAGCTGATGCCTCAGGCAGAGAGCTCTGAGCGTCTCCTTCATTGTGCTGGGCTGCTCTACACCAGCAGGGGGTGTGGTCTGCACCCAGAGGCCTCTCTCATTTCCTGCGTGGTGTGGATGTCAGGTTGAGAGTCAGCAGGTTGTCTGACAGGGACCCTGCCTTCGTGGTAGTTCCAGAAGTGGGTGAAGAATGTGGAGAAGAGGGGAGAGAATGGGAGGCCTAGAGGACTGCCCTGGAAGATGCCAAGCATTTACATTGAAGGTAGCCTGAGTTCCCCAAAGGAGACTATTTAGACGGGCAAACATTAGGATTGTTAATCCTAGAGGACAAAGAGAGACGTCACAGAGAAAATAAAGGATCTCCTGCGTCTGAAACCACCAGCGGCATCCCATCCCGCCTAGGATAAAATCTGCAGTCCTCATTTGGGCTGCAAGACCCTACCAGAGGGCTCTCGCTCAGCCCCTCTGACCCCTCCCCTTTGTCCGGCCCTCCTGGCCCCCCGGCCAGAGCTGCTACACAGCTTGCACTACACACTGGAGGTCTTTGGAGATCCCCGGGCTTGAGCTCTCACTCCATTCACGGCTTTCCTAAAACAGCCTCCTCAGGAAGCCTCCCCAGACCATCCTATTTCGATAGTGCTCCAATCCTTCTCCAGGCTCTTCCCAGCTTTCTTATTCTTCATAACAGGGATTGCACCTCGACCCAATGTCTTTTTTCTTAGCTAATTATATTGGGGGGAAGGGGGGTGCAAGCATGTGAGCCAGGGAGGGACAGAAAGAGAGGGAGAGAGAGATTCCCAAGCAGGCTCAACACTGTCAGCATGATGCCCGATGTGGGGCTCGAAGTCACGAACCACAAGATCATGACCTGAGCTGAAACCAAACATTGGAAGCTCAACCAACTGAGCCCCAAGGCCCCCCAACTTGACCCTATGTCTTAGCTTGGGCTACCATAACAAAATGCCACAGACTGAGTGGCTTAAACAAGAGAGATATCACAGTTCAGGAGCCTGGCAGTTCAAGTTCAGCGTGCCCATGTAGTTGGCTCTCTTCCTGGCTTAGAGACAGCAGCCTTCTCCCTGTATCTCCATGGGGCCTTTTCTCAGTGTGTGTGCATGCGTGGAGAGAGAGGGCCACCAATCCTGTCGAATTAAGTCCCTACTCTTATGACCTCGTTTAACCTTAATTACCTCCTAAAAACCCCATCTCCAAATACAGGCATACTGGAAGTTAGGGTTTCAACACATGAATTTTGGAGGGTACACTCTTTAGTCCACAGTGTACGTGTATTGGAATATAACTCTATGAATGGAGGGACCTTAATTTGTACATCCCTATGACTACATTACCCGTCACTATGGCTGGAACCCTATAAATATATGTTAAATAGAGAAAGGAGCTTCATTTTCTCTGTGTATTCTAGTGGTACTGTGAATAAATTTATGACCCCATTATAATAACACCCAGATTAGCGCTGTTTATCAAGCATGTGTATATGTCAGTGACTTTACCTTTGTTTCTTATCTAACCTTCAACAATCCTAGAAAATAGGAATGATTATTGAGCAAATTGAAGCATGGAGAGATTAAGTAACTTGCCCAAGGTCACACAGCTCATAGGCAAAGCCAGAATCAGGACAGTCTGTCAACGCCAAAGTCTGTTTCTTTTTGGACTCTAGACCAGTGGTTCTTAAACTGAGGTGTGCCTCAGAACCACCTGGAGCGTTTATGAAGACCGATGGCAGGGCTCTACTCTCCGAGTTTCTGATTAGGTAGGTCTAGGGTGGGAATCTGAGAATGTGCATTTCTAGTAAGTTCCCAAGGGATGTTGATCCTTCTGGTCTGGGGCCCACACCTTGGGGATCACTGCTGTAGACACAGAATGCTTCAATTTCCGTTTTGCTTCAGCTTTCTGAACTATTTTCTGTCTCTGTGGCCTTTGGTTTAGTTAATCAGTAATGAGCTTTAGGTAAGTGCTATTTCCGTGTAGCCTGGTCCGGAGTGGCCATGAGGGGCCCGGAGAAAGACCTTTGCCACAGGGTGGCAGCAGCATCCCAGGTACAGTGTCTGTCCTTGCTGGGGACAGCTCATTAGCGAAGCATCCCCTGGGTTCCCACAGAGCCAGGGCCTGACTGCCTCTCCGGTTCTCCTTGGCAGGGAGGCGGATGGAAGGGGGCCTAGCAGAAGGGGAGGTCACTGGCACACAGAGGGGCAGTTTTGTTCTCTGAGAGACTCAGGAGGAAGCTGGGTGGTCTCCTCAGAGTGTCGAATTGTGCCCTGCACAAAACCACCATGCAGCGCGGCGCTGCCGGGAGAGCCCAGCCTGACAAAGGCCCTCGGAGGAGACTGGCAGGGCCGCTGGTCTGCCTGGGCGCAGAGGCCCCGGCCCCTCTGTGAGGAGGACTTGTGGGGTTCTCGTGATGCTGGTTTCCAGGGGTGACAGCCCCCCTCCCAGAAGATGTAGGTCTGTGGCCTCCTGGCCTCCGTCCTACTCGCAGATGGAGCCGGGAAACACTCCCCGCCTTCTGCAGCAAAACCCCTCCCACTCTTCCTCCTTCACTGAGCCGGTTTTGTTCTAAACATCTTTAAGAATCTAAGTGCCAGAAACTGCACTGGGGGTTTTCTGTTATCATCTGTTTCATTCTCCTTCCATCCTCATGAAGACGGTATTCTTACATTCATTTATGATGAGGAAGTCGAAGTTGAATCTCTCATTCCTCAAGCTTAGTTGGCCCCAGAAGCCCGCTTTGACACCTCTGCCAATATAAGGAAACTCGATTCGAACATTTTTTGAAGACCTGCGGGCTTCATCCGGCTCCCGCGTGTACAGGTGAGGGTGCTGGACGATCAGGTCAAGGAGCCACAGGTGGTTAAAAGCGGGTGAGAGACTAAACCTCCTGTTCCTTGTCTAAGTCTGCTTTCCACTCGACCTGCCCAGTGAAGCTATTCCAGGACTGTCTTTGCCATGAGGTCAATAGATTATGTTCCAGGGTTGACCGAGATGACCCAGGGACCCTGGGGAAACCGCTCGAGGCTTCGGGTGTAACAAGTGTGGATTCAGCCCGGCGCTGCGGACAAGTTTGGGCTCAGCCACTACTCCGAAGCCTCAGGCCTTTAGGTTTTAGGACACATGCAGCTATTTTTAGTCTACTTGTGTTAGTTTTCTAATCACATGTGGACTTTCTCCAGTTTGTTTTCTACTTCTTTGGCGAATAGCTCATCATCAACGTAAATGAAACAATGCCTCGCAGAGGCCCCGTGGTGCCAAGGCAGTGGGATTTGGTGACACTCTCAGACTTGTGTTGCTGACAGAGTCTTTAAGTGCTAAGTTCTCCCCCGGGGCAGCCCCATCATCAGTTCCTTTCATGGTTTAGCTGACTTCCTGGATGGTCTTTATTTTCTCCTGTCATGTCTGCAAGCTCCAGGCCTTCTTAGGATTCCCTGAACCTACAGAGTTGAAAAAGTCATCTGACACCGTCTTCCATGAGACTCACTGCTATCTTTAACATATGCATATTGGGAAAGAGTTTATGGTTTTTAGGGGCGTATGTTGTCCTTCCGCAGTCTCAGTTGGGCCCTGCTTTTCATATGCTTCAGCCTGGGCTTAAAGAAGGGGCTTTTGCGGGAATGATGCCCATCCATGGAGGGGGCAGTTCCCTGAAGAACCTTTGAAAAATGCCTCAATAGCTCAATATGAAAAAAATATGGGCGCTTTCCTAAAAGGAGCACCCCAAATGAAAGAAATGTGTTCACCATTGGAAAACAATATGTGGATGCCAAATTTTTCAGCCCTGTAATGGATTACAGAAAATATTTTGTTTGGGGGTGGCAGTGGTCAGGAGGAAGTGAGAAAAAGAAAGGAGAGAAAAAAAGGAATAAGAAGAAAAGAAAAACAGATGCGAATAGCATGGTATCTGAAATACTGTTTAAGACTGTTCGGTGAAGTCTTGAAGGTGGTTGATCAGGCTTTTAAAATGCAGCCTCAAGATTTACAATCACATAATGAGTGATAATGTCCCCAAAGCAAATAAATTGCGGGAAATGTCTTAGATCTGGATTGCCTTTTAAAGCGTGTTTTTGGTTGTAGTGAGAAATGAAAAGTCAGGATGATTATTTTTAGTAATCACACAAACGTTTATCTGTAGTATCACTCCATTGAGGCAAACATAAATTGTCTTAAATTCTTCATGTCGCTTGTATGTAGGGTTATTAAATTCACAAATAAAATTACAGGTTGCCCCATGCAATACCCACACTAAAACACTGTTATTTAATACTTATACTAAAACATTGTTACTTATCTGAAATTCAGATTTAACTGGGCATCTCGAATTTTTATCCGACCACCCTAACTGTGTCTGCAGATTCAGTAAAATGTGACTTGCCAAATTGCGAGACAAAGAGTTCTGTGGTGAGGATGAGGGAAAGTCAGCCGGAAAATGTTACCATCATGCTTTCTGAGTTCCTTTCTGTGCCTGGGAAGCATAAGTGACAGAAAAGGAAGATGAGAATTCAGAACAGGATGGCAAAAAAGGCGTTGGGAAGGACGAGAAGCAGGGCACAAGGAGACCCAACGGAGAATACCCAGAACGGAAGGGGTTCCGAGGGGAGAGATTTTGGAGAAGCAGGAAGACTAGAGCAAAAGGGAAATGGGTGCACTGAAAAATTTTAAGCAGCTGGGTGACTTTCTCATAGTTATCCTCCCTCTGCTCTGCAGACCTTGGAATTCCTTAGGTGCTTATCCAAGCTGAGTTTCCTTTAAGAGGAAGTTCAGTCCTTGTCCCCCCCCCCCCCACCCCCCCCCCCCCCCCCCCCACCGCCCCGCATAGAGCTCCGGGCTCCCCCTGGTGGCTGTCTGGGGTATCGCTCCCCCAGCCCCGGCCTCCTATAACCCAGAAATTTCTCATCTCCCACTTGCCCTCTTAGAAGCTGCCCATCAGCTTTCTTGGCTCTTCTTGCCTTGCTCTTTTTCCGTTGGCTTATTCATTCGGAGCCTGCCTTCGGCGTGACACCTCCCAACTGTTCTGGCCCCCGGGAACAGGCCACACAGAGCTGGTCATTGTTGCCCCAGTTCGGGGGACCACCCGGGTGGGAGCAGAGGCTGCGCGCTGCCGCGGAGGCCGGATGATTGACAGCAGTCTCGGGTCAAGTGCCCAGCGGCCCGGAAAGAGGGCTCCCGGTCCCCCTCATTCTCCCCCCACCCCAGGATGCTCTTCACTCGGCTCCCATCCAGCGGGAAATGAACCCTTCCTCTAAGCTCCCTTCAGACGCACGCAATTAGCAGCACTCAAATCTCTGTTTTCGACGTGGTGGGTATGAATCAAGACTTACAAAAAAGGATTTCGCTTGGAGAGTGAGACTTTTTAACTTGGGAAAGGGAATCCTGCTTGGGGCCAGACAGCGGTGCTGAAGGGATAAACTGGAGAAAGGGAAGGCACAGACCCCCAGCCTGGTGATTGCAGGAGGAAGCCTGTCTTAGCACTGGACTGATCTTTTGTGGCACTTTCCCGAATGCTCCTGTGTCCAGAATGTCCTAACACATGTCGGGATATAGGTCTCCTCAACGTGGCCAGCACGTTTGGCTCCCTCAGGCTGTGAACAGTCTCCTTTCACTTCCCCAATCAGCTCTTTGAATACCACAGATGCCTTGGAATAAGTTGGGATGTATGGATCAAACACTGATTTGTACATTTTTTGGTCAAAAGATCCTTCAGAGAAACAGATGGAAACTAAAATTTCTACCCCAGAAACAAGAAAATGCACAAAGCCTTCCCTACAATTTCAAGGGCTATGCAAACTCACTGAAGTCTTTACATCCATGACCTAAGGGTTTCCAGACCCTACCTGAGAGCCTCTCCTGTGACCGTTACTTACAGGTAGAGTGCCAGATTAAAGAGTCTCCAGACACAACCCCGACCTGGGCATTCCATAATACTGTCTGCCCATTTTTTTTTTTTTTTTCTTAAAAAGCCTGAGGGGAAGAAGCAGTAGTCCACAAGTTGTTCTTTATGAAAAGAAGCGTTTTACTAGCACAGGGGCTGCTTCTGAAACATCCCTTGAGATCTTATTCAGCTTCTTTCACAAACAGCAGCACTAATCACATAGATAAATCTACCTAATTTGAAGGTCAGGCAGGAAATTACTTTTTTGGGAGAATCAGCGGTGGCATTACACTTTTCTAATCCCCACGTGGAAACGATTCAATTTCTCTGAGAAATTTATGTGGACAAGTAAGTGCAGGATGTTAACGGCAAAGTGCTTCCCTCACCAAATCTCGTGCTAGGACGTGGGCCCGGAGAGCACGTGTCCTTCCTCATTTCCTTGCGACTGGCTCCCCCAGCTGGTCCTCCCAAGCTTTGGCCTAGTAAAAATCTACAAAGATCTGCAGGGCATCCCTTCCCAGCAGGGCCCTGAGCTTACCGCAATAGTTCGACGAATGGGAAGTTTATAGGAATAACAACAACATACAAAATTATAATGTAAAACTAATTTTTTTTCTTTATTGAAAATACATCTACAAAGTAATGCTTCTCAGTCCACCCGGGGTGCATGTTATATGCAGAGCCTGTGATGGGCTGGCAAGAGGGTCATTCTAGAGGACTTTACTTTCCGTAAGAAATGGTTAGTATAACAAAAAGATCACTCCGCGTAACAGATTAATTTGACATGATTAATTTTTGCTCTACTGGTGTCGTGAGACAACAGCCACGTACATGAACTCTCGTAGTGTATCTCCCAAATAGAGCCTCGGCATTAAATGGTTACTCCACCATGGCCTAACGTTAACTTTTGTATACAGGTAATGCTCACGATCTCTATAAGAAATATCTCTAATCGTATATCAGAGGGTGTATATCTAGATTTCCAGTCTGTTAGCATAATTAAACCCATTCTTCACCATTTTCGGTCAGAAACTCAAACACAGCTGGTATTGTCTGACAGCTCCCACTTCATGTCTTTGAATGAATACTCCTTAGAGGGTAAAAAATTAATCTCCTCTAAACCTGGGAGCTGCCTCGCCTGAGACTAATGCCCCTGCTGTTTTTTTCTTGGAATCACATCGACTGTGTCTTTATACTGATTCATCTTCCACCATTTCTCTCAGGGACACAAACAAAATAAAACCAAACCCCACTCCGGCTGAAGGTTTTGAGTGATTTGGTAAGTGGCATTCCAACACAAAGAAATATCTTGTTTCTCTTATTCTAAGAACTTCTGATTATAGTCACAAACCTTTTCAAAAAGAGACCACCCACCAGCTCACAGACCTCTGTTAGAAAGAGAGCTCATTTGTTTGACTCCTTTAAAATATATATAAGAAGTAACCTTATATTTTCATATGCAGACTTCTTGGGGGATGATTTTGAACTAAAGAGAAAAAGTGTTTCAGGTTAAAAAAAAAACAACGAACCTCTCCTTTAAAAATTCTTCCTTAAAGATGATCTATAAATCTTCGTGTTTTAAAATCCTCTGTATAATGTCAACCATGCTCCATTCTTTCCTACCTCTCTTTAGTGTTCCGTAGTAAGACTATGGGCACGCTTGCTAGTTGCTAGTCTTACATTTCACTTTCTAAAAGTCTATAGTCAGTTGAGGAGTGGTGGGAGATATCCTGCCCAGAGAAGTCCCTTCAGTCCGGAAAGAATAGGAAAGAAGGGAATATTTCCCCTGTTGGGAAGAACTGAGCAGAGTTTCGTGAATAATTCCACTCCCGAAATAGCGTCCAGCCTGGTGACTTGCATAACTGATATTCCGGACACAGGACCTGGTAACCCGTACAGCCATCCCTCCCCTACTTAGAAAGGTTCATTCCCAATAGATGTCCTTTCTGAAAGTCCCATGCTCCATGGAATCACAGTTGCTTGGAATAGGATGCTCCAAGGGAAAATAGAGGGTAGGCTCTTCCATGATGTCACAGGACGTTTGGGCTAGAAGAGACTGTAAGGCATCCAGGGAACCCACTCATTTTACAGATGAGAACACTGAGCCTAGAGAGGAGATGTAACTTGCCCATGGCCACATGGAAATTTCACTTTTATGTGCCCCCTCACAGGTGTGCTAGGTGAATATTCATATTGTCTTGCTACTAATAAAATCAGAACACAAATCGGCAGAGAAAGGAAAAAACACCCTTCTACTGTCCCATTTGATAACCGATTGTAGTTTATCAAGTTGTTTCATTTTGATACTAAAACTGAATTGTATTCTGAAGGAGTTTTAAACTTTGCAAGTTGATTTAAAAGCATGCTTTAGCCTACTCTTTGTTTGACTCTTTACCTTATTAAAAAAAATCACATTTACAGTTTTGTGTGCCACACAAACTTGTAAGATCCGATCTGACTCCCAAAATCCTCCCTAATTTTGGATGAATACTTCCCAATCCTATCAGTGTATTACGCAGGACAAGGGAGGAAAGGGGCTTACTGGAGAGAATGAGTTGTAACGAGATGGAAACATTTACAATGGTTTGCAAACACCTGCCGCTCAAGAAAGCATTTTGTGTGTTAGTCTACATCTTGGTTTCACTGTCCATAGGTTTCTCAGATTCACTTTCCTGGGCAATCAGCTGATAGGGTTTCTTCATTTCATTCTCTTCAATGACTGAGTTACCCATTTCTACATCTCGGTTCTTCAGTTCATGTCTTGACAAGTGCTCCACAATGCCGGCTCCAAGAGAATCTCCCAGCACGTTGGTGGTGGTGCGGAGGCGGTCCCTGGGGGGTGGGGGTGGGGGTGGGGGAGGAAAAACGGGGCTCCTGTGAACATCACGTGATTTCAGCTCAGATTGTGAACCTGCTGCTAAATCCTTAGAGGCACCTTTTAAAATTCTGCTTGGTGTACCCACCAACTGCAACATCACATAATATACACATAATGTTTATAATAGTAGTTACTAAAAGTTATAAGGATATATAGATTACCAATGTTCAGTTATTAGTTCCAGTACCAACAGTGGGTAATGACCCTTCCTTTTCTCCTTTAAAGTTTCTCTTGGCTTCTCTTTCCTACAATTCACCTTCCTTTATATCAGCAGTTCTCAAAGTGTGATCCAGAGACCCCTGGATCAAAACTATTTTATTATTTTTTTAATGTTTGTTTATTTTTGAGAGAGACAGAGAGAGGTCAAAACTATTTTATTATTTTTTTAATGTTTATTTATTTTTGAGAGAGACAGAGAGAGGTCAAAACTATTTTATTATTTTTTTAATGTTTATTTATTTTTGAGAGAGACAGAGAGAGAGAGGAAAGTGTGAGCGGGGGAGGGACAGGGAGAGAGGGGGACAGAGGATCTAAAGTGGGCTCTGAGCTGACAGTAGTAAGCTCTGATGCAGGGCTCGAACTCACGTACCACGAGATCATGACCTAGCCAAAGTCAGATGCTTCATCGACTGAGCCACCCAGGCGCCCTAAAACTATTTTCATGATAATGTTAAGATGTTATTTGCCCTTCTTGTTCTCATTTTCTCATGAACGCCTAGTGGGGTTTTGTAAAGACTACCACATAACACAAAAGATACCACAACAGATTCAATGCAGAAGCAGTTAGGAGACCCCATCTGTCTTGTATTAAGCCAGACACTAAGGAGATTTCCAAAAATAAAATAAAATAAAAGGGAATTATTCTTTTCCCGAAAATTTTGGTTTGGCAAATGGTATTTTTGTTTACAAAAATGGTATTTATGTTAAGATGTAATGAATTTATTATTATAATCTTTAAATGAATTTAGCATTTAAAAAATGTCTGTTTTGGGGGACACCTGGGTGGCTCAGCCAGTTAAGTGTCCAACTTCAGCTCAGATCATGATCTCACGGTCTGTGAGTTTGAGCCCCACGTCTGGCTCTGCACTGACAGCTCAGAGTCTGGAGCCTGCTTCAGATTCTGTGCCTCCCTCTCTCTCTGCCCCTCCCCCTCTTGCACGCGCATGCTCTCTCTCTCTCTCTCTCTCAAAAATAAAATAAAAACACAAAAAAGTTAAAAAATCTGTTTTCCTGATATGATAAATCTTGGTAGACATAATCCATAGAGATAAAAGCTTTTTGGGTTCTCAGTAGTTTTTAAGTGCAAAGGGGCCTGAGGCTACACGCTTTGAGAACCACAGCCGTACACTGTAAAAGGCCTCCCGGTAGTGGCGTGCTGACTGTGGGCCCGACGATGGACTGAATGCTTTTCGTGCATCAGTGCAGTTAATCCCCACAGCACCGCTGGGAGGTGGATGGCATTATCGTATCCATTTTACAGAGGAGGAGACTGGCGTGGCCGGCGAGGCTGCCCAGTGTCACATGGGGCTGGGATGCAAACACATAGCCAAGTGACTGTGGGACTCATGCTCTCAACTGATGACCCTCCTCCCACTTGTCAGTGCCTTGAGCACACCCATCGGCTCCTCCTGACCCTTCTAGTGAAGGCAACATACAGTTGACTCCAGCATCTACTGGGTCCTTCTAGCCATTCGCTTTGGGCAGCCTGTGAAAAAATGTCTATGCAAGTGAAAGGGAATTTATGAGAGAAAAGAGGCAGATAATGTCAGCCGAAAGGGTGAGGGGAACATGGAAGATGGCTGGGTCCCCGAAATTAGGGCCTGAGGGGGTGGGGGTGTGCCTTTCTTGGAACTTTCCCCAGAGCCAAAAGTCATTTCTGCCTCCTGACCCTCGCTCTCCTCCCGCTGCACGGCTGCCCCTCTCCCTGCTGGGTTCGGATGCACACATCTGTGCTGCATTACGCCATTGGAACGGGAAGCACAAGGAATAGGGTCCGAGCCAGTGTGTGGGGCCTGTAGTTCTGTTCTCGCCACCACGGGGATGTGTTGTGCAATTCAGAAAATGCCTTGCTGATTTATGTCGGCTTTGCAGACAGCTGGTTTCCCAATCGCCGGATGGCTTTATGGAGTGAGAACTGTAGTTGCCAGATGTGCCCCCTGGGCTGATAAGGGAGCGAGCGCACTTGGCGTCTGGGACACGGTCTCCAGATAAGGGCAGGGCCCGGGGGGTGAGGGCAATTTAATTACACGCCAAGTGGCCCCTGCCGACGGAGCCCTTTTGGGGGGTGTGCCACGCTGCCTGGGGGTCAGACAGAGGGGGTCCCTGCGACAGCAAGCCGGCAGGCAGGCAGAGCGTACTCACAGAAACCAGTCCACGGCGATGATGAGCGTGATGTCGTCGGTGGGCAGGCCCACGGATGTCAGCACAATGACCATGGTGACCAGGCCCGCCTGAGGAATCCCGGCTGCCCCGATACTTGCAGCTGTGGCGGTGATGCTGTTGAAAGAAGTCCCCGAACGTAAAACATTTGTACACATCTCCCCGTGCACAGCGGCAATGTCTGACTCGCCAAGTTAACAGAAGAGGACATGCTTTAGAAAAATTTAAATAAGACTGTAAAAAACCCGCTGAGCTAACAATAATGTTAGCTAGTATTTATCAAGGGGTTATCATATGCTCTCTGATAAGCTAAGTGTGGCTTATCTCATTCGATCCTCACGACAACTCTTAGGAAGTTGGTCCGATTGTTACAGCCATTTTTAAATGAAGAAATTGGTAGCTATATACTTTTTCACATACCTGAAAATATCTTATAAGGTCTAAAATACTGCATAGTTACAATAACAATTTGTTTCCAATAATTCTGTCCAAGTAGAGGATTGTAAAGATAGTGAACTTGTACGGTTAATGTGGTCAGAAAAACAGATCAAGGTTATTAATGCAAAAGCAAAACGATTTATGAACAAAGTTCTGTACGACTATAAATACTTTTTATGGAGGCAGTGTAGACCTGATTTGTAAGGTATACGACCTGTCTAGGACTCTGTTAAATACCTATTTGATTTAGGCTGATGTGAGAATTTGGAAAATGTTTCATAAGTAGTAAAGTATTACCTAAATAGAAAGTGGAATTAATAAAGCAGTATGTCTGTGGAGGAGACTCTATGGTTCCTCATACTGTTCCTCTTCTGTGGTACTAGAATGTTTAGTGGGCAAATGGCTGTTCAGAATGAAGACTACATTTCCCAACCTCCCTTGGAGCTTAGACTAAGTTCCGGCCAATGAAATATGAATGAACGCTATGCCCTCCTCCTCTTGATTTGGAGGTGGCGATGAGCTATCGCAGACCACTTGGGTGAGGGTAACACCCCAGAGATGATGGGACCAAAGCCTCGGTCCCTTACACTGTAAAACACCTACCAGCCTTAAGGGTTTCGTGGAACAGAGCTGCTCCACATGAGAAAGAAATGCAGGTCTGTCTTGAAGTCATTCCTCTTCTTCTTTTTTTTTCTCTGTCACATGCAACTGAACTTTTTTTTTTTTATAACTTGGAGCTTTTCAACCAGCACCACAGTATGCCCAAGAATAGGTTATGGTGAGCTGAGATACAGACCTGCCAGTCCCAGTGTAGTCAGACTGTGCTCAGGGCTCCCAGAACCCCGAGGCCACTCACTTCTGGACATGATTGGCCTCACTTTTTTTTTCTTTTATCATCACACATTCTACAACTATTATTATTTTCCAGTAACTCAAAACACATATATCGAGCCAAACATAACTTATTTCTAAATAAACATATGTGTACACACACAAAAGGTGGGGGAAGTGAGAGATTAAAAACAGACTAAAATGACATAAAAACCAAATGCAAGCCATAGATATGGTTTATATTGTGATCTAGGGGAAAAACCTATAAAAGATATTTTTGGGGCAACTGGGGAAATTTGGATACAGAGTGGATATTCTGGAAGTATTTTAAAGATTCTTGCTATTATGGTTATGTAGAAAATGATTCTTATTCTCAGGAGATCCGTGTTGGACTCTGTATATGTGAAATGTAATGACGGCAGAGAAAGAAAGAAGCAAAAAATGGTAAAATGTTAACAATTGTTGGATCTGGGTAGATGTCTGTCATCATTTTACTTCAACTTTCCCATTTGTAAGGTAGTTTTTATGATAAAAAGTTGTGAAAAAATAGGATTTATTTTGATATCCAAAATAAATTGCCAATATTCACACACACACACACACACACACACACACACACACAAAGAGCAAGGTCTGATCTGGACTGTGAGTCTCTCTTACAGTTACTTATTGGTCTGTTGTGCATAACCGACTCGCAGTAAGTTAAAATAGGGGATGCCAATCACATATGCACGTGGATATACATGGGCTGTCACCAATAAAAGAAATTAGCAAGCAACAGTGATTGCCTCTGGAGAAGGAAACTAAAATCTTAGGGGAAGGTGTGGAAAGGTAAATTACCTTTCACTAGACACCTCAAATATAATAAAAACAACAGTCCACAGAAATAAAATTGTCAACTGATTTGTCAATGTGGGCTCTCCTCTATTTTATAGTGCCTAAAAATTAACCCAAGAGAAAATACTAATCCAGTTTTTCAAGTGTATATCTTAATACTGTCAATAAAAGCTAACCCATTTTAATGCTGTTTAAAACTGAAGTATAATCTAACAGTTTTTAAAAAGAAACACCCCTACTATGTATGCTGTAGATTTTAAAAGAGCTAGACGTTTTATCGATGGTACATTTATAAATCAATCAGTCCAGTGGCAAGTGGTATGTATGGTATGATTCTGTTAATTACACAAAAAGTGTGTGTGTGTCTAGGCACTAGAAAAGGTTTTTGTACCCCAAACATTAACAGTGGTCACCTATAGAAAGATGGGGGTGATAGTGGCAGGTAAGTTACATTTTTTACTATCTACATTTCTATACTATTAGAATTTTATTATTAATAAATGTATACATCTGTAATTAAAAAATACTAAAAATATCTAAATATCAAAAGTAAAGCTATTGCCACAAACCCCAACCTCCTGTTTATGGATGATCTGCTTTCCAACAAGTTTCTTTATCCAATCCCTAATCACCATCTCCTCATATAAAGTCATTCTTAAGCAAATGTGTAGAATTTTCCTCCTACCTGATTGTAATAATCTGTCCAAAGTTCAGCTCAAAGTTGTTAACTTGAGCGATGAAAATGGCAGCCAAAGCTTCATAGAGTGCAGTCCCGTCCATGTTAATGGTTGCCCCCACTGGGAGCACAAATCTGGTGACACGTTTGTCCACACCATTGTTCTCTTCTAAGCACTTGAAGGTGATGGGTAGGGTAGCAGAACTGAGAATGGCAAAAAAAAGGTGTGTCAGCTGACCATCCAGATGGTCGAGACCATGACCATGTGTTTGGTAAGTTGGACAGAGTTCCTTCCTCTCCCATGTCCTGATTTAAAGGGAACTAAGTCAGCACTTGTATAAATAGGGGATTAGGGCTAGCAACAGTGTGGGTCCCTTCAAGGGGTTATTTGGCAGCTCTTCTGCTCCTGGGTTCTTCTGTGAGGCATCACTGGTGATTATTTCCCTATCCCCATGGCCTGTGCAGAGTGACACTGTCATCTTTTCCTTAGGCAAAGGTCAACTGGAAGAGAGAGATGACAGTGGGCAGGAAGGGAATAGCTGATGTCTGCTTGTCTCCCCAAAGCGTATATAGCCAACCATTCCCTCAGTCCCAACTAGGTCTGATTAGCACCTGAGTGAAAAGGCCAATTCATATGCCTGGAAGTGTAAAACCCAGAACCACACCCTCTGCCCCCCCACCGGTTCTGGATTAAAGTTAAATTTGAGCTACATTTCCTGATAGGAATAAGCCACACATATATCCATTCATACCTGGACGAGGTTCCTAGAGCTGTGATGAGTGCTTGCAGCAACCCTCCGATAAAAACCCAAGGGTTTTTCCGTGTCACCAAGAAGTAGAGGAGGGGCAGGACAATGACCGCGTGAATGAGCAGGCCGACGATGACCGTCACTGTGTACATGGCAAGCTGCCCCCCAATCACTCCCATGTCTTCCATCTCAACAATTTTCCCTGCAATCAGGAAGAGGATGCCCACAGGGGCGTACCTATGTAGAAGCAACACATGCAGAGTCGGAAGCCTGATCTCCAATGAGCTCTTCCACAGAAACTACCAAAGTTGGACGCTCAACTGACTGAGCCATGAGGCACCCCTTTTCTTTTTTAAATACAAATTTAAATATAAATAGTGCGTAATAAGGCTTTCATCTCAGAATTTCTCTAGGCCACAATTTTTTTTTCTCCTGAGCCTATGATAAAAGACAGGTACAGAGGGGTTTTTTTTTTTTTATTCATCTCTTTTTCTAGATCATTCTCCTTTCACCTCATCTGAGTCAGTTTTATGGTCCTCAGATGCCACCCAACTCCCCCTGCCTTTTGTTCTCCTTCTAAGTGCCCTGCACAGCCAGAATCCATCGAACCAACATCCAGACTTTTGGGAGGACTTCCTACAAGCCTGCTTTCCTAGTTAAGCAAGACGCATATGATGCCATTTCAGTGTTTTAGATCTGCAGTCATCTCTCTTAATCAAAGTCCGTTTTTATTATTTTTTCCCCTGTGTTACATACCACTTACACTATTACTCAGTATTAGTCTTCAAATCAACTTTTAAATAAATTTACTCTGAGTAAATTTCACATGATAGTGGCAATGGAAAACCAGTACCAACCATTTCCCACAGATCGAAGGCAACCATATAATCTATTCAAAGCTATTAAAATTAATGATGTGTACGTATGTACTACCACGATCAGGTTACAGATGGTCTAGTTAAGTAATTATCACCCACAGGCTGCTACTGACATTTGTGATCTTCCCCTGTAGCCTGGCAAGAGCGAACAACTGAGACACAAAACAACTTGTGCGTATAGCAACCCCTGTTGCATCAAGGTCCCTCTGCCCTGCTTTCAAGTCCCTTTGACTGATGGATGCAGTGAACTACGCCCAAACTCATGTTACCAAAAACAGAGGGGCCAATCACCCTTAAGAAGAAGGGTCTGCTGGGAACCGGGGAGGTCTTATTTCAAGTTGAAAAATACAAAGCTTCTTTTAAACGTCTTTTAAAAACACAGGCCAGGAAATTATAAGAGTACCTGTTTTCAGAAGTGTAATAACTCAAGGCTGAATGTGCAGGCAAATGTACAGCTAGAAAAGCTACATGTGAGGTTCATTCAGCAGCCTTGAATGGGCTTCTTTCATAAAAGGGGTGAAAGGTGCAGGCATTTTCATAATATGAAGATAAATGTCCACTTTCAGCTCTGCCAGGATTTCAAAGGAGGGGCCCCAGGCTTTCAATCGGGGGCTCCTGTGGAGACCACATTCTGGTCAGTCTTCGTGCCCAAGTTCATATCCACCTCGTACAAGCTCTTGAAAAATGGATTTCTCTGGGCTTTGGTGGCAGTAAAGACAAAGGATATTTTTAATCATGTTGGTGAGGCCTTTTCTTAGAAATGGATGCCTTCATCCCTCCAGTGCCAAGAAGGAGTCTGGATTAAAAATAAAGGCTAAAGGGAAAGCAACCCCCACAAGAGGCCTAAACCAATCAAAGGGCTCTCTCCCAGCTGGCAAGAATTTACTTTCCAAGGTCAATGTTCCTTTGTGGATTTAATCTATTCCTTTGTATCCTATTCTCAACTTTATTTTAAGGAAGTTTTGTTATAAATTGTGGATTGGCATTCTAGAATACTGCCCATGAGTCCTCCAGGCAGGCCACAGAATTGCCATTTTATATGTCTCTTTCTTAGGGCTGAAACGGAGGAGAGGATATCTCACTTTTTCTGAAGATCAAGAGGCCTCTACATTTGCTTTCCTCTCCACTGGGAAGGCTCTTCCCCCGGCACTTTGTATGGCTAGCTTCTCCTAGTCAGTTCTTAGCAACAAAGTCACCTCCTCCGAGGCCTTTGTGCACCATCCAAACCATCCAAGGCAGATTTTATGCTTCTCCCCCAGTTGCTTTTTATCATAGTGCATCACATAAAAGAAAATCTGCTGTTTTATTTATTTTTTCATAGCACTTCTTACTAAAGCACATGATGGCTTTGTGTGTTTATTTTCTCTGTCCCTTAAAAGAATATAAGCTCCAGGACATCCCTGTCTGTTTTCTTCACTGCTACGTACAGAGTGCCTGGCATTATATGCTTGGTGTATAGTCGATACTTAATAAATATATATTGAATGAATGGCTAAATAGATATAAAATGAAGGGATGAGGAATGGGATCCCATCAGCACTGGAGTAAAGAAGTAGACACCTTTCAAAAACAAGGAAGCAAACTAATTAAGAGAGGCTTGCAGACAGGTTCAAGGCCACTACAGGCCCAGAAAATCGTTGATTTTCTTGTGTTTACTCAAGTGGGATTGTTGCGATCGGCTCTCCTGCCTGGTGGCGTCCTCAGTACAGAACACATGTTGATGGTAATAAGCATCTGGATGCAGATTCTGCAGCCAATGGACATACGTACCACATGATCACTGCTACCAATCTCATGATGGCTTCGTTCAGAGAATCGAAGAACTCTCTCAGGGCTTGCCCCTGCTCTTTCATGTTTCCGATCACAAATCCAAAGCACATGGAGAAGACAACTAGTCCGAGGGCATTGATCCCGTTCACAGACCCTGGAACTGGGACCAGCTCCTCTGTGATCCTTGTCAGAGTCTCCATGGCCTCCGACACATTGTTTAGCACGGCACTCACGAGCGTTTCGTTGGACTGGATGGGCACTCTAAAGCTTCTCTTCTCATAATTGGTTTTAAACTTAAAGAGAAAAGGCACAACAGGGATGAAAGATGATTTTTGTTTCTTTTTTTTAACTTTTCTGTTGTCCAGATTTTCTATAATGGTATACATTATCTTACATTCAGAGAACTGTGATATAGAAGGTATCTATCATCTGTCCAAAATCTCTACTACTTCCTCATCACAGACACACACATACTCAAATACAAAGCAAATCACAATAGGAAAGAGGTATCTGGCTGAAGATGTTGAACTAGGGTTTTTTTCTCAAACCCTAATAAAATGACTAGAACGGGCTTTTAAAAAACTATGAATCAAAATATTCACAATAGTCCCTTTACTGTCTATAGGATCATGCTATGGGATCTTGGACAAATCACCGAACATCCTTTAGCTCATATTCTGCAGTTGTGAAACAGAAAGAACTGTGGTGGTTCTACCTCATAGGGTTGTTGCGATGATCAAATTAAAATATATGAGAACATCTTGTGAATTTTAAAGTACTACACTACCGTTGGCTAATGGTGCTCAATAACAAAGCCCTTCAGGAACTAGACTTAGCTGGGGATTTCAGTGAATAGTAAAACTTTTAAATCCCATATGCATCCCAATGTTTGTAGCAGCATTATTTACAATCAAATTATAGAAGCAGCCCGTGTGACTATCGACTGATGAATGGATAAAGAAGATGTGGTGTACATATACATACATATATGGAATATTACTCAGCCATTAAAAGAGTGAAATCTTGCTGTTTGCAACAACATGGATGGAGCTAGAGGGTATAATGCTAGGTGAAATAAGTCAGTCAGAGAAAGACAAATATATGATTTTATTCATATGTGGAATTTAAGAAACAAAATAAACGAACAAAGGGGAAAAAGAGAGAGAGAGAGAGAGAGAGGGACAAACCAAGAGACAGACTCTTAACTGTGGAGAACAAACTGATGGTTACCAGAGGGGAGGTAGGTGGGAGGATGGATTAAATAGGTGATGGGGATTAAAGAGAGCATTTACCATGATGAGAATTGAATAATATATAGAATTGTTGAATCATTATATTGTATACGTGAAACTAATGTTACACTATATGTTAACTAAACTTGAATTAATTTAAAAACATAATAAAATTTTAAAAAATTTAAAAAATCCCCAAACAATGGTCTTCAAGGCACTTTGGGTAATATTATTCTTAAGAACAGATGTTTAATTAATAGTTGAGGATGACAACGTAACTCTCAGGTTGATAAAGAGATTTCTCTTCTTATTCAAGATACGGTGTTTTCCCAATAGCTTCTGCATAGGTGCCCCAGACAGAAGATGTGAGCATATGATTGTGACCACATAAAATAATTAAGCCCATTTGTCTATAATTTTAATGAGAGCAGGATTCCTGGCCTTTGTGTTGATGGTAGTCAAGGATCAGAGAAAGTAATAATGTACGGATGTTGACAGGATCGCCAGTCTAGAGGAAGAAAGCACAGCTGTACATGAAGTGCCAGGCCATTTCTCTACCAAGAGTGAATGGGAGACTTTTTTTGTCCAATGGGAAACCACTATTCTCAAACAAGGACACGGTCAGCTGTCAGTACTGTGGACACATCCCTGAACAGTCAGTGATACTGCTTGTAATTCTAAGTAACAAAGAAACTGGCCCTTTTTGGTCTCCTATTCCAGTCAACTCTCAAATCTCTCATTCATCAGGATGCTTATGCATTTTAGGGATTGTCTGGGGCAGATTTCCAATCCTGGTTAGTCTTTCCTAAGCCTCCAACTCTTTCCCCTTAGACACAGTTTGTAGCCTACAGAAATAACAACCTCGTTTGCATTCTGGTCTAAGACAAATAGATCTGGGAAGATACATTTGCTTCCCTTTCAAAATCCTGTAAATGCAATCCCAAACCAAATACAATAAATCTGCTTGAGTCTGCACTTTTCCCAGTGCTGCTAGAAATCAGCATTTTTGATGTTGTCCGGTTCCAGCTGACTAACTGGAATAGTCAGCCCCATGGTGCTGGGGTTGGCTCGTTGGATTGAAAGGCGTTTATTATTTATGGTTATTGCTGATTTTGAATAAATAAAGTTCGATTTTGGCTTCTTAAACTTTTTTTTAAAGAAAAGAATCTGTTTGAATCTTGCAGTGTGTTTATGCATTACCTACTGAAAATAGTCAATGAGAATTTTAAAAGGCGGGGGGACAAAGGGTGACTTGTATGTGTAAAACTTAGTCCTCCATGAGTTTGGGGTTTTATTTTGTTTGTTTTACAGATAGGGTTAGAGAATTACAACTAGGGTCAAGTAACACCATCTGGAGAAATGTTTGGGGACTATTATTTAACTCAGAATGTTTAAGTGCTTTCCTTTTAACATTTTGGGCCACAAAGCTGTTTTATTCAGGTGATAGAATTAACTTTACCCCTAACAGCAAAGAGTATTTGAATCCACAACACAGAGAGCCAAGAACTGCTTGGATATGGGCTAAAAGGAACTGGACCTCACTATAGCCTCCAGGGAGGTGTCTCAAACCTTTCCAGGAAGCAGACTGTAGGAGCAGAAAGAGGGTAGAAATTGAAGTCAACACAATGGATTTGAATTCTGGATCTACCATTTATAACTTGTGAGGTCTTGTGCCTATTAAACAATCCTTCTGAATTCTCATAGACGAGTTTCCTCATCAATGAAATGAAGACAATGATACCCATCATATTCATGTGAGGACTAAATATAACATTAGTGCTTGGCACATAGCAGCATCCAATAAATGATGATGCCATTTCTGATATGATTACTCCTTTAGAATCCGTAAGGCCTTCAGGAGACTTAAAAAACAACCCATTCATTTTTTAAATTAAACCCAGAAACTTGAATAATCTCTCTAATGTTTAAAGCAAGTTATAAATGTATCTTCTACTGGAATTTGTCTGCTTGGTGGGCTTTAGTGTGTGGAATGTGGGGGCATGAAGAGGGAGAAAGTCTCCTGATTGGCCTTTTTAACAATTAACAGAGACTCAATGAGCTATTTGTATGGGACACATATAGTATCTGGTAACTAAAAAGCCTTCAGTACAAGGTAAGACCTCCCCACACCTTGCAAATTCCTCAGAAAACCCTAGCGCTTTCCATCTGGTTGGCAAAAGAGTGTTTCTTATTGCAGAGACATGGAAAAAAAATGAAACAAAATGGACAAGAAGGTCCCACTCTGTTTGGTATGCCAAAGAGGAATTTCAAAAGTGAATTAGCGTCTATAGAGTGTTTACCTGTTTAAAGCAGGCTTCCACCAGATTTGGAGGGAACATATTCCTGCAAAGAAAATAATGGTCACTTGAAAAAGTTCTCAAATAGTAAGTTTGCTTCTTAAACACTTTTCATTGTGTCTAAGGTAAAGATTGTATTGAACTAAGCAGCAAATGGGGAAAAAAGAAAGATGTTGGTGGATTTTATGTCTTGTAATGGGACACATGGTCATCCCTAAGTGGGGCCCATGTAGTTTGTATTTTTCAGGGAAATCTCAAATTCAACTCATCTATCCTTTTGTCAGACAACAGGATTTTCCATTTGGTCATTATATCTTCAAATCCTGCTCCCAGGAAGAACCAAAGTGAGAATGGAAACAGCTTTGGCTATAAATGTTCTGGTAAACTGAGGTGTTATTTAATAGTGGCCATTTTGGTTTTATTCCATGTGTTCAGGGACCGAACATTCTGAATCACATACCATGGTCAGCCTGTGGAATCTTGTTCTCTACAGAGTTTTCCCAAAGGCCCTCTAGGGGACAGGGAGATGGCCCACGAAACTTAAACTTGTAGTTCATGTGGCAAGGTTTGTCACTTTCTCAGAGCAGTGTTTGGGTTCATGGTAGAGTTCAAGGGACAACAGTCTAGCTGAACAGTCTCTAACCAGCTGTGTGACCTTGGCCAAGTCACTGCACCCATTCAGGTTTCAGTTGATTTATCTGCTGAAGAGGAGACTGGATTAAACTATCACTAGGGCTGTAAGGCTGAAGATTGTGGGAGGAGATATGGCCCAGGCAGTTGCAGAGCCTGAGATCCCAGCAGTTGTGTGCTATCAAAGTTATATTTTAAGGTTAAAAACTCTAGTCCCTTTCTTCTTACCGCTTAAACCATCCTGTTTCCTTTTTCTTCCTATCTATGCTCTGTGGGTCTGTTTTTATAAACCTTAATAGAAATGCAGGTTCAGGAGATTTCAGGAAAAATGCTCAAGCCAAGTGACTGAGTGGGGATAAGTTAGTCATACACCTGTCTACCAGTGGGGCAAGGAGAGGCAGAAACACACAGCATTCAGACGGGTCGACCAGAATTGGGATGACAAGATCCCAATTCTTTAAACAAGGAGTAGAAATTATACAGGAAGAGAATATAATGAAATACTCCTAGCCTAACCTACCTGATGGTAAATTCATGAAAAAATGGTGAAAAGCCTTAATTAATTTTATGAACTAAATAAAATCATAGCTATCAGGTAACAACTTGGTATAAAATAATGTTATGTAGGGTGGCTCTTTACCTTCAGATAATTGTGATTACCTCCCTGAAATGGGCTTTTAAGAAGAGGTTTGGTGGAGCTGGGTTGTTCTCATATACAGATGGTTACAAAGTCATTCATGGTAGAAATTCAGAAGTGCTGCTGAAGAGAGCCTTTGTTGCTCAAATCTCTCCTCAATCTACCTGCCGCAGACCCATCTCTTGAGATGGCATGTGAAATCAAGTCCCTAGGAAGAGTTTCTTTCAGATGATCACTGGGGGACCCTTGGGGGTAGGCATCTAGGATTGGCAAACCAGTCACTTTGTAAGGAAGTTGTATAGAAGGGAGGAGAGGGGCAGGTTTGGGGAGGATAGGCTGGGAAAGCTACCTGGTGGAGGAATGCCAAGCAGGTGGGAAATCTAGAGGCCTGTGCTGGGGTATCTTCCATTTGTCCTTCTAGACCCACTCTCCATCCTGCTCTGTGCCCCGGGAGCCTGGCCCCTTGGGTTGTAGCATGTGGGATCTCTTGCCTTCTGGCTTCCTTGGGTTTGTACATGGGATGTGCCAACAGATGACAGGGTCGTGGGACATGGAAGTAGGTGTGTATATTCTTCAGCTCTCTCTTTGACAATTTGGGCAGCACTGCCCTCCCTCTAAATTAGAGCTGTTATTCTTATCACAGGGCCTTTCCCCAAGACCACAGCTCTTCCTGCATTCCTTCCTTTGCCCCTCAGAGCTGGGGGGCGGGCAACAAAACAGCTTCCTATTGCCATTAGTCCCCTGGTGCCTTACCACCCCTTAACCCTGTCTGTACCTTTGCAAACCCCTCTCAGGGACCCTTTTGAATATGCAAAATGCTTCCTGCCCTGATCTGACCGATGCAAGAGAAGGCTACTGTAGAGAGAGCAAACAGGAAGGTGCCAGGATCAAACCTTGGTTTATGTCACAGTTCTGTGTGAGATGACTCTGCCATCAAGTCCGTTTCAAGAAGTAGATAAGACTCATTTGCAATCGGTGTATGGTTTGTACACAAAACAATGCCAAAGAAGCCACCCTTTAACCTTTTATTGCTGGTCTGCCAAATCCTTTCTTCATAAATGGTAAAAAAGGAAAACCTTAGAACAGGTATGACCAAATGACCTTTAAAGTCCCTTCTGGGCAGAAATTATTGTGTATAATGGGTGATGATACAGATGACAAGTTCTAAATTAGACAAGTTCAATCCATAGGCTATACTTGAATACAAGCTAGCCTTAAGCAGCAAGACTGGAAAAAAGTAGAGTTAAGACTTATTAATATTCCAAGGTAAGCGGCACAGCTGAAAGGACAACCGAGTGATCAGATTCTGAATCCTAAAAGCAGGGCGCTCAAAATCTATATTCTCTCTCTGCTGTTCTCACCTCTTTCCCATTAGATCAGAAAATAAAACCTTACCTTAATTTCTGTTAGAAAGAAGTAAAGATATGACCTTCATTTCAAAGCCCAGCAAGGCTGGTTCAGTTAGATACCTGTTTTGTGGTTTGATTAGCTCCCCAAAATGAGGGGCTGGGTGGTCAAAACATACCCAAAGGGATGGACTTGCAAGGACATACCTGATCAGGTCCAGGAAGGCGTCTGCAGCTGTCACTTGTACAATTTTGCCTTCTCTGTGCATGTTTTCCTTTGTGCCCTTCCCGGGATGGATGATGATGACAATGATTATGCCAATCACCACGGCAATGATGGTCGTAGTCATGTAATAGACTACAGCTCGCATTCCCATCTTCCCTGACGCCTTACTATCTAGGGCCGCCATTCCTGGTGAAGGCAAACAAAAGGAGATTTTCAGGAAGTCAGTCCAAGGAATTCTCCAGTGGAAGGTAATGGGAACAGTATTTCCTTCTACATCCCCCTGCCCTCATTCCACCCGGCAATGGGATTTTACACAAGTTAGGAGAACTTGGCATCGTTTTTAATCAAGGCATCGTGAAAGGTGAAGAAAAAAAGCCGTAGAACAGCTAGTCATCAGTTGTGTCAGCAAACACCTGATCACCCTTTTCTTGCCTCAAGAGTTGATTTCACATGGCTCTCTAACGATTTGAAAGGGCCATTAAATTCTCTTACATTATTACTGGTTGGGGAAGCTATGAGTGTACATAGCAAGTAATGTGTGTGTATCTGTAGATGAAGAGTTACTTAAAACAATTTTCTGGCAGGGTAACTTAAGCATATTTCAAGTCACTGTGGGGTCTCACAAGGATTAACTGGCCCTATTCTTCTAAAAATTATTATTTTATATATGTACTTGGGAGTGTTTTGATGTCCTAATGCAAAATTGAAGCCATTATTCTGATCACTTACTAACTTAGCTTCAACTTATATTTAAATTAGACATTATGTTATAAAGCCAAAGTTCTCAGTTTCTCTGCAATTTCACTTCATTTCATCTCATCAAAATAAAAAAAAAATTTTTTTGGTGGGGTTCTTCTTATGTTTCCACCATATCCCTTGGGGATGGAGTACCTCATCTCATGTTAAACATCTTCGCCCCCTCGTTTTCAGGACATTCTTCAAAGTCTACCTCAGGCGAGGTGTTATCCTAGGTAAAAAAGGAGGTGTGACTTTCAAGATTTCCCTTACTGCTCTAGCAAACGGAATGCATCTTAATGCCTCTTGGATGGAAAAAAATTGGAACTGATACAAATACCTCAAAAGATTAGATTATAATAATATGGGCTCTTCTGTTTCATTAGCTATTTCCCCACTTTTCTTTCCTTCCCCTCCCGAATCCCACTAAAACTCTAAAATCCAATTATAGTATAATCCAATCACAATGAATCGGGACTATTTTCTTTACTATTTAAAATTGTGTTTTTATAAATTGTATTAAAAGGTTATACTATAGTCCAATGATCAGTATCAGATTCTAATAGTAGTTCAATCTTTAGGTTGTGACCCTGTTCATACCAACATATTTAGAGTAAGGTAAAGTATTGGAAAAAATAGTAACCACAGTTGCCAGATAACTGGCTGGGCTTGCCCCAAAAACGTGACAGATGGTAATGAGCTTATATGGGAATTGAAGCCAGAGCTTTCAATTTATAATCTCATTCATATTCGAACCCTATTGTTCACAATCAGCACTTATTATTATGCTTATGATATGTTCTTATTTTTAACAACAACCTGTAACACAGATTTAAAAACACTTAAGTGACTGTCTCAGGTCTTAGTGAACAACAAATAAAATGGAGTGGGAACGTGAACTTTGCTTTTGTGTAAATAATTTTCTTGTATTTTCTGGCTCTGAGGAAACCAACTGCAGCTTCCACAAAGGACGAAGCCAACTTCCGCTTTAATGCATGAACTTAGCTTCTCATCCCCTAGCATTTCAAGAAATCCAGGGTTAAGTATCCTTTATCGAGAGGATGCCACTTGAACAGTTTACCGACCTTAAAAATGGGCTAATCAGTTCTCGAAGGGTCCCATCCCCCATTTTAATCCTCAGGTCTGAATCACATCTCAAATATCTTGGCTTCCTGTGCCTGGAATAATTTCTCTCAGAAGGGGCCCGCTCTCTTGCCCATTATTGCCTGAGCTTGTCACCACTGAAGCCTGAAATTCTTCGGCGGCGAGTGGTGTGGGCACAATAGGCCGGATATCTCTGCTAGGGGGTACCAGGCAGCAGTATTTTCTTCCTCCGAGATGCTTTCTTTCCCTCTGGCCTTCTATTCTGTGGTGCTGTTCCGTTCTCACGCCAACGCTTCTCTGACGCTCCTGCCCACTATTACCGACCTATAGCTATTCAGAGAGAGCGCTAAGTGGTCAAGGCAGAGCACTGGAAACCAAAGTGGCAAACAAAGGAGGGGGCTTAAATCTCCCTCCCTCCCACCTTGGGGTAGGGATGCGGGGGGAAGTTATCCCAGAATCCACAGCTACAAGGCTATCAACTCAAAGAAATGAATATTATTATTTATAGGATTTTACCTTAAAAAATGAAAACCAATATGAAAGTATTTTCTCCATACTTTTAAATTCTGAAATAGCTGATGACAACCACTAAGGCATTTTTTTTAGCAGTGAGCCCAGAAGGAGAATCAATATTCAATAACCTCTGTATATTGACCCTTTTCCTTTGAAAGAGGATAAAGCAACAGCTGCTATTATTTCAGCCAAGGAAGGAGGGGTGTGTATGTGTTGTGGCAAGGGGAGTATCTCCATTAACCAATTCTCCAGGTAGGTCCTTTCCCAGAAAGGGGCCTGGCTTGCCCACCTCTGCTCCTGGTCCTCTATCTCTTTCTCACCAGCTACAACTCTGACCACTCCCCTCTTCCCTAAGACAGGCTTGTAAAACTAAAGAGACCACCGGGAACAAGGCCACACATATCAGGAGGGCAAGAGCAGGGCGGATGTGGACAGTCTGCCATACACAGGACCTGAAAGAGAACGGCCCCGATACTGGTGGAACCAGGAAAATGGGGAATGAGCTCTGGAAGACAAAACCTAACGTGAGCAGTGTCACTCCTCCTCTCCCTTATCCAAACTCTGTGACCATCTCTGTTCCCCAGCCTCATGAAATCTGAGACAAAACTCTCCATCAGAGACTATACACACATGTCAGAGCATCTGGGGGCAAGGGTAAAGTATTAAATCACTTTGTAGAAAAGGGAACTTTGGCAGAAAGTGCCCTACGTATTTGGAAAGGGAAAGTTTTAATTGATCTTTGTCACTTCAAAATACGTGGAAGAAAAGGGCACCAGGGCACGGGAGACAGGAGGTCACTTGGGTATGTAGGAACTGATGGGAGTATGTTACAACAACTATGCGTATGTCTAAACATACATTTGAGAAACACATTCCTGAGCAAGTAGTAAAGATAATGATCTCAGCTGGTCTCTTTTTCTTCATTAGAGCTGGGCTTAGCTAAACCAGACCCATTCAAGACATCTTGACATCTTTATTATGAAAACAATCTGCCATCAGAATTGAGACCCTCTTGAAACCCAAGAAATACTACCTTGTACAATTGCTACAAGTACCATGACTAGTCTTCCAATGATAATGACGTGTTTGTTATGTTTATATGTTTTATATATTTTGAGTTAACTTTGGTGCTAGTTCACAAACACACTCACAAAACCCACCCCCAATCAATACCAGATATTCATCTAATTTCATGTCAAGTGTATGTTGTAGATGTCGTTGTTATCATTTTAAAGGTAAAGATACAGGAGGTCAGAGAAGTTAAATAACCTGTCCAGTGTTGCATAGCTAGTATATGGCAGTGGCAAAATTCAAATACAGTGGGAGAATTCCACTATACCCCCCTTCTTATGGACAAGCTAGGAGTCACCCACATTTCATTTGCTTGCTATCCATGCTAGCTTTCTCGAACTCTCTTGCATTTGGGTTCAATGTTGAGATGAGTCAACTGGCTGGAGGAAATTCTGTGGAGAAACTCTGACACATTACTCAGCATTCCCTACCTTAAGAAGAAGTGGGTTACACTAGTCATGGAAGGACTAGCTAGAGAATGAATCAATTAGTACACATTTCTCACCATTCCTAGAAAACAGCCAAGAGTATGTTCTAATGGAATGTAAAGAGTCATGGATACTTGCTGGCTGTGGGTACATGAATCTTACTTTCCTTTCTAAAAACTGACCTACTGAGAATCAGCCATCAGTAAAGCAATCCATCGATCATTTCTGGAGACCTGTTACATGTTCACCAGTGAGGTAAGCATCTAAAAGAGATCAAATGAAGTGTGCCTGGGTGGCTTCGTCAGTTGGGAGTCCTACTCTTGATTTCAGCTCTGGTCATGATCTCGGTTCAGTTCGTGAGTTCGAGCCCCACATCGCACTCTGCACTGATGGCGCAGGGCTTGCTTGGGATTCTCTCTCACCTCTCTCTCTGCCTGTGCTCCCATTAGAGTTCTCTCTTTCTCAAAATAAATAAATAAACATTTTGAAAAATAAAGGAGATCAAACAATAAGTTTTTTAGAATGTAAAAGATTAAGACTTTGCTTCAGATACCTGAGTATTTTAGGCAGCTGTCACTCTGACCAGAGAGGAAGGAAGAAAAGAGAGTTTCTTAATGCAAATAGGTAAATACGCATTTACCTCTTTATTTATAAAGTCGGTCTTTTGGTAATCAGTTAACATTAACAACTATGCACCAAATTCATGGTTTTTGGGGGATGGAGTGGGGAAGGAGTGTTTCATAAATATGTATGTGGAACTCTATACGTCTGTGTTGTAAATTAGATTTCTTTTGGTATATTATTTGGTATGACTTCTTGGATAAATGAAGTATGTATTCAGCCAAGCATAAAGGATAACATATAAATAATGTCAAGTTCTCAAGGCTCTATTATTGGCATGGGTTTTATTTTCCCATCTGCTAAAAATCTATGTCTTATCCATTCATGTGTTTTTTTATACTTCCCCCAATAACTCCTGTCTCTGGTTTTAAAAACTGAAATTTAAGGAAGAAGACTTCTGCGATGAATTGTCTTACTACTCATTCTCATGGTGTTTCATTGTTCTTCCAGGGCTGCTGGACCAGGCCCAGAAAGAATGGAAAAGACGGGGGGATGGTAAGTGCTGATTCAAGAATATTGTCTGTTTCAGTTTTTATTTTATTTTAGATGCACTCCTTCTCCACAATGGGCTTCTCAAATGCTCATCTAATGAAAGCCGCCTGTTCTCCATCCTTCTAGAATTTCAAAATGGGCACACTTACAACAAGGAAACCAAGGATGGGCTCCAGCATGTACCATATTCATTAGACTATAAGGTGATGAATTGTTAATAAGAAAGTTAAATTCTAAAAATACAACATACTTCATATTTATAGATTGAAAAATGATCTCTTGTGTCGTAAAGCAACCGCCCACTGCTGGAGCAAGGGCACGCTGGAACCCTCCGGAAGGAGAGGGAGCAGAAGGGTCAAAAAGCTCAGAGGAAAGCAGGGAGGTGGTTGGCGGGGGTGGGGAGTGAGGATAAAGTAAATCACTTTAAATCAAACTATGTTAAGCTTTTCTACCCTAAAATATTTTCTTCTGGCCCCTTTACAGATAGACTAGTTTGTAAAAAAAAAAAATTATATATACATAAAGTTCTATGATTCTATAGGTTCTGGAACAGAAGAATCTTTAAAAGTTAGGTTAGAACTGGTAATGCTTGCATCATAATTTTTGAATCACAATCAGGAAGCAGGATATTGAACTTAATTTAAAAGACAACAGTTCAAACTACTTAAGTCCAACCTCAGGTATTTTGGAAGCATATTCTTTTTAAAAGAAGATTATAGCTCAGTGATTAAGAGTTTAGGCTTTGACATGAGAAGACCTGTATTTCACTTCTGGCTCTGGTACCATATGACTCTGTAAGCCTCTGTAAGCCTCAGTTTCCTCATCTGTAGTATGGGAATAATGAAAGCTCCCTTACTGGGTTTTCATTGGCATTAAAGGGACTTCTATATAGAAAGCACTTAGCATAGTACTTGGCACACAGTAAGGATTCAACAAATGTTCCTGCTATTACTGATTAGCAGATAAGTAATAAACGGTCTATTCAGTAAGCATTATTTGCCCTCTCTAAGCCTTTATTTCACCTAGACAAGAAGCTAATAATATTTACACTGCAAGCTTAAGGAAAACTTATATAAAAAATCCAGACAAAGCAGGTTCTTGATCAGTGCTAGTTATGATCATTATATGTCTTTCTCTACAAGAATTTTAGTACTAAGAGAGCAGAACCATCTGTTTTGTTCACTCATGTAACCTCAGTGACTAGAACAGTGCCTGCACCGGAACATACCCCATAAATACTTGAATAGTCATTCTTGTCACCGTTATTGTTGTTATGCTGCGTAGAGGTCACATGCACTTTTTTTTTTTTTTGAACATTGAGGTTAGGTTACTATGACTTACAAGTACTAAAGTTGCTTTTTGTTTAAAATACTCTGCAATTCTGATTCACCAATTTTAGCTTCTCTTCCCCCAACTAATCCAAAATAGTGAGGCTCATTCTATCTTGAAGAGGGAGAGATAGACCTGGTGGGGAAAGAGTGGCTGAGTGTCACCTGGAGCTTCATTTCCAGAGCTGGGGGGTCATTCACAGCACGGTGTCCTTGAGATGGTCAGGAAGGCGGAAGGCTGGCACACCTCTACCATTCACCACCAGAAGCATCCTCCCTCTTTCCCTTCCTCCTCTCTCTCCCACTCCTGTAGAATTTTCCATCTTTTTTTAATGTTTATTTTTGAGAAAGAGAGAGAGAGAGAGAGAGAGAGAGAGCGCGCACACACAAGTGGGGAAGGAGCAGAGAGAGAGGGAGACACAGTATCCGAGGCAGGCTCCAGAGTCTGAACTGTCAGCTCAGAGCCTGGCACGGGGCTTGAACTCACAGACTGTGAGATCATGACCTGAGCCGAGGTCGGACACTTACCCGACTGCGCTACCCAGGCGCCCCTAATTTTCCGTCTTTTGCTAACATGATGCACTCTTGCAGATGAGCCTATATAAGTAACTGCTGAAGTCCTATCTGTCCACATGCTAACAGAACAACGAGTGAATAAGTGAAAACATAAACACAGAGCAGGGAATAGAAGAGAGATATAGGGTCTGACAAGTGCTCATGATGCAGGTCATGAAATCAACTCGGGTTATGACTAGTATTTTTTTCCAATAATGAAAGAGAACAGAATAGAAAATATTGAAGGGTGTCACCTGTGATAAAGTTAAATATTATTTTGTGAAACTTTCTTCAGCTGTGTGTGGGTATGTGTGTTTGGTCAGGTCACAACATAAAATACATTTGTATTTTTTCTTCCTGTTTTTCGGAGGGGGCACCCAGATAGGAATAGATTTGTATTTTATTTGTAGGTTCTAGTAAAAAAAAAAGTTGCTTGCAAATACTGGTAGATACCCCCATTCAGTTAATAGTAGAGGCTTTAAAAAGGAACCATGAGCTATAGCCTCTCCTTTGTGTCATCTTCACTTCCTATGACCTTGGGCTGCCCACAGCACCCAAGAATTTATTTCATGTCGCTAGTAGAGACCAAGGAGATGAGGGTGCTGATCTCTAACATCCGGTCTGTTGAACTGAACAGAAATTCCGCAGATATTGTTAACAAGGGGGAAAATTTGAGAATAGACTCACTTCATGCAATTTTGAGCAAAGAGGCATTTACTTTAATCATTGATTCTTAGAGAAGAAGAGTTAAACCACCTCTATAATCAGCTGAGAACAATTTTGTGGAATTCACAGTCAAATCACAAAGTTTCCTTCCCATGTAGCTGTTCATAATATCACAAAACTTGGTATTTCATTCGCCTATAATACCACCTCGTTTTATGAGGTTATATTGCCTGAGAATTACAGGGAAGCTTCTTTACAAATTTATTACTTCCGATAGCATATAATTTGTCAGGTAAAATGATTTTTAATTCGACCCTTAAAACTGTCAACAAAAGTCTTTTCTCTGAGTTCTACGGTTCACTAGCAAAATGAGGTGTGGGGAGGCAAAAGGGAAACATTCTATTCTGAAAGATGGTTAATCAGTAGAATCAGAGGAACAGACGATATTATTAGTGGCAGAAAAAGTCACACAAACCACCTTTTATCCCCAGTCTGCTAGGACTCAGCAGACAATCCCTTTCCTCTGGCTATAGTCGTCCTCTGAAAATAAACTTTCATACGGGGAAGCAGGGAAATTGAGGCCCGACGTTAACTGCTACTACCTCCAATATCAAAGGCCTTCCAGTGGCCGACCTCCTTGACCTCTGGTTGAGAATGCTTCTCCTGGGTTACCAGCTGGCGAGGCCCTCTGAGTGGTCAAGTTTGCTCTTCTCTACACTAGCCTTAACCATCCAACAGACTCTCATTACAGCCTGGCACGGCCCTGTGATTGTTCCAGGGACGCGGTCTGCCAGGGAACCTGCCAGGGGGACTTCCTCTCTCTCTCAGCAAGGTCTCAAGAAAACCTCTGAAGAGCCAGCTCTGAGATTCACTTCTCACAGGCCCACAGCTGCCGGCACAAGACCCACTGAGAGGTGATTTAGATACCCATTTAGCCTTCACATTAGCCCATCCTTTGCTCACGATATTGGAATGTGCTGCACAATATGCTTTTCTGAAGAGGAACCAGGGAGTAATTCATCTTCTTTATGTGTGCTAAGCAGAGCAAGAGGGAGAGGCGAGCGGGACCCATGATGAGCTGGGGAGTAGTGATTAGTAACAGCTGACAGCCTCAGCCCAAGACCCTTTCTTTGGTTACCTCATTGTAACAGCCGAGCACAAAGGAATGACTGTCTTCTCGCCAAGATTTAGAAACCCAGGACCACAGAAAATAGCAGCTAAAAGAAAAAGTGAGACATGGAGGCCATGGAGACAAGGGGGTGATCGGACCAACTCCTGGTTATACCTGTGAAGCTTGGCTTTGAAAAGAAACCTCTATCATGTGCAAAGATGTGCCAACAGGCAGTCAGCCATCAATGGCACCTACCAGGACCATCGATGTGACTTGGGAAAGTAGGTGACTTCCCTCACAGTAGAAAGTGTGTGTGGAGAGCAGCGAATTACTTCAACTTAATGAGAGGAAGTTCTTTGAGGGCCAGAGCTCCAGCCCCTTCTGCCTTTTCCCCAAAAGAATCACGATTTACAACCAATCACTGGATGAGTAGTTTGCAATTTCCAAAGCAGCCCTCTTTACTTTGTATTGAATTGCTGGCTGTGGAAAAGACCCCTATGTTCTGAGTCCCATGCAACTTTCTTAGGAAGATGATGGTCAAGACAGCATGTTTCCCTGCTGGCAGAATGCTGAGTGGGAATGAATTCCACAACTGGGCCAGACTTGTCCAAAGTTAATCAAAAGGCATCTCAAGCTGACTGCAGAACATGTCAGACTCAAGGCATTCCCTTTCTTCCCTTGGAAGGCCTGTCCCTCACAGAAGAAAAGGAACTGAAAGCCTCATAGAAATTGAAAGCAACATATGGACATTAAAAACCAATTCGACCTGGCCTGGATTCCTAGAAGAACAGTTAAGGCAGGAGTATGTCTCCACTCCCTGAAATGAGGCTGGGAAGCAGCAGAGATTCCTGGAGCCAAACGAGCCATATCTACAGTTGCAACTCAACATCCATCCCATTCCTTGCCATCAAAAGATTCTGGAACCATCAGCCACTCTGAGAACTTAGAAATGGACCAAGGATAAGTTTGTTGCTTGAAACTGAAATTAACATATTCTAAAAAGATATATTTCTTATATAATAAGAAAATAATTGAGAATAAAATGTGTTCACTTCAGCTATTCTCGAAATTAAATCCAGGATGTAGGACCTTATATACTATATATGAGAATAAATTTTTAGAATTTCAGTCCACGTTCTGGCCAGTTAAGAGAATGTGACAGTTAAGTCTTTGGGGACAGAGCTGGGGGGTTGAGGAGGAGAAAAGAGAAAATTTTGGAGACAAGGGAGTTGAGAGAATGACAGACAAGGAAAGAGAAGAGGGAAAAATGAGAAGAAGGGAGACCACCAAGCAGAGAAGCATGGGATCAAGAAAAAGTTCAGTAGGTGCTTTTATCTCAGTCAGCATATTTCTTGGGCAGTGGCCAACACACCCCTTTTCAGGTCTGATTAATTTTCTCAGCATTTAAAACTTCATCAGTTGTTCTTATCTAATCTATAAAGGAATTGTCGTACCCAGGGAGTGGGAGATTATGCTCCCAGCTACCTGACCTAAACAATAAAGCAGTATCACTTCACCCAGGGAAAAAGACTGTGGCAAACTCTAGAATGTGTTGGCTTCCATTACCTCTGCATTAGGCGTGGTAAGAGAACAGTCTCTCCTTGAAACAGGAAGAGCTGCATTTTTGCCCCCAGGGCCAAGGGTGACAATGGAACTGAATCATTCCTTATATATTCCACCAGTAGTGGTTCAAGACTTTTGCGCCTTTTCCCTTCTACAAAAGGGAGTTGTTTCTCCATATTCTACCTTAGTTTTGCAACACCTTTGTACATAGTTTCTGTGTGCTTCTCAGTTTAATATTTTGATGTTTTTTAAAAAGGTATTTAGAAATTCCCACACGTTCTTCAAAGAAAATTAGGGGCATTCCCTTTCATCTAACTCCACTTATCCCGAATAGACTTCGGGGATCCAGGAGGGTGCAGACAGTCAGTGGAAATGGTGTGTGGTTGATTTGAGACTGATGTTGCATGGATTGGATTGTAAAAATTATTCTTTAACTTGGAAAATGAGGATAGGGTGGGTAACAATGCAGTCACCAGTGTTTGGAAAAAACAACTACTGGATGGGTCATTGAGTAAAGTCTGTTAACATTAGATGGCAAAAAAAAAAAAAAAAAGAGAGAGAGGAGAGTGAACTGGTGACACTGTTAAAAAGGGATATGAAATAAAAGATTTATAAATAAGGTAAGTGAAACAGGGTGCAAAACTGAATCCAAGTTGGGGCACTTGGGTGGCTCAGTTGGTTAAGCGCCCAATTCCTGATTTTGGCTCATGTCATGATTTTACGGTTTGTGAGTTCAAGCCCCATGTTGGGCTCTGCTTGGACGGTGTGCAGACTGCTTGGGATTCTCTCTCTCTCTCTCTCTCTCTCGCTTCCTTTCTGCCTCTCAAAATAAATAAATAACCCTAAAAAAAAAGCTGAATTCAAATGAATGGTTCAAATAGCTACCATGACTCCATCACAAATAATGGAAAGAGGTTTAGTAAGGTAATGAAGTTATAGTAAGGATAACTTGATTCTTTTATCTATTAATTTCTTAAATGTTTATTTATTTATTTTGGGAGAGAGAGAGGGCGAGCATGCGTGAGTAGGGGAGGAGCAGAGAGCGATGGAAAGAAAGAGAATCCCAAAGACAGCGTGGAGCTCAATTTGGGGCTTGATCTCACAACCAGGACCACGGCAATCATGACTAGGAGATCAAGACCTGAGCTGAGGTCAAGAGTTGGACGCTTAACCGACTGAGCCATCCATGTGCCCCATCTTGCTTCTTTTAACAGTGGTTATAGTCACAGCTTCTACAATTAAAATTTTTTCATTCATTCATGCATTTATTCAACTTTTATGAAGGACCTTCTCAATGCTCTGGCCAAAGACATGATTGATAGAGTCCTCATGCACTTAGTATAAGTAAGATTTTAAAGTATATTTTTGTGAAACAGCCCTCAACAAATAAAATGCATAAATTATCCAGCAGAGTGATTTGGAATGGAATTGGGAGGAAAATGGGGAAATCTGTTGGTACCTATTAGAAGGAAATGGTTGTAATAAACTCCAGAGTTTGTTTGCTTTAAATCTTGGCTCCCTCACTTGTGACTGGTCAAGATATGTAAACTCTCAGTGTCTCAGTAAATGAAGGATAATAATGGTATTTACTTCCTAGGGTAATTCTGAAGAATAAATGAGTTTAACATGTGATGCCTTAGAAAGACATCTGATACATAAAAGTTAGCCACAATGATGATGATGTATTTGTTTTTGTTTTATAAAAATATCTTGAACTCTGAAGGGTTCCTTGGAACACGACTGTAAAAGGTGAGAACTCAGTCAGTAAAATCAGATCCCACCCGGCTAGGCACCTGCTAAGTGCTTTATCTCATTAAATCCTCCCAAACAACCTGCAAGGTTGGGATAACATGGTCTACCGCATTTATAGATTAGGACACAGGGAGGTTAAATCTCTTGCTCAGGATCACACAGTTAGTAAAAGTGGCATTGCTAGCATGTGAACTCAAGTTTCCCTGCCTCCAGAACCCCCTGTTTAGTCCCTACATTGACAGTCCTGGAGATTCTTTGTGAGATAAAGTCTTTGCACTGGACTTGAATCAATTGCATTTGATTCACCTAAATGGGGAATTCTGACAAAAATCTGTTAAATTCATATTTGAAAGGCTATACATTACAGCAAAAAAGGATCATGCACGTGTTGAAAAGTCAAGCAATGATGACGAATGGCTACTGTCCAAGCACTGAGCAGCCTTCCCTAGAATCTGAGGTCTCATTGAATTGGGGATTCCTAACATGCACGCTTTATTCAGAAGTTGATATACTATTGGACATTTTAAATCAAAGACGAAAGGAAGAACACTCAACCATGGATAATTTCACACTGCAAAGGCCCTTAGGTAATTCCTAGAACTCCCATGTCTCTTGGTGAAGATGTACCATCCCCCTGCCTCATTCCCTTTTGAGATGGCGCTCACCATCTCCTTAGCTAGCTCTTCTCTGTTGGGTAGGTTTGAATTTTTTAAAATCGTGCTTAGGAAGAATCAAAATCTGGTTCCTTATAACCCTTTTCTCTTGAGGTAAATTTTCCTTCTGGAGGAACACAGAGCAAGTCTGGTTCACATTTATCAGAGGGACCTTGGGCTTCTTTTCTCCAGACTAAATACTCATCATTTCTCCAACCGATCCTCATGTGTCATATTTCCAGATGCTTACCAACCTGTAATCCCTCTCACTGCTTACCAGGCAGGGCTCTCATGCTCTGATCCAAACCTTCTTTGCCCAGCTTTGTTGCTTGCCAAGTCCTACCCCATCCTTCCAGGCAGCTTAGAGTTCTCAGTATTCCCTAACTGCACCTTGAGTTTTCCTGTCTCTTCATATTTGCTTTTAAGGCTTCCTTTGGAAGCCTTTCCTGTGGAAATGCAACCCTTGGTCCAGTCCCTAAATCTTGAATTCCCACAGCACTTTCTTTGTGCTTCTTGGCTTCATAGTCTGCTTTGTTTTACAGTCATGCGCAGGGCCTGAACTCATGACACTGAGATCAAGACCTGAACTGAGATCAAGAATTGGACCAACTGAGCCACGCAGGCACCCCTAGGCTCTCCATTTAAATGTTCAACTCCTTGAGGCTAGAGAGGGCAATGTCTCTTCATACCTCTATTCCCCACATTGGTTAGCATGTCGCCTGCCCACAACAGGAGCCCAATAAATGTGTCTTGGATTGGATTCGACACCCTCTCAGTAGCTACTTTGCTTTGTTAAAGTCACTCCTGAATGTGCTCAGAATTAACAAATTACTCCTGATGCAGTGTGACCAGTGTGGAGTACAGTGAGCTATTAATAATTATAACTGAGTAAACACACGACTATACTCATTCCTTTTCAGCCACCACATCCTACTGTTGGTTCATATTAAGCTTTTATTCACATGAACTGGTGCCAAGCTCAGTCTTTCCCCATCCTGTAATTGCGCAATTGCCTTTTGAATCTAAAAGCAGAAATATACATTTATCCCCTGCTCGACTTCATTTTGTTGGTTTCCATCCAGCACTGCAGCCAATTGAAGTCATTTGGAATCAAGATCTTAGGCATATGTGGTAGAAGCCATTCTTTTGTGGCTTATGTCATTGAAAACCCAATGTAGATGCCTTCTGGGTCTTTAAGTTGTTGATAAAAATGTGAACAGGAGAGGGCTTTTTTTTTATGTTCATTTATTTTTGAGACAGAGAGAGACAGAGCATGAGTTGGGCAGGGGCAGAGAGAGAGGGAGACACAGAATGTGAAGCAGGCTTCAGGCTCTGAGCTGTCAGCACAGAGCCGGACGCGGGGCTCGAACTCACAGACCACGAGATCATGACCTGAGTCAAAGTCAGACACTCAACTGACTGAGCCACCCAGGCGCCCCAGAGAGAGGGCTTTTAAAAAGGACAACACTGTGCTTCACTAGGTCTTTCCAGCTTGACATGGGGCCCTAAACACTCTTTATGTATAAATGCTCAGCCAGTTTCAAATAGATTTCACTGTTTTATTAGGTCCTATTTTATTGTCAAAAGTAGTACAGAAGATTCAAAAATTTTGAGAATAACCCAAACAAATTGTAACAGGAATTCCACAGTAAATGTTATTATAGGAAGGGAATATTTTCACAATATAAAGATTCCTTGTAGAACATGAAACTATTACAAGGTGTTTTGTGGGAATCCAGGAAGCCTGACTTTGTAACTTTAGGAAATAACTCTCTTTTCCTAAAAGGGTCCATGATATCAATCTAGAAAGAGATACACTGATAAATAGCTTCCTCTACTAAATGGGAATGAATATCATTTGGGTAGAGATACAAACACATCAAGAATTAATACAAATGTGAGTTATTCATATGAGAAAGAAATAACATAATAATTATTTTAAGCTTCAGGAAAGTTTATTGGATAGTTCATTGGAAAAAAATCCTGGATGTGCTTTACTGACCATTGAACTGAGTGCTTTACTGACATTATCTGAGTGTATCTGCCTTTAATTCATCTTTGCTTTTACTTCTTCCATGATAACATATCAGCTTGTGATTTTCCAGGTTATAATCTTTCAATTATAAATCTGCACAATGGCCCACATTTATTGCTATATGCCCTGTGGCTACCGCAGTAGGGACTCGGTAGATATTTGTTGAATGAATGACATAGACTGGAAATTCAGTAGGTGAGAATAAGCAACTGTACTCAACCCACAAATCAAGAAATTATTTATATAACGTCTACTATAACAGGAGCTCGTCACTGCAATCAGTCCTGGGTGCAGATGTATAAACAGTAGTTCCTAAGCCCAAGGAGATCTTTCGTTGAGTAAACAAGTCGTATTTTCACCAAGTAATCAAATGTTCAACCATGCATGACATAAAGAGTTAAATGCACAAGAATGGGAAAATTGAGGAAAATGTTCAGTTCATATGGAGAAAAGACTTAATCGTAAGCAGTAAAATTAAGGCAACAGAAACATTTTAGCATTATAAATTGATCCAGTACAAATCTAGTGGCCACCCTGTATTAGGGGCCACATGGCACTACAGAGAGGGGGCTTTAGTGGCAAATGGATCTGAGTTTGAACGCAGGTTCAGCTACTTGCTAGCAGGGAAACCTCGGGAAGTTTCCTCGTCTGTATAATGGAGATAGTAATAACGACCTTGCAGAAGGGATGACTAGTATGTGTGTTCAATGCCTGGGGTGTCTTTCATAGTCAATAACTGCTAGCCATTATTATGGCGGGTATAATAAAAATTGTTCCCGATGAATCAAAGAATAAATCTGCAACCCAGATGATCATTTATTTTATCACTTTAAGGTGAGAGTAAACACAATTTGAATGATGATGCCGATGTTCTCATATAATTTCAGCTTAATGTGTAAACCACACACTATTTAGCTAATTACTGAGGAGTTACCATGTGCCAGGCTCTGTCCCAGGCTAAGTAAACCATGTAGCATTGCCTCTAATTTACACACATCTTAATGCCATGGAAATTGGATTGTAGAGGATGTAATCCTAGAAGGAATCAGCAAACAACCTTGGAAACCAAGTCTGTTATCAAAAAGCCAAAATTAAATGCCTAAAAGTGGGGCTTAAGTCATAGCAGACGACCTCCAGGTTTGGAGAGTGAGACCAAGAAACCGAGATTTATCCATGCGATGTACAAAATGACACCACTGGTTAGTGGTGAGGCTAGCACAGAATGAAAGCTTCGCCAGGCCTTCTGTTAATGAGACACAGTTTAAAGCTCTGCTATATAGCACACCAACTTGAAACTCTGTTTATAACAATTCACGTTTTCCCCATCTTGGAAGGTCGTGAACTTTCTTGGCAAGTGGGTTTTTTCTTCTAACATAGAAAATTGAGGGATTTCAATTGCTTACTCAGGCTCACCCACCCACAGGCAGTTTTCTCATTCAGAAACGCAGAGAAGCTGCAGTGGGCATGAGGTAGGAAGCAGCAAGTCAGCTGAAAAGAGGTGAGGTCACATGCAAAAGAAGCTCTGAAACCGGTGACCATTTAGTGACAAAGCCAAGGTGTGGTGGATGAGGATGCCTCAGATGACCCGGGCCAACACTGAGGAAATGATCCTCTCTGGGCAGACCCTACATGCACAAGCAAGGAAGGGCTTTGCACCTGACACTCCCCAGCAAGGAAGCCAAAAAGACCTTCGAAGTTGATGTTGAAGCCGAGTCTGAGTGGCAATATTCACTAACAAGAGCCTAGTGCCTACAATTCACATCAAGCATGCTCATAGCCACCACCTCTGCTGAACTCTCCTGGGGTCCCCCAGTGGCATAGACAGCAAATATTTCTATTACCTTCGCTACTACCATTTCTACTCCTAAATGAGCCGTGAACGCCAAAGCAACTTCCCCACAGCCAGTCAGTACCGCGACTGGTATAGACAGAGTCTGCTAGCCCCAAGGTCTGTGTTCTTAAGAACCACACAAGATCACCACAAATACACAGAGGCAGAGCGAGGCTCCTCTTCTTTGATCGGACGCTCTGCACTACTCAGCTGGCTCCTCTTCAACTTCTCAGGGTAAACATTTCGTCTTTGCAGAGGAGGAGGTCCAGGGTCTGGGTCTGTGTGTAACAGCTCTGTGACTTCCTTCTTCGGCACCTAGCATGGCTGAGCGAGGGAGCCGAACATTGAATGAATCAACAACCTAAACTCGACAACAGCGGCTGTGCATGACTTGGAGCACAAATGCCATGCGGACGACGAAGGGAACGAAGCATGAAAACATATGGCAGAGGCTGTCAGGACTATTTAATGTGTACGCAGTGAAAGCACAGAGCTGTACAAGGCTTGACAAGGGAAATAAAGGACACGGTGCAGTCTGTGCCCCCGAGCGTGTCAATGGTCTTGCAGAGGCCACGGCACACGTAAATGCCTCGTGAATATTTGCGGAATAACTCTCCAGTGTGTAGAGGTGTAAAATGTTTCAAGTAGGGAGATTAACTCTGCAAAGACGTGAGGTGCGTGGGAGAACCATCCACGGGGAATCGGTCAGGCTCACCCACCCACAGGCAGTTTTCTCATTCAGAAATGGGGGAATCGGTCCTGAAGAAACACAAGAACACCCCTGAGTGTTCTGAGGCATAAGAACATTTCCACTGGCTTATCCAGCTCACTGTGGATTTTCTATACACACAAACAATTTTCTGTGTGCTCCCTAGCAGCCCCTGCAGGGCCGTAAGAACCCCCTCAGAGATAGAGACTGACACAAAAACAGATTAATAAGAAAATAACAAACATTTTCCTTTCTCTTAGGTAACCATGCTTGGCTGACTTGAGATAAATTTACTGAACACGTAGTGAATGCCAGGCACAGAACTAAGGATGGAAGTACAACCTTGTGTTTGCTCTCAGCGCTCACGGGGCAGGCAGGGCAGTGGTGGGTGAGCCTCCGCCCAGGGGCTGGGAAAGAAGGGATGGGTATGAGGCAGAAGAAGAGAGGGGCCCTGGAGAAGGGGGTTTGGGAAATGGTAATAACCTATAAGCCAGAGTTCTGAAATGCTTGACTTTCCTGTCAGGGACAACTTGAGAAGCACATTTAGGGTGAAGGAGCAATTTTAGTGCCAAATCAAATCTGCCCATGCACGTTTACAAGATCGGACTTTGAGAGCCAAGGATTTAGTAGTGATGTTGTCAGAACCAATAAATGGGTTAGGAGAACTGGTGAGGGGTGAATGTGGAGTCAGAGGTTAGGTATTTATGTGAACACTGGAACACATCGAAGGAATAAAGGCTGTTGAAATTCTAATTATGAGACATGAAATAACCCGAATTTTGAAAACGAGTGCCCCTCACAAGCCTGCCAAACACCTAGCATCTGTTCAAATCTATTATGAGCCATTTCCTCAGGGAGAGAACGTGAAAGAATTGCAAGAAGCTGCCAGGAAGTGTGCTTGCAAGGGATGCCACGTTGGTGCTGTAAATTTATGTGTGACCATCTTCATTAAGTAATACCACTGCTGCCCACAGACATGCCACGAAACGGACGACGCATTCACAGAGCACGTGTGAGGTCAGCGCTTCTAAGAGTCATAAAACAATTTAAAGTACATCTTACAAAATGCACTAAATGCACTAAAAAGCAAACTAGCACATCAGGCTGACTTGTCACATTTGGTTTATGAAGCTGAACCTTTGCCCGATTTTCAGTACCCTCTCCCAACCCATTTCAAAGCCTGCAATTTTCGGCAGCTGCGTCCGCTTCCTTAATTCAGCTTTTAGAGGTTTTAACTTTGTTTGCTGGTTCCTAAGAATCGTTTTTGGTGACATTTTCTTCCACTGTGCATCTACTCGTAGAGTCACTATGGGAGGAGAATAATAAAGCCACGTGATGCAGCAGTGTTAGTAACACAGCTGTATTGGGTTACTTTCTTTTTAGTGAACGTTTTAGGCCCAGTTCTGCTCCCCAGGTAACTCTGGGAATTTCTCTGGAGGCATGCAGAAGACATGAATCTAGCTCTTTGTGTCTGTAACTGTACACCTGTTATTGATACAGAGGATGAAGAGAAAACACCAAACACACATTGTTCTATTTTTAAGCTGTTGTACTCAGTTCCAGGGGAGGGAAAGGTGCCCTTTCTCCCCTCGAAAGTTACCAAGAGCCAACTATTCTGCTGTAGTGTAAACTCTATTTCCCAACTTTCAAGATAGAAGAGAGAGAGGGAGTATGCAGTGTGTGTGTGTGTGTGTGTGTGTGTGTGTGTGCACGCATGTGCATACCAGTGGGAGCCAGGGGTGCCAAAATAAATCTTTCCTCACATCCGGAAATGCCTATCAGGGGAGCGAACTAGCTGGCAACCAGAAAAGTCTCATGTAATGCTCACTGTTTCAGCCGGCACACACTCTCATGTCCTAGGGCAGAACTGCACGCCATGGCGTTAGCAGGCACTCCACCAAATGTTAACTGAAAAATTGAATCAGTGAATCTTTCCAGGAATAGCATGACAAAGCACTCTGCCTTTTTAGGAAGGAAGGAAGGAAGGAAGGAAGCAAGGAAGGAAGCAAGGAAGGAAGGAAGCCAATTGCATTGTTTGCATAAATATTTCTCTGTCAAGAGTCCAAATGTTGGCTTTTCTGTTCTGACACTACTCAAGGAAGCAATGTAATGAGTTTCCAGAACAGCTAGGTCACCCGGAAATTTTGAACCTTCTTCCCTTCTATGTTGACATCTCCAAAAAACATACAACGTATAACCTTTTTTTCACATGAAAATGGAGACTTCTATGACACTTTCTAACATAACTGAAAAAACTCTGGGATCTTCAAAAAAGATTGTTGCCAGTCCCCCTGGGGATGGAGGACCAAACAAAATGGTTTCTTGCTCTCATAAAACTTATAGTTGGCTGGAGGAAGTGGGGAATGACAGTGGGGCCAGCTGGTGACACTGCAAGGGTAGGAAAGGTTTCCCGGAGGGAGTGACGTCCCAGGTAAGTCCTGAGGGTAAGGAGGTCTTTCAGGTGAAGCAGCTGGAGAAGAGTCGACACAGGAGGTGAGGAATGAGATGGAAAGGGATAGGCAGGAGCCATAGAAGACATGCACACAACTGACCTTTATTCCAACAGCAATGTGAGGGGTAAGCTCAGAGTTGAGTTTTAGTTAGACCATACAGTTTTCATGTGAAAAAGCAGGCAGGGGGACAGAGCAGGGGAATTGTTACTGTAGATTAGGACTGAGCCGGTGGACTCGTGTGGGGGCAGAGGCCAGAGGCAAAGTCAGAGTTAAGGAGATAGAATCCACAAGCCCCGGGGTGGGGAGGAGCTGGAGGAGGAGACTAAGTTTCTGGCTTAGCTTCTGGTTTCCACATTTCACTTTGATAAAACAACAATAATGAAACCCCTTTTTAATAGTTTTCCTGCTCTTTCTTTCTGAATCAAAAATTGCTGAATTCTCCCTCATTATTTACATTCTTTCCCCAGGAATAAGTTTATTCTACATGAACTCATCATCTTCATAATAATGAACCAGCTCTTTAAAATCTTAGTTATTGGAAGGGACCCATGAGTCCTTTCTAGGCAGGGAGGAGAGCTTAGAATTATGAAGTCTTTACTAGGCCTTTAAGCAATTTATTTTGTATACAATTCAAGTTATGCATATATCTGGTGACTCATTCTATAGCCTGCGCCCATTTTTTAAAGTTTTATTTATTTTTGAGAGAGGGAGAGAGAGCACATGCAAACGTACATGCATACATTTGCATGTGAGTGGGGGAGGGGCAGAGACAGGCAGAGAGAGAGAGAGAGAGAGAGAGAGAGAGAATCCCAAGCAGTCTCTGCACTGTCAGCATGGAGCCCCATGCGGGGCTCAAACTCACAAACTGTGAGACCATGATCTGAGGCACCCAGGTGGCTGAGTCCCACCTCATGCCCACCTTGAAACAAATAAAAGAATCACAGCCTCAAAGGGTAGCCCTGCCTAACTCAACATTCTCTGGCCAACTGAGTTTTACCAGCTCCTAAGAGCTGTGGTCACAAAGGCTCTTCAAGGCATCTTTCTGTTATAGGCTTCTAGTGCTTGTACCTGTTTGTGAATCTCTTGACCTGAAATCATGGCCTGAGAGACAGAGAAAGATGTCAAAAAAACACTAGACAGATATGATCAGCAAAATTCAGATCGTGGGAAGCTAATGTTACATGACAAACAATCTGGTCTCTTCAACCAACAAATTGCAAAAGAAAAGGGTAGAGGAGAGAAAGAGAGGTGAAGAGAGAGAGAGAGAGAGAGAGAGAAACTATAGATCAAGAGATTTAAAAGATACAAAACAGGGGTGGCTGGGTGGCTCAATCAGTTAAATGTCCAACTTCAGTTCAGGTCATGATCTCCTGGCTCCTGGGTTCGAGCCCTGCATCAGGCTCTCTGCTGTCAGCACAGAGCCCGCTTTGGATCCTCTGTCTCCCTCTCTCACTGCCTCCCTCCCAACTCCACGCACGTGCGCTCTCTCTCTCTCCTCCCCCAAAAATAAATAAACATAAACAACAAATTTAAAATATACAAAACAAATCCAACATAAGATGTGGCTTGATTTAAACCAACAAACTGTAAAAAGAAAGGGAGAGAAGAAGTGGGGCTATTTGAAAACGGACTGGATAATGTTATCAAGAGATGATTGTTAATTTTTAAATAAATGATAGTGGGCATTATTATGTTTAGAGAAAAGAATGATCTTTTTAGATATAAATGATTCTACCAGAAACTAGACTTTCCTTCACACTATAGGAAGTCGTGATCCTGTATCAAGGAGAAAAGGCTTTGCTGTCATGCCAGGGCTAGAGGTCGAGGTGAAAACGTGAACAAGTTCATCTAACATTTAATCTTCTTTCTCCATCTGCCTCTGCACTAAGAGTTGCATACCCCATATACAAACAGTGAGGTAGGCTGACATTCCCAGACTTGACTTTCAATTTACCTAGTAGTTTATTCCTGAAAAGAAACTGAAAGTGAAATCAATAATTCTAAAGGTCTGGAAGTAAATTTTAAATGCACTACAGTAATCCACGGTAGAGCATTTTATAATTCATTAGTTTTGAAAAATGCACAGTTATTCTCAACTGGGAAGGCACATCTTTCTCAAGGGCTGGGAAGAGGGGGAAATGAATATCAGGGTATCAGAAAACTCTTTAGGGCCCTTTTAAACTACACAAGTTTACATAGCTCCTTCTGCTCCTCCCACACCAAAAACAAACACAACAAAACGAACAAACAAAAACCAAGAACAAAAACAAAAGGTTATATTAGCTACTATGAATCATTAAGAAGAGTGAGTTTTACCCTTCAACTATGTTGGGACCAGACAGATTTTGAGAACCATCGATCTGGACTTTCCTTTAGGATATTTTCTCAAAGTGAAGTCTACCTTGTCTTTCAACAGTCAGAAATTGGTTTAGAACAAATCTTTTGGAATAAAGTTCTTGAAAGAGATAGGAGGAATTTTTTTTTAACAAATAATGAGCTACAGAAAGGCTAGAGCCCTGTTCTTTGTGACACTTTTCAATCTCGATCTTAGAAATCAACAGAAGATACGATTGTTTTTTCCCTTCGAGAATCCTTAAAATAGGAATTTAAGCCAATTGTCCATTTCTCATGATAGAGAAAAAAAATACAGAGAATCATTCACCCATGAGTTCATCAGATAAGTTCATCCAGCTAGGATTGACTTGGTGACTTTTATAATTAAACATACATAAAGACTGTAATAACCGAACTGTACAATTAGGGCCGTTCATTATATGTATGTAAAAGTGTATATTTGGGGTGTTTCTTTTGAATGGTTTTTTGTTTTCATATTTTTTCCTTTTGTTGAAATCTTAGTAACCCTTGAACCACAGGTCATTTATGCAGCTGGAGTCATGAGAGATCATATCCTGCACTTTCGACATTGAGTCTTTCGACAATGTATGTGGTTGAAAGGAAGGAGAGAGAGAATCTCCGTCTGTAAAGACCAGTAACACACTGGGCCTGCTGATGCTTAAAGAAGTTCTTTTCAAGCCCCTTTCCTGATGAGGCTGCACTTTTTGAATGTGGATTTCAACTATCCGTACATGTGGGAAGCTGGTATCAGTAGCTCAGTGTCACAAGAAGGCCAAGGGGTTTAGCCTCCAAGAATACCGTGATTGTGAACAAAGTCCATACCTAAATACCTTCCAAGGGGAACCAAAGGTTGTAAAAGCCAAACTCTCAGACTGAACAAAGGGGGCGACAGTAGGAGATACAGTACAGAATGCATTTGGAGGTTGTTCTAAGATCTGATTAATTATGGGGGGCAAAAACGGTAGATTTTGCAGGCTCGAATTAATTTAAGAACTGTGTTCCAAATTATATTAGTCATCAGTAAAAATGTCTTATTGACCCAAAACTCAAAATTCCTTGAAAAGTTTCTAAATTCAATTTTTGAAACTTAAATGTGTTGCTCAGAGTGGCTGGTCTTGTCTGTATAGGAAAGTAATCAAATCTACAGATCTTTTAAAATTTCAACATGGAGACAGGGCAATACATTTTAAAAACTTAATAATGGAAAGGTATTTAGAGGAATAAAATACTATTTCTTACATATCTATGTGTTTGATCCTCAAAGTGAAAAAGGAGAAATACAAACCAAATGGTAAGTTTGAAGTTGATGAATGCCTTAATTGAAAGAAAATTCTAAGTGCTCACACAAAAATGCAGAATAGCTTACATTAATCCTAATTTTATAATGCTATAGAAAATAATAGGTAATTCAAATAGCAGGACGCTAAATGCTCACTACACACCCACAGCTTCTCAGAGCTTATTTTAGCCTCGTCCGCATAACGGTTGGCATAAATTAAAAACAAGAAACAAAAAAAGCCTTGAAGTTACTGTGATAAATTGTGATAAAAGAAACTTCTCTCTTTAAAGCATAATAATGATTATGACTGCTGCCTTTTCTCAAAAACTGATTTCAGTTGTAAAAATAAAATAAAATGGATAATTGGAGTCTGGATGTTTGTTAAGAAAACAGCCGTTCAGTCAGAATTTGACCACAATCTGCCTTTTTCTGGTGCTGACCAAAATTCTCTTTCCATGAAAGAACCGTTGATTTTATCTTAAATTTTATAAAGTCATCAGTGTAAGCAGACCAATGGGTAGGTTGGCAGGAATACTGTACCGAAGTAAAACTGATTAAATTTGCTTTAATAGATTTGATCTCTGTTCCTCTCTCATCTCTCTCTCTTTTCTGAGCAAAGTTTGGAATTCTGAATGCCAAAGAAAATGTTTACTTAACAGAAGATCCGTTTGGATTTGAGTGTACTTGATTGAATGTCAAAAATGAAAACATTTATTTGGAAAGATCGAGTATGCTTTGCTCCAGAGAAATTTTTGGAAGTTGATTTTGCCTTTTGTACATTAGAATTAATTAAATTATTTCATTCAAGTCCTCTTAAAAAGTTGTTTTATGACCGGCATGTGGCTGAAAATGGAACTCGGTTAACAGTGAGTGTTTGTTGAGGACTCACAGGATTCATAAAATATTTTAAGAGGAAAGTGATCAAATTCGATTCTTACTTGAAACTGCCAAGGAAGAACAACACTTTTCCAATAGGGTAATTAAAGAAAACAAATGAAAATTACAGCTTAGCCATGCAGAACCATGAAGATTTCTTTGCATCTCCTGTGTGAGTATGATGTGGGCAGAGTCTTAATTCTATCACAATTTTCACAAATACGTATTTGATAGCGCGATGTCACCTGGGATGTATATTTTATCAGAATAGATGCATTTGGGCTGTGAACAGAGATGACTTCAATAAGAAACACCCATCAGACCGATCCTATCCCTAACTCTTCTATCCCAATAGCACAATGAATACGGGGTGGATCTATGGTTCTTTAAAATTTTCGCCTGTACCTTGTTTCCCTCACAGACACAATTTATACTCCCCCACAGCAGGAATTACTTGTATCTGCGAAGTTTCAATAAATCTTTTTTTTCCCCTCAAAAGTTCCTGTTTGAGCATTATTTGTGAGTAAAGTGAGTAATTCCTATTTCTCGAAATAAGAAACATTGAAGTAGAAAGTTTTCAAAGACTTAGGAACCACTCAGTGGAATTTTCTTCTTAAAGAGACCACAAATATGATGCCACAAATTGTTTTCCTTTTAATACCCAATTCCCCTTTCCCAGTAGGCAGGTTAGATTGTCATCGTCAGCGTGGACAATTGCTCCACAGCACTGTGCGGGCGATTGGGGCCGGGGGCACATGCAGAGGAGGCTGACTACACAGCTTAATCAAAGTGGAGACACACCGTCTGCCTTCAGGAGGCTTGCATTTGGAGAGGACACTCTGGCCCTGAGCCACCAAAAGCAAATCACAGGGCTGAAGAATAAAGCCGACACACATACCAGAGTGCGGTTTTGTCCAACCACAGGGGGCAGACATTACTGAACAATGTCTAACATTTAGATTTCCAAAAAGCTTGGGATATTTTGTTTATTTTTTGAGGGTTTTAATCTTATGTCCCTTGTGTGGATTTCGACACAGAAAGGATAATCTGAAACAGCAAAATAAACAGAGGAAACCAATTGTTAGTGAAAAAGTCCAGTCCTTGTTATCAAGGATAGTTCATGAAACACTCTATAGGCGTTCTTTCCAATTCCGGAGTTCTTTTGGTCAGACCAAAAATCCACCCTGTGTCCAGCGGCAGCACCAACATTGCCTTTCTTGTTGGCAACTTCGAAAGACCCAACCATCTTTCGTTTTCCTTGAAAAATATAATTTGTTTGTTTGTTTGTTTGTTTTAAGTGTTCAATGGCTTAAATTTAGCTTATACCAAAGAGTCTTCAGGGGGTTTCTTTAACGAAACACAAAGGAATGACTTATAAGTAGCTCATATATTATGTCTACATCTGTAGACGGATGTCAGCATCAACACAAGAAGTTGCTTGGGCTGTAGCCCTATTCAGGCATAAGAGTTAGCAATAATCAGGATTGTGACAAATTAGCTCATCAAGTAAAAGTAAAACTCACTGCTGAGAATTCAAGACATTAGGTGGAAGCTGACTGAAACAATCCTCAAATAACTGAGAACGGCCAATTGCAAACTTTCATTTTGTCTCCTCCGGGTCAACAGGCAGTAGAAGTCATTCTTCAAAGATGCAGAGTTATGATTTGGATTTGAGGTCTTACTAGTGCTTGACAAAGGGGAGTGCCCCAAAAACACAACTACAGGGGCTCTTACTGCATCCCCCAAGTGCAGACACCTCAGGAGAGCAAACATGTACTTTCTGAATTGAAAACAATTCACCTGGAATTATAGCTCATAATCAAAAGAATGATAAGAAATATGTAAGTCGATAGTATTGATCTGAACAGAATTATCACCACCAGGGCAGGGAGCTATTTGTAAATCGAGATGTACCAGGCCGCTGATGCAGATCATAAAATCTACCCCACACTAGGGAGTTTTGTATCAGCACCTCTGTCTTGGCATCCACACTCCTGGAGTCGGTGGGGGGAGGAGTGGAGGGATGGGCTCGACTCTGTCACCAGAGGTTCTCTTGCTTCAGTCTGTGTCTTCCCCAACCTCACTCCCAACTAAGTCCTCGGGGCAACCACGGGGGCAGCTGAGGAGTGTGTCAATTTAGAGAGATTATCTGATCACTGTCCTGGAGAACTTTCTGGCTACCCAAGTAGCTACACTGCACATCTATGAAAGTGAAATCTAGCCATGGGGAGAAAGTTCTCTGACCCAAGCAGTGTATGATGTCTATTGAAAGCTTCGTGTTAAAACTCTAGCCATGGTAGGTTAGAACAATGAGCAAGCAACTGTTTAGAATGCGTCTTCCAAAAGAATTGACATTAAGATGTTACACCTATCTTATTTTTTAAAAAATTTAAATTGTGTTAAAAAATCAAACAAAATTTACCATCTTAACTCTTTTAAAATGTATAGTTCAGTCGTATTAAGTATATTCACATTGTTGTGTCACCTGACATTTTAAAGATTAACTTTATTTTTATTCACTATAACTCAATAAATTAACACATTATATTTTAATGTAGCAAAAAGTTATAACTGATTAGTTTACACACATTTTAAGGGATTTCAATATTTTAATATAGCCAAAGACTTAATATTTGAATTATGCTCTTTTTGAAATGAAAACGCACAATTATAATGCCTAGTATCTTATAACTTCAAAAGTTTTAGCTGGAATATGAATTTTCACAGGTAAAAACAAAAAAAAAAGAAGACAAAACCACCCCCCCAAACCCAAGGAATAGCAAATGCTGACAAGAATGTGGAGTAATTAGAACCCTCACATACTGTTGGTGGGGATATAAAATAGAGCAACTACTGTAGAAAACAGTCCCACAGTTCTTCAAAAGATTAAGCAGAGTTACCATGTGATTTAGCAATTCTGCTTCAAGGTATATACACAAGAGAAATAAAAACATATGCCCATAAATGTTGATAGCAAAATTATTCATTATAGCAAAAAAAAAAAAAAAGTGAACGTCCCAAATGTCCACCAACTAATAAATGGATAAATACAATGTGGTATGTCCATACAATGGAATATTATGTGGCCATAAAGGGAAATGAAATACTAATACATGTGACAACGTGGACGGACCTTGAAAACATGCTAAGTGAAAGAAGCCAGTCACGAATGACCATATATCATAAAATTCCATGTATATGAAATGTCTTGAATAGACACATCTACAGAAAAAGAAAATAGACTGGTGTTTCCTAGGGCAGGGGAGATGGGATAATTAGGGGATGATGGCTAAGGAGTGTAGGGTTTCTTTTTGGGGTGACGAAATGTTCTAAAATGGCTTATGGTAATGGATACACAACTCTGAATATACAAAAAGCAATTGAATTAGACACATAAATTGTATGCATGTGAATTGTATCTCAGTAAAACTATTTAAAAAATTAGCGCCATCTTAAAAGGGGGCGCCGGGCTGTTTCAGTCAGAAGAGCATGTGACTCCTTATCTTGGAGTCATGAGTTCAAGCCCCATGTTGGGCATAGAGATTACTTCAAAATAAAATCTTAAAAAAATAGTAAGTGCCACCTTGAAATAAGATAAGCCTAAATCTACCAATACCAATAAATAAATTTAGGGACTTCACAGAAATAAAAGAATCCCCCTTCATAAAATGGCTTCTATCATTTTATGTATGTAAGTATGTATGAATGTATGTATGTAATCTCTGCACTGGACGTGGGGCTCAAACTCATGACCCCAACATCAGGAGTTACATGCCAGCCAGGTGCCCCTAGCTTTTATCATTCTAACAAGGGGGAGGTTAGTGGTGGGTGGGTAAAGTTTTGCAGCAAGAGTCTCTAGTAGTTGAAAGCCTGTTAACATGTTGTTATGTAACTGTCTTTCACATAAGGAAAGTGTGCTTATATGTGTATACAGCACTTGTCAGGCACCTGACCTCACTTGGTAGTTGTTAAATTACTGTTCAGATGTTTATTTAATAGGAAATTATATAGAGACTTCAAGCCATGTTTCCACTGAATATCTGTGTTGTAAGCTAAACCCAAATGTTTTCTCCTAAAATCAAATGATGCCGGGTGTTCAATTCAAAGGGAAAAGCAAGGAACAGATTAAAGTCAAGAGACTGAATTCTCTCAATTTTAAGATTTTCCACCAAAAAAGTTTTCTTAAGCCTTTCTTAACTTCTACTGATCTGAACGATAGCAGATAGAAGGACTTGAAAACCATGAGATATTATATCTATATGGTATTAGAGAACTTAAAATTGCCAACCAGGCTTAGGTTTAATAGCTTATACTATACATGGAAATATGTTTATAGTTTTGCCCTTATACTACATGAGAGCCACACTGTCTCATAGTAAATGTGTTCCTATATCATACAGAATTTAATATGTAAACATTTTTTAATATACCCATAAAAGTGTCATGAATTTTCATTTTGTTATTTCTAAATATGATTAAGAACTACTACATTGTCTGGCTCTAAAGCTATGTTTGGAGCCCATGCCAAAAAGGAATGTTTGCAGATATGTCATTAAGCATATGTCCCAAGATAAGACTTCTAAAGTTGATTCTAAAATTAAAAAAAAAAAAAGAGGCAAGATTCCAATATAGAAGCTACTAATGTTTCCACTTTTTCTTAAATACTTGGTGTGTATGCTGATATTAAGGATTTTTTTCTTGTTATGTATCCCTATATTATAATTTGGGAAACTTTTGTGACATACTTTTAGGTAGATAGCTTTAAAATAATGAAACCTCAACTCTTAGCACAAACACCTTTAAGAACACTGCATTCATATTACAGCTTACTTACAAATAATCTAGTAGAGAAACAAATTCTGGAAACATTGTAAATTAAGAGTTACTAATAATTGAGGCACTGTGAGACTACAGTACTTTTTCGAGTTAAGGAGGACATGGGAAAAAAGGACAAACCTACAAAGCTCTGTGGGCACATCCACAGATTGTGCTCATACTGTGCTCTAAGGAAAAGCTGTGCCCCCAAATTTCATAGCATCAACATCTAGTGTATCAACCCTTACTAAAGACATATCATGCTCTGGCTGCAGAAGAGTTTTGGTAAGGAATGTAAAACACTGCTGGAGAAGTCGGTACCACTAATGGAAGGGAAGTTAAGAGGTCGGTTGGCACAACTTTCTTCAAGTGATTTACAGCTCTTGGGGTATATGTGCATATGTTGGGGGATGGTATAGGGCACTAAAAAAACCATAAAATATGTTAAAATCATCTTAAAATATTATACCTGTCTTATGTTTTCTTTGCTTTCAGAAATGTAATGACATTTCTGGCATTTGCTTCAAAATAATCCAGTAGTGGGACAGAGGGTAGGTCGGTCGGGGAGGGGGTCCAGAGATATTACAGATGAGACAAGATTTCGTGTGTATATATACAGATATTTTTTCTGGAATGGACTGACAAGTTCTGGTAATATGGATGCTGTCTTAGCAGGCTGGATTCAGGAAGCCTATCTTGCTCTTCCTATAGAATTCTTCCTAAGATGTAGGCCAACAACAGCTCCTTCTGACTTGTTTACTTGTCTCCAGAATCAAAGAGCTCAGACACTCGCCACCTTTCCTGCAATACCCTGTGAAAGAAAACCCCCCTTACTAATTTAGGGGAGTTTTCTTTCCTCTGAAGAAAACTCGGGGAGAAACTCAAGCAATTGAGTTTACTTATTATTTGAGTTTATTATTCAAATAAATAAGTAAATAAATAACACACATAGATGGCAAAACCTATTTCCCCACGTAAGGAAGTCCCGGAAACAAACATTTGCAAACAGTGTTACACTGGCATTGCAAATATTGATGGGTTAGTAAGATAAGTGTGATCATGGGTAGTGCGCTGGCTTGCAACCGGGGGATCTGAGACTATGGCAAACCTTTTCTCCATGAGGCAGCTAAAAAGTTTTAAAAAGGTTTTAAAATGTAAAAACCTATATTTCACCCAGACGCAGATTGGCTGCATAATTCCAGCAGATCAGTCCTCCAGCAGAGAGTAATAACCATCACAAAATCTTCCTTCTACTTATCAGGAGATGTTCTCTAAACACTGAACAGAGGGATGACAGGGTACTTAGTGTGCCCTGGAGATATACAATCCATGACATCATCACAGAGAGTCTTGTCTGGCTGTGGAAAGTGTGTGTGTGTGTGTGTGTGTGTGTGTGTGTGTGTGTGTGTATGTCTTTCTGTTGGTAGACATTCCAGCATCTTTTTACTTGGCTTTCTGGGACACAGACAAGTCTCTTATAATGGAACACAGGTACCCAAACATTTTCAGGGTAAGTGGTTCTCCTAGCAGAAGTCCATTCAAATGGGAACCAATAGACTGAGTGTCTCTGTTTGGCAGTACTTTCATGTTTTGCTCTGTATATTTCTATATCGTTTTGTTCATACAGATGGTAAACATTCATTTTATTTAAATGAGTTTACCTAAAATCATATGGAATAAATAATGATCCTGTGCCTTTGGGAGCATGTATTAATGGGGGTGAGGGAAAAACCAGAGAAAGCTTCCTGGAAGATGGGCTATCTGAACTAATGAAGTATGACCTAAGTGGTCATACCTGCAAGGAACGATTGTAGGAAAACTGTAAGGTGGTGGTCCTCAACCCTGGGAGCACAGTAGAATCACCCGGAGGACTATAGAGAAACATCAATCCCAAGCCCCATTTCAGACCAATTAATGGAAGAATTTTGGGGAAGGGCAGGGGGAGGTGATACCAGGGCACTATGTCCCGTGTAGTGTAATGAACCTGACTGTGAACTGCAGAAGTGAGAGGTGCATAAGATGGCGTCTCACTGTGGAAACGCCCTTGCCCCCAGCCCCCGCCCACGACTTCCAGTCCTTGATCACGAATCTCCAGTCCACGTTTATCCGGTAACTTACTTTCCTGGAAGCCATCATCGATTGCATCAGCAGAAGAAAAACATCTATTCCCAACGCCTCCCACAGACCTATAGTTCCACAACGGTTTGAGGCAATTGTTATATTGGTGATTTGAGCAGGAAAAATCTTATTTTTCTTAGAGAATGATTTAATTTTAAAGGAAGCTTTAAAAATTTCTTTCTTTTTAATTTTATTTTTAAAGAAACTTTCAAAAATTTCCTATGACCCAGAACTGAGCAAACCCACAGGTTAACTTGAAAATGCTGCAATTTATAGGGAAGAGTTCTCAGCTCATGTGGGCCCAAGTCTTCTGGAAAGTCGCATCTGACACAGAGCCTTGAGCCTGTGGCCTCTGATCTTTCAAGACAAGAATGGTGCCATTTTTACCACAAACATGTTTTCACAAGCATTCACTTCGGAGGGGTTAGGTGATCATAGGCTGAACTCTTCTGGGCCAGTGGTTGGTTGCAGCTGATACAACAGCAGACCCAAACCCAGCCAGCATTAGCAGAGGGTTAGGTCCAGGTCCCTGTCCTTACCCAGTCATGTGACACGTGGAGCACTGAGTTCGATTCTGGGAGTGGGTGGGGTCCAAGGGGAAGGCAACCAGGGTGGTGAAGAATTGGGACACTTAGCCTGTGTTTAGGTGTCCTTTGGGTCACTGGAAGAACTCTCATCCTTCATTGTTCCTTGTGGCACAATTAGGACCAATGGGCAGACCTTACAGGAGACAGATTTCAGCTCAACAGTTTGGACCATCTGAGGGTGGAATGTTCCAGAAGGTGAGGTGTGGAGGGGGGATTCCTGCACTGGGTGCCAGCCTGCATGGTGTCACCTCTGCCTGCCTTCCAGCTAGGATAGCTTCAGGGTCTCCTGGCTCCCCTCCTATAAGCTGAACAGCTCCCCTCTGAAAGGGAAAGTTTTTGTGGTCAAAACCCTGTCAGGAGACTCTTCTCTCAGACTTCCCATCTGCGAGGCCACATTCCCAGGGGGTGATGATTTTTACTCGGAAACAGGGCCCACCCCTGGCTCTTACTGCATTTAATGGTGCAAGAGTCAGGTGTGAGGAAAACAATGAGGAATAACAACAACAAATGCTCCTTCTCTCTGGCTGACAGAATTGTTACCTGTTAGGGAGCACTACTTTCCTGCTAGGGAGCACTAGTTTCTGGAATGCCTGAGAGTCCGGAACAGGGATGCTCTCATTGCTCCCTGCGTACTTTGGGCTCACCCTGCCTGGGTCACCACTGCCTCGTCATACTGCAGTCACAAGTCTATCTCCCAACCAGACTTTGAACTCCTTGAAGTCAGGGGCCTTGTCTTCTTTGATTTAGTATCCTTAGGTCCTAGAAAAGTGGCTGGCACATAAGAAGCCTCTATAAATGGTTCCTGAATGAAACTGTCTGTAATAGAAAGGTAGACTTTTCCCGACGTAGCCAGTCTTAAGTGATTTGGTCTGCATCTCAACAAAACCCAAAATCCACTAACATTGTTTAAAGTAAGTGTTTAAAAATAATTACTCGGATTTCCTTTCAGTATGATGCAAAAATAAATAAATAAATAAATAATAAATTTAAATAAATTTAAAAAGCCAGGTGATCCCTACCCCACAGATAGGTCTTCCCTTTATATTCCACCACCCTCTTCTCTAGATGGACATTACTTGCCTCCTTTCCAATGTTTCTAAGCAGCCCTGGAGAGAAAATAAAGCAGGACCAGCCTATTGGCTTCAAATGAGCCGGGCCAAAGCATCTTTCCGGCCGGCTTGTTTCCAGGCCACCACGAAGCCTGTTTGCGTGTTGAGACAGAGACTCAGTTTGTCCAAAGGCCTGGTTTGTGGGAAAGGGTGGCCTTACTGCATGTGGAATTCACTGCCCTGTGGATTCCAGGGTGCCACACACTGCGCCCGAGTTTCTCAGGAAAGATTGGGATGGGGAGTTGTATAACTAATGAAAATATTTAGAATTACGCAGCTGTGATAAGGTAATCACATCCCATGCTGCAGGGCAGAAAGTCACCCCACCAGCGGTGAGGAAGGAATTCTCTCTGGCTCCCATCTTGTTACTCGATTAACTTCATGGTTTCTTCAATTTACCTTTATTTATTTTTTAAAATATTTTTTAATGTTTATTTATTTTTGAGAGAGAGAGAGACAGAGTGTAAGTGGGGGAGGATCAGAGAGAGAGGGAGACACAGAATCTGAAGCAGGCTCCAGGCTCTGAGCTGTCAGCATGGAGCCAGACGTGGGGCTTACACTTATGAGACGTGAGATCATGACCTGAGCCAAAGTTCAATGCCTAACCGACTGAGGCCCTCTGGTCTTCAATTTACCTTTAACAGGAAAGCGATTGCTGCAAGGGTCACAGATGAGGCACATGCAATCTGGAGGCTTAGTTACATGCCTCTGAACTGAAGCTGTCGCTGCTTGCTCTAGAATTCTGATTTATACAAAGCAGATCAGCAGGACAACTCCTGCTGATGCTACAATTACTGCCAAAAGCTTTGAGCACATGCTCAAACTGAGCACATCAATCCTCACAACACAGGTACCCATGACATAGGTACTGTTATCACCTTCGTTTTACAGAGAATGAAAGGGAGGCCCCAAGAATCTCCTCCTCACCCAAGATACACACTTTTGTTTCTTCTATAAAATGTATGTGTCGGGGAAAAGGGAGACATCGACAGTCCCTTTTCTCATACATTCATGCCTGGAGCATTTCAATCAGGCCTTATCTCTACCCAGAACCATGACAACTAATTTTTAAATTGTTGAATTTTTCTTAGGCGATTTTGGCTTTCCTTTCTGCAAGCCCTTAACAAATCCTTCACATGCCTAAGTAACTGATTAGGAATTGTCGAGTTCAGTTTCTGCCCTCTCATGTTCAAAGAAATGATAAAACTTTAGGCTATTCTTATTGTACCTGCCATTTCTCTGAAACCGAAGGGATATACTTTGAGGTACATTTATTGTTCTTTTATTTTCTCAGGCAAAAGAGTCCTTTGCTGGTGATGGCGGCTTCTTGGCCTTAACTATAGTTTAATGCCTATGTTCCACCAAGTACACTGGTCAACAGATTTGGAAGGATGCTGCCTAAGGAATATGTGACAGAGATATGTCACAGAGCTTGTCACATGGACAAGGAATCACAGGCAGGCAGGTAATGTTTTGTTTTTTCTGGATTTAAAATATTTGGTTGGGGGTGCCTGGGTAGCTCAGGCGGTTGAGTGTCTGAATCCTGACTCTTGATTTTGGGTCAGGTCATGATTCCAGAGTCATGGGATTGAGTCTGCGTCGGGCTCCATGCTGAGCATAGAGTCTGCTTAGGATTCTCATTCTCCCCCTCTCTCTCTCTCCCTCTGTCCCTCTCCTCTGCTTGCACTGTCTCTCTTTCTCAAAAAAAAAAAAAAAGTTTGATTTTTGGATACAAGAAGAATTGTTAGTTTTCCAAGGATAAATGGGTTCCAAAGATCTTTTGTCCTTGGGAATGTTTAGGCAGACGCTGGACCATGACTTGGAGGAAACACTGTGAGGCTAGGTGGACCAGAGCAGTGTTTTCCAATGTGGGGCAAACAGTGGTATTTGTTTGTTCTGGTGGGATAGAAACCCCTCCTTAATTAACATTAAATCACATAGTGAGAGTCATTCTTTCAATTCTCTCTTAGTCCTTGTGTTACAGGAAAGACAAGTCTTACTGTGGCGCTAAAATATATTTAACACCTCATTAACACCCACCCCCTCCAAAACACACACCTTTCTAAACAGAGAGAGCACAGGTCTCAGGCTCTCAAAACCTTTGGCAGGCAATAGAAGCAATCCAGAACTTGCTTACATTGTAACTTATTATCTCCTTCACTAGACTAGTAATAGGAGGTTTCCACTTTCTGTAATGATTAGAAACATTGGAAGAAAAGTAGCCGTGTGGATTTCAAGATTACTTACACTCTAAGTAAATGAGAATATGGGTGGTACCCATATAACTTTGGGATGGAGATGCCATGACTTGAAAAATCAGATTTGGGATCATGTTCCTAAAATCAGTCAGATGTCTTTCTCGTCGTCCTGGCTGCCCTCCCCTGTTACCCCACTCCCAGAATTGCACCCAGTGCTCCAGATGTCACATGAATGAGTAGGGACAGGGACCTGGATCCAACCCTCTGCTAATACGGGCTGCGTTTGGGTCAGCCGTTGTATCAGCTGCAACAAACTGGTGCCTCAGAGTTCAGCTTGTGGTCACCTAACAAGAGGTCACCTGACAGAGGACCAGCCTTACCCCCTCACAGTTGGAATTAGGATTTGCTTAGGCATATGGTGTGATTTAAGAGATACAGGGAAGCTCTCCCCCTCTCCACCCAACATACATCTTCTCGGGATCTTGGTATTCATGTATCTCTTGTGCCTAGCTCAGTGTCTGACATAGTAAAACTCAAAAAATAGCTGTTAATGAATGAATGAATGTTAAAAGAGAGACTTCATCTGTTTTGTAATCTCAGCTCCAGGATGTCCTACCACAGGCCCCAGACGCTGCTGCTACGTGTTGACATCCCCCTACCGCTCCCCTTTACTTACACTATTACCCAACTCACAGAGATCGTTTGTCAGGTGGTGCTCCCAGCTTCGAGAAAACTGGAGACGCAAAAGATGCCCTCTGAGGTAAGTGATTGAGGAGGAAAAGAAAAGATGAGAAAAGAAGAAAGCACTAGTTTTCTGATAGTTATGTCTACAAAGAACAACTGAAGTGGAGGTTAATTATTATCTAGTGAATTTAGTCAGGCTAAGGCAGCCAAACCAACTCATATTTCTGGCATGAACTATCTAGTTTGGCTGCCTCTGCTGACCAAATCAATAGAAATTGGCGCCAAACCCTCATTTTATTGTGTGGTGTGTTGGCACAGACTTACTCTTCCTCTTCAAAAACACAGGTACTTGAGTACAAATCTAGCTATTAGGCTTGCTCCCAGCTTCTCTCTGGCAGCTTCTGGAATTGCTAACACATCAAGGATATTTGGAACGATTGGAATTTCCAATTTGGGAAAAGGAAAACATGGCTTATGGGAGCTTTAGAGCCACAATTCACAAATGTGAGTGTTTCAAGTATGAAAACCTTAGATTTCTGAGTTTAAATGGTTTTTTAATGTTTATTTATTTTTGAGAGAGAAAGAGAGAGACAGAGCATGAGTGGGGGAGGGGCAGAGAGAAAGAGGGAGACCCAGAAACCTGAAGCAGGCTCCAGTCTCCGAGCTGTCAGCACAGAGCCTGATGTGGAGTTCGAACTCACAAGCTTTGAGATCATGACCTGAGCCGAAGTCGGACGCTTAACCAACTGAGCCACCCAGGTGCCCCTAGATTTCTTTGTTTAAATGTGACTTTAGTACAATGAAATGTGCAGAATCTTCTAACACAAAATACCTAATCCAACAAATGCAGTAAGGGCTTCAGGCATTTTGATTTCTGTCTGTTGAGACTCTGGGACTTTTTTTTTTAAACGTTTATTTATTTTTGAGAGACACAGAGACAGAGCATGAGCAGGGGAAGGGCAGAGAGAGAGGGAGACACAGAAACCGAAGCAGGCACCAGGCTCTGATGATGAGCCATCAGCACAGAGCCCGATGTGGGGCTCGAACTCACAGACCATGAGATCATGACCTGAGCTGAAGTTGGCCCCTCAACCAACTGAGCCACCCAAGCGCCCCGAGACTCTGGGACTTTTTGACTTGAAAGCGTTTAGTTTGTCAAACATTTCCCCATTGGCAAATACTTTCTGTGGGAGCATTATCCCTGAGTTCTTATTCTGGGGTTCCTATCGGGTGGCAGGAAGGATCAGCACAACTGTGCACAGAAGATGGAGAGAACAGGTTTTCCAATAGCTATTTGTTTAAGTGGGAATAAATGTGGAGAGTAGTAACAGCACGCTGACTTGAGCTTTGGCGTGAACCGTCAACACTTGAAGAAGGCCGTAAGGGAAACCCAGCGATAGTTCTGTAGCGCAGCATAGAGTGCAACGGCAGTGCGTTTCTTACAATCAATGCCACTGACATTCACACCTGAGTTCTTATATTGGTAGCCCAAGAGTTGGACTTGGCCTGCAGATGAGCTTTGTTTGGCCTGCAGTGTTTTGTTCTATAAATTGTATCAACGTTGAAAAGCTTGGAGGTTCTTAAAAATTTTTAAATTTCTGGACTCTCTTTAAAAAATCAGAAGATCTGACCCTTGTTGACACAGGGCGACAACTGGCTGATGCAGATACTTTTCAGGTCACCATAGTCTCCTTGCCTCCCATTGTCTACACGATTGTGCAGGTGGGTCACTTTCTACTCATCATCACACTTGTCCCTGTTACTTCTCCTGTCACACACACAGAATAGTTCTCTGTATCATGATTCTATCAAAGAAAGAAAACAAAAAGCACCCTAAAGGACAGCTTCATATATAATCATCACCTGCTTGGCCACGGGAGGCATCTGAGTATGCCTTTCTATTCTAAAATAGTGGACCTTACTTTGTTCCCTCCCTAGACAACACATTCTCCAACACACACAGGCTTCCTCCAGGGATGTAATTTGTAGAGGCTCCCCCTCCTCCTCATTCCCATTGGGTCATACCCCCTGCCTCCTTTTTTGGTTTGGAATCACTGTATTTAAAATCCTAAAGGAAAGTCTTATCGAATCAATCGTTGATTGTAATTGATCATAAGTATTCAAAATATTATGTAGCTTGGAAATTAATCTTTTGAGATTAACACCTTACAAAGATTTTTGGCAAACTAATTCTATCCCCTTTCTTCTTCTTCTTTTTTTTCTTTCTGTTTTGAGAGAGAGAGAGAGAGAGAGAACACACATTGGGGAGAAGGGCAGAGAGAGAGAGACAGACAGACAGAGACAGAGAATCTCAAGGAGGTTCCACACTCAACGTGGACCCTGATGTGGGGCTTGATCGCAAGACCCTGGGACCATGACTGAAGCCGAAATCAAAACTCAGATGCTCAACTGACTGAGCCACCCACACGCCTATATATCCCTGTCTTAACACTGTCCTGGAAAAGGGCTGAGACTCTCTTACTGGTCTCAAGTGGCAGCATCTGCAACTTACAAATCGGTTACATTTTAAAAGTGTATTTTATATTAGTTGCTTGCAGCTTATAATTCCTTTCAATATTATAAATGCTGCTAGTTTTTCCAAGGTTGCCCACAAATTTCTTTTTAACCATGCAAAGAGATTGCATCATAGTTTTTTTCCTGCAAAATTATTCAGTGAAAGCGTATATTCCTTCAATAAAGTTGATGTACTAAGTATTAGAAAGTATCAGGAAATTCCACTTGGAGGTAACCGTTGAGTAAGACTGCTATTAAGGGGAAATAATACTTTCTCTAATTATACCAGATGTAGGCTTTCCTCTTAGAAACAGTAACACATGAGTTTTCAGCACAAATATCAGAAAGCAGAAACTTTCTGGTCTGAATACTGGTCCCACCCTTAAAAGACAGTATGAAGGAATCCAGAACCCCTCAAGTTTGCATCCAGGAAGATGGTAGGGACTCAAGTCAGACACTGGTCAGTAAGGACAGTGAAGAGGGACACCTGCTCCACTAAATAAAATGGCACATGTGAGTTTTGTCCTCTAAGAGCTACGGTGAGAACTTGCCTCTCAGAAAAATATCGACACGCAGATAATAAAACGAGAATGTAAGCTCCTGTCCACATGAATCTAGCTTTTGTCATAAGAATCAGGACTGCTATGGTTACCCTGGTCAGCAGTGGGCCGGGTCATTTCAGAAACAAGCATCCCAGTCGTCCTGCCTACATAATTGCTTTATGGGCAGTTCACCTTCCAGGGGGAGACTCGTGTACGTGCAATCACTTGTTTAAAGACCTGAACAAGTGGAAGCCAGCAGAGATCCGCGAGGTGTTGGGGGAAGAGCTGACATAGTTCCTGTCCAAGTTAGGGCAGCCCTCATAGGCATGCAGCAGTCAGAATCTTGCCCCATGACTGTGGAGTTGTGCTATGAAATTCCTACTACGTGGAGATCTCGAGAAGAGATTATAAATATCCTTGAGGACTCCCTGGGAGGGGAAAAGATGCTCGGAGCCAGCTCACATAGAGGCGGAGTGACGTACCCACGGACGGACAGTGAGCCAAGGGTAGAAAAGAGAACAGGGTCAGTAATACCGGATTCTGGGCTTTAGCTACAACCCTTCATATCAGAGGTGTGCTGTGGGGAAAGAGAAGAGTGGGCAGGAAGGAATGTATAGTAACCTTTTTTTTTTTTTTTGCAACTTCTTGGCTCCACTTGTATTCATCAGTCACGTGTACGAATGACTCTTGAAGCAGTTCCCGTGCAAGAGTCAATTGTCATCTTACTGTCACAGAAAATAGGTCCTACCCTGCAAAGCCTCCACTCGTTGAGAATCCAAGTGTCAGCTGACAAAAATATCCAGATGGGGAAGTCCCCCGCCCCCTCCCCTTTCTCCCGCCAGCCTCAAAGGTAATGGGGGTGGGGGACAACTGGAGAAGGAAATGAAGTCATGCGGGTTCACCAGGAAAAGATAGTGTTGGTGGCAGCAGAATTGGTGAGTATGTTGTGGGCATTACCTCTTGATGAGGCTTCCAAGAAGGCTCCCGCTCAAGTCCTGGTGGCTCTGAGAACAAGCATTCTTGCATCAATAGCTAATAGGCTGTCCAACCAGATGTTATCTGGGTGGGATAAGAGGGTGAGAAAACAGACCTGTTGTACGCTGTTGTCAACTATATCGCTGTGGTCAGAGAAGGCTGGTTGTGTAGTGTTTAGCAGAGTGCCTCTTTCGTAGTGAGGCAGGCTAGATTACGTGGTTGTTTAAATCCGTTTCCTCTTGTGATTGGTAAAATACGAGCGTTATAATCATTCATGCATTACTAAAGCCTCCTTTCCATCATTTTTGAAGGGACTTTTTTTTTTTCTAGAACAGAGCATGCATCCAGTAGAGACCTAAAGCAGTTGTTTTTCTAAGCGATCTTTTGCAATAAGCACACTTAAACAAACAAACAAGCAAAAACAACACTGCATATGGTACCTGTGACAAGACTGGAGATTATAAGCGGTAACACCAGCATCTGTAACATCCTCATCAGAAGTTCCCCGGGGAAAGAGAAATACTTGACCTCCCGGTAGCTCATCTTGTATGGTCGGAGGGTAAATCCCAGGATTGTACCTGAAGGGGGAAAGAAAAGATGGAGAAAAATTGAGCCCTGTTAAAAACTGATGTAACAGTCCTGGGAAAATGAAGAAGTATCTGGCTGGTGGTCAGTCCTGTCTGACGAGAGTACATTTATTTAAGCAGCAAATATTGGTGCTGCTTTAGGAGCAAAGGGGTGTGCCTGCGTCTTTAGTCGGGAAGGGTCTGGCTGAATCCAAGGCTTCAAGTAGGACTTAGAGAAAAAAATGTTACTGGCTTTAGCAAATGAAAATTTTCTTGTCTAACTTAAATGCAGTAGAACCAATTTTGACGTGGCTCAGTATAGAGTTACAAAGATAAGGGCATAACTGGGAGACAAATCATGTATCCACGAACAAGGCAATGTAGGAAAAAAATGCTCATTATAATGAATTTCCTTTGTAGCAACTGATGTTAGGTCTGCTAGCACAACCACTTATTAAAGGGCAGTATGATTTCATTTTTTTTCCAGTTAAAAAAATTCCTCTTGTTCACACTGTTAATCCATTTCCATCACCTCCCTGTCGGTACACCATGCTTTCTGTCTACACGCTCTCGATATTGCCTTGGCAACTGTATTGTACAGACTTGTTACTTTCTGGCAAGAGAAGACTCCAAAATGAGCAGAGACCTTTTTCCAAAAATTTTCCCTGAACACTTAGGGGGGAATAAGAGAAAGAGAAAGCAATTTTCCCCTTAATTTTCCTTCTGCTCTGGGAACTTTAAAAGATATTTTAAAAATAACTTTAGTTGTAAATTGAAATACACATGGTAGCTTTTGAAGTGTTTGCAAATCAACAAACCTATTGAATAAATGTACTCTCTCCCCTCCCTCCCTAATTTACTTTCCTTGTCCAAGAAAATTTACTTATTCCATTATTATAAATATTTTCAAAATTTTTGTCCTGCTATTACTAAAACATGTGCTTTATAGAGAAATACTGAACTATCTAGAAGCTAGAGGTTGGGGTGGGGGGAGAGAACATTGGGTGGATATAAGTTTTTCCAAAGGAAGCAAGCAGTGCTTTAAGGAAACAGAAGCATCCTAACTTCTTATGACATGGGCTCCTTCTCTTAAGAAATGAGACACAAAGTTAATTTCACATATTACAGCAAACCCAATTTCATTTTTTGGGTCTCAGCAACTGTGAAGTATCCATTCTTTGATTATATACCATGACACTGCTATTGAGAGTCTGAATCTATGTGACTAGAAAATCTGACTGATCCAGTTTTCAGGGCCTTGAGGACAATATTTATCGCCTTTTCCCAATGTAACAGTAATATGTTCAAGAGAGGAAAAGGTGATTTGGAAAACACGGAGAAGGTAGGCAGATGCCTGCCTTTATTGATTCTCTCACTTAAATAGCAAATAGCTAATGGTTACCAAGTGCTTACCACACGCCAGCCATCGTCAGTGCTTTCCTTGCGTTGTTATGTTTAATCCTCACAAAAACCGCTGGAGGTAGGTACTAGTTTACCACCAGTGTACTGAGGGAGAACTCTAATTATGGCGAACTTCAAACGTGCCAGATTTCAATAGCCACTCAATATCAAAGTCAAAAAGCTACTCAAGTGGGATTTAAATCCAGGCATTTGGACTCAGAGCCCGTATTCCTGACCTTCACACGTACTTCCTACCTCCCCAACAGGGCAGGGACAACCACTGTTGGTGCTTCTGTGAGTTTCTTTCCAGAATGTTCTCACACAGAGTTAAATATATGGAAATCACACAGAATATGCTTTTCCATATGTAGTCGCCATAAGCATCACTTCTAGGCCTCATGATACCAGAATCCAAGGATTGTACCAAAATTTACTTAATACTTCCTTTGCTGTGGAACAGTTAGGCTGGTTAGCATTTTTTCACTTTTATGAAGAACGCTATGATGAATATATCAAGGCTGTTTTATAACCAGCAATACTTTTTTCGTATAGTTTAGAGAAACTGTGCATTAAACGATATGACTACCTTGACTCATGTTATCAAGTTGTTTTCCCAGTGGGTTGGCCCAACAGTTTAATGTTCCATTAGTGAATGAGAAGGCTTTAATATTATCTATACAGAGAATTATCATAAAAATTATTAAAGCAAACATTTGTGAATACGGTGAGTATATTAGTATTTTTTATTTCCTTTCAATTTACTTAATGTCTAATGATGTTGACCATTTGTCTTAATTGTATTTTCTCCAAGCATTTATTAAATTCTAATAGTTTAAGAATTTGTGTGTGTGTGTGTGTGTGTGTGTGTGTGTGTATTTGGTATAAATTCTTTACATAATGAAGATACTTATCCTTTGCCTATGTGTAATGTATTTGCTATAACTATTTTTCTAATACTCTAAATACTCTAAAATATGCAGGTGTTTGGCATTTTTATAAAATACCTTTTTTATTAGGTGATTTCTTCAAGAGTTATAAACTTTAATTTCCTTCCTCCCAAATTTGATAAATATTTAATTCATTTTTCCTTCTTTGACCGGTTGCTTGCTTTGTTTGAAAATACCAAGTCTTTAATCTTCCTGGAACTTGGTTTGAGGTAAGGGATTTAGTTCCAATTTTTGGTGTACATTATTCAACACAGCTTCCTCACCAGCACATAGGAATTACAAAAGGCTCTGGTAATATCTATTCTTTCCTGCTTGTTCATATAAAGGCCAAGTTACACTGAAATCAGTGCTTCATCGTATAATAAGTAAATAAATAAATATTTATAAATCTTACTCTACTTCTAATCAAACGTATCGCTTCTCGGCCTTTCGGCTAAGATCAAGTGTACTTCAATCAAATGTAGTTTCCCTGGAACTGATTGTTTTCTGATCTTTGTAAAAGACATTTAAACATTTGTCATTCAATTATAACATAAAATGGGTACAGTAAACACAAGATACTTATTTTGGTCACCTGAAATTTGACCATATCAAGCTATTAGGAATTTTAGACATCTCCCAAATGACAAGACCAGACTTGGTTTTACAAGTTCACTTCTAAGTTGGCTTTTTGTTATTAGAAATGTATTCACTTAAATACAACAATATTTCCAAAGATGGGTAGGATCCTGGCTAGTCCAGAAGTTATTTATTAATTAAGTTATTTAAGTCGTTTAACAAATTTACATTATTTAAGTTATCATTTTGGAAAAAAATGGTAGAACAGCTGCTCTACCAATGATACAGGTAGAGACAAGCCAGTGTAGATGAAGGAAGGGATTATTCTTTCTTAACCAACGTACATTAGACTCCATTCCCCAGTGTCTAACTCTTGCCAACACTGACTATATTCTTCTCTCTTACAGCCACACCAGCTATATCCAGACTCTCTCCTTGGGAGCTCCATGTACCTCCTCCTCCTTTCCTCCATCAAATCTCACATTTATTCAGTGCCACCGATTTTCATCTAGGTGCTAGGAGGGAAAGTAAGCCAGCTCAGTGAGTCTGGGCCGTGGGCGAATGATGGCTCTTAACTCCAGTCCACCAGGGACATAGATGTCTAACAGAGCAGCAGAAAAACAGCCAGTGGGCAAAGTCTCAAGAGGCTTTTCCAGTCAACAAGCTGATCTTGCTTGGAAGCATAGCCCTGGCATCGGCCACTCTAGAATGTCTCAGGTTTTTTGCATTCTCCAATACGGAACCCACATTTTCTAAAAGCTCTTCTTTATAGTAGGAATAGCACACAGGAGTCCATTTATATGTTCAAAAGGGATAGTTTCAGGTCAAAAGCTTTGAAGAGAAGAGTTGTTTAGACTGATAGCACACTGCAAATTCTCTTTGAATCTGTGTGGCCCCTGACTATGTTTTGGTCTGTTTACTATCTCTGGATTTACCAAGTGAACCATTTCTACTGCTAGGAAAGAGGAGATTATGTTGGGAAGGGGAATATTGATTGAGCCCTTCATGGGCTTAATGGTAGCATGATTCTCATTACAACTTTATGAGGTAGATATGATCATATCTATTTTCAAAAATGAATACACTGATGCTCAAAGCTAGTTAACTTGCATAAGTCTACAAAATTAGTAAGTGATTGATTTGGAAATTCTAAAGAAAACCCAGTGCTCTTTCTACTACACTTTAATGCCTGTCAGACACAGATATATCCTTGTAGCCAAGGCCTGAGGACCCTGGCTCCTGGGCCTTCAGCATCTCTAATCCTAAACTCTAGAAGTACCTGAGTAATAATCCTGGATCTGTTAGAGATGTCCCAGAGGCACCCAGTTCATGTTGGAACCCTTCACATAGAGACTAAGTACTAAGTACTTAGTACTAAGTCACTGTTTAACTTAGTACTTAGTACTAAATCACCATTTAAAATGGTTACACTGGGGGTGCCTGGGTGGCTCAGTCGGTTGAGCACCCAACTTTGGCTCAGGTCATGATCTCACAGTCTGTGGGTTCAAGCACCGTGTTGGGCTCTGTGCTGACAGCTTAGAGCCTGGAGCCTGCTTCAGATTCTGTTTCCCTATCTCTGCCCACCCCCGCCCCCCCACTCCCCGCACACTCTGTCTCTTTCTGTCAAAAAATGTTTATTTAAACATTAAAAAAAATTAAAATGGTTACACTGAATCCCTTTCTTTGGAATGATTTAAACTTACATAAACTAATTAATTAAAATAGCTTGCCTCTTTTACCCCAATGTACACATTTTAATCCTTGGAAACCATCAGTAACAAAGCTGGAAAGGACATTAAATGAAAACATGCTTCAGGTTCCCATGCTTAATGACGATAGCCAGCAGTCCCTGAGCACGTGCAAGAGGCCAAGCCCTCCAAGCACACTGCCTCACAGGACCACGGAAGCCAGGCCTAATATTGCCTACACCTTACAGATGAAGAACTGGAGTCATTGAGAGGGAAGGTAAACTGCCGAAACCTCACAGCTAGTAGAGGTTGGGGCCACGGTGAGTGCAGGGAGCAGCCAAGCCGCTTCCCCAATGCCAGGAGAATGACTGAGGTGGACTTCATACCCAGGCCGTTCAGCTCCAAGCCCAGACTCTTATCTACTGTGCTGTATGCATGGCCTCTCAACAGTCATGGTACTAATTTAAAGAGCCCAAGTTAGTACACAGTATTTTGCCTACCTTTTCGTTCCGTTTTGAATTAGTTTAACTGATACAGAGCCTAAGTTGGGCAAAGGTTTTGCTGATTTTACTTAATGAAGTCAACATCTAGCTTTTTGCAATTCATTTGTTGAATGAATAAACAAAAGACATTGTCCTTCGGTTTTTGCTCTGCCGAGCAGTATCAGAGGTGAGGCCGGTGTGGTAAGGTCAGCCAGCTGTCAGTGTCAAATACAGAGGAAATGCTCTGAATGTGAAGACTGCTTTTTTGGGTAAACGGTTCAGGTTTCTGATTACACAGCCCGGCCAGGATAAAAGCCTTTCCTGAGACATCCTCACATCCTAATGCACAGACTTCTCAGAGCCCTCTACTCTCTGCCCTTCTGGCCAATTAGAGGTAGCAGGGCGGGGGTGGTTTTCTTCACTTTCCTAAAGCCGGTCACTGTTTCTGCCTAGCTGAGGGCTCTGCCTTACTTGAAGCCCATTGATCGATCTTCCCAGAGCCAATAAAACCTTTATGGCCTCCAGATCTCTAATGCAAAAGAACAGAGCCTTTATTATTGATTACTCGGCAAAAATAACCATAAAAATCAGAATAACTTCCCAACGGATTTGTTACAGCTGAAGCGAACTTTGCAGTCTGCATCTTGGTGACATTAAATACTACCCAGATGTCCCGATTCAATTCAGATCGCTCATTCTCAGTCAGGAGTCTCCCATCATTCCTGCTTTGGTATTTTCTGGAATCTAGGAAGTATCTTAACTGGAATGTATAAGGTGATCAGAATTAACTGTGCTGGTCAAATGCTATAAACCAAGATGCATTTTTGTTTAAATACTTTTCTCCTAATCCAGAAAGTTCAAGAAGTGAGTCCTTCAGGGGCTCGCTGTTTCCCCTAGAGAGCCTATACAACAAACACTTCTTTGGAAGATTAAATATCACTTCGCTTTTCTAAACTAAGACACAATGTCCACACTAGAGCCTCAGTAAGGACACACCACCACAGGCTTTCTTTTGAAGGCCAAACCCACACAGCAAGTTAAAAGCTAAAGACCTATTTTGAAGAATTTGGTCCATATTTAATCTGATAAAGTTATAGAAAATATTAAGAAGCCAGAAAATATTTAAGAGTAGAAAAACGTGGCACAATTTGAAGTAAAATTTGGACCAATTCACCCAATTTAACTTTTGGTAAGTGTTGCAGTCCGAAATACTAAAATTTTACTAATTCTACCCTACTTCCAAAACTGTCATGAACAAATTGGCAGACCAAAGCTTTCTAGAATTATTACTCACACTACAAAATTCTCCAGAAGAGATGATGCCCCCAAAGAGTTGATGCCAAAAAAGGGACCTAAAAGTAATAGCAGCACTGATCTCAGAGGAAGACTTTATATTCTGAGGCCACCATATGAAAACTACCAAATGCCCACCTGGGACGAGCCAACTAGCTCTTCCAACACTGACACTGCATACCAGTCAGGGGACATCCAAACTGCTATCCGGAAGAAGCTTGGCCTGCAGGTCTTTAGCCAGAACGGGTACCATGCTGTCCATTTGTATGCATGATGACTCAAGGAAAATAATGATATCAAAATTTTTGTTGAGAGCACATACTGGTTTTATGTGACAAAATACTACTATTTCCCGGGTAGGATCTTTTCATTCATGTAGCAACAACAACAGATGAACACTACTTTATCTCAAGGCTACAGTGATCCAGTGTATGAAGTAACAAAATCATAGGAATGACATCAGTCACCTTTGCCGCATTCTATTGGTTAGAAGCAGGTCATAGGTCCCACCCACACTCAGCAAGTTAGCTGCACTGGACAGCTGCTAGTGTGCTTCTAGTGTGGTGTAGACACACTCAGAAAATGCTCTATAGGTGTTAGGCGAATGAATGATGTTGAGATTACAGTCTGAGCCTGCCTTTAACTCTTCATGTGACCTTTCCTATGACTCATTTTTTTTTTTTTTTCTAATTTATAAGTGAAGTATGCTCCAAAATTCAAACATCCTCCTCCTTCGTGCCTGGGCCTACTGCATAGCCTTCTAACTGGTTTCACTGTTTCCACTTGGCCGTCCTACAGCCTACTCCCAACATAATGCCCATGGAAGTACTTCTGAAACCCAAGTCAGAATGCTGCTCTCTGTCCCCTTATGGCTACCCATGTCACATAGAGTAAAAGCCCAAGGCCATGTGAGGCCACACCTGGCCTGCTTCCCCAGCCCTGCCATGTTCAGAACTCACACCCTACTCCACCACCTGCCCTGTTTCAACATTTGCCTCCTTGTTGTCACTCCACCATCTCAGACATGATCCCACTTTACGGCCCTGGTGCTAGCTCTTCTTTCTGTCTGGAATACTCTTTCCCGAGATTCCCAGGTTTGCTTCCAGACTTAGTGCAAATGTCATCTTCCAATTGGAACCGACCCTGAACTTTCTTCTCCCTTGGCCAGCTTCATTTGTTTCAGTAGTTCTTATTACCTTCCAAAACACAATATAATTTTCTAACTTATTAATGCTTCTTGTTCATTGTTGTCTCTGCCTCCTAAACTATAAGCTCCGAGAGATCAAGATTGTTTTTCTTGATGTATTTTTGTTCACCGATATATATTAAGCTCCGGAAACAGTTCCTGGCACACAGTAGGTGCTCAGTATATTGCTGAATGAATAAACAAAGAGCATGACTTAATTTTCTTTCAGAGGACTGTGTCCTCAGCAGTGCCAGGCCCGGCTCATGTTGAACACATTTCCTGAATGGAGGAATCGCTTCGCTCTGTGCTTTGCAGCAAATGCCACCCCCCATCATATTCTGTGTGCACAGGAGTCTGCCCTCAGGAACATCCCCTCTTCCAAACTGTGATTACTCTGTCATGATCTGTGGAACCGGATCTCAGTGGAGCTACAGTTTCTCATGTGGCTTAGGTTTTTAGGTTCACAAACTAGGAGTGATAGCTCCTGATTCCTGTTTCTCTCACAAGGCTTGATTTTTTTGAATATGAAAGACAATGAGTGTGAAGCTGTAGAAAGTTCATAGACTGAGAATCAGAGATGAGGTTCCCGGCCTGACACTGACAGCAAATTATGTCAGTCGGTACTTTACTTAAAAGATTTAATCTTCATATCAGATCTCAGGATTTAATATCACCATCATACAGATGAAGAGACTGAACCCTAGAAAGAGTAAGCCACTTGTTCTGGGTGACATGACCAGTAACTGATATTGGCAGAATGGGATTTCAAACTTAGGTCTGCCCATTTCCACAGCCCACATCTTCAAATCATGTAATCTCTTTGGACTTCTTTCCCCCCACCGCAAGATGGGAGGGAGGGATAGGAAAAGGTAGTATCTAAAATCCTCTTGACCTTTAATATTCTCGCCCAAAGGTTCTGATTTTACAAGAACCACGTAAACCAAAAGCATTATAAGTCTTAGCAGTTTTATTATGAATTCCTCTCATCTAACGAATTCTGAAGTCTGGATAATGCATATGAAAGCATTTCTTAATACATCAAAAAATGCTTTGTCAACTTAGCCATTACAATTATTATGGCAGGTAGACAATAAATAATTCTTTGAGAGATCAAATGGAAGTTTCTATTTTAGAACTTGGCTAGCTTGTAGCCCGAGCTGGAGAAGTCATAAGTCCCTCTCGTGCAAGCCTGATGGAGTTGGTGGACACAAAGTCCCATTAGTTTATTTTTAACAAGAATGGCAAGCGCATAATGGTGAATCTACCTGCCCAAGAGGTCTGCCAGTCTTGGTCTTTTGTTTCACCCCAAACTTCCAGGCATTTCCTGGTGAGAAGCTACTCCCTCTGAGGCAACCTTTCAACCCTCCCCCACCCCTCTGTTCCCACATCCTTCAGAGAGTTGGGCCCTGGCTTGGTTCAGTCTTTTGTCCTTTGGTATTTCCTGCTGCTGGAGGTGGGAAATACCTGCTCCAGCCTTGTTCCACCACCGAAGCCCAGATGAACCCACGCTGGGTAACTGACGCCGACTCAAGTCCACATGGCATGCAACCCTGAGAGACCCCTGTATCAGAAGAACCTCAGGAGTTCTGAAAAGCCTGGTGCTTTCTTCCTGAAAGTGCACGGACATAGGCTATGTGAAATGCTAATTAAATGTACAAATAATCCTTGGGGTCTTTTAAGTGCCCAATCCATTGTCATCGAAAAGAATATCCCAGGGTGCCTGGGTGGCTCAGTTGGTTAAGCGTCCGACCTCGGCTCAGGTCATGATCTCACAGTCCGTAAGTTCGAGCCCCGCATCAGGCTCTGTGCTGACAGCCCAGCGCCTGGAGCCTGCTTCAGATTCTGTGTCTCCCTTTCTCTCCGCCCCTCCCCTGCTCATGCTCAGTCTCTCTCTGTTTCTCAAAAAATAAAGATTAAAAAAAAAAGTTAAGAAAAAAAAAAAGAATATCCCTCTAAAATCATTAGCACCTGTTGCCTTCCTTTCTGGTAAAAAATAAAATATTGTTATGAGTGAGTAGAAACCATGAATGCGATTTCAGCTCTGGGGATATATCCCACAGATATACTACACCTGGAGGAAATAGCTTTTGTACAGACTTATTCATTATACCATTTAACAAATAATATCTAAAAGTTGGAAACAATCTAAGCGCCATTAATTGGGAATTGCTTCTATAAATGAGGGTACATCCGTATAATGTGCCCCCAAGAGAGAATGAGGAGATTCTTTATGTGCTAATAAGGAGTGATGTCCAAGGGATATTGTAAAGTCAAAAAAGTAAGGTGTGAAGCAGGCTGTATATACTATGCTAGCGTTTTTATACAAAAGGCAAATAAAAAAGGATAGATATGTATTTATTTTTAATAAATAATAAAATAATAATAATAAATAATAAAATAATTCTAAAGGCACACAAGAAATTGATAGCAAGGTATTTATATCCTTTTGTAATTTTTTATTTTGGGCAATGAAAGCATATTTCAAAAGTAAAATAACAGGGGCACCTGGGTGGCTCAGTCAGTTAAGTGTTCGACTGCAGCCTAGGTCGTGATCTCACAGTTCATAAGTTCGAGTCCTGTGTCGGGCTCTGTGCTGACAGCTCAGACTGGAGCCTGCTGTGGATTCTGTCTCCCCCTCTCTCTCTGCCCCTCCCCTAGTCATACTCTCTCTCTCAGAAATAAATAAACATTAAAAAAAAGAGAAAGTAAAATAACAAAATAAATAAACAAAAAAAGTTGGCTCACATTTTTTATCTTTAAATCTGACTGAATTCAGGGCGCCCAGCCTGGCTCATTTGGAAGGGCATGCGACACTTGAACTTGAGGTCATGAGTTCAAGTCCCATGTTTGGACTTAAATAAATATAATAAGATTACTTAAATAAATAAAAATAAGACTTGAAAAAAATTTTGACTGAATTCTAATCTACATCATTTCTGCTAGATGCCTGGATGTTTCTAAAAAGTCACTTTGGGTCTGGGTTGGTTTCTCCTCAATCTTGCATGAATTTGCTTTAACAGGAGTTCTGGAGTATGGAGAAGAAAGTCGCGAGTCGTGCTCAGATTTCTAGTGAGTGGATCACTTTCTGACCAAATGGTTCTATTTTTTTTTTCTGGAGACAAGGAAGTGAATCTGAAAAAAACTCTGAACTCAATCATGATAGGATCATGTCTGCTTCAACGCGTTAGCCCTTGGAGTTACAAGTACACCAAAGCGCCAAAGTCACATTGTAAACTACTGGGGAAACGTAACATGCTCTTTCGTCATCCAACAGAGTGTACAAAGCATCACAATGCCAGAATTTACAAAGTTCACTGAACCTCAGCTTTTTTATATGACTATTTCATTTGCCTTAAAAAAGCAAATTCAAGGAGACAAACTAAATAAATAAACAAGAAAACTCTGGTCATAGGCTGTCTGGTAAAAGACTCACAATTCTCTTTTTGATGCCTTTACCTTCAGATTCATGAACAAGCTAAAGGTGCCAGCAAGCACACGTCTCCCTGGGGTTTTGCCTTACTTGCTTTAAAGATGAAATTTCAAGGGACACGATGTGTCTAAAAGCAGGGGCCTTCTTTTCAGTATGTGAAGGGCTGCAATTGTCCATTTCTACTCTCATTAGGGACAAATGAGCTTCATCTTACAAGATTCTGAATAGAAAATCTTTCGCTAATAGCCCATTGTTTTCTCTCTGGGAAGCAGAAGAAGCTTATGGCCTGGAATCATTGTTGGAGAACTGGAGAAGTCTCTTTGGGGACACGAAGAATGGAGGTGCCCCTTCTGGAGACAGAAACTCATCTTGAAATTCAAAACTTAAGTGTGCCTTTTAACTAACTGCTCCTAAATTTACCTTGGAATCTTCGATACGATTCAGAGCGAAAAAGGAGTGCTTTTCTCCCTCTTGTCTTAATTCAAAGGGAGTATCTTCCTTTATCTAGTTTTGGGGGTTTTATCCTTCTCTTTTTGTTTTCAAAACCACTCGAGGACCTCTCTCTATTGGGCATAGCGATGGAAATATTCTTGGGTTAGGGAGCAAGCTCTGGGCAACTTTGATAGCGCTGAGGCTTAACCTAAAACTCTTAATTTTTATACTCAGTGAGCACAAAGGCTAAACCCTGTGCCCTCAAGTGTTCTGTGTGTTTCCTCATCTCATAGCAATGATACAGCTCACCTAGCTGCCAGACCAAATAGTTGATGAATGATAGCACCCCAGTGTTCCATAAATATTAAGTACTCTAACACCTGGAATGTACAACTTGAAAAAGACAGTGCTTACATTCCAGTTGCCTTTTCCAGATACTGCAGGCTCTTCATAGCTCTGTTGTCTCTATAGCAAGAACAGAGACTCACAGCTTTCCTCCTCTGATTTATGAGAGATGGGCAGAAGACTGCCGGGCAGAGGTGGCTTCTGCAGAGGCATGCCTCACTGGTGTGCTCCGTCACAGGTTTATCACACCCAAAGTTCAGGAACTTCATGGTCCTCAAGAATTTAGCTGCTTGTTGATGGGAAAGACGGGCAAGGATACTGTTGGGAGATCAACAGTATAGGAAAAAGTCTCTGCCATGGTACAGCATCAAGGAGTAGAAAGGAAACACTTATGTATCTTACTCCATTCATTCTGCTTTGGAGGAAGGCGAATCGGACTTTAAATGCTAGAATTTTGGCGTTGGAAGAAGACATTGGTCCAAATGTCATTTGCTGTTAAAGAAATATGAGGCCCAGAGATTTATCCTAAATCATGACATGAGTGAGTTGATGGCAGAGCTGGGTCTGTCACCAGGACCTGTAGACTCTCAGTGCTTTCTCAGCTGCACTGCGGACCTGTGCAGACACTACTCAGAAGGAGGATGGACTGGCCCTGGACTTGAACTGCTAGAGACAGCACTGGGCAAGCGCTTTGTAAACCGTAACACCGCAACAGTGGAAGGTATTATTACTGCAGGTAATTGTTCTGAACACCCTGCTCGTTTGATCACCTATTTGAAAGAGAAACAAATTTGAAATTGCCTGCTCGGTTTTCTCATTATCTGAATGAACAGGAAGAAACCAGTAAAATAAAATCCAGAGATAATCTTAGAACAACATTGAGCCCTCTACCCCATACTTCAAAAGAATGTTGACCGACTCTGTTAGAAACCAGCAACTCTCCTTCCAGGTTTCCAGAAGCCTTCATCTAGCCTGCCCAACTCTGAGAGGAGTGGCAGTTAAGAAGCAGCAGACACCAAAATGCTGTAGAAAAGGAGAAACCAGGGAGGTGGCGGACCCTCAGATCGGTCCCAAGCGGCATGAACAAAAATGCACCACTGAGTAGGTTAAAACATTGATTGAAAACATTTTCTCAGCAAGTCTCCTTTCCTGAGAAAGACATCTCCTGCCACTTACTCCCTCCACTGAGCAGCCGGTATTATGGTAAGGGCTGTGCCCGGGGAATACTTTCTGCTTCAGCTCGGAGGCCAGGTGGGTAAGGGACAGATAATGACAGTATCACTTACCCTGAGGCTTTCATCTCTGCCTCTCAAAGCCCTTTACAACTGCTAAATCTCCTCCTACAGCTCTGCTTGGCTCTCTTCTCTAGCCAAGGAAATAGAAGCCATTTCTACATGAAAACCAGGTGACCACCTTCTCCCCTTCCTACCCCTGTCCTCCCCCCATCCCTGGCTCTCAGTCCTGTAGGAAAGCATCAGCAAAGCAGTGTGCCGAGTACTTGGTGCCCAAGCAAAGGCATGAGCAAAAGATGAGGGGTTTACAGTTTCTGTGGATGCTCTACCTGCCAAGCCCTTAAGGAAATTATTAAAAGTTACATGGTGGTAAGTGAGAGAACTGGGATATAAATCCTGGCAGAGAGGGGTTACAATTATTCTATTTTAAACATGAAGGAACGGAGGCTCGGTTCCAGAACTGGGACATAATCCTAAAAGTGTCTGACTCCGGAGTCCATAGCTCTGATCCACTCCACTATACTGTGCGGGACTAAACCCCCATGATAGGAGGCAGCTCCCTGGAATGCTTTTTGAGAATGAAATTGAGGGCCGGTATCCAAGTGAGCTGTGAGCACATGTCAGGTAGTTGTTATAGCTGCCCCTGACAATTTTTCTGTGTTTCTGTTCCCCCAGGGGAGAAGACAAAGCAGAGGAACATCACTAGTCCCTACACCCTATCCTTGTGTCCCTTCTCCAGAGCAAGAGTGAATCCACTCTTCTGAGCTCCTTAGGTCTAACACTTCCCTCCCAGCCCTCTTCCCCAGGAGCCTCTGAGAGGAGTTCAGCACCAGGGGAGCGTTTGCCTCAGGAGATACCCTTTCTAGTAGCTTCCTGAAGCTCCCTCTCCCTTCTCACTTCCCGGAAGTGTTGAAGGAACCATAAATCCCAGCCCGGAAATCATTCACCATTCTTTGGGTTCCTGTTGTTCAACTGTGTGGGGAGACTCCCTTCTCTTGGTGAGATGAGAGGCTGCCCGCATGGGTGCATGGGTGCCGCACTGCACCTGCACCACTGACTCAAGCCCTAGGCTCGTTTGGTCCCATCACCGATCACTTGAGTGCAGCAGCGGATGGCTAATCACATCGATAAACATGTCTGACTGAACCGACTAACTCAGCTAGATATTGCGTACATGTGGAAGGCACCAAATACCTGGCATTGCTGGGAGGTCACAGTTTTACTCAAGGAAGTGAGTCTGAGAACAGGCTCACTTACAGAGTAGCTTATGCAGGAGGAGAACCCGATTCATGGATCATTATCCATGTAACATTCAAAGACAGAACTGTCCTTGTTCAGTCTCGACATCAAGAGAATACCTTCAAAATCTCTATGTGCCCTGAGCCTCTTGCACTGTATCCCTGTTGTAACGTTTGCATCTCAAAATCAACATGTCCAAAGAACTGAAATCATCCCTCCCCCTGTCCCCCAATCTTCTTCCTGTATTCTACTTTTACTGGGAGCACCAGCAGACTCGGACACCGAAGTCAGCAACTGGACCAAAGGCCTGCACTCTGGCTCTTCTGTCGATGCTCACATCCAATCAATTGTCAGGATGCCGGGTGCTCCTGGAGCTGAGGTCTCAACTCCATGCGTCCTTTCCATCGCTCCTGTTGTTGGGTCAGGGCACACCCTTAGCTAAAGGATGTCATAAAACAAGAATGGACATGCCCTGAGGGGAGGGACCAGCACTCAGAAGAGGGTGAATAAGAGTATAAACTTCCAGCCAGAATGGTGGATTTGCATTCCAGTTGGTATGCACCAACTGTGGGGAAAGTCTCTGAGCTGTTTCCTTATCTGTGAAATGAGAAGAAGAATATCTCCCTGCCTGGTTTGTTCTGAGAATTAAATAAAGCTAATGTATTAACAGCACATACAACAGTGCTTGGCACACAGTGTTAGTGTTTGCAATGTATATTATATACGTAATGATGGATGAGGAAACCGAGGCTCAGAGCAGTTAAACGCCTTCTCTGGGATCATACAGCTATTAAATAATATGGTTTGCATATAAATCCAGGTCGAAGCTTCATCAAAAGCCACATTCTTTTTTCCCACATGCTACATCTAGGTTGTTAATAAGAAAGTACAACATCTAAAGTATCAACACAAAAATCATATATTATACATAACGGTGTGGATAATATGAGATAATTTAAAACCTCACCAAAACAACCCCCCCAAAACAAAAACCTCCTTATTACTACCTCTGAAACTTGTCTACTCCTTTGGCATCCCATTTCTATCTCTTCTACTAAACTGCCTGAGGGCAAAGACTCCCTATTGCATAGCACAGAGCAGATACCCAACATTTAGTATGTGTTAAATTGCTGAATAGCACTGAATCTTTAAAAAAAATTATTCAGCAGATAAGAGATGATAGTAGATAATATATGAATGTGGTAAAAGGCATTCGAACCATATAAAAACTTAGAGGAAAGTAATATTCTTTTTATCCCGTTACCAGACACCCAGCTCTTATCCCAGAACCAGTCACAATGACGAGTTTCTTGTATATCCTTCAGAGATATTATCGAATTGCATTGAATTGTAGTGCAGTTTACATTCATCGTCCAAGAGTATTAGGTAATGATGAGAAATGCTTTAGACGCATGTAGTCAGTATGTTTTCTTTTCTGAAGAGTCACCAATTTTTCTCAAACCCATATAGAGACAACCCAAACATAAAAGTTGCGTGCGTGTGTGTATATGTGTGGAGGAAGGAGCTAGTTGCTGTGTTTGTGAACTCCCTTAAGTAAAACCACCATCCAATTCTATGCAATTCTATTTAATTTCCTTCCCCTTACGGCTGATGTTATGACTCATTTCTTCAAAAAGTTTTCTCCTGAGATTTCATTTTTATTGTGCTTTCTGCTCCCTGGATGTGGAAAGATGGGCCTTCTGTGACTTGACCATGACAAAGGACTTTCCCTTTCTTTCAGCGAGACATCTGAGGTCATTCTCATACCACTTACCACAGTTTGAAATGAGAAAGTGCTTCCTGGAGGAAGAAAGATAGTAACCACTCTCCTCAGTGTGGTTTTTGTCAGACAGATGTCTCCAACAGCCCTGGAGACACTTTAGCTAATGCTTTAATAATGAACCCCTCAAAGGGACTGGGACTCCCTCAAAGGGAGAGAAGGTGTTGCCTTCTCTCAGGTTGCTAATTTGCTTTCATTACGTGCATAGCACATTCAGACTGTGACATCGCTTAGAAATGGCATTAGGAACAGCACTTCTCAGAAGTGACATCAAACTGCACAAGTGATTCTAGGCCTGTGCTTGTAGAGAAATTAGCACTGAAACACTTACAATTCTCCACTTTAATCTGACTGCACAGGTCCACATGTCTCTACTCCGCCTAACACTTGTCTAGTTTCCACTTCCACATACTAAATGCACATTCATTTTTTTCCAAAAAGACAAAATAAAACAGATTGAACAACAAATTTACCCAATATATAGGGCTTTTGTTTGTATTAAAAATTATTAAAACCCAAGCATTTGGTTCTTCTCATCTCCCTTTTGGGGAAAAGAACTTTTCTTCTTCCTTGCTAGCATCTTTCCGATTTTTTCCTATGCGGCAGCAAATAAATTAGAGAGTTGAAATCCAGACACGTCCTTATTATTCTTTTAGGGCTGATGTAGACATGGTACCCAGCGACAAGCTAAATGGAGCCTTTGTTCCCACTGGGCCCTCAATGGAAGACACACCAAGAGATAACTGAAGGGTTCTTCCTTCTCTCTTAAGTCTGTTTGCTACTAAGTTGTCTATTGGCCATTCCAAGTCTTTGGTGTAGACTCAGTGGTCTCTCTGACTGTCAATGAGCTCTTTTTATTTGTTTCTTTGTCAGTGCCTTCTTCTTGTTACTTCTACCTCTTCAGTTTCCATTAGTAAAGCCAACCATGAGGACATCCTGCCAAGTTATCTACCCCGGCTCAGCCAACTCACTGCAATTCTCACAAATCTTAGGAAAGTCCTCACTGGGTTAGGAAATGATCCCAGAACTCATAGAGAAAATGGACTATAAATTCTGGCATTATTTTCCTTCTATTAGAGATATGTCTTTGCAATCACTTAAGAACTTGCTTCTCCATCAATCTGCTTTCTATGTGCAGGTTTTATTACTTTCCATTCCTTTATTCTTTAACTGAAACATTTCTGTTCTTGAAATTGAACTCTCGTTGTGTTTAGAATTTTGAATTCTAAATTTTGAATAAGTGTTTCTGCATCTTTTCCAAACATACTGCATTACACTGAGCTCTGTTATTATGCGTATAGGATTGCAGAATAAATGAGTATTTGTTAAATGAATGAAATGGCTGTGGCTTAATCATTTGTAGGAGAATTATAAGTTTTCTGTGGGTCTAACTGGGTAAATCATATAGTCAAATGACAATGCTACGCGAATGCATCTAGCACTGCTTGCTAATTGGCCTCTACCAACACAGAGCGGCATTTCTCTTCCTGGCATCTCTCACAAGATGCCAACTGGCTTGCAGAGCAGAAAGGCAGGATGGCAAAGTGGTTAAGAGAATGGCCTCTGGCCTAGATAGCCTGAGTCTGACTTCGAGCTCTAGCATTTACTACCTGTGTGACGTTGGGCAAGTTGCTTGATCTCTCCATGCTCAGTATTCTCATCTATAAAATGAGGATCATACTACTCACTCCTGGCCACTCACTCATAGGCTTGAGGATTAAATAAGCTAATATAAGTAAGAAGCTGCACTAGTACTCTATAAACGTTCACTATTATTATCATTTGGCAGCTATCGTTTGGCTTGGCAATGACTGTAATTCAAAGCAGAAAATGAAATGAGCTTGCCGCATTTTACATCAACTTCCAAGACAACGACACAGCACTGAAATACTTCTTCCAGGAATGTATTTAAACCTGGGAGCCTACTAAAGAAAGACATTATGTCCCTGAGTCAATCAGGACATTTTCTCTTTGAACATCTCTCAACTTAATTGAACAGTCATCAATCACCAACAATTACTAAAAGGAGCAAAAGATGTTGAAACGGAATATATTTAAAGTCTTGTGACAAACTATTCTCCTGTTGTATTTGTCTGCCATTTAAGAATCTTATTTTTTTGGATAAAGTTATAATTATATTCACATGCCACAAAATTTTCTTAGTTTTTATTGTCATTACCTCTTTCTACTTGATAGAGATCTTGGTAAACTCCAAGACGGAGATTAAAATTGTATACAAATGCCCCTCCCCCCTTTTGGGTCAGATTAATATTTAACTTTTTATAACATGGCATTAGCTTCCATGTTTACCGGCCTGAAGATTCCTGTATTGGTTCAGTCGAAATCCCCCACTAAGTAGTTTTTCAGGTATTTGCCACCCGTAAATAATAAACAATAATTTCAGATTCCAATAAACAAACCAAACAATGTTTTATTAGTACAGATTGCTGTTAACAATGCTAAATTTGTAAGAGGCTGAAACGTTTCAGAAAGGGATAGTTATTTATGGCAAGAAATGAAGGAAAAAGATCTGTGTCAACATTTGTTTCAATTTACCTTTTCCAGTTACTGGATGGGAGACGCAAACACATAAAAGACTCAGTCTCTACCTCTAGGCATGATCCCCAGCTTCAAGTCAGCACCCGTTAGAATGGTGAGAATATAATTACTATTAGGAACTGGTGTCTCATGTACTAATCGTATAAATTAGCTTTCAGTGAAAGTGACATTGTACGATTACATTTTGGCCAAATCTAGGATGCTTGCTTGTTTTTATTGTTCTTTAACTGCTCAGGCCTAATGATTAAATTGTCACTCTTTTATCCTTTGTGATATGGGAAACCATTTGATTTGTTTCCCTTCTCCACACAATCAATCGATTTGCATAATGCCTAATGATGCTTCTTTCAGATTGTCGTGTTTACCATATATTGCTTCAAACATGACAACAGACTGTCATTTAGTGGGAGAAAAAAAATGTTCCAATTCAGACAAAAGCCTAGACTATTATTTGAATACCTACGATCAGTCCATCTGATAATACGCCCAGAGAGCCAGATGCCCCAAAGAAACAAGATCCTATGATCCTTTTTTTTTTTTTTTTGGTTGTTATCAAATGACTTACCCACAATGACTGCAGTGACAGTGAGCAGTACAAAAGCATTCCGCAAAAGGTAACTTTTAACATCCTCCTTTGTGATGCTCTGCACTTTCCTCTTGGCCAAGAGTGTGCGCTTACGAACTCCTCGCTGGAATCTCTCCATCCTGCCCCCCATCCTGGGCTCTTCTCCATTGGTTTTAGTCATATCTTACTTCACTAGGAATGTCTTTTCTTTGCACTTCAACGTCGCGGAATCACCCCCGGAAAGCCTCTTTGGTGTTAGAGAACACAACTAGAACAAGGAGAGGAGACGCAAGAGTTACAGCCTGCAGGGGTGAGAAACCAGTGCTGCCCCACAGCAGGGCGAGCTGTTGGCACACTGCATAATCTCAGTAGGAACCAAGAGCGAGAGAGCAATGCCAGGTTTCAAGGCTGGGATGCGCATATTTTACTGGACCACGTGCGAGAAATGTGCATGAATTCAGAATCTACCGGCAGAAATGTGTGTTCTATTTTTACACATCTGCCCTTCCTATTCCAGTGAGGCTATAAAAGGGTTCATCCGAGCGGAGTGTGACTGAGCAAACCCCCCCTTGGTCTGCCCCAGAACCCAGCCAAGTGCTTTTTGCACAATGTTCACCCTCAATAAATGTCTAATTGAACTGAACACACAGGAAGCGCTCAATAATTACTTGCTGGCTTATGTTGTGTACCCGGTGAAGGCGTAACCAGGTCAATAAAATGAATTAAGATATTGATATTTCATCCTCAAGGCTTTGTTATAGATAATAAAGATTTTCTTCATTAAGGAAAAAAACCCACAATAATATCAGCTAATAAATACGGTCATGAAAAGAATGCAATGAAAAGAACATATGCCCAGGCCTTGGGAAATATATTTGACTATTTTGCAAAGTAACTTTTTAATTTTTTCTCTGAAATAAGCAAAGTTCTCGGAGCCTATGGAGGCATTATCTGAAATCGTAACTCATTTCCATTTTTATTACAAGTACAAAAAGTAGCATTTGCCTTTGTGGCAATATCCTGTCGGAGTCTTCTGAGGAAACCATCACCCACTTCTGGGTATTTCAAAATTTTAGAATTTCTAGAACAGATGAGGCGAATCCAATTTTCATTCCAAACATTACAGCGTGTGGTTTCTAGTTTCTTTAAAGTGCTCCTAGGTTATTCAAATATCTAAGTCAATCTCTCCTTGGTGGAAATCGGTTGTTTTGGAAAAAAAAATCAAAGGATTCCTCCTGTTGTATAAGATTTGTAATCCACAATTTTCCCGAGATCAGTCCAAGTAAACTTCAGGGGTGCCTGTGGACGCGGGTATATGGCAACGCAAGCAGCCAGCGTGTGTGTCTGCGGGGGAGGTAACTGGAAAGCAAAAGACTCCGAAGCTTTTGGCAAGTCCAAGTGTGGAAAAAGAGACTCGTCGTAACAGTTTTGACTTTTAAATAAAACTGCAGGCTAGGGTCAGTGATAATAAGACCTACGGCTTGTTGAAGACTCCACGGCAGATTAGAAGTTTAGGGAGAAGTGAGGAAGGGGAGACACGCGAGACCAGTTTTTTTTTTTTTTTTTAAACTAATCTCTGGTTCCCTTTCCAGTCACTTTTAAACGGACCAGCTCAGCCTTGATTCTTTTCTAGCTCCAGAACCACGATCTACCCCCAGTCCACCCGGAGTGACTCAACTCCGAGTTAAGAGCGGACACGGCATAAATAGACACCACGCGCTCATTACATTAAATTCCTAACGTGGACTTTATCTACCAAAATGGCTAGCTTTTCACGCTCTCTGCTCGCGAACCAAATGCATCGGCGGGGAAGTGCACAGAGCGGGGAAGCCCAGCAGGAAGGCAGGACGTCAGACTTACCTTTTCCAATTTTGTAACGGGTGGAAGCTACCCCAGGCGATGACAAGGTGGATTCCGCAGCAGGTACGGAAGAGCGACGAACGCCACGAGCCCGGCATGCACGCGCTCTGAAACTGCAAGTTACTATCGGGGCAACTTAAGAAAAGGGGCGGAGCCTGCGCCCGGGGAGGGGGGAGTGGGGGGGGGGAAAATGAAAACACCACCGGGAAGGAGGGCGCAAACCCGAGGTTTCTGGAATATTGATTAATCTTGGCTCACCAGAAGCAAGCTTGCTGGCTCTGTTTTTGCTCCTTAGACCACTTTCACGCTTTGCCAGTTCACTTTCATTAGGAATGCAAAACCGGGACCAGGAAGAATTGCAAAATACAGCTCACACACACTCGGAAAGCTGGAAGTCTTGGTTAGAACGTTTCAAAGAAGACTTTTCTAAGACGAAATTTAATCATTAAATTATTACAGGTTTCCTCCCCTGAAGGAGACACGAGAGTGCTCTTTTGCCTGGTTGTACAGTTACGAAAGAGTCCCTCTTTTCAGAATTGGGGGAAATAACTGACATTTCTTGGGAAGACCCGGAACGTAACAAGTATGGAGAAAAAAAAAAAAAAAACAACGCTTACTACAATTCTCAAAACTTGCCTAAAGTTACTCAGAACACAAGATGAGACATGCCTCTATGTTAGCAGTTTAAATTCTGTTACAACAAATCTAATTTAGCTCAAACTTTGCTTTTCAAAGAATAGAAAGAGACCAAGATCTTTGCTGAAATATAAAGTAAAAAGCATTTTAAGACCAAGAGTGTAAATGCACACTTGAGGGTTTGTGATTTCAAAAGATAAGTTCCTGTGCAGGTTGATTCTTCAATTTTAAAGAAAGCCAAACATCCCCCCCGCCCGTGGTTCCATTATTTTCAGGAATTAGAAAATTCTAAAAAAAAAAAAAGAAAGAAAATTCTCATTGCACTTTTAGTTCACTTTTCGTAGAAAGAAAGATATATTGTGAAAACAGATCTAAAAAATGAAAAAAAATGTTAAGCCTGACTCAGCTCCAAAACTTAGAACTTGTTTAGCATGAAGAAAAAAGTTTAACGGAGACAAAAACGCATACCAAAAATTACAGCCAGCGTTCTGTATTGCTGCTCCTTAAATCTCATATTCTCCATGCAAAACCTGCTTAGTGCTTGCGTCTGTTATCCAACAGGAAGGTATGGTTTTCCCTCATTGGCAAATCAGAAGATTTGCTAAAGATACTTCTGCCAGCATCAACTGTTTCACGTAAGCCCTTTCGAACAGCTACCGGTTGGAAAGCAATGGTAAATCATGTAAATGATTTAAAATTACAAATGAGCAGCAATTATAACAACTTTTAAACTTGGCATAATTTTAAGAGTTTATGGAAAATACATACTCTTGATAGTCCCAGCCCACAGGAATCTTTCTCTTCCTCTGATCTCCTAGGTCATGTAGCATCTGTACCACATTGTTTAACACTTAATTACACTCTGTCTTCTGCTAATCCTTTCTTTTTAAAATAGTGTTAAGCTTTGGCTTCTCAACTGAATTATAAGTGCTTTGAGGGCAGGAACCAGTCCTATGCTTGATACATAGTAAACATTAAGTAGCTCTTAAAAGTGCATAACGTAACATAAAAGTATGAAACAAAATGCTTTTCAATCTTCTGTGCTAAAACAAGTTGGCGCCTCTGACCTAAGTGCGTGAGACAGATGTCATTTCTTAACACCATGACTACATTTGAAAGCATGTCTTTACTACCCTAAGTTCTATCTGAGCCACGGGTTTAAGACTAATTTGTCCATATTTCTTGTGGAAGTGACTTGTATTTTAAGGGAACTTAAAAGAGAAATCTTTAAATGATTTTAAATGGCAATTCAAGCCAATGGCATTTCCGTTTTTTAATTCTGTTTTTTCATACACAAGAAAAAGGACTAGAAAAACCACACTTTGGTTAGCATAGAGATGAGAAGGCCCTACTGCCCTTTCCTTTTTCTTTTTTTTCTAATGCCTCAGGCTTGGTTAAAAACCATTTCATTATTTTAGTTTATGCAGACATTATGGGAGTCTGGTATACCCTTGAGAAGGAAGTAATTCACCACTGAAAGTTTTGTTGGCTGTAATAAAACCTAATGAGAAAATGAGATGCAAAGAGTCTCAGTTCAGAGTTCATCTGAATTACAAGGTTTTAAGTCTGGGGGAAATATTGGGACTTGGCCTCTTTTAAGTCCCACTTTCTCTTTTGGAAAGCTTGCAGCAATAATGCCCTTGGGGCAACCTGGGTTTCCTCAACACGTATTTCTACCTTTTCCCTTCTTTCATAAATAAGACCCTTAAGTGTTAAAACATTTTTTTCCTTCATAGAAATATGAAATAAGTGAAAGATCAAGAAATTTATGAATAGGCCTCTATATACCAGATTTCGTTTAAAGCTACTCTGGGTAGGAGACACAGAACCAGGGAATCCCATTGACTTTGGTATTCCAGAGTGAAACAAACAAACAAACCAACAAACCACACGTAGCAATGTCACTCCTTTTGAAACATCTTCCAAGGATCCTCTTTGAACATACTATTACAAAATATGCTTTATGTATATATATATATTTTTTTTTTTTGAGAAAAAAATGTCACCGTAATGACCACCAAATCTAACTTATTCTTAAATGGACTGGTTCCATTCATTAGTTTGCTGTATGAAGGATCATGATTAACAAGTAAGTGCTGTAACATAGTACAGAATAGTTAAATTTCAGGATTCAAGATAAGGGTGTTCTGGAATTGGAAAAAGAAAATGGATTAGAAAATCTTTTAACCTTTATTAAATGCTTTCCACTTTTATTTTTAATTTCATATTTCATAAGAGATTTTGTCATTCTTTATTCAAATTGCTTATGTTTTAAAGATCCTCATAAGGAGAGTCAGTTCTCCTACAATTTGGAAATTATAGAATGTTAAGACAATGACTGGACCTGATTTAACCCTGAAAGAAATATCAGAGATATAGTAAGAGTAGAGGTAGAACTTGTGGTATTTGGTCTTTTGTTTTGTCTTGAATTTTTTCTTTCTTAGGTTCGAATGTAAAAAGTAAAACAAAACAAAACAAAAAACTAGTGTGAATTCTGGTTAGTTGGATTTTTTTAAGAAAATTTTTAAAGTTTATTTCATTTATTTTTGAGAGAGAAAGAGAGAGAGAGAGAGAACACGGGGGAGCAGAGAGAGAGGGAGAGAGAGAGAATCCCAAGCAGGCTCTGTGCTGTCAGTGTGGAGCCTGATGCAGGGCTTGAACCCATGAGATCATGAGATCATGGCCTGAGCCAAAATCAAGAGTCAGATAGTTGCTTAACTGATTGAGCCACCCAGGCGCCTCTGACTGGGTTTATTTTAAACCCAGATGAAACCTGAAAAACCCAATTCTAGGGGTGGCTTATAATTAACCTTTATCATATTCATTCATTCATTCGGCAAACCTTGAGCAAGTATTGTGCTCCAAACACCAGTCCCTTCCCTCAAGGAGTCCACCAACACACACATATGTAATTATCATGCAGTGGGCAAAGGGAGAACCCCACAGGCAGCTTTGGAAACTCTGTGCTGGGGCCTGTTTCTATCACATCTCCCAACAAGAGTGAGAGCTTCTTGAAGGAGCTGTGCCTGGCTTAACATTGTATGTCCAGAGGATCCAAGATGTCAAATTAAAGAACTTGAATTCTACTCCTAGGCAAGAGGGAGGCACAGGATTTAAATGCAGGAGTGATTTTACATTTTGAGTTGATCCAAATCCTTTAAGTGATAAAGACTTGAGTTAGGAAGTGGAGGAAAGGAGGAGCATTTACAAACTGAGATAGTTCATACCCACATTAAAAAAAAAATTAGATTCCGTTGAAAAATACAGATGATCTCATGATACTAAGGCCCTTCAAGGAAAGGCTTGCATTGAGTGAGACCTCTTGCATCAGATGAGGTATGTACTCCCCTGTCACTGGGCTGCCTACTTCACTTGTTTTAGTTATCTCTAACATATTCTAATGTTTTGACCTTTGGTGGGGTTTGAGCAAGGGCAGAGGTCTGGAGAACCCCAATATAAAAGGACAGAAGAACAAGAGGAGCCCTCTAAGTAGACCCACAAACAGTGAGAAGTTATGCCAACCATTTGATCACAAGTTAGCCAAGAGCTGGATCTAATGGTGGTTTAAAAAAATTGAACGTATTTTCTTCATAGTAAAAGTCAAGACAATCTGCTTTTTAGTGAACATTTCATGAGTGTTATTGCTATTAATTGTGACATATTGTGAAATGGTGTTTCCCCAGTTGCTCACCATGAGCCAAATCTCTGAAGGACTGGAATCTTGGTTTAGTTGAGAAAGAGTATGTAGGTTAATTGAAATTAAAGCCTTTAGGCAAGTGCTAGCAACAATAATAGTCAACATTTTTATGGTGCTTTATGGTTTTATAAGCACTGTTACATACATCATCTAATTTAATCTTGTGACAATGCTTTGAGGTACATTCTATTATTACTAGTCCTGTATATCCAGATGTTGGTATAGAGTTTCAAAGGGATTACACAGTTTGCCCAGGGTTACAGTCAGCGAGTGACAAGAGTTTGCAACGGTTTTCTGAAAACGTTAGTTTCTTGGGATGCCTAGCTGGCTCAGTCAGTAGAGCTTGTGACTCTTGATCTTGGGGTTGTGAATTTAAGTCCCATGATGGGTGAGGAGCCTACTTTAAAAAATGTAGATAAAGTATTAAAAAAAAAAAGATCTTTAGTTTCTCATCTTTTTCTAAAAGAAGTTCCTGGTAGCTTTTATTAAAGACAGATAGAAAAGCAAGTAAAGAACATTAAAAGGAAGGCCTACCTCCTTTTCCTCCTCCAATATTTGAGAGGTTGATTGCCCCTCCTATCTACTCCCAGGGCTCCCTGGGCTTAACTCTCCAGAGCGATTACCACTCTGTTCTGCAACAGACTGTGGACTCTGAGAGCAGAGCCTGTGTTTATAACTGCTGCATACTCAGTAACCAGCACAGAAGGTGCTCAGTGAAGAGTTGCTGCATGAATGAATGGACACAACAAGCCACAGATATAAGAGATTTCATCAAACCACTCCAATCCTAAGTCTTTGGAGAAAGGCCATCAGTAAACACCAAACTTTAAAAAGTGGGGGAACAGAGCCAATGAATTCCCTTTTAAATCATTACTAGATCCAAGTAGGACTGCTCTACATGAATGGGCAGGAGGTGGGTGTCATGGTCTATCTTTGTGTCTCTCTTTTCTCCTCCCAAGGTAGGCCCCTGAGGCACCTCGGCAATCCATGGATTCCATCCATCATCCTTGAAAACAAGGATAAATGAGGAAGTCAGGTTGGCTTGCGCTATTGTTCCTCAGGGCCAGGTTCGGGTTTAGAACTTGGGTCCCCCATTCCTGTTCCTGTTGTGTCTTCAATCACTCAACCGCATGTTACTCCCCGCCCAATTCTGAATGTCATCTGTAAGAGGAGGTTGGACTGCATTATTTTTCTCAAGTTGCTTTCCCTACTAAGATTCTATGATTCTAAATCGTGTCATGCCAATAATGGGCTTGCCTTATCCACTTCTGCCTGCTTAGTTAAAGACACAGATTTTTATATGCACTCAATGATTAATGGCTTCTCATTAGATTTCTCTGCCACAAATTAAACACAAACACATAAACAGTCGCCAAAGGAAGCTTATTGAAGGGCATGGGTTTTATGAAGCACAGTGATGACATGAATCTTTTATAACTGTTTGCTGGTATAGAATCATAATTACAGCAATCAAGAGAGATACACATCTTTTGTAAGGAAAAAAAAAGTAATTATAATTTAAAAGCACACAGCTCAAAGTTGCCATCACAAAAACGACTATTATAGCAACTATTTCGCATTTGGACATTTTTTTGGCAGGAGGTCTGGGCATTGTTTATTGTGAGTCAGAAACAGGCACTGAGAAAATATGCAAATTTTTTAAGCAAGAGAAAATGCAGCTTTGAGTTGAGAAAACAGGGCGAATGGTGGAAACTGTCTGGGCCTTGAACACAAATCAAATTTAGCTGCTGAAATCATTTTTGGTCATTGGATGCTGTTCTAGCAATCTGGGGGTAAGGTCAGAATAAAGTTATTTTATGCTTTAAAACATACATTCAAGATGGGTGCTGTACGCCTGAGTGAAAATCTATCTTCTGCTAACGCTGTGTTTATGGATTGATTCTGAGTAGAAAGACCAGGGAAGAAAGCCACCAGAATGCTCATGGATCCTGTTTTTCTTGGCTGGGCAGGGAACTGCTGTCACCTGGTGACTTCTCTTCACCTGTGGGTCACAGAAGAGGTAAAGGCAAGCCTCCTTCCTTGCCCAGCTGCTCCCCCTCACAAGATCACAGCTGCTGAAGTGAAATGAACTCAGGGTGACCAGTTCATTCCTGTCAACAGGCCTCAGTTGTGAAAAGGTGTTTCTATTAGAACTGCATAAATCCAGTAAGTTCTTCCAAAACAACAACAACAACACAAAAAAAACCTCTTAACATCAAGAGGTGAAACTAGGGGAGATAATATGGCACTGGAGAAAAATATACTAAAACTGGGGTTGGGTTGTGAAACCTTGGGCAAATATTGTAGTCCTCCCTCCACATGAAAGGTGAGACAAGAGCTGGGTTTCAAACTATTTTTTAATCCTTTGTTCAAGTAAAATCTCCACGACGAAACCAACAGCAATGTGGCATATCGAGAATAAGCCTAATGTGGGGGAAGCCAGAGCCACTAGATTTGCCCTTCCTCTTGTTTCCCCTCCCCCTTTCCTTGTCCCCACTGCCAGCATCTGGACCCTGAGTTGGTTCCCAGGGCAAGATATGTAAATGACTACCTCAGGTGTTACTCAAATTCTAAGAATAACACTCTGAGAAGCTGGCCTAAACTCTGAGGAAAAGACCAAAGGCATTAAGTAAACTGTAAGAACCCAAGTTTTAGTAATGCCTCAGTTAATAAATTTTATAGAGGCTGACTTGTTCTAGTAAATTCCACCATAGGAAAGATGTGTAGGTGTATGTGTTTCAGGTCTCAGGCTTAGGTCAAGGGGTTTGGGTGGTGATGAAATAGATTGGACTGAGGGACTGGTCACATTTTTTTTGGCCTTGTGACCTAGCTAAGCCCCAGGAAACATGTGAGAAATGAAGCACAGCAAAATGAATGATTTGCCCCAAATCAACCAGGTGAATGTCAAAGTCAAGACCAGAACCCAGTGTTCACTCTCAGCTCTAAGCATTTTCAGAAAAACATATTGTCCTATAATACCAATTATATTCAGTGAAAGCCTGTGTGATATGACTCATTCATAAGACCAATGTTTTCAAATCTAATGTTGTAAATCTGAGTTTTCCAATATGGCAGCCACTGGAGACATATAGGTATTGAGCCCTTGCATGAGGCTAGTGCAAACTGAGATGTGCTGCAAAGGTAAAGTACATGCTGAACTTTGAAAGCTCGATCCAAAAAATGTTAAAGTCTCTCATTAATAAATATTTATACTGATTTATGTCATAATGATATTTTAGGTATTGGGTTAAATAAAATATATTAAAATATATTAACATCAATTTATCTGTTCTTTTTGCTTCTCTTAATGTGACTAGTAGAAAATTTTAAATTACATACGGGACTCACATATTTCTATAGACAGCACTGTTATAAAATTACTATTATTTATAGAGGAGTCCTTGCTCTTTATGAAAATGATTTTTCTTTATAGAGGAATCCTTGCTCTTTATGGAGGATTGGAATTGGCCGGGCTGGTTGGCAAAATCTCCTCTCTAGCCCATTTTCTCCCAATTTATTTAACTAGATTAACATAAGGTGAGAATATTAGTTTCTGCACAAAGGTTTAATACTAGCGGTAATACTACTACTAATAAAAATAGCTACCATTAGTTGAGTCTTCTCTATGCGCCGGGCACTGTGCCACGTGCTTTCCTTTGCCTCATTTACTTGTCACAACAACCCTACTGTTACTAAGTTTTATTATTCCCACTTTAACAATGAAGGAATCGGGGTTCAGAGAGAATTAGCAACCAGCCGAGGTCACAAGCTGGTTAAGTGGTTGGACTGGGATTCCACCCCAAGGCCACGTGCATTCAAAGTTTAGGCACTTAAAGGCCACACAGTTCTTGTTGCCGGAACTTGCACTCGCAATGAAAATACTGTCCTCAGAATTCTACAAATTCCCACCATGTTTAAAGGCACTGGAGGGAAAGTGGAATAAAGGGAAAGGGGCAAAATGGCTGCCGTCCTCAAGGATGTTACGATACAGTAGGGAAAACAAATGCACAAAATAAAACCTGATGAGAGATTAAAAATAAATTTCTGTAGACATGAGAGAGATTAATTCTAGTTGTGGGAAAAAAAGAGTTTCATGGAAAAGACAATATTTCAGAAGGAACTCTAAAGATGAGGAAGTTTTTTCCACAGTTAAGAATAACTCAGGAGATTAATTCTAGGTGGAAGAATGGGCAGGAACAAAGACATGGAGTGGTGTGAGGGGATGAGTGAGGACTCCAGACGGGCTTTCCATACATGGCTAAACGACAGAGGAAAGACCAAACAGATTCATGTTTTGGACAAGCAGAAAAGTGGGAAGAAAGTAGAAACAACTTGCATACCTTGAGTTCTTGACAATGCAGTCACAGCATTTCTTAGGTTGAGAAAGTCTTTAGATGCAATGTTCAATATCAAAGGTAGCTTTGTACTAATGCACTTTGCAGAATGCTACAGTTTTTTTTGTTGTCGTTGTTGTTTTGTTTTTTACCTAGAATCTGGCATAACAAGAAATAACACCACCAACAACAAAATCAGTCCCTAAAACCTTCTGAGAACTAACCAATCTTCATGAGCCAAGAGGAATATACCCAAACATAACAAGACTCTGTGAGGAGTGACCCCCTGGTGGCCAATACTCTTCCATATTCCAGGATCTCCTTCACCAGAAACAATGCCTTCTCACCCTCCACCCTCACCCCAATCCACATTCTGGTTAAAATCTTGGTTTTCTTCTATTCCATTAGAGGAAGATCTGTCTCAGTGGCAATAGATTCACCAAGAAATAATAATTGCTAACATTTACAAGGTGGACAGAAAAGATTAGAGGGGTGCCTGGGTGGCTCAAGTTGGTTAAGCATCTGACTCTTGGTTTTGGCTCAGGTCAAGAGCTCATGGTTTGTGAGTTCAAGCCCTGAGTCAGGCTCTGCGCTGACAGCATGGAACCATGCTTGGGATTCCCCTGCTTGGGATTCTCTCTCTTTCTGCCCCTCTCCCACTCATGCTCATGTGTACTCTCTCTCTCTCTCTCTCAAAAATGAATAAACTTTAAAAAACAGATTAGAATAAAGCAGCTTTAACCAGATGTAGAGAAAGTGAATAATTTTATTAGGTAATCTGTTGGAATCCCTTTTTAGATGTCTGCTATGTTTTCCAATATGATGTTTAAGACAGAACTCACCCCTCACGCCCTTGACCTCACAGTAGGTGGAGTCTCCCTTCCTCTAGCGCTGCTTGTACTTGCATCTGTCCTCCACCAAATCCAATAGGATCTGCATTCAGAGTTTAGGCACTTAAAGGCCACACAGTTCTTGTGTGGACTCAGAATTTTAGTTCCATTTTCAGATTCTTCCAGGACCTTGGAGCCACAAAGCCTATTGTTCTAGAACAGTTTAGTGATTAACATGTGGTCCTAATCTAAGCCTAGTCTCCTGGTTAAAGTGTGTGGAGATGGGATTAAGGAAAGGAGGCATGTTTGCCCTAGGTCCACTACCCTTTGACTACCCTTTGCACTTTTCACTCCGATCTCCTCACTATAGTCCAGCACTAGCAAATCCTACTCCACCTGGGACTGGCCCTATTCAAGGAGGCCTTTGCTGTCAGTCCTGAGGCTACCCCCCTGGCATTCCTTTTATCTACCAGGAATATCTGGTTTTCCCAACTTCTTCTTTTTTTAAAGACAGAATGTTTGGTAATAGAATTTTAACATAGCAATTTCATCAACAGATCTTTGAAGACTGCTCTTTCTTTCTTTCTTTCTTTCTTTTTTTTGAGAGAGAGAGAGGGAGAGAGCAAGTTGGGGAGGGGCCGAGAGAGAGGGAGACAGAGGATCCAAAGCAGGCACCAGGCTCCAGACTCCACGCTGAAAGCAGAGAGCCCAATGCGGGGCTCAAACTCACAAACCATGAGATCATGATCTGAGCCGAAGTCGGAAGCTTAACCAGCTGAGTCAGCCAAGAGCCCATCCCAATTCATTGCTTCCTTGCTGGCCTTTTAGAGCTGTTTTCTTGGGTCTTCTTGATGAGATTTCAGGCTCTGAGATATTGGGCTTTATGGAAGAAAGGCTTGTCCGGAGTCGCTGAGAGCTGCCTGGAGATTTAAACATGCACATTGACTGCATGATGTGATTTGTGTGATTAGGGTGAGAAAGAGGAAAAGAACAAATGAGAGAGTGAACAAGGGCACAGATAATCTTCAAAAGGATAGAGACAGGCTATGGTCAAAACTAAAGGCAGTGTAGACTAGAGGAAGGCTCTTTATTGATCTTTTTCTTGAGGTTGATTTAACATTTTCAGATTCCTCAGCTCCACCAGCATGGCCCCTACAGAGTTTTTTTCTTATTCTAGTGCCCCTTCAGTCTTTATATTGAATTTGGCCTTGTTGACACGTTAAAAAAAATGTTTATTTATTTGTTTTGAGAGAGAGAGAGAGAAAGAGAGCAGGCTAGGGGTAGAGAGAGAAGAGGGAGAGAGAAAATTATAAGACTGCACTGAGAGCTTAACCTACTGAGCCACCCAGGTGCCCTTAACATATTTAAGTAAATGTTGACACATATAAGTAAATATTTTCCTTTTAAAAACTTTGAAGACTTCAGTCTTCAAAAATATCTTCTCTTCACAAAAGAGTAACTCCATGCAGAAGAATGATGGCCTTTTAAAAGGCTAACCCTGGCTGCTGCATGGAGAATGGTTAGCTATACGGAGACTAGTTAAAAAGCTACTGGAAAAGCCCAGTGAGAAATGATGGTGGCTTAGATTAAGGTCACTAACCAGAGAGAAATGAGAAGTGGTCCTATTTGGGGATGTATTTTCAAAGAAGAACTGTCAGGATTTGATGATAAATTGGACAAAGCTATGAAAGAAAGAGAGTAGCGAAGGATAGAAGTAAGGTTTTAGGCTTGAACACCAGGTAAATTGAGTTTAACTGAAACAAAGTGGAAAGCCTAAGGTTCAGGTTAGGTGTAAGTGGACGAAGAGTTCTATTTTGGATCCTTTCAGATCTCCAAGTGGAGATGTCAAGGAGGTAGTGGCATTCAAGAGAGAAAGAAAGCTGGAATTCCGCTTTTGGAACTTGTCACACACATGGAATTAAGAGCTGCAGCTCAGCATAAGCATGCCAAGGGAGTGCGTGAGAGTACGTGAAGACAGAGAAGATTCATAACTGAAATGGAATGGAATAACTAAAAATTAAATAGTTGAGGTTAGTTTGTTTAACATTATATGTCCTAGTACACCAAACACTATTACAAAGGCCGGAGTTATATCTAAAGGAATCTCTATTATTCTCCCTCATATCGTTAGCCAAATGTTTATAAGCATTTACTGGCTTAAAAAGGATGACACCAAGGTTTTTGGCCTGCGAAACTGGAAGACTGTAGTTGTAATGTACTGATTTGGGGAAAGATCGGAATAGATTTGTGTGGGGTGTGGTCAGGGCAAGATATCAAAACTTCAGATAATCAAATGGAGATGTTGAATGGGCTGTTAGATAAAAAAGAAGGAATTCAGGGGAAAGGCCTGGTTTGAGATTAAATTTGGCATAATCAATATCTAGGTAGGGTATAAAGTTATGGTAAATTTTAGCAGTAAAAGAATGGATGTCATCTTCAAGGGTGTGAGTGTAGCCAGAGAAAAGATAACCAAGGATTGTCCCTGTGGGCTCATCAATGACAGTGAAAATTGGAAGGAAGTACATATAGTGGTTGGAAGTGCCTACAAAGTCATCCAGCTAAAAGCATACACCAACTCGGCTACTGGATTAGGTGTGGCTGATCTCACTGAATCCATGTTGAAAAACCTATCCAGGATTCATCCAGTGTCAACAATGGTGAAGGGAATGTATGGCATTGAGAAGTCTTCCTGAGCCTTCCATGCATCCTGAATGCTCAGGGATTAACCAGTGTTACCAACCAGAAGCTGAAGGATGATGAGGTTGCTCGGCTCAAGAAAAGTGCAAATACCTTGTGGGACATCCAGAACCTGAAAGACCTGTGACTTCTGGCTTCTAAGCTGTAGAAATTTAATACATGGATCACAGTTTGCTTTTATCCTCCTAAATATGTGAATCTGGGCTCACAGAATTGAAGCCCATGCTTGGTTTAGTGCTTACAATATGAGCCCCTGAACAAATAAAATTAACTATCATAACAAAGAAAGAAAGACAAGCCTTTCTTCCATAAAGCCCAATATCTCAGAGCCTGAAATCTCAAGAAGACCCAAGAAAACAGCTCTAAAAGGCCAGCAAGGAAGCAATGAATTGGGGTGGGCTCTTGGCTGACTCAGCTGGTTAAGCTTCCAACTTCGGCTCAGATCATGATCTCATGGTTTGTGAGTTTGAGCCCCGCATTGGGCTCTCTGCTTTCAGCCTGGAACCTGGAGCCTGGTGCCTGCTTTGGATCCTCTGTCTCCCTCTCTCTCGGCCCCTCTCCCACTTGCTCTCTCTCTCTCTCTCTCTCTCTCTCTCTCAAAGAAAGAAAGAAAGAAAGAGAGAAAGAAAGAAAGAAAGGAAGAAAGAAAGAAAGAAAGAGCAGTCTTCAAAGATCTGTTGATGAAATTGCTATGTTAAAATTCTATTACCAAACATTCTGTCTTTAAAAAAAGAAGAAGTTGGGAAAACCAGATATTCCTGGTAGATAAAAGGAATGCCAGGGGGGTAGCCTCAGGACTGACAGCAAAGGCCTCCTTGAATAGGGCCAGTCCCAGGTGGAGTAGGATTTGCTAGTGCTGGACTATAGTGAGGAGATCGGAGTGAAAAGTGCAAAGGGTAGTGGACCTAGGGCAAACATGCCTCCTTTCCTTAATCCCATCTCCACACACTTTAACCAGGAGACTAGGCTTAGATTAGGACCACATGTTAATCACTAAACTGTTCTAGAACAATAGGCTTTGTGGCTCCAAGGTCCTGGAAGAATCTGAAAATGGAACTAAAATTCTGAGTCCACACAAGAACTGTGTGGCCTTTAAGTGCCTAAACTCTGAATGCAGATCCTATTGGATTTGGTGGAGGACAGATGCAAGTACAAGCAGCGCTAGAGGAAGGGAGACTCCACCTACTGTGAGGTCAAGGGCGTGAGGGGTGAGTTCTGTCTTAAACATCATATTGGAAAACATAGCAGACATCTAAAAAGGGATTCCAACAGATTACCTAATAAAATTATTCACTTTCTCTACATCTGGTTAAAGCTGCTTTTTTCTAATCTGTTTTTTAAAGTTTATTTATTTTTGAGAGAGAGAGAGAGAGAGTACACATGAGCATGAGTGGGAGAGGGGCAGAAAGAGAGAGAATCCCAAGCATGGTTCCATGCTGTCAGCGCAGAGCCTGACTCAGGGCTTGAACTCACAAACCATGAGCTCTTGACCTGAGCCAAAACCAAGAGTCAGTTGCTTAACCAACTTGAACCACCCAGGCACCCCTCTAATCTTTTCTGTCCACCTTGTAAATGTTAGCAATTATTATTTCTTGGTGAATCTATTGCCACTGAGACAGATCTTCCTCTAATGGAATAGAAGAAAACCAAGATTTTAACCAGAATGTGGATTGGGGTGAGGGTGGAGGGTGAGAAGGCATTGTTTCTGGTGAAGGAGATCCTGGAATATGGAAGAGTATTGGCCACTAGGGGGTCACTCCCCACAGGGTGCAACCAGTTTTTCCTTAAGAGTTATCATTGTGCCCAGAGAGAAATGGCTGTAAGAGTCACTCGAAGAAGACAATGTCAGCTGCATGCGTCTCCTTCAGGGCAGGATCCCCATTGTGTGTTTTTCTTGTCCTTGATGGTGTCTATGGATCCTTAAACTGGGGGGAGGAAGACTGGCACCTTTCCTGGTTTGCTGAACTTGAAGCTGGAATTATCCAGGGCCATCTGTCTACCCTACACCTGTTCTACAACACCATGAGATCTGGCTGCACTAAAACTGACCTGTCTTTTGAATGAGACATGTCTCTTCAAGGATCACCGAGCTCCTCCTAATCCAGATGCTCCTCTAGGTGGTAGATGCCCCTTAGCCCTTCAACCCTTGGGCCCCACCCTGAGACACATGATTCCGTGGATTCCAGGGCAGGGGCTTTCTTCTGAAACGTATGTTCTGAAAAAAAATAGTGCTTACTTTTAAATCGCTATATTAATATGGTAGGTGCCCTTAGGAAGAGAAAGAATCATCTTAAATATACATCATTACTGGAATCAGAAGAGCGTATTTATTTTTGAATGTGCTGATGAAAAGGAATTCAGTTTTATTGCATCACCTCCTAAAGAACTAATGCAAGTCATGATTACAACAAGCTTGTATGATCTCTCTGTGTGTTTGTGGTTTTCTTTCCTTGCCTTGCTTTTCTTTCTTTCTTTCTTTCTTTCTTTCTTTCTTTCTTTCTTTCTTTCTTTCTTTCTTTCTTTCTTTCTTTCTAAAACTCATTCTCTATTTTTGTGCTGCTGAGTTCAAGCACACTCCACTTAAGAGCTTGTTAATGTTCGTCACAGTATCTGTGTGGAAGTTTGGGAGGTCCATGGAACTTAATTAGAAAGAAAGTTGGCTCTAATTTTGTCTTTTAGTACCGTACCCCCACTTGAAAAAATAAAGACTGGCTGTTTGAAGACCCTTAAAAAATTATTCTTTAGTTTCCTCTTGATTTGTGTTTATTGCTCAAAGTTTTCCCAGGGGAGGGCGGGAGGCAACCACAGGACAGTTAAGGCGTTCTGTTCTATTCCTTTTCTATCGAAGGGCTCCAGATAACAGCCCCGAAGAAGAGAACACATTCAGGCCTCACAGCAGGATGTCAGTACTTTATAATAACCTCTCCCACAGCCTGAAGCTCCCAGCACTATTCACTTTGTGTTAGTACCCTTGACCCAGCACAAAGAAGACTTTGAAAGTCCCTGGACCCCACATCCCTGCTGAGAACCCAGGATGCAGGATGCTGCACAGCGGTCTTCAAAAAGCCCCCTAATTTTATTTCCATCTCTGATTTCTGGGCCAGAGTCCTGCTTGAACAGGGGGAGAACAGCTGTGTAAATAGACACAGACAACTGCAACGAGATGAATGCCTCCCCCGACTGCTCGCTAGTCTCGGATAGGCTCTCTGCTGATTGTGTAGATGGATAAAGACATGGACCAAATGCGCTGCAATATATGATATTCCATGGAGGAAATTGGTATTGGGCACCCAGAAGTGTGTTCTGTATAAAATAGGGCTGCTGGGCTGCTGGGTAACCAGAAACAGTTAACTGAATCTTATTATTGTAGTTAGGAGCCTTCAAAAAGCCTGTTTTCCTAAAAACCAATCAATCAGCCATCCAGCAAACATTTATTGAGTATCTACTACATACAAAGCATGTTTCTAAGTGTTTATGGGGACACTTGGCAAACCTTGGGGAGGTCTGTCTGTGCCTTTAGGCTTGTGGATCAGAGCGGAGGGATAAGCAGTGATTCAAAGTCTAGTTTCTGAAGCCAGCTGACCTAGGCTTGAGTTCTAACTCCATTCCCTACTAGCTGTGTGGCCTTGGGCACGTTGCAAACCCTTTCTGAGCTTCAGTTTCCTCATCTCTAACATTTGTTTCCTCATAATACCGTTGTGAAGATTAAATGATGTGCTACACAGAGTCTGCCACATAACAGACTTCCAATGTAAAGATTAGCTGCCTTACAGAGCGTAGATCAAGCTGATGCAGAAAACAAACCCCACCCCAAATTCAGTAGCATAGCATAGCAGAGGTTTATTTCTCTGTCCAGAGCCAGGAGATGCAGGGCTGTAAGGGTATCTCTATCACTTTCAACATGTAGCTTCATCTTCAAGACCAAGATGGTTGCTCTGGCTCTTACCGCATCCCTGCCAGCAAGAGGAAGAGAAGGTCAGGGGCGCCTGGGTGGCTCAGTCAGTTGAGCATCGGACTTCAGCTCAGGTCGTGATCTTATGGTTTTCGAGTTCGAGTCCCACGTCGGGCTCTGTGCTGACAGCTCAGAGCCTGGAGCCCACTTCAGATTCTATGTCTCCCTCTCTCTCTGCCCCTTCCCCATTCGCTCTGTCTCTCAAAAATAAATAAAAGCATTAAAATTAAAAAAAAAAGAGAGAGAGAGAAGGAGAAGTTCAGAGGAGAGTATGCGTATTGCTTTTAAAGGTATACCCCAGAAGTGACAGACTATTTCTCGTTACATTCCATTTGCCAGAACTTTGTCATGTGATTGTGTCAAGCTGCATTAGAAGGGTGGGAAATGTAGTGTCTAGCTGGCCTTGTGTTCAGCTAAAACTCATAACTTCTATTTTGTGAAATGGTGGGCTGCAAACCATCCCAGCCACAGTTATCACTGTGACCTACTCATGGGGCTCATGACAGTCACTGCTGGAGGAGCCTCAGAAGATGGTGGGAGGTAGACTCCTGGACACAGAGGTAAGGAGGAAAAAGAAAACATTCCAATCGAGGGATAGAGAGCTCAGAGACATCAAAGAGGGGATTTGTTTAGAGTATATTAGGAAGTCTGGATTATCTGGGGTGTAGCATGCAATATCAGAACTGCATGGGAAGCAAAGTCAGAGCATAGGTTAGCAGCAGCTCATGAAGGGTCTGAGAAATTTGTACTGTATTTTTCAGGCGGTGAAGAGATAGTACAGATCTCCTTAGTAGAGGAGGGAAAAATAGGCGATGGGCTTTAAGAACATATGTGATAGCGGTGACTAGGCAGGAGGTGAATGACCAAATGGAGAAGTCATTTAAATAAACCAGGGATAAGGTTTTGAGGGCCTGAACTGGGCCGAAGTGGTGGCGAGATTGCTAAAATGGAGTCCGATGGAAGGTACCTTTGGAAATAGAATCTACAGGATATGGGAACTCATCGAGTATGGGAGTGAAGAAAATGGGTCAAGAATGACCCCAAATTCTCAGCCTTTGTTTTTATCGGGACAGCAATGCCATTAAAAAGGACAGGGAAGGGGTTCCTGGGTGACTCAGTCGATTGAGTGTCTAACTCTGGATTTCAGCTCAGGTCATGATCTCACAGTTTATGAGTTTGAGCCCCACATCGGGCTCTGTGCTGACTATGCAGAGCCTGCTTGAGATTCTGTTTCCCTGTCTCTCTGTCCCTCCTCTCCTCAAAATAAATAAATAAAAGGAAAAGGACAGGAAAGCCAGGAAGGGAGAGGAGAAAAGCTAGGGTGGGGTAATGTCTTATGAGCCAGTGAAGGAGAGAGTCTCATGGTACCTTTATAATTAAATTCATTTATTTTGTTTTTGGATATTTCTTTAATGTCTGTTTGCCTCCACTAGACTATAAACTCATCTGTAGCTGTATAACAAACCGTTTCAAACTTTGTGGCATGAGACAAGCAAAAAAGGTTATTTATTATTATCTTTCATGGGTCCGAGGGTTGACTAGACTTAGCTAGGTGATTATCATTCAGGATCTCTCATTCAGTTAAAGCCAGACAAGGGGAGGAGCTAGAATCATCTCAAACACTCACATGTTTGGTAGCAGATAGTGGCTATCAGCTGAGTCTTCAGCTGGGACTATTGGCCTGGGTTTCTTCATAGCACAGCGAATGGGGTCTAAGAACACATGTCCTAGAGAAAGCCAAGGAGAAGCTGTATTTTACTGTCTATCGCAGAGTCGCTCAGGACATTTCAACTGCATTCGATTCATTAGAAGTGAGTTACTAAGGCCAATCATATTTCAGGGCTTGATGGGAGGAACATGCAAAAATTCGTGGACATGTTTTAAGCTACCACATTCTGTGAGGACAGGGCCTTAACCCTGCCATTTTTTTAAACCACGATATTACTAATGCTTAGGAAAAAGGGGAATGTGGTGTGGTCAGTGAAAGTTTGTTGAACAAGTGAATGAAGAGAAAAATCAACGTGTTTCAGTGCCACGGATTATTCGTGATGAAGACTAGGGAATATTGGCTTTTATTGTTTATTACTAGCTGGCCACCTGTATGGCCACCATGTCTACGTTGGCAACTCGATTTTCACCAGCTGTCACTAACACCACCGGTGGAGCGCAAACATCACAACCCCCGTCTCATAGGGCTTTTGGCTCCTGAGTATGACACAAGTGGATCTGGAAGGTGTTAAAAGATAAACTGAGGCATAGCAATAATTTTAAGGGTTTATTTGAGCAAAAATCTGCTTGAATGGGCAACATCCAATCTGGCAGATAGAAAGGAGTTCCAAGGAGCTGTACAAAATGAAAGACTTTAAAAGACAGAAGGGAGCAGGAGCAAAGAAGTTATAGGAAGCACAAAAGCGGGTTGTTTATTGCAAAGTGACTTTCCTTTAAGGAACCGCAGCGTTCTCTGTCAGGTGAATTACTTAACTGGTGCCGATCAGTTGATTCCTGATTGAGTTAGATTGCATTTCTGGGAAAGCCCAAACTGTAATCAAGTAAGTCTCAGTTTGGTGACATGTGACTTAGCGTAAGGTCTTCCACTTTAGGCCCATTGCCTTGTTTTTAACAGACGCAATACCTGAACCAAATGCCTGCATCCTGCAAGGGACATAAAAGGTGAGTGTAGCAGGGTTTTTGTTTTTTTGTTTTTTTCCTGATGCATAACAAATTTAGTGGCTTAAAACAACATTCATTTATTAGCTCTTAGTCCTGTAGGCAAGAAGTCTTGGGTTCTCTGCTTAGGGTCTTTGTAAAACTCAAATTGAGGTGTTGGTCAGACTTCATTCTCATCTAGAGCTTAGGGTCCTTCTCCAAACTCGTGGTCGTGGAAAACTCTAGGTCCTTGGGGTTGTAATACTGAGGTCTCTGTTTCCTTGCTGGCTGTCGGCTAAGGGTCACTCTCAGAGATAAGAGACAACTTTCCTTGTCATGTAACCCCCTCCATCTTCAAAGCCAGCAGTGGAGAACCTCTCTCTCATTGAATCCCTCTCCTATGCTTCAAATCTCTCTGGCATTCTGTCTCTGATCTCTAGTCCAGATTTAAAGGGCTGGTGTAATTAGGTCAGGCTCACCTGGGGTAATCTCTGTATTTTAAGATCAATTGACTTGGCCACTTAACTACATCTGAAATTAGTGTTCAAATAACTAGGAGTTCCCAGTATTAGTGTCTGAATAACTGGAAGGTATGCGTACACCAGGGGCTAGGAATCTTGGAGGCTATTTCAGAGGTATGCTAACACAATGGGAAATTCCCCAAACATAGAAAGATATACGGACAGTTTCAGTATTGGAAATAAAAAAAACTTATACAAATGTCTACCACAAGAAGAAGGAGGACAAATGAAGATACAGGAAAGCTGAAAGGGAAGTATCTGAGATTGAAGTTATGAATTCTACTAAGGAACTACAGCTGGACACAGGAGTGAGGAGCAGTGTTGAAAGCCTGGCTGAGGTTGGTTGGATGCAGAAAACAGCAATAGAGGTCCTTGGTGTTCTTAATTAGTTTTGTAAGCAATCAGCTGCAGCAAAGAGTATAAGAAGACAAAGCTGGAGAAACTGAATGGTGATGTTTGTGTAGTATGAGGATGGGCAAGGGAAATGGCAATGGTCGTGGAAATAAAGGATCACGGTAGGAGACCTATTGCAGGAAAAGAAGCTGGAGGTCCGAGTTCTCCTTGTCTGTAAGGTGAGGGTTTTGCGGTGGATAATGTGCAAGGGTCCTGTAGCATCTGGATTTTATGTTGTAGCCGCAGGGTCCTACTGAGTGAGAAGGCAAGGAAATAATGCCAGCATGGGTGAAGAATAGAGATTAGTAATCATGATGGGGACGAAGATTAGGTTCGTTCGGATTTGATGCAATAAGAAACTAAGAGGGTGAGGTAAGAAATTAACTTCACGCGGGGCGCCTGGGTGGCTCAGTCAGTTAAGCATCCAAGTTTGGTTAAGGTCATGATATCGTGGTTTGTGAGTTTGAGCCCTGTGTCGGGCTCTGTGCTGACAGCCCAGAGCCTGAAGCCTGCTTCGGATTCTGTATCTCCCCATCTCTCTGCCCCTCCCATGCTCATGCTCTGTCTCTCAATAACAAGTAACAATGTTAAGAAAAAAAAAAAAGTTGATTTTACGCTACTTCTCATACAATTTAAAACGTTTATGGCAATATACTTTTCTCCTCCCATCCCTTTCTTTGGTCTATTATTGTAATAGGTTTTACTTCTCAGTATGGTATAATCCTCAGAATACTTTTTTTGTGTTTGTTTTAAAGGTCAATAATCATTTATACATTTTAACACATGAAAAATAAGTGTCTTTTATATTTCTCTGTATATTTACACTTATGGCACTAGTCATTATTTTATGTAGGTTTAAATTTCCATCTGATATTATTGTCTTTCAGCCTGAAGCACTTTTTTTTTAAATGTTTATTTATTTTTGAGAGCGAGAGAGTGAGCGGGGGTGGGTCAGAGAGAGAGGGAGACACAGAATCCGAAGCAGGCTCCAGGCCCTGAGCTGTCAGCACAGAGCCCGATGCGGGGCTCGAACCCATGAACTGTGAGCTCATGACCTGAGCCCAAGTCGGGCGCTTAACCAACTGAGCCACCCGGGCACCCCCTGAAGCACTTTTAAACAAAGCTTCTGGCAATGAATTCTCTCAGCTTTTGTTGTCTGAAAATATCTTTATTTCAACTTTATTTTTGAAGGACTTTTTAAAAAATTTCTTTTAATGTTTATTTTAGAGAGAGAGAGACAGAAAGAGACAGAGAGACAAAGCATGAGTGGGGGATGGGCAGAGAGAGAGAGGGAGACCCAGAATCCAAAGCAGGCTCCAGACTCTGAGCTGTCAGTAAAAAGCCCAACGTGGGGCTCGAACTCACAAACCGTTAGATCATGACCTGAGCCAAAGTCAGATGCTTAACCAATTGAGCCACCCAGGTGCCCTTGAAGGATTTTTTTAAAATATAGAATTCTAGGCTGGTTCCCCCACTGCCCCTGCCACACTCTTTAAACCTTCAAAAATGTCGGTCCATTTTGTTCTGGCTTGCATTGTTCATGATGAGAAAACTAAGTGATAATTTTTATTCCCTTGTGTATAATGGGCATTTTCTCTTCTGCTGTTGCTTTTATAATCTTTCTCTCCATCATTGATTTTTAGCAATTTTATTATGATGTGCCTTGGCATGGTTTTCTTTTTGTTTATTCTGTTGGGACGTGTCAGATGCCTTGGATTTGTGAGTTTATATTTTTCATCAAAATTGGTAGCATTTTGATCATTATTTCTTTAAATATTTCTTCTACAGTCTCTCTAGGGTTCCAATTACACGTACATTAGACTATTATCGATACTGTGCCGCGTATCTCTGATGCTCTAATAATATTTTTAAGCCGCCTTTAACTTGTGCTTTAATTCGGGTAGTTTCTATTGCTCTGTATTCAAGTTTACTGGTCTTTTCTTCTGTAGTGTTCATCGGCTATCGATCTCAGCCAGGAAAATTTTCATTTTGGATCTTGTATTTTTCATCTGTAGAAGTTCCATTTGTTTCTTTTTTATATCTTCCATTTCTCCAATCATTATGTTCATGCTTTCTCTAAATCCTTGAGCATATTTGTGATATTTTAAGCAGTTGTTTTAAATCTATCATTCACGAATTCCATAATTTCTGTTGTAGTTTGGGGTATATTTCTATGGTTCATTTTTCTAATTATGGGTCACATTTCCTTGTTTCTTTGAATGCTTAGGGTTTTTTTTTTTAAGTTTATTTATTTATTTTGAGAGAGAGCGAGAGCATGTGTGTGTGTGCATGCAAGCAAGGGAGGGGCAGAGAGAGAGGGAGAGAGAGAGAATCCCAAGCAGGCTCCATGCTGTGCTGTCTGCTGCCAGTGTGGAGCCCTACTCGGGGCTCGAACCCATGAATGGTGAGATCATGACTTGAGCTAAAACCAACAGTCAGATGCTTAACCTAATGAGCCACCCAGGCACCCCTAGTGTTTTTTTATTAGATGCTGGACAGTGCATTTAAGCGTCTGGATCTTTTTATCTTCCTTTACCAGAAGAGTGGACAGATGTGTTCCGTCATGCAGTTAACTTACTTGCAGATCAACTTCATCATTCTGACGCTCGTTTTTAAGCTTTTGTTAGGGGCAAGTATAAAGTAATTTTTTTTTTTTCTCTAGGATTAGTTTGGCCCTAATTCTATGTCCTGCGCTTTATGGGGTCTTCAGTGGAAAAAAAAAAGTTTCCGGTATTCATGAAGTTTCGGTTTTTCTTTAATTGGTCTCATGTAGTATTACTTTGTGCTTGCACAAAGTTAGTATTCAGCCAAACCCTCAGAGAGACCCATCCGCAGATTTCTAAAGCTATATCTCTGCATAGTTCTGTCTTCATTGCCTTGCAAACTTCAGCCACCTCATCTTAGGTAAACTTCACTGAAGATCTCTTCCACTCAGTGAGACCACTGTGCTCTGCTTCCTTCCACGTCCATGCCCTGGAGTCTGGTAAATGCCTTCAGAGAAAAATATCATAGAGGTCATTCTCAGAATAATTTCATTTGTTTCCCTTCTCTGAGGAGTTACGGTCTTCTTGTTCAAAATTTTTTTAAATGTTTATTTAGTTTTTGAGAGAGAGCATGAGCGGGAGTGGGGCAGAGAGAGAGGGAGACAGAATCTAATGCACTCAGCAGTCAGCAGAAAGCCCAACGCAGGGCTCATGAACCGTGAGATCATGACCTCAGCCGAAGTTGGACGCTCAACCGACTGAGCCACCCAGGTGCCCCAAGAGTTACAGTTTTCTGATGCTAGTTGTCCACTGTCTAAAAACAGTTGTTTCACGGATATTTCTCAGAGAAGAAAATGAGCAAGGGACTCTTGTGTCTACCTCTGACCTTGTTGGCTTCTTCCATAATACACTTTGTGCAATCATGTGAAATTCTGAGTACAGGGGCTGGATGAGTTCACGGAGTTAAGAGATCTGAGGTGCGTGCTGGGTTCCTACTCTCCGATTAAAAATGCAGAGTAGAATAGGAGACTTCAGCATTTCTCATTCAGAGTGCTTCTGAGGAAATTCTTTATGAGCTCGCTAAGGTAGGTGTTTGGGAAGTTGGTAATATGAGGCAAGCAGCTCCTGTTTGCTCCTCTAGGTCCTTCCTAAGTTGGGAAAAGTCTCACTGATAAAGGCAGGACTTGAGCTAGAGCTTGGGGAACAGGCTTGGAGGAGGTGGGAGGAGGGTGCAGGCACCAAAGTGGTCAGCCTCTCTGACTTTTGCTTTTTCTAAGATATCCGCTCTCTCCCTTTTCTTCTCCCCAGCCCCCACCAAATTCTGGTGATGTGGTTGCCATTTGCCTAAGAGCAATACTTAAATAAATTTTTATTGTGTCTTAAAATAAATAAAGAAGACAAACAAAGAAGAGAAATATTTGTTCATTGTTGAACACCTGAAAAATACCGATCATCCTTAGAAAACTACCTTAGCTGGTATTTCCTTTTAATGAAATAGATAGTTGGAATCGTTGGAATAATCTAATGCATGAAGTTGTGCATCCAATTTTTAATTTTTTTTTAATGTTCATTAATTTTCGAGAGAGAGACAGAGTGCAAACAGGGGAGGAGCAGAGACAGGAAGACACAGAATCTGAAGCAGGCTCCAGGCTCTGAGCTGTCAGCACAGAGTCCAACTTGGGGCTCGCTCGAACTCATGGACCATGAGATCATGACTGAGCCACCCAGGTGCCCCATGCATCCAAGTTTTAAAACCTAGCATTATAACCAGTTTTCCTAAAATTTTTAGCTCTGCTTTTACTTGTTGTGTTAGCTTGGATGAGTTACTTCATCTCTGTAAACCTCAGGACCCTCATGTGCAAAATGGAGATAATAGCAGCACCTCCTTCACAAGATTGCTGTCTGGACTAAATAAGATAGTATACATCCAACTCTTAGCTGGCGCCTGACATATGGTAAGCACCCGTTAACTCTTAGCTAATGACGTTTTCATTCATGCATGAATTCATTATATTATCAAAGTATGACTTTTTAATGAGTACATATTATGTCCTTGTATAACTGTGTCGTGACTTATTTAACTGTTGCCCTATTTTGGACATTCCTACTGGGTAAAATTTTTGCTGTTATAAATACTTTTGTGATGAAAGGCTCTTGCATATAAAACTGTCTGCCTTTCATGTGAAGGCAAATCCCTGGAAGTAGAAGGAATAGATGGGGAAAAGGAACAGAACATCAGTGGAGGTAGAGTTTTCTTCATTGAGCTCAGCTCGGACTCCTCACATAAGGCATCTGAGAAAGGACAGCACCTTAGGGCTGTCTTCTAGAGGAACCCCAAGGAAATGGGATGAAGGAAAAAGGAAGATGCTTTAGGTGATTTCTGCCTTCCTTCCTTTTTGTTTCAAATTCTCAGAGGGTTGGGACTCACTGAACTGGGAAGACCTGAGGCCTATGTCCATAGCTCACTGGCCAAGTACGTGACTTTGGGAAAGTCGCTCAATTTCCCCGAGCTTCCTCTTGGATAAAATGAGGAGTTGGGCTTCACTTCTAAAGGTCCTTTAAATGCTGGCATCCTACAATCTAAGACTCTGACAACTTTATATCTAATATCAACAGACCCCACTTCTTATTTCAAGTGGAGAATTTAGTTTGTGCAATCTTTGGTTCATTCATGTTTTCAAGAAGCATTATTCCACACCTACGTTCAGCCATCCCAGAGGTGAATTACATGGTCTCCAGTCTTTGAGGAATTCCCAGTCCAGTAGGGAAAGAGGACAAGGGAAAAATTATATTGACACACTGCGGTAAGTGCTATAATAGAGGCTATTACTGAATCCCATGGAAGGACACGAGGAGGAGATATCTGTTATGTTTTTATTGGTGCTGAGTGGGTGGGTCAGATTAGGAGTGGGTCACCTAGGAAAACAGGCAAACTATCTCCAGTCTCCTTTATGTATGAGCCTGATTCTGAGTATCAGTGAAAGCTCTCTTGATATGAGACCATTGTCTGTCTTCAAACATCTCCACAAAGCAAATATTGCCGAAAAACTCCAAGATGAGAGAGGGGAAGTTAACTGTAAAGATGAGCAAGACATTGTCTTTACTTCCTAACTAGTGATGGGAAAAGGCAGCTATGGAAGTAATCGGTATGGACAGTTAAGTATGGAAATAATAATAATCAGCTGTGGATGGAGCGATTTTTATTCCTGAGAGATCGGCGATGTTCTTTCTGGCTTGGCGAAAAGGATGCTGGCTTTGGAGTTGGAGTGGACAGGTAACTTCGGGATGTAGGACAAGCTGCCTGATAGCTGTGAGTATCAGTAAACAGACCCCGGAACACTTCCCGGGAGATAATGCCCCCGGAGCTGGGGTATATATCAGACACTGAAGAACATGGTCCTTTCTCCCTTCCTCTGGTTACCAATCTTTTAGTCTTTGTTTTCATATCCTAAAGGCGTGAATAGTATTTTTCCCTGAAGGAATATTGATGAAGTAACGAGTATGAGGGCATTTGGCACATGTCGGGATCACTGTAGTTCTGGAAGGAGGATATGAGCTAGAGTCTTACGGAATGGACTTATCCAGTAGACTTTTTCAGGAGGATTTTAACGTTCGCCAGGGAGTCGTGCTCGTGGGCAGAAGGGCGCCGTGCAGGACCCGTTGCCGGAACAGGGCCTGATGCTGCGTGGCAGTGGCGAAAGCTCTCGCAGGAAAGGGAAATGGAGCAAAGGGGAAGGAGGACAGGGCCAGCTGACCACTTCTCAGTACGATTTGGCCCAAGTGCCAGTAGGGAAGGGGTGCTTAGGCAGGGGAGGGGGTCTGGGGGGAGGCGATTTCTTCTGAAGTGCTGGTCACCTAACACTATGCAGAATGTGACAAAGAGTGGTTAGCACCCCTCCGTCTCTGTCCCTCCTTGTTGTGTTCCAAAGGGAAAAAAGCTATGATGAAAGGGCTTAAAAAAAAAAAAAAAGCAGGGTGAGGGAAAGATAAACCAAGCAGGGGTTGCCGGGACAATACTAAAGGGACTGCTGGATTGAGTGTTTGGAGAAATGCCCTGAGAAGTGCCGAGTTTTGTTCAGAATTCAGACATAATGGCAAGGTCCAATGAGACTCTCTCCACGACCGGCCCCTCCATCCCACCACCCCCCCAAAGTCTACCCAGACCAAGAGGGAGGGAGATAGAGAGGGGGAAGATTTATTTTGGTGTAGAGTGTCCTGAGAGCAATACAGAAGAGAAAGGAAGTGAGCTCAGAGAAGGGAAAGCGTAGGATATCCGAGGGCGCCTGCACAAGGCACCAGGACAGGAGAGGGAATCCGCGAAGCCGCGCGGTGACTGTTATCTCCGTCTGTATGGAATGCCCGCTCTGTGCCTGCAGCTGAAACGCGCGGCTTTTTTTGAACAGAATAGCATCTGCCGGATTTGGGATGTGTTATCTTGGAATGTGTTTCCTATGCCTGCTCGGGTGGCGGCAGACTTCTCTCCCAGCATGCTCCGTCCAGCGCAGCGAAGGCGCCTGGATAGATCACTGGGAAAGGCATGCCCTGTCTCGTGCAAGCATAATCACAGCATAGCTAGCGGTTAAAAATACGGACTCTGGTGCCACACTCTCTGGCTTTGTAATCCAGTTCTACCCCCTTGGGCAGGAACTTAACCTTTCTGGGACTCGGTTTCCTCCTTCGTAAAATGGGATCATAGTAGTATCAACTGTGGATTGTTACAGGGTTAGACAAGCTAATACATGTGAGGCACGGAGGAGACTGCCCTGCATGTGGTAAGAACTGTGAAGTGTTGGCTATCATTATTATTAATATCCGGTGCTTAGAAGGTGTTCAATAAACGTTAGCTGCTGTCAGAAAAATCACCGTATCAAATACATTGTTCCTGAATCACTATGCATACATGATGCTATGTTCTATGCTTACTTATGGTGCTCAACTGAAGACATATTTTCTGCCTAGTAACTTACTTTCTGGGGTGGATGCACTGATTTAGAAACCAAGAATTGAAGAATAAAATGAGAAATAAGGCAACAAAGAATAATGCATCAAAAAAGAATGATGTGGGTCACCCAGGTGGCTCAGGCGGTTGTGTCTGACTCAATTTTGGCTCGAGTTATGATCTCATGGTTCATGGGATTGAGCCCCCATCGGGCTCCATGCCGACAGCATGAAGCCTGCTTGGGATTTTCTCTCCCACTCTCTTCTGCCCCTCCCCCTCCCCCAGTAAATAAATAAATAAATAAATAAGTAAGTAAACAAAATAATTAATTAAAAAAAGATGTGAGTATAAAAAGCCAACTAAAATTCATGTAGTATCTTAATAACGCAATCTTATTTCTTACTGGTAGAGTTTTAAAATTGGTTGATAGGTCAGGGCACCTGGGTGGCTCAGATGGTTAAGTATCCAACTTTGACACAAGCCATGATCTTGTGGTTTGTGAGTTCAAGTCCCGCATCAGGTGAGCTGGAGTCTCATGTTGGGTGAGGTCAAGCCCCACTTCTTTCTCTCTGCCTCTCACTCGCATCTTTTCTCTCTCAAATAAAATAAAATAAAATAAAATAAAATAAAATTGGTCGATAGGTCAATTTGCAGCTGTTAAATAGTCATATGCCTACATCTGTTGGGATACCACAGAAATCATTCTTGGTGAATCATTTTCCATAATAATACCTTATTATTATAATAAATAATAAAAATATTTAATGTTAATGGTATATTATTATAATTAATAATATATTTATAGCAATATTGAGAGAATACCAGCTATTATGTCATTTATTCATCTCAAGGATCCTGTGATACAAAATATTTATTGTTATTCGCATTTGACAGATGACAAAACTGAGACTTAGGTTGAAATTGCCCAAGTCCACGTAGTTAATGAAAGGTAGAACTGGTATTTAACCTAGAATTATTTGAATTCAAATCTATATTCTTAATGATGAAGAATCCAAAGGTAATAATTTAGATGATCAAAAAAATCTCACAAGAAATAGAGCTTTGTGGGGCACCTGTGTGGCTCAGTCAGTTAAACATCCGACTTCGACTCAGGTCATGACCTCAGAGGTTGTGAGTTCGAGCCCCTGCATTGAGCTCTGTGCTGACAGCTTGGAGCCTGGAGCTTCCTTCAGATTCTGTGTCTCCCTCTCTTTCCACCCCTCCCATGCTCATGCTCTGTTTCTCTCAATAATAAATAAAAACGTTAAAAAATTTTTTTAAGAAATAGAGCTATGGGCTAAAACTAACAAGACTAGATAAAATCAGGATAGTTGTAAAATTCTGAATGTACCTTCATAAAACCAGCTGTTTGAGTCTGAAATGGAGAAACTATGACTTAATAAGAGCTCATGTGATATATACTTAGGTCTTCTTTCTTTTTCTTTTTCTTTTTCTACAGTTTGTTTATTTATCTTGAGAGAGAGAGAGAGTGGAGGAGGGGCAGGGAGAGAGAGAGAAAATCCCAAGCAGGCTCTGTGTCCCAATGCGGTACTTGAACCCACAAACTGTGAGATCATAACCTGAGCCAAAATCAAGGGTTGAATGCTTAACTGACTAAGCAACCCAGGCACCCCTCTTTCTTTTTATTTTTAGATTTAATTTTGATATGAGCCAACAAACATGGCTACCCATAAAAGCGAGTTGCTGTGGTCACAGTAATAGACTTATTATCTGCAGAAACACAACCATAACAGGGAGGAGTGGGCAAATAGAACACTAAGAGAGCATTTGTGTCAGTGAAGGGTCTGGAAAATACGTTTCTAACAATTTCAACAACAAGGAATTGTTGAAGGAACCATAGGGTTGTTGTTGTTGTTTTCTAGAAAGTAGTAATAATTACTATAATAATTATAATACCTAATTATGATAAAACAGTTTCCTTGACTCAGGCATATTTATACGTATTAACTCTTTTATGCCTTACAACAATGTCACGAGTAGATCTATTATTATTTCAGTTTTATGGATGAGGAAAATTTGTTATGCAGCACAGAAAACTAATGGAGTAGTTCTCTACCTCGTGCTTTTCCTTTTCCTCCCACCTTGTGCTTTTAGCTTCTGCCATGATCACACGTAAGATGCAAGTACAGTGACAGAGTGTTTACTTTAATATGTGGTTGAACCTGACAGAGGACTAATGAAAACTCGTTTCTTCTTTCCTAACTATTCCCAGATGTAATGTAATTAACCCCTCCTTTTCAAGAATAGCATGTAAGGGTCTAGCTGTTAAAAGGAAACACTTCACATGTGAGCTAACTCCTTTTACCCTTTGACAAGCTGCTGTCTCTGCTGGCCAGGGTCTACCAGCCAGGTGTCCTCAGGTATGTGGCATGGCCAGGGAGATTCACAAAGCCATGAAATTGTCCATCAGTGGGAAACATAGGAAATTACAAGTTAGGTATATGCAAAATACTTGCTGGATATAGAGGCTGAACGGTCCTGACACAGACAGATATACAGAAAATAGTATAAACTCTCTTACTATCAGGATTTCGCCATTTGTTACTTGATAACTCTACTTAAAAATTTTGCAATAAGTACTTTCAGCAGAAACAAGCTAAAAACCAAAAGCAACAACAAAACAGAACAAAACCCAAAATCCTGAAAGAGTATATTTGAGGAAAAACAATGTCCAGAATGTTCATTTCTCAAGTTTGTTGATGATGAATACAAAACTTGCACAAAATGTTTGTTGACATCAAGGGTTTAGTGATATCATTAAACACATGAAAAGCAAAGACACACATCTGCTGAAGAAGCAACAGCACCTACTTCAAAGTCAGAAGTTATGTTAAGAGGATTGTGTCCAAAGAAAACAAGTTAACATGTGCAGTTGTGGAAAGGTATGTTTACACATCACTCTTTGAAGTGTGACTGTTCATTTAGATCAAATGTCTCTTCTTCTAAATTAATTTCAATCATTTTCAATTTCAAGATTTCTTGTGTATTTACAAAGCAATATTAAAGTGTTGGCTCTATTAGCAATAGAAGAATTTTGCAACCAGTTAAATAATTCCAGTTTTCTGTCAGGGTCACCAGATACTTCAAATAGGAAACCAATCAAGTTAATTCCCATTAATGATTCAATTCTTTTTCCATCTGACAACTCACGAAATCAAAGTGAAGCTTTCAGAAGATTTCTGTTGAAGGCAAAACATCTGATGTATGGTGAATACTGTGATAAATTTAGTAAAAAAGTTAACATTGAATTATTTTTTGCTGTGGTGATATTAATGAATATATGTTTTAGCAAAGCATAGCACCATGATAAAAACTGTGTTCTAATTATGATATCTAGAGAGCAGAAATATACTTGGAATTGATTTTGGTGCATATGCAAATCCTAACTACATTCAAACAAATCTTAATATTTTACCAATTGAAATATAAACAGATAATGGTTAAATTTTACAAATATTTTTATATATACACGGAGTAATAGAGTACAATTTTTGTGTGTATGTGCAGTGAAGCCTACATTAAAAAACAAAAACTTGAGCATAGCTATATGTATTTTCTCTTAGTCATGCATCATCAATTGAATCTTATAAATGTTTGAGCTTTTTGAAAAGTTACTTGGAAAATCACCGTAAGAGTTAACCATGGGGAAGAATTTCTCCAAATTTTGATTGCACTCAATCTAAAATCAGTTGGAAATATTTAAGCAAATTATTCAATAAAGGAACAACCAGGATCTTTAGTTCTTAAAGTTTATAGCAAACTGTAATTATTAAAATCAAAGCTTGCAAACAGGGAGATATTGATGTTTATCCATACAAAAGCAAGGGAAGAAGCAAACGCATTATTAATGAAAGGTCAAATGAGGAAAGAGCTCCACACACAGAATAAAATCTTTTGATCAAGATTTGATTTTTAATTTGGTAAGTTTATATTCTATTCTGAAATGGATTGAAATTGAGAGACCTGTGATTTTATATAATCTAAGTTTGATTAACCATTTAGAAAAATCATTTAAAAAACACCTTTTAAAACGAACTTTATCTATAAAAATATTTGTTAAAGAAGGTACTCTGGGTAAAAAAAAAAGTACCCATAAAAATATTTGGGTTCAAATATGAACGGATCTTAACTCAAACATTAAAATCTGAGGGACACCTGGGTGGCTCAGTCACTTAGGTGTCTGGCTCAGGTCATGATCTCACCGTTGATGAGTTTGAGCCTCACTGTGCAGAGCCTGCTTGGGATTCTCTCTCTCTCCCTCTTTCTCTCTGCCCCTCCCTCACTTGCACTGTGTCTGTCTCTCTCAAAATAAATAAAGTTAAAAAAAAAGATGTTTAAAATTAAAATCTGAGAATAGCCTCTGTTTAGCAGACCTTACTCAGAGTTGCCTGTAGAGTGCTCAGTATAGACAGTAGTTTCTTAGATAAAAAATACGGTCAGAAGAAAGGGGTCAATTGAAGCTGTCATGAATTTCAAATTTATTAATCATATGATTCAACTACGAATAATGCTGAAGGCAAATTTATGAGAAAATTAAAAATAATAATTATATATTACAAAAATTCTTTACAAAAATACTAGTGATAGGGTCTTATGCACAGATAAAGCTAAAAAATTTATTAAAAACATAATGTACCAAGGATAATTATTTCATATTTATTATTTTTAATGTTCAGATAATTATCATAAAGACTTAAAGTTTATCCTAATATACTCAGATACATTAATTTTAACTTTTTAAGAAATAATTTTATTTTTGATAATACCTTTTTTAATGTTTATTTATTTTCAAGAGACAGACCAAGCGTGAGCAGGGGAGGGGCAGAGAGAAAGGGTGACACAGAATCCAAAGCAGGCGCCAGGCTCCAAGCTGTCAGCATACAGCCCGCCTCCCGGCTTGAACTCACATACTACAAGAACATGACCTGAACCGAAGTCAGACACTCAACCAACTGAGCCACCCAGGTGCCCCACGAATAATTTTTAATAAAATAGTTTATAAGTTCTCCAATAAAAGAATACCAGTTTGTTGGTCATTTAATATTCCAAAATGTTATATAATTTTAGTTATTTATCTTAAATTTTTATTTGGAGACAATTTCAAACTTACAGAAAAGTTACAAGAATATTACAAGGAACTCCAATATTCCTTCATGTTTCCATTTTGTTCCATTTACTTTAACATTTTCCCTTTTCTTTTCTCTCTCCTTTATCGGTGTGTATATGTCCATAAAATCTTTTTCTTTTTTGGAACCATTCGAGTGCAAGCTTAAGACACTCTGCCCCTTTTCTACAAAATCATTTCATGTGGTTTTTACTGAGAGTAAGGATATTGAATTCAGGGAACTTAACATTACTATAACACTGTAATCTATAGTTTATATCCAAAGTTCCTCTCTTATCTCAATAATGTAGCTATTTTCTTCCTATCCAGGATCCACATATAGCAGCAGTCGTCAGGTCTCTTTGGTACCCTTCAATCTGAAATCGTTTCTCAGTTTTTCTTTGCCTTACTTAATTAAACTTGACATTGTTTTAAGAGAACAAGCTAGCTGTTTTGTCCCTCAGCGTGGGTATGATTAATTTTGGGCCATGCATTTTTGGCAGGGATAATGTGATATGTCCTCAGTGCATCACATCTGAAGGCACATGGTGTCAATTTGTCCCAATATTAGTGATATGGACTTAGATCATTTGGATAAGTTGGTGTCCAGCAGCTCTCTCCCCTGAAGGCATAGATATATTTTGTAAGAATTAATTGGAGGTCATAGAAATCAAATTTTTACCCACTATATTTAACAGCAGTTGATTCTAATAATTGTCCTAGATTTGACCAGTGGGACTCCTTCAAGCTAGCTGGCTCCTTATTCTTTTGGAAGGATTTCTTATTCTTTAAGCATTCCCTTAATTTTCAGCGTGAGATATTACAGGAAGCCTTATTGCATCAGGCGTGGAATCAGCCTTTTCTCCAAGCATCCCTGGCTTTTCAGTAAAGAGTCATATTTATAAGCCAAGATCTGACAACTAGTTGTGCTTCTTGTTACATGTGAGTCATCGCTTATAAGCCCTCTCACTGGTAGTGCTAACACACACACAATGTATACACAAGCATGTACATAAATGTATGTATGGGTATAGAGCCATAAATTTATGTTGATACTTCCAATTCAATCTAACACCACAGGATACCTTCTAGTCTTCTCCCTTCTCTATAATATACAAGCACTCATTTGTTCATGCCTAGAATATACAGAAAGTCCCTTCAGAATTGCTTGACCATACTACTGTGAAAAGCAAACTGACTAGCTAGAATTTAATATATATTTACCGTTTTATTAGGCAAAAATAATACATTGAAGTGTAGAATCTCAAGTGTACAATGTGATGGGATTTTTCAAATGGATACATACGTGTGCATGTAACAAATCCTTACCAAGAGAAAGAGCATTTCTATCACCCCAGTGAGTTTCTTCTCGCCCCTTCATAGCATATAAGTCCTTCCTGTAATACACATACTCAAAGGTGATTCTTTTTCCTTTCTGATTTTGTTTAAATTTGTTTTAACATTTTTATTTTATATTTGAGGGACATAGAGACAGAGGGTGAGCAGGAGAAGGGCAGAGAGAGAGGGAGACACAGAATCTGAAGCAGGCTCCAGGCTCTGAGCCGCCAGCACAGAGCCTGACGCGGGGCTCAAACTCACAAACCGCGAGATAATGACCTGAGCCGAAGTTGGCCGCTTAACCGACTGAGCCACCCATGCGCCCCTCCTTTCTGATTTTTAAAAAACACTTGAATTTAGTTTACGTGCTTTAGAACTTCATACCCAAGGTCATGAAGATACTCTCCTAGATTCTTCTAGAAACTTTACAGTTTTAGCTTTTATTGTCAGGTCTATGATCTGTATCAAATTAATTTTTGCGGATGATAAGATAGGAAGGAGTTAAGGGTCATATCTTCCTCATACATGTATTATTGTTTTAGTACATATGTTGGGAAGGCTTTCTTTTGTCCTTATTGCATTGCTTTGATGTCCATGTTGATAATCAAGTAATTGTTTAACTGTATTTCTAGACTCTTATTTCTCCTTGAAATTTGTCTTTCTCTACGCTATTATCACACCTGTCTTGATTATTGTAGCAATATTATATTTAAGTCTTAAAATAAGGCAGCGTAAGTACTCCAACTTTGTGGGTTTTTTTAAGATTAATTTGGTTACACTAGTTTTGTTTTTTTTTTTCTCATTTGCCCTATACAGTTAGAATTATCTTGTCAATGTCTACAAAAATACCTGCAGGAATTGTAATTGGGATTGCCATGAATCTATAGATCAATTTGTAGAGAATTGACATTTTAACAATATTGAGTTTTCCCATGCATTGTACTCAGCATGTCTCTCCATTTTATCTCAGAGTATTTTGTGGTTGTGAGTGTAGAAGTTTTGGACATTCTTGCTAAATGCATTCCTAAGAATTTTATGTTTTTTGATGCAATTGTAAATTGAGTTTTCTTAAACTTTATTTTTCAATTGTTTACTGCTAGTAATAGAAATCCTCTACAATAGGTTTTTAAATATTGACTTTTTATCCTGTGATTTTGATAAAATCGCTTACTAGTTTTATAGTTTTGTAGCTTCCTTACAACTTTCAACTTAACATTTATGATGTCTGTGATTGGGAATAGTTTTATTTCTTCTTTTTGAATCCTCTTGCCCTTTGCCCCCCTTGAACTGGCTGTATTGCAGTGGCTAGATGATCACATAGTCTTTTATCGAATTTGTGTAAGATTGATACTATTACCTCTGTTTTTTCTGATGAGCAGTCTACCATTATCCATATCATTGTTCTCCGTTTAGTAATATGTCTCTTCTCTCTTCATGCTTTCAAGATTTCCTTTTTATCTTTGGTTTTCAGTTGTTCAGCTAGAATGTGCTTAAATGTGTATGTATTTATCCTTGGAGGGTTGCTGATCTTTTTGGATCTGTATGCTGTTTTTCACAAAAATTTGGGAAACCTTTGGCTGTTATTTCTTCAAATAGTTTTTTTTTTTCTTTATCTTTCTTTTCTTCTGGGGGCTCTAATGACAAGTGTATTAGTCGGGCTGGCATTGTCTTTCTAGGTTCCTGACGTTTTGTGCATCTTCTTTCGATCTTTTTTTTTCTATTTTTATGTTGAATAATTTCTATTGATCCATTGTTAAATTCATTAACCCTTTCTTCAAACTCCATACTTTGATTCCTCAAACCAGTAAGACTGGAACTTTCTGCTTACGCCCTGATTGCTTTAGGCTTGTGTGAAGGGGAGCAGTCTCCGGCAAAAACTATACAAACACAAATTTTATTGAATACAGTTCTATTTCAGAGATTGACTACCACCCAGTTTCTACTGCTTTTGATTGCTCTCCAGAGCCTTCAAATGGTTGTTTTTAAATTTTTTTTGAGAATTATCTGCAGAAAACACAAGCTACCTTGCCAATATTAGATACAGAAATTCTAATACAAATATTATTCCCTCATTCACTTAAAAAGGAAAAATATGTTATATAAGTATAGTTAACAATTGAAATAGAACAATAAGTTGTAAAATTAAATTTTTTAAAAGATTTAAAAGGGCTTGTATAAATATTTGGGTTACACTTGGCAAACTTAACCTTAAAATATCTAATGTGTTAACCTGAGCCTGTTAAATCATTACTAGAATGTAGCTCATGCCACTTGCAATTCACCTGTTTCAACAACCCCTGTACTGCTTTATTTGCTATTTAATGAACTGAGTCTAGAATTATGTACTTGAGTGTTATGGTTGCATCAAATTGCTCTCAAGGCTTCTAAATGCATACTCCAATATGTCCTTGTCTCATGGTGCTTCAGCCACAAATATTTCACAGATTGGCACAAGTCTGCAAAATGCATGATGAGGAATGCTGATATACAGGTCATTCTTCTTGGTATTGTGGCCATACCTCTGAGAAACAGCTGTGTACATTTGTTTAGAATGAGCTAGGTAATGAGTAAGTGTACCCTTGTTGGGTAGTGAGTACTGCTGACCTTAACCTGTCTATTTTTCTATATTCTACCTTGACAAACTCTCACCAGACTAGTGGCATAGATGTGCATTGGAATCAAGGTCTCTTTCTTCAGAGGATTGGTGGCCAACACAGATACCACGACCCATCACTGTTCTTGCAGCAATAACCACTGTCTCACTATCTCACTATCAAACCACCTGCTTTCTACAGATACTTCGTCAGCAGCAACTGAGGCAGATCCTGGCACCTGTCAGTGGATGAACTCCTCATGGTTTCCAGTTTTCTTCCATCATGAAGATAGTAATGACTGGGCCGAGTAAGACTCCTTGAGTTTTTTTCTCTTGACATGGGAAGTGAGACAACCTAAAGAGGTAGGCATACTTTTTCACAATAGAGGAATGGAATGCACAGTTATTTAATTTAAATATTTAAAAAAGACTGCCTTATTTTATACCCCATATTAGGAAAAAGGGACATATCAGTCACTAAAACAGATATATCCAAAGAGATACATCTAAAACTGCAGACAGCAGAGTCAGCAATAACACTAGAACCATAGTCTGTGTTATGTTCTTTACAAATATTGATACTTTTCGGGCAGAAAGTTTGGTTGAGAATGCATTGACTAAGTGGACAAAATCCTCATTTTATTTGTGTAGGTCTTTTTCCTAAAGAATGTCCTAATTTTTTGGTATAAATTTGGGCTTGGTTAGTTGTTGAGACCCCTGATGAGGATGTTTGTGTGGAGACAGGAACACAGAGAACTAAATTTAACTGGTTTAATTTACCAAGCATTATTTTTGTGTTCTGTTTTTACTCTGTTTGGGCCATTGTGTCGATTTTGAAAGTTTATCTGCTCTTGGAGATTTCAGTGATGAGAACATTTTAAGAACTCTTTAAAAATTCTGTAGTTCATTAAATGCAATCACCTGTTGGCATGTGGTCAAGACATAATTCACAGTAAAACACCTGTGTTGTGGGATTAGTCCATATCTATCAGGCAAAAGCTTGTTTGATCACTTGCCTTTCCCAAAGGTCCTGATGGGGAGACTTGCTGTCTGTACTGTTTTATAATGACTCATATCAAGGGTTAAATTTCTTCATCCTTGCCGGAGTCATATTGTCAAGCTTATGCTGGGTAGGGTATTTTACTTTCTTCACCCACTAACAGAGGTTGCAAGGCTCTCTCCTTTTCTCCCTCCAAAGTCAGAACTAACCTCTTCTTCATTCCTTCATCCCCATTCTTGTTCTCTTCTATTTTTTAACACTCTATTCATGGCTGCCTGCCTGGATGAGGAGGCAATGGAAGAATTCCACTATCTTCTTGTAAAAATTTTCGGTGACAAGCAAAGAGTGTACAGTCTGACAGGGAAGATACCTAATTAGAGATGACAGATGCGTGAACCCTGGTGTTCTAATCAAGGTGAGCATACACTCTTGTGTGTGGCACATACGGGAGAGAAGCTTGCCTTGAGAAGGTCAGAGAAGATTTTCTATATTAGAAGATATGTAAAAGAGCACAGAAGTATAATTTTAAAGACAAATAGGGGCTAAGTCATAAAAGAATTTGAATGACATGTTAAGGAATTCAATCTTTAGTGTGAATTATGAGGAGCCACGGAACAGTTTTAAGTGGCGTGTAAGCTCATGTCTTTGAAAAGCTCTCTCTAGTAGCTTTATGGAGATGAATTGTAGACAGAAGATCTAATTGGACCCAACTGAAGCAAGTTGTAAGGGTCTGAAAGTGGGGGCAATGAATTCGTGTAAGAGAAGAGAAATACACAAGCTATTTTAGAACTTAGACTCCACAGGACTAGCGGGACTAGCTTGGATGGAGGGTGGGCAGATGGAAAAGGGCTCAGGAGGAGTTAAGATGAGGTCTCCCAGGCTTGTAAGACTGATGGATAGTAGTGGTGCTGACTAAGAGAAGGAATAGAAAAATAGAAACAAGTTAGTTGAGGGGTGTTTGGGTAAGAGATTCTAGTTTAGCTTTTTTTGTTTGTTTTGTTTTTTTTAGTGTTTATTTTTGAGAAAGAGAATGACAGAGCACAAGTAGGGAAAGGGCAGAGAGAGAGGAGGGACACAGAATCCGAAGCAGGCTCCAGGCTCTGAACTGTCAGCACCGAGCCTGATGCGGTTTGGTTTGAAGTCACAAACCACGAGATCATGACCTGAGCTGAAGTTGGACACTTAACCGACAAAGCCACCCAGGCGCCCCTAGATTCTAGTTTAGTTTTGAACATATTGGATTTGAGGTGTCTGTGGAGAGATAATAATAGATTTCTAAGCATCGAATAAAGAAGAAAGGTTTTTTTTTTTTTCTGACAACTGGTAATACTCAGTAACTTTTCAGTCCAGTGTAGTTTTTCAATCATATTTGTATTGTTATAATTTTCTTGATTCTTTTTTTTTTGGCCACTCATAGATATATTCCTGTCTCCTTTGCATTCATATTCTGTGAGTTATTTTTGTTAGAAAATAAGTTTTTATTTTCTAATTTTTGATTTTTCCCAATTTTTATTAGAAATATATTTTACTGTGAAATATGCACATAAAGTTTCCTTTGTTTGCATTATTGTTTGATATTTCAGTTCAAAACACTTTTTAAAATGATTTTTATTTATTTTTGAGAGAGAGAGAGAGAGAGAGACAGAGTGTGAGCAGGGGAGGGGCAGAGAGAGAGGGAGACACAGAATCCCAAGCAGGCTCCGAGCTCTCAGCACAGAGCCCGATGCAGGGCTCAAACCTATGAACCCTGAGATCATGACCTGAGCTGAAGTTGAACGCTTAACCAGCTGAGCCACCCAGGTGCCCCCAAAACACTTTTTACGTATACGTTTTATTTTCCTCTATGCAACAGTGCTACAGGTAGGTTTATCAGATAAGGGGACTGGGACTCTGAGGTGGCAGGCAAGTGCTTGGCTTGTGCAGCGAGTTCACAAAAATGAAGCTGGAGAAGGGGGCCCGCTGCAGGTCTGCGGAGGAAGAATAACCAGAAGTGAGTGTCAGAGCTATGATAGGAAGACATAGTTTGCTGGTATGGGAGAATTGGAGGGGTCACTAGCCAGCATTAGAAGCAGCAGAACAATGCCCTAGGCTGGGCTTCTCCCTGTGCGACACAGTGTACACCTGGGTCCATTTCAGGAACCTCTAGGCATTCGCATTTGATCTCACATATTAATGGAACATCTACTATGTGACTGGCACAAGGTTAGGCACTGGGGATATAGCAGTTCAATCAGACATTCCTCCCCCTCCACGGGCTAGGAGTGACATATGTATAAACAGTTGACTATATACAACTGCTAAGTTCTAAAATAGAGCATAGAATCATCTGTCTTGGGAATAAGGAAAAAGAGAGTAGTTAATATTGTCTAAGAGTTCAGGAAAGGGAAAGTGAAAAAAGGAGTTATATTTGAGCCAAAACTTGAAAAGGCTGGAGAGATGTCTATCAGATTGGAAAGGAGGGCAAGGGAGTTCTAAGTACCAGGAAGAACAAGGGCAAAACCTGGGGAGTGTAACAGTGTATGGGGGTGGATATAGGTTGGGCCAAAGGTATTACCTAGGGTAGAGCCCCTCATGGAAGGACACCCATGTGGAAAAGTGGCCACATCACCATGCTGTGGAAATTTTTCGAAGGCAGGCTAGGGGGGATAGGTGAGGGAGGGGACTCACAGACCACCCCTTTCAGTGGAAGAATCAGCTGGATTGCTGAGACTGTGATCTAGATTTTTAAGTGAACTCTTATGTCCACAGGTCCTAGGAGAGGCGAGAAGATTGGCCATGAGAGACAAGTTCGGTGGAGAATACTCTCCCCTTCTCTTTACGTTGGAGCATGGGCAAGGTTTCAGGCAACTAGTTTTCTACAGGTTGTTAGGTCAGACACCATGACCTTGGTGTTATTTGGGACTCAGAGTTCTTAGCTCCCTGCAGTAAAGACATCTATGAAAAACCGGGTAGAAATCAAACGTTTACCAATTCTGGGGGAGAGGGCTGTATGAAAAAGACGGGGCTCAAGTTCACCTTGAGGTGGAAATAGGATGAGCGGGTCCATACAGCAGAATAGAGAGTCTGTGGACGTCGACAAGATACATGTTGAAGGAGTGTGTGAAACTGGCCTCCAGCGAGCATGGTATTCTGTCCAGGACAAGGCTCATGTCAGCAAGGCTCTTTATAAAGTACTTATGTCTGATGTGAAGGGTAGGGAGACACTGCAGGCTTCTTATCATTGGGTAGTGAACAAGACCCCTTGGGGAGATTATTCCGATGGATGGAGAGCTCGGAGTCTCTGATTATATGTACCTTTTCTACTCCTGGGTTCTTATGAAGTAGAAGGAAGCCTTCATATCATTTTCCTGATAAGCAAACTCATTTGATACCCATAAGACTCTTCTTCACAATGGAAGGTTCTGGAGTTTTGGATAAGCACAGGAATGAATTGAGGGAAAAAAGCCCAAAGTCTGCAGCCAGTAGCTGAAACCAGTGGGCATTTATCAGCCCTGTGCCGTGTGCAACGGCTCTTCCCGAGTGTTTTTTTTTTTTTAATCTGTGTTTGCTTCAGTCTCAGAGGACAATCTATTCAGTCACCAGCAGGGATACCTTCAAAGAGTTTTCTTGGATAAAGTCCACTCGTATGGTCAGCTGTGACCTCATCTCGCTTCTCCAGGGGCCCTTGTTTGGGACTTGATATCTCAAGTTCCTGCTCGAATGGGAAGTGGAGAGGCCTTTCTTTTTAGGGCCTCTCATTTTGGAACGCATCAGAAACCACCAGTTAGCTTGTTAAATGTTTTTCCAGATTTTTTCTTTTTCATTTTTAAAGAATCTCCCCCATTGCCCTGCTTATTGTCAAGAGTCATTAAAGACAGCCAACTGCTTATATTCTTTTCACAAACGAACACAAAGTGGGAGGTTTGGAGAGGTGCAGGGTGGGGAGAATGGGGCCTTTCACTTTGCTGGCACAAAATTTAGAACCGTAGAGAAAGAAGAAGAGAAGTACTGGTTCGGATTTTCCTAAACTAAACTGCGAACTTGATGTTTCTACCAGAGACAATAATACTCACCTCATGGAAACGTCCACACTTCTCTTCCTTAAATGTCTCTTCAAATTTGAACCTGTTCTGAGGGGGCTCTGCATTCCCCCATTTTATTTATTCTCGAAAGCCAGGCTCCCTGGTCGACTCCTGTGGCTCCTTGGAGGAGAAGCCGCTCGTCAGAGCACCTTTGTCCTGCCGGCTGTGGATGCAAATCCAAATGCCTCAACTATTCACATCCTTTCCCCGTAACTCCGTGGCTTGTGCAAATCGTGTGACTAGCAGCTGAGGGAGAGGCTGGGAAGGGTGGGAGGGGCAGGGGGCAGGTCTCTTGTGAGGGCTCCCCCGGAGAGTGAATCTGTGCGTGGGACCAGACCTGCTTCTAGAACAGGCCCTTGCTGCCAGAAACAACTCATTCCCTGAAGAGTCTCTGACTCATGCCTCTAACAGGACTATTATGGTTTCCTGGCTGCAAAGTTGTCCTTTCGAAATGTTAGGGTGTTTTTCTTTTTGAAATTTGAATTCTGAGTTATGTGTAGTAGATTAATTCCCCTCTTTCATGCTCTTGCGGTGTTTTTTTGAAGCTCTCTTCACAGTATCCCTTGCCTGACTAGATTTTAAACTCTACGCAGGCCAAAGACTGGTGTCTGCTCTGTATGCTACTGTATGTCCAGTGTCTGGAATAGTCCATGGAGCGTGGAGGCATGTGATAATTGTTTGTTGAATGAATGAATGAAAAATTGATGTGTTTTGCCTACGCAGCCCTACCAAGGGTAAAAAGATTTTAAGAGGCCTTAGACCTCAAAAAGCAGTAATAGGGGGACAACTAAGAACAAGTCCCAGAATTTCACGAGGCTTTTATTTGGGGCACAATTCAACAAGTGTGGTCCTCTGGTTTCTATGTTACAGTAGAAATAGAAGCAAATTGGAACAGGGAGGTAGGGTGCTGCTAGAGGGAGGCGACTCTAATAGAAAAGGAGGGAATGGACTATAAAAGGCAGGCCCAGTTTTAGCAGAGTGGAGTGTGAAGCTACTGATTGAGGGGGACTCTCACCTCGCACATGTCACGAGCGTGGAGACCGTCTCTACATTATACTAAAATGTAAAAATTGCACAGGCAAGTGGCAACGTTCAGTTATCTGGGAAGTTTACTTACGTGAACTAGTTTATTTCTAAACGGTGCTGAGTCACTGAGGTATTAGCATGTCATAGCAGGTTGATTTTATTTCTCTGAATCCTTAGAAAATCTACCACTTTGCTTTGACAAGGGCAGGAAGAATTGTATCCTGTTCTGTTTCTACTTCACAAATATAAGATGTTCCTCAATGGCCATCGGTTGGCCCATCCTTGTGAGGAGGAGAATCTTCTACCTTGTTAAGGGTCTTTATGCACAGCTTGGGGGCACTCCAATGGCTTAGTTGGTTGAGTGTCCGACTTCGGCTCAGGTCATGATCTCACAGTCATGGGTTCAAGCCCTGTGTCATGCTCTGTGCTGACAGCTCAGAGCCTGGAGCCTGCTTCTGATTCTCTGTCTTCCTCTCTCTCTGCTCCTTCCCTGCTTGTGCTCTGTCTTTCTCTCTCTCAAAAATAAATAAACACTAAAAAAAAAAGTCTTTATGCACATCTATATTGGAAGTTTCCTTCAATCAAAAACAAAAAAGAAAACGTCAAGAGGAGCACCTGGGTGGCTCAGTCGGTTAAGTGTCCAACTTTGGTTCAGATCATGATCTCACAGTTTGTGAGTTCAAGCCCCATGTTGGGCTCTCTGCTGCCAGTGCAGAGCCCACTTCAGCTCATCTTTCCCCTCTCTCTGCCCCTTCTCTGCTCATGCTCTCTCTCTCTCTCAAAAATGAATAAACATAAAAAAAAAAAAGAAAGAAAAAGTTGAGAGAACAAAACTGTGACAAGAAGCTATCTAGGCTCAGGGTACAGAGATGCTAAAAAGTACAGTGCTTATTTTGACACAACTAATAAAGGAATAGAAATCCCTAGTGATTTCACAGGAGAGAAAAACAGACATGCAAGCTGGAAGAAGCTGAAGGGCTTTTAATCAGATAATGGAGTTTCAGGTATTTGCCGACAGAAGCTGTAATTCTTCCAAAGACCATTTTATGTTCATGCCACATTGAACAATATTTGCTTCAGATTTCTAGGTAAGGAGAAAAAATTGCATGAGTCAATCCATAAAAAAGGTGTCCTTATTCCAGAATTTAATTTTTGATGGCACACATGGGTTTCTCTTGGTCTGTGCTTATTCTAAGCAGGCACCAGGTTGTCTAGCTTGCAAGATGCCACTCATTTAACACCTGGAGGAAAATACATGCCAAGCACTAATAGTATCATGTGAAATATCTAGAAGTAGTTACATCCAAGTTATTATTGGAAAAGGGCTTAAAGAAAAAGGTGAAAAGAATGAAAAAGGAGAGATGAACTCTTTAACACTTTAATTAATTAATTAATTAACTTATTTATTTAAATCCAGTAGAGTTAACATACAGTGTTGGTGGCTCAGTTGGTTAAGCATCCAACTTCAGCTCAGGTCATAATCTTATAGTTTGTGAGTTCGAGCCCCACATCAGGCTCCGTGCTGACAACTCAGAGCCTGGAGCCTGCTTTGGATTCTGTGTATCCCTCTCTCTCTGTTTCTCCCCAACTTGCACTCTGTCTCTCTCTCTCTCTCTCTCTGGAAAATAAAAATGAAGATTAAAAAAACTAAAAAAAACCATACAGTGTAAGAGTAGTTTCAGGAATACAATATAGTGATTCAACGATTCTGTACATTATTCAGCGCTCATCAAGACAAGTACACTCTTCATCCCCTTCACCTGTTTCACCCATCCCCCACCCACCTCCCCTCCGGTAACCATCTCTTTGTGCTCTATACTTGAGAGTCTGTTTTTTAGTTCATCTCTTTTTTTCCCTTTGTTCATTTATTTTGTTTCTTAAATTCCACATATGAGGGGAGTCATATGGTATTTGTCTTTCTCTGACTGACTTATTTCATCTAGCATTATACCCTCTAGCTCCATCCATGTTGTTCCAAATGGCAAGATTTCATTTGTTTGTATGGCTGAGTAATATTCCATTGTATATAGACGATATCTTCTTTATCCATTCGTCTATTGATGGACACTTGGGCTGCTTCCATAATTTGCCTATTGTAAATAATGCTGCAATAAACATAGGAGTGCATGAATCCCTTTGGATTAGTGTGTTTGTATTCCTCAGCAGTGTGATTACTGGATCGCAGGGTAGTTCTATTTTTAACTTTTTGAGGAACCCTCATACTGTTTTCCACAATGGCTGCACCAGTTTGCATTCCCACCAACAGTGCATGAGTGTTCCTTTTTCTCCACATCCTTGCCAGCACTTGTTGTTTCTTTTCTTTTTGATTCTAGTCATGCTGACAGGTGTAAGGTGATATCTTACTGTGGTTTTGATTTGTATTTCCCTGATGATGAGTGATGTTGAGCATCTTTTTGTGTGTCTGTGGCCATCTGTGTATCTTCTTCAGAGAAATGTCTATTCATGTCTTCTGCCCAGTTTTTAATTGGATTATTTGTCTTTTGGGTGTTGAGTTGTGTAAGTTCTTTATGTATTTTGAATACTAACCTTTTATTAGATAAGTCATTTGTAAATTTCTTCTCCAGTTCAGTAGGTTGCCTTTTATCCACTTATCTTTTGATGGGTTGTGAATCACGCTATGCTGCTATGAACATGGGTGTGCAAATATCTATTTAAAATCCTGCTTTCAGTTCCTATGGGTATATGTCCACAAGTGGAATTGCTGGATCATACAGTAATTCTATCTTTAATTTTTTGAGGAACTTCCATCCTGTTTCCCATAGCATTGTACCATTTTACATCACACCAATAGTACACAATGGTTCCAATGACTCCACATCTTCCTTAACACTTATTTTTGGGTTGTTTTTTTTTTAATAGTAGCTACCCATTGGTGATATCTCATTGTAGTTTTGATTTGCCTTGATTGAATATCTTTTCATGTGCTTATTAACCATTCGTATATCTTCTTTAGAGAACTATTCAAGTCCTTTGCCCGTCTTCGAATTGAGATGCTTGTTTTACTAAGTTTTAGAAGTTCTGTAGATATTCTGGATATTACCCTTACTAGATTTGATTTGCAAATATTTTCTTCCATTCTGTGGGTTGTCTTTTATTGTGTTGATAATATCATTTTGTGTACAAATTTTAAAAATTTTCATGAAATTCTATGTATTTTTTCTTCTATTATCTGTGCCTTGATATTGTCAAATCCAATGTTCTGAAGCTTTTGCTCTATGTTTGTTATTTTTCTAGTTCCTTGAATTATAAAGTTAGGTTGTTGATTTGAGAGCTTTCTTGTTATTTAATGTAAGTAGTTATAGCTATACATTTCCCCTTAGCAATGCTCTCACAGTGTCTCATAAATTTTGGTATATTGTGTACTTGTTTTCTTTCATTTCTAAGCATTTCCTAATTTCTCTTGTGATGTCTTATTTGATCCATTCATTGTTTAAGAGAGTGCTCTTTAATTTCCACAGATTTGAGAATTTGCCAGTTTTCCTTCTGTTATTCATTTATTTCTAACTTCATCCTGTTGTGCTCAGAGAAGATACCTTGTATTCTATCTATCTTTGTATTTGTTTATTTATTTAATATCAAGACATAACTGAGGTATACCGTTTTACTAGTTTCAAGTGTACAACATGATGATTTGATATTTGTATGTATTGAGAAATAATCACCCCAATAAGTCTTGTTAACATCCATTGCCACACAGTCACAATGTTTTTTTCTTGTGATGAGAACTTTTAAGATTGACTCTTTCAAATATATAATCTAATATAGCAACTTTCATGTATACAAGACAATACTTATTAACTATGTAATGCTGTACATTACACCCCCAGGACATATTTACTTTATAGCTGGAAATTTGTAGCTCTTGACCGCCCTTACCCAATTTGTCTGCCCTCCCCTCCCCCATCCTCTGCCTCTGGCGACCAACAGTCCATTCTCTGTGTCTATGAGTTGTTTTATTTTTTTAGATCCCACTCATAAAAAATCATAGTATTTGTCATTCTCTTCTGACTTATTTCACTTAGCATAATGCCCTCAAGGTACACCCATGTTGTCACGAAGGACAAGATTTTCTTTTTTTTTTTAATTACTAAATAATATTCACTGTATGTATGTATATGCCACTTTTTCTTTATTCATCTACTGTTGGACACTTAGGTTGTTTTCATGTCTTGGCTATTGTAAATGATGCTGCAATAAACATGGAGGTACAGATATCTTTTCCAGTTGGTGTTTTCATTTCCTTCAGATAAATACCCAGAAGTGAAATTGCTGGATCATAAGGTAGTTCTATTTTTAATTTTTTGAGGAACCTCTATACTATTTGCCATAGTGGCTGCACCAATTTTTATTCCTGTACTTTTTCTTGACTAAGTCTTAGTAATTTGTGTATTTCAATGAATTTGTTCATTTAATCTGTCAAATTTATGGGATCCAAATTATTTGTAGTATTTCCTTCTTAGCCTTTTAATAGCCGTAATGTCTCTAGTTAGAGGTTATCAATTTTACTCTTTCAATGAAACAGACTTTTTTTTTAATGTTTATTTTATTTTTGAGAGAGAGAGACAGACAGAGCACAAGCAGGGGAGGGGCAGAGTCAGAGAGGGAGACACAGAATCTGACACAGGCTCCAGGCTCTGAGCTGTCAGCACAGAGCCCGATGCGGGGCTCGAACTTGGGAACGGTGAGATCATGACCTGAGCTGAAGTTGGATGCTCAACCGACTGAGCCACCCAGGCGCCCCCAGACTGTTTTTATTGATTTTTCCCTATTATTTTTCTATTAGCGATGTTGCTAATTTCTGCTTTTAACTTTAATATTCCTTTCTTTCTCCTTTGGATTTAATTTCTTCTTCTTTTTCTTGCTTTAGTTAAAACTTCGAACACATTAACTTTAGAAGTTTTTTTTAATGATTATTTCAACAATTAATATTTTTAAATTATCTTGTAAGACTATTTTAGCTTCAACCAACGAATTTTGTATTATTTTTAAATTTTAATTCAGTTAAAAATAATTTTCTAATTTCTTTTGTGTTTTATTCTTTTACTCATGGGTTTAGAAATGTATTGTTAATTCTAAACATTTGGGTATTTTTTAGATATCTTCTTTCAATGGTGTCTACTTATCTCCCTATGGTTACAGATGTTACTCTGTATGATCTTAATACATGTAATTTTATAGGCTAGTATATGGTCTTTCTTCATAAACATTCCATGTGGGCTGAAAAGAGTACATATTCTGAAATTATAGGATAAGGTGTTCTATATATATTACGTGAAGTTGGTTTATAGTTTTTTCAACTCCATTATGTGCCTTATTGACTTTTGTTTAATTGTTCAATCAATATTTATGTTTTTCTCTGAAACAAAAAGTATTTATCTGGTTGCTTAGAGCTACTTTAAATAGATTTGGAGTGTATCACTAATCTTTTTTACATTTATTTTTACCATTTCAGATTCCTAAGCTCTGAATTGTTTTGATCTCTTACTTGCACAACTAAATTTCATCATTAAGTAGGTTTTTGGAAGACATGTTTTAAACAAGCCTAAGATTTTACATGTTTGAAAATTTCTATCTGTGTTTCTTATCTGAGAATATCTGTGAACTTGGTACACATTATTCCAATGTCTTCTGGAATTAAATTTTCTAGGTACAAGTCTGAGGTCATCCTGAATTTTTGCCCCTATTGTGACATTTTTATCCTTCCCAGTAGTCTTCCTTCATTTATTTTTTAATTTACATATTTTATTATGAAACATGGTATATGCTCACAGAGATAATTTCATTCCTGAAATTTAATAGTTTAACCAAAGTATGTCATGACATCATATAGTATCAATCTTATCTGGCATGTAGTATGCTCTTTCAAGTTTACTGATTCTGTTCTTTCTTCATTTTGGGGAAATTTTATATGATTATATATCTCCAAATATATTTTTCTCTACTATTGTTTCTTTTTTCTTCAAGGTCGCGGACATGTTTAGGCTGAAGTATCTTTGTCCTTGCTATCATATTGTCTTAATTCATTTCATTTCTTTTCTTTTTCTTATATATTCACTCTTTTTATCTTAAGATGTTCCTACCATTAATTTAAAATTCAGGCATATCTATTTCATCCTTTGCTGGATCTAGGTTACCTATCTGATATAAATGATGAGGGTTTTTTAAGTATTTTTAATATGCTTTTATCATTCCGCATCTCCTTTTCATGTCATGTTGTTATATAATCTTGTTGTTGTATTCTTATTTTATTGAACCAATACTCTTATTATATTCTTCTACAGTATACATCGTAAGAGAATCTGCTTCTGTTTATTGAGCTCTATTCCACTTTTAGTAATTCATTTGTTTTTTGCACATTTCTCTATTTTTTTTGTATATTTCTTCATCTTCTTTTTGTTGTATCTCTATATGGTTTCTGTTTTATTTCTTTTAATCTTGTTTATGCCCGGGAAGCTTTTGTCCGAGCGTCTACTTTCTGTAATATAGCATGAGACTTGACACATATTTCATTTATAGAAGATGCTTTTAATGCCCCACCCCATATCGACTTCTCTCATCTGAGTTGCCTGCAGCTGCAGACAGTTCCTGGCATGCTGACAGCTTCCCTTCTCAAGCACTTACACATCTCCTCCTTACTGCCTGAAGGCCTTCTTTGATAGCATGGGAGTTTGCTTGATTGTGTGCAAGCACACTCCACAAGTGTGGGTGGAATTCTACTTCTAGGGGAAAGAACTGATAAGGTATGGGAGTCAATGAATAAATGGTCATCAGAGAGTATCAACCACGAAAAATACATTGACCAAGTGGACATGATAACTCAGTCATTAGAGATCAGCCACTTTGTCCTCTGCCACCATACTGCTTACACAACTGGCCTGTGAAGAATTTAGCAAGGGTGTCAAGCAGAGATACTCTGTATGGGTCCAACTGTTGTTGTGCTGAAGTTTACACAACTTGTGCATCAAGGAGTCTGGATTCTGATCTAGCTCTGATTCTAAAACCTAAGTCATACAGTGGTTATAAATGTTATGTAAGAAAGTATATGCGAAGTGCTTATTTGGTAGCTATTTTCATTATATTATTATTGAAGGCAAATCTCATACTTCTTTCTCTCATTTGTTCATTGATTCTGTACTCATGGAGTCCCTTTTACATGCTGACCTAAGCTCTCTGGCACAGCAGCCATGAGCCAGAAAAGACCCGAGCCCTTAAGGAGCTCACCTCCTAAGAGAAGGCAAGCAAAAAATTGGACGCAATTCTTTCAGAAAATGATCAGTGATCGAAAGAGGATCAAGAGTGACTGCAGCGGTGGTGAGGATTGTTGGCTTCATTAGATCAGGTGATTTAGAGCCTAAGGACATGTAGTAAGTGGAATAAGGATTCTTCAATATGTCCCTGTCCTAATATGCAGAACCTGTGAATATATTATGTTAAATGGCAAAGAGGGATTAAGACTACGGATGACATTAAGGTAGGGAGACTACATTGTCTGGGGGCTGTGAGGTGGTGGGGAGACCTAGTGTAATCATAAATGTTCCTAAAAGGGAAAGAGGAAGGCTGAAGAGGTCAGAGGGGTACCACACAAAAAGGAGTTGAGTCACCATTGCTGTCTTTGAAGACAGAGGAGGGAGGCCATGAACCAAGAAATGAGGGATGCTTCTAGAAGCTGGGAAAGTCAAGGAAATGTATTCTCTCCTAGAGTCTCCAGAAGCACACAACCTAGCTAGTATCTGATTTTAGCTCAGTGAGACCGTTTTGGGCTTCAGTCCTCCAGAACTGTATTGCCTTAATACTTTAACTGTAATGTATTTGTATTGTTTCAAACACTAAATTCGTGGTCATTTGTTATAGCAGCAATAGAAAACTAATATAAGAGATGTCATTGAAGTTGACACCCAGGGAACAAGAACCATCAGCTATGCATGATAGCATACCAGATACATGGAACAGCATGAGAAAAGAGGAACAGAGAAGAGCCCAAGGAGTGGAACCAGAAAAGGAAGAGAGGGAGTGGTAAAATTGAGTTTGGAGAGATAAGTAAGGGCCAGTCACATAGGACCTTTCTGGCTGTCGTAGTAGATTTGGATCTCATTTTAAGAGCAATTGAAAAACTTTGGAGGGTTTTAACTAAATGAGTGAGATATCAAATTTGTGTTTTAAAAATAATTATCTGTGTGTAAAACGAAACTGGTGGCCAGAGGACCAGGGGGAGAAATTCCTGCAGTTTAAACTAGGCAGGAGCAGTGGAAATGTGAATTGCAGGTGTACATGGGATATACTTGGGATATAGAGACAGGATTTGATGCAGGGGGGTGAAGACATAGAAATTGAAACCAGGAGTAGGCTTCTCACGAAGTTAACGAAGGCTAAACGTCAGGTATCTTTACTTGCACGGGTCCTATACCTAATTTTGAATTCATTATTTTGCATTATTTTTCCTAAAGAGAACTCCTGTGATTGCATCTGCTTCAAGCCCCCACAAAACCAGAGTCCGCTTATGGGCTTAGGTGGGACAATGCAATTTGCTAAGCTAAATCTCTTTAAAATCTTTCTGTCTAAGACCAGAAGTGGTCCAGCCCAGAGCAGGATGGGTATGCGGGTGGAGGCTATGAGACTTCGGTTGGAGGGAGAAGAGAGGCTAGAGTTTGGGGACCAAGTTGGGCTTAGCACCATTGGGCGTGTGGGTGTGCCCACTGGAGATCCCAGCCAGACTGGGAGAAAAGCCCCTCCTCTCATGCAAAGATATGGATGGGGAGCTAAACGTAGAAGCTGGTGTTTGTGGGAATCAAACTTGTTGTTCATCGGGAAAGCCTATTTAACAGAGCTGCACCAAGAGGGAGCAGTCCACAGTGACCGAGATACATCTCACTTGGTTGTTAAAAGTCACCCAGAAAGTGAGGCTCACATGGATTTTTCCAGTCTCTGTTATCTACTCATGATGCTTTCTCTGCTTTTTCATCTTTGCCCCTTTCGTGTTGGCTCTGCATTCCTTTATTTTTGGCTGTCCCTTAAACCAACCGTTTATGGCTAGGTCTGTCCTGTCTTATACCTGATTTGCTCCATCTTGTTAACTGTCTATCTCACGATCTGCCCCCACTTACCCTGAACTAGCTGCCTGGTTCCTGAGAGTTAAGGTCATGTTAGCTTACAGGAGACTATCTTCTTTCTTTAGCAAATATTTAGGTCCCCTGTCCATGCTGGGCAGTGCCTTCATTGGCCACATGTAAGGTCATAGTCATATCCACTTCACTGATCCAGCCCAGCTCAGGTACCTCTTGTCTGCAAGAGCTAAGAGCAAGAGCTTAGTTTCCACATTACTCTTAGTCCCCTGCCATTCCCCTGGTATTGAACTTCAGTTCATACTTCTCAGGGCAGTTCTGGCATCCTTTTTCTTCTCTTTTACTCCTCTGGGACTTGGTGCTGGCAAAGCCTATGACAGAACTCCTGGTTGATGGATTCAATTCCTAGGTAGGCTGTGTTACTTTGGGTTCCCCCCAAGGCAGAGCCTGACACAGCACTTCTTGCATCCTTGAGTACACTTCTTGCTTAGGGAGCAGGACTGAGGGAGGTGGGGATAGTGAGACAGGGAAGGAGGAAAAGTCATTAAGAATGTATATCATCAGAGTTGCTTCTGTGGATGGTGGTGCTTGATTTCTGCTGGGACCCACCGAGGAGCATAGAGAATGGCTGTCAGACTGTCTGCCTGAAGATGGAGAGGCTAGAGCACTCACCCACCCCTCTGTACCTTGTGCCAAATTGGCTGAGGGTTGCCCTTAGGGGCATCAAATTCCTGCTCTCAGAGACTGCACTGGCTCATCCTATGAAGTTCTGAGCAGAATGCAGAAGGACTCGAATGCAGAAAAGCTATGCAGTAGGCACAAGGTGGGGTACCACCAGTTCAAGGTAAGTCGAGTCTTCCAGAACTGTCCTCTGCAGCTATAGGTGAAATCAGAGGTGGGTCAAAGGTATGATTCTTGTGCCAAAGCCATCTGCTACACATGCCTCCTTCCTGTCCCTGCTTCCAGGCTCTCTCTTTGCTTCACATGCTAGTATAATCTACCCAAAATGATAGCCGTCATCGTCAAGCGTGTAGGGAATGTAAGTTGAAATAGCCACTATGGAAAATGGTATGGAGGTTCCTAAAAAAAAAAATCAAAAGTAGAACTACCATGTGACCCAGCGATCCCACTTCTGGGTATATATCGAAGGAAGCAAAATTACTATCCTGAAGAGGTATCTGTACCCCCATGTTTATTGCAGCATTGGTTACAATAGCCAAGACATGGAAACAACCTAAGTGGTTTGTTTTTGTTTTTGAAACAAATGATATACAAACTTTCATCCAAAGATATTCAAGAAAGATATGTTTTGGTCATTTTATTTTTATTTATTTTTAATTTTAAAAAATGCTTTATTATTTATTTTGAGGGACAGAGAGACAGAGTGTGAGCTGGGGAGGGGCAGAGAAAGAGGGAGACATGGAATCAGAAGCAGGCTCCAGGCTCTGAGCTGTCAGCTGTCAGCTGACTCAGGGCTCAAACTCACGAACCTTGAGATCATGACCTGAGCTGAAGTCAGATGCTTAACCAACTGAGCCACTCAGGTATCCCTGTTTTGGTCATTTTAAAGTGAGATTAATTGAAGATCTCAGAAAAATTATATTTGATTAATGCAGCGGCCACTCACAGAGGGTTCTCTCTTCTGTTAATAGCAGCTAAATTTGTACACACAGAAAAAATTCTTAAGAGTGTGCAAATTCAGTTGACTTCCATGCATTCATTATATTCATCGAAAACCTGTAGTAAGGTTCACGCCAAAGTGTTACTTTAAGAAAAAATAAAAAATACGCACTAAAACATGACCAAGATTAAACTAAAGAAAATGGTAAATAAGCATAATTCATATTTTATTTTAAAAAGTTTGGCGTCACACATATTCCAGCGTGTTACACCATGTTCATTCCTCAGGAGTGACGTTTTAAAGTGTTAAGCATTGTTAAATGTCCAAAAAATACGAGTTTACCTTTACAATGTAGTACTGGCATAATTCAAAGTACTGTGCCAATTATAAATAGTATCATCACATTTCAAACTTTCAAATGTATTTAAAGGAAAGCATATAGACATACATTTATATGCACGCAACTTATTATACTCATGTAATCGAAGATATTTTATAAAAGTAAACATTTTTATCCCTCAGCTCATTTGTATACTTACATAGATTTTTAATACTTGTTCAAAGACTTCCTGTGTATACAGATTTTCACAAGAAGGAGTAAAGATAAAATTTAAGTTTACAAGAACATACATTGTCTTCCTTCACAAAATAACCCATAGTCATTCAAGGATGGTAAGAACTAGTCTTCAAGAAAGCAACTGGTGTCGGGGTGCCTGGGTGGCTCAGTCAGCTAAGCATCTATCTGACATCCGATCAGGTCATGATCTTGCTGTTTCTGAGTTTGCGCCTCACGTCGGGCCCTGTGCTGACAGTGCTGAGCCTGCTTGGGATTATTTCTCTCAGCCTTTCCCTTGCTTTCACTCCCTCTCTCAAAATAAATAAATAAAAGCTTAAAAAAATAAGAATAAGTACTGCAGCCCCAGGTTCCTTATTAAAATGAAGTGTTACCCAGCTCTAAAAGAAGAAGGAAATTCTGCCATTTGTAACAACATGGATGGCCCCTGACGGTGTAATGCTAAGTGAAATAAAGAGAAAGACAAATACTGTATTTATTTATATTATTCACTTATATGTGGAATCTAAAAAAAAAAAAAACACCCTAAACTTATAGACACAGAGAACAGATTGATGGTGGCCAGAGGTGAGGAGTCACGGGGCAGGACTACTGGGTGAAGGTGATCAAAAGTACAAACTTCCGGTTGTAAGATTAATTAACTCTGGGGACGTAAGGTATAACATGCTGACTATAGTTAATAATACGGTATTATTTATTTGAACGTGGCCAAGAAAGTGTATCTTCAAAGTTCTCATCAAAAATTGTAACTATGTGAGGTGACAGATTTTAACTATGCTTATTAGGATAATGGTTTTACTGTACACACATATATCAAATCATTACATCGCGCACCTTAAAGTTAGATAATGTTATATGTCAGTTATATTTCAATAAAACTGGAAAAAAAATAGAAAATAAGGGAAAGGTCAGCGGATGCTCCACTTAGTTTACCCAGTAGCGGCAGCAGAAGTGGTGTAATTTGGATAATGTCCCTGATTACAAGGTCACAGGTGAAAAGTCCCTCCCGCAGTGATATCCTCGAAGAAAGACATTTATCTCCGGCTCAGACTCGCTAGCATTGGTTCTGTGGTGTGTAACGAAGAACACTGACCGCTAGAACTCCATGATGCTGGATAAATGACATTTTGCTGTATGATATCTGGTTTAATGTTATCTCAAAGAACTAAGACCAGATAAACTGAAGGAATAACAGTGAACTTTAAGATAATTTGTGTAGGGCCAAGTACTGAGTTCTACAGGAAACATTCAAAACAGAAATTTTGTTTCTACTAAGAGTCTAAAAACTCAAAGGGGGCCTGATCACAGTATATAGAAAGGTTTTGGGGCACTTGGGTGGCTCAGTCAGTTAAGTGACTGACTCTTGATCTTGGCTCAGGTCATGATTTCATGGTTCGTGGTATCAAGCTCCACATTGGACTCTCTGCTGACAGCATGGAACCTGCTTGGGATTCTCTCTCTCCCTCTCTCTCTGCCCCTCCCCCCACTCACATGCACATTCTCTCTCTCAAAATAAAGAAATAAACTTATTTATTTATTTAATTTTTTTATTTTTGAGAGAGAGAGAGACAGACAGACCATGAGCAGGGAAGGGGCAGAGAGAGAGAAGGAGACAAAGAATCCGAAGCAGGGTCCAGGCTCTCAGCTGTCAGCACAGAGTCATACTTGGGGCTCAAACCCACAAACCGTGAGATCATGACCTGAGGCAAAGTCCAGGCTTAACCAATTGAGCCACCCAGGTGCCCCAGAAATAAAATTTTTTAAAAAATGGTGTTTTGTTTTTTGTTTTTTGTTTTTTTTTAAAGAAAGGAGGTTTTCAGACACAGGACCAGGCAAATTTTTTTTAATGAAATCATTTCTGCCCTGACGATTTTGGCTCCTTGTAGCGAAGGTCAATTGTTTTATTTGTCAGTATGTGCCAGGTGTACCAGATGAAAGGTAAAATGCAGCAAAACAAATCAAAGTAGAATGGTTCTCCTTTGTAGACAACTTATACTCTGCTGAATGCTCACGCATGTCCTATGAGCTCAGGGTTCCAGAGAGCAACCAAAAGTGGATTTTATGAACTCTGATTATAAATCCGTTAAAAACTAAAATACAACCAAACAAAGGTGATGATCTAATTGGTTTTATTAAGCAATTCACAAATCAGGGCCGCCTCCTATCTAGCAAGTAGAGGGGAGCTCCGCTCAGTGAAATGAAAGATGGGGTTTTAAGGGCAGAGAGAGGGCATAACAAAAAGAAGCAAGAAATTTATTAGCAAGGAATGCATTGTTTAGCAAGGTTGCCCTCCTAAGGGGAGCCAAAGGGGTCTGCCAGCAAACTCTCTAGTATTGACCAGGAAATTCCATGCCGACTGGTTCAAGGTTACATTCCTGGGGGATTGAAACTGGAGTTGGGTTAGGTATTAAGTCTGGGTTTCCTGACTTGGGGGCCTTAACCCAGTGATACCATTTTGAGCCTATGGTTTTCTTTTTAACAGTTCCCTCCTTTTGATCAGACTTTGTCAAACTCAGAGATGTGATCAAAATTTAAGACATTAGCGCCCACTCTCAGCTACCAGTTGGTGGTTCTCTCAGCTTTCGCTGATCCGTCACGGAATTCACAGGCCATGACGTCTTTGCTTTACCTCTGTATGTTATGGCTTTAGGTTCACGTTCGTTAAGTTGGTCATCTTCTGTGTGCCTTTTCTGCTGTTCCAATCTTAGGGTGATCTTGGCTTGATGGCTAGCAGCTGTGAACATCCATTTAGTTTCTGAGAAAATATAGCATGCCAGGGAAATTATTATGGTTACTAGAAGCAGGAAAATCCCAATGTTTGGAGGGCGCTTTGAAACCATGGTCCCCAACACCCAAACCAACCAAAATCACAGAAGGCAAAGAAAGATCCTGTGGAAGGAGTCACTTTATAAGCCAAGTGATTTGTTTTGTGATTTTATGAAATCGAGTTTTAATTTCCTGAGAAGTGTTAATCAAGGTACAGCAGGTGGTGTTGGCCACAGCACAGGCACCTCCTTGCTCAGCTCAAAGATAATGAAGAGCTATTTATTATCTAGAACAAATTTGGCCAGAGAGTCTATCTTAGTTGGTCAACTCTTGCTTTAGCAGCAGATTCTGTAATAGTGTTAAGAATTAAGGAGAGGTTCTTGATCATAACCTTATTTACATTGCCAGAAGGAGTAAATCCTGAATCATGAAAGCTTCCTGGAACATCCTTTTTAACTCAATAATGTGAATTTAGAGGAGTTGACCAATGAGATGTCTTATTTTGCTTGTGAAATGTTAGGGACACAGTTAGATTTTTTTCCCTAGCCTGAAATAAAACATTGTTCTCAATTCCAGAGGCTACCCCCCACCCTGAGCCCTTAGTAATGGCCTCAGAGATGAAGATGAGGCATTATCTTTCTAGGCCAATGCCAGAGTAAAGGAAAGGAAAAGAATGAGAGAAAGGGTTTCATGTTCAGTTAAACTATGAACTCTTGATCTATCGTCTTGGGCAGAAATAGTCTGCCTCAATGTCCCTACTGCTCTTCCTCGTCAATTTGATTTGGAGGCGTCCAGCCTCTGTATGGGACCAGATGCCATGTGGAGCCTTCTTTAGCTACGGCATGTGAACCCAGGGCTTGATACCTTCTAGCTCTCTAGCCGTTGTCAGTGGTCAGGAGCACTTGGTAAGTTCCTTTCCAATGGGGCTTGAGAGTTGGTTTTCTTTGATAATATATCCAAAATACCTAAACACCAGGTTCTAAACTATGATCAACAGAATCCTTTGTGAGTGTTTTGGGTTTTTTTCTATATATTTTTAAATTCTTTTTAATGTTTATTTTTGAGAGAGAGAGAGAGAGAGAACGTGCATGCACGTGTGCAGGGGAGACACAGAAAGAAAGGGAGACAGACTATCTAAAGCGGGTTCCGTGCTGACACCTGACATGCAGGGCACACGAACCATGAGATCATGACCTGCACGGAAGTCAGACACCTAATCGACTGAGCCGCCCAGATGCCCCTCAGCAGAATCCTTTGAATTGGGACCCAAGAAGACTTCTTTCATCTGTTGATGACAGGATTGAATATAAGGCATTAGAGACTTATAGTAGGTGGCCACACTAGCATGAGACAAAGGATCAGAAAAGGTTGTACACTGGCAGAACCTGGCAGAACTGGTTTTGTTAAGACTTGTATGATTTTCTCAGTGAAGTGGGTGTCTTGATCACTGGAGATTATAGAAGGTATATCCTAAGTGAGAAACACATTTTTTTAAAGTTTTTTTTCTTATTTTCCCACTGTGAGAGCATCAGGAAAGGCTTCAACCCATCCAGAAAACATGCGAACAAGAACGTATTGATAACACAAAGCGGCGTCTGTATGAATGAGGTAAAGCTGTAGGTGTTCAAAGGGTCCAGAGGGAAGAGATGTGAGGCCTCTGAGACAAAACCAGTTTTCCCAGGATTACGGACCTGCCAAATCAGACATTTTTTTTTGCAATTTTATAGAAGTTTCCCCACTAACATCTATTTGTAATTTGAGTCCTCTGAAATGCACTGTGGTGGGTGAAGGAATGCAAAAACTGAAAAATGGGGTTTGTCAGGGAGCCGGGAAGAACCAAGCAGCCCTCTCGGTTTTCTCACAGCCTTGACTCTTCATTTAATGGACTTCATCTGCATGTATCACAATCTTTATGGGATTTGTTGCTGCTGCCTTGTACGGAAGTCGGCTCGATCATGTATTAAAATTTCTCTTCAAGGATTTCTTTTCCACAACCCTCTGACTTTCCTTTTAAGTTTAGATTTTCTCTTGTTTTCCTTTTTTATTTTATTTACATATTTATTAAATATTTTATTTTTAGAGACACCTGAGTGGTTCAGTCGGTTAAGTGTCAGACTTCGACTCGGGTCATGATCTCACTGTTCACAGGTTTGAGCCCTACATTGGGCTGTGCGCTGACCGTGCGGAGCCTGCTTGGGATTCTCTTTCTCCCTCTCTCTCTCTCTGCCCTTCCCCAACTCACGCTTTTACTCTCTTTCAAAATAAATAAATAAACTGGAAAAAAAAAAGATTTTATTTTTAAGTAATCTGCACCCACTATGAGGCTCAAACTTACAACCCTGAGATCAAGAGTCCCATGCTCTACCAGCTACGCCAGTCAGATGCCCCTAAAGTTTTCTCTTTTAGAACAGCCAGTCTTACTTTAGGACAAAGTTATTTTCTTTTTCCTCGGCAAAAATGTAATGTATTTCTATTCCTCATGCTGCTTCTTACCAAAACTTTCCTGACATATAGAATTGTTTCCCTTATTATTCCCAGTAGCCTTAATTACATTTATTGGAATTTGTAACTCCTAGAACCCTTAATTTCGAGTGAAAGCTCGAACCAGTGAACTGTTACACCAGTATTGTTTAGATTTGCAAATTTATGATTATGTTTCATAATGTTTAAAAGTATATGTATGCCTTTTTCAATTTTCCAATGTTGGGCTAACCCGTCCACATATATATTAGTTTCTTTGCAATAAGAAGACAAAAGTAGATAAACCTGTGTTCAGTACTTATTGTTTTAGTATTTTATTTTATTTTATTTGGAAATGATCTAGATATTTAAAGAATTTAACTTATCATTTGACCTCATTCAGCAAAACTTTTAAGGTGTTAGGCTGCCCAAAAAGCTTTGGGAAAGCTATTTAAGTAGACATAAATATTGCTGAAAAGTTCGTTTATAAACTTTTCTTGCTAACTTTTACTTAATTCGCTTCTGTTCAGTAATTATGTTTAGATTACCTACAGAAACTTCATTAAACATTAGACAACTTCAGCCATTATCCCAAACTTTTAACTTTTTGTTGATAAACCTTTTTTAAAATAATTTCTTTATTTTTTAAATTTACATCCAAGTTAGTTAGCATATAGTGCAACGATGATTTCAGGAGTAGATTCCTTAATGCCCCTTCCCCATTTAACCCTTCCCCATTTATATTTATATTTAATGCTGATAACTCTAAAGACAGGTCTGTTTTAATTAAACCATCAACCTTAAACTAGCTTTATATATCAAGTATTTTCCCAATTCACATGAACTTGAAAAAAATTGAGGTTAGTGTTGGGCTTGGGCAGAGGGAAGGCTCCACACAATGAAAACAGACCCAAGATGGCCGACATTCCCGCCACAACCCTGAAGGAGGGACCCAAGATGGCCGACATTCCTGCCACAACCCTGAAGGAGGGACACGTCACTCTCAGGACCCGGAACCTGACAGGGACCTGAACCCCCGCCCCAAACTCTGACGGACCAATAGGACCTTGGCAAGCAGACAGAATCTCCTAAAAAGGAAAATATGTAGCCAACTTCAACGTCACCCCCAAACCCCTTAAAAACCCCCAACCCTAATCTCGCGCGCGACTTCCCCGACTCCTCTCTTGCGAGACGCGGAACCTCGCCCGAGGGTGCTTGCAATACAGTGTACTCTCAGACCACACTTTGCCTTGGTGGTCTTACTTTTATCCATCAGTGACTCGTAACCTTACAGTTAGTTTCTATCTCTTTGAGTATTTTAAATTGCCCTGTCCTTACAAGCGCTTGTCCTCAAACCCACCGAATAGAACTCTTTTTCAAATTAATTTTAGCAATACCGTCTGGGCGTAGAAGAGTACCTCACATTTATAAGATAAACACAAACACACAGGTGCAAAGACCTTATGGTTACTAACATTCGTGGAGAAGATTTTTAAGATTTGAATTTGTCCCTGAAATTAATGTTAAGGGAACTGTGCTAGAGTTTGGGAACAAGCACCCTTTTAGTAGGTCTCCTTCTCCTTTTTCTCTTAGTATCAGGTGATTGTGGGCTGTGTTTACATTTCAAAGACATGATAAGATGTTTAACTTCAAGGAAGAATGAGAGAATGTAAGTTTCTGTAAAGAGGAGTTTGGTTCCTAAAGCCAATGATTTACTAACCTTTTGAAATGAACAAAGGAAAGTTTGGGGGATCCATAAGAAATAGATGAATTCAGAATTGCCTCGAGTTGATTTTTGTTTTCCAATAGATTTGTAGGATAAGGACAGTTGCTCTCACTTAAAGAACTGAATTGTAACTTGAATGACATCATAGGTTGATCTACCTTTCCTACTACATTATCCTCAATTTGTTTCTTTCCCTCTGGGTACAGAGTTCTAATTTTAAATCTTTTTAGTGGTATTGAATACCCCTCCACCCACCCTGCTTTGGTGTAAGACAGGTCCCAAAAGAGGATGCAAAGGATATTACCTTCCCCAAATCTAGAGTCACTCCCAAAGACAGCCAAAAGAAAGAATCAATGACTGGGGTTGTCCCAGGCAGGCAGAAAACCAAGCCCAGTTATATAAAGTGAGGCAAACGGGGCGCCTGGGGTGGCTCAGTCGGTTAAGCACCGACTTCGGCTCAGGTCGTGATCTCATGGTTTGTGAGTTGGAGCCCCGAGTCTGGCTCTGTGCTGACAGCTCAGATTCTGATTCTGCTTCTGATTCTGTGTGTTCCTCTTTCTCTGCCCCTCCCCTGCTCACACTCTGTCTCTCTGTCAAAAGTGAATAAATGGTAAAAAACAAAACAAAAAAATAAAATAAAATGAGGCAAGCAAGAAAGCAACAGTTATCTCTGGGAGAGAAAGTGATGCAGGGTGGCTGGGTTGGAAGGCCCAGTAGGAATTCTGCAGGACCCGCCAAAAGGGTCCTTGGCTTTGCACGGAATAGAAATCAAACCCTGCCGGGGGCGCCTGGGTGGCTCAGTTGGTTAAGCGGCCGACTTCCGCTCAGGTAGTGATCTCTGTGAGTTCAAGCCCCGCGTCGGGCTCTGTGCTGATGGCTCAGAGCCTGGAGCCTGCTTCGGATTCTGTAGCTCCCTCTCTCTCTACCCCTCCCCGACTCATGCTCTGTCTCTATGTCTCTCAAAAATAAATAAAAAACATTAATTAAAAAAAAAATCAAACCCAGAGAGGAAGTGAGAGCAGAGTTTACAGAATAGTGTAAGTGACGGGGCATTGCCGATGGAGGGTCTGGGAGACTCAGAAAGGATAGGACAGTCTCATTTCTGCTCCGGGTCTGGAGTTTTTATTGAGGATGGCAGTCTGGTGAATGTGTCCTCTCAGACATCTAGGAATGGTCAAAACAAGGACAAGTGCTCAGGTGTCCTCCATAAGTCACTGACACCTCTGGAGCCATGGGTCTTGGTGTCTAGGTGTGGGGAGTCTATGGTTTTGGGAAATGGTACCTGATGACTCCGCCTGGTCACTCCTTAGATGTTATCTATTGTTCTGGAAGATTCCAAAGAAATCATTAATTTCTTGACCTTTACAAAGAGGACATACATTATCCGAACTATAAGGCATGTGTGAAAAGTTGGGGTACAGGTCCTAGCAAGAACAGAAGCAAGAAAAAGGGCAAAACCCCTCCCCCACCAAAAAACCACTGTTTTTCATGAGGTTCTTCAGTTTCCCTGTCCCAAAAGGATCAAGGGTCTGGATTTGGTAAGGCAGGGACAGTGCAAAATTTATTTTCCTCTCTTGACTGAGCACTACAGACAGAGATTAAGAAGATCTGATTCTGTTATAAGTTTTCATCCTTTGCTGGCTTCTGCCAGTTTTTCCAGGATCCCCTCTGCAGGCTCTAGTATCTGTGAGTCCCCTTTGGCTGTTGAAGTATGAATGTAGCAGTTTGCCAGAAAATGTCTCAGTGTCGTGAACTCTGAGAGGGGCCCAAAAGGGGCTCCTTTGAAGGTAGATACTGGGGTGTCTGTAAGGCCATTGACTTGGAAGAATTTTGTTTATATTGTGTAGACTTTTCAGGGTGGAAAAATAATTTAGACTAGGATGAGTACTCAAAGGAAGAAAGAAAGAAGGAAGCAATAGGAGTTAATGTCCGTCTTCCAGTCTTTTCTTTAAGGTACCTCCCACATCTTTAGTTTTTCATTAGCTTTTTGCAATGAACCTTTCAATGAAACAATTCTGGAATTTTGAAACCTTTTGGAGGTTTTTACTTGCCAATTAAAATAGGCATACTGTTCAGTTTAATTTGGGAACACCTTCTCTCAAGTGCACTTCTCAAATGAATGATTTTGTCTACTTGGAATATTCCCCATAATGGTCATTGTGATTCTACTTTGCTTTTAGTAAAATGTTGCCATTTTTATAGATATTCACAGCTCCCTGCCTCAGTTTTTAGACATGAGATGAGCAGGTGTGCCGGAAGGTGCTGCTCCAGACTGTAAACTTTTTTTTTAGAAAAAAAGAGAGTGAGAGAGAGCATGAGAAGGGGAGAGGCAGAGAGAGAGGGAGAAAGAGAATCCCGAGCAGGCTCTGGGCTGTCAGCGCTGAGCCTGATGTAGGGCTCCATCCCATGAATGGTGAGATCATGACCTGAGCTGAAACCAAAAGTCAGACATGCAACCGACTGAGCCACCCAGGTGCCCCTGCACAAGACTCTTTAGAATTTAAGGATCCCATTAGCTAAAACTTTATTTATACAATATAAGAAAAACAAACACATGCACCTTAGTACACCAGCAGTAACGAAAGAAAAGATGTCATTGCAGACTGGCCAAGAGAAGGCCATGTGTACCGCCGGCAATTCCCAGCATAGACTAAGTCAGCAAACTTCAGCAAATGCAGACTACAGGTGGGAGCTGGGGAAGGGACTCCAGTGTGGAACTGTGGACTGAACCCAGGGCTAAGGGCAGGTGCTCTGTTAGAGACTCCTGTTAGTCTCCACTGACCTGTTAACCTTAGACTGGAAAGCCAATTAGGTTGGTAGCTTGAATTCAAAAAGAGCAGAGCTCAAACCAAGAGGGACACACCTGCTGCCCTAAGAGATGGTGAAAAAGACTGTGAACTCAAAAGAGTTTGCAAGGCATCATGTTTGTTTCTTATTGTCCCGAATGCTGTCAGAAGTTCACTTTGGATCCCACCAAATCTGTTCAAAACCAAACTCAACCAAGTAAATCTGATGATCTAATTGGTTTCATTAAATGACTCATGAATGAAGCAGCATCTCATCCAGCAAACAGAGGGGAGCTCCGATGAACTACGCAAGAGAAAGATTTTAGAGGCAGAGAGAGGCCGCAACAAAAAGAAAGAGTATATTAACAAGGAATGTGTTGCTTTGGGAAGGTTGCCCTCCTAAGGGGAGCCAAAGAAGTCTTTCAGCAAATTCTCTAATATTCACCAGGGACTTCCATCCTGACTGGTTAAAGGTTACATTCCTGGGGGGTTGAAACTCCAGTTAGGTTAGGTATTAAGTCTGGGTTTACTGACTTGGGGCCTTAACCTAAGTGACACCATTTTGGGCCTGTGGCTTTTCTTTTAAATACAACCTTAAAGCTTGAAAACTAGAGTGTAATCTTCTTGTTTCACAGACGGACAAACAGAGTCGCAGGGAGGTAAAGTGACGTGGCATAAGGTTTCACAACGAATTCTAGGCCGAAGGGCAGCAGAAATAAGACGGTAGTTCAGGACAGGCTACCCCAGAATGCTTCCTTATGTTCATTATTTTGAGCTGTAGTCACTTGAAAAACAATAAATGCAGGAAAAGGCTTTCCTCACTTTCCCCGTATCTGCCAGAGGACAGGTCGGGCAGTAGGAACTCGGTTGTCCTCAAGCCCCTCCCTCCCTGGGAATGTCATTAACTGGGGAAGGTTGGCCAATCACAGGAGAGGAGACTAGAAGTTACTACCACCCCTGACAAACTTTGCCACAAACTGTCTGTCTCCCATCTATATGTCTTTCCCCCCAAATCATTTACTCTTCCCAAGAGGCCTGCACCCCTCCCTCCTCTTTCCCGATTAAGATAGTATTTCATCCTGAATTCTAAGGCCACCTCTGGGTGTTACTCATTTTCCTTGCATGTCTCCTGTGAAAGCATAAGGTATATATGCACAAATCTTCTGTTTTTCTCCTTTAATTCTGCCTTTTGTCTCAGCTTAGAACTCAGAAGGGCAGAGGGGAGATGGTGTTTTTTTCCCCTAAAAGGCAGATCTAGATTTTTATTAAAAAAAGGAAAAATAAAAACAAAAACAAAAAACTACCCCGGGGCACCATTCCCTCCACAGAAGGATGCCTCTTCCATTCCCAGACGCTGTCCTGTGCAGCACCCCCGACCTCCACCTCGCGCGGGGCTTTGTGCCTGTGGCCCCCACGGGCGGGGTTTTACCGCCGAACAGGTTGCCAAAGAGATGGAATTTAAAATGGCCCTTGCTCTGGGGAGGGAGGGAAACGTGCTGTGCCGGGCACAGCCTGGGTCGTTTGCCTGGAAGCGGCTTCCGCGTAGCAGGAAGTTTCTTTCCCGCCGCCTTCTTCCCTGAACTCCAGATTCGGGCGCATTTATTTTTCCTCAGGGTCCTTTCAGTCTCTGCCTAATGAGACCGGTGGTAGCCGAGTGTGTGACTGACACTCGGTATGTACAGCTTGTATTCATCCTCCTGAGAAAGGGCATTGCACAATAAAGGATCGCCAAGGGCAACAGCGGCGGCATTTCTGAGAGCCCCGGCAGCAGCCCCGCGCACCGCCCCGGGGGAAGGAAACGGCGCGCGCGGGACGAGCCGGTGGAGGGAGGCGGGGCTTCTAAAGTAATTAAAATATTCATAAGCAGGGAGATCTGGAGTTCCTTTCTCTTTGCCCATTAGGCCTCTTTACTTTTTACCCACAGACGGTTCTCCTGATCTCCAGGACACAAAAGCCAAGCCGAGGCTAGAGGGAAATACTTTTGGAGTAAAGTCAAATCAGTTGCAAATGAGTTACAACATCTCAATCGCCTTAATAGATCAAACAAAACTTCTCTGTGTACTCCAGGCACCAGAACTGAAATCCATCGTGGAGTTGCCCGGCTAAAAATCCCGCAGGTCTTTGGCCTGCCTGTAGCAAGGTCCCAAGCAATGCCCTTGAGCGCTTACCCAGGACACAGTGACTTGGAATTGAGCTTGCTGAGCACGTGGCCTGCCGGGATGGTGTAACTAGCAAGCTAGCTGGAACGAGCTCGCCAGCTTCAGGCCAGTGAATACCTCGGTCAGGCCAGAAGTACCGAAAGTCGATTTTACTCACTTTGCACCCCGTGTATTGCCTGGGGAGAGGGTGGGCAAGTGAAGCGGGTTTTTTTTGTGTGTGAGTTGGTAGCTCAATTGGTAATTCCAGCCAGACTGGCTGCCCATACCCTCCCTTTTTCCTCATTCCACCTTCTCTCCGCGTTCTGTCTTCAGAACAGAATTCTGTGTACTGCACATAAACAAGCATCAGATAGGCACACACCTCCTTGTTTCAAGTGGGTCTCTTTTAACAGAGCTGGCTGGTGCTTCAAAGTCTAGCTTTAAAAACAGCTGGATTGAATTGAGATAGATTTCCAATTGAAAAAAACAAGCTCAGTTTTGATAAAGATATTTACCAATTGACATAAAATAAACTGCATGTACTTAAAGTATACAATTTGATAAGTTTAGACATACGTATACACCCATGAACTCATCACCATAATCAAGATAATGGGCTTATTCATCCCCTCCAAGAATTTCCTCTTGCCCCTTCGGAACCCATCCCTCCTCCCCTTTCTGGTCCCTGTCCACACCATTCCTACACTTTGAGCAAACACAGATCTGCTTTATTTCATAGTAGATTTGTTTTCATTTTCTAGAAACATATAAATGGAATCACACATGTATACTCTTTTTTGGTCTGGCTCCTTTTACTCAGAATAATTATTTTGAGATTTATCTATGTTGAGTGAACTTGTTTTTTGTTTTTTGTGGGTTTTTTTTTTTTTTTTTTGATGCCTGATTTTATTGATTGGTTACTCTTAGAAAATCTCATTTTTGACTAGACTCAGACTTCGAGGTAAAAGCTCCCAGAAAGAACAGCCTCTCTGTCTTGGCAATCTGTCCCTGGTGTTTTTCTTTGGCTTTCTTCATTCTCTTGGCCAAAAGTTTAGCATATTTTGCAGCCTCTTCCTTATTTTTCTTAGTATGCTATTTCTTCAGAGCGATATGCTGATGTTTGTGTCACATGACATGTGGAGTAACAAGATGTTGAATCTTGAGCGCTTTGTTTCTAGGTTTCCTACTGTCTTTTTTAGGTGCTTTCTCATGATATACTGGTAGACATAATCTTCCTTAGAGAGATTGAAAAGATCTCTGCTAGCACTTTTGGGTCCCAGGAGACAAGGCACAGTAATATCAGTGAGTCTAGGAATATCTGCCCCCCCTCCTTTTTCTTTTTTTTTTTTTTTACACAAATACCAAGATGAGAACACTAAGATCGACATCCACAGTGCGACCTGGAACAGATTTGTACTTTCTTCCTTCAGTCCTCCTTGGTCTGTAACAGGAGTGCCCCCTTACACAGTAGCAGGCAGACACAGCCATAGGTCAAGACACCCTGCCTCAGGGGGAATCCTTGTCTATAGTTTCCACCACTGACTGGGACCGTACAACCCTTCCATTCTTCAATCAGAGCATCAGCAGCAACTTCTGTGGTCATAGGCTTCTCATTAAAGATATGAAATTTGCATTTATTGTCCACTTCCGTGAGTTTCTGGCAGCCAGTAGCTGGGAAAGAGAGATTCAGCTTTACCCTGAAGCAGCCGACCACCTCTGAGGTGCCATGAAAAAGAACTATGTTGAGTGAACTTTATTAGCTTGTAACTTTCAGGGAACTGGTCCATTTTTTAAAAATGTTTTATTCATTTTTTTGAGAGAGGCAGCACAAGTAGGGGAGAGGCAGAGGGAGACAGAGACAGAATCTGAAGCAGGCTCCAGGCTCTGAGCTGTCAGCACAGAGCCCGATGCAGGGCTCGAATTCATGAGCCGTGAGATCATGACCTGAGCCGAAGTTGCATGCTTAACCGACTGAGCCATCCAGGCACCCCAGAATTGTTCCATTTTAAAGTTGTTAAATTTATTGGCATAAATTTGCTCTTTAAAAAAAAAGTTTACTTATTTATTTTGAGAGAAAACACAAGTGGGGAGGGACAGAGAGAGAGGGAGAAAGAGCAAATCCCAAGCAGGCTCTGCAGTGCAGAGCCTGATGCAAGGCTTAAACTCATGAATCTTGAGATTATGACCTGAATTGAAGTCAGATACTTAACCAACTGAGCCACTTGGGCACCTGGCATAAAGTTGCTCATATGATATTTCCTTGTGATTTTTTAAATATTTGTAGAATTTAAGGTACAGTCACCTCTGTCATTTTGAATATTATTAATTTTCATTTTCTCTATTTTTTTTCCCTTGATAATTCTGTTTGGAAGTTCTTCGGTGTTACTGATATTCTGAAGAAGCTTTTGGTTTCATCAATTTCTCTATTGTTATTCTGTCTTCTGTTCATTGAGTTTTGCTCTGGTATTTATTCCTTCCTTCCTTTTACTTTAATTCCTTTGTTTAATTTGCTTTTCTTTTTTAAATTTCTTAAAGTGGAAGCTGAAGTCATTGATTTGAGAACTTTTTTTTTTCTAATATAGGTAGTTCCTACTATACATTTCTCTCTAAGTACTGCTTTAGTTGAATCCCATATGTTTTGATATTGTTTTTCTTCTTTTTAATTTTAAAATACTTCCTAATTTCTCTTTGATTTCTTTTATGACTCATAAGTTATTTAGAAGTTTATTACTTCTACACTTTAAATATATGCAATTTTGTGTCAATTAAATAAAGCTGTCAAAAATATGTATTACTTAGTTTCCAAATATTTGGGAATTTTCCAGATATCTTGCTATTATTAGTTTCTAATTTAATTCCACTGTGGTCAGAGAAATACTTTGTATGACATGAATCTCTTAAATTGACACAGATTTATTTTGCTGCTCAGAATATGGTCTGTGTTCTGTGTGCAGTTGAAAAGAATGTGTAGTATGTTGTGTGGAATGTTCTAGAAATGTCAATTAGGTCAAAATGATAGTGTTGTTCAAGATGTCTGCATCTTACCTGATTTTCTGTCTACTTTTCCTATCAATTATTGAGAGATAGATATTGAAATCTGCAACTTTAATTATAGATTTGGAAAATTTGTTCTGAAGTTCCATCAATTTTTTGTTTCATGCATTTTGAAGCTCTGTTATTGGACACATACATTTTTGGAATCATTATGTCCTCCAGAAGAATTGACAGACTCTGTTATCATTATGTAATGAGCTTCTCTAACCCTGGCAATATTCTTTACTCTAAAAGCTGTCTAATATTAAAATAGTCACACTAACTTTATTTTGATTAGTGTTAACATGGTACATCTTTCCCCATCTATATTAGTTTCTTATTGCAGCTATAACAAGTTACTACAAACTTGGTGGCTTTAAACAACACAAATTTGTTGTTTTTTAGTTCTGGAGGTCATAAGTCCAAAATCAGGCTTGTTGGGCTAAAGGCAAGGTGTCATCAGGTTTGATTCCTTCTGGAGGATCTGAGGAAGAAGCCATTTCCTTGCCTTTTCTAGGTTCAGGATGCCTTGACTTATGGCCCCATCCTCCATCTTTACAGGCAACAACATAGCATCATTACATTGCCCTTAATTATCTCTGCTTCCAGTGCCACATGGCTTTCTATGGCTCTGACTCTCCTGCCTCTCTCGCGTAAGGACTCTCATGATTACAATAGGTCCACTTGGATAATTTCCTCACCTCAAGATCCTTAATCACATCAGTGAGATCCCTTTTCCATGTAAGGTAATGTGAACACGGGTTCCAGGCATTAGGATGTGGTTATCTTTGGGGAACCATTATTCAGCCTACCATACCATGCTTTTTCTTTCAACCTGTTTGTTTCTTATATTTAAAGTAGGTTTATGGTAGGCAGCAGGTTCTTTTTTTAAAAATTCTTTTAATTATAGAGTTTAGACTATGTTTAATGTGACTATTGATAAAGTTGAGTTCAAATCTTCCCTTGGCTTTGTGTTTGCTATTTGTCTCATCTCTTCTTTGTTCTCTTTTTCTTCTTTTGTGCCCTTAGTCTGCTATAACAAAATGTCACAGACTAAGTAGCTTACAAACAATAGAAATTTACTTCCAACGGTTCTGGAGACTGGAATTCTGAAATAGGATGCCTGCATGATTGAGTGAAAGCCTTCTTCCCAGTTGAAGACTTCTTGTTGTGTCCTTACCTGGTAGCAGTAGATAGGGATATCTCTAAAGTGTTTTTTCTAAGGGCACCAATCCCATTCATGAAGGCTCTGTCCTCATTATCTAATCATGTCTCAAAGGCCTTACCTCTCAAGACCATCAACTTGGACATTAGAATTTCAACATATGAGTTTTGGAGGAATATATTCAGACCATAGTATGCCCTTCTTTGGGATTAAGTATCTTTCATGATTCCAGTTCAACTCTAAATTTGGATAATGGCTGTAAATCTGTTGTATTTTCTAGGGGTTGCTCTGTGTGTGTGTGTGTGTGTGTGTGTGTGTGTGTGTGTGTGTTTAGATTTTCAAAGATCCAATTTTTTCAAGCAGATAAATGATTTATGTTTATTGCAAAGACTAACAATATTTATCGGTAAAAAAGAATAAAAGAATAAATGTATCTTTAAAGAATGGGCATTTTTCCCCTTTCATTTACTGTTTATTTTCTTTCTCTCTTTTTTGTTTTTTTACTTTCTATAATTTATTTATTTTTTTATAATTTACATCCAAGTTAGTTAGTACATGGTGCAACAATGATTTCAGGAGTAGATTTCTTAAGCTCCTTACCCATTTAGCTCACCCCCCCATAACCCCTCCAGCAGCCCTCTGTTCTCTATATTTAAGAGTCTCTTATGTTTTGTCCCCCTCCCTGTTTTTATATTATTTTTGCTTCCCTTCCCTTATGTTCATCTAATTTTGTATCTTAAAGTTCTCATATGAGTGAAGTCATATGATATTTGTCTTTCTCTGACTAATTTCGCTTACCATAATACACTCTAGTTGCATCCATGTAGTTGCAAATGGCAGGATTTCACTCCTTTTGATTGCCGAGTAATACTCCATTGTATATATATACCACATCTTCTTTATTCATTCATCTGTCAGTGGACATTTGGGCTCTTTCCATGCTTTGACTATTGTTGATAGTGCTGCTATAAACATTGGGGTACATGTGCCCCTTTGAAACAGTGTAACTGTATCCCTTGGATAAATACCTAGTAGTGCAATTGCTGGGTCATAGGGCAGTTCTATTTTTAGTTTTTTGAAGACCCTCCATACTGTTTTCCAGAGTGGCTGCACCGGTTTGCATTCCCACCAGCAGTGCAAAAGAGATCCTCTTTCTCCGCATCCTCGCCAACATCTGTTGTTGCCTGAGTTGCTAATGTTAGCCATTCTAACAGGTGTGAGGTGGTATCTCAATGTGGTTTTGATTTGTATTTCCTGATAATGAGTGATGATGTGTCTGTTAGCCATCTGGATGTCTTCTTTGGAGAAGTATCTATTCATGTCTTTTGCCCATTTCTTCACCAGATCATTTGTTTTTGGGTGTTGAGTTTGATAAGTTTTCTATAGATTTTGGATACTAACCCTTTATGTGATATGTCATTTGCAAATATCTTCTCCCATTCCATTGGCTGCCTTTTAGTTTCGCTGATTGTTTCCCTCACTGTGCAGAAGCCTTTTATTTTGATAAGGTCCCAATAGTTCATTTTTGCTTTGGTTCCTTTGCCTCTGGAAATATGTTGAGTAAGAAGTTGCTGTGGCCAAGGTCAAAGAGGTTTTTGCATGCTTTCTTCTCTAGAATTTTGATGGCTTCCTGTCTTATGTTTAAGTCTTTCATCCATTTTGAGTTTATTTTTGTGTATGGTGTAAGAAAATGGTTCAGGTTCATTCTTCTGCGTGATGCTGTTCGGTTTTCCCAGCACCATTTGCTGAAGAGACTGTCTTTATTCCATTGGACATTCTTTCATGGTTTGTCAAAGATTAGTTGGCCATATGTTTCTTGGTCCATTTCTGGGTTCTCTATTCTGTTCCATTGATCTGAGTGCCTGTTTTTGTGTCAGTTCCATACTGTCTTGATGATTACATCTTTGTAATACAGCTTGAAGTCTGGGATTGTGATATGTCCAGCTTTGGTTTTCTTTTTCAGGATTGTGTTGGCTATTCAGGGTCTTTTCTGGTTCCATACAAATTTTAGGATTGCTTGTTCTAGCTCTGTGAAGAATGCTGGTGTTATTTTGATAGTGATTGCATTGAATACGTAGATTGCTTTGGGTAGTATTGAAATATTAACAATATTTGTTCTTCCTATCCAGGAACATGGAATTTTTTCCATTTTTTGTGTCTTCTTCAGTTTCTTTCATAAGCGTTCTATAGTTTTCAGGGCATAGATTTTTCACCTCTTTGGTTAGATTTATTCCTAGGTATTTTATGGTTTTTGGGACAATTGTAAATGGGATCAATTCCTTGATTTCTCTTTCTGTTGCTTCATTATTGGTGTATAGGAATGCAACCGATTTCTGTGCATTGATTTTATATGCTGTAACTTTGCTGAATTCATGGATCAGTTCTAGTAGTTTTTTTGGTGGAATCTTTTGGGTTTTCCATATAGAGTATCATGTCATCTGCAAAGAGTGAAAGTTTGACCATCTCCTGGCCAATTTGAATGCCTTTTATTTCTTTGTGTTGTCTGATTGCTGAGGCTAAAACTTCCAATACTATGTTGAGTAACGGTGGTGAGAGTGGACATCCCTGTCTTGTTCCCAATCTTAGAGGGAAAGCTCTCAGTTTTTCCCATTGTGGATATTAGCATTGGGTCTTTCATACATGGCTTTTATGATCTTGAGGTATGATCCTTCTATCTCTACTTTCTTGAGGGTTTTTATCAAGAAAGGATGCTGTATTTTGTCAAATGCTTCTCTGCATCTATTGAGAGGATCATGCGGTTCTTGTCCTTTCTTTTATTGATGTGATGAATTACATTGATTGTTTTACAGATATTGAACCAGCCCTGCATCCCAGGAATAAATCCCACTTGGTCGTGGTGAACAATTTTTTTAATATATTGTTGGATCCAGTTGGCTAATATCTTGTTGAGGATATTTGCTTCCATGTTCATCAGGGAAATTGATCTATAGTTCTCCTTTTTAGTGGGGTCTTTGTCTAGTTTTGGAATCAAGGTAATTCTGGCTTCATAGAAAGAGATTGGAAGTTTTCCTTCCATTTCTATTTTTTGGAACAGCTTCAAGAGAATAGGTGTTAACTCTTCCTTAAGTGTTTCGTAGAATTCCCCTGGAAAGCCATCTGGCCCTGGACTCTTTTTTTTTTTTTTTTTTTGGAGAGGGGGGAGATTTTTGATGACTAATTTGATTTCTTTACTGGTTATGGGTCTGTTCAAATTTTCTATTTCTTCCTGTTTCAGTCTTGGTAGTTTATATGTTTCTAGGAATTTGTCCATTTCTTCCAGATTGCCCATTTTATTGGCATATAAATATTCGTAATATCCTCTTATTATTGTTTGTATTTCTGTGTGTTGGTTGTGATCTCTCCTCTTTATTCTCGATTTTATTTAATTGGGTTCTTTCTTTTTTCTTTTTGATCAAACTGGCTAGAGATTTGTCAATTTTGTTAATTCTTTCAAAGAACCAGCTTCTCATTTCACTGATCTGTTCTACTGTTTGTTTTTTCGTTTTTTGTTTTTGTTTTTGTTTTGTTTTGTTTTCGTTTTTATAGCATTGATTTCTACTCTAATCTTTATTATGTCTTGTCTTTTGCTGGTTTTGTTTTGTGGTTTACAGTAAATATTTTTAACTTACCACAATATATCTTCATGTGCTATCATATCACTTCAAATTCATTTCACTTTCATTTCTAATTATTATTTACATTCTACTTTAAATACATTATAAACCACACAACAGATTTTTTTCCTTAAAGTCAATTATCATTCAAAGAGGTTTAAATAATATGGAAAAAATATTTGATTTATATTTACATAGTACACTTTCTGGTGCTCTTTATTTGATGTGTATATCCAGATTTCTATCTGGTGTAATTTTCTATCTGCCTGAATTACTTTATTTGATACTTCTTATTGTTATGGTCTGCTGGTAATATCTTCTTTTGGCTTTTATATCTCTGAAAAAAAAATTGTTACATACTTTTTAAAAGGTATTTTTGCTGGGTATAGAATTCCATTTCACTACTTTGAATATGTGCCCTAGTCCCTTCCGACTTGCATTCTTTTCATGAGGAGCCTGCTATAGTTATCTGATAAATTATCTTTGTTTTTTTGTAGTAGGCCACATGATGACTTCTTTACATGCCTTTTCTTTTTTTAAGTTTATTTATTTATTTTGAGAGAGAGAGAGAGAGAGAAAGAGTAAGTGAGCACATGTGTACAAGCAGGAGGGGGACAGAGAGAGAGGGAGAGAGAGAATCCCAAGCAGGCTTCGAGCCTGATCTGGGGTTCGATCTCACAACCAGAACCATGAGATCATGACCTGAGTCAAAATCCAGAGTCTGATGCTTATCCAACTAAGCCATCCAGGCACCCCCCTCCCTACATGCTTTTAAGAACTTCTCTTTATCATTGGAATCTCTTTATCAATGCAATCTCATTATGATGTAGTTTAGTTTTCTTATACTTGGATTTTGTTTAATTTCTTAGATCTGTGAGTTTATAGTTTTCAGTAAATTCTGACCATTATTTCTATTCTTCCCACTTCAGGAACTCCAATTACCTATGTATCAGGCCACTTGAAGTTGTCCAAGATCTCACTAATGCTCTGTTCATCTTTTTCTTGTATTTTTTTCTATTTTTCGTTTGAATACTTTCTAGGATAATATCATTAAGTTTACTAATCTAACAGTATGATCCTTTTGGGTCCTGCTTTTAGATTTTGTTAGGCAGGCTCAGAACAGCTTTTAGTCTAGGGCTAATTTTCCCCCATTACTAAGGTAAAACTTTTGAATATATGCTAGCTGACAGCTCTGAATTATGAGGTTTTCTTCTCTGGTTTGTGGAACCAGGAACTTTTTTTGGCATCATATAACCTTTGGCTATTCCTTCTAATCTCATTGGGTATCCCCTCCCCCTGACTTCAGCTTTTCTTGGGTTATTTCCTGACATACAAATATTACCTCTGACATGTTGCTCAGCGCTCAACTAAAGACTTGTGAGCTATCTCCACATCTCAAGAGCTCTCTATGAGCCCTGTTCTTACCAGTAGTCTCCCATACAAACTCTAGCTATGAGGAGACAATCTCTTCCCTCTTAGCTCTGTCTCCTGTCCCTCTTAGATGATGCTGGCTCTAGCTAAGTTTTTCCTTTCTCTTCCACATCCTGGAAACTGCTCTAGGCAGTAAGATGGGACACAGGTAGATTCATTTCATTGTTTCTCCTCTTTTAGTGTTCATTGTCTTTCATTACCTGATGTTCAATGTCTTGAAAACCATTGTGTCATACATTTTGCCTGGGTTTTTTAGTTATTTGAGGTGGGAGAGTAATTTCGTCCATGACATTTCATCTCAAATCACAGAAGTTCTGCAACTCTTCACTTAATTCTTTTAAACTCTTGTGTTTATTCAAGTAGAGACTCTACAATTATATTTTAAGTGTTTGTGTATAGCTAAAATAAAAGATATCATTTCCCAAAATGTAAATGAAGTGCCTCTGAAATGAGAATGGAAGTCATTTGGAAATCAGAGTAATGTTTATAAGAATTAATGTAGTCATCTACATTTATCTACCTATTATGTAAATATTGAGAGATAATTATCCGATTCTTATGTTTCTGCATTTCTGACCTTTGTTTTGGACTATCTTCTCAAAGACGTTTATATAGCAAATAGTTTGGAAGTTAGAGATAGAATCTTCTACAGCAGAAGACAAGATTGCCTATAAACCTGCTATAAAAAAGATTTCTCCCACTGGAACCAAGGTCAGACTTTTTGCTTGGTTTGCTTTTTGGCCATTATAAAGGATTCGGGTGTTGTAAACTCTCTCGTAAAGCAACTCACTGCAAGTGTAGGTGTCACTTGGTCCTCTGATCATTGCCTTGTGGGAATTTGGGCTTGAGGAACTGGCACAAATATTCTGATGCTTATACTGTTTGCTGTGCTATAAATAATAAAGTCTTTTGTCTCTGGTCCAGGAATTTCATCTTCTAACAGCATCCATGAAACTGGTAAGGCTAGTTTGTTTGCTTGCAAAGAGTGTAACATATCAGATTCTTTACAGAGTTGACAGTGATAAAGAGCTTATTTACCTAGGCAGCTGGCAATTTGACTCTGCTTCCTTATACCAACAAGAGCCAAACTTACAGAAAGTGGCAGAGATGGAGGGATGAGGAAGATATGGGAGGACTCAAGATTAGTGGCAGCTATGGTATGACCATGTTCTGTGGGTCATAAGGAAGTAAAGCATTGTTCAAACACCAGGTGGTGTTACTGTATTATTACTAAGGAATCTGAGGATATTCATCTTCGAGAAGGGAAGACTAGGCAGGGCAAGATACCCTTAATCAACTATGTAAAGAACTTTGAAATAAAGGGTAGAAGTATGTTTACTTATAAGTGAGACCTAATCCTCTTTCTAATCTTACAGGGGTGCTGCACATATAATCAGACTTGACCCAGATAGTGGGAAAGGAACTACTTCCAAAGACAAATCTCATGTGCATATCACCAATAGGCATTCTGTTTAGGATAAGAAAGATAAAAATGTACACGTTCAAAGGGGAGAATCTCCAACCTTGGGCAAAGGGCCAAGATGGGGCTTCTAGAGGTTACTCCTGTTGCCCTGTCTTATCCCCTCTGGCCTTACCACTGCTGTCAGACTTCTCACATCCTAAGACTTTCCTTTCTTAGGTGAGAAGTGCCAGAGGCTTTGTTTCATCTCCTCCACCCAACAGTCCTCAACCATGACTGATGAAAACTGGTGCATAAACCTTCAGCTCCTTTGCCCCTTGGGTTTGGTAACTTCGAAGCACACGTTCTAACTGATTGTTTGTGTTCCCAAATTTACGCTCCAGTTATTTCCAGCAGAAGTGGACTCTATCAGGCACTGTTTATTTGTTGCCTTCTTTTTCCTGTCTCATCTCCCATCTCTTTACTGGGATCACCCCTCCCCCCAAACTCCTTGTACTTGAATCTTTTTATCAGGGTCTATAACCAAACTAAGCAGGTAAAGGAAATGGGATGTGGACACATTGAAAAAATCACATTTGATGAATTATCCCACTAAAATTTGTGCATCAGAAAGCAAGCTGATAATCCCCTCAGTGAGGCTCTGCAGCTGAACTGTAATGCAGTTATTGGCAAGAGGAATGGGTTTTTTAGATGTCCCTTAGGACATTGTCCCCTTTGAAGGAGAAGAATGCCCTGAAAACCGTGGTGCAATACGTGCTCAGGAACATAAACAGATGTCTTTAAAACCCTATCAGCGAGACTGGGAGTCCAGAGGGCTTTGATGGCTCCAGCCTTGTGCTTTATTTGCTGGCAAGATATTTTAGATTTACCAGAGCTTCTGGGGTTGCCATAGTGTTTGTAAACAAAACTCTGTAGTCAACAGACTCTGGGGTGGTACAACAATGCTAACGGAAGTTTGGGGAAGACAAGGTGCTCCTGCTGGGAAAGAGTCTTGAAAAATGACATCTCGAAAGGGTCATAGAATACAAAGCAATGGAGCTGGCCGCCTTGCGGATTGGGATCAATCACATTGACTCGGTTCCCTCCCTCCTTTCCTCTTCTGGATTCTTTGCAGCAGATGCTTCCATAACGGTGGGAAAGAAGTTAGAATCGTATGAAGAAATTTCCCAGGTGCCATGGATGGTGTAGCGAGAGAAGCCTCTTGAGTCTCTGATAATTAATAATCAAACCTTCTGCCGAGGAGTTCAGAACGTCCTGCTATTCTCTCTTCTTTGAAAGATATTAGTTACACAAGCATTTATTGCACAATTGCAAAATGCTGAACTCTGCAACAGATAGTGGGGCATATAAAGATGATTAAAATACAGCTCCTGTGTCAGGAGGCCCCTGACCACCAGGGGACACTATAGGGTGATGAACGTGATGACAGCAGCACCATTCACAGTGGTCAGCAGAGGAGAGAGTGGGTAACTTGGGGGTGGGCTGTGTCCTCCTTGAAGGGCAGGGTGGGCCAGAGAAAATAGCATTTACTGAGTATGTGCTATGTGTCAGGCACCATTCTAAGTATATACATGTATTAACTAATACAAAACTGCACAAGTACTGTTATCCGCAGATAAATGAACTGAGAAGTTAAGTAATATGCTTAAGGTCACACAGCTGAGTCAGAATTCAGTGCCCCAGAGTGTACAGACTTAATGACTGCACGGTGCTGCAAAAAACCATTTCCAGGGCTCCGAATAGGAAAAATTGATGTACATTAGGGATCTTTTTCTTTTTAAAGTTTATTTATTTATTTCGAGAGAAAGAGAAAGAGCATGCAGGCAGGGAGGGGACAGAGAGAGAGAGGAAGAGAGAAAATCTCAAGCAGGCTCCACATTGCCAGCACAGAGCCTGATGCAGGGCTTGATCTCATAAACCATGAGATAATGACCTGAGTTGAGATCAAGAGTCAGACACTTAACCGGCTGAGCCACCCAGGCGCCCGAATGTTAGTGACCTTTAAGACATTTTCTAGGTGCTCTGGAAGAGTATAAACTAGAGTCCCAGAGGTGAGACCAGGATCCGGGATTTCTCAGTGACGTTAGAGCCCTTCTCAGCAAAATGACCACAAAGTTCCTGTTTCAGGAAACTGTGCTTCTAGAACCTGTTTAGAAATCCCTCTTCTCCCAGGGTGCCTGGGTGACTCAGTCAGTTGAGCATCCAACTCTTGATTTCAGCTTGGGTCATGATCTCAGGGTCATAAGATCAAGCCCCACATCAGGTTCTGTGCTGGGCATGGAGCCTGTTTGGGATTCGCCCTCTGTCTCTCTCTCTCTTAAAAAAAGAAAGAAAGAAATCCCTCTTCTCCCAAAGGTGGTGACTAGGCAGGCTGCCAGAGGTTTATGCATTAAAATGCAAACACGACAGGATCCTGAGAATATAAAGAACAGTGATGTTAGTCCATACATCTTTCCAGAGCCAGATCATTGTCATTATCTTGAAAACAGAGACCCTTAAGAGTTTTGGAGCAGAAGAGTCTCAAACAGGACCTAGTGTTCTAGGGCTGGCCTGAGGCAGAGCCAGGAAGAAGCCATTCTGCAGAAGGAAAAATGCCTAGAAAGAATGAGCATATGCATAATCCAGAATAAGCTTTGTGATGATGGAGAGATTGGGTGGACCCCAGGCAAGAGGAGACTTGATAAGAGCAAACAGAAATGACTAAGAAAAAATGGGCTGAGAAAAAATACCTAGGTGGTAAATATTCTGACTTGGCTGACTTTGGTTTCAATGAGGAGACCTAGGCCAGGGTGGAAAAGGGCCTTTTCCTTCAGAAGGAGCTAGAGGAATGACCTCAGCCTTTGTTACAGGTGTAGAACTCAGGTGTGCTGGACAGCAGGACAGTAACCTGGAGGGTAGGGGCCTTGTGCCTGCCAGGATGAGGGAAGACAGGGAGAGGCTGGATGGACCTGTTTAAACCATAGCCAGGCTACTGAGTAACGTGCCACAGGGTTCAACTGTTTTCATCACGAAATTTCCTCATGCTGTGGCAGAGTTCATTTGGGATCTTGAGCTGACAGTATGTGCCGGACTTTAAAAGGCTAGATTCAGAGAGGAGAGGAAGAGGGGAAAATTGGCCCCCGACATGCTTGTTAACAGAGAATGCCTTCTACCCTCCTTCCTTCCCTCCCTTCATTAAAAAAAAAAAAAAAAAAGTAGTAAAATGCATATAATTTTAAAGGTCACAGAGGTCTATAAGGTTAGTTAGGAGAAAAGCAACAAATTGTATAACATGACTGTCTTGGGAGGGGCGTTGGAGGTCTGATTCTAAAATAAACCAGTCCTATTTATTTCAGCTACCCTGTTCAGCCCCCTCCTACTAGAGGTACTTGCTGCTAATTTCTAAACCTTCTGAGGATTTCTTTGTACAAACCAAATTGTTTCTCAGCTTTCTGGTTTAGAGAATACGTTCACATATTTTCTGTCTTCCAAAATTTTACTTTTAGTTACTTCTATTATGGACTACTGGCCTTTTAGATTTAATTTTTTTAAATGTTCATGTATTTCTGAGAGAAGGAGAGAAGGTATGAGCAGGGGAAGGGCAGACAGAGGGAGAGAGAGGATCTGAAACAGGCTCTAGGCTGACAGCAGAGAACCCGATGTGGGGTTCAAACTCCCAAACCACCAGATCATGACCTCATCTGAATCCAACTGCTCAACCGATTGAGCCACCCTGGTGCCTCTGGCCTTTTAGATTTATGTCTTAAGAAAAAAATAATCTGTTATTGGCATTTTTAAGGGTATTTGCGAGGAAAGTAGGGAGCTGTGTTCTATCTGGAGATTTTGTCAGAAATTAACTGTAGGAGTCACTATGGGAGTCTCTCTAGTTGGTTAGTTAGTCAGTCAGTCTGTCCACCCGTGTCTTATCCCATGCCCAGGGATCCATCGTCTGTGTTAATCACAATACTTTTGGCTGATCTTGGATTCAAAAGAGATATTAAATCAGATGGGAGGTGGGAGTGCAAAAATAAGATCACCTCATCACCTTTTAGAGGAAATAGTAAATCTCTAGGCTCTCTTGTGTTCGAAGCAAGTCTTTCCCTACTGATTATCTGGATCCATACCTGAAGACTCATATCATCAAAGAGATAAGCCATGGAATCTCCAGGACGTAGAGTTGCAGGGATAAAGCTCTCCATTGGATAGATGCCTCTAGCTGAGGGCAGAGGCCCAACAAGAACCTCCCTTCCTGCAGCACCTTGGGTGGCTCCGTTGGTTGGATGTCCAACTCTGGATTTTGTTTTAGGTCATGATCTCATGGTTCATGGGATGGAGACACATGGCAGGCTCTGCACTGACAGCATGGAGCCTGCTTGGGATTCTCTCTCTCCCTCTTTCTGCCTCACTCCTGTTTCTCTCTCTCTCTCAAAATAAATAAATAAACTAAAAAAAAAAAAAAAAGAACCTCCCTTCCCACATTGATAAACTGACTCTCTGTTATCACTTAGGAAAAGCCAATGAGAGGTGACAAGAAAGGGGAAGCTTTTGCTTCAATATATTGGAGAGAATGGAAACTCTCATCTGTGTGCTGACAGGAACTTAGGGAAAAGAAGAAAATACCTCTATAGTTTCACATTTTCCGTAACCAATGGCTCCTTGTTTGGGGACACAAATATACTTGAGCGAGGACTACATCATGTGCCCTGAGGGGTCCTAGTCCATAGTGGACTCTGGGTGGTGAGTCTGCAGTCCCCGCAGGCAGAGGATCCAACATGGTGGTAGGGGAGAGTACAGAGAGTATAGATGCCAAAGGAAAACTTGCCTAGCTTCCCAGGCGTGTTGACAGTTGGCAGGACCTGTTAGATGTTCTCAATGCCAGGGCAAGAAAACTTCTCCTTGGGACAGTGGCATATGTGATTTGATTTGAGTCACAGCTTAAAGGATCAGAGCCCCAGGAAGCAGCCCTTGGAACACAGCTTCTCTGTACACTAGCTTTCCTTGGCTTGTCTTAGCCCCTCATGCCATGTGCCCCAATTTAGAGCTTTCACTGCCAAGACTTGGAACAACTTAGGATTGTCCCTTCTCAATTAGTCAACCCTTCTCAACAGTCACCAGGAAGTTCAAGCAAGAGTGTTTGTGGGAGCTGAGCAACTCTACCCAGGACTCATCCTCCATTCTCTGAGGCCTTTCCAGAGATTTGGGATAGCATTTCCCATGGAGTTGCAAGACTGGAGGAACAAACAGAGGGTGCTAGTTAAAAGTGAAAAATCCCAGGGCTCACCCCAGATTTTCCAAATAGACAATTTCTTGAGTTAGAGGGGACATGCTTGGACATATTCATTTCTTAGAAACAAAGTTCTCAGTTAATTCTTATATATACTAACCATTTGAGAAACTTTAGACTCTTTCCCAACTTGATAAAAGTCACCTATGTTTTAGGGTTCTCCTCCCTAGATTTAATCCAGAGCATCTGGAATGGAGTGTGGGACTTCATAGTTCCAGCGGGTGTCCCGTGCGATTCTTATCAGAAAAGTTGGACAAAGGTCAGGGGATGGAGGAGTAATGAGAGATAGGCCCAGGTCCCCTCTACCTGGCCAATCCTCAGAATTACCTGAGGAGTTTAAAAAGGTATGTACAGGTGTCCTCTACCTTTCGAAATTTCACAATTGCACCCCCTTTGGTTTTATGAAAGACCTACATTAGCACAGTACCTGTTTTTGCTACCTGAAAGAAATCCAGAGATGCTTAGCACTTTGTGATAAAAAAGCAAAAGCAAAAATAGCATCGAGCAAGCAAGTCGTTATGGCTCCGCCAAGCTCCTTCCCTGGGAACTACACTTTAGCATCTCAGCATCAGGCTGCGGAGCTTTGGACTGTGCATCTGTACTTGAGCTCTCTTTATTTGGTGCATCTGTCTGCAAACTCTGTCCTAAGGTATGAGAAAAGCCTAAGAGAGGTTATTCTTTGGATCTTGGCACTAAAAAATTTTTCCATATAAATTACCGATAATTACTTCTTCACCTTACACCCTGTTGGCTTACCACGGATTCCACAGGAACATTCTACTTTTGGATAGTGGAGGAAATGGATACACTTAGCCCATTCCCTATGATCGATCCAGTAGGTTCTTATCCATATAATTATAGTTATTATGCACACATCTGGGCTAGAAACACTACCTATGCTTTCCTTCAAGCTGGTCTGATTTCCGTGAATTGGAGAAGGTAGATTTTACCCCCAGCAGGAAGAATTTGAAAAGAGCTTCTTTTCTCTTCTGGAGCAGGAGTTCACTTGAGAAACGATGATAGAAGTTTCACATCAATTTACCATTGACATAGCACTTTTGGGTGCTTTATCAAATTTGATTGCCACATTATACGGCTATGAGGTAGATATTTTCACTATGTTACCTTATGGATGAAGAGCATGAAGCTGAGAGAGGTTCGATACCCTGCCCGAAGTCCCACAGCTTGTGTGTGGGTAGGTGTGGGAGCAGCTCTTTGTCTCTAGTCCCACTTAAATAAGTAGATGAGGCAAAAGAATTAACAAAGAAGCATTTGCCCAAGGGATTGGGGTAGCATTGAGGTGGGTCTCCTCTGTGGGTGAAAGCCTAGCTGGGGCTTGGACAGAGAAGAGGAGGAAACAGTTATGACACTAATTAATGTGCTCACTTTTATTTGTTCGTGCTGCCACTGATCGCCTTCGGTGGGATACTGCCTGTGAGGTCTCCCACTTCTCTGTCTCCCAGAGTGAACGTGACCTAAACCGGCCTACACTCTGCTGTGGCCAGACCCAAGGCCACACTGTAGCCCTTGACCGAGGACGTGGGGAGTTGGAGCTGCACAGCATATTTTTCTTTATTCAAAGTGTGCTGGCCTTTTGGGGACCAATCCTTGATGTCATCAGCACCAGGGAACGTGGCCAAGTGCGTGGACCTATGCACTCTGACCATAATGACAGTGACATAACAACCACTGACATTTCACAACTTGTCAGGTGCTCCAGGAAGCCAGCAAGCTTTGCGAGAGGTGGACTTCTTTTTCCTGTGGCACATCTTTGGAACTCCCACCAAGAAACTGCTAGATAAGTATTTATGAACAGGAACAGGGACTCTAAGCAAGACCTTGTGCTAGCCTAACTCCCATAGACCAAGGAATAAGAAGACCCTCACATTCACATGACCGAGGCTTAGGTTCCCTTGGGTCCTGCCTTGTACTCTTATTCACGAGAGAAGAGTCACATCCATCCAGCCTGGGAGATCCTGGGGAGAAGCAAAAGGTTCAGAGAGGAAAGAGCAACAGTGGCCTCAACACCCTTCACCAGGCCCATGCTTGTTATCTGAGCATAATTTGCTTGCTGTTGTGATGAAGAAGAAAACAAGAGGAAGGATGAAGTGTGAGTTGGAGCCGGCTGCAGAGTGACCCAAGAGTGGTTGGCTCCCTGGAAGGTTTGATTGTATTGGCCTGCATTTCTTTGGCTGCCAACTTATTCGGATCCAAAAATGGCATGGAATTGTTGGCACTAGAATTCTCCTTACCACATACTGGGAAATCATCCCAAATAGTTGGAGCAAAATGTGAGGGTGAGGTTTGGCTAGGTAAGGGGATAGGAGGAGCAGAAGGGTGCGGGGCAGTGAAGGAATTCAAATTCCGGAAGGGACAATATTTGTTTTCCTATCTCTTTCATCAGTGAAGTTACCCGACCCCTGAGCCGGCATGACGAAAGGAAGAAGGAGGGTAGAGGGAGAAAAAGAGAGTGGGAGTGGAAGAAAAAAAAAATCTAGTAAGGAAACTGACCCTGAAGAGAGAGAGGGACATGGCTCAGCTTCTGGGCATGCGCGCGCGTGCCCGCACACACCCACCCATCCACCCACCCTACCTCTTTGCCAGCTCCAAGCTGCAAGTTAGCCAAGAATGAATTTTAGACTGGTCGTCTTAACCATCCTCTTTTATTTTATTTTAATTTTTTTAAGTTTATTTATTTTGAGAGAGACAGAGACAGTGTGAACAGGAGAAGGACAGAGAGAGAGAGGGCAAGAATCCCAAGAAGGCTCTGCAGGGTCAGCACAGAGCCCAACACGTGGCTTGAACTCACAAACTGTGAGATCACGACCTGAGCCAAAACTAAGAGTCAGACATTTAACCGACTGAGCCATCCAGGCGCCTCACCATCTTTTAAAGTATAATCAGCGTTAGGAACATTTTTTTGCCTTTATGAGTCCTTTCCCTTAAACCACATTAATGTATTTGTACCACATTAATAGATAATTTCATGTTTACTTATTTTTTTAACCTCATAGCCACACTTCTGACCTCTAATTGAACATAAATACCTTTCATGGGCAGACAAAGTGTCATTTCGTTTACTTCCTACTCCACACCCCGGAGAACCATGTGCGTATGCCACGTGCTTCATAAATGCCTAGTTGGTGACATCTTCACAGGAAGGAAGGATTCATGGCTTTCCTGGGCAGTGTCAATCAGTAGCTGGGCTTGGCCAGTGCCCAGTAGCAGTTCTGCCAGTGTGATCCTTGCTTTGTATTCTGGAATGTTCAGCCTACTTTATAGTCACTTGGTCCCAGAAGTTTGAACATCTTTTCTCATGGTGAACTTCCCAACCTGGCATGGCTGTAGCTTGGAACTCTGCTATATGACTGGCCTTGAGATGTCCTTCCCAGGCCTATGTTCTCAGTGACACGGTGTTCTCACACAGTACTTCTGGTACTTCGGCTAATCTGACTTCTTTGGCTGGGGCCCAGTGAGGGCCTCTGTAACCCTGTATTCTGAGCCAAGGAAAGTCATGTTATAGCAAAGATCTCGCAAAACGAGAATACCCAACTACGCTTTGAAAAGAATTTCAGAAAATTCTGAGTCAGGCTTGCCATCTGCTGAAACCTTTTTTTTTTTTTCTACCAGCCCCACCCACATGGATTCATGAGATCCCTAATCCACTCAGAACCACATCCCTGTCTCCTCCCCACCTCCTAAGTGAGAGGGAACATTCACCTGGTTGCAGTCACGCCTACTTGGAGTTTATACTGCAGAGAATTTCTAAGGAAACCTAACAAAAGGTAAATGAAAGGAGAGGCTCTGGCAATTGGATCCTTACAGACTCACCACTGAAATTCTACTAATCCAGGAGAGGGCCCTATTGGTACCCCTACAGAGGACATGGGAAAACAACGGTTATTGGTTCTAGGAAATGAAAAATCCCAGCGCTGCTGAGAGAAAGCTGAGTCAGATTGGCTAGAATGCTGCTCCCAGAGATTCTGGCTCAGTAGGGCTAAAGCCCACCTGGGAATCTGATGCAGAAAGTCTATGGACTGCGCTGTGAGAAACCCAACATTTGTAAATCTCAAGGGCAGACGTTGGTTCTGCAGCACCTTCCATCACCCTCACTGCCATCACTACCACCATCTAGGAAATATATATTGTCTGATGGCCCGGGTTCAACTCACTGCAAAGCTAGCACATTCCTTGCTAGACCACATGAAATTCCAGGGACATAAATTCAGGTGTATGCATGTGCACCTGAAATATGGTAGTGAGACTGAGGAACTGAAAATTTTCATTTTCTTGCTTTTTAACTAATTTGAGTTTAAACGTAAATAGCTACATGAGTCTAGAGTCTACCGTGTTACATAGGGTAGAATTTGAGGCAGGAAGGAAGAACTCGTTCAGCTCCTGGCTTTGGATCAGATCACTGTTTCCCAAATCCACCCTATTGGAAAATACCAAGTCTAAGAGCTGGGAGAATCTGGACATACCTAGAATAACTTGGATGGTATGTGAGAATTGGCCATTTCTCCCACCCCTCCCAGTACACAGCTTGGTACTGACCTTGATGATCACCAACCTCCTTCCAGAAGGTCCTATACTGGGAGGGTTTAGGCTGCCTTTCTCAGGAATCCTTGGAGACCAAGGATGGGACTTTGTGCTACTGAGAATGGGGAAAATTGAGGGTGATGATGAAGTCAGCCCTTTGGGCTACTATAGACGAATTGCCTGACAGAACCCTAGCAATGTGGTATAGTAGGGAAGAATCTGGGCCCCGAAGCCGGGAAGCCTGGGTTAAGTCTTACCTTTGCCACTTGACATCTGCATAACCTTGAGCAAATTATTCCTCTAAACTTCAGTTTCTTCATCTCTACGATGGGGCTGATAACAATAGTTCCAACTTCATGAGGTTGCAAAAGGTTAGCAGTTCTTATATTCTTTAGTCTTCTGACTCCTTTCCACTCTGAAAAACTAATGAGGACCCCCTAAAAGGACCTTTCTTTGTGAGTTGAATATCTCTGTAGTATTAGAAATAGAAATAAGAACACTAAAAGATATTAATTTATTTAAATATAAAACCATTACATAGTAGCATAACATATTTTTGTGGAAAATTACTGTGTTTTCCAAAACAAAAGTAGTGAAAAGTGTGACATTGTTTTACATTTTTGCAGATCTCTTTCATGTCTGGTTAAGAGAAGACAGCTAGGTTCTTATCTCTGCTTCTGCGTTCCTTCTATGGAATGGTTATGTTATGTTTACACTATGTTGTTTTGGTGAAAGTATATGATGAAAATTTGGCCTCACTCAGGTTTTTAATTGGGAAAGAGAGAAATATTTTCATAGTCTTTTCAGATAATTGTGGATTTTTTTCTTTGCTACATAAAACTTGAAAATTGAGTGGTTTTTAAACCACTCAAAATTACGTGATTAATTGCAATGTGGAATCTGAAGCCATCAATAAACTTTCCATATTTTTCACACTAAAATCTATTGTTTTAGCATGTACTTTTAATGCATCATTTACCCGTGAGTAATTTTGTAACGTCATGAATTAGTCACTTGGGAAATATTGATTCATTAGTTCTGGTGACTTTCCAAATGTTATATTTTATTAAGCAATAACAAAAGAGCATAGGTGATGATATCACCACCAATATCATCCGAAGTTTTTAAGTATTGGCAATCTTCTAGGACAGTAGTGTTTGCATTCCTCTTGTGGCCCACAGGATCTTAGGTTTATCCAAAGAATAAAACAAGATGAAGATGGCAATTAATGACATCGGTTTTTTGTTTTTAATTTTTTTAAGTTTATTAATTTATTTTGAGAGAGTGAGCATGAGTGGGGGAGGAGCAGAGAGAAGGAGAGACAGAATCCCAAGTAGGCTCTGCACTATCAGTGGAGAGCCCGATGCGGGGCTCAAACTCAATAACTGTGAGATTATGGCCTGAGCTGAGATCAAGAATCAGACACTTAACCAACTGTTACGGAGCCCCTAGGTTTTTGTTTTGTTTTGTTTTAATTTTTCTCTGTTGTTTTTTCTAGTAATTAATTTTGTTACATCTGGGATGTTTACATTTTGAAAAACCTTATGGGAAAAATGTCCGTTTTTTTGTTCAGTAACCTGGATGTTGGAGTATGTACTTCTGTCATTTCTATGCAGTCCAGAGATGAAGGATTCATGAAGAATAATCAGGTTTACTATAGAGGATATCTTGGCACATAGTTAGAATGATTTTGACTTCCATGTAGAAAAAGAAGTGGGATGATTTGTTCAGGAGCTAGGTAAGTGCTAGGCCCCAAACTTTAGGCATAACAAATCACCTCAGATCTAAGTGGCTTAGTACAAGGAAAGCATTTCTCATTTCTTGTGCTTTCTGTGGGTGAAGAATTTGGGAATTGTGCAGCTGGGCAATTCTGGCTAGGGGGCTGCATGAGGTTTCAGTCAGAAACGGGGCTCTCAACAGGAGAGTCTGCATGCAGACTTCTCCATAATGCTCCTTGAGTATCCTAATACATGCTGACTAGCTTCCCCCAGAGAAAGTCACCCAAAAGAGGGCAAGATAGAAACCACATGTCTTTTATGACATAGCCTCAGAAGTTACATGTCATTTCTGCAATATCCTATCAGTTATACAGACCAGCCCTTTTTAATGCAGAAGAGACTACAAGGGTGTGAATATGAGGAGGAGAGAATTGTTGGGGGCCATGTTGGAGGCTGACTACCACAGGCTATTTTAGGTATAGGGTTGCCTTTTCCACCTGCAGAGCCTTTATCTAGGCTCCGTTACCAAGGAGCTTACAGAATACCTATTCAGGAGCATGGAAACCCATACAACTTAGTGTCAGACCAGGGGACCTATTTCCTAGTGAGGGAGGTATGGGAGCAGGGCATGATAATGGGGTCCATTTTTGTATTGGATACTGTACCATCTAGAAGCAGCAGGTGTCTTAGGTGGCACAGTCTTCTAAAATTGCAGCAGAGGCTCCGGCTCAGAGCTAATACTTTAGGATGATGGGCTGTCATCATTCAGCATGTAGTATGGGTATTAAGCATAGGCATCTATATGATGCTGTGTCACCAACAAGAACAAATGGGTCTAGGAATCAAGCAGTGGAAGCAAGAGTGATCTCACTGGTGAATTTTATGTTCTTGTCCATTTAAGTCTATTTCCATAGAGTCAAAGTCTTGATCCCCAAGGTAGGAACATTTTTGCAGGGTACACAGCAGGGTGCCCATTGAACTACAAGTTATAGTTTATGTCCAGGTTCCAGTAGGCAAGAAGGAAGTCATCATACTGACAATGGTAATTTACTGTTAGTCTGGATCCTCTGAAAACCAGAGACCACAGCAGGATTAAACACGTAAGGATTTTATTGGAGCAAAAGCCAAAGGAAGAAAATGAGTCATGTGGGGTTGGGAGAGTGGTAAGACTGTGATGCAAGTCTGATCCTGAAGGAAAGTGGAGAGGGACCGAAGTTTGAGTGGAAGGGTCCTAGACCGCTGTGCAGTCGTTAGAAGTCTCAACAAGGCCAATGGGAGCCCTTAACCCAAAGTCAGCCACCAGAAGAGTCCCATGTTTCCCAGGAAGGGCCACCATAGTATGCCTGCAGTGCCCAGTCATTGGCCAAGAGCAGCCTGTGGGAAGGAAGTGCAGCCTCAGATTTCAGAGCCAGCAGCTGGGGCCCTTGGTCAGTTACACTCCCTGAGGTTGGAGTTCTGCTGAGTGCATTCTCATGACTGCCATACTGACCCTGGTTCACAGGAGGAGGTAAGACTGCTTTTATACAAGGAGGAAATGAGGAATGCATGTATAACCTCCTGCCACTTCATTGCCCCTTTACAACTGTGAATATATGAATATGTGTGTATATTTATCCATATAGGATTATAAGACAAAGAAGAAAAATATGGAGGATACAAATTAACTCGTGAACATGGTATAGAAGATAATATTGATTTGCTGACAGAAGCCATTCTCGATCCCCTTTTCCGTAGCCACTTTCCAGTCAGGGATGGCCATGTGACACAGTTCTGGCTTGAGAGACATAAGCACAAATGTACTGGTTGTCATGTCTCCCCACCCCACCCCAGCTTCCTCACCAGGATATGTGCTCAATGCATGAAGTTGCAGCAGCCATTTTGAGACAATGAAAGAAAGGCCAAAAGAATTGTCAGCAGTAGAGTAGCTTCAGAACTCATTATGAGAAAAAACTAGATAGCTATGTTTTACTCACACTAAATATATGTTCTGTCATATAGAATACTTTTGGTTATGTGAATTCATGTGATGAAGGGGTAAGTCAAGACTTAGAAAAGCAAATATAAGTAAGGCCCACTTAAAAAATCATACGTATGATCACTTGTAATCATTTACATGCATAGGTCAGTATATGTTTTGGTAGATGTAAAAACCAGTAAAATGATTAAATATTTAAAAAGTAATAATATTGCCATTTAAGCTATTTTTAAACTTTATTGGTATGTTAGTTATATTTTTAAAATTTCATTATTTTAGTTATACCTTATTTAGCCATTTTTAATATTCTTTCTGTGCCAGATCTTGATTTTACTCATCTTAAAAAAAAACAAAAACAAAAACTTAGATTATGTAGACCTTCTTTACTGTTGATTTTCTAATTCATAAAATCCTTACTTACCTTTGTCATTTCTTTCCTTCTACTTATTTTTGGGATACTCTGTTCATTTTCTAACTCTTTGAGTTGAATGCTCAATATTAATTGTTAGCTTTTATTTATTTATTTATTTGAATGTAATAGATCCTGGCCAAAACATGAATTTTGGTCTAATGCAATTGGCTATGGGCTCCCATTTTCTGCCCAGCCTCTGTTCTTAATCAGGAAGTGGATTAAAGTTCTCATCCTCTGTGTACGTGGGAGAGGACTGGGCAAGGGTGAAATGGCAGGCAATGGAGACAGGAGGTGTGTCCTCAGCCATTTACTCCGCCCAGAAGTCTTGTCAGTAGTAAGCTCCAGTAGATAATCACCACCAGGTGGTGCCCAACCTCAACGGGGACCATTATTTTAGAATGTGATCAGAAAGGGGATCTCTAGATCTCCTTGCCCATGGACTTTTTTTCTTTTCTTCTTTTTTATTAAACTTTTTTTCTCTTGTTACATTGTTTTCATTACACTATTCCTCCTTATATTTCAAATATTTTACTAGTTACAGTAAAAATTTTATCATACATACTTCACTAGTTATTCAATCTTTATTTAATTTCCTTGCCCAAATACAAGGATTTAAGATACTTCCTCACAATTTCCATTTCAGTGGTCTTCAGTATTTCCTTTAACTTGCTTTTGGCTTTCCAAATTAGCCTTTATTATCGTTGCTGTTGTTTCAAGGCAATACTCATTTGTCTGCTCATTTCTTCATATTTATTTGCAGCTTCAACTTGGGTTTCTTTCTAAAATACATTCAATTAGTAGCCTTTCCAGCAATGGATATCAGGGATAAATTTCTTTAGACTAATTTTAAAAATACCTTTATTTCGTCTTCATTCAGGAACAACAGTTTAGTTGGGTATAAGAGAAACTCTTCTACTTTGCTAGTGATAATTTTGTGGTCAACCTACTTATCATTTCTTTTTAGGTTTTCTGTCTTTTCAGGAGCTTTTAATAGTTTCTTTTGTTTGTTTAAAAGTTTGGCTCCAATGTATGTATCTGGATGGTTTTTTTGTTTATTTTCTTTTATGCTACTTGGGACTCAATGGCCTTCTTAAATTCTGGAAAATTGCCTGCTATTATTTCTTTGAGTTTCTTCAAACCCCCTTCCCTCCATTCTCTTCTGTAATTTATATTTGACTTAGATTTAAAAATCCAATATGTCAGTCAACTCTCATGGTCTCTTAAACTCTGATATTTTCTGTTCTTATTTTTCTGTGTTCTATTATTGATGATTTTCTCAAACCAATCTACCAGTTCACTAGTTCTTTTTAAGTACATCTCCTCTGCTATTTGATTTAAAAATTTTAATGATTTTACTTTTCAGTTCTAGAAGTTCTACTTGATTATTATTCAAACTTCTCACTTAAATTTTTGAGTCCTATCATTTTGATTTTTGTTATGCTTTCTTTTATCCCCTCCATTTAAACTTATTTTTCTGTGTCTTTCAGATTATTCTGTTATTTTAGTTCTTGGGCTCATTGTTCTTCCATGTGTTGTATCAGCTGATACTCCTCCCCGATACTTTTTCATCATGTGGTTAGTACATTTTTTAGTACCGTAAGCTTTTATTTTTTCCATTGTTAAGAGTTTCATTTACCCTGGATTGTGGGCAACTTTGTATTTATTTCTCCAGGTTCCCATGGTTTATACTGGTCATGGACCAGTAATGTTAATTTCTTGCTTGAGATTCCTATAACATGTAGGTAGCTTAAATTCATACCCCATACCTAGGGTTGGGATTTGGGCTTGGGACTTTTCACAAGATGCATATTTTTTCCCACTTAGAGCTCAGAAAGCTTCCTTGTGGCTTCTCTGGGCAGTAGACAGAATTCTGTAAGTGCTCCATTCAAGTCCTGGGAGGATTTTTAGAGTCTCAGTTTTAAGCAAAGGTCTCAGTTTCAGCCTGAACAGCCTCCAGGCCAGATTAACTGTGGGATCTGTATCCAGGCCTGATTTCTTTCTTGGTCCCTTACGTGTCAGCTGGAGCCCCACATCTCTGGTTTTGAATTTCCTTTTGTTTCTGGCACCCGGGAACCATCTTGGCCTTTATAGAGGCTGTGAATTTTAGAGTTTTAAAATATTTATCCAGAATTACATGTATTTGTAGTGGGGAAGAGTCTTTGTTAAGTCAGGCTTCCTTATTACCAGCCCTGAAGGCCTTCCATACCTTGGATATGCATTTCTCATTAAATTAATCTGGACAAATTCCCCTGACCCTCACTGATCTCACAGCCCAAAGAAGTTGGATGAGCCAGGAACATAACGTGGCCTACTTGAGTTTCCTTTTCCATTTCATTTGCATCATTTCTCAGAAACAATCCAAGAAGGATGGAGCTAGAAGGGACCTTCCAATCTTCTTGTCTGATATGCTCATCAGCAGATGAGGAAGCAGGGCCTAGCTGGGACTCTGGATTTTGGATTATGTGTCTGGAACACATTCAAATTCACTATCTGGAGCTGAGCGTAGGAAAAGGGGCACTAGATTTGGAATCAGAAAACGGAGATTTGCAGCCCAGATTTGCCACCTAGCAGCTGTAGGATCTTAGACAAGTCACTTAGCCCTTTGAGATCGAGTGTGCTACCTTTTAGATAGAACGGAGGCAGAGTACCTGGGATTGTTGATTCAGCAGTGTGAAAGTTCTTGGTACAGAGTAGGCATTAAAGAATTCTTTCTTCCTTATGATTAAGATACCCCCACCCCCTCTTAGAAATATCTCTTTGCAGCTATTCATTCTTACAGAATCTGCCTGGAAAAGCTCACAAATACCTGGAAACTTATCAAATTGAAGGTGTAAAATTGGGAACCAGGAGGTTATTTTATCTTTTCTCTTTTTTTTTTTTTCCAACTCCTGAAACTTTGTTCCTAAAGGCTAAGGCAAATCTGTCTTAAAGAGTTATACATAGGCTATACAATTGTAAGGAAAGCCATTGCAATCTCAAAATGGTTTTTATTTAAAGTTTCGCATTCACTGGTTTCACATTCAATGGCCCATGGCTTTCTTGTGGTGATCACTGAGTGGATTCTAGACCAGGGGTTGTTAGCAAACTTATACTGTAAATGGCCAGATAGCATATATTATAGGTTTTGAGGGCCACAAATGGTTTCTGTCACATATTCTTCTTTGTTTTGTTTACAGCCCTTCAAAAACATAAGAAACATTCTTATATTGTAGACTATACAAAAATAGGCCACGGGCTGGGTTTGGCTATGGGTCTGGCTGTAGTATGGAACCTGTTGTGGACTAACATAGCCTTCTGACCAAGTCCATGAAGACCCTCTTGATTTCAGCAAATCTTGCTCAGCACATAGGGGCATTTAGCCTAATTACCCTACCAAGTTTGTGCAACCATCCTTTGTCCTCCACTCTCTTTGTCCTCCACCCCACCAGCTCCTGATTTTTAGGCTAGTTTTCTAGGAAAGAGAAGGATAGCTCATTGGATCACTCATTGATTGGGTTTCCATCCATCTAATCAATGACTTTACTTTTCGATCAGAAAGTGATTTCCTAGGTGGTTAAATTAATGCTTCCCAACATTTTCTATGACATGGCACATTTGGAAAATGATAGTAGGTTGTAAAGCTCAAGATTGTGGGATTTTGAAGGGGGGAAGTGAACAGAAGAGGGTTGAACAGATGTAACTGTTCATGTCCAGAGACAACTAGGCTTCGGGACTCCAAATGCTCCAGGAGGTCGGCGGGATCAATGTCTCAGCAAAGCTATTAGGAATATAGCAAAATAGTGACAGGCATAGTGAACGTGGAAGTCAATCTCATATTTAAATCCTGGCTTTGCTTCCTGCTCATGATATGACCTTGGCAAACTTTTTAACCTGCTCTCTCTTAATTTCTTCATCTGTAGAATGAGAATAATAATAAAAGTACCTATTTTATAATATCTATTTTCATATAAAAATGTGTATGTAATTTATGTATGTAATGCCCTTAGGAAGGTGCTCAGTTATCAATCCTAAGTAGAATGCATTCTCCCCCTCTTTTAAGTCAATAATAATTTTGTATTAAATGAATTTTATTTATTGAAGAAAGTCTCTAGGAACCAATAACTTCTAGCCCTTTGAACTTTAGTTTAAAACTTAAATAGTTTAAAAATTATCGTTTTATTATAAAGTTTTTTTTTTCACTTTGTCTTCCAAGCTTAAGCCTTTGTGGCCTGCATTTTTTTGTAAATCTGTTTTTGTTGTTCAAACCCTCAATGTCGAGGAGTTCCAGCCAGTGATGCACAGAGAACACCATGATAAGTAGCAACCCGCAGTTCTTTCAGGCCAGTCTCCCTGCTTTCTAGACACATACAGCACTCCATGAAGGGTTAAGCAATCATATAGGGTAAGAATTAAACAGAAAGTATGAGATGATATGAAAAAGTCTGGCACATGGTATGGGTTTGCTACATATTGGGCAAACACTTTTAGTAAAATTGGGTTGAGAAGTGTGTCTTTAGTGCCAGCAATCAAGTCATTAATAACCACGATTTGCCGATGGATGCACAGCTGAGCCACCTGTGGGTAATCAGCACTTGGCCATGCCTAGAGAATGCATCCTCTGTCTCTGAGGCCACCAGCCCTTCCAGGGGTCCTGGGATACAACCACCGCCACTGCAGTGAGAGAGCAACAATGTCAGGAAGTGGAGGATCACCTTACAAGTGGAAACCACAGGAATCCCGGGCAGGCAGAAAGTAATCAGGAAAATTGTTTTTTGGCAAGGTGACACGGGTCAGCTCTTCTGGCCTCAAGAAGAGCGCTCTGAGATCCGTGTGGCTTTAATCACATTCAGTCACTCTGTGGTTATGGGATGGCTGGTTGCAATGTGTTCACAGTGCGATTTGCTTCACTATGCCTAGTACTTTGTGGGGGTGAAAAAGTAATGGAAGATTTCATTTCTTCACCTAAGATCCTAAAATTGGCTGGTAGGTCAGACTTCACACATATATAACACTTAAAGATACAAGTGATGGGGCCCCTGGGTGGCTTGGCAGGTTGAGAGTCCAACTCTTGATTTTGGTCATGGTCCCGGGGTCCTGGAATGGACCCCGTGCTTAGTGTGGAATCTGCTTAGGATTCTCTCTCACTGTCCCTCTGCTCTTCTCTCCCACCCACATGTGCTCTCTCTCTTAAATAAGAAAAATTTTTTTTAAAAAATTTAAAAAATAAAGATGCAAATGAAAAATCTCCAGAAACAGGAACTCCAGGATATAGGTCCTCCAAATTTCTCTAAAAAAAAAAAAATCCCATAAAACCAAAAAATGACAATAAGTATCTGTGATAAAGAGGGTTTGTGAAGCTTTAAATACTTCATTCTCTCATGAAGAGTCACAATATTAACCATGTTAAAGGGTCTTAGAAGTCTTGCAGTAAAGAATCAGTGGAGCTATGTTTCACAGAGTTTCACACACGTAATTGACCTTGGTACCCACTGCAGTGATCTGGAGTTCTTTGATTTTTTGGTTGAAAGCAACAGATACCAACTCTAGCTAAGAAGAGCAAAAGCAATATTCTGAAGAAATACTGGAAACTTCTAGAATTGTCAGGAATGCTGGAGAACCAACCTATCTCCTCATGTGGTTGCCTGAGAGCTGACATGACTTAGACTTACTACTTAAAACTGGATCACTGTGAAGGCTGGAGGGAGCCTTAGATAATACCAGTGCGGGGGACTTCACAGAGGAGGAAGCCGAAACTGGCAGAGGGGAAATAACTTAACTCAAGTCACCTTGGTGGTCATGTGAGTGTGAGGTAACTGCTACCTCCTCTCTTTGATTCTGATCTTTTCTTTGGAGGAATAAAGGGTGTTCATTTAAAGCACCGCACCCCCATTCCACATGAAAAAAAGGAGTCTGCATCCTGAATGTTTGCTTGGCAACCAAGAGTTTTTCACTGACACTTATTTCTACCTCTACCTAACTCAATGGGAGACCTTATATTTACAAAATGACCACATACATGTTTTAATTTATTTCCCTCTTATTTCCAAAAAGGAACTATTTTGAGGTGGCTTAACACATTCCTATGAAAGTAATTATGTTGGTCTTTTGAAAGTTGATAGTTTCTTGTGGTCATGGTTCATCCGAGGTTAGAGGTTCAACTGTCCTTACTTCCCTTTTTTCCCTCCCCATTACTGAAAATCTGGAGCAAAAGCAAAATCTCATCGTAAAGACTCACCTTCTCCACAGAACATGTTCTGCTACTTCCTCTCCTCATTTAGAGTTGTCAGATTAAATACAGGACTCCCTGTTATTTTGAATTTCAGATAAATGATGAATCGTATTTTGGTAGAAGTGTGTCTCAAATGTTGCATGAGACTGTCCTAAAAAAGTGTTTGCTGTTTATGTGGGATTCATACTTAACTGGGAATCCTGTATTTTTTAAGTTTATTTATTTATTTTTGGAGAGAGAGAGACAGCACAAGTGAGAGAAGGGCAGAGAGAGAGAGAGAGAGAGAACTCTGACAGTACAGATCCCGATGTGGGGCTTGAACTTGTGAACCGTGAGATCATGACCTGAGCTGAACCCAAGAGTCAGACACTTAACCAACTGAGCCACCCAGCCACCCGGGATTCCGTATTTTTACTTGCTAAATCTGGCAAGTGGAGCAAGGTTTTCCCTCGGTGACACTGTTTGCATCTTCTCAAGTCTCCCTTCTCTGACTGTACAGGGAAAGCTCTCAGCACTGTGTCTGGCACAGAGGTAGCACTCAATACAGTTAATAACTTGTTATCATTGTATTCTGCAGGTACTCTTGCCTTAGTTCTTTTAACACTTTAACACTTTCTTATGCTTATGTGGATTGATTTTGCCTTCACCATCAGTCTGCAAATCTAATGTTAGGAGGAGCTGTGTTCTTACACTTAGCAACTGGATGTTGTTGGTGTTTAATTAATGTTGAATGAAAAAAGAAGGAAATAAAGCCACTCGTACAGGAGGTAGGTGATATAAGAAATAATATAAAGAGAATACTGAAGCTACATATCAAATAAATAGTGCTTTTTCAGTCTGTTTTGGCATCTGACAGTCTTGGGTATAAAATCATAGATCCACCACTTAACACTCATATGATCTGGGACAAACTGTCATCTTTGAGATTCAAGTTCCTTATCTGTGGAATGGGGAGAATTCATTTTCCCAGCACTATGAGACTGTTCTTGCCTCGGCCACAGAAAGAAGAATCAGTCCCGGGATCCCTGGCTGGTTTGGAGGGGACTTCCACATGTGCAGAACCTCACCTGTCTTTAGCCAATTCGCCACATTTATGCAGCGTGAGGTGGAGGCTCTAGGGTAGTTTCCTAGAAGAACAGAACTTACCTTTTAAGGCACCCCTTCTTTTCCCCTTTACCTGTTTTAGGAGAGAGTCTTCATATACTTGCTTCTCTTTCTGTCTTTTTCCATCTTCTCACACTTGCGTTTCTTTTTAATTTTTTTCCCTTAGCGAGCAGTGACAGGCCTCAAGTTCCAGAGTCTCCTTTTTTTGGCACCAAGCAGTGTTTATTTCTTCTTTTCCCTGCCTGTGTGAGAAAGGAAAGGCTGGAGGGCTGAAGTTTGTCTGGCTCTCTCATCTGGGGAGCCCTCTCTCCGTGTGTGGGTTTGTCACTGGGGTACGCATCCCGCCTTCCAAAACATTTTGGACAGAATGTAAACCTTTTTTGGTGATTCCGAATTATCATTATGGACTGTGGCTTTGCAGAGACCTGGGACTTTGAGATTTTGACTAAGAAATCAATCTATAACAGGAAGAGAAAGAAAATTTCCATGCTTAACTAAGCAGAGTTTACTGTAGTTTAATCAGAGACTTTTAGCTCCCTTCACCAAAGGAAGACTTTCACCCAAGAGCAGGTGGTCAGTAGGTAATACAGGACCTTAGCTCAAAGAGACAGATACAATCCTCCAGAAGTGTCCCAGTTTGAAAACGGATAGTTGTGCTCTGGGAAAGAAATCTGCCTTGAATCTCCTACCAATGCAGAAAGTCAAGTCCAGAGGGAAGTGGTTAAGAGCTGTGGGCTCTCAAGAAACTCTCTCGGTCCCAGTCCCAGCTTTGCCTCTCACTGGCTGTAAGATCTTAGGAAAGATGCTTAACTGCATCTGGAAGATGAGAATAATAGCAGTAACGGCCACACAGGTTTTATGAGGGTTAAATGAGATAATGCAAATAAGCAAGGATGGCACAGAAGCATTCAATAAGTATTAACTCTTATGACTCTCATAAAGAGTGGAGCCAAAATTGGACTCCAAATCCTACTTTTTTTTTTTCCCATTTCAGCACAGAGCCACTGCTCTGGAGAGAAGAGAAGTGGAACGTGGGAGCATCAATGGGATCCCCAAAATTATATCCCTAGTTAGAAATTTCACTAATTGATTAGTCAGGTTGTAGGTCTTGCTGCTAAAAACCAAAACATCAGTGGCTTAAGCAAGACAGATTTGTATTCTTATCAAGAACCAGACCAAGCATAAGTAGTATAAGGTGATTTGGTGACTCTGTTGCATCAGTGACCAGACTCTTTCTTGTTGCTCTGTCATCCTAAATATGTGGTTGTTTGTCCCAGCTCCAGACACCATATTCCACACTGAAGCCAGCAGATGATGAGAACAGAGAGCATTAGACTTCCTTTCAAACATAGGCATGACCTGGAAGTTGTCCCTATCACTTCCATACACACCCTGGCCACACTCAACTGCAGGGGAGGATAGCAAAGTATAGTCTTTGTTTTGAGCAGTCATGTGCTCAGCTGTATACTAAAATAAAATAAGAAGGATGGTTATTGGAAGCTTAGGTGAAATAGTTCTTTCTTAATATTTATCTATCTATCTATCTATTTATTTATTTATTTATTTATTTATTTTGAGAGAGAGAGAGAGTGCGAGTCAGGGAGAGAGGCAGAGGGGGAGAGAGAGAGAATCTTAAGCAGGTTCCACGTCCAATGTGGAGGCTGAGTCGCAGGGCTTAATCCCATGACCCTGAGATCATGACCTGAGCCGAAATGAAGGGCTGGGCACTCAACCAACTGACTAAGCCACCCAGGTGTCCCTAGATGCAATAGTTCTTTCAACTGATTTATTACCTTTGTCCTATTTTGAAGCTAAATTGATCATTGATTCCACTCCCATTCTAGAGTAGAGTAAGTGGACCTGTTTATTTCATCATTAAATATCTTAGACTGCAAGGATTCTTGGATTCCCCTTTTATTCATGTTTTTACTGCCTTTTATTTTCTATCTCCTTGCCGGCTATCTGTTGGCATTTTCCTTGGCATACAGGGAAGCCATTGGAGGCTCCCCTCTCCCAAGCCTGCCTCATCCTTCTCTTTCTTTACACACTTAAAATTTGCACTTGTTTTTTTTTTTTCTTTTTTTGTCTAGAAAGAACTGTATGCAGTGCGAAAGGAAACTGGTTTGAGTGAAAGCTAAGTTATCCCCACTTTTTGTCCTAAGTCCATGCTGGCTATTTGGGAGTGCTTCTTGCTTGCTTCCTGGTTCTCTGTTACTAGACCAGCTGAGATTGCTAAGTAAGCAAAGAGTCTCTGTATTAGAAGAAGAGAGGAAATGTGAGGAGACCAGTGATGGGGGAGAAAGAAGCAATCAGAAAACAGCCCTCATCTAGCGAATTTTGCCAGGATAAAAAAAAAAAAAGAGTAAGAATAGAAAGATGAGGCAGATGCGGAATATAGCAGGCATAAAACTATGGGGGAGGTAAACAAATACTCAGAGCTCAAAAGCAGCTTGCTTAAACTTTGAAATACAATTATAGTTCCCGAATGTGGATGTCTGGGGTGATCCTCACTACCATGATTTGTTCTGATTTGAAGCACAATCTGGGGGTGGGGAAGGGTCTCTGGTTTGTTAAGACTGTGGTTGTGTTGGGGAATGCAGGATCTGGAGCTAGCGCGCAGTTCATCATCCTGCAGGCTGAAAAGAAGGCCATTGAGATGCTGGTCACCACGGACTCTGGCGAGGAACAATCGGGAAGCTGAATGCTGGTCTTCGCGCAGGCCATTCTAATCACTGATCCTCTTTGTAACGGTCAATTTACATGTTAGAAGATCTAAAAGGCAGGAAGCATAGAAATGGGCTTTGAATTTTCTTCCTTAGAGTTTGTTTCCAATTAATCTTTCTGAGACAAGAATCGCAATCCACTGCAGACTGTTTTGAAGCTTTCAAGAGCAGGTTTTGCTACTTGGGACAAGATGCTAACATATTAAAAAGGAAGCAAACAACTTTGTGTTGGTTGGGTCTCTTCCCCCCAAATATGAAAAACAGTACAGAAAGGCAATACAGAAATCTCGTGTATGGTAGACTTCTGGCAGCTGTCTTAGAATCACAAGACTAGAGAGAACTAGCCAGATTTTTTAGAAATGAAGAAAGTGAGGCCCAGAGTGGCCAAGCCATTCTCAGAAAGTTGCTCAGCAAATGGGTGGTATAGCAGGAACTACAGCTCTGTCTCCTGACCTTTCGCCATATCCTGCTGGCGCTTCAACAGAATTTATCTGTAATGTACAGAAAGGGTTGCATACCAAGCCTGATGAGTTTCTTTGACATTTCTTTAAAAAGCCTACACTTTACATGAGTGGAAAGGTTTTGTGTTCAAAGAGAAACAGTGCAACCCAGAGAAGCTGTCCTTGATCCTACGTGGACGCAGTTGGCTATGATCTCAAAGGAGATAACAGGATGTTTCCTACTCCTGAGTCTTTCTTATTTCTCTTGCCTCTGGCCTGAAAACTGTCCTATTATTATTTCCCAAAGCAAAGATATTTAACAGATGGTGGTTTCTCCTTCCCACTCTGGTTAAAATGCAAACATTAACTGGGAAGAGAACCTCCTACAATTATCAGCTACTGATGTTCACCATGAGGGGTTTCAGCCTTTTTTGGGGTCATAGACATATTTTAGAATCTGATGAAATGTATGGCTCTTTTCCCCAGAAAGTGCACAAGCAAAATTATAATGTCTTAGGGTCTTCACTGACCTCTGAAGCCCATCTTTAAAACCAGGTAAAGGACTCCTGTTTTTAAGTAAATTAGCTTGTCCTAATAGCTGGCTGGTCTTCACAAGCACAGCCTAATGGGCCTGGAACTAAGTTTCCATGGGAGAAAAAAAGCCCAAAAAGAGTTCCCCTGAAGGAGTAAGAAGCCAAGATAGAGTCCTGGGCAAGCTCGAGGGAAGGGGACAAAAGAGAAGAATCAAAGAGAGGTTCTCAGGGAGGTTTGGAGGGAAGCCAAAGATAAACTTCTTGACTTCATCGCCTTGTCTAGGGTTGGCGTGATTATGATTTCCAGGCTTATTTAACTTACTTAGCTGACCTCTGTGATTATTCTAAAGTCACACATCTTCCTGGAATCCTTCCCCAGTACACACTGACTCTCAAAGGCAGCCCTGTGCAAGTGAATAAGATATCTAGCTGAGAGCTGAGTCCTTGTTTCCTGGCACCTAGCCATTTTATGCTGCTCACGGATCTTTTGGATCCCTAAAAGAGGTGGGAAGTTCCTTGCAATAAGCCATGGGGAGATGATATATCACCAAAACCCAGACATGATCTTGGCAAGCTCACCAGGTAGTGATGTATTGATAAACATCAAAAGAATTCATGAATTCCAAGAAAGAAAGTGATTTGGAGTAACTCCAATAAGTCAGATTTTTTTTTCCTTTTTTTTTAAAGACAGAAGGTGATTTGTATTGCCCAGCAGGACATGGTTGAGAAATGTGTTCAGGCTCCTCTGATCAGTGGGAAGCCACAGAGAGGGACCTAAGCTGCCAGGACATATATGTACCCTGGAATCCCTGGCAGTTCCAAAGAAGTGAGTCTGGGATGAAGCTTACGTGGCAAGCAGTCACTTCAGTAGTGTGAAAAGTTGCAGCAAGTCATGGGCCACTTATCAGGACTCCATTATTGCCATTTCAATGGGCAGCTTCTCACAGACTGGGAATCCCTACAGAAGGAAAGGCAGAATGTGGGAATCTCAATTAAAAGCAGTTGGAAAATAGGACTGGATTCTGGGAATCCAGGTGGCTGGCTGCTTAATTTATGCAAAGTGTTCTATAGTCTGTAACACCCGTTGGGTAGCCAGTATCCCTGTGTGGCTTTTAGTACTTGAAATAAAGCTAGTGCAACCAAGGAGGACAAAATCTACTTTCACAAAGTGATCCTTCCTGTAAGGACATGGATGGTTTGGACAGACCATTGCTCCCATGATAACATGCAGGTAAAAGTAGATAAACTAAAAAAAAAAAAAAAAAAAAAAAAGAAAGGAAAAGAAAAGAAAAGAAATATACATATTAAAAAGACATTAGAGAGCTGTGGACATGAATAAGTCCAAGGGAATCAAATTTCAGAAAGGGATGAGTCCTTCATAAGTGAGAAGAGATGGGGGGGTGTCTAGGCACATTTGCAAGTCAAGATATGACGGGAGGAACATAAAAATGTCACGCACAGAGGGGCTCTGGGGGACATGGAAAAGTTCCCCAAGTTCTGCACGCAGAGAATTCTATAACATCTGAAAACATATCTCACTCTAGAGACATTTGCACAGATCACAACAATTTATTTTAATTTTCTTAAAAAAATTTTTTTTATATTTATTTTTGAGAGAGAGAAAGAGAGACAGTGGGAGTGAGGAAGGGGCAGACAGAAAGGGAGACACAGAATCGGAAGCAGGCTCCAGGCTCTGAGCTGTCAGCACAGAGCCCTACACAGGGCTCAAGCTCTGGAACTATGAGATCATGACCTGAGCCAAAGTCGAATGCTTAACTGACTGAGCCACCCAATGCCCCTTTAATTTTTTTTAAGTTTATTTACTTATTTTGAGAGAGACTGATACAGCATGAGTGGGAAAGGGGCAGAGAAAGAAGGAGGATCCCAAGCAGGCTCCATGCTGCCAGCGCAAAGCCAGACGTGGTTCAAACTCATGAAACTGTGAGGTCATGCCCTGAGCCAGAGTCAAGAGTGGGAAGCTTAACCGACTAGCCACCCAGGTGCTCTGGCCACAATCACTGTTAAAGACTTGTGTTCTTTCTGAGAAACATAAAATGGGTGTGTCTTCCAATGACTGACATTTCAAGATATGAAATATAATAGCAGTCATGGCTTTTTTCTCATGTAAGAAAGAAATTAGCTGTTGAGATCAAGAAATTTGAACATTTCAACTAAGGCTTTTCTCTTATTTCTTGAGACAAGGCTTTGAGAAAATGCTTTGATAGATTTTGTGGCACAAATACAATGGAATATGAAATAGCCACTACAACTCTCATTAGAGTATTTTTATGGTCTAATTATTTATGATAAATAATTATGATAAAATGTTAAATGAAAATATAACACAAAATGGCACTATTCCTTGAATAAACGTGCACAAAAAATTATATTCACGTGGAAGGCAATTTAGAAAAATTAAATACCAAACATTATTAGAGGGACAGAATATGATTTTTTAAAATGCGTATTTATTTTTGAGAGAGAGACAGAGCAGGGGAGGGGCAGAGAGAGAGGGAGACATAGAATCCAAAGCAGGCTCCAGGCTCCGAGCTGTCAGCACAGAGCCCAATGTGGGGCTCAAACTCATGAACTGCAAGGTCATGACCTGAGCTGAAGTTGGATGCTTAACCAACTGAGCCACCCAGGTGCCCCTAGAGGGACAGAATATGATATTAGTACAGTCATATCTGTGTGTGTATATCTATATCTATGTCTATGTCTATATCTATATCTATATCTATATATCTATATCTATATCATCTATATCTATATCTATATCTGTCTATATCTATATCTAATCTATACCTATATCTGTATATACATTATGTTTCAGTAAAAAGCTTCGAGAGGTGCTTGGGTGGCTCAGTCAGTTAAGCGTCTGACTCTTGATCTTGGCTCAGGTCATGATCTCACAGTTTGTGAGATCGAGCCCCACATAGGGCTCTGTGCTAACAGTGCAGAGTTTGCTTGGGATTCTCTCCCTCTCTCTCTGTTCCTCCCTGCTCTCTCTCTCTCAAAATAAATAAATAAACTTAAAAAAAACTTCTTTGAAAAACTCTTAGTTACAATCAGACATTGAGGGGCACAGAGCATGCCTCTGGGAAGGGAGACCACATGAGCCATGGTGCTTGGGGGGCAGGGTGCAGGGCGTGTTCTTGTGCTGGCAAGCACAGAAGGACCCCCGTTGGCACTTTGGATGAGCCTATCTGGACCCAGGTAAGAAGACCCATAATTTTGTCATTTTTCACCTGTGATCATCCGCCAAGCCCTATGAGAAAAGAGTATGTGTCCAGTCTCTGACCCAGCATCCCAAAGGCATAACGTTGCTAGAAGACAGCAGAAAATAGAGGGCTTGTGACTACCCAAGACACTCATGATAAAGACAACACCGACAGCAGGGAAAAATGTCCCAAGCGTCGCTGTGGAGTAATATTGTAGCTTTGCCTCTGTCCATTAAAGTGAAAATGAAAGAGAAAAAAGCAGGCAAGTTAGATAAAGCCACAATCAATAACATCAACCATCAATGACAAATACCTATCAAGCATGTATCTTGTACCAGGCACTTTCTAGGGATTGGACCATCCCATAACTGGTAAGTGTTCTGTGGTCCTCTTCTTCCAGGCTCAGAACAGCACCATCTGTTGTAATTCCTACTTATCTTCCTGCTGTATCACTACAGTGCCTACTACATAGGAGGCCATCAAAAAATATTTTTGAATGACTGCCTGAATAAATAACTCCATTAATAATGTAGTAATGAGGCTGGCCTTGTGTATCTCTCAATGTCTAACCTCCACCTCCCCACCATGATGCTGCCCCCGTTTACTTGGCCCTCCCCTCAGCAGACACGGCGATGCTGCCTGGGCTCAGCCCAGGAAGACAAGGACTCTGGACCAGAGTCCTTATACCATCTCCACTGGGAAGGCCTGTGGATCCGAGGGTGGAACTTCCCTCCTCCACTCCCTGTCCTCCCTGACAAAGTTAGCACGGAAGATTTTGTTTAGATGTTGGTATTCTATAGTTTCAAACACAAGAATCAGGCAAGTCTCCTATACCTGCATGTTGCTGTCAATAGACCTTTTTGTATATATTCCCTCAGTTTTGGGGTTGTAATTATTAAGATTTTAGGGCTGTTTTTGTAGCATAATCTAACCTATCCAGACATATATGTGTGTGTTTATATATATACACTATAGTCGCATATAAGTTATGTATATATGTATGTATATATGTACACACATGTATACATATATGTATAGTTGCATGTAAGTTTTGTATTATGTATGTATACACGCACACACATATATGTATACATAAATATACTATTTACTATCAACTAGTAAGTATTTTTAATAAATTTTTAATTAATTTTTTTTGTTTTTACTATCAAATGAATCTAAACTATACTTTTTGCCTGATCAGTATTTACCCCTGCTTAGATACAAATATCCCCGCAAGGATCAGCATTTCTTAACTGACAGAAGCAATAACATGTGTCTAACACAGATTTCTTATCTACTAACATTCCATTATACTTTTAGCTCAACTTAGGGCTCACCATAGTCTTTTAGAATTTGAAGGCAGTTACAGCTTTTGTGCTTATTTGCATTTTTTTTTGCACTCTCCATATAATATGCTCTTAAGATTTATGGGAATTTCATTCCCTGATTTCTCTTCCTTTTCTCTCCTGGTCTTAAGGAGAACAGTTGATCAGTACATTCAAATTTATTCATACAGTTAATTCTTAATTACTGAGTAAGAGAGGAGGTATGGGTTACCCCATATACAAAGGAATATTATTCAGCCTTTAAAGAAGAAGGAAATTATGACATTTGCGACCACATGAATGAACGTGGAGAACATTATGCTAAGTGACATAAGCCAGACATAGTAAAGCATGTGCTGCCATCTCCCTTTTATGTGGAATCTAAAAAACTAATTGAATCCATAAAGGAAGAGGGTAGAATCGTGGTTGCCAGGGGCTGGAGGAAGGCAGGGCTAGTGCATATAAGGGCAAAATCCTGGGAACAGGCAGAGCAACGAGATACAAGGAAGCTGGAGCCCTGACTACTGGAGAGGAGCCACTATACCAGGTCCAACCTCTATGTGACAGAGAGATGAGTTTTTCTGTAGTGTAACCATTATTACTTTGGGTCTCCATTATAAGCATCTGATTCTGTCCTAACTGAGTGGTCTTAAAAGTGAGGTATAAGTTTCCCTGGGGGATAAATATCCTCTACGAGACATAAAGACTCATAGTTTTAAAAGAATCGAGTTCTGGGGGCACCTGGGTGGCTCAGTCAGTTAAGTGTAGGACTGATTTCAGCTCAGGTCATGATCTCACAGTTCGTGAGTTTGAGCCCTGCACTGGGCTGTGTGCTGATGGCACGGAGACTGCCCGGGATTCTGTCTCTCCTTTGGTCTCTTAAGGAGACTTTTAGACATTTTTTCCCTATCATTCGCATCATAAAATTTTAATTCCACATATATATTCCATATATCTTTTCATGTTCTATATGCATATCTGTACTTCATACAGTAAAAAAGTAAGATTTCTTTATCCCTCAGGAACCAATTTTTGCCCCCATCCAGAAAGCATGCCCTAGAATATAAAAATGTGTAGGGCATCAGAGGACTGCTTGAAATACTGACATTGGTGTGAGAAATTAAATGACTGATTGCATATTGAATCTTTTGCCACTCATATAATTTCTGATTCTTTGCTTCAAAAAAAATTCAAGAATGTAACAAGATGTCAGCCCATAACCCATTAAAATGAGCTCAGGAAGATTTCAAAGATTTGAATGACATTGCCGTAACAGAACCCCTTTTGTTTCTATGTAACTATTAAAAGAATAAGATTCATCAGGACTTTCGTATATAAAAACAATACATTCATATAAGTGGGGTGAGCGCTGGCTCATTCTGACATTGAGTACTGTTTATCGATGGAAATAATTAGAATCACTCCTCTTCATTTGAGGTGCAGTTCCAATAAAATTCATATTTAATACTTTGTGATACATTTATGTTAGTTTTACCAAAATTACAATGATAACGAAATTCATAAGACATCTTTCGACTCTTAGATCCTTTTGGTCATTGGAAATTATAAAGAGCATATTAAATGCCAGGCTTTGTCTATATCTATATATCTACATCTAAACATGTCTCTATCTATAGGTGTACCTACTATAGTAGAGAAAGTATGATGGCATGGTCAATAAAAGACTCTAAGAATAAAAATATAATAGGTTAAAATTATATGGAGGAAGTCAGATGGAAATATGAGTCCAAAAGGAAAACAAATTGCTATAAAATTTCAAACTATTAAAGAAGGACTCGTTCATGTATAGTATAAATAAATGAATGAATGATGGTGAGTACCAAATTGTAATAGCTTCTAGATTCCATTTGGTACATTTCAAGAGTCATGTAACAGTTCAATTAAAAGATGTCAGGGGTGCCTGGGTGGCTCAGTTGGTTAAGCGTCCGACTCTTCATTTAGGCTCAGGTCATGATCTCACAGTTCATGATATTGAGCCCCGTGTCTGGCTCTGCACTGAGCATAGAGTCTGCTTGGGATTCTCTCTCTCTCTCTCTCTCTCTCTCTCTCTCTCTCTGTCCCTTCCCTACTCATGTGCGGTTTCTCTACCTCTCTCAAAATAAATAAACATTAAAAAAAAATGTCAAAATACACATCATGCCAGGAAGTACATACTTTGCAGCAATTTAAACTTGCGATGAAAAATGTGAGATGTCTACTTAGCAATGAGTGAGGTTGTTTAAAAGTTTATTTTGAGGGATGCCACGCCAAGAAGGTTGAGGATTTGAGGTTCGAGTCTGACGGGCAGCTGTGGTGATGTTTCCAAGCCACCAAGGTAGGAGCAGAGTTTGTCCCCGAGCCCATTGCTCATTCTAGAAACTGAGAGTGAGCCTGAGCTCACGGGTGAGGCAGGAAATGGTCCTCAGCATGACGGGTGAGAGGGAGCAGAGTCTGGGAAGTCAGGTTACTGCCGGCCGTTTGGCACAATACCTACTGCCCGGGGCCAAGTGGTGAATGGTAGCCTAAAGCGGAAGCTGTAGACCTCAGACTTCTCCGTGCTCTGAACCCCTCCCTGCCCCCCACCAAGAGCCTCCAGCTCAGGTGGCTGCATATCACCAAGTTCCCTGGGACCCCCTTCCGCACTCCAATTCTTTTCAGCTCTTACGAGGCCGACCTTCTCTTTCTCCAAAAATATGGTCCACCTGTGTAGAATCACCTGGAGCCCCTGTTAAAAGTGTACGGTTTTTGGTCTCACAACAGACCTGCCATCCCTGGGGGTGAGACCTGGGATTCCACATGATTAACGCTTCAGAATAAGATTTACTTCTTTGCCTTAGCTCCTTTTGTCCAGCAGATAATGGTAAGTTTCTTTGCTTACGATGGAAACTTGAGGTTGAGAGTTTGGATTTTAAACACTCACAAATGGAGACATGGATCTAAATAGATTCCAGCCTGTTTTATTCTTGGACGACTAGCAGATACTGGGGACTTCTTGGCTTTAACCTGAAAGAGCAGGAAGAAAAGAATAATGTTCAGAGCAAGATAAAATGCATGTTCGAAAGAAAAAAAAAACGAATAGGAAAATCACAAAGCAAGCTGTCTTCTAATCTGATTCTTAGGACCATGACATTGGACAAACGTGCAGCCCTGACAAAAGAGCAGATGGTCTCCAGTGCTGTACCTAACGCAGAGTTGGATGCCGTCCCAGTCCTGGGGGGTGGACCAGAGTCTGAACTAGACCAACACAATCATAAGCAGAGGCCAAGAATGCCTGCTCTGTTCCGGGGAAGCTTAGGAAGGAACTGGGAGCTTTGGGGTCTGTATTTAGCAGAGTCAGATTCAAGGCCAGCTGATTCCGTGAGGGAGCCTGAAAGAAAGGCCCCATGAAGAACAGAGCTGGGCAGATGGAACCCTTTGATAGCATAGAATGGGGCTTACCTAAAGAGTATGGTGAAATGGAGTGAGGCAAATTTAGGATCTCTCTCCAATTTTCTACTTTTAAAATCCAGCAACTGTCTCTGAGTTAGCATGTCCAAATTCTGTGATTGGCTACTTAAGCCAGGTTTGAAATGCAGGCCACAACCCTTGGTTTTCCTAAGTTTACTACCTGGTGCCTTGTGTGTGACATTGGCCATCAGAGTGATGTTTTCATTATTTAAAATAGTTCAGGCAGTGCACACATGTTTGCTTTCTGCCAGACCTGACAAGCTTGGCTCCCTTCTAGCATAGAAGACTCACCTCTTTGTGCTATTGAGAAGGGAAAAATCAATCCCAGGAGGAGGCCTGCAAGAATGGGATAAAAAAAAAAAACAACAAAAAACAAAAAACAAAAAAACCCTTCTACTGTGTAGTTCTAGCTTTGGGGAGGGTGGTATTCTCAGAAACAACCATCTGTTTGGACTACAGAGGAGTTTGAACATTTTTGGAGAATTATCTTTGCTTCTTTGATTTCACAACACTCCTTTCTCTATTACCACCTTGTTTTTGTTTTTGTTTTTATAATAATTTCATGAATTAAAATAGTTTGTTTTGGGAAATCAGGGAAGAATTTTGTGATGCTTCTGGGGGTGAAATGGAACGCCTGTGGCTGTTAGAACCAGGAACGAGAGTCGCTACTCTTAGACTAGAAATTTCTGAGAGTGGTCAACAAGGTTCTGAGAGTCTTCAGCCTTAGACCCTGAGAAGGGTAATACTTGGGTTTCAAGCCCAAATGCACAATTTGTTTCTAGACCTTTTATTTTATTATTTTATTTTATTTTGGATCTCACTTGCATGTGCTGCATTCTTTCTATTTATTATGTTTACTTAAGAATTGTTTCCACCCACCAAAGCCAATGGGTAGATCTAGATATCAGCTACAATGTTTTTCTTGTTCTAGTTTCACCTCATTCCCTTACTCACTTTAAGAAAAGAAAAATCATTATTTTCTTACCTATTTGTCCTTCTCAGTCTGAACCACTTATGCCTTGTTGGATCATGGATTCATTTACTCCATCGACAAATATGAATGGAGCACCTATTATGTTCTCAGAACTGGGCTAGATCTAGGACAGAGGCAGATGTGTTTCCTACCCTCAAGAAGCTCTCGTTCTGCTGGAATTCCCAACATGCTTCTCTCAGGACCTCTACACGGACCTCCTGGGCAGTGACATTCTCTTGTTTATGTGTCATCGAGGCCTGCTAGGGGCACTTCTTGGACTGTATTTTTTTATTCTCATTATTTTTCCAAGGACCAGAGGCAATGCACGTCAGCCCTTTCCTTTCTCCACCAGGAATGAGGCTTGAGGGATCCTCACAGTCTTTTGTCACCTGACTCACAGAGACCTCACAGAAGAGTTCTCCTGGAATGCTTGGAAGCTGATGAAACACCTTAAATAAGCAAAAGCAATCACAGTTACATACCTGGGGTAGATGGATGTCTGACTACAGCCAAGTAGATAAATATGTCCTTGGGTGTTTAGCTGCTATCCTGGGGATTATGGAACAAATCTCCCTTGACAAGAGCAGCTGTAAATCAAGTAACGTAAGGCCTTCGTGACACAAGGGAGATGAGTCTGCATTACCAAATGGATTTGAAAACATCCCGTCTCAACATGAAATGAGGGTAGCTCCGGATAGTCAGCCTGGTGGCTACATGTTTGTGAGCCTTCCGGCTTCACTCCTCATCCTCATGCAGCTCTCCTCTCCCAGCTGTGAGGGAAGGGACTCACATGGCTGACTTGATGAATGTCTTTCCTTTTTCAGGTATGGAGAGTCGAATCGATTATAAAGTTCAGCTAGTTGCACACTTTTATCCTTGTCAGTACACAGCCCCTTTTCATTGGTTTGGTGTTTGTTTCCCCCTTATGTCTCATTCCCTACACTCACTCCCCTTCCTCTATAGGTATTTGTTCTTACAAATTGTGTATTGCTTGGTCTGTAGGTATCCTTTCCATCTTTTAGTTAACCCATATTCAAACATAGTGCGTAGTTGAATGTACACGTACCTTCCTATACCAGCCACCTGGAATCAAACATTTCCTAACATTTTGTTTGCTTAACTCTATAAAAGCATTTGAAAGTAAGTTGTAGATATCATAAGTCACCCCCTAAATGCTTCAGCATGCTTCTTCTAAAGATAAAGCCATTCTCCTACAGAAAGAAAATGTCATTGCACACCTGTGAATGTTAATGGTGATTATACACTTTAATATCCGGTCCCTATTTAAATTGCCCTAATTACTAAAAATGTTCTTATAGTTTTTTATAAAGTTTATGTATTTATTTTGAGAGAGAGAGAGCAAGAGAGTGACAGCGTGTGCACAAGCGCATGCGAGAAGGGGGAAGGGGCGGCGGGGGGGGGGGGGAGACAATCCTAAGCAGGCTCCACACTGTCAGTGCAGAGCCCAACATGGGGCTCGATCCCGTGACATACAATCACGACCTGACCCAAAATAAAGAGTCGTCGCTCAACCAACTGAGCCACCTGGGCACCCCTCTTATAGTTTGTTTTTTTTTTTTTAATCAGAATTTGATTAAGGTTTACACGTGGTATCTGATTAAATCTTCTTCATCTCTTCTACTCTAGAATGGCCTCCTTCTTTTAAAAATAACATTGGTTTTTTGAAGAGATGTGTTCATTTGTCTTGTAGAATGTCCTCCATTCTGGATTTGTCTGATTTCTTAAGGTGTTTAATTTGTTCCTTTATGTTTTGTAATTCTTGTAAACTGGAAGTTGGATCTAAAGACTTGATTGGCTTCAGGCTAAATCTCTGGCAAGCATACTTCACATGTGATTTCTTGTGCTTAATATTACATCTTATCAGGAGACTCATAATTTCAAAATAGTCCATTGTCTGACTGTAATATTGAATTTGATGACTTAGTTGAAGTGATCACTGTGAGGTCTTTGCATCGTAAAGGTACAGTTTACCCTTTGCAATTTAACAAGAACTATGTGGGGACGATACTTTGGGGTACTTGAACATCCCGGTCTCTCATAACCTCTCCCTTAATCACATTAACAGGCGTCTGTGATTCTTGTTTGGATAAATGATCTTATTGGAGGTTGTAGAATTATGATATTCTGCTGCTATGATCCTTTCTACACTTATTTGCTAGAATTGTTCTAGAGAACAGAGCTTTTCTTTACTGATGGTGGATAAACTCATGTCTACTACTTCATGAAAAGGTAGAGTAAGATACTTAATTACTTCCCTTTAACAATCAGCTTTTAGAGTAATGGATTGTATAATAGTCACCTCCAAAGATGAAAAATGAGATTTTTCCTCTTTTACTTTTACTGCATAATTTGAATGTCAGTATAAACCTATGGATATTTTTTATTAAAAAATTTACAACTAATTATAATCATTTTTCTTTTGAATGCCCAAATTTGTGTTTCCTGCTAGGACCCTGATTCATAGATAATATATCCTGGACACTACATCACTACATAGAGATCGTCTTCATTCTTTTATATGGCTGTGTAGTATTCTATTGTGTTGCTGGACCATCGTTGGCACACTTTTTGTGGGCCAACCTTGACATCTCATCCCTCCACCCCAGGAGTTAGGATGATTGGAATCACTTGCTTTTTCTTTTCTAGTGGGTGACATTAAGCATTGTCACTTAACCTCTCTGTGCTTCAGGTTTCTTATCTATGAACTGGGGATAATAGGGTTGTTGTGGAAATTTAATGTGTTAATATGTGTAAAGCTCTCAGAATAGTGCCTAATGCATATTAAGTACTCAACTCTTAGCTATCATAATAATAGTAATTATGATCATGTAATATTTGGTGATTATTTTTTTAATCTTTATTTTGTGAGAAAGAGAGAGAAGGGAAGGGGCAGAGAGAAGAGGAGAGAGAGAATACCAAGCAGGCTCTGTGCTGACAGTGCAGAGCCTAATACGGGACTCAATCCCATGAACTGTGAGATCATGACCTGAGCTGAAATCAGAAGTCAGGTAACTTAACCGACTGAGCAACCCAGGCACCCCTATTTTTTTGTTATTTATAATTATTACTATGACTATTATAACCTTCAAATATTCTCATCTTCTGCTTGCTAAACACCCCTGGGCAGTGTGAAGATGAGCAGAAGCTTTTAAGGTGGTACAGTGTAATTTAACTAAAAGACCACTGGGCTTAGAGCCCTGAGATCTGGATTCTAGTCCCTGATTTACTTCTAACCGCTTGGGTAATCCTGGAGGAGTCATGAAAGTCTCCTGATGTTATCTAAATAAAGAAGAAGGTAGAAAAAGGAGCTTAATTCTCTCCCCGTTCTCTGGTCTGTGTATTTTACTAGATGACTTGTTTCATACTGGCCAGAGGAGAGGAAAATCTTCTGCTCTGAGAACTGGGGTCCCCCATCTGTCATTTGAGGATCCGCAAGCTTCTGGCTTTCTTCCACTCTGTGGTCTTGTAATGTACCAAAATTAGAATAAAGATTGCTCAAGATCTTTAGTCCTGGAAGGAAAGGAAGAAAAGAGAGAGAGGAAGAAAGGGAGAGAGAAGAAGAGGGAGGAAGAGGAGGAGGAGAGGAAGTAGGAGGAGAAAGGAAGAGGAGAGGAAAAGGACTTTAGCTTCTTCTCTTCAGTTTCTTGGCTGTAGGGTGCTTTTATTGTTTCTGCAAATGGGTGCTATGCCTTCCTGTACACAATATGTTCATCTCTGAGTAAAGTTGCTGTTCAAAAAAAACCAGTTAAGTCCTGGGCTTCTTATCTCTAAAAAGGTGCTTTTTGGAAAGTTAATGCTTGAGATTTCCTTAACATGCCCCTGGAATTTTCCAATCTTTTGTCTGTCCAGTCCCAGCAGTAACAGCAAGGTTTGGGTTAAACTTATGAACTGCAAGGAGTGTCTCAAGGCGGTCATTTTTGTGGTGTGTGGAGCAGTGTGTGACCTCTACCTCTGGAAGCCCAAGCAGAGAATTAATGAGAGGTTTCATGGATGCCTAAAAGAAAGTCTTACCAAGAATGTATTACTCTCATTTTTGTATGTTCCCTTGAGACCCTTCAAATTGGTGGTCAGATTGAAAACTTCAAAATTTCCTTTAAAAACTCTGCCTGGGCAATGAGAAAGAATGAAATCTTGCCATTTGCAACAATGTGGATGGAACTGGAGGGTATTGTGCTGAGTGAAATAAGTCAGTCAGAGAAAGACAAATATCATATGTTTTCACTCACATGTGGAATTCGAGAAACTTGACAGAAGACCACGGGGGAATGGAAGGGGAAAAAATAGTTTCAAACCATAGGAGACTCTTAAACACAGAGAATAAACTGAGGGTTGTTGGTGGGGGGAGGGGAAAATGGGTGATGGGCATTGAGGAGGGCACTTGTTGGGATGAGCACTGGGTGTTGTATGTAAGCGATGAATCATGGGAATCTACTCCCAAAGCCAAGAGCACACTGTATACACTGTATATTAGCCAACTTAACAACAAATCATATTAAAAGAACAAACTAAAACTCTGTCTGGGGCTTCCACACTTCTTTGTATGTGTGTTATACTTCAATGAAAATTTTTATAGAGAAAGAAAAAGAGCAACCCTGTTTAAGTCTTACTTTCTCTAGGATAAACGTAACATACCCATCATTCTTTATCGTTAGCATTTCTCCAAACAGTCAGCTCTTAAGAAGTCTTTACTTTGATTTCCAGAATTGACAAACTGTAGTTTAGTGAAAAAATCCCTCAGTTCTGAGTCATTATCCCTGACTCCAGAACTGCTCTGTTCTTTCACATAGGAACTGCCCATTGTTGGGCAGGACCCTTGACCTTGTTATGGCTCCGTTCTCCCAGCTATGAGACAGGTGTAACATGGATTGGCATGAAATGTGTTGTCATGAAGATCAAATAAGACGATAGGTATAAAAAATGCTTCATTAACTATAGAAATATAAAACGTTTACAATTAAGGTTTGTATCTTTTTGTTACTTTTTTCCTGGTCTGTTATGTTACTATCTGGTTTCCTGGGTTCCACCTTCTGCTGCCCACAATTGGATTTCCACCCAGCAGCCAGAGGGATCCTGGGAATCCATCATGTCTCTCTTCAGCCCCAGTGGTCCCATTTCTCTCTATGCCCTCTCTGCTCCTCATGGCCTCTCTGACTTCAGTTCCTATTATTGCCTCCTTGCTCATGATCTCCCAACACATTGGATTTCCTGTGAGTCTTCAAGCCTCCAGTTTTGGTCCTGCCAATTGAGCCTTTGCAATTTACATTCCTGGGAATGCTTTTCTCCCAGACTTCCTTCAAGTCTTTGCTTTCATTGAGGTCTGTTTTGGTCATTGTGTTATAGTTGCAACCCCAGCCCTCCCTAACCCTCCTTCCTGCTTTATGTTTTTACATCGCTTATAAGCTTCTAATATACTAAGTATAAATAATAGACTTGTTTATTTTGATTATCATCTATCTTTTCTACAAGGCATAAGCTTCACAAAAGCAAGAATTTTTGTTCTGTTTTATTAACTGACACATCCCCAACACCTAGAACAAGGCTTGACACATAGTAGACTTTCAATAAATATCTGTCGAATGAATGAAGATAGTTTTAGGTTTACAATTGGATAAAAGATGAAACTCAGATTTCTGGATACTTTTCCAGACATAACTAGTAAGAGTGAGCCCTACTGGAAAGTCTGTGTGCCTTCCATACGTTTTGACCACCTGGAAGGTATTTGTATAAACTCTGCATGCTTCAAAATCAAGGAATGCTGTTTCTATCCCAAAGACCTGTGGAGAGGCAGTAAATGTTACAGAGATGTTCTTTGGAGAAATAGAACCTGGACCATATAAGGCAAATTTGACCCGAGGCACCAATCTGTTCTATGTTATTATTTCCCCATTCGGGTTTGTAGCATTTTCTTCAGCAGCCTATAATTTGGTCTTGCAGCTTCTTGAAAGGCAGAATGATGAGCTCATAGCATTCCCCAAACTGTATGCCAGGGAACACTAGTTCTAGGAAATGCTTATCTGTGTTCGAAAAAGAATAAGAGTTTCACAGTTCTGATTCATAGTACATATTTGCGTGTCAAAGGCTCTGAGGAGTCACACAGCTTAATATAAATAAAGGATGGGTAGCCTGCTTAATAGTTATTTTTTTATTGGACTAGGGAAAAGCTCTTTCACCATATACCTGTTAACACTCTACTCCACTCCTAGAGAATATAAAGGAGTACTAACATTTACGGAGTTTTACTTAATATTTTGTTAACAGACCAGGCACTAAATAACACGTATACACCAGATCCATGACGTCATGCCAGATTATTTTTAAAACCTAGGAAATATTGAATTCTGCTCCGGTATGTTCATTTATTTGAAATAACACAGAGATCTTAAAAGACCCTACCTATTTTGTGGCCATGATCAAGACCCTTCAAACTTTCATTTCCCACAGATCTCATGGCATTTCATATACATTTTGTTTTGCCACTGTGCAAGCTTAGCTAAGGAACAAAACCCATGTATGGAGTACCCGTTATGTTAATGATATGTTGTCTGTGGCCATGCAGTTCTTTTTTGATTTCTTATCAATGAAGAATGTATGAAGCTCTGCTCCTCACTTTATGCCAAGAATTCCATTAGACACAATGAAGACACAAGGGAGACAAAAAGGGACTAGATCACGGAGCTTGCACTCTGGTCTTGCTAGGCAAAGACAAGTAAACTTGCCAAGTAATCAAATGTTGAGACAAGGGTTTTAAAGAAAGAGAGGAGGAGAGGAAGTAGAATAAGGTGTGTGTGAGTGTGTTTCCTACTTGTGGTGAGATGACCAGGAGAGAAGGACGCTCTGAGGTAAGGATATTTAAACTGAGGTGTATTTGATGATAAGGAGCTGGGCTTGACAAGACAGGAAAGAAGAACATTTGTTTTAGGCAGAGAGAATGGCAGGACTAATGGCTTAGCAGCAGGAAGCAACTTGCTAACAATTGAAAGAAGGTCACGTGGTTGCTCCCTAGTGTTCATGAGAGCCACCTGATGAGGGGGAGGTGGCAGACAACGTGTAGAGGCAAATCACTCAGGGCATTTGAGGCCATGGATTGGACTTTGAGAGAGCAATATGCTCAGATTTATGTTTCAAGGAACCTTCCTCAAAGCAGAATATACCCCAATGTACTAAAATTTTTGCTAAGTGAACAGTGGACATTTTAGAATGCTTTTAACAGTCTAAAAAAATACAGATTATATACTTCTCCTTCTCTTTCTTCCAAACATACAATATCCTCCAATCCTATGTGAACCCCTGGGTCTTGGTGAAATGTTATTACTCTACTCTGTGTTTTATGTTTAATTGAAAAAAAATTTTTTTCTTCCTGTCTTATGTTTAGGTCTTTCATCCATTTTGAGTTTATTTTTGTGTATGGTCTAAGAAAGTGGTCCAGGTTCATTTTTCTGCATGCTGCTCTCTGGTTTTCCCAGCACCATTTGCTGAAGAGACTGTCTTTATTATATTGAATATTCTTTCCTGCTTTGTCACAGATTGGTTGGCCATACATCTGTGGGTCCATTTCTGGGTCCTCTATTCTGTTCCATTGATCTGAGTGTCTGTTTTTGTGCCAGCGTCATACTGTCTTGATGAGTACAGCTTTGTAATACATCTTGAAATCTGGGATTGTGATGCCTCCAGCCTTGGTTTTCTTTTTCAAGATTGCTTTGGCTATTTGGAGACTTTTCTTGTTCCATATAAATTTTAGGATTATTTGTTCTAGCTCAGTGAAGAATGCCTGTGGCATTTTGATAGGGATTTCTCTACTCTGTGTTTTGTACATGAGTCTCCACAGCTAGGTTCTCTATGCCTCTCTGCTTTAGAGAACACCAATAGCCTGGAGCACACATGAGAATTTTAAGGTCGAAGTCTACCTTCTACAGTCTGGGAGTTTATTTTGGGGGTCTACCTTACCATGACCTTTCCTTCTTCCAAGCTCCCAAACCTTCCTTTGATCTCCATTCTACCCATTCTTGAGCATAGTTCACATAGAAATCCCATTAAAGTGTTAATAGGTAATGATGGTGTTAAATGAAGTGCAGTTGAAGTGTGATTTTGACCAAAAGAAGTTATAATTTTGAAGACAATTCTTTAGGGCACTCTTAGCACCTAAGGCATAGAGAGAAGAGCCATAAGGTAAGCCAGAGGGACTCCTGCTCTGGATGCTTTTAGAGTGTTCCCCATATTAGAAGGACACACACAAAATGAATTTGTTAAGTCATACATGGGTGTCTATGCCTTGGGATTCTGTGCTCAGTGTTGGCATAGTAAGATCCATTACCCTAAATATCCACTATCATAACCAACACCATTCAGGCCCCAGGGAGATACTTTTCTGCATTTCTCACCCTGTGTTCCAGAAACATCGGCAGCTAGACCTAAAGTTTTTGGGTTATTCTACTGCTAAAGTCAGAGATAAATACTACTTTGGTATGTAGGAAAGATTTGAGCAATGGAGGAACTGAAATATGGCAAAACAAATTAATCTTTTCAAATCTCTCCTCTCAGAAAGCATGAATTCAAAGAGGTTCTTGGGTGGTTCAGTCAGTTGAGCATCTGACTTCGGCTCAGCTCATGATCTTGAGGTTCATGAGATCAAGCCCCGCGTCAGGCTCCGTGGAGCCTGCTTGGGATTCTCTCTTTCCCTCTCTCTCTGCCTGTCCACTGCTCATGTGCACATGTTGCATTTACTATAATTTATAGAATTTGATGAAAGCCTATTTAAATTTTATAAACTTTGAATTTTACTTTAAAATATTTTAATCTTTAAGATTATTGAGAATGAGTGCAAATTGCAATTGTGATAAAAATTAAAAATACAAAACTCCAGGGGCACCTGGGTGGCTCAGTTGGTTGAGTGTTTGACTTTGGCTTAGGTCATGATCTTACAGTTCCCTTGCTCATGAGCTTGAGCCCCACATGGAGCTTTGCGCTGACAGTTTGGAGCCTGTTTTGGATTCTCTGTCTCCCTCTCTCTCTGCCCCTCCCTGGCTCTCTCTCTCTTTCTCAAAAATAAACATTAAAAAAATACAAAACTCCACAAAAGTGGAATTCAGAGAAGAGAAAAGGGTATAAAGGAAAAATAAGTAAATCTACAAAGAAACCATCTGCTTAAATTTTTAAAAACTTTTAAAAAGTGAAATGAGCAGGCTTCTGTTACTCTGACCCACAAAAAATTGGCCAATAGGACATTACAAATTCTTTTCAAGTCAGGTTTTTGAGGTATAATTTACATGTAGGAACAGTCACTCTTTTTAAGTGTTCAGTTTTATGTGTTTTGACAAAATGTATCCTATTACGTAACCGTGACCCCAATCAAGATAGAGTGTTTTCCATCCACCCAGAAAAATCCCTTGTGCCCCTTTCTGGTCAGTCCCCTTGCTCTCTTCTCCCAGCTCCCTGCTCCCAGAAACCTTTGATCTGATTTCTGTCCCTATAATTTTGTCTTTTTCAGAATGTCATGTAAATGGAATTCATACAGTATATAATCTTTTGTGTCTGGCTTCTTAGCATAATCCTGTTGAGAGTCATTCATGTTGTTGCAAGTATTGATAGATCATTCTCTTTTACTGCTAAGTATTATTCCATTACATGGAAGAACTACAATTTGTTTAGCCATTCACCAGTTGATGGACGTCTGGTTTCTTTCCAGTTGGGGAGATTATGAATAAAACAGCTATAAGCCTTCTACACAAGTCTTTGTGTGGATATTAAGTTTTCATTTCTCTTGGGTAAATGGGTCATGTGGAAAGTGTATGTTTAACTGTGTGAGAAACTGGTAAAGTATTTTCTAGAGTGGGCATCCATTTTGCCCTCTGCCAGCAGTGCATGAGAGCTCCTCTTGCTGTGCACCCTTGCTGGCACTTTGTAGGATAAGGTGTTCTCTTTTTTTTCTCTTTCTTTCTTTCTCTCTTTCTTTCTTTTCCTCTCTTTCTTTCTTTTCCTCTCCCTCCCCACTCTCATTCTTTCTTTCTTTCTCCTCCCTCCCTCCCTCTCTCTTTCTTTTCTTTTCTTTCTTTTCTTTTCTTTTTTCTTTCTTTCTTTCTTTCTTTCTTTCTTTCTTTCTTTCTTTCTTTTTCTCTCAACTTAGCCAATTTAATAGGAACATTCTCTAATTACCAACAAAACAGTTAAATTGAGCAAAAAAATGGTTCTCATCAACAACACAGCTCGAGTAGGTCAGATGAAAGGTTGCAGCTTCATACTACTGGTTGAAATGGTGAGAAAACGTGCAGGCCTCCACTGATTCTGTTGCCCAGGGCCCACAAATGGTAGTGGTGAGATTGTACTCCTTATATCCTTTCCTTTCCTTCCAAAGTTGACCCTTATTGGAGGTGTGTTGCTCTGGGGTCTGAGACCCTTCCTTGTGAAGGACAGCTACCATCTCGCTCTGCAGCAGCCTCTACTGGAGGCGGAGACATCAGGATTCAACCTGTCCTTGGCCTGCACTGTCCCCTCCACACAAGGGGTGAGAGAAGAGTCAGCATGCTACTCTGAGAGGCTGTGCATAAACTTAGACATAGTATTTGTCAGTTAGTAACTTACAATTTATCTGCCAGAATATTTTATGCAAACCAGACTTTGAAACAGCCTGAGAAGTATTTGGCAAAAAAAAAAAAAAAAAAAATATATATATATATATATATATATATACACACACACACGTATATATGTGTATATATAGTTCTTTTCATTGTGATTTAAACAACTAAAACCAGTTTTAGGTCATATTTTTGAGACATAAAGGAGCAGAGATCTTAGTTAAGTAATGTGACAATAGAAAGAATATTAAAAAATCAAATTTTTGTACAATGTTACAAGTATCTATGGAAATTTTAGTACACAGAAACCAGGAACTGTAGTCTTAGGAGTGGTCCACACGCCGTGCTGAGAGGCTGCCGGCCCTGGTCTACAAGACGGGATTTGTGTTTAAGTAGCTTTCTGTGTAGAAGACAGAGCAAGGCTCCAGGGTCCCCCTGATGGAATGGTGAGTAATGCTGTGGACAGTGTGCGAGCAGTTGAGCCTTCATTTCCCCAACTGTCATTATGAGAAGCCTTATGGGACGCAGCAAACGGTAGCGTGCTCTATTTTCTCATCACTGGTGAGAGCTTGGGTAGAAGCTTCTAGTCAGTGAGGAGTTCAGCTTTAGGACCCCCAAGTCCTGGAAGCATGGCGTCAGAGAAGGCTGGCCTGTGATGGACGTTGGTAGGCGTCTCCTGATAGAGGAGAGGCTGAGTCTGAGGCTATCTAATTTACCCTGACTCCTGAAACTTTTTAGTAGACTGTAAAGAATCACACTAGGAAAAAAATGTACTTCCTCATTTTCAGAGTCAGCAAAAAAGGCACTCCATAGATCAAGATGTTGTCTCTTCCTGACCGCAAGAATGTGTCCCCACAGGAGCGGTGGTGTTTTGTGATCTACCAGCAGCAGGCCGGAGTATAATGTCTCCTGACGCTGGAGGAACCTTCTCATTTAAGGGCACTCATCTCTCCTGTCAGTTATTTCTTCCTTTGGGGATCACAAAAGCCGTGAGAAATGTCAAGCTTTCTTTCCATATTTCCTTTATTGAAAATCAAGATCTCAACTATTTTTTAGCCTTTCTAATGCTTTTGGGCTATCATCTAATGCCCATTACATTGGCAAGTCAACTTTCCCAAAAGGCGTTCCGTGTGTAAGATATTCTCGGTCGCCTAGGAGTTACTTACAAATTGTGTATTCATTTAAAATAACTTAGAAGTTGAACATGACAATGTAGGTCCAAACTGTGAGTCAACTACTTAGCCAGCTATTATACCCTCTTAAAATTTGAATATGCTATCAGTTATTTATTTATCTTTGACAGTTTTGTTTGTGTTATTACCTTCATGTCTACAAACATTAAGAACTCAAAGGTAAGTGAATTTACACAATTGATCTCAAGCAACTTTTTGCTGCATTTTATTCTTGCAATAAAATGCTGTAAAACCTTGGACAAGGAACTTATCCTCAATGACATTTTTTCTTTAAAAGAAAAAACTTTTGAATTGGGATGACACTAGGAAAAAAATGTATCAATCTTCACTGCACAGTTTGGTGAGTTGTGGGATACACTCATGTGGTCACATTAATTATTGCTATATTTTGTTCTTGGAAAAACAAATAACCATTTAAACCTCAACTGGCTGATGGTTCAATAGGCAAAGAACACAAAGAGAGTGTGACTCTAAGTCACATCTAGGAGACTTAAGTATAAATGAAAGTGAATATTCAGATACTAGCAAAATTCCTCATGACGAATTTTGTTTGTACGATTGACATTGTTACACTAATTTTATGTGATGTTAGCCTATGTGATCTCAAGACGGAGTGTACTACAAACCTGTATCAAATAGCTGTCTTTGTATTTGTGTCGTACTGCTCAAACATGTAATCTACAGTCTTAAGTGCTACTACAAAGCCATTGTATCAAATGACTCAGGAGCTCATCTTACAATGAAAAAAGATATAAAGGATTGCCTTAAGTCCACCCCTCCAAACAGCCACATAATCGGTGGGACTTAGACAATGGTGAAGATCTGGATTTCACAGAATAATGTGAAATTATTCAGGTGGATCTTCTCATTCCTTCAATGAGGGAGGATGAGAAAATAAAAGTTAGCTTAGATGGTAAAATTCCGTCTTTCATCTGATTAGAATAAAAAACACAGATAAAGCTAGTTGCAGAGTAAATAGGAAACAGTATTTCCTCCAAGGACATGCTTCACGGTGTCACAATAACTCCTTTCTTTGAGTGATCATTGCTTTCTTACTTATTGAATAACTTTGCTGTGTGAACTAAAACTAGTTATGAATAGTTTTATTTCTCTTGCCCGGAGGATTTAAGTCACTTTGACACAGAGGAGTACTCTTGGTTTCTAACCCAGGGGCAGAGCTTGAGATAAGAGGTGTCTAGACTCGGCGTTTCATATCCATCTTAACTTTGTCGTTGCCAAGGAAATGGGACCCTGCTTTTACTTTGAGCATCACAAGCAACCCACACTTGATGTTGACTTCTTTGGGTCTACTGCAATACTATTTCAGTTAAATTTTACTTACTTCTACCTTTTCCCCAAACCCTAGAATGAATCTATCTTTTCCTTTGTTTGGTGAGATATCCCGTGATTCTCCGGTATGTGGTTTCCCTCTCTCGAGTAGATCAATAAATCTGCTTTAGCTGGCCTACCAATTTGTCCTTGGAATGCTTACTTACACTGAATAGGCTAGGACAGTACATTTTCTTCTTCTTCTTTTTCCAGGTAAGGGACCTGAGGCTTAGGAAGATTAAATAAAATATACACAGGGTCATGAATAATAAGTGGTCACAGAATTACAGATTTCAGACCAAGATCTGAATGAATTGTGATGAAGCCCAATCGTTTCCCACCATGCCATGCTGCTCTCTACTTTTGCTTAACAACCCCATCTGCTGTGAAGCCATATAATCCACTCATGCCATGTTTCTCTTCCCTCATCATAGCTGGTATCCTGTTCTGACACGCACCTCTGTTCCTCAAAGTATGGCTTCAGATTTATAATGTTCCTCTCTGCCAGGAACCTGAATGACCATCCAATCCTTAGTTTCAAGTTCCTTACTTCCTCAGCCACACCAATCAGCAACTATTTCTAACGACACACTCTGAGTTTTCACACTCGCGTGCCTGCCTGTCCTTGTGCTGCTCCCTGACCTTGGAATTCCTTGCCTACGATTCTCTGCCTGGTCAGATCTTTTTAAAAAAATGGTATCAAGGCTTTTGTAGCAAACATCAGAAACCATGCTAGTTTATTTTAGCAGACAAGTAATTTAAAAAGAATATTGGGCATTTCACAGAAACTTTGGAAGGACCAACACACCTGACTTGACAACTCTACAGGGTTGGCCCAGGGTAGGTGACCTGCTGCCACAGGACACAGAGAACAGAGTTTCCACCTGACATTAGGGAGTGCTAGATCCTCTCTTGCTGCTGTTTCATACCTGGGTGTTGGCAAACACCCTCATAGGGACTAGCTAGGTTGGTGCCTTATTTACATCATTAGCCTCCAATTACATGGCTGAAATTTTTAACCATTGTCCATGTATTATTACTTTCTAAAACATCAGCCATCTGGGAAGGTTGTAGCCCATTGTGGACACACACTACTGAATCATGCAGTTACTCTGGGGCCCTCAGGGTTGAGTGACATGCTAAGACCAAAGCCCTTATACAAAACACCTCATGAGGAATGTTGGGCACAGTAAAAGGGATCTGCCAAACCCTACAGTGGTGTCCTTCATCTTAGACTCCCAGATTGCATCCATACCTGAGTGGAGTAATCTCTTTCCTGGCCCCTTTCTTTGCCCCATAAGATGGGCTCCCAATGCTTAGGAACAGCTTTCATATGAGTGGTCTTTTGGTTGTTTTATGCTTGATATTTTGATTTTGAAAATAGGCCCAGGGTCTTTGGCCAGTGGGTATAATTTCAATGGATTTGATGGATATGATAAATAAAAGGAATGGTGAATATTATGCAACAGCTGGCAGACTCTGAATGGTTTTGGCTGTGATTCTGGAAAGAATGAGGGAGGGATGTGGTTGACACACAAAGGTGAAATTTGAATGGAGCCATCCTAACTTTCCTTTGGATATCAATATTTCAGCAGGAGGTTAAAGCAGGATGACATAGAGGCCAATGCAGTACTTCTCCCTCAGGCTCCCTGCCTCTAGCACAGTACTGAAGAAATGCCCAGGTTTCATACATTTCTGCATGTTTCTGGCAAGACATCTCTTCTTCCCTATCCACCAATACCCACCTCAGTGGCATTATCTTCCTCGACATCCTCTGGGTTAACCTCCCTCTGTATAACGCAGTTACCCAAGACCCCCTGGTCATTCCTCATCTCCCAGATTCTCATTTCTGAGAGATCTAAATACCTTAATTGACTCCATCTCTCATCCTTTCCCAGAACTCAAACTCTTCCTCCGTGCCCCTGGAATTCAATGTATATAGATAGGAAATGCTTCTTCCTCATGTCCCTTTCCCTTTCATTTCTAACTGGCTCTTCCCTAAGGACACTGCTTCCACTGCAGCTGCTTATAAAGGGAGCTGGTTTCTCTCTTATATCTCTGACACCACTGGGCCTGGGAAGGGTAGATGTCCTCTTTGCTTCTTATCGCTGCTCCCCAAATCATTGTCCCATCCTCTTCCAAAAAACAAGCAGCACTGAAATTCTTAATATTGGACCGTATATCATTTGCCACCTTCCTTTGGACAACCATTAATGACTCCAGGGTCACTTTCCTTTCATTCCTGGCTCACTGTCACTTTCTCTGATACCATGTCTACTATGTTCTTGGTGATTTCAGTATCCATATAGATGAATCTTCCAGTATACTGGACTTTCAGCTCCTTGACCTCCTCTCCTCCAAGCATCTACACGCCATCCTACCTCAGCCATTCACTTGCATGGTCATGCCACATGACCCTGTCCTTACCAAGAATCTTATCACCTCCACAATCTTAATATTAAGCATCCCAGTATTTGAGAACCACTTTTTATTTTATTTTATTTTATTTTATTTGCATCTAGCTATGTCTTCCTTCTTCATCCTTTCCTTGCCTCCTTTCCATGAGTATCCACAATTCCTAGTTTTGCATTTTTATTCCCCTGATATTTATTTATTTATTTATATATTTATTTATAATTCCCCTGATATTTAAGATGGCTTTATCATAGATGCACGTATTCCTAAACAGCATGTTGCTTAGTTTTTTGTTTTTGTTTTTGTTTTGAATTTTATATAAATGTTATCATACTGCATACAGTGATTTGGAGTTTGAAATTTATCTACTATTCTATGCATAAAATGTCTCCATATTGCATGCAATGGCTATGGTGTGGTTTCACTGCTGTATAATATTCTGTGGTGTGAATGTACCAAAATTTATTCATTCATTCTTCCCAGCTTTTTGATGTCATTATTTCTGCTGCTATAAATAACTTGTACATATCTTCTGGTACATATTTGCAAGAGTTTTTCTAGGAGCAGAATCAATGGGTTCAACTTTACATGATGCTATATTTTTTTTCTAAAGTAATTGTACATCGCTTTGTATTATTCCACTGAGTCCTGATTTTAAAAACTTTGTGCTATCACTAGGACCTATAACAACTGACCATACTGTCTTCTTACTTCCTTCAGTTTCTACTTTTCCAGCCTGTAATCTGTGGTCTGTCATAATATTCATTCCTTTATATACACATTCAGTTCCTTTGCCTCCACTTTCTTTGTCATGCTCATCTGGCAAAACCCTGGCTCTGACCACAGCCAGATCTCTGTACCTGCACCCCCGCACGAGAACATGGTTGCAGACAACTCCACAGCCAGGCTGGCTATTCTCGCTTTCTGTTCATACCACTCATCTCAGCCTGTCAGTCATACTGTACTTCCCGGGTCTATTAGCTCTCCCATGCTTCTCATACCTTCACCTCTCTCTTCAAACCTCTATTACCTCTTGCTGTATCCTTGCTCTCAGCAGATGACCTTCTTCACTGAGAAAATAGAAGCAACCAGAAAAGACCCGCCATTGGTTCTCACTTCGGCTATCCTCATCTGTGCTCATTGTATTATCCATTGCTAGGTAACAAATCACTCTGAAGCTCAATGGCTAAAACAATGGCATTTGTGATCTCATAGTGGGTCAAGACCTGAGCACAGCTTAGCTGGCTCCTCTGGCTGTGGGTCTCCTAGTATCCTCCTTTCAAGTGCTACCATACCTTGATCAGTAAATGAATGGGCCAGTTATACCCTGGCCCTCAATGATAAGTACTTATTACTAATAACAAGCTGGATGAGAAAGGCCGCACACACTCTCCTCTTCCCATAGAACACACAGTAGGCAAAATAAAATTTTTATTATTAGTAAATTGTAAAACTCTCCAACATTAAACTATTTTTTCTTCAATTACCTTTATGGTATTAGAATAACTAACAGACATCTGAAAAAAAGAAGGCAGAATTCTTGACTCACGTAAGACCAAAATAATTCACAGACGGATCAATGATTTAACTGTAGAGAAGATAAAGTACTAGAAAAAAGTAGAAAATAATTTTTCTTATCATTCACAATAAGGAAAGATCTTCTTGAATAGAGTGCAAAACCCAGAAGTCATATAAAAAAGATGGAGAAATTTGATTCTATAATAATAAAATGTCTACAGGGTGAATAATGAACAAAATGAAATGACAAATTACAAACTAGGAGAATATCTTCAACTTATACGATAGACAAAGGATTTAGAATATATATATATAATTTATACCTTAAAAATGTTTAATTTTGAGGGGGAGAGAGAGAGAGCGAGAGCATGAGCAGGGGAGGGGTGAAGAGAGAGGGAGACAGAGAATCCAAAGTGGGCTCGGTGCTCACAGCAGCAAGCCCAATGTGGAGCTTGAACTCATGAATCATGAGATCATGAACTGAGCTGAAGTCGGACGCTCAACCAACTGAGCCACCCAGGTGCCCTTATAATTTATACTTTTAAAACACTTGATAAATCAGTAAGTAAAAGATCAATAATAACAACAAAACAGGCTTAATAACAAAACAAAAGATGCTCAAATTCACCCAATTTGAGAAATGCAAATTATAGCTACAATGAATACACATACCTTGTGTTAGATACCATGCTTTGCACAGATTATATGCCAACATGTGTTGACATATTATGTATATTTAACTCACTTACTCTTCTCAACAACCCTAGGAACTAGGTACTATTATTATTCCCATACGGTAAAAAAAGAAACTGAGGTTCAGCAGTTTTCCAAAAGACAGTAAGAAAGTAGCAAAACCACGGTGATTCTGGTTTATCTGCATGTGCAGAAAGTGCTATAAGTACCAGGATAGTCACTGCAGAACATGGCACAAGACGGTCACTGGGTAAGTGTTGGCTCAATAAGTAAATAAGTTCTGCTTATACTAGCAAAGACTGGGAACAATCTACCTGCCCCAATAGGACACTGGTGAAGCACCGGGCTCATCAATCAGGAATAATCTCTAAAATTGATAACTAAGTGAGACAAACAAGATACAGAAAAGTATGAATGACATGCATATCAACTACGTAATATAAGGGACGTATTTGTAAATGTGTGGTCTATCTCTGGAGATGTTCACAAGAAATCAATAAGAAAGTTTGCCTCCAGAAAGAACCAGGTGACTGGCTGATAGAGGAGAAATGAAGAATACTTTTCATTATATTCCACCACCTACTACCTTTTTCTGTTTTCATGTGTGCATCTGTTACCTACTTAAATGAGAGAAAAATATTATAAGTGAGGTAGTGATAATTTTAAAAGAACTAAAATAGTCTATAAGCAACAGTATAGAAAAATATACTATTACTGAATGAGTTGTTACTTACTGACTATATTTAAAAGAACAGGAAGGAGTAGTTTTATGTGCAAAAATAGACATTCTCCAGGGATGTTAATATAGCATAGAAGCCAGATAGTCTGGATTCATCTCTTGCTTTTGACTTTGACTGCTGGTGCCAGAGGCAAGCGAATTAAGCCAATCATATCTGGATAATAGTACTTAATGATAAACCTTACCTATGCATTGTGAAAACCAATTACTTGATGTTGGTGAAATGCTTTGAAGGTGCAACATTCCAGGGTGCAAGGCAGAGCCTGTCCAGACCTATGTGCTGTCATGGGAACTAAGACTCCAGAGTCAAGACTTTGAGGAGACTTCCAGTAAAAAGTTAAACAAACTTTTTTAAAGTGCTAGTGCTTCCAAATGTTTCTTAAATGTGCGTGCCCAGAGAATCAGTCTATTTCAGTTGAGTTTTTGGATTCCTGTATTACATTTCTACAAAACTGCCAATGGCCCACTAAGTACATTTTGAATACAATGATTTCAGGAAAATGAGTTCATTTCAGAGAAGGGAAGTGAAGCTTAAGACATATCATAGTGTAAGAAAATTGCAAAGCCTTTAGAAAACTAAAACGAATTAGGGGCTAATATTAGCTTTTTAACAATGTATGTTAAATTAAGCTATAAAAAATATAACATCCACAAGGAGAAATGTTTAGTATAAAAAATAAAACTAATGGAAATGAAAATGTTGGTAGACAGTTCTCCATGGGTCTCTCTCACTTTTGCACACCTTGCAAGCAATGCACCGACTGTCCTTCTATCTGGAGTATCTTTTCAAGGATATTTATATAATTAACACCCTTGGAGGACAGATATAGTGTTTTCCTCCAGAACAAAGGCCGGTTTGCCAACTGTGCTTTATCAAACATCCAAAGTTCTTCAAATTCCAAGTTCCTCTCCTTTAGTGCAGTACAGTATCACCTAGTTCTTTTCACATCATCTGTGGTAACTGGGGCTTGGTGAACTCATGCAAGTATGAAGATACTTTGGTTACTACTGTCCCTGTTAGTAAGAAACTATCTTGTCTTTGAACCATGAGTTTCATGTCTTCTACCAGCATGCATGAAACCATGACCAAATGACTTCCTAGCTTGCAAGTGGAGTAATATCTCAAACTTTCACAGTTCTTGAGAGAGAAGTACTCTCTAGATCACTGCTATCCAATAGAAATGCAATGTAAGTCACTCATGTGAGCCACATACATAATTTTAAATTTTACAGAAATCACATTAAAAAGCTAGAAATAATCCCAATCAAAATTGCACTGTCGTTTTTCTCAAAGCTCAAACAAACTATCGTAAAATTTGAATGGAACCAGAAAAGATCTTGAATAGCCAAAGTAATGTTGAAAAAGAAAACCAAAGCGGGAGGCATCATAATCCCAGACTTTAGCCTCTACTACAAAGTGGTAGTCATCAAGACAGTATGGTATTGACACGAAAAACAGATGCATAGACCAATGGAATAGAATAGAGAACCCAGAATTGGACCCACAAATGTACAGCCAACAAATCTTTGACAAAGCAGGAAAGAGTATCCAATGGAAAAAAGACAGTCTCTTTAGCAAGTTGTGCTGGGAGAAGTGGACAGCAACATGCAGAAGAATGAAACCAGACCACTTTCTTACACCATACATAAAAGTAAACTCGAAATGGATGAAAGACCTAAATGTGAGACATGAAACCATCAAAACCCTAGAGGAGAAAACAGGCAACAACCTCTTTGACCTCAGCCTCGGCAATTTCTTGCTTAACATGTCTCCAAAGGCAAAGGAATTAAAAGCAAAAATGAACTGTTGAGACCTCATCAAGATAAAAAGGACTTCAAAAGAAACAATCAACAAAACTAAAAGGCAACCTATGGAATGGGAAAAGATATTTGCAAATGACATATCGGATAAAGGGTTAGTATCCAAAATCTATAAAGAAGTTACCAAACTCAACACCTGAAAAACAAACAATCCAGTGAAGAAATAGGCTGAAGACATGAATATACACTTTTCCAAAGAAGACATCCAGATGCCCAACAGACACATGAAAAGATGCTCAACATCACTCATCATCAGGGAAATACAAATCAAAACCACACGGGGATACCAACTCACACTGGTCAGAGTGGCTAAAATTAACAACTCAGGAAACAACAGATCCTGGCGAGGATGTGGAGAAACAGGAATCCTCTTGCACTGTTGGTGGGAATGCAAACTGGTGCAGCTGCTCTGGAAAACAGTGTGGAGGTTCCTGGAAAAATTAAAAATAGAACTGCCTTATGACCAAGCAATAGCACTACTAGGAATTTATCCAAAGAATACAGGAGTGCTGATTCATAGGGGCACATGTACCCCAATGTTTATAGCAGCACTTTCAACAATAACCAAATTATGGAAAGAGCCTAAATGTCTATCAACTGATGAATGGGTAAAGATGTGGTTTATATATACAATAGAATACTACTTAGCAATGAAAAAGAATGAAATTATGCCATTTGCAGCAACGTGGATGAAACTGGAGGGTATTAGGCTAAGTGAAATAAGTCAGTCAGAGAAAGACAGATATCATATGTTTTCACTCATATGTGGAACTTGAGAAGACCATGGGGGAAGGGAAGGGGAAAAAATAGATACAAACAGAGAAGGAGAGAGGCAAACTATAAGAGACTCTTAAATATAGAGAACAAACTGACAGTCGATGGGGGGTGGTGGGAGAGAGGGGAAAATGGGTGATGGGCATTGACGAGGGTGCTTGTTGGGATGGGCACTCAGTGTTGTATGTAAGTGATGAATCACAAGAATCTACCCCCAAAACCAAGAGCACACTCTGTACATGCCCTATTATGTTAGCCAATTTGACAATAAATTATATTTTTTTTAAAAAAAGCTAGAAACAGGTAAAATTAATTTTAATAATATATTTTATTTAACTCAATATATCTGAAATACTATCATCTCAACATGTAATCAATATAAAGTTATTAAGAAGACATTTACTTTCTATCTTTAGTACAAAGTCTTTAAAATCTGGAGTGTTTTTAATACAGTATATCTTCATTTGTACTAGCAACATTTCAAACGCTCAGTAGCTATTGAGTGGCTTTCATTTCGGACAGTGCCACTCTAGACGGTGAAATATGGCAAAATGAAAGTAAAACTTTTCAAGCCTGAAATAGACTTTTCTTTAAAAAAATTAAATCCAGGATGTCAGTGATATCAGTTATTGGACCTGTCACTCGAGGAACTCTGAACCATGTCCTGCGTGTTCCAAAATTTAGTCTGACAGACCTGTCAGGAAATCCTTCATGCATTATTTAATCCTCCTGTGTCCTCTAAGGTACATGCGGGATGGTTGATTCTTCTGCAGCTGCATGTAATAAGATAGGAATTTGGATAAGAGTCCTTAAAGACAAATTGGCTACCAATCCATGTAGCCATGCCTTGTCCTTTTGTTCCCAGAAACTAAAACTTAAACGTGCCTTCATTTTTTCCTTAATTTTTTCCTTTGAGAAGTTTACCTGCCTCGCTAAAGGAAGGGGAAGATTCCTAACCTCAGCCTGTATTATATTACCATTTGAATAGGAGATGGTACTTAATGCAATTTTGATGAAGGAAAAAATGAATGACTTCAGCCAGACCCACTTCGCCTCAATTTGCTCATCTGCCCTACCTAGTTCACAGGGTCACCACGTGATCTCATGGAATAAGAGCAGCAATGAGGTGTTGGTGAAGGAAGAGAGAGTGCCCAAGATGTAAGCTACATTGATGATGAATATGAATATAATGATCTGTCCCTTACTATAAATTTTTATTCTAAACGGCATTCTCCAAGCCTCAGAATCTTGCATGGGTTTGATTATGGTGAAATAAAGTGGATAATTGCCAAACCTTTTTATCATTTGAGACTAAGGAGATTTAACCCAAATAATGAGGTTTAAAAACAAGAAATACGAGATTACAAGAACATGCACACCATTTCTCATACATCCTCAAATCCTCCATGCATGGAAAAATGTAGAAGTTAAAGGACTTTATTTCAATGTTCTAACCTCACAAAATCCCATGTTTGAGAAAAGGACTCAAATAAAAATATTACAAAATTTCATCTAAAATATATATGACAGAATCTATTTTGGAACAGTATGGGCACAAGGAGAAGACATTTTAGTTCACTAAATCAATCAATCAATCAATCAGTCAATCAATCTCTTTGTAAGAGTCCTGTATAATTGGCAGTGGATGAGTTGAAAAATGACATACGATGGCTCAGTGTGGTTGGGCACCCTAGAGAATAGTATCAATCCTCAGATCCCAGACCCTAAACAACTGAGGGTCTCCCCACAGGTTAGTGGAAGAGACAATTTGGATCCCGATCTGAGCACAGGGGAGGACTCACCTGCACATAGATTTTCCACCAACTGATGACCCGTTGTTATTTATGTCATTCTGTTCCAATACATGAAGCTGGCATTTGGTAAGACCCTCACAGAGGTTCCGTCTCTCCTTCATGGTGCTATTCAAGACCTACTCCCAAGGTGCATCAGTGACATTATGCCCTTCTCTTTTATATGTATCCTCTTTTATCCAGGACCCTGACTTCCCAACCCTTTCCCCAAGAGTCTCCTCATTTCTTCTTCGCCATGTGTCCCACCACTACCACTTTGGGTTTCATATCTAGGCTTTGGCCAGATCCTTCCCTGGTTTTGGACCTCACCCATGTTGACACCTGGCTCCTTCCAGACTCTGCTTTCCCTGCTTACAATTTGGCTTAGCTGCTACATCTTTGGGTAACATCACAGTCTGCATCACTGCCCAGTTGGGTACTCTTTTAGGCAGCCATTAACTTTGCTGGCAGTCATTTGTTCCTTGTATTAGACAATTGTTTGTTCTCCACCACCACCCCTTCTCTCTTCTCTCCCTCCATTTAAATGACAGTGAGCTACACTAAAAATCCTATGGAATTTGGAGTTAACAAAAACCCCAGATTGGAGTGTTGGATTCCAAGGTGCCACCTTGCTGTGCAACCTTGGCAATACTTATATCTAAGCTTGGTTCTTCATCTACAAATTTGGGATGAAAGCAATCAGTGTGTAAGTATCTTACAATGATAAAAAGATGTGTGAGGGCCAGTGTGCAAGAGCCAGACATAAACTGACACATGAACATGGCATGTTTGAAGGACAATGAGTTGAGTGTTCTAAAATCAATTGACTTTTTGTTGGCCTGGCTCTTTATGAATTGGATTTTTTTTAACACAGATATATATCTTGTAACTCCTGCTATATTACACTACAACATCTATGACATGAAATCCTTCATCTTTTGCATTCCTTTCAGTAGTGCCTTGACCATAACAATCAGGTATCTCTTGTCTTGGGTGAAGAGGAGAGTTCCTCCTTGAATCGCAGTATATAAACTTCCCCAAAGGGGGCTTCAAATATTGGGAACCCTTATAGGTTTTTGACCAGGAAATCTGTATTATGAAACAAAGTCGTAGGAAATCCTGATACCCAGTGTAACAGAACTGCTTGGAAGCAGGGAGGCTAGTGGTCAGAACATTTGACAGGTATGAGACTCTATGTCCTGTTGTCTGTGAGGTGTCGAACAAATTGGCTAGCTTTTCAGCTTTAGTTTCCTTGTAAGTACACTAAGAATAATGATAATATCTTCCCCACAGCATTGATAGGAGGATGTATTTGAGAATCCATGACACTGGATTATCACAGTGTCTGGCACCTAGGACCTACTCAGCACACATTAACTATGATGGTTTTAATGTTTCCTTTAAACATCTTCCAAAGCCATTCTCAACCAAAGTGATCCTATTTAAAATGCGGATCAGGTCATGTCATTCTGTTGCTCAGAGCCCTCCAATAACCCCTTCCATTCAGTGCGAAAGTCATGATCCTTGCAGAGACCCACCCAAATGCACTATTTTCTTTCTCAAGTCTATTTCCGTTCCCCCCTAGCATGCAAAGCCTCTTTCAAAAACATGTAATTTACTTATTTGGTATGTCTACTGTCTATTATCTGTCTCTCCCTAACAGAATGTAAGCTCAGGGAGACAGGTCTGTTCTGTTCACTGTTATATCGGTGCTCTAGAATAGTGCCAGGCCAGTGGAGGTGCCATTTGTTGAATGAATGGATGAATGAGTGAATGAATGAGTTTCCCACAGCCAACACGGTCTCTTCTAAGTTCCTCTATCACTTTGTTGGCTATTCTTTTCTGATACTTACTATAGTCTAAATTATGCTGTACTATTTTGAGATTTGCCTTCATTCCTTAACCAGAGTATAAGCTTCCTGATTGGTAACGGTGTCTTTTACCCTTTTGAATTATCTGCAAAGCCTAGCACACAGTCATTAGTGCTCTTACCTGGGAAGGATACTTCTGAAATTCTGGACAATGTTCTCTGTCTTTACTCCACTCCTCTCTCACCATTTCTTTACTGATACTAAACTTTACTGCTAAAACTTACTTTGTTAAAGATTTGCCCTTTAATTTTCAAAAGCAAATGAATCCATTAAATACCACTTAGTAAAATCCATTAAGAAGTGGTCAGCTTTAATTTCTGAACATAATCCTTACATTTTCTTCTCAGGAGAGAGAAAACCCAGGCTCCAACCACCTTCTGTAATGTGGTGGTCAGTGTCAGTGTGACATGGATTTGGTGGCAGAAGCCACAGTGGACTCTGTCTCCCACCTGCTTTCCCTTCCCTCGGCATGGCCGAATTGTCCAGTAATGGAAGTCTGCTGCTTCACCCCTCTCCTTCCTCTGGCCCTCCTTGATGCCACCTCCTATCATAAAACAGTGTGGCTTAAGGCCAAAATCAAAAGAAGTAGAAAAGACACTTTTAAGAAAAGAAGCAGACAAAAATACAATTCTCTTTCTCTCTTTTATTCCACAGGGAATTACAAAAATGTGCTTAACTGGACATTTCTCTTTTTTGAATGCTAAAACATCAGCTTTTAGCTCAACTCGTGATCCCAGTAAATGATGTCTCTCAAAATTTGGGCTTGTGTAAACCTAACGAAGAAATTCCTGAACTTGAGACCCCCACACAGACAGCATGAATGAGCCCTCAGGCAGCATCTGTGGCCTTGAGGAAAGGAAAGAAGCCCCGCCCCCAGACTCTGACTTAGGCACAATGGGACCCCCCGGGGCCTCCTGGAAGGCGCCTGTGCCCTTGACAGTTATTAAGCTGCTGCACGTCTTCATTTCTCGACCCCGAAGCCCTGTCACTTTTACTTGATGTTTCTTTTGAAAACTCTTGGGTTCTCCTCAGGACCCCAAATGGCACAGGGAGATCTGCGTGTGTCTCTTGGTCCCTCAGGGCATGCTGCCCTCTGTGACATGCTCAGGGACTCACATTTGGAGCAACATCCATTTCCCAGGCTGCTGGGCAGACACGCTGGCCAGAGGGCTGCAGGCTTCAAAGGCCCGGATCAGCCCCCATGGCAGGTCAGCCCCTAGAAAGGCCTCTGATGTGCACAGACACCTGGACAAACACAAAGGATGCGGGAGGGCTCTTTATTCCTGCTCTGCGTTTCCCTGAGCAAAATTTGTCAGAACTACCTTCTCATGACTCACAGATAAAGAGGCTTTTGTGTTGCTGGGGGCTGGGGAAGACGGTGTGTGTTGGATTAGAAGCTTCTTGGAGCGAGGTCTTTCATCTTCGACATTGAGCCAGCCAGTGCATCTGGCCCTTGCTGTGTCCAGTGGGGATTGGCACCTCGGCGGTCCCGTGCTCCGTCACCGCTAAGTCTGCCTGTCGTGGGAGATTCTCAGCCAAATAGCCATTGACTAATCTTCCCCAGAGTGTGTATGTATAGCCTTTCAGTTCTGGGCTCAGCGCCTGATCCCGTAGGGACACAACAAATATTTGTTGAACGAACAAATGAGATACTGAATGAAACCCTGGAACAAAGCTATATTTTTGGAGCTGAACCATTTGTCTTAGTTTGGATTACTAACCCTGCCCCCTGAGCTCCCAAGAAGCAGACTCTGAATCACGGATGTGAGTGAAAATAGTTCATTTGGGAAGTGATTCCGGAAACACCAATAAGGGAATAAGGAAGCGGGGCGGGCGAGGGAAAGCAGCCAACAGGGGGTGTCTCATTTAGCAAATTACCTCTGTGGGCAACCAGCCTCAATCCTGCAAGAGAGCGCAGGGAGCCAGGGAGGGACACCCGCCTCGAGGGACTCACCCAGAGAGTGAAGGAGCCTCAGTGTGTAGGTATTATGCATCAGCTCCTCTCGGGTATTGACGGAGGCCTCTCAGGGACATCATTAATTCCAGACTGCCATGTGCCCAGGAAAGTGCTCTGGGGGCCACAGAAAACCAGCTAGTGAAGGTGTGCTGGCCAACGTGCAGATGGTAGAGGGCATTTGCAGTGTCTACGATACCCTTTCACCCTACTTCAGTTTCCTTTCCCTCCATTTCCTCTGTATAAGTAGCTGTCAAGGGACGCTGAGGGTCACAGGCTCCCGCAGCCCTAAAGATAATAGTAAGTTCCAGGGACTACAGTCTGCCAGAATAAGTCATCTCCATGGTCTCCTTACTATTGGTGGGGTGCTAATATGCATGTGCATTTCAGCAAAGCACTGGCTAATCTTCCTGCAGTGCATTTAGGTTGTCTGTGAGTCTCTTGTGCTCATTTCCAAATCTCAGTATCTATGCCTTAGTACTTATAGGACTGAAGAAACAATGCTCGTGTTTAAAATTTAAGGGGTCCGGCGTTCAAAAAATAGCAGTGTTATAATCCAGAGGGATTGAACATATTTAATAGTATTATGTCATTTCTCCCCAAACATGACATATCGGACCCATGACAAACCTTAGATATTGTTTAAATGAGCTTGTTTTCTAGACTGTGAGACCAATGAGCAGAGAGGTGAAATGATACGTCCAAGGTCACATGGCTGATTATAGGCAGGACAAGCTGAAGGTCTCCTAGGCCCTGTCCTTATCCCCTTGCCACACTCCTGTTCACACTAACCATCCCCAGGGTGTTAATGCTTCACGAAATCTCTGAAAAGGAGGTGTCATAGTGTAAGCAAACTCTGTATACTACAAACTTTAACCCCCATGAGTCATTTCTTTGATTTTCTTAAAAATAACTGATCTCATCTTGGTCGTGGGACTTCATTCCCACTCAGTAGCAGGAAATTAAACACACACACTAAAGCTTCAATGTAAAATAACTGAGTTGCCTAGGGACTGACTCACGAGGCCGATGGTTTTACTCTGTCAATAGCCCGAGCTGAGTTACTTACAATTCTCATGTTCATGAAGAAACTCCTTTGCTGGCCTCCGGTACACCAAGGCAACCGTGGGCATCTAAATTTTGACAGCATTTAATCTGCGTGTCTTCCATCTCCATGGAAATTCCAGGTCTCTCTTCTGGTTATAACATTGGAGATCTCTTTAGGAGACAATTATATTTTTTGAGATAGTATCATGTTAAATGATCACCATCCTGTGACACATCTAAAAAAATAAATGATCGGATTGGGCCAAGTAGAGAGCCGGCTGTGGAAGAAATAGGAGCCAGGAGAAGAGCCAAGGTGCTGGGGGAGGTGGGGTGAGAGAGAGCAAAAGGAGGTGTGGGGAGGATGCTCAAAGCATGAGGGACTTCCAAGAAAGGCCGGCATAGCCAGGGCTGAGCAGCAACCCAGTGTGAGGGCCCTGGGAGCTTGGGAAGAGGAGCTTCAAGTAGGATGGTGTCTAAAGGCGCGTAGCAGAACCACCTGCTATGCTGTGATAACGGGTGGGGGAAAGGTGACGCTTGGATGGGAAGAGTGAATATTGAGGCTGGTGCTGACCATCTTCAGAGCCAAGGGGTGGCCTTCTAATCCTGTCTGCACTCGCATGGGAGCCAGAAACCCATCTCCTGACCCCTGTCCAAAGCTGGTGCCAGGCACAGATGGCATTGGCCATCAGAGCCCAAGGGCCAAGGGGTAAGTTTCAGGGCCTGTGCAGTCCTCTCTGAGCTGTGATTTCCTTTGATTCTGTTGTTCTTGTTCTACCCGAGTGGGACTTCTGTTCCCATTCTGAAGGCCACTGTTAAGTCCTATTCACTCTCAATGGCTCATTTAGTTCAGTGGGGGTTTGGGTTTTTAGAAGGTTTCCTCTTTTAAATTCTCTTTTTTTCTTTTCCCTTTTTTTTTCTAAAAGGGGTCATAAAGAGCTTTAAGATGCCATGCATGAAAAGCTCTGGATAAATGCAGCTTGTACTGGATTGTAAAATACTGTATTGTTCCAAGCTTAATTCCTTGTGTGAGACTGGAATCGGTAATTTCCTCGTCCTAAGAGCAGCAGGCTGCAGGGTGCGGGGATGGGCGCCTCTGGGGGCCGTGAGGGGGAACCACAGGTCTCTCAGAGAAATTCTCCTTTCAGTCCAGACTTGGTTTTCTTGACTTTTGCTTTAAGGTAATTGCACATTTTTATGAAAAACAACAACAACAACACAGCTTTGCTCTCTGAAGTGGCACTTTGGGGGCTGGATTGGCCACTATCTAGGGCCACATCAAGTTCTAAATCACAGAAAGGGCTTCCTCCCAACCTTCCTGCTCTGCAAACTCTCCCTGTCTGGTTTGTGACCACGTTTGCATGTGCGGGGAGTCCCTCATCCCTGAGTTATGAAGAGCGTTGGCCCTGGCCTTGACATCCAGGTTAAGAGGCTGCCCAGTTTCAGGTGAGCGGGGCTTATTTCCCCCGCATCTGCCATGCTTACCCCTGCCTCCTTGTCGCCGCCTCACTTGGTCCTTGTCTGGAGTTCTCTTCCCAGCTTCCTTTCTGCCTCGATTGTGCCTCTGTGCTTTCAAGCTACCCTCCTCCATAAAACTCTTCTTCCGACTCTACTGGGCTCCCTCTTCTCTTATCTCTGTTGTAATCATAATGATTGCACATTTTAACCCCTTTTGGGCTCGAGTTTGGTGCCCAGGGTAGATTGTAAGCTGCTTGAAGATCATGCCTTTCCCACAGTTTGTATCTGTCATATGTGCTATCGTATGTATCCAGTGTGAAGCATGAACTTACTAAATTCCCACTGTTTTTTCTTTTTTATTGATTGGTTTGTTGGTTGACTGATTGATTGATAGTGGCCCAGACACCTCCTAATCAGATGCTGAGTGTTTTGCTCAGTTGATGCCACATATCAGCAGAGGTCTCCCTTGGGCTTTCATATCCACACAGGCTGACTTGCCTTCACTTCTTCTTAGGAGTAAGAGTCAGCCTCTGCTCCAGTTTTCAGAAGGAAAAAAATCCACTCATGCCGAATGTTCTGTGAGTCTTGGTAGGCTTTCACTAAACATTTGGGGATGGTGGGAGGGCTATATTGGCAGACTGCTGCATCTCACCATCTCCTTGTGTCCATTATACAGAATGACCACAGAGTCCTTATGCATGAGTCTGTGTGCCAACAGCTGCTATAGACCTAAAATGTTTGCTGGCAACTCCACCATGGAAGATGTCTAGAAGAACAAGAAAAGACTAAAATTTACTGGGAAGATGAAAAGAGTCATCACGAATAACATCTAAGTTTATTTATTCATCTTTTGAGAGAGAGAGAGAGAGAGAGAGAGCAGGGGAGGGGCAGAGAGAGAGGGAGACAGAGAAGCCCAAGATGTCTCCATGCCATCGGCACAGAGCCCAATGCAGGGCTTGAACTCATGAACCATGGGATCACGATCTAAGCTGAAACCAAAGTTGGACTCTTAAGCAACTGATCCACCCAGGCATGCTGAGACAGCATGGATAACTTCTAATCAGCATACAGGAGATTTTAGCATCTCTACCTCCCATTAGAAGCAGCAAGGATTTCCCCCCCAGCCCTTGCGTAACTCCTTACAGAGCATCACTTGAGACTTGAGGATGTCTTGTTTACAGTCACACCTTCCACTTTAAGTGATATATTAAAGTGTTTTTTCTAAACAAATCCCATGCTTTCTCCAAGAATAATCTCAGGGAATTCTCTTTACCCTCCTTATTCTCACAGTATCCATACTCAGAAGGGTTGAGTTTGCCATCTCTGGATCCAATTATTCAAAGGGTCCCTCAGAGAAAGCAGCTACTAGCTCAGGGTCAAAGAGGATCCAGATCTCTCCTGCCCCCAGCTATAGCACCGTGCGATACCAAGAGGAGGTCTGGGCCCTCTGGAGGTCTGGGCATGAAAAAGTAAACAGATGTCCCAGACACAGAGCTCCCGCCTGCCTCCCCATCAGGAGCTGTTCACGTGGGTGTCGCTGGCCAGGAGCTGCTGCTCTATCCCAGCCTCCAGCCACTTGATTCAACTCCTTTCCAGGCTTTCTTCCTGCCTCATGGAAATAGCAGCTTTATAGTCATGTAATTTTGGCACGGCAGAGATTTCATGTTAAGAAAAAATAGAATTGGTGCTGGGTCATTGCTATTGAAACTACCACACCGGTTTACACTTGCTCTGAAAGAGCCCTCCTCTCAACTCCCGCTCCCAGGCTCCCCTCTCTTGTGTAGCCTTTTGTGCGGCTCCTTTGGTTTTTCTGCTCTTCAGATGTGCACACAGTTTAAATAACATTCCTTCCTGAATTTGTCCCTTCATTTCCCCAGCTTCTGTGCTTGGGGACTCTCCAGCTCCCATCCTTTTTCTTTCTTGCTAATGTTCTCTTCTCCATCCTTTGTTGACACGCCAATTTATTCAGCACTAGCCTCCCCCTTCCTCTCCTCACTGTTTTCCATTCCTCACACTCCTCTTGACAAACACTCCCCAAATAGTGTGTGTGTGTGTGTGTGTGTGTGTGTGTGTGTGTGTTTGGGATCTAGGAGAATAAAATCTATTTTGTCCCCATATCCCCGAAGAGGTGGGGGGAAGTATCTCTTCCTCCCCTATAAATTCTACTAAATCACAGGGTGGCCAGTCTGGACACAGGCTCAATTTCACACATAGTTTAAGGCCTGTGTGAGTTGCATGGTGCCGGGAAGGCCACTTTAACAGTCACTCTCGGTTGCATGCCCATCAGCCACTTCTCCCTTTCTCCTCAAAAATTGCACCTGGAGTTTGTTTGGCTCCAGAGGAGGTGGGCTCTAGCCTCATTTCCCAGCTGTGAATCATGATTGGCCTAACTGATCTAGAGAGTTCCATTCCGCCTATCTGTGATTGGTGTAGGCATGGGCATGTGAAACAAATCTATCCAATGAGAATGAAGAAGCAAGCTGGGGGAAGGGGACTTCTGGGAAAGATCATCCTCTATCTTTAAAAGATAACGTGGAGAAATGAAGGTCCTTCTGAATGCTGGTGTGTTGTCTGGAAGCTGTGCCATTGAGGGCTGCTATAGCGATCTTGAAAACCTGAGCGGACAATCCCCAGGGAAAAGCCATTCTGCTGAGCATAGCAGAAAAGAAATATGAGAAACAGTTGAGTCCTTGACACCTCGTGCTACTGAAGCTGTCTTACTATGGATTTCTTGTTTTTGAGATAATAAATCCCCTCCCTTTGAAGCCATTTGTCTTTAGTATTTGCTCCTGGAAACTTAAAGTATTTTTGAAAAACATAGCTTTTCTGATCCCAAAGAGTTCCACTCTGTGTATACCATCTCTTCTCTGCCTTGCCCTGTGTGTAATACACAGATCATAATCATAACAAGAGCAAGTAATTTCATATCATTTTTTCATGTGCCAGGTACTGTTCTAAATGCTTAAAATAAAGTAATTCATTAAACCCTTACAAAGCCTTTAAGACAAGCACTCTTATTATTTCCATTATACAGATAAAGAAACAAGCATAGAAAGATTGAGAAAATTGCCAAAGATCCCACAGCTAGTAAGAGGCAGTGGTGGATTTAAATCTGGACTAGAGTCTGGTACCAGAGTCTGTCCTCTTAACAATGACTCCTCAGCTTTCAGGAGTTGAATGGACTGGCAGTTCTGGCCCCTGGTTCTCCTGGGAGGGGACACATCTACGTGTCTCTTCTCCAAGGTGAGGAAGCCCATGACAGAGTTATTAGAGCCAAGATTGGAGGCCACCTCATCTCTCTATGGCTGGAGGTGGTGGGACCAGTGGCCATAAGGCATCTGGGAAATGTGATCCAGAGGCCACCATTATTATGCATACTTCAGTGCTATCACCAGGATGAGCTGAACTGGGCATTGGACAGCCTAAAGGCTCACCCAGAGCCAGAGCTCACTTTCCCCTGGGACTCAAGCTCAGATTCCTTCAAGTCCCCTCTATAACTTAGGGACCCCTATCTCTTTACCCCACTCAGTGGCCCCACGCTACAGGACATGGAGATTTGTTATTGAAGGGCCTATAAATCCCTCCTGGTCCCATCTCCCCCCACCTCCTCTTTATTACTCCAAATCCAGTTAGGAGGCAGAAGCCATACCGACTATTTTAGAAGAGATAATTTAATATAAATAATTGTTATCTAGGCTTGAAGAATTGAAAAGACAAAAAGAGAACATGAACATATCACAGAGCGGCAACTGCAGGAAGCAGCTAAAGTCCTTTTGTCTGTGGGTCAAAGGAAGAGGTTGGAATTATAAAACTTAGGAACTTAAAGGAGGGGAGGCGGGTCTGGGTAGCTCAGTCAGATGAGCTTCCAACTCTTGATTTTGGCTCAGGTCATGATCCCAGGGTGGTGGGATCGAGCCCTATGTTGGATCAAGCCCTGTGTTGGGCTCTGCGCTGAGCACAGAGTCTGCTTAAGATTCTATCTTTTTGCCCACCCCCCCCTCCCCCACAGCTCACTTGCTCTCTGTCTTTCTCTCTTAAAAAAAAAAAGAAAAGAAAGAAAGAAACTTAGAGGAGGGAGCATTGCTCTGCAGGAGCAGGGAAGTATATCTAGGGTGCTGGGACAGCCTATGGAAACCAAAAAGGCCCATAGAAACAAAAAGCAAATAGGAGTGAGTGAATCAGTTCTGCCTCCCCCCAGCATTGCAGCTGGCCTCCAGTGCTCTCTGTAGTGGAATCCAGCCCTGAGCCAGATGACAAAGCGGCACACAGAGTGTAGAAGGGAAGGTTTGAATCTGAAAGACAATAGCTAATTCTCTCTCTGTCCATAAGTGTGGTGAACAGCTCAAGGGGTTGCAAGGCAGATATTAATCAATGGGAATTCAATACAGTAAGGAATCTTTCATTTCACCCACATCCCATTTGCATTGGATGTACAAGATACAAGAGAGGGGGCAGCCACATGAAAAAGATAACAGTCTAGAAAAGTCAGTGCGGGAGGCTTAAAAGCCACATGGTAGAAGAAGCTGGTAGACGGTTTGGTGGAGGAAAATTTACTGTGTACTGATGAGGAGGCCTTTTCTAAATTTTAGGTAAAACAAAGGAAAGAATTAGATAACTAAGAGTTTGATACCTATTAGTGTTACAGTGTTAATACTGTCCTTCCAAAGATCTCTCTCTCTGGGAAAAAAAAAAAGGTTGTCCTCATGTCTTGACTCTCTGGGGAGATCACATCTCTGCTTACGCGGGGAGGAGTGATGTGTCCCCGGATTACTGAACGCTTATTAAGGACTTCCCATGTGCCAGACTCTTTGAGTACTTTTACCATTTACCATCCATGTAACTCTGGTCGAATTATGTTACTTCTGTAAGCCCCCGGACTCAGAGCTATGAAATGAAAGTAATGCTCTTTCATAGAGCTAGGAAGATTAGGAAAATACTGGAAAGCTCTTAGCCTGATGTTTTTCACACATTTTCTCTGTTTGTTTATGTACTTTGCCCTTATATATAAATTTTAGAATTGGCTTGTCCATATTTATAAAATATTCTGGTGGTTTAATCTTAAAAAATTGATTAATGTGACAGTATTCTTTCATGATTAAAAAATAAGCAAACAAACAAACAAACTTCAATAAAAGAGGGACAGAAAAGAACTTATTCAACCTGATAAAGGGCATCTATGAAAAACCCTCAGCTAATATCAGACTTAATGGTGAAATATGGAGGGCTTTTTCCCTAAGATCAGGAACAAGACAAGGATATTTGCTCTCGCTACTTCTATTCAATATTGTACTGGGCAATTAGGCAAGAAAATGAAATAAAAGGCATTTAGATAAGAAAAAAAGAAGAAAATAATCCTTATTGCCAGCTGGCATGATCTTACGTGTAGAAAATCCTAAGGAATTTATTTAAAAATTTATTAGAACTAATAAACAATTTCAGCGAGATTACAGGATATAAGATTAATAAACAAAATCAATTGTATTTGGATATACTTTCTGATACAATAGCACAAAAATAATAAAATTTTAGGAATAAATTGAACAATAGAAATGCAAGATTTATATACTAAAAATTACAAAATATTTTGGAAACAAAATTTTAAAAATCTGAATAAATTAAAATATATCTCTTGTTCATGGACTAAAAGACTTAATGTTGTCAAAAATGACAACACTCCCCAAACTCATCTACAGATTTAACACAATGTCTGTCAAACTCCCTGCTAACTTCTTTATAGGAATTGACAAGCAGATCCTAAACTTTGTATGGAAATGCAAGAAACTCAGAACAGCCAAAACAACTTTGAGAAAGAATAAATGTGGAGAACTATCACTACTTGGTATTAAGACTTAGGTAGTTACAGTTATCAAGACAGTGTGATAAAGATAGTTACATAGTTTGATGGAATAAACTGGAGAAATCATCATATATAGATCTATATATATAGAGAGAACTGATTTTTAATGGAAGGGCAAAGGCAAGCTAGGAGCAAACGGAAGCCTTGTCAACAAATGGTGCTGAAACACGTAGATACCCTTAAGCAAAACAAAAACAAAACACACAACAAAATAAAAACTTAGATAGATATATAATTAACAAAAATTAACTCAACATGGATCATGCACCTGCATGTAAAATGAAAACTGGAACATGTCTAGAAGAAAGCATAGGAGAAAAATCTTTTGACTTTGGGTTAGACGGATTTCATAGATATGATAGACTGCATGATTCTTATTAATAAATGGAACTTTATCAGATTAAGAGTTTCTGCTCTTTGACATAAGAGAACGAAAAGACAAGCCCCAGCCTTGCGAGAAAATATTTACAAATCACATATCTGTTATGGGATTTGGATCCAGAATATATATATATATATATATATATAAAACTCAGAACTCAATCATAAGAAAACAAACAACCCAATTTAAAAATGGGCAAAAACTTTCAACAGACATTTCACCAAAGAAGGTGTGCAGATGCCGAATAAGCATGTGAGTAGATGCTCTTTAGCATTAATCATTAGAGAGATGCAAATTAAAACCACATAGAGGTAGCTCTATATATGTATTAGAACAGCCAAATTTAGAACACTGACCATAGCAAGATTTGGTGAGGATTTAGAGCAGCTGGAGCCCTCACACACCGCTGGTGGGATTATAAAGGGGTCCAACCCCTCTGAAAAAAAATCTGGCAATTTCTTACGTTAAGCCTACAGTTACCATGTGTTGCAGCTATTTCACTCCTAGGTATTTACCCAAGAGAAATTAAGGCATATGTTTCTACAAAAATTTGTAATGAATATTCAAAGTTTTATTTATAACAGCCCCAAATAGAAAACAACCTTGCAGTATAGCAAAAAAAATATATATATATACATATATATATATTTTACATATATTCACATATATGTATATAACTTTGTCCATGTTTCCCGGCACAGAGATCCTAAAACCCTTGGAATTTCCTGAGTGATAGGAGTCTCTTTTGTTATTTGTAACAAGTCTCTTTAGACCTTATCTGAGTTTATGCTAGTGAGGCACATTGCAGTGCAGTCCCTATGTAGCTTCAGCATGCGGACAGGCCACCAGGAAGACCAAGCATTAGTACTTTCAGCCCTACTCCCTCCCTCCTGGGAGTGGAGACGGGCTGGAGAATGAGGTTCATTCATCAATGACCAATAGTTTAATCAATCATACCCGTGTAATCAAACTATCAGAAAACCTCTTAAACGATGGAGTTTGGAAGGCATCCCGGTTGGCAAAAACATGGCTGCGCTAGAGAAGACATGAAGATCCACACCCCTCTCCCACCCACACCTTGCCCCATGCTTCTCTCCCATTTCACTCTCTGAGTTGTATTCTTTTCTATAGTAAATGGAGTTGTATCCTTTATAACAAACTGTAATCATAAATAAACTGCTTTCCTGAATTCTGGGAGTCATTCAAGTAAATCAGGGAAACTGAAGAAGGGTTGTGGGAAGCTCGGAATTAGTAGTCAGCTGGGCAGAAACATGGGTTGCCCTGGGACTCCACTTTTGGCTGGTGTCTGTAGTGAGGATAGTCTTATGGGACCAAGTCCTTAAACTGTGGGGTCTGTGCTAACTCTGGGTAGTTAGTGTCAGAATTGAATTGTCAGACACCCCATTGATATAAGAGAATTGAAGAACTGGTTGTTGATGTTGGAAAAAAAAGATATCACAAGCCCAAATATCTATTGGCAGATGAAAAAATTGCTATATAAGCATTTAGTAAAATACTACTCAGCAATGAAAACAAATAAACTATTAATGCAGTCTACAATATGGATGAATCTCAAAATAATTATGCTGAGCGAAAAAAAACAGACAAAAAGAAATACATGCTATACAAATCCATTTATATGAACTAACAAATGTAACCTAATTTCTGGTGGCAGAAAGCAAACTGGTGTTGGCTTAGGAGTGAGGGACAGGAGAAGGAATTACAAAGGGACATGGGGGTTTGGGGGTGGCAGCAGGTGATGGACGTACTCATATTGATTGTAGTGATGGTCTCACACACACACACACACACACACACACACACACACCTGTGAAACTTCTCAAATTACACATTTTAAATATTGCATTTTATTGTATGTCACTCATACTTCAATAAAACTGTTAAAATTTTTTAGATGACCGGAATAAGATATATTCAAATGGTTATCTCTGGGTGATAGATTTTGAGAGCTTTGTTTACTTTTATACTTGTTATCTTTATACTTTTCTCTAGTTTTAAAGTTTTCTGCAGTGAGCTTGTATGGTAGAGAATGAACGTATACAGGAACAAAAACAAAAAAAATGATATGAAAATATTACACGGGCTAAGACAACATGATTAACTTTACAGGAACGTAGTGAGTGAAGTAGTCCTTTGTGGCTCATCTGGGAACCCAGTCACCGTTTATAATGAGGCCACTGTGAAAAAATGTGCTCTCGTTCCCAAACACCGATTTTAAATTGAACTTTCAGAAGAGTTGTATTTTTTTTAGAGCTCTTTCAGCAGTGAAATCCTTTGTTTCAGGTTTTGTTTACAAGAGTTTCTTTTCTTTTCTTGAGGATATTTTTTTCACATTAGAGTAAAAAGGTTCTTTAAAAATTGCAGCAATATTTGGTGTGGGAAATGCCAGTGAGAACTAAGGCCGGAGAAGTTTTCTGCTTGATGCATCAGGAAAAACTTTCAATGTGGTTACGGTGAGAAACAAGTCTATAAATATTGCACCTTGTTATGGCAAAAGTCTGTCTCCTAGTTTATGTGGCCCCTGTGACTACTGAACTGCTTGGTGAGCTGCCTTCTCTCCCTGCACAGTCTCTGGCATCCCTTGAGTCACCCTGCAGATGACAAGCCTTAAGTCAGGCTCCTGTTTCAGGACAGCTTCTGTCCCATCAGTGGTCTCTGTTGAGTCTGTCTTACTATTTCATCAGACCTGAACGAACACTTGTTTTCCAGTGAAGTTCTCACCTTGTGGTCTTTTTTGCAGGCAATGATCTATAAGGCAAAACGTAGGCTGAAAACTTCTGAATTGGTGGGACTCATCCCAAATCTTAGGGAGGGAGACAAAAATCAAATCCAACTGAATTTAGACCTGTGAGAGCCTAACTAACCACAACTCTTTAGTGTCTTCAGAATAGGAAAATTCAGGAAACACTAAGAAAGCTTTGCACAGTTTTGGTGGCTTTTCAGATTCACAAAATAAAAGTTTGTTTCCCACTATTTATTGCCTTGGAAACTTTGCACACTAAGACAAAACCTGATCTCACACCTTGGTCTATTGAAAAGAACTCAATCCAGACGTTACAGTTTTCCAGAATAGGCTGAGCTATTCTCCCTTCCATAGGTGCTCTTGTAGCACTCGACATTGTACTGCTCAAGCAATTTCTTGCTTTTCTCAAAGGGAAAACCACTCTCTCTCTTCTATGAATCTCCCCGACATCTAGCAGAGTTCCTGACACATTGTAAGTCTTCAAAATATGTACATGTGACTTATCCATACTGTTTTATCAACAAATTCCAAATAACTAATGAGGCTTAAATAAGTGCATTATCTGAAGGTAACTGATAGTGTAGGGATAACCCAAGAGGTTTCTTGTTATTTAATTTTACTCTTGTTGGTGTTACTTTGTAAGTTCTTTAGGGTGCTAAGAGAAGTCCAGCAGGTGAGTGGCATTAAATTGTGTGATATCATCATTCTGTTACCCTCTCCCCCAACACAGCTGACTCTCCAAGAAGTCTCTTCTGAGTCATTTTACCCATTCAAGATTAGGGTTTGTGTCACTCAGCATTTTAGTTGCAAGCAACAGAAACAAATTCTAGCTAATTTAAGTAGAAAAGGGACCTAATAGAATATATTGGTAGCTCACAGAATCTTGGGTCAGGCCAAGTAATCAGTCAGCATCATGCTCCGAATGCCACAGTGAACCCGTTTCCCGAAGACACCAGTGTCCCTGGTACTGGAGCATCTCTAGCATCTCCAAAGTAGATCTGGGCACTGCCACTGGAATAGTTGCCACTGTTGGCTCCAGAGGTGGAGTGGAGTTGCTGTATCTGTGGCCACCCTTACTGGAATGGGTTGTGAGTGGTACTGCTCCTTTGAGTCATCAGCTTCCATTTGTAAGTGTAGGGCACAAACAAAACTGAGGTCCAGGCCCTAGGTGCGCAGGTGTCGGGACAGTGATTCTCTGGTATGTACTCTGGGAATAGAAGGTCTCTGTCTCTGTCTCAGAGGCTGGGGCCATGGATATCCTTTACAAGGCTGTGTTATCATTACTCTCTCAAGGGTAGGAGGCCAGGAAATATCTTTAATATACAGCTGATGAGAACCATCAAATACTATCTTTGTGACAATGATACAAGAGAAAAATCAGTGAGACTTAGAATGTGTAGAAAGCATTGGACAAGCATGTAGAGAAATCAGTGAGTGGATATTAGGGAGCCTGTGAATGCTCTGCAATTTTATGCAAAATTAGGTGTATCTCAAAGGCATGCATTGTGCAAAAAGCTTAAGAACCTAGATCCAGATTATTGTTTAAACCCATCACTTTGTAGATAAGACTAATAAATTGAGGCCCAGAAAGTGGCTTATTTGAGGAGGTACAGGGTGTCCTGGCAATGTAAGGACTAGAACTCATGCCTCAAAAATTTGTTTGAAAAACATCTTCCAAGTGCAAGGTACAGTTTAAGGTCATAGATGTGTTTGTTTTAGAATAACCATGTCAATTTGGACCAAAGTTATTACATGTTTTATGGAAACACAGAAGCCTGATCCCAGGCTTCAATTTCAGCTTTGCTCTTTGTTGAGTTGTCTTGTATCAGCATAAATCTCACTTGCTTTCCTTCCATCCCCTACCAGTGACCTAGACACATCACTTGCCAGAAGGAGGGAGGTGAATCAAGGCAGAGGTTAGAAGCCCTCCGGTCAGGCCATTCCAGCCATTGTAGCTACTCTCATGCTTCTGAAGGTCTCTTCCAAGCTGAGCCTTTGTGCACAGCTACTTGGTCTTACCACAGGGCTTTCCTACCTGAAACCACCCAGCCCTTGTAGCAAATGGACTTCCAAAGAGATTCTAATTGCACCGTCCAGCCATTTATCCACTAGTCCACGTGCTGAGAACTCAAAGGTCTATAGGGGTCAAATAAGTAACGTGAGTGAAGATGTTCAAGGTAAGACACTAGGAAGTGGTGGGAACTGTAGTAAACTAGATACAGCAGCAGGAGAAAAATAAAGTCGGATTCTTCCCTGACTTTTTACACCAAAATAAATGGAGGAGTAACCTCGGTCAGTTCTCTGTATGCCAACCAGATATATATATATTTGATCTCAATAACTCAAAGTAATAACTAAGGCTTTTATAAGAACTATGAAATGAAGATGTCCACAAGTAGATATAACTATATTACATTTTTTTACCCAGCGATATGTGAAAAGATTGCCTGCCATACTTCAAGCAATGCAACAGAAGATCAGGGAAAACCATCCAGCACTCTGGAGCAGATGAAACAAGTTTCAAAGCAATAAGGGGCTGACTTGGCTGACTTATGAATCAGGTAAGACCATCATTAAGTCATGGTGTCATGATTTTATTGAGATTTTTTTCTTGCTTAGTGAACACAAAATAATGGTGCACTTTGCAGTTCATGGCATCTTAGAAACACAGCATATATATTTGCTTCTGTGTGCACATAATATCTCTGGATGAGCACACAATAACCTATAGCAGTGGTTCCCCATTGTCTCTGGGGAAGCAGCACTTGGTGTTAGGGGACAGTGCGTTTGTATCTTTTGAACTTTGTAAGCAGGTACACGTATTATCTATCAAAAACATAGTACAAATAATAATTTAAAAAAAGTAAAATGGTAGCTTTTCCCATGCTAATGTGGAAGGAACCCCAGGATACAGTGTTAAGTGAATCAAATAAGGAAATGCATAAAGTAGGCCGTCCTTCTCAGATCCAATCCATTTTCCCATACAGGAACGCAAATCCACTGTTCGCAGATCTTCTGATTTTTCAAGAAAAGCTTGAAATCTCAATTTTGTGTGAAATTTCCTAATTTTTAAGGTTGAAAAGCAATTTAAATTCTTTCAAACATGATTAGGGCAATAAAACCTGTGAGTGGGCTGGGGTCCATGGACTGTCACTTTGGAATGTCCATGTTGTTCCTAATGGTGGCCCTGCCACACATAGTTATGCACATTGTTCTGACGCACCTGCCAAGGGGGTGACTGGAGGCTGAAATCCAGTCCTGTTCCCTTCCCACCGAGCCATGGGGCCTGGCACAGAGCTGTGTGCTCCTAGAAGGGAAGGCCAGAAAGGTGCCATCTGCTGACCAAGCCCTGCACCAAAGTCACCAAGTTTGCCCATGGGGCAGCTTTTTCTAACTCAAGCCAATGTGGTCTACAGGTTAGTGATGGCCCCGCCTGAAGAAAGGAAGATCAGTGACTTTAGTTTTTTAAGGTGAAACTTAAACTCGGATCTGTTTTTTCTGCCATAAAATTGATTACTTTTTGCCCTCTTGGTTTACGAACTGTTTGAGGTGAAGGATTTGCTAGCTCAGAAGTCCAAGTGGAATGAATTCACATGGTTTCACAGGCCTCTGAGGTCCTGTGACTATCTTGGCCAAGACAGATACGGCAGGTTGTCAAGGATACAGTTCTACTTGCCTTGTTTGGTTAAAAAAAAAATCAGCTGTCAAAGCTTTATGTATTTATTCCTCCTTTCTGTAGATGAACACACAGCTCTTGGCTGTCATCAATACCTATGCACCCACCCACAAACCAATACATTATATTGAAGCTAAAGAAAACAATTCCGATCATTAGAGATATTTGTTGTCCTGAGCATTAATTGAAATAATACACTAAAGGGCTTAGCACAGTGTCTAGCGCACAGTGAATTCTCAGTTAATGGTTGCTTATTTTTTTTAAATAAATAGTAATGTAGAATTCATATGAAAAGTCCTAAACGTCCTCACACCTTATCAAGTGAGGAAGCAAAACACCTTTTACAGTAAGATATCAATGTCCTAGACGACCACCCTAGACTTCCCTAAAATACTGGTCATTACAAGTTATGGATTCACTGAAATTTGGCTTCAGTCTAAATGCCCCTTGTCAGCACTGGAAAACAGGAGAAAATGAGAGACAGAAAAGTCACCCTCCCTGCTGCCTTTTTTCCTTTCTGTTCAAAAATGTCAACTCTACCGACGCGTTGCTGAGATTGCTAAGAAATTGGCTGCTGTGTACATTGGGACCTTGACTCTGATTTGGGACAAAGCAATCCCCAGATTTTCTACACCCTGCCTGTTCCAATTCCCATTACACTGACAGGGTTAAAACCAATCTGCAATATATTAGACTGGTTTCAAGTCTAGGTCTGTTTCTTCATATAAAAATAGTGATGATTAAAACTGATGATGTACCTACTTCATAAGGTTGTTTTAAGGATTAAGTAAGGTAGTATCTCTTAAAGTGTTTGGCACATTGCCTGGTACACAGAGGTGTTCAGTTAGTTTTAGCTATGATTGGGGACCAGAAAGTAGGACAATGATATTTCATTTATTCATCATGCACTTATCAAGTGCCCTATCTGTCTTTGTGTCTCTGTCTCTGTTTCCCTCTCTATTTCTCTATTTCTGTCTCTTTTTCTTTGCCAGGCCCGATGCCAGAAGCACACTCAAAGACAGGAACACTGAGCTCTCAAGAGGTGTATGTTCTAATAGAACAATAATTTAGGATTGGATGAAACAGAGAGGACACAGTCACAGAGTGATGAGAAGCTACCCAGTGGCGATGGGAGTCTGGCCTGCAGAAATTGTGTTTCGCACAGTATGCTTCGATCTTGCCACTACCTGCACTATAGCTAGAACTTTGTTTTCCATATGGAGACAAGTGGGATCTATCATTGGGTAATTTTGACAAAGCCATGACTCATAGAATGAAAAGAATCTTGGCTCACCTAATTCATTCCTTGCAACAGTCTGCAAGAAGGTCAATGCCCAAATAACCCACAATATCCACGTCTTCCCTTCTCCACATAGGGACTTTAGTGGTAGAGACTTACCGGTCTCTCTGGAGAGTTTCTTCAGGGAAACTATTCGGTGGAAGGCCTTTCTGAGAACTTATGGTTAAAGTTTAGTAAAACTGGAAATACCCTATCACTGTTCAAGAAGTTTTAGTAAGTTCCACGACCTGGACTGAAATCTGGAGTATGTTTTTCTTGCTTTTTGCATTGGTTTCTATGACACAATTAGGGCAGTACCTGTAGGAGCTGAGGGCCAAAGGTTAAGGTGGCCCCAACTCACCTGTCTGTACCGCATTGGAGAAGCTCATCTCATTTCAGCAAAAATAAATTGGGCACCTCCTATGCCCAAGTGTGACTAGAAGATCGTAGAGTTCTACGGGTCTGCAGATACCACTCAGCACAGCTAACCCTTTCAAATCCACAGGCGTGCCCATCTGCCAACCGTGAATTATTTAGTTCAGACTGGAAGAGACTTTAGGAATTTTCTAGTACTCAGAGAAGGATCCCTTTTCCGGGATCCCTAGTATACGACTGTTCCACCAGAGCCCACCTGTCTCTTAGGAGGGAGGAGTCACTTGTCCAATGAACACTGTTCCATCTGCCACCCAAAGCTCTTTTGTAAGAGTTAAAGTATTATAAATAAAGAAACTAGAACATAGTATGCCTTCAACTAAATATTAATTCTTTTACTACTAGGTTGGAAAGTTCTTCCCTAAACTGATCTTAATACAACCTCTGTCTCTTCCATTCATTTGGTTCTCGCTTCACCTTCTGAGTCAACATGAGACTAGTGTACTTCCTTCTCTGCATGACAGCCTTTGAAGCATTTGAAGATAACTGCCTTCCATCCCACCATCTCTGGCCTCATCTCATGCTTCTCCATGTCATGACCTCAGAGCAGCCTCCCTGACAAGTTCAGCCAAAATAGATCCTTCTTTCAGTCACTCCATCAATCACCTTGTTTGTCTTCTTCAAGCATTTTTCACAGTTTGAAATTACCTTTCTCCTGCATTTGCTTATTTCTTTATGGCTAATTACAATATAAGCACTTTGAGGGCAGAGATCTTGTCTGTTTTACTCATTACCAAGTTGCTGGTGCTTAGAACTGTGACTTTAGCAAGTACTCAGCTGTTAATTTGCTGAATATTATTTGCTGTTTGTTGGTTGAATGAGTAAGTGAATGGACCTGAAACCACTTTCAACAATTCCTTATAAGATTTTATTCTTTCAAAAAAATTTTTTTAAAGTTTATCTATTTTTGAGAGAGTGTGTGTGTGTGAGGGGGGAGGGGCAGAGAGAGAGGGAGACATAGAATCTGAAGCAGGCCCCAAGGTCTGAGCTGTCAGCACAGAGCCTGATGCAGGGCTCAAATTCACAAACCGTAAGATCATGACCTGAGCCGCGGTCAGACACTTAACGGACTGAGCTACTCAGGCACCCTGATAAGATTTTCTCCTATTTATTCAATTCCTTTGGCTTAGGTAACAAGATAGCTCTATCCTATAAATGGGAATGAAAGATAAAGAAGCCACATTGGAGCAAGGAACATCTACAAGCCACTTCCTTTCCTCCTACTGGGAGAAAAGAAAAAGCTGTCAGGACCTGGATTCTTATTTGATATCTGCTGGTTTCTTATTGTATGGCCTTGGAAAAGTCTCTCAACTGTTCCGAACTTTAGTTTTCTCACACGGAAAATCTGGAAGAGAGGCAATTTGATCTTGAAGGTGCCTTGGGGCTCAGAAATATTCTCAGTGGAAGTATAAATGCCAAAAAAAGTAGCCTCCGTGTAGTTCAGGTGCAGATTTGGTGTAGATCTGGTCATTGTCCATTAGCAAAGGGTCAGAGGTTCTCCATTAGCAAAGCCTGGATGTACATTTGAGTCACCTAGGAAGTGTTTTATTAGATCAACATTATGGAAGTACTATTTATATGCAATTAAGTGCACATGATTTAAAGTATTCAGTTATATGAATTTTGACAACTCTATACACCCTGTAACCACCACTCCGATACAATATATAACATTACCCTGGTACTGGAAAGTTCCTTCATGCCCCTTTGCAGTTAATCTACATAACCACCCGCCCTATGCAACCACCATCCTGATTTCTATCACCAGAGATTAGCTGTGTTTATTTTAGAATTCTATGTATATGACGTGTGTGTGTGTGTGTACCAGTAGTTGGTTCTATTTATATAGCTGAGTAATTGTCCATTCTAGAAAACCTTCTTAAACGAAGAGTCTGGGCTCCACTGATCTGGATATTTGGACCTCTGAAGTCGAAGTCCAGAAATCTACATGTTTACCCTGTGCCAGAAAAAATGCTTCGCAGAAGCTGGGTTTAGGAAACTTTTAATTAGAGGCTATTCCCCTCAAGTTCAAATAGTTTCCACAATGCGACTGGTATGGCTGAGAGTAAATTGGTCACAAGTTCTGGTGCAGGTCTGAGAACCCTAATTCATGTCGGACTCTCTCAGCCAGATCTTGAGGCCTTCCATAGCTCATGAACTTCCTGGCGCTTGTAACAAAGCCCAGAGAGGCAGCTCTGCAAAGATTCTTTCAGCTCTAAGGCACCTATAAACTGAGTTATGAGTCTCAGTGTTCACAGGTAAGTCTATAATCTTAATCTATAAAAGCTCACCCCTACCATGGAGAACAGGAGGTGCTTAGAGCAGCCCTTCCATTTCAGCCCAGCTGCTGGAATTACTCATGACAGTTTTATGAGTTATTTTACTGTCTGGTAAACTTTTTTTTTTTTTTTTGTCTTAGTTGAGGGAAGCGTTCTTTGACCATAGTACACAAATGCCACCTTCAGGCAGAAATTGTAACATTCTTTTGAAACCACGGGGAACAGTTTTCTTACAACTTTAAAAAAAGTCTTGAGATCAACATACAGTTTATATTTTTTAACTTAGGTCCAGATTTTTAAGAATGAGAATAAATATTTTAGAGAAGTTTTAGGTTGACAGGAAAAATGACCAAAAGGTATAGAGATTTTCCATATATTCCTAGCCTTTCTATCTGTACATCCCACACCAAAGTGGCACCTTTGTTATAATAGATGAATCTATATCATTACCTCCCCAAAGCTATAGTTTATATTAGGTTTAACTCTTGGCGTTGTACATGCTATGGATTTGGACAAATATATAATGATTCACAGTCACCTTACGGTCACACAGAGTATTCTCACTACCTTAAAAACCCTCCGTGCTCTGCCTACTCGTCCCTCTCTCGTCTCTGACCCCCACCGATCACTGATCCTTTACTATTTCTGTAGTTTTACAGAATGTCACATAGTTGAATCATACAGTGTGTGTAGCCTTTTCATATTGGCTTCTTTCATTTGGCAATATGAATTTAAGGTTTCTCTATGTCTTTTCATGGCTTGATAGCTCATTGCTTTTTAGTGCTGGATAATAGTCCATTGTCTGGATGTACCGCAGTTGATGGATCCATTCACCTACTGAAGGACATCTCGGTTGCTTTCAAATTTTGGCAATTATGAATAAAGCTGCTATAAGCATCCATGTGCAGGATTTTGTATGGCCATAAGATTTCAAAGTTGAAATCTTTGGATAAATACCAAGGAGAGTGATTCTGGATCATATAATAAGAACAGATTTAGTTTTATAAGAAACAGCCAAATTGGGGTACCTGGGTGACTCCGTCTGTTGAGTGTCTGACTTAGGCTCAGGTCATGTTCTCATGGTTCATGAGTTCCAGCCCCACATTGGACTCACTGCTGTCAGCACAGAGCCTACTTCGGATCTTCTGTCTTCTCTCTCTGCCCCTCCTCTGCTCACATTTTTTTTCTCTCTGTCTGAAAAATAAACATACATTAAAAAAAACAGCTAAAATGTCTTCCTGTTTATCTACTTTCTCATGAGCATTTGTGGGTGTCATCCTTTTGGAGTTTGGCCATGCTAATTGGTATGTAGTGATATTTCATTGTTGTTTTAATTTTCCATTCTCTAATAACATATTATGTAGAGAACTTTTTATACTCTTATTTGCCATCTTTATATCATCTTCAGTAAGGTGTCCATTCAGGTCTTTTGCCCATTTTTAATTAGGTTGTTCACTTTCTTATTGTTGGGTTTTGCGAGTTTGTTGTATATTTTGAATAACAGTTCTTTTTCAGACATGTCTTTTGCAAATATCTTCTTCAGTTTGTGTCTTGTCTTTTCATTCTTTTGACAGTGTCTCTTGCAGAGTAGAAGTTTTTATTTTAATGAAGCCTAGTTTATCAATTATTTCTTTCATGGATCAAGACTTTTGGTGTTGTATCTAAAAAAAATCATGTGCCCAAGGTCATCTAAATTTTCCCCTATTTTACCTTCTAGGAGTTTTATAATTTTGCATTTTATATTTAGATCTATGACCCATCTTGAGTTAATTTTTCTTAAGGTTAAGTTCTGTATCCAGATCCATTTTGTTGTTGTTGTTTATCTTGTATTTTAGTTTTATGTTTTGGTATGTGGTTATCCACTTGTTCCAGCACCGCTTGTTGAAAGGCCATCTTTTCTCCTTTAAATTTTCTTTGCTTCTTTGTCAAAGATTGGTTGACTATTTGTGGGTCTATTTCTGGGCCCTCTAATCTGTTTCATTGACCTATTTATCTATTCTTTCACCAATATCACACTGTTTTGATTACGATAGCTTTATGATAAGTCTTGAAGTTGGGTAGTGTCACTCTTCTGACTTTGTTCTTCTCTGTCAATATTCTGAATCTTTTGCTGCTCCAAATAAACTTTAGAATCAGGTTACTAATATCCATGAAATAACTTTCTGGGGTTTTGATTGGGATTGTGTTGAATTTATAGATTACGTTGGGAAGAGCAGACATCTTGACAACATTGAGTCTTCCTATCAATGAGCAGGGAATCTTTCTCCATGTATTCAGTTCTTCTTTGACTTCTTTCATCAGAGTTTTGTGGTTTTCCTCATATAGATCTTGTATGTATTTTGTTACCTTTATACCTAAGCATTCATTTTTTTGGAGGGCTAGTGTAAATGGTTATTGTTTTTTAAATTCAAATTCCATTTGTTTATTGCTGGCATATAGAAAAGTGATTGATTTTTATATATTAAACTTGTATCTTATATTCTTGCTATAATTTCTTATTAGTTCCAGAGTGTTTTTGTTAATTCTGTCAGATTTTCTGCATTGATAATCTGTCATCTGTGAACAAAGACAGTTTTGTTTCTTTCTTCCCAATCTGTATACCTTTTATTACCTTATCATATCTTATTACATTACCTAGGACTTCCAGGACAATGTTGAAAAGGAGTGGCAGAAAGGAACATCTTTGGGCTTCCTGGGCGACTCTGTTGGTTAAACATCTGGCTCTTGATTTCGGCTCAGGTCATGATCTCGTGGTTTGTGAGTTCAAGCCCTGAGTCAGGTTCTGCACTGACAGTGTAGAGCCCGCTGGAGATTCTCTCTCTCTCTCTCTCTCTCTCTCTCTCAGCCCCTCCTCTATTTCTCTCCCTCTCAAAATAAATAAACTTAAAAAAAGGAACATTCTTGCCTTGTTCCTGATCTTAGTGAGAAAGCTTCTAGTCTCCTTATCAAGTATGTGTTAGCTGTAGGTTTGGCTAGTACGGTAACAAAACACAAAGAAGTTTAAGTCACAGTTTCTTCCTTGCAGGGATTTAGAAATCCATTAGGGAGTCAAAATAGATATTAGAAACAGCCAAGATACAATACAAAGCAGAGTGTACTTATTCAACAAAATGAATGAAGTTGGCTCTAAGTATAAAAGGAGCCAGGGATATGGCAGACTATTGCAGTTTGGAGGTGCTGTAGGAGATTTTGCAGAGAAGATAATAATAGGTTGTCCCCGATTGGGTAGGTTGTATTTGCAATGTGAAAGGGAACGGGCAAGGCATTTCTTCCAGGAATCTGGTCAGCATGAGCAATGGCTTGGAATTGGGAATGAGCGTGGCATGAGTAAGCATAATGTAAGCAGACCATGAAAAGAATGGTGTTGGGGCTTAATCTCCTTGAGGTGTGATTGTTTACAATGTTATTTTCTATAATGACAAAGGAGGAAGATTTTAACACTCTACAGAACAAACAAAGCCATGATTTAGTTTCACAGTTTATGTTGCTCACATAAGTAATTGTAACTATCAGAAATATGATAGAATGGTTAAAATCCACTGCCCCTCCACACCCGCCAATGTTGGGATACAACATATCCTTCCCCTCTCCTCCCTTACATTTTTGGGAGGCAGTGAAGGAACTAGCCTGGCTGAGCAGTGGGCTGTTGCATTGTAGATAGGATGGGGGCAAGTCCTAGAGTCCATTAATAATGGCTGGCTTCCATTATTTGACTCTCTGTCCTGGATCCCTCTCCCCAAAGGTAAGGGGCTATTCTCCCAGAGAATGAAAGCCCTTTACTATCACTGTAAAAACAGAATCATTGCTGCAACCATAGAAAAAAAAATGTCTAGTATGCCTAGAATGAATAACTTTGGATTTTCTGTTGCTTTCATTGCTTTCATTTGAGCCCCAGTTCTCCATTTCCCTGATAAAAGATTTCCTGTGTGTATGGCTAAGGAGGGCCTGCACTGTGGAGCCTTAGGGTATAAAGCTAGAGATTGCCTCTGCTACCTCTCTGAGGAGTAAGGTGGTAGGTTGCAAATATTAATGGTGTTCTCTGGGGGCATAGGTCCAGGGGTATTGATCATCTCCCTAGTTCCCATGCTACCCTCAAGAAGTGTAAGAGTCACGGCAGCAATTACAAAAGCCATGTAAAGATTTCAATGTCAACTTTCCAAAGCCAAGTATTGAGAGTTTAAAAAAAAAAAAAAGGGGCACAGTGAATTTCTCTTTCTCTCTTCAGACTATCAACCACTTATAAAATCTCCCACTTTGAAAGACAGTGGTATACATATATTTTCTTTTGAAGAGCTATGTTGGTTATGGCTGTCATCCATTAATATGTTCAACAAGTGTTTATTGAGTACTCGCTTTTGAAATGCCCATGCTTGGAGACAGGGATACAGTGGTGAGCAAAGCAGCTAGTCATTACTCTCAGGGTATTTAGAGTCTTGTAGGAAAGACAAAGAATAAATGATAGCAATGAAAAGCATTGAATGCTCATAGGAGAAGCATACACAGGAGCATTTAGCAATAGAACTTAAGCAAGGTGATAAATTAGAAATGAGCCAGGCATTGGGAAGAAGAAGAGTGTTTCAGGAGGACTGACAGCCTGGCAAAGGGCTGGTGTCACTGGAGGAGAGAGCGGTACATAGTGAGACCAAGGCATAGGCAGGGGTCTGACCGTGATGATTTCTGGAAGTCTCTTGAGGAGTGTGGATTTTATCAAAAGTGCAAAGGAAACAACTGAAGAACTTAAAGCAGAGAAGCAAAAAGTGCATATGAGAAAAAGTGCCTCGTCTCCCTTGTTGAAATATAGAGATTCAGACAAAGGCTTGTCTATAAACACTAAGCAACAGGAACCCTTGAAATTTACCCCCAACTCAGCTACATATTCAAATAGTCACCTGTTAGCATTATTTTTCATTTTGGGTAAGGGTGAAATGTGGGAGAGAAAATGAAGAATAGTGCCGGTACTTTAGATTCTCTAGGAGGCAGAGGTTTTCATGAGCCAGGGTGATTCAGGATAGGACTGACATTTCAAAATAAAAGAAGAAACTGTTTTCTTAGTGTCTGGATCAGAAAAGGTGAAAGGAAATAGTTAAAACATTGACAGTGGTTATCTCTACTATGAGTGATTTTATTTTATGACATATTTTTCAGTAGTCTTCAAATTTCTGTGTTTATTTTAAAATCCGAGTAAACATTATTTTCAATTTAGAATATAATAACGAAGTTAAACTTTACAGAATTTTCTCTTCTATTCTTTAATCATCCTTCCATTTTTGCATATCCTAAAGGTCACGGAGATCATGTTTTGGTTCATTATTCATTATTCAGGATCCTGGGGACCTGGAGGAAAAGTCTTGGGAGGTCAGACTTGCACAGAAGTGATAAATTCCATTTCGCCATTGATTTTTATAGCTGCTATGTTTCTTTCAGCCTCTGCTTGCCCCAAGCAGTATTAATAATGGATTCCAAATTTAGTGTTCAGCCCTAGTGTATCACTGAAGGAGGGTCATGCAGTGAACACTACTTTTCTTCTGAAATCCCGAATGTCTGGAAATAGCTCAGAAAACACATGTAGAGGTGAGAAGATGAGTCATCAGGTGTGCAGCTCAATGGAAGGACTTGGATGATCTGGTAAAGGGCTTACATGAGATTAGCGATGGGCTGTCTCATCGTACTAAAGAGGAATCAAACCCAGAGAGGTTAAGCAACTTGACGAAGGCCGTGTAGCTAGTTAGTGGCAGAATTGGGACAAGATTTACATTTTCCTATTCTTAAAATGTCCTTCCCCTTGCCGTCCCATTAATGGTGTCACCTTGGGAGAAGGTATTGGAGCAGGAGAGATGGGTACATAGTGAGCTATGAGAGCAGGGGCAAAAGAGGATTGGGGAAAGGGAAGGATAAATCAACAGGACAGGAAAACAGGGGGTATGCCAACCTCAGGGCAAAGCTCAAACAATCCCTTCCAATCCAAATCAGGCTGGCAAGCTGTCTTTGATTGGCCCATCCGGCTGAGTCCTTCAAGCCGTATTCCCTGAACTGTGCCCAGCTGGCAGGATGAAAATCATTTGAAAAATATCCGGAAATTGCTGCTCACCAGGGAGCATCTGTGAAAAATACTGACCGCAAATGAGCTGGCAGGGGCTCAGTGACTGCCCAGTCACCACAACAAGTTTGTCTGAAGGGGTTCCGGAGTTATTTCCCAGATGGGCCACTCAGTTGCCGTAAGTGGCTGGGCTTTCTCCTAATGCAGGAGCTGTATTCTTGTAGAGCTGTGAGCAGATCACAGTGTTGTACCTGGAATCATGCTTTTCAAATGCACTCATTAAAAATCCTGCAGCGACTCTCTAAAGTGAAGGAGTTTTTCAAAAATAATTTGTCATTTTGTTTATCTGGATTTCTTAGTATAGAATCTACCCAAGGTCAGGGTCATAATCTGTATTTTAGCACATTGTTGCTGTGAATGGTAAGCAAGAGGCAGAGTTAGATCCTCTTCCTTGTAGCCTCGGATCCTGCGACCTGGCCCGCCCTGCTGGAAATTTGCCCAGCCTCTGACACCAATGCCTCCACAAGATATCAAAGTTGGAAAAACCTAGCCCGACATTTTAGCTCATCCTTTCCTATCCCAGGTTGATTCTAACATGATTCAATGAATGATTTTTCTTGTTTCCTATACTCTACTGTCCTCCAAAATGCTGATGTTCTCAGCAAGATGTCATGTAAATATTTTAGTTTGAGCTCAGAGTCCAGGCTGTTTGATCTCATTTGGGAATGAGACCACTTGCTGATACCTATTGACTGTTTGCTGTTTCCTATGGTCTTTTCACCTGTGGGGTAGGATTAGTAGTTCACCCAAAAAGGGTACTCTGAGTTTCAATGAAGCAGTTGAAAGTAAGAGAATAAGATATTTGCTTACCATATGTATACAAGGAAATTTATTACCAGAATTGACTCACACAATTGTGGAGGCTGAGAAGTCTCACAATCTGCTGTCTGCAAACTGGAGAACCAAGACAGCCAGTGGTGTAATTCTGAGTCCAAAGTCCAGGGAAGTTAATGGTATAAGCCTGGGTCAGAGTCCAAAAACCCAAGAAGCAGGAGTGCTGATGTCTAAGGGCAGGAGAAGATGGATGTCCCAACTCAAGCAAAGACAGCAAATTTTCTTTTCCTCTACCTTTTTGTCCTATTCAGCCCTCAACAGATTGGGTGATGCTTACCTTCACTGTTGAGAGAAATCTTCTTTATTTAGTGTGTCAATTCAAAATACTAATCTTTTCCAGAAACACTCCTACAGACATACCTGGAAACAATGTTTTACCAGCTATTTGGGCATCTCCCAGTCCAGTTAAGTTGACATATAAAATTAGCCATCACATACTCAAATCAAATACACACTGTTCTGTTCATAAACTTCTGCCCCATCGGCCAGTCACGTGGCTTCTATTTAAATACATGCAATACACCGTATGCTGAAAAGGAAGGAAACAATGGTGAAAACGAGCTCACTAAGAATAAGACCTGTTCTAGAGAAACTGGAAATGCCTCAGATAGGTTACACAACAGCTCTCAGAGCAGAATTCCCAGGAGTTCAGGACACGAGTTCCTCAGAGGCTTTTGTCTTGTGGGCTCCCTTCCCCTGCGCTAGACCTTTCAGCCCCAGAAACACAGAGGCTCTCTGGAGAGAAAACGAGAATCAGGGTGAGGAAAAAGAGACTTTGGACAGCTAAGAAGCATGAGGGAAAGAACAATGAGAAAAGTGATTGTAAACAGAACCCTATCTTCCATCTACTCCATCTGTTGGTGCGGATGACCACCTACGTCAGCTAGGCCAAACCTGTTAACTAGAGGGTCCCACCTTTTAATCATGATTTTATACGTGATCGCTGCTAAACTCCCTTGGAAGATGCCTTTGCTTTTCTCATATTATACAAATATTGACAATCCCACTTAAAAAATATTCCTTATCTATGTGGCTGCCATCTCCCACCATGGACTGCACTAAAAGGCAACTTCCTTGTCACTTACACATGGTATTACTTTGGTCTGAGGCTCCAGGCTTGGGTATTGATTAGAATCATTTGAGGGAAGAAGGGCTCATGAAGAAGTAAGGATTCTAAGTCTCATCCTAGAAATTCTGATCTAGGGGCTCTGGAGTAGCCCAGGAATCTGCATTTTAACACAGACTTCCAGTGAGTCTGTTGTAGGTGGGTCCTTTGAGACACTTTGAGAGAAGCTGATAAAGGTACTTTCCACAGAGCCCATTCAGAGAGATCTGGTGAGTCAGCAGTCTCCCCTAGGCCTGCACCCTGTGGTTGCTAGCCTAAGTGAGCATTTGCAGGGAATAAGTAAGAGCCAGGGAATTTCACTGCCCTGTTTTGATACATAAAAGAGTGCCGGGTCTAGATTGTCAGAAGCTCAAGAGCCTTCTGTCAAGATAAGGCCAAACACTTCTCAGCAAAGGATCCATAACTAAGAGATTACAATCGGGCTTGCTTTCTGCTTGTTGCAGTATTTGGTCATTAAAGCATGGGAAGAGAATTGTTTGTTGAAGGGGGAGACACAGTGGTTGTCTTCATAAGCTAAGGACTGATTTTGTGGAAAGAGAATTAGATTTCCCATGTGACTCCAGAAAAGAACCAGGAGTAGTAAGTGGAAGTGTAGAGAGGCTGAGTTTAGTTCAATAAAAGGAAATTAATAATTAGGGATCTGGAAAATAAAGTGGGCTCTGCTGTGTGACAGCGAGAGCTCTACCATTTGAGAGTCATGATGAAGAAGCTATGGTAATTCATCAACAAATTAATGTGTTCTACATTTTTTAACATAATGTAAGTAGTGGAAAGAGTCCTAGACTTGGAATCAAGCCTAGATTCAAATCGCGAATCCCTCATTTGCTGTGTGACCTTGGAAATATAACTTAACTTTCATAGGATTAACACGATATACAAGTAAGATAGGGCAAGTGCCCGGCACAGTAGGTGCTTACATGTATTTTCTCCCTGTCCCCTTCTTCTGTCTGCCATTGTTCTAGATATCAGAAAGACAGATGAGTAAGACCCCGTGTCATCCCTCCAGGAGCTCCCTAACTAATGGTATGAGACAATGAGAAACATAAACATGATGCCCGCTCTTATGGTGACATGTAAAGGCTAATGGAGGCCCAGATGCGAGAGGGACTTTCATCTCTCTCCAGGAGTTGATACTTCCTATGAACTCAGGCTCTGGATACTGTCGTTTGAATTCTATTGGACACACAGAGTGGTCTTCCATCTTGGAATAACTACTCATCACTGAGAAATGCTAAGGGACAATGAGAAATTAGGCTATAAACCAAAGGTCAAAATTTCCCTTAGTACTTTGAGTTTTTGGAAACCATTAATCCAGAAAATGTTTTTTGAGCTCTCACCAGTTCTAGGTAGGAGGCTGTCAGCTGGGGATACAGAGCTAATAGGAATGGTCTTTGGCCACACGAGGTTCACAGTCTGTCTGTGGAGACAGGCAGAGATGAATAAATACACTCCACAATACCCAATATCCGTTTCAACTGACAATGTCTTTTTCTCATTTTTATATATCATAGTTATGTTTATTCTTGGCCACTAAAACTTACTTTGGCCAACATGACCCTCCATTCTGTAGTGACTCTGAACTCACAATAGAATTTTTTTTCAAATTTCAATTCAGAAGCTTAATTTTTAGAACTTTAAAATAGTGATATTCAAACTATTTCAATCACATATTTTTATTAGTAAATCATTTTTGAACTTATATGTATATAAATTATAAATAGTTACCACTATTATTAACTGATTTCTCAAGGCACAATCTACCTTATGGACAAGGATATCATTAATAACAATGTTTACAAATCTATACATTAAGTCATCTTGGTAATTTCAATTTTGGGGGACCCAATTCATCATCAGATGTGATAAGATAGTAATTTTTCCCCCTTGTATTGTCCCTGAAGGGATCATATTGGATAACTAGACCCCTGCTATTGTGTTTGTAGAGATTTTAATGTTTGCATTATTGCAAATATTATCTTCCATTTTGTGAGGACAAGTTTAGTTAAAACTTAGATAATGTCATTCCTGAAGCCATCTAACTGGCCACACAAAAACTGTAAATGCCCCTGCCCCAAACAGAGGAAGATTGGCCCCACTACTTTGTGGAACTTCCTCACCTCTCTGAGGACATCTCCTGTCCCTTGTGTGAACTTGACCTTCTGACATACAGACAGAATGGCAGTGCCTGGGAAATATTGGTGAAGTTCATCTCTTTTCAACTTTCTGCTTTCCATTGGGTCTTCTTGTGTTCTCTTGAAGTGTGTACCATGCACTTGGAAGCCGTGCAGGCTTGACAGCCGGTTCTCCCATCCACTCTGTTCCAGTGAATGGCCCCACGCAACTGGTGGTACTGGATGGTAGCTTCTTTCTTTGATCAAGGGGTGTTCCTAAGGCTCCTGATATAGAAGCATTTCAGTGAACAATTGAAAATTTGCTAAAGTCTGTTCTACTTACTCTCTTTTTAGTTGCAATTCAGTGTTCAGAACACATTACCTGATATAAAAGTTAAAACAAATTTTATAGTTTTAAAAATATATTTTTAGAGAACTAAACACACATACCACTTTGTGTGTGTGTGTGTGTGTGTGTGTGTGTGTGTGTGGTTTGAGGGAAGAAAATAAAAAGAGAGGGAGGTTTGGTTTGTTTGTTTGTTTTCACCACAGGCTTAGGGCCCAGTTTCATGAGAAGAAAAAGAAAAGGTAAGTTTTGTACACTAATGATTAATATGATGTCAGTGTTCTTTTATTAAAAAAGAAACTCCTGTCATTTAATTCTATTCATAAGAAACTAAAAATGATTATTTTAGTGAAGGAAAAGAGTTGTTTTCATTTTTTAATCTTTCTCTATCCCCTCTAGAATGCATCTAGAACATTCTTTTTTAAAAAAATATAGTTGACATATAGTGTTATATTAGTTTCAAGTGTTTGACAGAGCGATTCAATGATTCTATACATTTACAGAGTGCTTACTGCAGTAACTGTCATCACCATCTGTCACCATATGTTATACAGCGCTATTGACAATATTCCCTATACTGTATTTTTCATATCCATGACATTTATTTTACAACTGGAAGATTGTTCCTCTTTACCTATTTCTCTCAACACCCTCCCGCCCGAACCTGGCAGCCACTAACTAATTTGTTCCCTGTATTTATGAGTCTGTTTCTTATTTGTTTTGTTTTTTAGATTCCACATATAAGTGAAATCATATGGCATTTCTCTTTCTCTGTCTGACTTATTTCACTTATCATAACACCCTGTAGGTTCATCCATGTTGTCATGAATGACAAGATTTCACTATTCTTTTATGGCTAACATTCCATCGTGTATATATACTACCTCTTATTTATCCATTAATTTATTGACAGATCCTTAGGTTTCTTCCATATCTTGGCTGTTAAAAATAATGCTGCAATAAACATAGGAGTGCATATGTTTTTTTTAATTAATGTTTTTGTTTTGTTTGAGTAAATATCCCTAAATAACTAGATCATACAATATTTCAATTTTTAATTTTTTGAGGAATCTTCATACTATTTTCATAATGGCTGCACCAATTTATATTCCTACCAACAGTGCATGAGCGTTCCCTTTTCTCCACATCCTTGCCAACACTTGTTATTAAAAGAGGCATTCTTTTTTTTTTTTTTTTTAATTAAAAAATTTTGGGCGGTCACCTGGGTGGCTCAGTCAGTTAAGCATCTGACTTCGGCTCAGGTCGTGATCTTGTGGTTCATGAGTTCGACCCCCCTGTGGGACTGTGCTGACAGCTCAGAGCCTGGAGTCTGCTTCGGATTCTGTGTCTCCCTCTCTTGCTGTCCCTCCCCCGCTCATGCTCCGTCTCTCTCCAGCTCTCAAAAATGAATAAATGTTAAAAATTTTTTTTAAAGTTTTACTTATTTTAGAGACAGAGCATGAGCAGGGGAGAGAGTCAGAGAGAGAGAGATAGAGAGAGAGAGAGGGAGAATTTTAATCAGGCTCCACGTTCAGTGCAGAGCCTGAGGTGGGCTCAATCTCATGAACCTGGGGGCATGACCTGAGCTGAAATCAAGAATTGGACGCTCAAACAAATGAGCCACTCAGGTGCCCCAGAACAAGCATTCTTAATATCTTTTATGCCCTAAACTGTTAGCTGTTTGGTGAAAACTATAAACACTTTCTCAAAATAGTCTATAAAGGTGTAAAATAAAACACATGGAATTTCCCAGGAAACCAATCGTATTGGAATATTCAAAAATCAAAATTTAAGAAGCGAGTGTATGAGATAGTAACACGTGCTTATTTACTAACATTGAGTAACAAGATCCGGTGGCAAGTCTATTGTGATTTCAAAGTAATGAAACAATCCTTTGAGGCATCTGCAATAACTCGAATGTGATTAAAAAATATCTGTAATTTCTCCTGTTGACAACTCACAAATAACACTAGTAGAGTTCATTACGTATATTCATATTTGAAGAAAGTGCTAAATTTAAAATATCAATTAATGGATATAGAGATGCAAGGTGTTCCCCAACCAATTGCATGCAGCTCTGAATCCTACCCAGGGTCAAGAACTCCTCTTTAAATGAGGATCCTGGGACCCATCCTACTGCCTCTGACAAGAGAAATACTTGTAAGTGTAATGGTCGCATGCTTTCCAGAAGGTGTCAGCCTTGCATTTCTGAAGACCGAATTCTAGTGGCTGCTTTGATCTCCCTGAACAAACAAGTCTCCAGGCTCAATTTTTACAGCAAATAATCCACCAAGCCGAGTCATTGAAAATTAGACCAAAAGTGCTGATTTCAAAAGAAATGAAGAACATCAAGGGAACAAATTCTACAAGGACTAACAACAAAGTGCTGTCTGAATTAAAAAATTTTATGACAAAAAAAAAAATCTGAAGAAAGAGAATTGCTTTCCTGTCTTTTCAGTATGAAGGCAAGATTTATGTTGTCAGCAAGGATCAGACGCTGAAAATTTTGAAAATACATCACAGTCGACTTTTGGTTGAAGTTGGATAATTTCTATCCTCACAGAGGAGTTCATAAAGAAGAGGATTATAGAACAGAAGAGATACTGAAAATGCAGCCTATAAACAGAGACTTCTGGGTACAAAGCAAGGATTAGGCTATGATTCTTCCTTTCATCTGAGTTGTACCCTTAGAATTCTTCAAACTCTACAAGAAAACAAAGAATTTGTTGGAAATCTAGTGCACTGAGTAAAAGATGTTTCCTAGAGAAGTCATTGTGCACATAGGGACTATATGGGCTTCTAACGCATCTAACACACACGGGTTTAATTATTTAGTGGATTTTCTTATATGAATGATTCATTAATGGATAGCTTCAACTTATGTTCATTGAACTTTGGGGAATGATTTCTCTTTCCCCCTGATTTTCGTATAATTTCTCATCGATCACCATTTAGAAAATAACCCCTGTAATAGTCTGCATTATTTTTCCCAAATGTTTGTCCTTCCTAGAAAGAGTCCTTTGTCCAACGTCAAGCTTGGCCGAGTGACTTACTTTTATTAAAGAAATATAAGCAAACATGATATATGTCAGGTCCAAACAGAAATTTTAATAGCCATGGAGTGGTTCCACTCTCTCTTTTCTCTTTCTTTTGCCTCAAGAATGATATGTCCTAGATCAGAACTGTTCCTAAAGCTGGTATTGCAGAAGAAAAAGACATGTGGAAAAGGGTGTCAGACTACTGTGGCTGAAGTAATAGAAGCAAAGAAAAAGCCTTTATTGCTGCAAGCTATTGCTATTTGGAGGTTGGTTGTCACATAGCAAAACTCAATGAAAGTTGACTAACCCAAATTCTAGTTCTTTAATTTCTAATTTTCTTCCTCCCTCCTGGCTTAAATAGTTATTGATATATAAGCAAACTAAAATAAAGCTAGTATGGCATGACCACTCCTAAAATAACTGAGAAAGGAGACAAAAACTTATCTTTTTCTATCTTTAATCTACTCCTCCTCCTCTTCTTCCTCTTCCTCCTCCTCCTCCTTCTTCTTTTTGTCTTCAACTAAATCTCATTTATCAGTACCTGCTGGCTATGGAACTTTCTAGATTCCTGCCAAGAAAACATAATTATTGTATTTGGAGACAAGTTGCTAGTTCCCAGGAAAAGCTTCTGGGTCTCTTGGGCTGGTCAATCATGGCTTTGCTCTTTCTTCTGATGGAAAAAGTATGGAACCTAAGATAAACTTTGTCCATAAAGAGACAAAGTTATGCTGATCATGTGTCATGGATTTTGAGGTAGCCCCTGTTTCAAATATCTACTCTCATTAACCCAATGGTATGCATAAGTACCCAAATTTTGCTTCTAAAAATAGTCATCTTAAGAGAATGTGTGATTTTACTTATATAAAATTCAAAATAGGCAAAACCGAACTACATTATTAATCAGGACAGTGTTTATCTTTAGGAGGAGAAATGGAGTGGCACTTAGGTGGAGGCATGAATGGAGCTTCTTCCAGGTCATAGTGTCCTGTCTCTTGTCCTTGAAAGACAGGTGAGTATTCACTTTATGATTATTAAGTTCTGTGTATTTTTCTATATATATATGCCATATATATGTAAGTGCCATATATTTTTCTCTATATATGGCACTTCACAATAAAATAGTTTATTATTATTATTATTATTATTATTTATTTATTTTAACATTTATTTACCTTTGAGAGACAGAGAGACAGAGCATGAGCAGGGGAAGGGCAGAGAGAGAGGCAGACACAAAATCTGAAACAGGCTCCAGGCTCTGAGCCGTCAGCACAGAGCCCGATGCGGGGCTCGAACTCACAGACTGTAAGATCATGACCTGAGCTGAAGTTGGCCGCTCAACCGACTGAGCCACCCAGGTGCCCCAATAAAACAGTTTAAAAAATGCAATTGCTGTAGCCCTAGCCTATTCAAAACATATACAACATTAAAAGCTTGTGAATTAACAAACTTAGAAGGCCCACTTTTTGTATAATTAAGCAAAACACTCTCTCCATTCATTCTGGCTTTCCTGGGCTAAGAACAAAGTGCAGTTCAATTTAGCGCTTTTTTTTTCTATATTGAGTGTTCTTATTTTTTTTGTTTTGTTTTGTTTTTCCTTTTTTTTTATAGCTATTGGGGAAAATGATATTAATTAGGCAATGGTACAATAGGTAATTATATATTGCAACAGGTAATTACATTAAGTAATTGCATAAGTAATAAACTATGCTGCCATACATACTATTAAAAAGTACAGAATGCTGGGAATATTAAACTTTATCTCTGCCACACTATTATCAGCCAAGAGAGGAAACACTATATCAGATACAACTCTCCAGTCTAGAAGAGAAAAGCAAGCAAAAATAAATTAGCTCAGCAGGTACCAATTTCAGAGACAAAGTCAATGATGCCACAATGAGTGTGCCAAACGTAGATACTTCACTTGCCTCCAGCTGCTCCTGCCGCTGCTCTCAGAAGTCATCCAATTCCAAACAGATTCTCTGACTCTTCAGGGCTCTCTTTGATCTTTGATCCTCTTGTATCTCTCTTTTCACACAAGCCTCTTCAAACACAGCTTCAGAGGCTTTCCTAGAGCCTTCAGCAGTGACACAGTCCTCTCTGTGACTAAGAAACTGAGAGTTGATCCTCAGATTGGTGCCTCGATATGAACTCAACCACCTCTCAACTTTATGGCCAGATCCACAAGGCTTCTGGAATTCTGTGACCCAGAGAGTTCAGCCATGGGGGTTCTGGGGTCAGAGGAGAGGATGAAAATAAAGAGCATCAAGGGAACTGGATTCTGCTTCCCACCTCCCCGAGACAGCTCAGGACACATTTCCCAAACCCTTCTCCCCACCAACCAAAAGTTAAAAAAGGAAAAAAAAAAAAATGGAAAAGAATGGTCAGACCTTGATTTTAAATGAATTCAACTTGGGCCCACGACAGCCCATAAGAAAAACTGTATTTGCCAGTCTCTCTTGCAGTTAGATATGGCCTTGTGACTGAATTCTGGCCAATAGGATGAGTGTGGTTACAAATGCAACTCCTCGTTTCTATCCTCTTTCTTCCATCCTGCTGATTGGAATGTGGGTGCGATGGCAGACCACCTCGGCTCCGACATAGGGAACCTCTTATGGACAGCCCAACAGCAAGCTAGCAGGAGGCCAGGTGTCTGATAACTTGGCAGATCAGAGATGCCTTACCAGCTCTGACTTTCATATGAGAAAAAGGCATTCCTATCTTGTATCGGCGGTCATTATTTTCAGTCTCTGAAACATGAAGCCAAGCCCGTATCTCAGCTGTGGCAGAGGCCTTCTAGCCTAGAGGTCCTCCAAAGAAGAGTTGTGATTCCCCACCCCCCACCCCCGCGGGAAACATTTGGCAATGCCTGCACACATTTTTGCCTGTCACATTTGTGAGTGTGGGGAGGAGGTTGCTGCTGACATCTAATGAGTAGAGGCCAGGGATGCTGCTAAACACCTCACAATGCACAAGAAGGTATTATGCAGCCAAAATATCCATGTGCTTAGGTTAATAATCCACAAAGCACTTCAGTTAGTAGTGAAGAGAATCTAAGGCACAGGTTGGCGCCACACGAGTTTGTAACTGGGCCAGGGTAACTGCCTACTTCCAACGCTCCGCTCGTTGCTTTTTAATTTTTAATCATAACTATACCATTTCACCGCCCTCAAAACCAGATCCGTTTTATTCTCCATCTTCCATATTTATTTAATGGGAGAATAAAAAGGGAAACATAGAGCATAAAACACTAACAAAAAAGGCACGCCCTGTTTCTACCTGGAGTCAACAATGTCTTATCACAAACTTGCATTGAACAACTATTTGGTGTCAATCCCTAGGCTGGATGCCAGTTTTAAATCTCGGTGGGGAATTACGGCATATGTAAAAAGAGGGGCCGAGCAATGCGATGGAGCCTGTGGCTGCACCCATTAGGGGCCCCTGCAACATGTGGGTGGAGGTTGAGAAGGGACATCGTGGTGGGCTGTGGCGGGCAGTGTTGGTGACAGAGCCAGGTCTTCCAGCCCTACAGACTTCCACCCGGATGTCATGGGTTTGGGACATTAGAGTCCTCACCCAGATTGTAAAATTACCTCTGCACAGCCCCTGGGCACAGGTCCTTCCCTAGGGGTTAGTAAAAGACGGTGGTTTTGTTGGACTACTCAGCACCGCTCTTCTCCTTCTCACGGTAGTAGCATTCTGCTTTTCCTTTACGAAACCGCTCTGCTCGCATTCTATGTGCTCCTGGGAGGGATTCCAGTGCTAGGACTCTGCTGGGTGTATTCTAGTGGTCTCTCCAGATCCTCTCTCTACCCTTCTGTGTCCCACAAGCCTACTGACTGTAGCTTAGGCTGAGATAATGCTTCGAAGGCCCTATGACCAAAAAGTGTCCCCTCCCAGCTGATACAAGAGCTGACCTGACAGGCGTCCTCACTGCAGTGATGAGAGCTGCCCTGGCGAGCAGGAAAAAACCAAACCAAAACAGAAACAAAACACTAACACCCAGGTTGAAAATTCACATTCAAGGTCTGCTGCTTCTACCAAGTCACTTGACCTCTCTGACCTTAGATTTTTCCCTCTGGAAAACTGAGATCAAGTTTACCCCTGGAAACAGGTCTAGAAAGGGAAGGATTTAGGTATACCTGAGTAGTGGTAGTGGTGGTGCTGGTGGTACTGGGTGAATATTTTTTCCTTTGGTGGTGAAGGGAGGTCTGAGGTGGTCTTGGAAAGGTTAATACACTGGTCCACTGACAATTCCAGAACACAGGCATTGCCTGTCATACAGCTGATGAGCCTGATTCGATTTTGAAGAAAGCGTGGAGCCCGGTGGTGACAGAACCTGGAGCACTCCCCCAGGGCACTTCTTGTCCGGCTACTGCCTCTCGCCCTGGGACGTGCTCATATCCTGAACGTGCTTCCGAAGAGGCCCCCTTATTGTGATCCTGAAAAGTTGGGAAGGCCAACTCCTAACTCTGGGAAGGCCCCCCTCCACCAGGAAGGCTCCTGGCCTCCCCTTCAACTGCAGGGAGTCTTGTCACAAGCACAATGAAGCTTTGAGAGGCCAAGGACCCCAGCGACTGCCTGACAAAGTGTGTGTGGGGTTGTAAATAAAAAGCCTGAGTGAAAGGGTCCAGAAGATGTTTCATGTACACTTGCCCAGAGAGAAAAGCAGGAAGTCTCTAGACTCCACAAGAAATTCCCCCAGAGATCAAGACCGTGGCACTGGCAGGGCAAGTAATGTCTTCTTGCCTCTCCGTTTGTCTCTCTTTCTCCTGTTAGTCAAATTTCTCCACCTCAGACTGATCCCTGGGTTAGCTCTCGGCAGACCAGCCCCTTGCAGTTTCAGGATGTGCCATTTGTCCACTCTCCGCCGCCCCCCTCAACCTGCCAATCAGCTGTTCACCCTCCCCTGGCGCCTAGAAAAAAAGGCAGAAAGTCTGGGAGCCATTCCAATTCTTCTCATCCACACTCGTTTTGATATTTAAGTTCTGCAATGTTTGTTTTAGTGATGCTGCTTCACGAAGAGAATTTAAATGTGCCATATTGGCATTCCTAGTTCCCAAACACGACTCCCCAAGGAAAGGGGTCATGCTGTTTCTTAACTGCAGGCCGTGATCACTCTATTTCTATCCTTTATGTGGTTGACCATACATTGTTAGTCCTAAAGCCAGACTTTGTAATTAGCTTTGAGGCTTTGGGAACATTGCTTCTTTTCTCTGTACCTCAATTATATCATCTTTAACAACAAAAAAAAAGGGGGGGAGTTGACTTAAATTTTTTTTAATTTTTGAGAAGAGAGAGAGAGTATAAGTGGGGGAGGGGCAGAGAGGGAGGGAGAGAGAGGATCTGAAGCAGGCTTTGCGTTCTGAGAACAGTGAGCCCAATGTGGGGCTCAAACTCCTGAACTGTGAGATCATGGCCTGAGCCAATGTCGGACACTCAACCAACTGAATGGCCAGGTGCCCTGACTTAAATGTTGTTTTAAATCCCTTTCTGCTCTAAGGGGTTGAGCTTCTGTCATTCTTCATAAACTCTCAGATTTCCTGGATTAATATTTCCTTTGTTTACTTGCATCAGTATATATTTTATTATGTTTTTCTTTTTTTGTTATTAAAATTTTTAAAATGTTTATTCAATTTTTGAGAGACAGAACAGGAGCAGGGGAGGGGCAGGGAGAGAGGGAGACACAGGATCCGAAGCAGGCTCCAGGCTCTGAGCTGTCAGCACAGAGCCCGATGCGGGGTTCCAACTCATGAACTGCGAGATCATGTCCTGAGCCAAAGTCAGATGCTTAACTGACTGAGCCACCCAGGCGCCTCACTTTTATTGTGTTTTTCTAAATAACTATTTCATTAACAAGGATCACTAATAATGTCTTTGCAATGGGAATATTAACAGGTCAGATAATGGGGGTAAGGCCACATACAGCAGGACGTTGGTTATACAATAAACAAACCAGAAGAGGGCCCTCTGGCGACTCCAGAATGCTGGAAGACAAAGCTGGAAGGAAAACAGAACATGACATAGCACTGCAAAGGATTTATGAAGAGCAACACACACACACACACACACACACGTGGAGACAGCTCTTCTCCATGCATAGCCCTTTCCACAGCCAACAAAACAAGCAGTGGAAATTTCCAGCACAACAGACAAGCAGGTTCCAGTCATTAACTCTCTGCTTCCTGAACTTTTGCAAGGCTCCATGGTATTTGTAGGCTACCTCTGACCTTTGCTTTAGAAATTGTAAATTTTCCATGTCCTTTTCTCAGCTGAGTGCTCTTTCTCTTTGTTAAATGATGGAAAACGTCCCAATATTTAAGTTCAATTGTTCATTTCTTTTTGAGACTGTAACGAGCTAATTGGACAGATTTTTCAAAAATAACATTTTGAGAACCCTAATGGACGGTACCAAATAGCAAATAAAAACATGGGCCCTGTGGCTCTCCGTATTGCCGGCAGTTTAGAAATGAGAATGTTTATTTTTGAACCAAGGAATAGACTTGGATAAAGCATGCACAATTATCATTCAGCCTGCTTCCCCAGTGGGAAATGAAAGGCTCCCTGAGGTTTCACTGATGGCTTTTTTATTTCCCTCTTTCCAAGCAAATAGCAGTTTGGGAGTAGAAGTGGTCTGAGCCTTGGTTCAAAGAGCTTCTGACTTCAGCTGATACTGTCAAAGCCTTATGACAAGAAATAGATGATGGTGACAGTCACCCCAATACAAAGTATTAAAAATGGCACTGACTGAATGCTTCCAGTCTCCTAGGTGCTGTGCTAAGTCCTTTATAAAGTAGATACTATTATTCTCTTGGTCTACGTTTGAGGAAACCAGTTTAGAGAGGTCAAGTAGCTTGCTGGAGGTCTTGTGGCTAACAAGTGCAGACTCTGGATTGAATTCAGGTGATGCTAAAGCCAGAATTTGAATTCTTTTATTTTATTTTATTTTTTTAAGTTTATTTATTTTTGAGAAAGAGAGAGAGCACGCACAAGTAGGGAAGGGGCATAGAGAGAGAGAGAGTGCACGCATGAAAATCCCAAGCAGGCTCTGCACTGACAGCATGGAGCCCAACACAGGGCTGAAACCCACAAACTGTGAGATCGTGACCTGAGCTGAAACCGAGAGTCCAAGGCCTAACCGACCTAGCCACCCAGGCATCCCCAGAGACTGAATTCTTAACCATTCTGCTCTACTATCTACTTGCGAAGCTTTTCTTTCTTTTTTTTTAAACCCATCAGTAAGAGATTTTCAGCACTACCCCCTCTCTTTGTATACCCCATCATACTACTCAACTGGGCTACAAATGAGGGTTACACCAAACGAACAATTCAATTCTGTTTAATAAATATTTATGGAGAGCCTACCATTTTTTGGGCACCAAGCTAAGCTATGCCATGGGGACTACAGAGATAAATAACCAAGGTCACAAAACTTATGAGGAAAACGTATTTATAATTATAGCTGGAATGAAAGCTATAAGCAGAATGTGATTGTGTGATAGAAACACCAATAAGCGGTCGAGGAGAGCAAGAAATACATTTAAATGGAAAGTCTGTGTTGTTTTCAGAGGATTCTTGAACTGGATTTTAAAGAATGGGTGGGACTTTAAAAATTAGGATTGCACTTGGGGCACCCGGGTGGCTCAGTTGGTTAAGTGTCCTAGTTCAGCTCAGGCCATGATCTCACGGTTCATTGAGTTCAAGCCCCACATTGGGTTCTGTACTGACAGTGCAGAGCCTCCTTGGGATTCTCTCTCCCTTTCTCTCTCTCTGCTGCTCCCCACCTTGTGCCCTTTCTCTCTCTCTCAAAATAAATAAATAAACTTTACCAAAAAATTAGGATTGCATAGAGAGGGTATTCCAAGGACAAGAAACAGCAGGGACAAACATGATGGGACACAGTAGGTCCCTGAGCCTACAAGTGGGCTATCCTTGTCTGGGTTGGTCTCCTGAGTTGGTGAACGAGGCAGTAACCTACAAAGCTATGTGGTGGACAGACGTAGCCCACCCACGCGAGAAGATACAATGATTATGCAGTAAAATGCCAGGCTAATGGAGTCAGGAGGATCTATGAAACTCTCAAATAAAGGTATCCTCAGAAGGGTGGGGCTCAGAACAGAACCACAGCAATGCAGGGGCACCTGGGTGGCTCAGTTGGCTAAGCGTCCTACTTCAGCTCAGGTCATTATCTCAAGGTTCATGAATCCCAGTCCCTTTGTCAGGCTCTGTGATGACAGCTCAGAGCCTGGAGCCTGCTTCAGATTCTCCGTCTCCCTCTCTCTCTGCCCCTCTCTCCTGCTTGCACTCTCTCTCTCAAAAATAAATAAATAAAAACATAAAAAAATGTTTTTAAAAAAGAGCCACAGCAATCTATGAATACCACCCCTGTGTGGGCACAGCCACAGAGCCCACCAAGGTGGTAAATCACCTTGGTCCCCAGAATCACACCGACCAACCTTGGGGCAAACAGGCTGCTAGTGGGCAGGACACACCTGTCTGATAGACCAGGTACACCTGGTTCCGATACACTGCTGGCAGCTATTTTGATTGGTCCAGCCCCGGAAATACTGATTTTTAAATACTATTAAAAACGAGAGGTCCCTTTTAAGGGGTCGTAATATCCTGAAGCAATGGAACCTCATGTCGTTAAATTTGTTTATTATTTGTGGTTTTTGTATATATATACATATTTATGCTGAATTTACTGTCCATAAGCTGCTTATAGTTAATTCCACTAATGCATATTTTGCTTTTTGAAAGAATTCTTCTTGTTGTTGTCTTGATAGAGTCCCAAGTTAAAGAATCCCTTGGGGGGAAGAATAGGAATTATATGACATGTTCCTTTAAAAGGTCCGGAATAATTCATAAGAACATAACAAAGACAGTTAGTTGGTGGGGTTTGGGGAAGGCGAACCATGGAGACGGCAGAGAAAAGGGTTGGCTGTGTGATTTTTCACTGATTGTCATTTATATATGTTATTTTTGGACCCATGTGAAAGTGACATCTCTGACAAAAATAAGCAAATAAACCGGTAAAAGAACTTCAAATAACCGTGCACTTTTGAAAATGCATCGACTATCTCTGGAAGGAGGACCCCGAAGAAAGCGATCACAAAAGTCCCCTCCAGGGAGGACAGAGTGGCCAGAAGCAGGGGAAGGAAAGAGGCTTACTTTCCTGCCTCACACGTGACTACTTCGAATTCTGTGCTGTGTAGAAAGACGATATGTTGATGAATAAATAGCCCTACACTGCAATGACCCTTCTGATGACCCACGTGAAGGATTCAGAGCAGAGAGCCCAGCAAGGAGTGACCTGGACCCTTGCAAGCCTGCTTCTCACACTGGAAAGCGCCTAAAGCGACAGTCTCCTCTGAATGGCTACTGCCTAAACCCTCAGAATTTGAGTTTCACTTATTTTAGAAATTTTTTCCTCCCTGTTTTTCTAGGAAGGATCACAGCTTTGGGGACCATTTCCAGCCTAACAAACACGTAAATGGCATAGTGAGAAAATTCCAAGGAAAATAGGAGTAACAACAAGAAATCACTCCATCACCACCACCCCCTCCCATCCTTTTTTAAAAAAGAAATTTAGGGAGAAGAAGAAAAGAAAAGGTCTTAGGAAGGAGTTACATTGTATTCAGTTTCCCAGGTTTCTCCCTCCTTCCGCATTAACACCTCCAAGCATTCAGGTGGAAGAGTTTATTAGATCCTTTTCAGGGTAGGGTTTAAAGCAGTTGGGAAAGAACAGAGCACGGTGCCCCCCCCCCACACCCCGCCCCGACTGCTGGGTGGGGAAGAGGCCCTCCGGAAACACAAAGTATGAAAAGGGGAGGAGTTTACCTTGGGTCAGATCGATTGAGGATTGAGCTGCTCTGAAAACACTGTAACTAGAGAACACGTCCACTCCCTTCTTTGGGCCCGTAGTCCAGGAAAAGCCTGTGTGTGTTGGGGGCAGGGGGAGGGCAGCGGGGTGCAGGGGGTCCTGTGCTTATTGGCAGGTGGAGAATGCTGCTGTAAACAAGCCCCTGGCCGCCGGGGAGGAAAGAAGTGGCTGTCAGAGAATTAGTAATGACTGAAGTAGCCGGCGAACATCCTTGTGCCTGAGATGAACTGGACATTGCCTTGACTATCTAAGAAAGTATGTTTTTCTCAAATACTGGATGGCCTTATTCTTTAGTCCAGGAACTAAAGAATTCAGCTGGAAAGAGTGAATGCTTCTAAAGGCTTGGACTTCCTAGTGGGCAGAGTAGTGCACGCCTTCAAAAAAATATGCCGGGTTTCTCTTTGAGTGACTTAATTTTACACAAGGGAATGATAAAGGGAGATGTAAAAAACAGGCCTGGGTTGAGTGATCCGACATGGTTTTTTTTTTTTTGGGTTTGCAACGTTTAATAGCTCTAAAAACAGTTTTAACTTCGGTTTTGTGCCTAGGCCTGGTTTTGTGATTTCTCTTTGGCTGAAGCAATCAGCCGTATGAAAATGTGGCTTTCATCTGGTCACTCATCCTGATCAGGAAGCTCTAAAGAGTCTCTCTTTTCTGCCTAAATCAAATTTACTGCCCTTCCTCACTGGCAGTATCTTCTGCAACATGGTCCTGAATTTACTCGGCCTCGTTTCCGTGACTCCATGGCAAGCCACCCCTGCTCTATTTGGTCTTGGTCTCCTCACAGTCTCCAGAAAACATACTTTCTCCCATCTCCTCTTGCCTTCTGACCTGTTCATTTCCCTCCTTTAAGAACCAAGCCAAATTCTAATTTCCATGAAAACTTCCTTAAGTGGCGAAGCCTTTACTGATCTCTCCTCTGAATAGCACGTGGTTTATGCGGCCCTTATGGGACTATGTCATGTCTACTTCCGGGATTCTGACACATCTGTGCAGACAAGTGAATATATCTCTTTGCATGAACTGAAAAGATGTTACTCAAGACAATAGGGCTAGAGGCTTCTGGTAAAGACACATCTAAGTTAGAGTCAAGGTGGGCAGACAAGATTGGCCAAACCTTTGGCCTCAGAAGAAAGAAGCAATGCTGGGTACATCATAGTGTCTGTCATTCACATTATCTTCTGCCACAGTGCCACCTTCTTTGGGATTCCATTAACAAAGTGTTAATGAAAGGTGAAGAGAAGTATCCAGGCTAAGTATCTCATTTAACACCCCAGTGATATTTTGGCATTTTGAGGACTCGAGACCTTTAATTATTAATTCCTTACTAATAGATAGTGGTATGTGGTAAAAGCTATGGCAGTGCCCATAAAGAAGGGTTGCCAGATAAAATATTGGTTGCCCAGGTAAATGTAAATTTCAGATATGTAACAAATAATGTTTAGTATATCTCATATAACATACGGAGCATATTTATACTAAAAATTATATGTTCTTTATCAAGTTCAGTTTTAACTGGATGTCCTGTAATTTCACTTGGCAAATGAAGCAGCCCTACTATGAGGGACAATGGTACCTGAAAGAAGGTAAAATGTCCACTGGGGTTCAACAGAGCCTAGAGAAGGGAGTTCAGATATGATGACTAGAAGATTGACAGGCTTCCCTTTCTCAATAAAAAGACAAACATTGAGAAGAGAAAACCTTTTGAACCCTTCCACTTGCTTCGCGTTTTTGAATTATTCATGATGCCTGGAGCAGTGACAGCCATCTAGAGGTCATGGGCTATAAGCGAAAGGATAAAAAGCCAAGGTACCATGAAGAGTGAAGCAAAAGGTTGCAAAGAGCATATGTCCATGCAGGGAGGTGTAACCTTCCCTGAGACAAATCTGGGTTGGCTCAGTACTTGAATAATATTTGAGTTCTGTTAGGGAAAGAAGAAAGAGGAAATGGATGCTGGGTAGGCCATCAGCAATGTCACTAACACTGTATCCAACAACTGCGTAGGTAGTAGTAGTCCATCTGTAGACATTGCATTTTTAGGCCTCCACTACTGACCACAGAACACTAGGATTCTGAGTATAGGTACAGAAATTAGAAGTCTAGGGGTGCCTGGGTGGCTTAGTCAGTTGCATGTTTGACTTTGGCTCGGGTCATAATCTCACAGTTCATGGGTTCAAGCTGTGCTGACATCTCAGAGCCTGGAGCCTGCTTTGGATTCTGTGTCTCCCACTCTCTCTGCCCCTCCCCTGCTCATGCTCTCTCTCCCTCCCTCTCTTTCTCTCTCTCTCAAAAATAAATAAACATTAAAAAAAAGAAGTCTAGGAATAAAATGAAGATAGGACGTATACTGCAGTAAATATGCTGGTATTCCCCTGTCCTTGTTGTGTGTGTGTGTGTGTGTGTGTTCAGTAGACTACCAGCATGGTTAAATGTCAAGCATTGATGACATGTTTAAAAAAAATTAGATGACTAACTTATCCCCAAGAGATCCCTGCTCATATAGTCTTCTTTCACCCACACGGGGCCGCTTGATCCCCTACCACCATTACTCCCATATCCTCTTCCATGTACCTCCCTGCCTCAGTCACTTGAAAAATATCTTTTCAGTACTCATGGAAAATTTAAGGAGCCATAACTCAAAAACACAAGTGTAGTCAACTTTGCCATTTATCAGTCATTCTTCTGAACTCATACTAAGCTTCACATCTGACTGCCTACCTCTAGATTTCTCACAGTTGTGAAACATTCATTGTTTTTATTGCTTAAGACACTATCTATTACCTGCAGACAGAAGCATCCATCCTAGCCGACAGAGAAGCGGACATGTTCTTGTTCATGAGCACATGTAAATCACCTTTTCCAAGCTTCCAGAAATGTTTAGGCGAAGCTTTCCAGGAAAGTGGAGTCCTAAATTATTAGGTAACGGAGTGAGCCAGCCAATCATGGGTTACATTTAGCATCTCTATTGAAAAGTTGATATTGGCTATGAGCGGGCACTAAGCCTCCATGTGGACTTCAACTCCTGAGAGCCCAGAGACTTTCCTTTATATTCCTATTTCTCAACTGCACGACTCAATGCACATGTATTAACTAATTAAAGTATTTAATTGATGTATGGAGGATTTCCAAGTTAATCTAAACCTGGAAGGGAGAATTTGAAAGATGGCATGGAGAAAGGATGTTGCAGTTTAGGAGATAAAAGAACAGAGGTCTTGGAACAAGTCATTAGCATAGCATTTTTGGTGCATATGGAATAGATCTCCCAAAAAGGATTAGTAAGAGGTTTGATTTTTTTTTTAGTTTATTTATTTTGTGAGAGAGAGAGAGAGGGCGAGAGAGAGTGAGGGTGGGGGAGGGGAGAGAGAGAGAGGAAGAGAGAAAGAATCTCAAGCAGGCTCTGCATTGTCAGTGCACGGAACCCAATGCGGGGCTCGAACTCACACACCGTGAGATCATGACCTGAGCCAAAATCAAGAGTCAGACATTTGACCAACTGAGCCACCCAGGTGCCCCAGATTAATAAGAGTTTTATGACTGGGAGAAACAAATGCTACCTCTAGACATATTGGTAGGTGTTTGGGGCTGGGGCAATAGGTCGCTAGGGATCAGGGAAGTCCTTGAACAGTGGAGGAACTTGAGGAGGATATATCACAGGGAAGCTTAGTCAGCAGCCTGTAGGACCTATTAAGAGAAAGACACTGATGACATAGAAAGGCAGTTAGGGAGCTCTTAAAGTAATGAGGGATAAATTATAATGGTGATAAGGAAGCAGTGGGGGGAAAAGTGAATCCTAGAAATAGTTTGGTTGAAGAACTGACAGAAGGCAAGAGAAAAAAAGTGCTAACATTTGCTTGGTGCCTACTCCATGCCAAACACTTCACATACATTGCCCCATTTAGTCGTTATGAGTTATATTATCATTGTGAGTTATATCATTGTACTCTCCATCCAGTGGAGGGACCTGATTTGTAAACATGTAATGATTTTACAGAGTAACAGTTGTTCTAATAGAAGTATATATAAGAAAGTTATTGGGTATCCACGAAAGAGGCATGGACCCAAGGAATGTCTTGAAAGATGCATGGAAATTTAACAGAAAAGTCCGAGGAGAACATTCCAGACGGGCGGTATGTGCATAGACCTACTTTTGGCAAAATCTTTGCGATGTCTTCTGGCGAATTCATTAGTACCAAGGAGTTTCTCTGAGATATTCGAGTGAGATGTTTGCAGGCCATGGCAGGGGGGTGCTTTTGGGGGCCTTAAATAGTACCGTGTAGTTAACTGCCAATTTAGCATCTTAGAAAAAAACTATAGCTGTAGCCAGGAGTGGAAACACCTCCAGAGACTTCTGCTGGAAGATAATGCTCCATGATGTGGTGATGGAAGAAGGTGGGGAAGTATTGAAGTTCTTCCATGTCTTTCGTCTCTCCACACTTCCTGGTTTCTCCGGGGCCATGTGTCTCTTCCCTGATCCCCATCCTGTCCATGCTAGAGACTATACATATTCTGAGCACAGAGAGCTAGACAGCATCTTCTACGTCCCTCAGCTATTTGCCCTTGGAGCTGGCTTGACACCCTCCTCCTCTGCTCCCCTCTCGAGTATTGCAGACCATGCTTCTCATAACACCCTGTGGCTGTGACTTTCTGACATTCAGTCCGTAACCCCTGGGGCATGACAGTCAAGACCTCCTGCTCAAATCTTCCAGTGTTCAGGACATTATTTGCTTGCTTGTTTGTTTTTTGGTTTTTGTTTTTTTTCCCTCCACTGCCCTTGTAGATAGGCAGGAGACCTCAAATAACCCTAATATCAGGAGGGATCATTACAGTCTTAGAGAGCAAATGCTCTTGTTCCGGAAGGGGTGGGCTGGCTACAGGTGCACTCCCTGTCACGTCCCCTGGCCTGATGAGTTGGAACCTTGCTCTGTGGCATTTGGGGAAGACAAGGAGTCTTCTACAATTTGTCCAAAAAGTTAGCAAAGGCTTCCATGTTTATACTGTAATTCTGCTGCCACTTCAAACCTATATTTCAAAGCATCACAAATATTAAGATTCTCTTCATATTACTCTTCCTTCAAGTAATTTCTAAGGATTGTACCCAAACGGCATAGGAGTAGGAGTCAGGAGAGCCAGCAGTCTGCAGACCTAACTTTTGGACTGATTCAGCCTCTGTCCATCCCTCTATACCCTTGAGCAAGACATCACTTTTTCAAGCCTCATTTTCCCAACTGTTAAAGGGGTGCGACAGAGTTTGCTCCCTCTCCTTAGCACTTCTATGAAGACTAGACCTGGTTACATATGTTATAGTGATACCAGTGTATAAAGTATGATAGATGTACATTGTCACTCTACAGCAGGACAAAATAGCTCATGGCAGCAACTCTGGAGCCAGACTTTCTTTAAAGCCAGTTTTTTTCCCTCTGAAAAATGAGGATAATGATGCAGTTCAAAAGCTCTGAAATCTCCAAAGCTTGGAAACCTGAACTTTTTCATGAGTGAGGCACCTGCACTTACTTGGTGGCAAGACTGACCTGAAGGTTTTGATGGTCTTTCTCTAGCCCATTTGCTGCAGAAATCTCAACGTGCCTGTTTACTGGGTGCTGGAATCATGACAGTGTGTGGTATATACACTACTGTGTTTTCTAAAATATGGAAAACTCTGAATTGGAAACACATTTGGCCTCAAGGAATTTGGATTTGGGATTGTACGTTTTGGTACCAAACTCATGGAGCTGCTGCAATGCTTAAGTAAACAGATTCAGGTAAAGTTCTAAGCATAGTGCCTGGTCCACAGTAGGTGCTCAGCAAATGTTAGCTGCCACCGCTGTTCCCTCTGTCACTGCCGTCCTCAACATCCTTGAACAATTTCCATCATTGCTCTAGAACTACTTCCCTATTTGTGCCTGTAAGTATTAATGTCTAAAACTATTTCTATTCAAACACTCAGCACTTGCCTTTCCTGAAGCTCCTGTCTTCCCCGCTCTCTGCCAAAATGCTCTCCTCATTTAGAACAGAAAGTTCTCCCTGCAGCTACCTGATGTCCTCTCCCTCTGCCTTCTCGGTGATTAGTTGGATGGTCTCCTTGCAGGTGAAGTAGGCTGGGAGAGGGTTCTGGGAAGTAGCCCACTGTTCAGACTCCTGGCTCACCCTGACATACTTCCCATGGGCTGTATGGCTGGGATCCTATATGGGTGTATGCAGCTCCTCCCCTTTTAGGAAATATACTTTCACCTTTCTGGACTTCAGTTTCTCATGGGTAAAGCACAATAGTCAGCCGGGATGAAAGCTGCAAGCCTCTTAGCTCCCTTGAATCCTACCTCCTGTGATTCTGCCCCTGAGCTGTTATCTTTGTGTCCTGGGGAACCACATCCTTCATACTCTTTCAGCAGTCAGGTGAGGTCAAAGGGGGAATAAAAGCTGCTTCCTTCAGCTCCGAGTACATCCGACCTCAAGAAAGGCCAAATGCAAAGCATATGCAAACTTTGTTACCAGGGAAACTAGATCCTCTTTCTCCAGCTTTCTGGGCACTGAAACCAACCAGACTGTAGGAACAGGCTCTGGCTCTTCTAGACAAGGTTAGAGATGAATTGGACAGTCTCAAGTTCAAGGAGTTCCAGCCTGGTAGCTAGGGAACTGCAGGTAAGGTTGCTGTCCATTAATTGACGTCAGAGGCCAAGCAGCACACTGGTCAATAGACAGAAGGACTCTGCTAGAGGTGAGAGAGGCTGATGGAGAAGCAGGAGAGGGATGCTGGGAAGTGGTGAGGCTTCAGGCCAAGACTCTGGTGCAGGAGGGAGACTGAGGCATGAGGGAGGATGGGTGATCATGGGAGCCTGGTGCTGTGGACTGGGTCACCCAATGGTGGAGATGAAACACCGCAACCCTCAGATCCATGGGCCCCCAGGGATCTTCCCTGGAGCACCACATGCTGCCATGCTGCAGCAAGATGCTATTAAATGCAGCGAAACATTATTAAATCCCCTTTATCATCACAAAGGGGACCCGGATTTTGTTTCAGAAACTACATAGTTGACTAGAAACACTAATATCCCAGGGTCCCAGTTGTGTTTGGTAAGATACAAGCAGAAGTCCCGGGGAGGAGCCGTAGGAGAGCCTGTGTAAGGGGTCACTTCAGCTGGCACATGGCATTTGCCCTTCACCCTTTTCCCTCTTTTCTGCCCGAAACTCAGACAGGACACTGAAAGGGAAACAGCCATCCGGTGAATGGGAAGCACAGAGCCACAAGCTAAACTGGGTGGGAGTGGAAGCTGCAGGAAGCCTGAGAGCTGGCAGCCTGGGGTGCCCAAGGAGAACCCTGAATGGTACTGCAGCCTCTCATCATGTGAGGAAAATCAGCTCTCATTTGGCTAATCAGCTGTGGTTGGGCTCTGTTGAATGCAGACAGACCCAGTCCCAACGGGCACACATATCTGCCTTCCTGGGTGGCTGGGAGGATGGGATGAGGTGCCTCAGGAGACTCCAAGGGTGGAGGTGAACCCAGCCGATAGAACTGAGCTTTCAGAATCCAGCTTTGGGACCTTGTCCTATTCTTAAGCCCCTGTAAGTGGTGGACACCTAAGCCACTGATATACTTCCTGTCCCCAACTTGATTAACTCGACGTGTAGTAGGGCAGGGGAAATCCTGTGACCACAATGGGGATGTGTCAGCAAATCCAGCTGCAGGGACGCCATTTAGAAAAACTAGGGGAAGCAAGGCAGAGGCTGACAAGCATGGCGGTTTGCTGGAAATCCATCTGCTTATGTGTTATCAATGGTGGTTCAATAGCACCTTCCTCACATTCAGAGTAGCATTCATTCATTTGCCAAATTCTTCCTGGGAGCTCGCATTGTGTCAGGCACTGTATTCAGTGCTGGAGGTGCAGAAGTGAATAAGATACAATCCTTGGACTCAAACATCTCAAGCATCTTCTCTGGGTACCAATTTTTTTTTTTTTTAGAAAATGAGGCCAAAAGATGAACTGTATGTTTGGGTTAAATATGAGGGAAGAGAAAGCTCTGAATACTGACATTGTCATCATTTTGTATCCTCTGACTGATGCTACAAGAATAATGCACACAGGGTTTTGGGAGGTGGGGGATATTTCCAGTCTAGCCTGAAGTGGAAAGTTACTGGTATGCTCAGAAGTAAGCTTCCATAATTATGGGCTGAGGTCAGAGAAAATATAGAGAGTCCTTAATTTCGAGCCTTTCCTTGGGCTGTGAGTAAACTACCACTGGACCCAGGTAAGATATGCTATCTCCTTAAATGGAAAATACCCATATGGTGGAAATTTTATGTTATTTACAAAGGGGAAACCATTGGGTCTTCAGCGATAACCCCTGCACCACACTCTGACCAGCCGAATGGCTGTACCAGGCCACCATTTTTCAGTTTTAGCTGCTCCTAACCAGAGAGATATTAGGGTATGCAGTATAAACCATGCATTAGAATGCAGGTTCTGGGGTAAGAACTCCTGACTTTGAATCCTAACTGCTTCTTACCAGCTGGTGAGTAGCCAGGTAGTTACTTGACATCACTGAGTCAATAATTCCTGCCATTTAGGGCTGTCATGAAGATTAAAAACAACATACAAAAGTTGGAGAGTGCTTAGCACCGAGTTAGAGCTCAACTCATGGTAACTATGGGGAAAATGAGATGGGGAAAGGGAGAGAGAAGGGGAAATCTTTTCTCAGAGGGATGATCTGGGCCTGTGTACCCCCACCAGACCTCGTCATGCCATCTCTGTCCAGGCACAGCCCATCCTCATCAGACCCCAGAGCCAGGTCAACCCTATGCTACATAACGCTGCTCCGATCATCTTCAAGCTGCTGGGGACTGTGGGGGCTTTCCGATTCTTTAAACGAAAGCTGCATTTTGGTGGGTCTGAGAAACGAGTAGGTTCTGATACTCCACTGGATGAATCTGCTTTGTGAGGCTAGTCGAGAGTCTTCATGAAAGCCTTCCCTATGTAAGGATGTTAATTTCCTCATCTCTTCAATGGAGATAGTTGTCCTGACCTCATGTAATGGTGAGGGGAATTAAACCAAATGACAAGCACCTAGCATGGTAACAAGGAGGAAGTAGGAGCTCCAGAAAAATTGTGCCATCCTTCCCCATGACCCCGCCCTATCGTCCTACTGTCCTAAACTGAGAGTATGACTGACAGAGAGCTGAGGACATGTGGCCAGAAGAATATAAAAATCCACTTTTAACACCTTATACTTTAGCTGCAATTAGTTTATCAGGCTGGCCAGGCCACTCCCTAGCCCAGTTCCGTTCAGCCCCAGGGCACACTAGAATTGCTGGGCAGCGTTGTAAAAATTATTGATGTCAAGCATGTAGTTTCCTTCCCCAAGAAAATCTATCTTAATTAATAGTTCCTTGAAAGAATGAGCACCTCTCTGGTTTCTGTTTGTTCCTCCACAAATTGGGAGCAGAGAAGTGGAGTAACTTGCTGGTGTTGCACAGCTAGAGAAGGCCCCGGGTCCGCTGAAGCCCAGCCGAGGGCAATCACCCCAATCGATACTGTCTTTAGTTAAAATTATGATATTCTGTCCATCATGGATTTTTTGCATTAATTTTGAGTTTTAAAATATTATATTAAAGTATTATTTATCTTGATTACTGAGGGTTCTTTTTTTTTTTTTTTTTGGCTCCCTCTTAAATTTTGTACTCGAGGTCATAGCCAAATGATGGGGAGTGTTTAAGAAAAAAACTCACATCACTTCCCTGGGTCTAGAAATTGCATCTAGAAAGGGATATGAACTAGGCATCCTTTGCTTTTCCTCAGAAGAGCATGCCCAGCTATGGTTTTGCGTTGTGTTTCCAGGAGTTGTGATGGCCAGTCACAAGGATAGGGATGAGCTGCTGGTCTATGGCAGAGACCTGTGAATTTCTGAGGCTTCTGTACAAGCAGTTGAAAGTCCTTTTAAGCCAACTGGGTGGCTCAGTTGGTTAAGTGTCCAACTTCTGCTCAGGTCATGATCTCCTAGCTCATGGGTTCATGCCCAGCGTCCGGCTCTGTGCTGACTTCAGATTCTGTCTCCGTCTCTCTAACCTGCCCCTCCCTGGCTCTCTCACTCTCTCTCAAATATAAATGAACATTAACAATGACAAAAGCCTGGTTAGATTTTGACTGTCTCTTTTGCAGCCTAAGCAGCAGACGAAATTCCTCCAGGGAGGAGTATTCATTATTTAACATGCCCCTCGCTTATAGTTAAGCTTTTGACTTTGGCTAGCTTGACATTTTCAGCCCATACTAATCTGACTTAGGTAATAAATGAGTGACAAGACCTGAACTATGCCCCTAGATACCATTAGAGCAAAAGATAGTTGAATTGCCTGGAGGAAACTCTGTGCTTATCAGGTAAGGAAACACATGAATGGTTTGCAAAGGAAACATTTAGACAAGGTGGAGCCTGAGATCCAGGTGAAAAGTCTTTTCCTAAGATGGTAGGCAGAGACCCTGCTCACAGGTAGAGTCCTACCTGTTTGGCAGCATCTGTCTCTGAGAAGTCTCCAGTCATCTGAGGGACAACGCTGAAATCTCAACTGTTTCTCCAAACTCAACTTTACTGTTATATCAGTTCCCATCAGAACAGAAGCTCCATAAAGACAAGGATCGTTGGTGGTTTTCTTCCATGCTATATCCTCAGCAATTAGAATGGTGCTTTTCCTAAAATAAGTGCTGGCGATCATGTCACCATCTTGATTACAGTTCTTCCATCTATTTCTGTTTAGAATAAACTGAAGGGAGCCCTTATGTGGCTTACTTGATCTACCCTCTGATTACCTCCTTAATTTCAAGTCAATCCACCTTTTCTTCATTCACTATACTCCAAGCTCTACCGTACCAGGCCTTTGCAAATGTTTTCTTCAGCGTGGCGCGCACACACACACACACACACACTTCACAGAACCAACTCTTTCCCAACCTTCATATTATCTCAGTAGATATCTTCAACTATTCTAAAGGTCCTTCTCTGACTGTTCATATCCATGGAGAACCTTCTTCTGCACACTCATCTCCATGTCATGTTTCTCTCATAGCACTTTTCTCAACTTGTAATTAAATATTTAAAAAAATGTATTCCACTGCTTATTGTCTGTTTCTATGTTAGACTTGAAAATCCATGAGGGAGTGAATATGACTCTTCCAATATATCCATATTCCTCTGAAAAACATAGAATAGGTACTTACAAATTACTCGTTGAATGAACGAACGAACGAATGAATGAATGAATGTCTTTAGTATACATGACCCTGTCCTAGAACAAAATATAAAAATAATGCTCTCCATCTCTTGTTTGTCCACTGTCTTCCCTTTCAGTGTTCTCTTTGCTTGTCCCAGTGGCTAAATATAGCCTGTTAGCTGCCCAGGCTGCCTGTACACCCCAAGCTCAGGTCTGACAGTCTAAACAATGCTCTACTAGGAAGCTAAAGGCTGGAATGTCATGACGTGCTGTGCATAATATTTAGCTTTTAATAGAAATGCATCCCGTTCTAAATACTATGGGAATTTGGGCCATTATAGACAGCTTATGGAGAGGAAATTTATGTGAGGACAGGAGGGCCATTCGCTCCACAGAGGCAGCCAGCTGGCCCGTTTTCTATGCAGACAGATCCTGGATAGCTATCATAATCAGTTAAAACCAGGTTCATCTGGGATTTTCATGCTCTTCTTTTGACCATTCTAATTATATATTAACCACCTTGCACTATTTTCTCCCCTTACATGAAACTGAAGAGAAATCATAGGGAGAGTATCATACACCACAATGTTAACAATACTTAGATATTACGATATGAGTGTTTTTAGGGTTTTCCTCCTTGTTTGTCCATTTAAAACTTTTCTTAAGTTTATTTATTTACTTCAAGAGGAGAGAGAGAAAGTACAAGTAGGGGAGGGCCAGAGAGAGAGGGAGAGAGAGAGAATCCCAAGCAGGCTCTGCACTGACAGCATGGAGTCTGATATAGGGCTTGAACTCATGAACCGTGAGATCATGACTTGAGTTGAAACCAAGAGTCAGCTGCTTAACTGACCGAGCCACCTAGGCTTCCCTAAAACTTTATATTTATTGGCATTTTGTTACTTTTATAACTTTAGGATACTCATTTCATGTGCTCTCCTCCATGTTCAGATATATAGTATCTCAATTGTATAGAGCTATGCTGTCCAGTATGGTAGCCATAAATGTCATGTGAATATTCAAATTTAAATTAATCGAAACTAAATTTGATTAAAAACTCAGTTCCTCACTAGCCATATTTCAAGAGCTTAGGAGTCACATGCAGCTAGTGGCTATTGTTTTGAACAGCATGGCACTGATATAGAACATTTCCATTACCACAGAAAGTTCATTTGGAAAATGCTGGTATAGAGTGTGTAGGTTTTAAACGTTTGAATATAAAAACAGAGTCTTACAGGTGCCGAAGAGTATTATTGATGCAAACAAAAGTTTGAAAAGATCGACTGTCTGGGTTCCTTGTGATCCAAATGCAGTAGTATTGATTCTTCTCTGAGAAAAGACCCTGGTTTACTCACCAGGGTCCTTCAAATTTTATAGCTGTGGAAGCCAACTGAGTTTAACCATCCGAGAATTTTTACAAAGTAATCTGAAAAGGCTGGACAAAATGCCTACCATGATGTGTCAGTCTCTGAGGCTATTCCTAGAACTCACCTTCCTATGATAAATTTTCATAAGCATACTTGAGATCATATTCTTTATTTCCCTAATTTCTATTCCCATTAAAAGGCCTTTATGACAGATACCTTCAGGGCCCTTCATCCAGAAGCAAAGGAATTTACATTCTTCTCAAATGCACAGGATACATTTTCCAAGATAGGCCATATTTTGGGGCACAAGGAAGCGCTGAATAAATATAAAAAAGTTGAGATCATACCATGCACACTTTCAGACCACAATGCTTTGAAACTTGAAATCAACCACAGGAAAAAAATCTGGAAAACCCCCACAAACATGGAGGCTAAAGAACAACCTACTAAAAGACGTATGGGTCAACCAAGCAATCAGAGAGAAATTAAAAAATACATAGAAACAAATGAAAATGAAAATACAACAATCCAAACGCTTTGGGATGTGGCAAAGGCAGTCCTGAGAGGGAAGTATATTGCAATCCAGGCCCATCTCAAGAAAAAAGAAAAATTCCTAACACAAATTCTAACAGCACGCCTAAAGGAACTAGAAGCAGAACAACTAAGACAACTCAAACCTAGAAGAAAGAGAGAAATAACAAAGATTAGGGCACAAATTAATCATATGGAAACAGAAAAAGTAGTGGAAGAGATCAATGAAACTAAGAGCTGGTTCTTTGAAAAAATAAACAAAATTGATAAACCTCTAGCCAGGCTCCTCAAAAAGAAAAGAGAGAGAACCCAAATCAATAAAATTATGAACAAAAATGGAGTGATTACAACCAATCACAGAAATACAAGCAATTATCAGAGAATATTATGAAAAACTATATGCCGTCAAATTGAACAACCTGGAAGAAATAAACAAATTCCTAAACATCCACACCTTATCAAAACTCAAACGGTAAGAAATAGAAAACTTGAACAGACCCATAACTAGTGAAGAAATTGAATCAGTTATCAAAAATCTCCCAGCAAATAAAAATGCAGGACCAGATGGCTTCCCTGGGGGATTTTACCAGACATTTAAAACAGAGTTAATACCTATCCTCCTCAAGCTGTTCCAAAAATTTGAAACGGAAGGAAAACTCCTCATTCTATGAAGCCAGCATCATATGATTCCCAAACCAGATAGAGACCCAGCAAAAAGAGAGAACTAAAGGCCAATATCCTTGATGAATATGGATGCAAAAATTCTTAATAAGATATTAGCAAACAGAATCCAATAGTATATAAAAAGAATTATCCACCACGATCAAGTAGGATTCATCCCTGGGTTGCAGGGATGGTTCGACGTTCGCAAATCATTCAACGTGATACATAACATTAACAAAAGAAAAGATAAGAACCATATGATCCTGTCAATAGATGCAGAGAAAGCATTTGACAAAATACAGCATCCCTTCTTAATAAAAACTCTCGAGAAAGTCGGGATAGAAGGAACATACTTAGGCATCATAAAGGCTATTTATGAAAAGCCCACCGCTAATATCATCTTCAATGGAGAAAAACTGAGAGCCTTCCCCCTGAGATCAGGAACACGACAGGGATGCCCACTCTCATCACTGCTATTTAACATAGTGTTGGAGGTCCTAGCATCAGCAATCAGACAAGAAAGCAAAATAAAAGTCATCAGGATAGGCAAGGATGAAGTCAAACTTTCACTTTTTGCAGATGACATGATACTTTACATGGAAAACCCAGCAGATTCCACCAAAAGCCTACTAGAACTGATCCATGAATTTGGCAAAGTTGCAGGATACAAAATCAACATACAGAAATCAATTGCATTCCTTACTCCCATTAAAAGGCCTTTTCTTGACTGACTCATCTTTAACGAACTACAGGGTAACATAATGCTAAGGTAAATCTCTTATGCAACCAGCCCAGAAAGTCAGGCTCAGCAAGTGGCCAGGCTCTTTCTTGAAAGGGCAGAGACTAAGTGACTTTTGACACAACAGCACAAGTTGTGAGCAGCTAATCTTTCTCTGTAATTATCAAAATTTGTCTGGTGTCAAGATAAATTCCCAAACTCTTACTCCTGGTGGCCTAAGGAATGTGTCATGTCTTCCTCAGCCATCAGTAGCAAGAGGCACCTAGGTGATTAGCTGAGGGGTGTCAAGATGTAGTCATTCATAGATGTTTTTTAAAAACAGATCTTCAGTGAGCATCTACCATGTGCTACACACTGAGAGTAGAACAGTAATTAAGGCTGACCTGGAAACTGCCTTACAGAGTACCCCCTCAAACTATTATAACACCAACCTTATTAAAGTCAAGGATAATCTTAAATAACCAGAAATGAGCTGACACCAAAGAGTCAGGAGTGTCTCCAATGTGCGGTAAAGGTAAAACTCTAGCTACATGTCTAAATCAGGAGAGATACTGAACATATGAGTGTGTTTTATATCAATTAGCTTCTTAAGAGACCCTTTAAGTGTCATTTAGCTGTGCAAGAGGAAAGAGATGAAATGTTTCTGTAATCGGGTCCTGCAGGAGACATTAGTCACCAGATGAAACAGTGCTAGGGAGTAAACTGCCAAGACCTGTAATGTAGTTCACTGGCCTTTCTCTAAGCACCCTGGGTTAACATGGAAAAAGGAAGATTTCCCATCATGTTGATTAAAGTCCATGATGAAAGGTCATTTCCTTAAATAACTAAGATGTGGAGAATGTGTGGCCATGTGGAAACAGAAGTACAGAATAAAAAGGGAAAATGACTTCTTAAGGTGTCTTTTTGCAAGAAAAAAAAAAAAGAAAGAAAAATTTGGATATAATCCTAAGATAGAGGCACTCAGCCGACACCCCCTGCAGAGCATGCCTCATTGCCCAGAAAGCGTACACTAGGAAATCTTGCTGTAAATCTCTCTCCTCTTGTGGCACAAACTTCTAGATGTCACACTGCGATGTTGTAAACGTATCTGAATGAAGTTCAGGGGCAGGAGAAGGGAAGGGCATGCAAAGGCCTCCATGCTCCTGAAATAAAATTATCTGAGTGAAAAAAACTTAAAGAGTGATGGTCAGAAATCAACATAAGGAACTGTGGCGGAGAATTATAGCACAACGTGTGAGTGTTGCTAGATGCCTTTTCAGACCAGTCCACGTTGCTACTGGGGTTGTGTCTTGGAAAATATTTGTTGAGTACAAGGGTACATAACATTTAAGCCCCAAAAGATATAGGAATCACCAGTAGTTGTTAATTGTTAAAGAGCATGAATGAAATCACTGGACAATGTAACATGAGAAGAGTGAAGGCCAAGCAGGAACACTTGAGTATCCCTAAAGTTCAAGGTAGGACAGGAGATAAGGAATGTATTAAAGGGATAGAAAATGAATGGTCAAAGGGAATCAGCAGAGTGTTGTCAGAGAAGTCAAGGAAGTAAAGAATTTAGAGAAAAGATGCCTGTTTACACACAGCTGGAAGTACAGGAAGCTAAGGATTGTCAACAGTCCATTGGTTTAGCAACATTTGCCAGAGAAGTTTGAGTGGAATGGGGTGAGCATAACACAGATTGTAAGAGACCGAGGAGTGACAGGGAGGAGAGGAAATGTGGATGGGATCAGCCATTATTTTGAAGCATTCTAAAATGAAGACCCATGTAGACACTGTTAATAAGATTTTATTCCTGGAGAGTCTGGCTCGCTAAATTACAGAGGTCTGTCTCCAGAACTGACCTGCCTGGCTACAAAGATGGGAAACAATCACACCTGACCAGAATTTAAATACCAGAGCATTCTAAACCTGATTCTTCTTTGATTATTATAAACATTATTTAGCCCTTAGAGAAATAATGCTTTCGAACATTTTCTCCATAGCAATTTTTCTTGCCCTTCTCTATAGTGTAGAAATTGCCTGTAAGATTTAAGTCTGTGGAGTTCAAGAAAAATGCATTGGCATCTCTTCCTTTGAAAAGTGAGCTGTAGGGGTTAGTCACACTGAGCCCTGCAAAGTACCCACCACAGAAGCAAGGAAAGGGTCTCTTGATGTGCTGTACACACACATCTGTGTAGGTCTACGTAGCCTTTGGGTAAACAGAGAAGATGATTGATGTGCTTCAGATCCACCATGTAGTCAGCAGGCTTTGCATAGAGAAACACCCTAGAAGTGCTGGAAGGCAGACCCTGCCTCTTACTAACAATCATAACCTCAAAGTTGTTCATATAGATCAGCCATAAAAGTGCCAAGAAAAATATTCCAATGATTATTTGTTCTGCTTCACAAAGCCTAGAGTCCTAGGTTATCACAACATACGAGTGTTTTCAAGCTTTCACTCAACATCAAGTCCTTTTCGTGAACTAAATTGTTCTCTACATATATCAGATAAAAAAGCTGGACTACTACGGTCAAAGCTGAGCGACATAGGGCAAAGTTACCTCCTTGGAATTCAAGACACAGGTTAAAAGCACCGGCCCTAGAAAAGTGGCTCATGACACTGGCTGCATATTAGAATCACCTATGGACAAATCCTAATGTATTTAGAAATTCTGATTTGATTCGTCTGGGGAGAAGAGCTCTGGACGGTATTTTTTTAAGCACCCAGATGGTTCCATTATGCAGTGAGGGCTAAGAACTGCTACCCTAAAGGAAGACTATTTATGGGAGGCTCCCTTCTACTACAGAAGATAATGTTTATAGTAAAACTGCTATCAAACCAATAGTTAGGGAATACTCTAACGTTGGTTAATCAAATATCTTAGTTAATGAGAGTCAACCAGTTTACCAATAGAAATCAATTTTACATGAAATTAGAATAAAATAACGTATACATTACAGAAGTCAGACTGAGTAGCTCATTTACCAACATTTAACCAGAAATCATTTCTTGAGTGCCTATTAGGTGGCAGACTCTTATCTAAGAGGCTTAGAGAGATGCTTAAATTTTTCTTCTCCAGTCCTTACTCTCAAACAACCATAAATCTTCTGTGGAAGGTATAATGTTTGATAAGCTCTGGACTTGCCAGGTTGGGAAATTTCTAGCCTTTTCATGTGTCAAAAGATTTTCAAAGTTAGTAATGGATTCACAGCAAAGGTCAAATCCAGATGCTGACAGTAAAACCTGGACCCAAGTAAAGGTCAAATCAAGGTTGTATGACCTTGATTTGGGCTTGTGTGACCCTTTGTTGAGACCTCAGAAAGATGCAAGAATCTTAAGAGCATTGCTCCACAGCACCCTGACTTGCAGTCTAAAGGAAAGAGGGGCCTGCCTTGAATAATTTAAGTGGTGTGAATTTTATTTAATGAACTGAATTTATAATGTGATGCATAGAAAACAAAAAATTTAAAGGGAATTGTATTGGCAAAGGTATCACCATATTGGACTAAAAAAGATAGGGCAATACAAAATAAAATGAGATTCTGGGCTCCAAAATTTATATAGACAGAAACTAAGCAAAGAAAGCAACTCAGGAGGGGGCACCTGGGTGGTTGGTTAAGCATCTGACTTTGGCTCAGGTCATGATCTCATAGTTCATGGGTTTGAGCCCTGCTCCAGGCTCCGTGCTGACAGCTCAGAGCTTGGAGCCTGCTTTGGATTCTGTGTCTCCCTCTCTCTCTGCCCCTCCTCTGCTTGTGCTCTGTTTCAGACTCTCAAAAATAATTGAAAATTGAAAAAAAAAAAAAGCAACTCAGTTGTAAACTTGACCCTCATCTTACAGAAAAGAAAGGAGTTCTCAGGTGAGAGAGAGCCAGATGCAGACGGTAGAAACAAGAGCCACCAAGGACAGTAGGCTGGAAAAAACTCTGAGAGGGCAGAACTGGACCCTAATCAAGGAACATTCTCTGCACTGTAGTAGGAGACCCTGACAACTGGTGCCCAGGTGGATTTCAAAATTACTATGAATCAGGGCAACTTTGTGCTCCCATTTTGTCCCTTTCTAAATGGGAGTGTCCATAATTGTTATTCTTTCCTTGTCTCACTTTTGTATGTTGAGTGTTTAGGGAGGCAGATAATTTGTCTGTTTAATTCACAGATCTTTGCATAGATAGGAGCCATACCAATTGTCTATATTCAGGGGACAGTACCTTAGGATACTCATTCATATCTTTACCTGATTTAGATGACAAAATCCTGGACATCAAGTCTGAGCCCGATGCCATAATGGAATGAGAATTTTGTAGGTCTTGGGAAGGGATGAGCATATTTTGCATATGGCAAGAATATAAATAATTTAGAGATTATTAAGGATAGCCACAGATTCTCTGCTTTCCTTCCATTAAGAAATAAGTCAGTCAGAAAAAGACAGATACCATATGTTTCCATGCATAGGTGGACTTTGTGAGACTAAGCAAAAACCAGGGGGAGGAGAAGAGGGGAAAGAACAAAAAGACACAGAGAGAGAGGGAGATAAAACATAAGAGACTCTCAAAGACTAAGAACAAACAGAGGGTGAGGGGGATGAGGGAGGGGGAAGGGGGGGTGACGGGTATTAAAGAGGGCACGTGGTGGGATGAACACTGGGTGTTATATGTAAACCAATTTGAAAATAAACTATTACAAAAAAAAAAAAGAGAGATGGAGTTTATTTTCCCTCCCCTTGAATTTGGGTTGGCATTCTGAATTGCTTTGTTTGATGTAATGTGGCAGAAGTGATGCTAGTCTAGTCTAGACTACACTGTAAAAATTGGCAGGCTTTACTTTGTGTCTTGAGACATCATGTCAAAAAGTCCTTGCTGAAGAGACCACATGGCCAGCCCCCAGCTAGTCCAGTCATCTCAACCAAAGTGCCAGACACGTGATGAAGTCATCTTGGCATGCTGTCATAAGACTACCATGCTGTGAGGAAGCTCAAGCTCCCATATGGAGGGAACACATGGAGGAGAATGAAGGCATGACAGTTCATACCCCCAGCCTGGCTGCCATCTGAATGTAGTTATAGGACTGACCCAATATAAGACTAGAAGAAAAACTTTCTTTAACTCACATATAATGAAAAACAATAAATCATTATTGTTTAAGCCATTATCTTTAGGGAGGTTTGTTTTAGAGAAATAACTAATTGGCACCATTGTGAGCTACAGTTGGGACCTTTAGATACACCAAAGAATTTTCTAATAGAGATTGTTAGCTGGAAGTTCAGTTAAACTTGTTATTTTGTATTAGCATTTTTTTAAAACTGCATCTAAGGATGATATCAGCTAAAGCAATCCTAGAATACTTGAGAATAAGTACACCAAAGTGTAATACAGCCTTGATTCCTCTTGATTCCATGTCTAGATGGGCAAAGTGTTGGGAAAATTCCTCAACAAATATTTATCAAGAGCCTCCTATGAATGTCAGACAACCTGAGGAGAAAAATCTTATTGCCAGTTTCTAAGGAAAGACAGGATGTGAACACCTAAATAATCCAAATAACCTAATAATAGCCAATTACAGACCTTAATTAACTCTGAACATTAGGAAAGTATTTCTTTTTCTTCTACTATTTTTCTGGAAGAGATTATGTAGGATTGCATTATTGTTAATTATTTATCATATATTTGGTAGAATTCTCCAGTGAAACCATCTGGACCTGGAGATTTTTGTTGTTGTTGGATTTTTGAAATTATGAATTCAATTTCCTTAATAGTTATAGGACCATTCAAATTATACCTTTCATGTTGAATGAGTTCTGGTAATTTGTGCTTTTCAAGAAATTGGTGCCTTTCATCTAAGTTGTCAAATTTGTGTGTAGATTTGTTCACAGCATTCCCTTATTATCCTTTTGATGTCTGCAGTCTGTAGTGACAAAACCTACTAAATTTTTTATATTAGTAATTTGTCTTTGCTTTTTCATTGTCAGTCTTGCCAGAGTTGTTCAGTTTTAGTGATCTTTTCAAAGCACCAACTTTGGATTCATTGATTTTCTGGTTTCAGTTTTAGTGATATCTACTCTTTACTCTTGCCTCCCTTCTGCTTGCTTGAAACAATTTTCCCCTTATTTTTCTAGATTCTTGAGGCTTTTTATTCTATGGGAAAATACTACTTTAGTTTATCGTATATGTTTGTGTTTCACTAATACAGTATATTTATTAGATGTGATTATTTAGTAGCTGTTACTTTCACAGAGCACAGATAATACACTTCCTTTATGTTCGTGTGATGCTATCAAGGTACATCAGGAAACAAGAGCAAAATTCACAAAATGTAAGTCAGTTATAAAAAAAAAAAGCCATCGAACAATCAGTACTAGCTGATATATCCCCCAGTGTGCTTAGAGAGACCAATCAAGATAAATTGTACCAGTAAAAGGAGCAGACCATCAGTGTTTTTTCCTGCTGCTCTAAAATTTTCCCCTAAGCAGTAACCTAGCAGTGGAAAATCCCCAGCCTGAAGGTTAGAGGAAGTGTGGTAAATATATGCTGGTCACTAGATTTGTCTTTCATGGTGTTTCCAGTAATAAATGACTCTCTGAACAAGAGAGAATCTGAGTGTGGAAGGCTCAGGTTAGCAGCCGAGCTAAATAAAGAACAAACTGTGGTTCAAAAGAGATAATTGGCATATTTTCTTATATTTGTATTGGTGGTCATTTGGAATTGCTTAGTATATGAAGAGGCAAACAATAAATCACAAAGTGAATTACACAGTACATTATGTGGTGATAAGTGCAATAAAAAAAGAAGGTAGAGCAAAGGAAGTTCGGAGTGCTAGCAGAGGTGACAGTGGGGTGCAATTTTAAATAGTGTGGTAAGGGCAGGCCTCATTGAAAACACCGGGATAAGGCAAGGAGATTAGCCATGGGGGCACCAGACTGGGAGAGCATTTCCACAGAGGGTAGAGCCTTAAGGGAAGAGTGGGCACAGAGTACTTTCTAAGATGCGCCTTTCACGCTTGAGGAATTCAAGTCCTCTCTTAACCATCTGCAGTGTGTCCTCTAAAAATCATGGAACCTATAGACTTTGAGAGTTGGGAGAGACTGAAAAATTGTGCAGTCTGACCTCCTAGCCATGCAGGAATGTTCAGCACAGTGGACCAGATCCACAGTTACCCATGATCCAAACAAATCTCTCCAAGCCAAGATCTTACTGGCTCACAAAGCAGCTTGTGCCATTTTTTTTTTTTTTTTTTAGCCACTTCCATTGGTTAGAAAGTCTTGTCTTTGTTGAGCTGAAATCCTCCTCCCTCTGGCTTTACCTTGTGATTCCACTACTACCTTTTGGAGCAACACAAGCCCCCTCCCCCACCTCTCAGCCATGACATATTTGTCTTCTGTCTTCTTCCCTTCAACTGTCTCCTATTCCTGGCCAGCTTTGATGTTCTTCTCCAGACCACTGCTTTCTAAACATTTTCATTACTCATTCTTATCAGAAAAAAAAAAGATGGACATTTATTTCCCATATATATCTATTAACTTCTTTATTTTAAATCATGCATATATACTAATATACCAACACATCATATGTAATATAAAACAGACAAAAAGAACTAAATAATGATAAATTAAAAAATAGAATTTGAAATATTTTCTCTCCACACCTCATGGATCATCTTGCTCACTTTGACATCTACTCTAGGAAAATTTTAGTTTCTTTGTGTCCCCCCTAAATGGTGAATGGAAAACCACAGTCTCGGGAGAATATTTGCATATAACGTAGTGACAGAGCTCAGGCTGAGGAACAGAGAATACGCTGTTCCTTCTGGGCTCTATCAACATTAGTTGCATGATTTCATACAAGGTACTTAACCTGCCTATGCCATAGTTTCCTCACCTCTAAAAATGCAGTGAATAGTGTTGTCACGTAGGGGCTCTAATGCCTTGCAGTGTTGTGGGAAACAAACGGGATAATAACAGAAGGTACTTAGTACAGTACCTAGCACAAAGTAAGCATGGAATAAGGATTAAGTAGTTATTGTTGTATGGTTTTCAGACACCACCCAGAAATAGCCTCTAAGTCATACATGTCAGTCATTTGGTCAAAACCGCACCTCCAGTAACCTGAATGATTAAATTCTTGATTTAGTAGTAACTTGAAAGTCCTTCATGTCACAAGTGAGTGGTGCTGTCCAGATGCTTTTTGCCATTTCATTCCAATCATAGTGACTTTCTTTTAGTCCTTTGTGTATCGTGTTTCCTCACACTACCCCTGGGCCTTTACACATGCAATTTCTCTGCCTGGGGTGATGTTCGGAACTATTCTTCATCAGTTGACTCCTACTTTTCTCAAGGATTCTTCCTCTATCATCCTCAACCAGTTCATACTCCTTTGTTGTTTTGGATAACTTAACAAAGGTAGACTGCTTGAGTGAACAGATAGCCTTCTTTCAACAAGTATGTGTTATCTCTTTGGCCAAGGACACCTCTGAGACAGTTGGGCACAGAGGAAAGAATGTGGGCTCTGACGTTAGTAGGGGCTGCATTCAAATCCACTTACTAGCTGTGTGGCCATGAGTAAGTTACCTCATCTCCTCAAGCTTTAAGGTAAAATTGGGAAAATACCTTGTCCCAGAGGACTGTTGGGGACATAGGAGACTACATACATGTGTTCACTAAATGGTAGTTGTTGGTATATTTTTTATCTGCAGGGTGAGTTATCTTTCATTTATACTCTATCCCCTTCGCTAAAAAGGCTCAGAGTATACAGCTCTGTGAGCAAAATTTGAATTCAAAAAGTCCCTGAGCTCTTTCCACCTGGGCCTTTGATGTATATGCTGGCCCTAAGGAAAGTCATGTGCTGGATGTAGATTATCTGTGATGAGAAGCACATAAAATCAGCCATTAACTTGTTTCAGGAGTCCTGAAATGAGGAAGCAAAAAGCAATGAAGAAGAAAAAAGCCTTGTGGAATAAAAGTGCTGAAAATTAAGCTTCTTTGTTACTAGTATACACTCACATATAGTACATGGTATATTCCCTTAGGAATTCCCTAAAGGAAACATGCAGGCAGCACTACTGGCCACCCCCAAACACAGACAATGAGTAAGAAGCGTGAGGTGTCTATCCAGATGCCCAGGGCAATTCCATGCACACTAGAAGTTCTCCTAGCCACCCTTGCTGCCTAAATTCTTCCAGAAACTCAGTTATGAAGTTCACTGAGGCATTTGAAGAGACAATGTCCTCGTAGGGATGAGGTAATGAAAGATTGTGCATCTGCAAATAACAAAGGTAATAACCATTTCCTGGGTAACACCTATGTGTTGGACACTGTGTTTACAAATATTACCTCTCTTGAAAAAAAGAATATGCCCAATACAGCCTTGGTCAAACTGTCCCTCTAAGAAGCAGAAGCCAGTAGTATTAAGACAAAATTACCAATGACCATTCCAGCTTCTTCTTTCTCCCTAAATCCCCTCTAATCATCTCAAATCTTCTTTCCATTGGAAAGGTTATCAAAATGAGTAGAGCAAGGCTGAATTCAGGCAGGATTAAATCAGCACATGTAGAACCATGTGGCATAAACACTTTCCCTACTCACATATGACCTTTGAAAGATAACACTGAATTTAAGTGAATAGTGATTCTAAAACTTTCCATACAGCAGGTATGAATTGGAAAATCACAGAACAGAAATGTGCAAATATGAATCTCATGCTATTTTTATACCTTTGACTAGCCATATTCCTTTGACTAGCCCCCATATTTTCCTGGCAACAGGAGAACTTAATTTAGGACAATTTAGAGAAGTCAGACCAATCCTCTAAGTTTTTTAGCCTAGCATAATCTCCCTTCAATAGGTATTCAGTCAGATCCAATCATAATATTATCTCTAACATCATGATCAGTTTTCATCTAGTTCAGTACTCTCTCCAAGCTTTTGCTCGTCCCTTCTTCCTGTCCGACTATTCCTGGCGGGAATAAGGGAAAGAAGAGACCTCAGGGCACCTGGCTGAGTGTTGGTGATGGAAGGTTCTGCATTTGGTTTGTGGAGACTCCTTAGCTGGCTCTAGCTACTTTTATCCTTGTCTGCTGACCCCTCAGGAGTGGTACCTTTGATGTAACCTTCTGCACAGCTCTAAGTGTGGATAGTCCTGCAAGGATGTGCTTTCTTCATTTCACCCAGAGGCCCATCTCTAGTCTCTCATGACACTGATCCTTCATCAGGCCACATAAAGGTGGATGGCAAGCCAGCTTCTCTGCCCACCAACTTCCAAGAACTCCTGCTGAGCCCATGGAAAACTCACACACCTTTGTCACACCACAGAAAGGTGACTTGGGCTATCGCCAGAACTCCTCTCCCTGTCTCTCACCTGTACTGGCAGATGTGGAGCACCTCTGTGCCTTACTGGCCCTCCAGAGGGCTCCAGATGAAAAATACACATAAGCCCTATCTTTCAGAGTGATTCCTTCAAGAGTCACTGGGTAGATTCTCTGACCGCCTTCTTCTATAGCACTGAAAGGCTCCACAAACTCTCACTTCTCCAAAAAGAGTCAGTCTCACTTCCCCCAGCCCTTTTAATATATCCTCATGGCAAAGGTCATAGATCAGGTCTGGTTTGCTCTAATCAGTTTCATCTAACACCTGGTAAATCCCTCACTGAGCCTGGCTGTGGAGAGTCTACTTTCTTTGTTCTTGGCAGTCATGATAGAATGGCAGGGTGGGGCTGGGGAGTGATGACAATGAAAGAAAAAGAACAGAACCCATACTCTGGTGTCATTGCCATGTGTGATATGTGCCATGCTGTTCCATTTCATATACCTGCACTCTCCATTTCCGCAGGACAGACGGCTACTACAGTCATTATGGTCATAGACTCATCATGGTTACAGACAGCACTTTAAAAATATTTTAGAGATAATTTAGTCCAATTCCCTTAATTTGCAGATAAGGAGATTGAAATCTATATGCATGCAAAGACGAAACTTCCATTTTCTCCCATAGCTTGTTCCTTTGTGCCAGAAATTCTGGGAATTTTAAGTAGAAAAAAATAGGTGCCAGCTATTTCAATACAACCTATGAATGGCAAGATGATTAGAATTACAGTCTGGAATATTTTAAGCGATGCTTTTAAACTCATTATTTGCCAGTTCCTTAAAAAAAAAAAAAAACTCTTAAATTCAAAGAATTTTTCCAACTGCTACATTTCCTTTTGAGGAAAATCTTAAATTGTCTGATCGAAGTAGCAAAAAGTACTTGGAAAGCCAGACAGACACAGACATCTCTGTCTTCCTATTTGGAGAAGACAAAGAAAGGGAGGTATGGTTTATTATTAAGGGCGTGTGATGGTTAATGTCGTGTGTCTACTCGGCTAGGCTATGGTACCCAGATATTTGCTTAAACACCAGTGTAGATGTTGCTATGAAGATATAATTTTAGATCTGATTAGCATTTAAATCTATAGACTGAATAAAGCAAAGTAACCCTCATAATGTGAGTGGTCCACAACAAGTCGGCTGAATATTTTAAGAAAAAAGATTGAAATCTCCCTAGGAGGAAGGAATTCTGCCTCAGACTTGAATTGCAACATCAGTTCTCCCTGGGGTGTCTAGTCGGCTGGCCTGCCCTGTGGAATTCTGACTTGCAAGCCCCCACCATTGCATGTGCCAATTCCTTAAAATAAATCTCTCGCTCTCTCCCTTCCTTCCTCTTTCTCTACCTCTCTCTGTATATTATATATCATATATTATATATTTATATTTTAATATATGTCACATTTTATTTTATTTTAAAGTTTATTTGTTTATTTTGAGAAAGAGAGAGAGAGAGAGAGAGAGAGAGAGAGAGAATCCCAAGCAGGCTCCATACTGTCAGTGCAGAGCCCAACATAGGGCTCAACTCACAAACCATGAGATCACGACCTGAGCTGAAACCAAGAGTCAGAAGCTTAACCAACTGAGCCACACAGGTGCCCCTAAAATATGTCATATTTTAAAATATAATTATATATACTTTATATTAAATATATTACATATTTATAGATACATAACATAAATGTGTATATACAGAGAGAGAGAGACGAAGAGAGTGAAGGAGGGATGAAGTAAATACACACACACGCACACACACACACACACACACCCCCTATTGGTTTTGTTTCTCTAAAGAATCCTGATACAGGCGGTGTCGCAGCAGCTGATCAATCTGTGGTGATCACACTGATTAACACTAACCCTGACAGTGGCCTAAAGAATTCAGTGAACCCAAAGATTCAGCCCTGACAATTATTTTCACCCAGAGAGACTCTGACCTTCTCACCAAGGCCAGCAATGGGAGATGCAAAAGACAAAGCCTGAGACGTACCACCTGGCCAGGGTTTACTGGGGAACCTGAATACCATGCCTCATCCGCTTCCCTTGGTGCCAGTGGGACCTTCAGGGCCACGGGAGTTTTTCTGCCAAGCCACCGATCTTGAGGGGGAATCCCAAGGGAGTAATAATGATAGGCTTGGAGTTAGGGTCTTCTGTGTTCAGGGTTAATCTATCCTCTCAAAAGGAAGAAGAGGCCCAGAGCCACAGCAGAAGGACAACGAATACCCTCCAAATATCCCAGCGGGTAGTTGCTTATGTCTCATTGGCCAGAACTTGGCTGTCTGGCCACCTAGCCACAATGGAGGCTACAAGCCAAGTTGGAAAATATTTGGCCCTTTCGGTCCCTGCAGTAGAAGGAGGAAGAATATCACAGAACAGCTGTATTTGATATGAATCTGAATTCTGCGTTTTTAAAGCAGTGTAATAAAATACGTTTGCGTACTGTGGAAGATGTTCGCTATAATGCGACTCCCCCAAGATGAATGTTACTTTGAGAGTCACCTTCCAGGCCAGTGTTCTCCAAATTGTGTGTTATGGAATTTATTTCGTGGAACTCAACTAGGTGGAGGAGGAGGAGGAAGAGAAAAGGAGGAGAGGGGAGATGGCGGGGGAGGAGAGAAGGATGAAAAATGGAAGATAATAGAACAGAAAATATCACAGTGAAACTTTTGTTTCAGTTAGATCTGTTTTTCTCACTCTTGGTTGCAGTCAAAAAGTTTGAAAGTCACTGTCAGAGAGCATGTGATTGACACGTGCTTTCAGAGGCTTTCGTGTGCGTGGCTTTGTACAGCCCTGACCACAGCGAGCTTATGAGTAGTGTGCTGGCTCCCACTCTCATTCGGCATCTTTATTCTCGGCGTCTTCCCCCCATCTTCCCAGCCTCCAAGTGCCTCTCCTGCATAATAAACTCTGCTTGTGCCTGCCACTCCCACTCCACTTCTCTTTCCTTGAGTTCCACCTGGACCCAAGTAGACTCCATTTACAACAACCGTTTTTGCTTTCATTCCCCCTGAGAAATTTGCTTCTATTTCCCACCCCCTCCATCCTCCAATATGAACTTTTAGAAGGTCAAATTGATATCTTTAATGTCAAATTCAGCTTTTCCCGCTGACCAACCAAAATTGGTCATCACTGTGGAAGTGTGTGTTTTTGCAGGTGCTCCCCCTCTCCTTCTCTGAGAGCTTAGGTCTCTATCGTAGCCTTTATGCCAAAGGTTCAACTACTGTCATTTCCAGTCCATTTGATCACTCCTGTCCTGTACTCTACTCTTGCAAGTCTTGAACTCAGCATATCTGAAAAGAGATGAAGCACATCCCTGCTCAAAAGTGCTTTTGCCTCCCCATTTCTCTATCTCTATAAATAGTGCAATCTTCCGTGACCCAGGCAGGCATTCTAGAAGCCGTCTTTTCTTCTTTGCCGCCTTTATCCTTCACATCTTCTTAAAGAACAATCCCATGCCCTGGGCATGGAGTAGGTTCTATTCAAGACTTGTCCTGCCCACTGGTTGGGTGCAATCAACTAAAAGGACACTTAATTTCCTGGGATTTGCTTCTTTGAAGAGAATCATTATTTTTAAATTTCCAGATGCGAAATCATTTTTTTAATGAGGAAAGCATCAATTTGTATTTTTAACGTTTATTTTCAAAATTTAAAACAATGCTGAGAGGTATTTAACATATTAATGATTACTCTCCATTTAAGCAACTATTTGGCGAAGCATCATGTGTGGACCATGTGACATAATAATCAAAATTCGAAGAAAAGAAAAGGCTAGAATCCAAAGATGTTCACTATAAGTCTATGGAAAAATAGAAACTAACCTAATAGTTACTTTAGGAGAATGGCTTGGTAAATTATGCTTAAGAAATTATCAATTTCAGGGGCACCTGTGTGGCTCAGTCAGCTAAGCATCCTACTTCCGCTCAGGTCATGATCTCACGGTTCATGAGTTCAAGCCCCCTGTTGGCTCTCTGATGGCAGCTCAGAGCCTGGATTCTGCTTCAGATTCTGTCTCCGTCTGTCTCTGCCCCTCCCCTACTTGGGCTCTGTCTCTCTCTCAAGAATAAATATGCGTTAAAAATTTTTCACAAAAATAATTAATTTCATTAGATGTGATGCAGCCATTAAAATGATAATTAGGAAAATTATGTAGCAACCTGGAAACACACAGTAAAGAAGCAGCTATGATTACAGCCAAGTTAAAATCAAATATGTATTTGGCAAAAACTGGAAAGAAATGTGGAAAAATAATTTAAGATAGTTGAATCTGAACCATTTTTAAAATTTTATTTTCATATCTTCATTTATTTCCAAAGACACCATGGTATAGGCAGGTAGTGGCTTTTAAACTTTTTGACTATGACTTGTGTGAAAACTACATTTATATCATCAACGAGTATGTGTGCCCACCCACAGACGCACTTACACACTTGTGTAACAACTATTTTATTGTATTATCATTGTAAGATACATAATTTTTCACATTTTAACATCTACCACATGTGATGTATTGTGATGTTTTTTTTTCTTTTCTCTTTTGTATCTTTTTAATTTTTAAATGTTGGAAGCAACTCACTAAATTGAATTTTACAATTCTTTAGTGCAGGGGCTGACCAACTGCGGTCATGTTTTTGTATGGCTCATGAGCTAAGAATGGTTTCTACATTTTTAGGTACTTGGACAAGAGAAAAGAATATTTCATGGTACGCAACAATGAAAGAAATTCACATTTCAGTGTCATGAATTTTTCTCAGAACCCAGCCACACATTTGTTTGTGTATTGTTTATAACTACTTTTAACTGCAAGGACAGAATGGAGACCCTGTGGTCACAAAGCCTGAAATACTTATCCTGCGGCCCGTAACAAAAACATTTGCAGACCCTGTGCTAATGGATTGCAATTCTCTGTTTACAACACTTCTGACGTCATGGCAGGAACACAGAAATGGCCACCATTGCTACTGCCTTCGCGTTTATAAAATGGATACAATGCCTAGCTGATGGTGCTGCTGGGAGTTTTGCGTGATCATTTATCTAAAATGCTTGTCCATGGTGGGTGCTTGAACAAATGTTAGGTTTTCTCCCCGCTTCCCTTTACATTTTGCTTAAGCTATGGCCCCCAGTCTTCTCCATTAGGGTCACTGATGAGTACTCACATGCCACCACCTCCTTCCTAGGACGGTCTTGAGGGCAAAGTCCAAAGCTCCATGAGTGTGAAATTTTTTTATGTTCCACATTTTATCCTAAAAATTTGGGTGGATTTTAAAGTTCTATTCCAATGTATATCTACATTTGTCTCAACATAAAAGTAATTTTTAGGTGGAGCAAAATGGACATTCCTGGAAGACCACCTTTGTCTGGTGGCTTTGTGGCTGGGCTCTCTCAGTTTGAGAAGCGTGGGTTTACACAATGGCGTTGTTGCTGTTGTTGCCGTTGTTTTAAGAGATTTCTTTTCCAGAACTCACCTTTGTCATTTGGTTGTAGTTATACAGGAGTGGAGAGGAGCTATTTTTAAAGGAGGACGTTTGGGTTTGGCCTTAGAATGGAAAGTATGAGTATTTAGGAAGAATCATTAAAACCCAAGATCAGTCCTGAGCTTGCAGGTGCAAAGCTGATTTTTTTCCAGAGTTCCCTGAAGTGTTTGGGATTAGCTGGCCTTCCTCAGCTGACGAAGCTCATAAGAGACTCACGCCAGAGACTAATTTAATAATTTGCACAGATAAATTATCAAGGGCATTAGAAGATTGTATTGCTTTTTTCTCCTACAGATAAAGTTATATAAAAAGTCAAATCATAGCCAGCAGTCTGCTTGCTGAGCATAGAATCAGAGGGAAACAGGCAAAAGTCACAGATCTTGTGGACTTGATTCCAGACCACCATAATAAAGTGAATATTTCAATAAAATGAGTTAAATGAATTTTTGATTTCCTGGCACATATGAAAGTTATTTTATATTATATTGTGGTCTATTAAGGGTGTAATAGCATTGTATCTAAAGGAATAATGTACATAACTTAATTAAAAAGTACTTTATCATTAAAAAATGCTAACCATCATCTGAGCTTTCAGTGAGTTGCAATCTTTTTGTTGATGGAAGTTCTCGACTTGATGTTGATTGCTGCTGACTGATCACGTGGTGGTTGCTGACGGTTGAGACGGCTGAGGCAATTTCTTAAAATTAAACAACAATGAAGTTTGCCACATTGACTGACTCTTTCTTTCACAAACAATTTCCCCGTAGCATCAGATGCTGTCTGATAGCGTTTTACCCACAATTGAACTTCTTTCAAAATTGGAATCAATTCTCTCAAACCACTTTATCAACTAAGTTTACCTAAATCCTTTGTTGTCATTTCAACAATCTTCACAGCATCCCCACCAGGAGTAGATTCCATCTCAAGAAACCATTTTCTTTGTTAATCTGTGAGAAGCAACTCCTCAGCCATTAAAGTTTTGTCATGAGATTGAAGCAACTCAGTCCCATCTTTGGGCTCCACTTCTAATCCTAGTTCTCTTGCTGTTTTCACCACATCTACTGTTGCTGTCTCTGATGAAGTCTTGAATCCGTCAAAGTCAAACATGAGGGTTGCAATCAACTTCTTTCAAACTCCTGTTCATGTTGATATTTTGAATCTCTTCCTCTATTGATGAAAGTTCTTAATGGCATCTAGAATGTGACTCCTTTCCAGGAGGGTTTCAATTGACTATGCCCAGATCCATCCGAGGAATCACTCTCTATGGGAGGGGTAGATTTTCAAAACGTATTTCTTAAATAATTAAACTTGAAAATTGAGGAGGGCCTGGGTGGCTCAGTCAGTTGAGGGTCCAACTTCAGCTCACATCATGATCTCTCAATTCGTGAGTTCAAGCCCCATGTCAGGTTCACTACTGTCAGCCTGTCAGTGCAGAGCCCACTTTGGATCCTCTGTCCCCCTCTTTCTGCCCCTCCCCAACTTGTGCCCTCCCAAAAGTTAAATAAGTATATATTTTTTAAAGAACTCTTGAAAGTTAAGATTACTCCTTGATCCATAGATTACAGAATGGATGTTGTGTTGGCAGGCATGAAAACAACATTAATCTCATTGTATATCTCCATCAGAGCTCTTGGTTGACCAGGTGCATCACTATTGAGCAGTAATATTTGGAAAGGAATCTTTTTTCCTGAATGGTAGGTCTTAACAGTAGACTTAAAATATTTAGTAAACTATGTCTTTAATAGATATGCTGTTTTCTGGACTTCGTTGTTCCATTTATAGAGCACAGGCAGAGTAGATTTGACATAATTCTTAAATCTCTAGGATTTGGGGGATGATAAATGAGCACTGGCTTCAATTTAAAGTCACCAGCTGCACTAGCCCTTAACAAGAGAGTCAGCCTGTCCTTTGAAGCTTTGAAGTCAGCCATTGACTTCTCTTCTCCAGCTATGATAGTCCTAGAAGGCATCTTCTTCCAACATAAAGATGTTTTATCTACAATGAAAATCTATTGTTTAGTGTGGCACCTTCATTAATGATCTTAGCTAGATCTTCTAGATAACGTGCTGCGGCTTCTATATTGGCACTTGCTGTTTCATCTTGCATTTTTATGTTATGCAGATGAGTTCTTTCCTTAAAACTCATGAACCAACTTCTGCTAGCTTCATACTGTTCCTCTGCAGCTTTGTAACCTCTCCCAGAATTCACAGAATTGAACAGAGTTAGGGCCTTGCTCTGCAGTAGGCTTTGGTTTAAGGGAATGTTGTAGCTCCTTTGATCTTTCATCCAGACCACTAAAACTTTCTCTGTATCAGCAGAAAGCCTGCTTCACTTTCTTATCATTCATGTGTTCACTGGACTAGCACTTTTAATTTCCTTCAAAAACTTTTCCTTTGCATGCACAACTTGGCTAACTGGCACAAGAGGCCCTAGCTTTCAACCTACATCAGCTTTCAACATGCCTTCATCACTAGGCTTAATCATTTCTGTCTTTTGATTTAAAATGAGATGTGTGACTCTTCCTTTCCCTTGAGCACTTAGAGGACACTGTAGGGTTATTAACTGGCCTAATTTCAATATTGTTGTTTCTCAGGAAATGAGGATGCCTGAAGAGAAGGAGAGAAACCAAGGAATAGTTGGTTGGTATAATTTAGAACACCAGAACACACACAACATTTATTAAGTTTGCCATCTTATGTGGGCATGATGCATGGTGTCCCAAAACAATTAAAATAGTAACATCGAAGATCAGCGATTACAATTGTTAAATCACTATGTTCCACACTTGAAACTCATATAACATTATATGTCAAGGAATCTTCAACAAAAATAAATCACTGATTACAGATCATCAAGAAAATAGTGAAAAAGTTAGAAATACTGTGAGAATTACCAACATGTGACACAGAGAATGAAGTGAGAAAATGCTGTTGGAAAAATGTCACCAATAGAATTGCTCAATGCGGGGTTGCTGTAGACTTTCAATTTGTATATCGAAAAAAGCAATACCTACAAAGTGCAATAAAACAAAATATGCCTGTATGTGTACGATTTTAATGGCTATTGTATCAAACTAGAAAGGAATGGCATCTCCACTTCTGTTAGGTGTGTGCCTACCAATCAAACTGAGATTCATCAGTCAGAATCTCTTCTACCCAGTGCTCAATGTAGGTGACACATTCTTAATCTTGGGGTTTTTCCCTTTTCTTGATTTCATGTCAGCCTCTTTCTTCCCTCTTCACATACTAGTGTTTCCTCTTTCTTTCTTAATGAATGTTAAAGCCATTCATTAGCCTTTTTCTCAAAGTATATCCTATAAAATAACAAGTTTGCTTGGAAGTTTTTGGATTAAGTGAAGTTAGACTGTTTATCCCTGGAGCAGACTTCTCAGAGTCTTCATGTATTGATGTGAATCATGAACCTCCAAGAAGGGAATCTACTATGTGGCAAATCTCAGACTTTTCTGAGTGCTTTTTACTTCTCAGAACATCTCTCAGGACTAATAGCAGTAGAAAATGCTAGACTCCACTTCTCTTGCCTTCACATTTTTTCAAATCTTAATAATATTATAGGTCCTATTTCTACATTCAGCCTAGGAAATGCCATCTTGTTACAGTGACTTCTGCAGAGAGATAATCTTATCTGTTTCCTATTGACTCCATTTGCTTGAATTTCCAAATTGAATAGGGTGTGATAGGCTCACCGAATGTATCCATGTACCAGCTATATATTATATATAATTTTATTTTACCCTATTTTTGTTTTATATATAAAAATGTTTTTTACTATAAGGGTAATAATCAGTTTTGAAAAGTAAACGAGCTAAAGAAAGGATTACCCATATCCCCACCATCCTAATTCAACCATGTACAAAAAATCTAAGGACTTACTATTTAGTATGCTCTTATAGTTCTTCTGAAGACATCATTAAAAAAATACCTTACCTCAATTATTGCTTAAAAAATAATTAAAATCAAAAGTACTTAGTTATTATTGTTTTGATATTCAATTTGTAACTGAACGGAAGCGAATTTGCTCCTTGGTGAGTCAGAAACTGTACCAGGTTGAGCCATCACATAAAGAAAACTTTATTTGCAGCAAATAAGGACATCACAGGGAATGGCTTCCAAAGTGGTAACTCCCCAAGAGAGGGTGAATAGGTTCCTTTCATTTAGGGTTAGAATAAATATTTAGATAGGGAAGCCTTGTCGTCGTATGTAGCTGTGGGCGTAAGGCCCTCTATATGCATTAAGGAAACATGCCTATACACATGTTGTATGTTATGTAAACGACGCTGAGTCTCCTCCTTGGGCAGAGATTTTAGGACTATAATGAGGTAAAGGTAGTTGTACGACATTCCAGAGGTCACCCCATGGTCCGTCTGCATAGGCGTGAATCAGGTTTAGTACAAATGGTCTGGATGATCTGGACCTACTGGAGGGGTCAAGGCAGTCACCATCACCTGAAGGGGTGGTTTCAGGTTTCATCACCTGAGTTAAGAGGAAAGCCTGAAAGAAGAGCTTAAGGAAAAATGTAAGACAAAGTTAGTGAGCACAAGCAGGTGGGCAATAGGTCTTGGAGTCTAGCGGGTGACAATGTCTTGCTTTAAAATCATCCATTTAAATCTGGTGGAGAAATGGGCAGAAGACATGAATAGACTTTTCCAAAAAAGACATCCAGATGGCCAACAGACACATGAAAAGATGCTCAACACTGCTCATCATCAGGGAAATACAAATCAAATCCACATGAAGATACCACCTCACATTGGTCAGAGTGGCTAAAATGAACAACTCAGGAAAAAACAGATGTTGGTGAGGATGTGAAGAAACGGGGGGTGGGGTGGGGAATGGGTGATGGGCATTGAGGAGGGCACTTGTTGGGATGAGCACTGGGTGTTGTATATAAGCAACGAATCATGGGAATCTACTCCCGAAGTCAAAAGCACACTGTATACCCTGTATGTTAGCTAACTTGACAATAAGTTATATTTTAAAAAATCATCCATTTAGAATTCCAAGAGGTTGTCTAATCTTTTCCCATATATCCAGAAAGTATAATGATCAATCTATCTGAAATATGATCGCCTGCTACTATATTCAAAGACATTTACATGAAAGAGAACAACACAATTTATTGGCATCAGTTATTCTTTCTTGTGTCTGCCTATCTCCTCCCCCACAATGGTTATCTTCCTTTCTGTAGTATTTGGGGGACAGGGGAGTATGTCTCAAGTCTACATCTAAGTAAGTCAGTGCAGCTTCTCTATTGTTCTCTGGCTCCTACTCACAGCTCCTAGGGTGAACTTGGGCCTCCATTCATTTCACTATTGGTCACCCCCTAGAATTCTGGTAGGGAGTATCAACTGATTTCAGGGAGTCAGGTAGGGGGTGGTTACAATTCCCTTATTGTTATGCCATTGAATTTTACTAAATGTTTGTGGGATTAAAAAGTAAAAAGAAGAGAAATTTTCATTCAGCATAAAAGAGGAAACAATTTGAAATTCACAATTTTATTAGACATTACTCTTCTAATATAAACAATCACTAGGAATTTCTCAAGCCAGACCTGCTGCTATGGTGCTGGGAGCTGCCTCTTCTTTTTCTCTTTCCCTAGATGCCAACAACTTCTCCAAATTTCTGTTAATTTCTCGTGTAGAGCAGTTTATCCATCTATCTCAGTGGTTCTCAAATAGGGTCAATTTTGCCTCCCTTCCCCCAGGGGACATTTGTCAATGTCTACAGACATTTTTGATTATCCTGACTGGGCAGGGAGGTGCTGTTAAATGTCCTACAATGTACAGAACAGCTTCTCATAACAAAGAATTATCCAGCCTCAAATGTCAGTAGCATAGGCATTGAGAAACGGAGAAACTCTGATCAGCTCCCACCCATCCAACCAAACGAGAATAAGGGCATACGTCTGCAAATCCAGATACTGACTAAGGTATTTTGCTGAACCGTGGGCTGTTTACTCCAAGACTCCACTCCTAGCAATATAAAGAATCAACAGACTTACAAAACTACAGTGCTTTCTTGAGCATATCTTGGAGTTCTGAGCAGAATTCTATCCCTACTAACATTTTAGAAGTAAGAGGACCAGTAAAAATATTTATGCTTCCCCCGTTAGGAAAAGTCCCTTAGGATAGGGATATTTTATCCCAGTTATAATTATGTCTAAACTGCTCTTTTCTGTATACATGTGAATATTCCTTTTTCTGAAGCCTTACTCATAGAGATACTGAGTTGAGCATTCAGAAAAACCACAGACCGTGCCCATGACCATGAATGAGGCTCTACAGTTGCAGAAGGCAGATTAGTCCTGTGGTTAGGAAACGGCTTGCTTTTGTAGTTTATTTCACTTGGGTATTTATGCACATTTCACCATGATGCTTGCCTTGTACTAGAACTTCCTAGTTACCTATGGGACTCCAAAACTGCCCCCACCACACCTCTCTTAATTTATGAGATCCTTAAAGTCGTCTCCCATCTCAGAGCAGTGACTGGTCCATAGAAGACTCTCAATAGCTGTTTGCTAAATAAATACATAAATATTTGCTCAATAGAATCAGGTAGAAATGAAATAACATAGTCCAGATTAAGGCTGAGGTATAAAGAAGGACTTGCATTAATTATGCAAATGTGGACAAGATACATCATTAAATGTTACATACACAAAATTTCAAAATACTAATTCCTTTAGGGGCGCCTGGGTGGCTCAGTCAGTTAAGCGTCCAACTTCAGCTGAGGTCATGATCTTACAGTCTGTGGTTTCAAGGCCTGTGTTGGGCTCTGCGCTGACAGCTTGGAGCCTAGAGTCTGCTTTGGATTCTGTGTCTCCCTCTCTCTGCCCCTGCCCCCCCACCCTCTCTGTCTCTGTCTCTCTCTCAAAAATAAATAAACGTTAAAAAGAATTTTCAAAATACTAATTCCTTTAGGGAGTAATTTTTTAAAAAAGGGATTTCCTTTTAACTAATTTCTCTAGTTTCATTTACTCAGAGAAACAAAAGAATAATTCTTTTAAAAATGTGTATATACACATACATACAAATATATTTTAGCTGGATCTGAGACTTATAAGAATCTCAAACATTAGTGTGTATCAGAACTGCCTGGGGAGCCATCAAATTACAGAGTTCCAGGCCCAGCAATAAGAGTAATGCACATTCCTAGGCTTCAGCCTAGTTTATTCTCATCCACTAGTAAAACATGACTTTTAGGAGTGCTGTGGCTAGAATTTCTTATACCTTGTCTACCCATGGTCTGAATTGGTCACATTCTGGACTGGAGAGGGGAATAAGTGCATCCACAGGTTAATTTAAGTGGCCCAGCTTAGGGCCAAGGGAGGAGCAACAGAGGTACAGAGAAGGAGTATTAAGTAAAATAGGATGAGAAGGCAGGTGGGGGCTTCCTAGAGGAGAATTCTAAGTGACTGCAAAGGCTTTGTAGAGAGGTTGCTGTCAACTGTGTATTCATTTTAGCTCATTTTATTTCCAAACACAGGGTTTTATTTGGACTTAAGGAGATGTTTTATTCATATTACTCTTATGTACAAAAGTCATCAACAGGCTTATATTTTTAAGTTTATTTATTTATTTTGAGAGAGAGCAAGAGCACAAGTGGGGAAGGGCAGAGAGAGAGAGAGAGAGAGAGAGAGGGAGAGAGGGAATCCCAAGCAGGCTCTGCACCCCCAGTGCAGAGCCCAATGCAGGGCTCGGGCTCACAACTGCAAGACTGTGACTTGAGCCGAAGTCAGACCCTTAACCAACTGACCCACCCAGGCACACTCAATGGGCTTATTGAGATGAAATGAAGAGGGCAGTGAAGAATAAGAGAGAAAGGAGACAAGTTTTTGTCCAGGAATGAGGCAGGGGCTGGTAGATGGAAAGGGAGGTGAGACATGATGAAAAAGAGTCTGCCTGGAGCAAGAGAGCAGGAGCCTTGACCATGTTGTGGCTCCAAGTGAAACAGCATCAGAGAAAGTAAGATGCCACCCAGGTGCAACTCACTAACAGTTTATCTGCCAGCCTCCCTGGGTCCTGTCCTTTACAAGTTTCCCCAAGATAGGAGGGGAGTGTCCGAGGACCTTTCCTAGCTTACTGCTCATTGTTTATTCTTTCACTTTATGCTCCTTACCTGGCATAAGCTCCGAAGAGCAGGGGCTGTTCTGCTCACTGCTATCTCCTTATTATTATTATTATTATTATTATTATTATTATTATTATTATTATTATTATTTTAATGCTCAAAGACATAGTTCTTGAAGTTTGGAATAAAAGAACATATAAACAAACACCGAATCCAACATCTCAGGATCTCACAGGCAGGAAGAAAAATGTTGTTCCAAGCTACAGGCAGTAAGTTCTAAGAGGGGCAGCTGGAAAAATAGTAAAAAGACCATGGCCTCTGGTAAGCTTTATTTTTCTTATTTCTGGCATAAGCACACTTATTTCGATAAAAACTGAATCCCGGTAACTGCAGGTAAATAATATGAGTGCACGTACAGGCTTAAAAGGACAAAAGTTGGGGCATCTGGGTGCCTCAGTCAGTTGAGCATCAGACTCTTGATTTCAGCTCAGGTCATGATCTCAAGGTTGTAGGTTCAAGCCCTGCATTGGGCTCTGGGCTGAAAACATGAAGCCTGCTTGGGGTTCCCTCTCTCTTCCTTTCTCTTTGCCCCTTACCTGCTCTCTCTCTCTCTCACACACAACAAATAAACAATTTTTTAAAAAGGGACAAAAGTTGTAATCTATGTACATGTAATATGTGACATACATATGTAATATATGTTAAGGTAAAGGCAAAGGAGAATAGCAAATCACTTCATTAGAATGTCTTCATGTCTTTGAACTTGGAAAAGCTAAAAATCAAAATAATAAAACTTGAAAAGTGAACTTCATAAAACAAAAGACAGAAAACAATGGCTCATTCAAATACCCCATCCTCAGAGATTATTTATAAAATTGAGGATATTGACATTACCCCTCCTAGAGTGGGTTTGTAAGCCGTCTTTGAGAAGGTGTGTGGGAAAGCTTCTCAATGAAACGAGAATTTATTCGATCAAAAATATTTGAGTAGCCCCCTTTCTTGAGCACAAGAAATCCATTGATTTTTAAAAATTTGCTCATGTATCTCTATATTTCTTGGTTCTGGTTAGGAGCCAGAGAAAGATGGCGAAGAAGAGACAGTCCCATCTGAAGCAGAGAATGATGGGTGTTTCACACTCTGTAAAATTGCATGCTTTGTCCAACAATATTTCTTAATTTATTATTTAGAATCCATTTCATTTTGCCGATAACACAGCAAAACTGCAATACTATGCAGGCTTGCACTTAATCTTATTAAAATAACACAACAGCAAATATGCTTATTTTTCAAGGACAAAAAATAAAATCTGGAGAAAGTATACTTAAAGATGTTAAAGATGTGATGAAAAAGCCTTAACCGGAAATGGGAATCAAAATGTAGCAGGTGACATTAAGGCATGAACACATATGTTTAGTATTTTTTAAAAAGGTGAAAAGAACTTAATATTCTAAAATGTATCTTTCCAGTAGAATCAATGATGTCCCATGAGGGTTCCTTCATAGATTTGTTAATTTTTTTATCATACAAAGTAGCCAAAATCTAAGTGTTGTCTTAGACTTTCCTTCTGGAAGTCTGTACGTTTCCATTTCTTCTGGGAGGATTTGACCCTGGTTCCACCAGAAATGCTTCAAACCAGAGTCCAATAGCTTGCTACCCCTGAGGAGCTCCTGCCGAGATTCAGAAGTGTGATCGTGTGTGAATCCACTGAAGCTTCATCAATAAAACATTTGATGGAGGCCTTAAAAGGTTCTTGTGCCTTTTAAGAGCATAGTAGAAACAAGACCCCCTGGACCACTTAATCTGTTAACTGAAGACCACAACTTATCACAGATACCCTAAGCAGCCAGAAGTTCTGGCTGGAGGATTAAATTTTGGCTTCTTAGTTCATATGGTTCATATGGTTTCTCTCTCTGCCTGTCTCTCTCTGTCTCTCTGTCTCTGTCTGTCTCTGTCTGTCTCTGTCTCTCTCTCTCTCACTATCTATCTGTCTATCATCTATCTATCTATCTATCTATCTATGTCTATCTATATGATAAACATATTTGGATTGCCTTAAGGTTTTTATTCTTAATATATGTGATATTAAAGTAATATAGAACTGCAAAGAATGGACGGTTAGGCCAAAAATATTCTCAGTATAGATCTACCCTTGAAGCTGTTGATGTTACCTTTTCCATCATATTTCACTGCCTCGAGGATTTATTAGCTCTGCTGAACCCATCCTCTCATGCCCTTCCACCAAGAGAGCATGAGGGAGAAAGGGTGAGAGAGAGAACACTAGTTCAACAAGGATTTTTGAAGTCCATTTCTGGACTCAGGAGGCATTTTGGAAAACTGAATTTAGATACCAAAAAGGTGCAATTTTAAGAAATTTCTCATTGGCTTAAGAAGGATGGGGTCAAAGTATTTTTAGTTTGGATTTTCTGGTAATTTCTGAATACTTTGCATGACATATTCTGCATTGTGATGACTCCAGCCTTCTCTATATTCTCCAAAATCTTTGTGGATGACTGACATTCCCCCTCCCCAACTCTCAGGAGATAACCTTGATGTTTTCATGAGTAGGTTATAAAAAAGCTGTGCACCTACTGTCCACCTGCCTAACTCTACCCCTAAAAAAAGTTTTTGCATCAAGTTATTAAGTAGTCAAAAGAATGTAAGACATTGTTGAATATATCTTAATATTCAACCCACTCTATAAATATTCTGCATAACTGTTTGCAATTATCTAGGGTATAAGTTTTATTTTACTAACTCTCTATTTCTTTATTTAGTTTTAATTCCAATTCTAGTGTTATATATCTATCTTCTGTAGTCACAGTGTGTGAAAGTTGAGGAAGAGTGTATTTGACAAAAATTCGAGTTCCAAATTATGTCTTTTCCTAATGACTTATTTAAAAAAAACTCACTTTGCAAAATTGAAATTAACCCTAAAACAATAAAAATTGAGTTGTTTACTTGTTATTAAACTTTGAGAGTTCCTTGTTATATTCTGGATACAAGTCCTTTATGAGGTATTTTCTTCCAGTATGTAGTTTGTATTTTTATTTTCTTAACAGTGTCTTTTGAGGAGCAGACATTTTTAATTTCAATGGAGGTCATTATATCACATTTTTTCTTTTACGACTCATGTCTATGAATGTATCATATATCATTTATTTATGGCTCATGCCTATGAACCACTCATATCCTATCTATGAAATCTTTACCTAATTCAGAGTCACAAAGATTTTTCCCTATATTTTCCTCAGTAAGTTTTACAGTTTTGAGTTATACATGTTGGTCTATCATCCATTTGAGTTCATGTTTGTATATGATGGAAGGTATAGATCCAAAATTCAGTTTTTTAAAAATTTTTTTTAATGTTTTATTTATTTTTGAGAGCAGGAGAGACAAAGCATGAGCAGGGGAGGTGCAGCGAGAGAGGGAGACACAGAATCCAAAGCAGGTTCCAGGCTCTAAGCTGTCAGCACAGAGCCCGATGCGGGGCTCGAACTCACAAACTGTGAGATCATGACCTGAGCTGAAGTCAGACATTTAACCAACTGAGCCACCCAGGCGCCCCCAAAATTCAGGTTTTTTGCCCATGGATATTCGAATGTCCCAGTGCCATTGTTGAAAAGATCATCCTTTCCCCCACTAAATTGCCTTTGTACATTGGTCAAAAATCAGTTGTATATATGTGTGTTCACTTATTTTGGGACTCTTTATTCTTTTCCATTGATCTATTTGTCTATCTTAATGCCAATATCTCAGTGTCTTGATTACTATAGCTTTATAACAAGTCTTGATGCAAGTAGTGTTAGTCTTCTAATTTTGTTCTTCATTGTCGAAGTTATTTGGGCTAGTCTAGATCCTATGCATTTCCCTGTAAATTTTAGAATCGGTTAATCAAGTTTTATTTAAAAGCCTGCTAAAATTTTGATTGGGGTTGAGTTGAATCTATAGATCAATTTGGAGAGAACTGAGATCTTAACAATATTGATTCTTCTAACCCATGAACCCAGTAATATATCTCTATTAATTTAGGTCTTCAATTTTTCTAAGCAAATGTTTTTTTAGTTTTCAGAATTTAAGTTTTTCACATATTTTGTCAGATTGATCCTTGAGTATTTCATATTTCTTGATGCTATTATAAATGGTATTGTTGTCTTATTTTTGTTTCTGATTGTTTTTTGTACAAATACAATTTAATTTGTTTATCAATTTTATATTCTGCCTCCTTGCTAAACTCACTTATTCATTCAGCTTATTTTGTAAATTCCATCAAGATTTTCCATTTAGATGATGATGTCATCTGAGAAAAAAATAGTTCTATCTTTTCAGTCTGGATGGATTTTATCGATTTTGCTTGCCTTATTGCACTGACTAGAAAACCCAATATAATATTGAATAGAACTGGTAAGAGTGGATATCCTTTTCCTGTGCCTGATCTTAGAGAGATTCATTGATTTTTCATGAGTAAGTATGATGTTAGTTGTAGGTTTTTTATTGATGCCCTTTATAGGGTTGAGGAAGTTCTTTCTATTACTAATTTACTAAGAAGCTTTTAATCACTATAAATGAAAGTCAGATTTTATCAAATGCTTTTTATGGGTATGTTGGGATGCTCATATGGTTTTTCTTCTTTGTTTAATATAGTGAATTACATTAATTGCTTTTCAGATAATAAGACAACTTTGTTTCTCTGGGTTAAATCCAACTAGATCATGATGTATTATCCATCTTACATATTTTTGGACTTGATCTACAATTTTTTATTTAGAATTTTGGCATTTACTTTCATGAGAAATATTAATCTGTAATTTTCTTTTCTTGTAACATCTTTGGTTTTGGAATCAAGGTACAGCTGGCTTCCCAATGAGTTGGGAAATAGTCCTCCCTACATAACTTTCTGGAAAAGTTTTTATCTAATTGCTATTATTTCTTTTTAGAATTTTAGTAAAATTCACCAACGAAGCCATATAAAAAATTTTTTACGTGTGGAAAGTGTTTAACTTCAATTTTTTAAAATTTAATAGATATAGGGCTTTTCAAGTTATTTATTTCTTCTTAAATGAGCTTAGTGGTTTGTGTTTTTCAAGGAATTTGCCAATTACCTGAAAGTTTTTAAAGATTTTGGTATAAAGTTGTTCATAGTATTTCCTTATTATCCTTTCAATATCCATATATCTATAGTGATGTCACCTTTCTCATTACTGATACTGGTAATTTATATTTTCTTTCTTTCCTGATCAGTGTGCCAAAAGTTAATAAACATCATTAATTTTCTCAAAAAAAAAAACACACCAGCTTTTGGTTTCACTGATTTTTTTCTTTTGTTTGTTTTCTTTTTTTAATTTCTTTTCTGGTTTTTATTATTTTTTCCTTCTATTTACTTAGGGTTTCACTCTCTGTTTAAAAATAATAACATTGGGTGGACTTAGAGTTCATTCATTTGAGACTTTCTTCCTTTCTAATATATACATTTGCTGTATATATTAGAAACATATTATATAAATTCCCCCAACATATTGATTTAGTGGTATTCCACAATTTTTGAAGTGTTGTGTTTTCATTTGCATTTTGTTCTAAATACATTCTATTTTTCTTTTGGTTTCTCTAGGGCCATAGGTTATGTACAAGTGTGTTTTTTAGTTTCCAAATATTTGAGAATTCTTCAGATATCTTTATGTTATTGATTTCTAATTTATTTCCCTTGTGGTTACAGAAATACTTTTTATAAGTGGGATCATTTTAAATGTATGCATGTTTATTTGATGCTCAGAATATGATCTTTTTTGATAAATGTTCTATGTATTCTTGAAAGGTATATATGTTCTGGGTTGTTGAGTGAAGTTCTATAAATGAAGTTCAGGTCATATTGTGTGATAGTGTTGTTTAGGTCCTCTATATCCTTACTGATTTCTGTTTACTTATTTTATTAACTATCAAGAGAGAGGTATTGAAATCTCTGACTATAATTGTCTATTCATCCTTGAGATTCTATCAGTTTTTGCTTCATAAATTTTGAAGGTCTAAAATTATGTGCATACACTTTTAAGATTGTTATGTCGTCTTTGTGAACTGACCCCTTTAACATTATGAAAGGCTCTTCTTTATTTCTGGTGATAGTCTTTGATCTGAAATGTAATTTGATAGTAATATCACCACTGAAGCTTGCTTGCTTGCTTTTTTCTTTCTGTTTATTTATTTATTTCGAGAGAGAGAGAGAAAGTATAAGCACAATTAGGGGAGGGGCATAGAGAGAGAGAGAATCCCAAGCAGGCTCCACACTGTGAATGCAGTGCTGGACTTGGGGTTCAGTCTCAGGAACCATGAGATCATGACCTGAACCGAAATCAAGAGTTGGAAGCTTAGCCATTTGAACCACCCAGGCACCCCTCAAGCTTTCTTTTAATTAGTGTTAGCATGGTATATCTGTTACATTGTTTTACTTTTAATCTGTTTGTGCCTTTACATTTAAAGTGGGTTAATTGGAAGCAGCAGAGAGTTAGTATTAGTTTTTAACTTAATCTACAATCTCTGACCAGGTATTAGACCATTTATATTTAGTGTGATCATTGATATTATTAGGTTCAAATCTATTATCTTCCTAGTTTTTTCTCTCTGTCCCATCTGGTCTTTGTTCTTGTTCATCTTTTTCTGCCTTCTTTTGCACTGAACATTGTTTTTCCTGTTTAATTTTAAATGGACTATGTATTTTAGAGAAGTTTTAGATTCACATCAAAACTGAGTGGAAACTAAAGAGATATCTTATATACCCACACATGAATAGCCTCCCTAACTATCAACATCCTGCACCAGGGTGATATAGTTTTTAAAATTAATGAACCTATGTGGACACATCAGTATCACCCAAGATCAGTAGTTTACATTAGACTTTGCTCTTGTTGTAAATTCTATGGGTTTTGACAAGTATTTAATAACAGGTATCCACCATTATAGTATCATACAGAATAGTTTCACTATCCTAAAAATCCCTTGTACTCCACCTTTTCATCCTTTTTTCCCCTTTAACCCATATGGCAACAAGCGATTCTTTTACTCTCTCCAAAGTTTTGCCTTTTCCAGAATGTCATCATACTATGTAGCCTTTTCAAATTGGCTTTTTTCACTTAGTAATATACACTTAAGTTACCTCCATGTCATGGCTTGAGAGCTCATTTTAAAAACCATAAATAATATTCCATTGGTTAGATGTACCACAGTTTATTTATCCATTCACCTACTGGAAAAACATCTTGGTTGCTTCCAAGTGTTGGAAATCGTGAATAAAGATTCTATAAACACCTGTGTGTAGGATTCTGTGTGGACATAATTTTCAACTCCTCTGGGTAAATACCTGGGAGTGAAATTGCTGGATCATATAATAAAACTATGTTTAGTTTTGTAATAAGCTGCCAAACTGTCTCCCAAAGCGACTGCACCACTTTGCATTTCCACCAGCAATGAATGAGGTTTCCTTGTACTCAACAACTTCATCAGCATTTTGTGTTGTCAGTGTTTTAGTTTGGCCATTCAATAGGTATGTAGTGGTATCTCATTATTCTAATTTACAATTCTCTAAGACTTTTGATGTTGAACATCGTTCCATACATTTGCTTGTCATCTGTATATCTTCTCTGATGAGGTGTCTGTTCAAGTGTTTTTCAATTTTCAAATCACATTGGTCATTTCTTACTGTTGAGTTTTTAAAAGTTCTTTGTATGTTCTGGATAACAATTGTCTTTTATCAGCTATGTCTTAGGCAAGTATTTTCTCCCAGTCTTCAACTTGTTTCCTCATTCTCTTAAAGTTTTTTTTTTATAATCCTTAATTGGCTTATTAGCTATAACTTTTTATTTTGTTGTTTCAAGGGTTTATAAGTTACACCTTTCACTTATCACAGCTTACCTTTAAGTACATAGTAGCACTTTGCTTATAGTATAAGAAACTTATAATAGCATACTTTTATTTCTTTGCTTTTAATCTTTCTGTTATTATTTTAACAGATTTTTTTTCTGCAAAAGTTATAAGCCTCACACAACATTGTTAATATTTTTGTTTAAACAGTTGTCCTTTAAATGTATTTAAATAATAAGAAAACATCTGATATACTTACCCATGTAGTTACCGTTTCCAGTGATATTCATTCCTTTGTATAGATCAACATTTCCAACTGACATAATTTTCCTTTCACCCGAAGGACTTCCTTTAGCATTGCTTATAACGATGGTATGTTGATGATTAGATTTTTCAGCTTTTTGTGTGTAAAAAAATTATTTATTTTGCCTTCATATTTTAAAGCTAATTTTGCTTGGAGTAGAAGTCTGGAGTAGAAGGGGTAGAAGGAGTAGAAGGTTGGCAGTACTCTTCTTTCAATACTTCTGAAGATGTTGCTCCACTGTCCTCACTTCCATTGCTTCCAATCTGGAATCTGCTCTTATCCTTATTTTTCTTGGGCTGTATATCACATGTGTTATACACGTTTTCACTGACCACCTTCAACATTTTTTATCATTGGTTTTGAACAAATTGATGTGCACTGGCATAGTTTTCTTTGTCTTTCTTATGCTTGAATTTATGGGTTTATAATTTTCATCAAACTTGGAAAAATTTTGGCTATTATTTAAAAAGAATTTTGTCCTGGCTTCCTGACTCTGTCATCTCTTTTGATGATTCAAATGACACATATATTAGTTGACTTGAGGTTGCTTAACAGCTCACTGATGCTCTGTTCATTTTTTAAAAATCTCTTTTCTCTATGTATTGCATTATTTAATTTTTTTCATTTTATTTATTTGAGAGAGAGAGAGAAAGAGAGAGCAAGCATGAGTTGGGGAGGGGGCAGAGGGAGAAAGAGAGAGAATCGTAAGCAGGTCCACCTTCAGCAGGGAGGCTATTGTGGGGCTTGATCCCACAACCCTGGGATCATGAACTGAGCTGAAATTGAGTCTACTTTTTATATCTTTCTTGTCTCTATTTAACTTTTTGAACACATGGAATATAGCTATAATCACAGTTTTAATATTTTTTGTCTGTTAATTCTAACATTTATTTTGTTCTGAATTTATTTTGATTGATAATTTCCCTTACCATGGGTTGTATTTTCCCTCATCCCTAGTAATAACTTGCATACCTGGTAATTTTTTAAAAATTTATATATTTATTGAGAGACAGAGAGCAAGTGTGAGTGGGAGAAGGCATGGAGAGAGAGAGAGAGAGAGGGAGGGAGAGAGAGAGGGAATCCCAAGCAGGCTTCTCACTGTCGATGCAGAGCCCCATGCAGGGTTCTATCCCACAAACTGTGAGATCATGACCTGAGCTGAGATCAAGAGTCGGATGCTTAATTGACTGAACCACCCAGGCACCCCCCTGGTAATTTTTTATTGGATGCCATTCATTGTGAGTTTTACCTTGATGTGTGCTTTACATTTCTATAAATATTCTTGGACTTTGTTCCAGGACACAGTTATGTTTTGTGGAAACCCTGATTTTTTGGGGGTCTTGCTTTTATGATTTATTAAGTGAGATCAGAACAGTCCTCAGTATAGGGCTGATTACTCTCCACTACCAGGATGACACCTTTCTGAGTACTCCACGTAATGCTGTGGGAATCATGAGGTTTCCAGTGTGATTTCTGAGTGCAAACACTATTCTGCCTCTGGGTGCTAGGTACTCTTCCTCTACCTTTCCAGAACCTAAGGCCCTTTCATCACACGGATTTGCTAGCTAGTACTCAGGCAAAAATTCAAGGGAAACTCTGCAGATCATCAGGTGTCTCTGTCTATAAAGTTCTTTTTCTCCCCAGTGGTTTTTCTTGTGATCTCTAGCCATCTTGTTTACTACACACTGTCAGCTCCACCTCAAGTCAGGGAATCACCTGGGCTCCAGCTGTGTTCCTTTCTGGCACTACGGACTGGAATCTCTCGAATCTCTCGTAAGACAGCAAACTGGGATAATCGTGGGACTCACCTCATTTGTCTCCTTTCTTTCAGAAGCTGATATTCTTCATTGCTTGATATCCAGTGTCTTCAAAACCCATTGTTTCATATATTTTCTTCACTTACTGATTGTTTAAGGTGGAAATGTAAATCTGGTCCTGTTACTCCACCTTGGTCCGAAGTTTGATTCAGTTTTCAGCAAATTTATTTGGAGAAGAATATGCTTCTTCATGGATACCATTCGTTATTAGGAAAGAAAGGGGGGAAAAGGAAAGGAAAGAAAGAAAGAAAGAAGAAAGAAAGAAAGAAAGAAAGAAAGAAAGAAAGAAAGAAAGAAAGAAAGAAAGAAAGAAAGAAAGGAAGAAAGGAAGAAAGAAGAAAGGAAGAAAGGAAGAAAGAAGGGAAAAGAAAAGAAAGAAGGGAAAGAAAGGAAAGGAAGGAAGGAAGGAAGAAAGGAAGGAAGGAAGGAAGGAAGGAAGGAAGGAAGGAAGGAAGGAAGGAAGGAAGGAATTTGGTTTTAAATAAATCTTACAAAAAGAGATTGTTGGGGAGTGCATGAGTGGCTCAGTTCATTAAGCGTCGGACTTCAGCTCAGGTCACGATCTCACGGTTCGTGGGTTTGAGCTCCACATCGGGCTCTGTACTAACAACTCAGAGCCTAGAGCCTGCTTCCCATTCTGTGTCTCCCTCTCTCTCTGCCCCTCCCCCACTCATACTGTGTCTGTCTCAAAAATAAATAAACGTTAAAAAAAAGAGATTGTTGGGAGGTAGTAAATGAGGAAAAAAAATAATGTAGTTTTTCATGAAGCTAAATATTTTTCATTTAAATGTCAGTTCCTTATGCTAAGATATATATTTGCTACTTTTGTGTGTTAAAAAGACTTTTATCTGATTTTGGTTTTTTACCTCATTAAATTAAAACTTGCTAATCTTCCAACTAAAAAATACTGGCTTATCAAATTCTAAAGTCTGGAAAGGAGTGGTAAAAACAGGTGAACTTCAGATGGCTAGGAAATAACTGATTTTTAAAAATGTTTATTTATTTACTTTGCATCCTTGGAAGCAGGGGAGGGGCAGATAGCAAGGGAGATAGAGAATCTCAAGCAGGCTCCACACTGTTGCACTGTTAGAACAAAGCCCAACGTAGAGCTTGATCTCAAGAACCATGAGATCATGACCTGAGCAGAAATCAAGAGTCAGATGCTTAACCGACTGAGCTACCCAGGTGCCTCTTGATTTCTAAGGTGACAAATAAAAAAAATGCGAACTCTTTCAATGTTGAGATTGTATCTTCATTAAACATTTTGTTTTCAGTGTCCAGCACATAGTTGGTGCTCAGTATATGCTCATTGAATGAACGAATGAATTTGATGCCTAACCACATAATACCTAAGGACTGCTGGTCTGGCGGCCCAGGAATTTTCCAGTGTAGCCCTCTTCTTAATTGATCTGGTTCATTAAAGTGGAAACACTGAGACTAATTGGCTTTGACACAGGCTAATTTCCCCAAGTCAGTGATGTGGCTGTCACACACACTGTAAATAAGCTGATATGCAAGGCACCTGAGGCACAGGACCTAATCAGTTGGCAGGATCTTGGACCATGACAACACAGACAGGGAGAGAAGAAACAGCATAGCATTAACTGGTGAATCTGTCAGGATTTGGGAACAAAGACACAAAGAACTGACTGGGAAGATACCTGCCCTGTGAGATATAACTCTGGCTGCTCTTTAGAATCACTTGAGTTATTATTTTTTTTCTTTTTAATATTTCTTTATTTATTGGGAGAGTGCAAGCAGGGGAGGGACAGAAGGAGGGGGACAGAGGATCTGAAGTGGGCTCTCTGCTGACAGGCTGACAGCAGTGAGCCCAACGTGGGGCTAGAACTTACGAACTTCAAGATCATGACCTGAGCCGAAGTCAGATGCTCAACCACTGAGCCATCCAGGTGCCCCCTTAAGTTGTTTTTATAATATATACATACTAATTCCTATGCCCAGAAATTCAGCCTCCATTACTCGGGGGTGGGGGAGGAAATTGGAATACTTTTAAAGCTCTTCGGGAATTTCATCATATAGCTAGGGTTACAAATTACTGTGTCAAGCCAAGAAATTAATAATCTCCATCTTTTTACCTTTGTTAGTCTCTCCCATTCAAAAGGTGTCCTATTCTCTAGTAAGATGCTACCAGTAAGATTTATGCGTTAGACAAATACCAACTCGGATGTTGGCAGATATGAAACTCCCTTTGTTTTGGTATTGGTGTTCATTTCCTTTTCCAAGCCCCTGTTTCTGTTCTGCAACAGGAGAATACAATTCAGGATAATCAGGTAAGCATCCGTCTAATTGAGTATATCTGTAATCAAATTCAGGTCAGATCATTTCAATCACTATCCAGTTCAAAATCCTTTCTCCAAACTGCCTTTACTCCCTACTCTTAATGAATTTCCAGGGAAGAAATCTCATGCTTGACTTTTGTGAAAGCAGCAGGGAGATGAAGTCAGGAAGAGTGAGCTGACTGATACCAGGCCGGTGGGGCAGGAAACTGAAGAGCTGGTTACAGTCACTTCTCTGATGATTCTGGCTGCCAATGTCATCACCCAGTCTGGTTGTGGGTATCTTCTTGTTGACTATGCAATCCATGAATGTTCCTAGCATTCTGGGAGTCACCTCTGCTTTATCCCCAGAGTGCTGGTCTACCCTGGATCTACCCCCTGCTTGTGGGGTTCCTTCATGACCACTCAACCTTTATAAGGCTTGAGGCAAATTGGAGGTCCACATAGCTTAAGTTTATATAGTTAAAAGTTATAAATCAGATCAATAAATTTCTAAAATATGTTCTATCCTCCTAACTTGAAATATATACTTTGTAAGGACACATCAGAAAAATATATATAAGCTGAGAGTTAGCAAAATATCACTTGACTACAACAGAGTTTAATTTGTATTGCACATGCCAGAGCATTCTCTTGATGGGATGGCCATGTTTGAATGAGTAATAGTTCAGAAATTAGTGTATATTTGTTTCCTGGAATCCCAATTTTTTGCCATCATTTCAAGTCAAGTCACTAATTATGGTGATATAATCAAAACTTTCACATATAACTTGTATTCTTGAGGTCATGATCTCTCAATCTGTGAGTTGGAGCCCCACATCGGGCTCCATGCAACAGTGCAGAGCCTGCTTGGGATTCACTCTCTCCCTCTCTCTCTGTCCCTCCCCTGCTCACTCTCTCTGTCTCTCTCTCAAAAATAAACAAACTTTAAAAAAATGTTTAATATTTAAAATTATTTATTAAGATTAAAAGGCAAACTACACATTACAAATGAATATCGATTCATTTTTTCACAATATTTTAAATCAAAATGATTCCATTAAAACTGAAAATTTTAAAAATTTAATTCTTAGTAAATAATTTTATAGACACAGAAATATTTGTGATTCTAGAATTGAATGCCCATGAAATTGCCAATATAAAGGAAAGTGATTGTGTTTCATGACTGTTACATTAGACCTACACTATATATGCATATAAGGGTAATATGAATTATACTGCATCTATTTCTCCGATATCAGGTTAGCTGTTGAAAATAGTGGGCAAATGTGTGAGCACCTCTGTAAGTACAAACAAAAAATAAAGAGAACAAAGAAAACAGACAGTTGGCACCATGAGAGAATTGATATTTCATTATAAAAGATATGTCTGTATTCACACTATTTGAAAGGAAGGATTTACAAGTGAATTAATTTATTTATTTTTTCCTCCCCAAAGTGCTGTCACCAAATGCATGGCCGAATCCTCCCCATGCTCCCAAGTAGCCTCTGTACAAGCCCAGTCCACACACCTTTGGGCTTTGGACACAATTGCCTTTTGTATAGAGGATCTAAGGCAGTGGAGAAGCTTTCCCTGGGGCCTGAATAGTGTCAGTCAGAGAGCAAATATGTAGGGTTTTACGTTGGTCTGTGCCACCTCACACCTTGGATCCTGAGAGGCAGTAGCACCATGTATTCTTCAGCAAATGCATTTGTTGGTGATCTGCAGAGCCCTGTAAGGGTGGGGTCCAGAACAGGGGTCCCTCTTGCCGAGACTAAGGGCAGTCCTGGAACCTTCGTGTGTCTCGGTAATGAGGGTTTTGCTGAGCAAGCTGACTTGTGCTTCCTTCCAACCATCTTATTGGACCTCTGGGACCCTGGGAAGCTTAGACCCCTATTAGAATCACCTTGGCTCCACGGAACACTGGGAGGTAATTTGTGGCTATTCCTGGCTTGTTCTGCCCTCTTTCTGATCCCACTGCCTGCGTCCAAAGCCCTCTGGTGCCTTCTGCCTGTGCCCTGCCAGCCCTGGACATGCCCATGGATTCTGCCACTCAGCACATTCCAGATGAAAACCTGGTGCCAGTCTCTATGTTCAGATGTATCCTTGAACTTCACAGGCTATTCTCTGAGGATCTTCTTTAAAGGAAACCATGGCAAGTGCTCCCCTTTCTCAAGAGTGTGAGGATGTGGAAAGAACAAGGCTTCCCACTCTAACACTCCAAGATCTCTTCAAGAAGTCTCCGTAGTCTTTCTCTTGAATCACTCTGTAGACCACCCTCTAGCAGTGGAGTGAGACATCTGGTTCACTTCTGATTCACCCCATTGTTTTTGTTTCACACCTGACTGGTCCTCACTGAACCCACACATCTGTTCTCATGTCTGTTCTTTGACCCAGGAAGGAGTTCATAGCAAGGGGAAGAAAGTAAGATTTGCAGTTTGCCATTTCGAAATTATCCCAGGACTGTTCACCAGCTGGCTGTGGTGAACCAGGCTTTATACCACATTGCAGGACATCACTTTTTTCATGACTTTGATGACTTCTTTTTTCCCTTGAGTATAACACCAGGTCGACTCCACAGTTTGTGAACCAGCTTCCCAAACCACACAAAGACTTTCAGAAGTCTCTGCCGTGTTCTGCTAGACAATTCAGGTATCTTAATTTTCTGTCAGTCTTAGTGTACTTTTAAACTCAAAATGAAGTTTATGAAGTTTGTTTCAAATGAGCTTCAAAGAGGGAAAACCAAGTATTTTTATATAATACCTTTTAGACAACTCCTGCTTAAATACTTAACTCTATTTCATAATACTAATTCCCTTAAATGAAATATTATTTCTTATACCAAGCATGGCCGAACCTCTGAAATGCATTGTAGATAATTCCACTTGGTATCTGCTCTGTTTGTAACTTACTGGGTCTGCCAAATGCTGACAAAACAAATCATGTTAGTTGACTCCCAGTGGGGTGCTCCTCTTCAGCTCAGACTAGGCAGTTATCTCCATCTTTCCGTCATATCTAGTTAACATCTTCTGTGCTTTGTGCATTTGTAAACAGTATTTTATTTAGAACTTTATAAATCATAAAAATGATGTAATTTTAAACATGCAGTTCGCAACCCATAATAACAGAGTTGGGAAAAGAGAAAGCAAAAATATGTTTTTGTTTGTTCATTTGCTTGTTGGTTTGCTTATTGGTTTGTTTTTTGGGGTTTTTTTTTGAGGAAAAAAGTGGAGATGGTTTCTAATGAAGCTCTCTCATGCAACTGGAAAATTCTTTACAGGTGAAAGGCTGTCTGTCTCTCAGCCATGGAGCTGAAAAAGCCTTCCTTGCGCTGAGAGACAATGGCAGTGTGAGGAAAATCAAGGAAGAATAAAACCCTACTTCTTTTCTGCTTGATATTCTGCAGGTTTTAAAACATTTTATCAAATAAAAATCCTTCCAGGAGTTTTGGGCTCTGATGTTGATGTAAATTTTAGCAGTATGGCTCAGATGAGACCTGGAGTGTAATTTCATAAAGACGTTCTTCTAATGAAACTCATTGCCATCTAAGGTGTGCCAGTCTCTGTGCTCCATACTTGGGACCCAAGGTTGAATTAGACATGGTCCCTGTCCACAGAAAATCTTGATGTCCTCTTGTTGAGACCCCTGCAATCCACAGGCTTCAAATTTGGTAACTCAGATTTATCAATTTGTCCAAGAGTGTCCATTCTGTAGACAGTTGACTCATCCTAAACAAACCCATTGTATATATATATATACAATGGTAAGGGGTAAGAAATACATATATTCTAAGTTAATAGTTGACATGGATGGAAAGGGGCTGACATCTAAACATCTAAATGGCTTGTGCCCAGCACTGAGCTAGGTACGGTCATCTCATTTAATGCAGATTGCGTATTAATCTTATAAGATAGGTATTATTGTACTCATTTTGTGTGAGACAGAACTAGAAGCTGGAAGATGGGAAGTTGCTCAAGATCATACAGGTAGCACAGGGTGAAGCCCAGATTCCAGCAGCCCTGCCTGGTTTCAGAGCCCTTCCAATTTAATGATCTTGATCTCATTTAATGGTATAAAAGTCTGTCTTTGGTTCTTAAGTCAGCAGCGCCTTATTCCTTCTATTTATTATGGATGTCAATCCCTTAATGAATCTGTTTCCCAAAGAAACTTTTTTTTAATTGGCTGCAATGTCTTCCCTTTTGTTTCCTAACCAAGGATGGAGCAGAAATTTTCCCAGTTTGGGGAATAATCTGCTAGGATCTAAACATGCCACAAGTTGGTTATTTCATCATGGTCTCATTGAGAAAAAAGAAAGAAACCATAACATTTTTCTTTCTTCCCTTCCTCATCCTTCCCTCTCTTCTTTCTTATCATCTCCTTTCCTTTCTGTCCTTTATTCCTATTTAAAAGTACCATATATTAAGCCTAATGCACTCATATCTTAGTGGGAAGAAACATATGTGTACAGATAATTATCAGGAGATATGCAGATACAATAATAGAAATATATCCAAAATATAGTTCCAGCCCAGAAGACAGTATGGTTAGCTATCCTGAAGAAGACAGGGGCAGGGAATCTTTCACCTGGAAGATGCTTGATGTTGATGCTTGAAAAATGAAGAGAAAGGGCAGCTTAGGGAGAGAGCACAGAGTATGAAAAGCCCTAATGTGTCTTTGTTGGCTACAGATTCCTGTACCAGTGACTACTCAATGCAGTGTTAAGAAGAGGGAGGGAGACGCAGAAAGATCAGAACTGAGCAAGTATTGTATTGATATTGGCAAAGTGTGGTTTCCAAAGACAAGTATCCCGCTGCTCCCAGCATTGTTACAGTGGAAAGTGAGGCAGCTGCAGGGATGGCAGCAAGCCAGTCAGTGTTGATGGAAGGACTTCTCTCTCCTGGAAATTATGATACTAAATACTTCATTTTTTAATGTTTATTTATTTTTGAGAGAGAGAGAGAGAGAGTGCATGTGCACAAAATTGGGGGAGGGGCAGAGAGAGAGGGAGTCAGAGGATCCAAAGGGGGCTCTGCGCTGACAGCGGAGAGCCCAATGTGGGGGCTTCAACTCATGAACCACAAGATCATGACCTGAGCTGAAGTTGGACGCTGAACCGACTGAGCCACGCAGGCAGTTTTTTTTTTTAATCAGTTTTCTGTTTGTTATAAAAGCCATTTGGGGCGCCTGGGTGGCTCAGTCGGTTGAGCGGCCGACTTCGGCTCAGGTCATGATCTCGCAGTCTGTGAGTTCAAGCCCTGAGTCGGGCTCTGTGCTGACGGCTCGGAGCCTGGAGCCTGGTTCAGATTCTGTGTCTCCCTCTCTCTGCCCTTCCTCCTGCTCACACTCTGTCTCTGTGTCTCTCAAAAATAAATAAACGTTTAAAAAAAAAAAGCCATTTGACATGATACAAATTATTTCCTCAGAAATCTTTAATGCAAGGAGAGTGAGGTCTATGTGATGATTTAGGCCAATCTGAGATGATAGGGATGAGGCCCACCTTTCCTGAAGCACATGGATGCACAATACCAGAGTTCTGTCAACATCAAGGAAGGAGGAAATGGCTCCTGGGCAGGCATTCAATGATGTCTGCTCTGGAGCAAATAAGAAAATTAAGGGACAAGGTGATTGACTTCGCAGTTAAGTACAGATAGTTAATTGATACTTCTGTACTAATGAAGAAAGAGCATTGCATATTTTCCCTCTATTTTGGTACCATCCACATCATTATAGGTCATGTATAATGGTCCGTAGAGAATTTTTGTTAGTTTTTGTTTTGTCATATCTTTATCATTTTCAAAACGGTGCTTTATAAAAGTGCTTTGAAATATCTATTCATCATCTGCAAGGGGCAAGAGATTTAAACTGGCCTTGATTCATTCAATATCTGAATACATATAGAAGGCAAGAGGTTTGTTCTCTGGTGAAAGTAGTCTTTTCTAAAATCTAAGATGGTAAATAAAAATGTTTCTTCTGGAACAGCAAAATAGAAGCCACCAGAGATCCTGGATGACTTCAGGGAAACCCACCTACCTAGTCTGGCCCTCTAGATCATCACTGGACTATTATAAAGGAAAGAAATTTCTATCTTCTTTGAGGCGCTGCATTTTAGAGTCTAATTATTACAACAGCCTATCCTAACACACTTGTTACCTTTTTTGAAGAGGGACCAAATCTTCTAATTTTGTCCCAAGAACATGAAATTTAGAATTTTATATAAAATCTACAAGTCTCTCTCTTTTTTTTAAAGACTGATTGTTAATTCAATCAGTTTAGAAGCCCTGTTTAGAGAAAAACATGTCCATATATTACCACTGCCTCTTTGGCATAGTTTCTTGCCTCCAAAATGTCTTGGTGTTATGACTGGCTGCTTGTGTGTTTTGTGTCTACCACAGATGCAACAATATTTGCAGGGAGGCAGAAAGAGGATCCCTGGCCAACATTTGAAAAGAGAGGATGAAAGGTAGGTTGTGCCCTCTCTATGTCCCTTAATTGGTACTTTATAAAGCAAATTAATTTATCAGGTGACAGTACTACAGAGCATCCAGCTCCTCAAATCAAATGTAGTAGATCATTGCAAATGGAAGGACATCCTACAGAGGACTGCTGAGGGGATTAGATGAGTTAACATGTGTAAGGACTTAAAACAGTGCTGGCAAACAGTAGACACACACCTAAGGCTGGATGTTGGTGTTATGCAACTTGCCCAAGGTCATAACTAGTCAGTTGAGGAGGACATGGACCTCCTAGAAGGACTTTCCATATTTCAACCTGTTCACAATTTTTGTCTTTTTGCTCTGTGTTCTTGAAATTTCCTTTACTTTATCTTCTATATGACTAATTCTATCTTTAATCATGTTCATTATTTAGTTCACTTTTTACATGGCATATGGGATTTTTGGGGCAATCATATTTTTTATTATCAAGAATTTTTCTAGTGCCCTGGCAGCTCAGTTTTTGATGGCAACCTGTTCATATATTATGGATGTAATATCATTTCTGTTCTAAGGACACTAATTTAAATTATTATTTTTTTAAGTTCTCTTTCATTTCCTACATTGTTTCTATTTTTTTCCCAGGGTCATCTATTCTGTTTGCTCATCTGGTCCTTTTCCTTTCTTTTATTGGTTTTCCTCAAATATCTAATGATCTTACATTGGCCATTCACACTTACGAGTGAAACTTTAGGTCAATTTGTATGGAGAGTTAGCATGATTTTCCTCTGCAGGTGTGTGGGTCTTTTTTTCCCCAGCAGGCTTCTCCTATGGGTTGACTGCCTGCTTTGTATACATGCACTGGTTGTATTGACAGACTTTGGGTTCATGGATATAAAGCAGACAGGCAGCCTGAAGACATCCTCCAGTTACCACAGAGGAGGATTTTGGCTATGGAAGGCTTCAGCATATTTCTTTCCAGTCTCTTTCTGGGTGGAAGGGAGAAAGGGGGCAGTCTTAGGTCACTTTCACCTCTACTTCTCTTTCTGGTCCCTGTTTAGAAGACTTTTCCAAGCAGATAACCCACTTTCTTAAATTATCAAGATTTATCCTGTGGACAAACATTACTGTTCCATGTGCAGTATTGATGCCAAACTTCTCTTACTATGGTTTATTCCACTCTATTGTTCATATTTTCTCTCTTTTTTATCTTCTTAGAAGTCCTCATAATTTTTCACCCAATGATGGCATGTACATAAGGTGAGTTTCTAATGAGCATCACACATATTTTTTACTTAACTCTTTGTATGACTTTTCATGTCTCCTGAATGGATTTGGAAGTATGTGCAGCTTGTTATTTTAATTAGTCTTTTCTGTAAATAAGTTTAAAAATTATTTTCTCTATTCTACTTTAAATGTTTATTTAGGATTGATTGTCTACATGGGCTTACTTTGGAAAGCTGACAATGAAGAAGTATATGTTTGCTCACAGCTGATGAATGTAATGTACAAGAAAACAAACCAGGAGTTTTATTTAATTGTACCAATGACACTTAAGTCTAGGTAGGCTTCAGAGTTCCTGGGAAAGCTTCAAGCTTCTCTGACTTGAGAAACAATTTAAAAGATCAGAAGTAGAAGGTTGATTCTCTCTTGATTTACCCAACTGGACCCCTGAGACAGTGAGCAGGATCCTGTATACTGACCCTCCCATCTTCTTCAAGCTCAGTCGCTCTGGGTCCTCACTGTGCAACACAGGAGTGGCTTCAGTGGCCCTGGTACTGATACAACTGTTCAGGGAGTCCCCACCCTACAGCTCACTAGGTGCTGTTGTTATTTGAAGCTACAGATCAATGTCTGAGGTACAACACCTGATCCTCACATGCCAGTCATGAGTGCCAGGGAGATAAGGAGTGTGTGTGTGTGTGTGTGTGTGTGTGTGTGTGTGTGTGTGTGTGTGGTTTGGGAGGCAAGAAGTGGTTGTAGTCCAACAGTAAGAAGTTAGTCGATATTTATTGACTATCATGAGCAGGCCTCTGAAGTCATATATATGGGAATATAAAGAGTTCCTAGATGTTTTTTCTCCAATGCCCTACCAAGGAGCTGAATTTAGATTAAAAACTCTTTCATTCTTGAAAATGCAATCTGTTATGGACTGAACGTTTGTCTCCTCCCCCGACCCCAAATTCTGATGTTGAAATCGTAACCTCCAATATGATGGTGCTAGGTGGGGCCTCTAGGAGGTGATTAGGTCATGAGGAGGGAACCCTCATGAATGGAATTAGTGCCCTCGTAAAAGGGACCCCAGAGATGTCTCTCACCCTCTTCCCACTGTGTGAGGACACAGTGAGAAGTCAGCAGCCTGAAGCCTAAAAGAGAGTCCTCGCCAGAACCCGACCATGCTGGTACCCTGATCTTGGACTTCTGGGCTCCAGAACTGTGAGAAATGAATTTCAGCCATCAGCTTATGATACTTTGTTACAGCAACCCCAACTAACACACAACCTAATTGCATTTTTAAGAGCAAGTTTAAATACAAATAATAAAATAGTAATAAAATTTTTAAAATGGTGTAGAAGGGAGCATCTGTATGGTTGAGAAGTAATGAGTAAATGACTATCTGGTTCTATTTAAAAATGAGTGTGTCATCTTCACGTAAGGTCCAGCCTTCCTCCTCTACCACAAAGGTCCCTCTGAGCTCAGTGATCATGCCCCTTGGCCAATAGCAGATATTTCCGAGTATACCCCAGTGTGGGCTTGTTTGTTCGTTTATGAATTGTATTCATGCACTGCCCCAAAAATACAGTATGAATGTTAATATTTCCCATCTTTGTATGTGTTGTATAATATAGAGAGTAAAAAGTTAATTAGGAAAAGAAATGTAGAGACCTTCTGTCCACATCCTAATAAATCACATTGCCCATTCTTTGCATTTTTTCAATCAGGTTCATTACAAGTAATTATGTTAAAAATTTTTTTAATCATGGAAATTAAAAGTATGTATATAAAAGTAGTCATGAAGGAATAGTATGTCTCATGTGTTCATCACTTAGTTTTAATAAATAAGAATTTAGGGCAAGTCTTTTTTAGAGGCAGTAGGCTTTCACTGAGATAAGTTAACAAAAACCAAGATTTTATCAGCCATTTTTTCTGAACCTTATAGATTCAGCAGAGACTCTGGTCCATATATGTGTACACACAACATAATACATTCCAACAAAAACAGGGTCCCACCAGAACACTTGCCAACTAACAGAAAGCCAAATTTCCTTACCCCAAAATGTTTTTAAAATTTTGAGTCCCCACTGTACACTTCTCAGTGGAACTGGTCCCTTATGGCTAGGGACATTGGGATTCTACCCCATTTTTACTAAACAAAAAATACATTTTTTTCAAGTTTTAGCCTTATTTCAAAAAAGGGAAGTGACTTTGTTTTCTCCAGGCACCTCTCCCCTACAACAGCTGGTTAAAACACAGTATAAGTCCTATCCCATCTATATCCTCCATATCTCCCTCACTCAAATTATTTTGAAGCAGATTCCAGACATATTATGGAGTATAATCTATTATACTCCACTTAATTAACATAAAAGAAAATGAGTGAAAGTGGAAATACAGAAAAGAAGGAAAAAGAATGGAAGGAAGGAACCAACAAACAAACTAATGAAAGAAGGAAGGTATGAAGGAGGTAGGGAGGGAGAAACATAGTTTGGTGATTATATTATTCCCGTGAATGTAAATTCATATCAAGTAACAAAAGTTTGGTCTGGTGCAAGTTAATTTGCTTTATTTTGGAAATGATCCCAGTTAATGAGTGTTTACCTTCAAAGAGTTCAGTTCTGCTACAAACCCATAGACCCCATGCCCATGTACTTCAAACACTATCAGGTGGAATTCAGATTCTGTAGGATCATTTGATCCTACACAGATGGTGCACATTATGGAACCAGAACCACCGTACCCCTGTTTCCTTGCCATTTAAAACAAACAAAATGAAACTCTGCATTTTTCTGCCCTTCGGTTTTATTTTGTCTTCTTTTCACTTTGGCTACAAAGACAGAAAAAACAGCTATAGAGATTAAATACCAGCACACAGCAACAATCAAATTTCACCCTTAGGAGAACAATCAGGTAACTTTCCTACAATTTCAGACACAGATAAGCACTTCCTGAGCTCACTAATACAAGACCCCATTCTGAAGACATGGGTTTCTTTTGTGCTGAGGCCAAGGCTATTTTACCAACTGACCTTGGACTCTGCTGACCTCCAGAGGGAGCCCTGTTGCAGCCAGATCTGAGGCTCATCTGTGAAAAGGCCAAAATTAATTTTGTTTCAAATGCCAAGGCAATGTTTATGGAGTGAGGCAATATTTCTGATAACCCAAGGCCCAAATGTTGATGTTCAATGGATTAAAGATCAATGGTAGCAATTTCAGAATGTGAGCAACTTGAATAGGTAAGCAGTTTGGTGCTATGCCAGTGTAGCCTCCTGAATTCATAGACAGGAACAAGCGTTCAAACAGAACAACCTCTAGTATAACCATTTGCATCTCCTATGTTTTAACAAATAGCAGTTATGGGAATCTAGCCAACTGTACTACCTGAGAAATTCTTTGAGCTAAAAACATATAGCGACTTAGAGTCACACAACTCTAGATAGCCACAAAAGCCTGCCTTGGTGGTGCTTTATGATAAGCATGTGAGATCCTGAAACTCTACATTCTTGTCCACGATGTCTTTGATGGAAGGAAGATTGATTTAAAAAAAATCTACTCTGGAATGATATAGAGGACCAGAGGATCTATTATTTAAAATCAATAGAAAATCTAAAGTCTTAACACTAGTTCCTCAGTCTTGGACTAAAATGACCCTGTAATAATCCCTGCGGTGCTTTGTGGGGGTCATAGTGAGGCTCTGGCCAGGGCTTCGTGGTTTTCATGTTTGCATGTTAGGGGTCTTTTATCCTATTCTCTGAGGATAAGATTGATAAATTCAATACTACTGCTTTTTATTTATATTATGCTTGTCATTGAAAGCACTCTGAACACTTTCAAAGAGTAGATATATTTGTACACTAAATATCAGAAACACTTTTGAAACAAAGCAGGTTATTAATTAAATAAATAATAACTCGCTTGCATACTAATGTACAATGCATATGTTCCTGCTTTTTAAACACAGTTCAACTGAAAAAAGAAAACTCTCCTATAAACTTAGGACCATTTATATTATTTAACCAAACACTATGCTTTCTGAGCTACAGGTCCCAATCATAAAATATCAATTTTTCCAGTATCCATCCCAAACACAGCCGTTGAGAATATCAGCTATTTACCTGTAACTGCCATTCCACTCTACCCCTCTGAGAGTACAAAGACACAGGTCAACCACAGAGAATATGGGAGAGAATCCAGATCAAGAAAAACAGTGGCATCTTTTTGCCATCACAAAGAACTAGTAAGGGAAGAAGCTTGAATTTCATAGAGATTCTAATTCATTTTTAATTAAATTGCAAGTAAAAAATGCCAAATATTATTCACCCATTTTTTTGACCCAACCAGACTTCACTTTCTATGGTCTTACTCCTTGCTTTTATTTACAAGCAAAAAAACAAAGTATAATATGCCCATTATGGTAGTGTTTCTGAAAAATAAGGGTATGGCTTACTCTAACTGATTCCAACTGTGGCTGATATAGCTGATATCATTTATATATTCCTATTACACATTACTTTCAGCTATACTGGCTTATTTACAATGGAAATTGGTGAGTCAAAACAGAGACTCCTCACAGAGCAGAAATGTGACTCGATATGCTATGTAAGAGCCCAGGAGTCTCTGTAACTCGAGTAATCAGTCACAGGGTCGCTGCCCAGGGCTGACTCAATCATGCACAACCGTGGGACATAGAGGAACCAGGCAGCAAGTCTCCCCCAGGATTGTCCCTATTCCCTAATGGTGTGTCACTGGAAACTAGGTTTAAGGAGTTCTTGTGTGGTTTCATCAGCCCTCAGGAAAGATATAATGAATGAAATAACGGAGCAAAGCAGTCTGTTGAAGCAGGTTGTGTATGTTTGCCTGGACAAGCGGACTTTACAAATATTCCATCTAAAAAAATCAAACTCAGAGAAACAGAACAGAGTCGTGGTTACCAGGGATTGCAGTGGGGGAAATGGGGAGTCTCTTGGTCAAAAAGTAAAAGTTTACAGTTATGAGATTAACAAGTTTGGGGATCTAATGTACATGATTGTGATTATAGCCAATACTACTGTATCGTATACTTGACTGTTACTAGAGAGTGGATCTTAAACATTCCCACCACAAAAGACAAATGGTAATTATGTACCGGGATGGAGATGGTGGCGAATGTTACAGTGGTAATCATCTTTCAAGATATAAATGTATCGTATCAGCATGTTGTGTACCTTAAACTTACACCATGTTCTAGGTCCATTATATATCAGTGAAGTAGAGCGGAGGAAAGCAAGTTAAATAAGAATATATATATATATATAATATTTATATAAAATATAAACCATGTTTAAATATAAATATGTATGCATATATATATTTCAGATACCACCCAGACCTCCAACACTGGAGCTGGGACTCAGGAATCTCTATGACATTCCCAGAGTAATTACAGTGCTCAGCCAAGTTGGAAAATCAAGGGCCTGGATTTTCAAATACATTCCCAAGTCTTACTTATTTTTGTTTTAAATCTATTTCTTTCTTCTCAGGCTATAGACAAAGACAAAGCAAGATACTCCTCCTTTTCTCAGGTCTTTATATTCAGAGAACACTTATTGGATAATTTCTCACATTATTTACCAAATTTTGTTTCATTTGACAAATGGAGACAGAAACAGAGATGTTAAGTACCTGGTTCAAGGTTGCACAGTACACTAGTGGAGCGCCAGGACTCGAAAGCTGACTGTTTTAGCCTCTACGGTCAGTTGGCCATTCCTTTTCCCCCTTTTCCCCAGCTTTACATCCATATGTAAGAAAAATGGAGACATCTAGGGACTTCCTTGAAAAATCAGACATAAATCAGGGTAAATGTCAGATATTAATCCCCAGGCAACATTCTCTCTCAGAGAGAATCCTATGGAATGAAAAAGACTTATGAGACGTATCAACCAAAGACCATGTGTGGTCCTTCGGGTCCAATTTAACAAAATGTAAAAATGTTTTGAAATTATTGATAATGACTGAATCCAAGTGATGGACACATACGGCCTATTATGCTATTCTTTCTACCTATTCATATATATATTTAAATTTCCCACTATAAAACATTTTTTTAAGAATCTATTTCTCTCAAGGGCTGACTTAGAGTTTTGTGGGTTATTTGACTTGCTTATATAATAAATAATACGCTTATTAGTGAGGCCCGCAACTTGGTAGAATATTGATAGCTTTATGTCACTCCGGAAGAAAAGGCTTCAGCCTTCCGCCCTGACTGTAGTGAAGCAGGAGGTAAATGCCAACCATTAAAGCAGAAACTATGGTCCTCTAATAATTTGAATCTCTTTCAAAGTAGCTAGATACTTCTATAACCTGTTGTACTGAGAGGGGCCTAAAACTGCAATAGGTAGACTATTAAATAATAAAAGGAGTTTAATAAATCATAGTAATTATGAAAGAGCAATCACACATATCATAAGAGTTTTTATAACTCAGAGTATGTTTGGAGAGTTGTTAATTGCCTCAAAGTAGAAGAAGGACGCCCATCCAGATGGATTTCAAGCTTAGCACCGATTTCCAAATGCGCCCAGGAAACTGGAGTACCCAGGCTTTGAGGCTAAGCACTCTGTCTTTCTCCTTCATCCTAGCCCACCACCTCCATTCAGAATCTACAAAGAGCTGTGAATCTTGAAGGGCAGAATCCACTAACATTGGCTACAACTTCAAAGGTAACAGCTTCTGAGTTAAATGAAAGGTGTTCAGGGTTTGTTTTTAAACAGTAATTAAATGTGCTATTATTTCAATGAAATATGCTATTTCCACGCAAGAAAACACTGGAAATCTTTGTTTTATGACCTAGAAGTAGAAATGGAGAGTCGAAGGGGAATCAGAGGTAGATTTCTGGGAAGATAATGTTTTATGTGTTTATTTGTCCTCCAGAACTCCAAATAGTTGCCTTGGCAGGCAGACCGCTCTGTAACTGCCCCCTTCTGAAGACTCGGAGGTGTTTACAGAAACTGAAAGTCCCAGCAGTATATTTCCATGAGCTCATTACCAGTTCCGGTTATACCCTTCAGATGCTGCGTGTGCAAATGAACATCCACGCGGTATAAACCCCTGCTTTGAGCTTTTGTTTTAATTACAAACAAAGTAGTACAAGTCAGAAACGTGATTGCTATGACATCGGGGCATCTTTTTAGAATCCCTGCTTTGGTCACTATCATTCAAAGCAACTCCAATGCCATTTCTTGCCTGCCTCTTTATGCTAATCAGCCTAGCTCACTCGGCCCCTCCTCCTTCAGCTTCCCTTAAGAACTGTTCACTTTCAGCTGTCACAGAGGGTAACTCAGACCAGGCTTGGAAATCACTTGATTTAACTCAGCGGCACTTTTTAAATTTTGTATATATTATTCCAGCAGTCCTCTCTAAATACTGGAGGCATGAGATTTTGTGTCAGCAGCTGGGTCAAAAAATTGCCAAAACTATAATTGGTTAGAAATAGTTACTCTGTAGGATTTTACACTGTAAAGGGGAAAGCTTCAACGTGCTTTGAAATGAAAGAAGAATTAGGCTGTGTTTTTATCCAAATGAATTGGCATCTTTATATGTAGGGGAAGTTGTATTGGTAAATATTTATTTCAAGAGTCATGACTAGGAAGCACTTGGAAGTTTACTAGAGAAGTAAATGTTTTACACTCAAGGACAGGATCCACATGTACCTCTGTGGCTCTGGGTGTCTGGTGAAGACAATTTTAGGTGACTGACCAAGGGTAGGAAATGTTCTAGAGATACTCAAAACACAGCCATATTGCCAGCACCATGTCTACTACACAGAGAAAAGACAGCAGCCACCTGTTTAACAGTTTTTACACCTGTAAACTGAAGCTTCCAGAAGACCAGCGACAGCAAGGTGAGTCAACCAGGCTAATGGGCTATGTGTTCTGTGACCTGGCCATTTGCATTCCAGGAGGAATAATAGCTTTGGGAAGTACCTGGGGAATCTCTGGTTGGGAAATGCTTTATAATCTTTGATTTTTTTTCAATTCTGAGAATAGACATAACAGTGATGTACAAGGGTGAGTTAACTTGGAGTCACTATTGGTTTTTAAAGGACTATGGGAGACTATCAAGAATGCATATTCCTTGGACTTGTCCTTTTGAAGCTTATGTGCTTAGACTTCTAGCCACTGTCGTTTGTCTAGAGTATGCTAGATTTGTGTAATTCAAAACACCCATCCAGGCAAGGCTGAATCAGCTACCAGGGGAATTTGCTGAGATTAGCTTTAAGTTAGACTGGAACTCTCTTCCCTGTACCACCACTAATGGCATGCTTTTGGATTTCAAGTTTAAGCCTAATTTTTGCCGGGATCTCTGACTCATTCCTTTGTGGGAGAAATAGATATATTTGTGGCTCTTTCCCTGTTATAACGCAGGAACAACAGGAGATGGACAGGGAAAAGTGTCACATTTCACATGATGGGCACTCATTCAGACTAAACTATCTACCTGGCAGCCATTTTCACCATCAATCTTTTTAAAATTTCAAATCCACTACCAGCTGCATCAATAAGTGGCAGATGGCTGACACGAATAGACAAGACGATCTCTCCAATCCATTCTGGCACAGACAGCAAAGGACGCTTGAAAAAAAGGCAGGGCGGTGTCATAGATGACATCATCACTCCCCAGAGGTTAAGGATTGGCCCCAGACATTTCTAAGTTGCCCTTAATAACTGCTGATGGATCTGTCTATGTAGGGATCTAGGCTACAAGCTCTTTATTTACTTTCCCATAGACACAGTTTTAGATTTTAGTGGCATGGACAGTGTTGGCTAATGGACTGAAAACTCCCATTTCCAAGGTGACATCTGTGTGCTAACATTTGCATGAAGGTGTCAGGCCACTTCCCTGTGTTAGACCCTGGACTTCATGCTGTACAAGGCTTACCACAGTCGAGGTAGAAAATACTTTATAATAAATGGAAAAAGCGAAAACTTTTAAGACCATTCAATGTCATTGGGGTTTAAATAAGTCATTTTAAACTCACTGCCTTAGCCTGTAAAGTCCTGGAATATGCCAGAATTTAATCATAGCACTGTAAAATTCTTTCTCTTCTGTTAGTGAACCCAATTCATCACAGGTTTTTGTTGGCTGTTCCTTTTGTTTGAAATGTGTAAAGCTACCTCCCCCCTCCAATTGCTAATGTAATATTTATTATATAAAAGTTGCCAGGGGGAGCATAGGGGAGATGGTTAAAATGACCACCCAGAGATAGTTGCTATTAATATTTTAGTGTCTGGTCTGCCTGCCCTTTCTTCTGTGCACATGTACAGGTTATTCTTTTGCTTGATTTTTAAACAAAATAGAGTTATTTTATATATAATATTTTATGAACTGCTTTTTAATTTAATAATTGATTATGAACAAATTTCCATATCATCATTCATGCCCCTATATTCTTCTACAACCTTATTTTATTTACTTATTTAATTTATTATTTTAAATTTATTTTAGAGAGAGAGAGAGTATGCAAAAGCATGAGTGGAGAAGGGCCAGAGAGAGAGGGAGAGAGAGAATCCCAAGAAGACTCCACACTCAGCGTGGAGACCAACACTGGGCTCGATCCCATGACCCTGAGATCATGACCTGAGCCCAAATCAAGAGTCCAGCACTCAACTGAGTCACCCAGGTGCCCCTCTGCAACCTTATTTTTAACGGTTTTATTCTATTCCTTAAATGGGTGTAACAAAACTCCTTTAGGCAATTCTCTATGATTAGACGTGTATTTATTTCTATTTTTTCACTATTACAAACAACACTGTGTTTAACCTAAGCTAATGGATAAATCATTGCAGAGGTAAGATTATTTTCTTGGGATACATTCTTAATGGTGGAATTGTGAGGTCAAAGGATTTATATGTTTTTTAAGATTTTTTTTGTTGTTTTTATTGTTGGTGGTGGGTTTTTTTTCTTTTTTCTTTCTTCTTTCTTTCTTTCTTTCTTTCTTTCTTTCTTTCTTTCTTTCTTTCTTTCTTTCTTTCTTTCTGCTAGTTGGCCCTCCAATCAGCAGTATAGGGGCATATTCTCAGTAATACTGGGTATTATTTTTAATTTTTCCCCAACTTTATAAGTGGAAAATACTATCCTGCTGTTGTTTTAATTTAAGGCAGGCTGTCTTAATGTTCTCTTCCTTTATTGGCCATACCCAGAAGAGACTGGAAAAATCATTATGATGACATACTTCCCAAAATACCAAGAAGACTAGAAGTCTAGCGTTTTTTTTCTCAGACTGAAGCTTTTGCCTAGAATATTTTGAAAGCAACCATGTTCTTCCGCAACTGAGTCTCAAAATATCAGTCCACAGAAACCACAATCCCTAAAGTTGTTAAAGCACTTGAATGCAATTGAAACCGGACATTGACTGCTACCAGAGCTGCCATCTAGAGATCTGAATTGACAAGTGACACTGGGCAGTGTTTCCTATACTGCTAAATAGCATTCCAGTTACTGTTCTGGAGTTTAAAAGCATTCATTGAGTATAGCAGCCTTGATTTTTTTCCTCCAAGCTATATTTGCACCTTGCTATTATGCAAAGTTCAGCAGAGGTCCAAGAGAGCAAAGCCATTGGTTTCAGAGAGTGAAGTCTGGCTGTGGATTTGCTCACGGAGGCATTCTGAGTTTATGGCTTTGGTCTACCCCCGGCCACACCATAGTGCCAGCTCTTTAACATACGGACCATGATTAATTGGCATTTAACGTTTCAGAGGGCATAACCAGATTCAACACATACGTACTTTCTAGCCGTCCATGCTATACGCTGAAGTGCTTTATGTTATAAAATTCTGCTTTTTGGGTGATTACTTAGATGAAAGTTGGTTATCCTTTAGCAACTGTCTGAACAATGACTATGCAAAGCACTGTGTCAGACACGGTACATCAGTTGAACCAAGCCAACTAAACTATGGTTTCCAGTCCACACGGTGTTTACATTCTACAGCAACAGGTGCTAAACAGTCCAGAACAGGAATCTAATAGGTTCCTCTCCCTACTTGTTGCTGTCTCTATAGATTCTTCTGTGATAGTTCAAACCTATTTATCTATAACATTACTCTGAGACCACATTTGTAAACATTAATTTATATGTCAACAAAGCCTCAACAAAGTTCAGTTCACGTTACATGTACTAGGTACACTTAACCACATTTGTGTTTTATAATACTATATGCTTTAAATTTTACAAAGTAAATTTTTAGAATGCCTTAAAAATTACAAAATTTTCAATACATTATCTTATTTGATTCTTATAATAGTCAGGTGAGGTGGTGTATTAGTCAAGGTTCTCCAGAGAAACAGAATCTATAGGATGTGTGTGTGTGTGTGTGTGTGTGTGTGTGCATAGAGAGAGAGAGAGAGATCCAAATTTATTGTAAGAGATTGTCTCACACAATTAGGGAAGATGGCAAGTTCAAAATCCACTGTGTGGCCACCAGGCTGGTATCCCAGGCAAATTGCTGACCAACACTGCAGTTGAAATCTGAAAGCAGTCTGCTGGCAGAATCCCCTCTTGCTCAGGGCAGATCAGTCTTTTTATATCCAGGCCTTTAGCTGATGGATTCCCACCAACATTCTGGAGGGCAATCCGCTTTACTCACAGTCCACCAGTTTAAATCTCATCCAGGGGCACCTGGGTGGCTCAGTCAGTTAAGTGACCAACTTTGACTCAGGTCATGATCTCACAGCTCATGAGTTTGAGCCCCGCGTCCGGCTCTATGCTGACAACTCAGAGCCTGAAGCCTGCTTCGGATTCTGTGTCTCCCTCTCTCCCTTTGCCCCTTCCCTGCTCGTGCTCATATATAGCTATCTCATAAAATCCATGATTCCTAGCATTACAATGTTTAATTTGTTTTTATTGATCCATACCGGAGAAACTTCTCTGCAGATATTAAAGATGCATTGGTGTTCTTTCTGATTTTGCTTGTTTTGACACCAACTGGGTATACTACAATTTAATTAAATTCTATTATTATCCAGAGTTAATGAAGACTCCAAAAGATAAGGGCTCAGTCTCAAGAGACTGATCCACTTCAAATGCTAGCTACAAATTTCAGGTGTCTCCAAGCCACCTCCATTTCTGTCTGGGTGCCTACAAATTCAAGGCTTCCCACAACTCTCCCAGGTTTGAAAATTTGCTAGAATGACTCACAGAACTCAAGAAAGCCCTGTACTTATGATTACCATTTTATTATAAAGGATACAAATGAACAGCCAGCTGAACAGATACAAAAGGCAAAGTGTACGAGGGTTCTGAGCACACAGAGTCAGAGTCTCCCGCTCTCTCCGGACATCGGTAAGATCGTCTGCCAGGAAGCTCCAGTAAGCATGGTGTCCAGAGCTTTCACGTGGGATCTCATTACATATGCGTGCTTGATTAAATCATTTGCTCTGATTGAACTCAGGCCCCAATCTCCCTTCCTTTTCTGGAGGTTGGAAATGGAAAGTAGGGCTAGAAGTTCCAACCGTATACAAGCTTGGTCTTTTTGGTGTGGCCAGCCCCTTCCTTGAGTTTCCTCATTAGCATAACGAAGATGACCACCAGTCAGGAAATTCAGAGGGTTTTCGAAGCTCTGTGCAAGGAATGGAGAATAAAAACCAGATCTATTTTTTATTAGATCACATTTTGGCTGTCATTTTCAGAATGAGTTCTTTTCTTAATGTCAAGACAGTTTCCTGCAAGTTGAGAAACACAGATTAATGCCCTCAACCACTTATTTATTCAATACAGTTTTTACCAAGAGTTGGGAGCTATATGAGACACCAGAAATGTAAGATTTTCTGCCCAAGTTTGCTTTCTACCATGTGCTTTTGGAGGAATTCAGTAATAGGAACTCAGCTAATGATACTTTTTGAACTTTTTGGGTGGAGGAAAAAGTGATTTGACTCCATAATGTTCTGACCTTGCTGCATTCATCCTCATTCTTTGTATTTTAACCACACTCCTCTTGAGGGTTTCAGAAAGCACTTAATTTAGCTTTGAACTTAGTAAATATAAATATAAGGCTAAGTGGGGCCTGTTTACTGTGAGACCATATTTGCTCTGAGTCTAAACCATGACACGAATTATATTTAGATTGCCACAAAGGCACTATTTCCCTTAAATATACTCTGTGAACATTTACGAATGCACTTAATTTAGAACACCTAAAAAATTTAAGTGCTAAGGAATGAAGATATAACCACGAGAAAGGAAACCCGGTAGTGGCAAACAATGAAATAATGCCTTTATATGAAAAGATAATGTGAGATACATACATTATGCTTCTCAAAATAGATTTGTATTAGCTTTCCTCTTCGTGATTCTAAAACAGTGATACGTCATAGACAACATGGCCTCTTTTGGGTCATGACTAAATAAATGAGGACCAAAAGAAGGGGCCCTGCCCATATTTCTGTTTTTCTTCAACCAAAAGGGAGCCTCAGAGTGGCTCAAATGAGTTTTGTTCTATCTACAAAACCATTACTCACATTTAAAGGCACAAATTGGTAGAAACAAATACAGACCGTTTAAAAATAATTAGAAAGGAGAGAACTCATACTCTATTAGACTTGATCATATTCGAGCTCCCACTCAGTGCAGGAATTCTTTCCATTATAAGCTTACTTAATAGATGGGACATATATGAGGATCTGAAAAATATATGTAATGGCTTAGACTTCATTTTCCCACCTCACACTCATTAGCATGGCTACTATCAAAAGAGAAAAAAGCAACAGAAAATAGTAAGAGTTGGCAAAAATGTGGAGAAATTAGAACTCTTGTACACTGCTGGTGAGAATGTAAAATAGTGCATCTGCTGGAAAATAGTATGGCAATTCCTCAAAAACTAAAAACAGAATTACCATGTGACCCAGCAATTCTACTTCCGGGTATATGCCCGTAAGAAGTGACAACAGGGACTCAAACAGGTACTTGCACACCAATGCTCATAGCAGCATTATTCACCAATGCTCATAGCTAAAAGGTGAAAGCACCACATCTTTCCACTGACAAATGAATAAACAAAATGTGGTGTATATATGCAATAAAATATTATTCAGCCTGAAAAAGAAAGTAAATTCTGATACCTGCCATGACATGGATGAATCTTGAGGACATTATGCTAAGTGAAACAAGCAAGTGACAAAGAGATGAATACTATATGATTCTACTAATTAGAGATTGTGAGAGTAGTCATTTTCAGAGACATTGAGCAGAATGGGGGTTGCCAGGGGCTGGGAGGGGAAATGGGAAGTTATTATTTAATGATATAGAGTTTCAGTTTTGCAAGATGAATAGCTCCTAGAGATTGCACAACAGTGTGAATGCAGTTCGCACTGTTGAAGTATATACTTAAAAATGATTAAGATGGTAAATTTTATGGTATGTGTATTTTGCCAAAAAAATTTTTAAAGCCATGACTGGCCAAAGCCATCCCTAATTATGTTTCTGAATTTGGACTTAAAAAGCACAGAAACAAAACAAACCGTTTTTCCTATTCCTAAAACCAAAACTAGAAGGAAATATCCTGTTCATCTCTGATTCCCTAAAGCTAGTCCTATGAAAACATTATATATCAGGAATGATATAGAGTGTTATTATAGATCCTACAGCTATTAGAATGATAATAAAGGAATATTATGAATAACACTGTGCCAGAAAGACACTAAAAAAAAAAAAATTCAACAGCCACTCATGTAAAAACTCCAAAAGGATTTAGAATAGAAGGGAACTTTCTCAACCTGATAAAGAACATTTTCAATAAAACTGACAGCTATATATTGTTTTCACTGTTAATGAAAGACTTAATACTTTCCTAATAAGATTGGGAAGCAAGCAAGGATGTCCACTATTAGTCACTTCTATTCAACATTATGGAATAGAACTGAAGGTCCTAGCCAGTGTACTAGGTTAAGAAAAAGAAATAAAAGTTTTCTATCTTGGAAATAAAGAGGTAAAACTATATTCACAGATGAATGATAGTTGGTGTAGGAAAAACTTTAGGAATCAACTAAAAGAAAAAAAGATGCTAGGACTAATAAACGAGTTACCAAGGTCACAGATAACAGCATACGAAGTCAATATACTAAAAACGATTGTATTTCTATAATTAGCAAAGAATAATTGGAAATTGAAAAATTTTAAGTATTCTTTTAGTAATACCTGTTTTATAAAAACATAGTAAAGAATTAATTTAACAAAATATGTGCAAGATGTGTACACTTAAAACAAACTTTGCAGAGAAAAGCTAAAGAAGATTGAACTAAATACATAAATTGGAAGGTTCAATTTATTAAGATATCAACCCTCCCCAAATTGATTTAGAGAATCAAGGCCATCGCGATCAAAATTCCCACAGACTCTTTGCTTTCTCATTGACAAGCTAATCTTTAATTTATAAGGAAATGTAAAGGACCTAAAATAGCTAAGTCAATCTTGAAAAAGAACAAAGTTGACAACTTTTGTGCTTTGGATTTCAAGTTATAATAATCAAGATGGCATAATATTGGTACAAGCGTAGAAAATTTATTATTGAAACAGAAGAGGAGCCCAGAAATTGACTCATTCATTTCTGGCCAATTGATTTTTGACAAAGATATCAAGATAGTTTAAAGAAGGTAAAGATACTATTTTTTGTAATAGCCCTGGAATAAATAGCCCTCATTACCCCCTCACACAGAAATTAATTAGAGATGAAATATGAAAACACAAAAGCTGAATCTGTAAAATTTCTAGACAAAAACATGGGAAAATATTTTCATAAATTGGAACAGGTAATTTTTATAGACACAGAAAGTACTAACCATAAAATATAGATAAACTAAACTATCAACATTAAAAATATTTGTTGTTTAAAACATAGCATTAATACAAGAAAAGAGAAACTGGGAGGGGTCACCTGGGTGTCTCAGTTGGTTAAGTGTCCAACTTTGGCTCAGGTCATGCTCTCATAGTTTGTAAGTTCAAGTCCCATGTCGGGCTCTGTGCTGACAGCTCAGAACCTGAAGCCTGCTTCGAATTCTGTGTCTCCCCTCTCTCTGCCCCTCCCCCTGCTTGTGCTCTGTCTCTCTCAAAATAATAAATAAACATTAAAAAAAATTTTAAAAACAGAAACTGGGAGAAAACATTTGTGACATAGAGATCTGAAAAAAAAGATGGTAATCAAAATATGTAAAGAACTCAATATAAACAATATGATTAAAACATAGGAAACAAATCTGTCAGACACTTTAGAAAAAGGATATAGAAATATCTAAGAATCACATCAAAAAATGCTCTCATAATGACTCATCAGGGAAATGTAAATTAAAACCTCTGAGATACCGCTTCCCGTTCACTAGAATGGCTAAGATTAAAAATACCAATGGGACTGTGTTGCAGAGAATGAAGAGCAGCCAGAACTCCCATTTATTGCCGTGAAGTGATATGACCCCTTTGGAAAATAGTCTGGCAATTTCTTTCATAGCTGAGGCTACACCTACCCTAGGATGCCCAATCACATTCTGAGGTATTTTCCCAAGAGGAATGAAAAGCAGAAGAATGTTCATGGCAGGTTTTATACCTACGAGCTCCAAAATGTGAACGACCCAAATGTACATAAGCCCATAAATGGATAAGCACACCGTGGTATGTCCGTAGAGTGGACTACTACCCAGGAGTAGAAAGGAATAGTTACTGATACACACAACCACATAGACGAATCTGGAATTGTACGACGTTTGGGAAGCGAAGACGAGAGGCCGGCTCTATGGGATGAAGGACCGAGAGCTTGGCGCATGTGTCGCTCGTCCAGCAGTGTGCTGCTGCACCTGGGCCGGTAAGCTCTGGCAATAGCAGACATTCTAACCTGCCGGAGTCCAGCTCCAGCGAGTCCAGGAGTCCCCGAAGGATGGACGGTCGGCGAAAGGAATGAGAGAGTCATGAGATGTAGTCGGATCACTAAGCAGGCATCTCTGGCAATTCTGGGTTCTCCGCTCTGCTGGTCTCGGTGTCTTTATTTAAAAGTAGTAAGTGACATTACAGCAATGCGGTGACATCCCATCAGTAAGCATAGTTGGTATCTTTAACAACAATGTGTTTTTATCGGCAAAGGGCAATTTCCTCAGTCTCGCATGTTGTTTTATATCATTCTTTTCTAGACCATAAAGGAAACAATTCTTAACTTAGCTATTTTGTGATTCTACTCCTAAGCTAATTAACATATGCTGTCTCTGATGTAGGATTAGGTAAATTTGTGGCAGGGGGAGAACACAGGATGTTTATGAAGCCAGTGTGGTTGTTAGTAAGTCTCAGTAAACAGAGGGCGTATACATTATCATCTTAATACCTATGTTAATCATCTATAGAAGGTTAAGAGTTATTCCGTCTAGCTTCCTAAACTACAGTGGGGGAAGTGTAACTCTCCTGGTAATTCCTAAGGTTTGCCTAAGTTCCTTTTGCTTATGAATGAGTGAATTTACATAATAGGGGCCTAACGTTTACATAAGTTACACTAATATTTAGTCAGCTCATAACTGCTATCATTTGTGTAACCTATCCCCAAGAGGCAACTCTGAGGCCACTTCTGGCCAGGGTTACTCTCATTCAGATGTAATCCATCAAAGCATCTCACTCTAGGTCCTTCCTTTTTATTTAAATGCCATAAAACAAAAGAGCATTACATCCCTTAAGACCAACGAGGGCAATTCCAGGAATCCAAGCCTGAAAAGTTATTTAGAAGGAGGTAAGACTGGGCACCATTTGATTGGCAGGAGCCTTGCAACATCTGCCTTTCCACGCAGGGAGGCGGCTCAACCTGTGTGCCCGTGATGGCTCCCAACACTAACCCTCACACTCGGTGATGGGAGGCCGTCTACCGAGGATGCTGTAGACATCTCAGATGGTAAATTCTACGAGGGCAACTATAAGACCCCCTTCAAAACCAGGATTCTGTGATTTGCCCCCAATTCTTTCATTCATTTTGATGTTGTCTCCTCAACCGTGTTGTACAAGTTCTTTGGGAGTAGTAACCTGGGATTATACCAGGAACCATGCACAGTGCTACATGTCACCTATAAACAAATCATATTTTGTCATATGTCATCCTAATCCCAAAACTCCAGAGCCTGTGCTATAACCCACGTTTGCTTCCTCCCACGTGGGCTCGTCTAAGTCCCTGCAAAGGATCTGAGTGATGGCTGGCCCTTAAACTCAGTTCGTGGTTCAGTTTTAAATGTGTTGTTATCGAAATCACCAATTAATTTGTATGTAAACTGCTCACCGCCTCTGAATGTCTCCCAAAAGGGGTATTTGACTCTAAAAGAACAGGTAAGAAAATGCAGCAGTGGTGGCACCTGGGTGGCTCAGTTCAACTTAGGTTCAGGTCATGATCTCACAGCTTGTGGGTTTGATCCCTATGTCGGACTCTGTGCTGACAGCTCAGAGTCTGAAGCTGCTTCGGATTCTGTGTCTCTGTCTCTCTCTGCCTCTCCCCCGTTTGTTCTCTGTCTCTGTCTCTGTCTCTCTCTCAAAAATAAACATTTAAAAAAGAAGAAAATCCAGCAGTATCAGTGCAAACACTGGTGGCCTGCTTACTGGGCTAGAAGTATTCACTTAAAGTTAAATATTTGCATGGTCTATGTTTCTTAAACTTCACAAAGTGTGAAACTGCACAATGTAACACTTTTGGAAGTGGACCAGTATGGCCTTGGAGAGATGATTTAGATTTTAACAAAATAAATAAGAAGTATCAAAAACTCTTAATTAAGCAGAGGCTAAATAATAGTCATAATTCACTTTTTTATTTAAGCTGAAGACTCTATTCAAAATGCGGGCTCAAGTATTATATTAAATCATTAACCTGACTTGAAATCTTAATATTTAGGCCAGGTGAGTTTCACACCTGAGTTGCTTTTATGAAATCTACTGGTAAAGCTAGCATAATATCCAAAAGGCAAGATTCAAAATACAGTAAATACCCATATTCAGTAAGAAGTTGCATTCCTTCTACCCAATGATCAGATATCTCACTCTGTGTGGATGGGCAATAACTAAGCACGAGATCGTAGGAGTAAGATCTAGACTATTGACAAGAGATGATAGAAGATATCTTTTGATACTAAAGCAACATCAAAGAGCATGAAACATGCATCTGTGAATTGAGCCAGGAGACAGCGACTAAACTGTAACTGACGAAGTGGAAACTGACCTATATACTCGAACAGGAGAGAGAAAAGACTTTTGTAAGTGGCCTGTATCACTGCAGAATGGGCTTCAGGTCCTAAAAGAACCCAAGGTTAACAGGACACAACTTCTTTCTCTCAGCAGATGCAGAGAAACTACCAGGTCTCTGGACACTATAGCTTTAGTAACTGGATTGTCCCTCTCGAGTAGGAATCTGTAATGACTGTTTTCAATAATTGGCTCCAAATCCTTTCTCGTTCTGATAAAAGGTAATAGTTCATAACAAGAAGGTATGTTACCATCTGAAGAGAAAAGAGTAATGCAGGAAGACTTGATGGAAATGGACCATTTTGGTCTAGGGCTGTCTGTGTTAAACTTTAGTTGTCTTGCAGAGAAACGAAGTCACAGACAAGGATTTGTGTGTATGTGTGTTTTTATAAATTGAGCATGGGTAAGACATATACCAGAGCTGCAGATTATGAGGGTCTGTTCGTTCAACAAGACTGACTTTGTCATGTATGAAGTATGGATTCAAGTATGGATTAGTTTTGGTATTATTTGCCATTTTTTCCCTGAAAATTGAATAAGATAAAATCAATTAGTAGAGGTGATTGTTTTGATAGTAGGATGAAGCAAAGTAGATTTTGAGAGACCTATAAAACACTCTAGCTACAAATATAAAGATAAAATAAAGATAAAGATTTAGAAAACAAATCTTCAAAAAAACACCATAATAGATGTGCTGACGTCTTTCTAATTTTGTAAACATTTATCAATTTTAAGGTTTAAATTCACAATGTTGTTATTGTCTTTTACCTTGCTCAGAGTAGGCAATTAATGTTTATTTAGTAAGTCAATACTTTTTTCCCCAAAAGTTCATGCAAGTGATTAATATTCCTAAATCGCCGAGTGTTAGAGCTTTAAACTCCACTTAGTACAATGGGTCTTCTCATACTAGCAAACTGAAAGCAGAGGAGAGAAGTGACTTACTGAAAGTTAATAGTTAGTGCAAAGAGCTAGTTCTCTACTTCTACATTTTTTTGAGAATTTTATGATGTAAGGGCCACGCATTAAAAAATTAAGACGAAATAAACTTGAGTTGTACCTTATTTAAAAATACCTATAGAAAGAGTATTTACTTGTGTAATAATCTTAATATTAATCATGTAGAGAAAACAATGAGTGTATGAGGGAGGGGAAGGAGAAACAGGAAGAGGGAAGAAGGGAAATGTGTGGAGAGGCAAGGAACCAGGCACTAGAGAGAAATATGCAGCCAACTGAGAGCAAAGAAAGGAGAAGCAAATGAAGAAAAGGTTTTTAAAAAAAAAAAAAAGGTCCCAAACGTGTACAAACATATATCGGGATATTATTCAGCCTTATAAAGGAATGAGATTCTTCATACAGGGTACAGCATGGATGAACTTGAAGGTATTATGCTAAGTGAAGGAGGTCAGATATGTAAAAGACATGATTTCATGATTCCACTTCTACGAGGTGTCCTCGGGCAGGTGGATCCACGGAGTCAGAAAGTAGAGTGTGGCGACAAGGGCTCCAGGGAGAGCGACATGGGGAGTTAGCGCTTCGTGGGGGCAGAGTTTCAGTTTGGGATGATGAAAAAGTTCTCAAGATGGACAGTGGTGATAGTTACACATCAGTGTGAGTATACATAATGTCCCTGGAACTGAAATGGTTAAAATGGTAAAATATATATTTTCCCACAATAAAAAAAAAAACATTTTAAAGAAATCATTTGATTACAGGATCTCCTCTAATCCTTTCATCTTCACTTGTCACTATGGTTCAACGATCACGAAAACTTGAAGGAAAGAAATGAATAGAGTTTAAGCCATGTTCTCAGTTTTCTTGAGAATTCTTCAAATCACATACATTTGAAAAGTGAAAGTTTTTCTCTTGTAGTGTTCTTTAGCATGATGAACAAAATGTGTCTGGGAAGGCTTACGAATTGCTACCTGGACTTGACTTTTGCCAAACTAGCTCTAAATCAATGCAAGAAGGTATCCGCAGCCAGCATTGCTGTATTCCTGCTCATTTCTGTGCCCGAGGACCAGCAGGGCATTTCAGTGACGATGAATGGCCGCCCGCCGGCTTCTGCAAGTTCCCAAGAAGAGAATGAGGTCTGCGCCTTCTGGGCTTGTGAGCGCCTTGGGTGGGCGGTTCTGCGCCTTTCTTCTGGCCTAGGCCTACAACATCTTGTTCTCAGGGGAACAACATCCATTTAGTCCTGTGGAAATGAGAAAACAAGGAGCCTTTTTCTCCTGCTTGCTCAAAGGCTCAGGACAAAGAGGAATAAGTTTAAGGAAAAGAGATTTGGAATTAGAAGAAGCTGCAATCAAACTTCTCCATCCGGCCTGTGTCCTTGGAATCTATGAAGGAATTTAAAAATAGTGTGTTCTTTACTCAAGAGGAAGAGCTTAAATTTATCTGAATTCAAAGCTATGCTTCGGCCATATTGATTTATTAATAGCCTATGTGAAGAGTGACTTCTTACTAATATGGCATTTTGTGTCAAAATCACCTCTTTAATTTTAGCAGTACAGAAACACTAGAGAATTACTTAAGATAAAGAGATACTATTTTAAACCTGTGCTTGTGCCTGGTCAATATTAATCCTCAACCTGTCACAAAATTTCTGTTCCCCCTCCCTCAGCAAAATGGAGAGACCCATTTCTAACACATGGAAGCAGTTTCACAGAGCAAGTTATTCTGAGGGGAAAATATGTGATTCATAAATGCTGTCAAATGAAATATGTATTTCCAAATGGTACCAAGTTGACCAAGCACATCCTACGACAGATTCCACGTCTTTATTACCCCATGGGCATAAATGAAGGAACAGTTTAGAGAAGGGCAAACAGTCCCTTTAGGCATTCTCTATCCAGAAATCCCACATTTATTGCTGGTAAACATATTCAAGTAATCAAAGATTGCAAGTAACCTTATCACAACATAGTTTTAAACAAAATAGCACCTTCAAATTATGGAGAAGTGGGTATGCTCTGTCAAAAGTAATACATTCGTCTGGGTTAGTTTTGTCAGTGGCTGAATATATATATATATTGACAATATATATTGATATATTGATATATTGATATATATTGATATATATTGAATATATATATATATATATATATATATATATATATATATATTGACAGAGATTTTCAGTTTTAAGGCTCACCATGGCATTTGCCTGCCAACATTCTCGAAGAAACCTCTTTAGTCAGAATATGAAGAGAAAATGGTGAGACTAAGTGAGGCATCTTAACAGTGTTTGCAGAGGGCAAAACAGAAGTGCAGCTAGACTGACACCGTCCGCCACCACAGCTCAAGGAGGCTTTTACAAACCATGGAAACAAGAGAACTCTCAGAGCCCGGGCATATCACAACTCCGGAAGAGAGGAAGCTGTCAAGTAGTCATTTAACTCACAATGGAAGCCAGGAGGGACCCTTTCTTACAGGAAAAAGCGTTCCTGTGCTTCAGTCCCTAAGTGTTAGCTGTCTGGTCTCGGGCACATCCTTGTGATTTTAGAGGCTTTCTTTTCTCACGAGCACAGGGTCTACTAACCTGCCTTTTGAGAATCACATAGTGCAGTAAGAGCGGCAGCTCAGGGAGCATTCCATATGTGACAGGCGTTTTACCTCCATTACCTTGCAACTCTGTGAAGTATATTTTATTATCTCCACCTTACAGACTAGGAAACTTGGGCTCAGAAGCATCAAATGACCTGCCCTAGCTAATCGTTAGTAAATTTAGGAGATGGAATTTGAATCCAGGTCTCTTTTCCACCAAGGCTTGGATTTTTTTGAAACCATGCATTCTGAATCCAAGTAGCCATTCACTGAGTCACCAAAAACTAATATATTTAAATCTGTTTTATAATCGGTAAAGTAGGATGCAAATGTAAGTTTTTAAATTATCCCAGTGCGTAAAAGAAGCATCGTGGGAGATCATCAAGGTCTAACTTTTTTTACTACTTCTTCAGGCCATATTAAGTTAAACAAAAGGCAAGAGGATAAAGATGAGTCACACATGTGTAAGAATATCATGCGGTAGCTACTGTCTTTAAGAGTGAAAAAAAATAATTCAAAGAGTTATGTTTTGACACTGGAATGATAGTAAAATTACTGGAGTATGCTATGATATCTATTGAAAAGGTCACCAATCACCCCCAAATATAAAGCACACTACACATGATTGACCACATCTTTTGGGGTCAATCGCAGAACGCTCTCAAAATTATAAAGCCATTTTTCCCCTCCTTTTTGATTGACAGAGTGATTTTTGCCAGATGTTCTATATCATGTGATTTAATTAAAATTATTTGTTTTTAAATCCGTGAATCTCTCTATTTACACAGACATTAGCAAAGTAAGTGACTTTGAAAAATAGGCATTTTTCTTCAGTCAAATTACTGTTGCTATAAATCTCCAGATTTTAAAATGCAAGTGAAATTAATTCACTGGCTATCGCCCACTACCACACATAACTGGATTATAAGTTAAGCAGCACAGTTTAGAGGTGAGGTGGGTGAATGCATTCAACACGGAATTCTCAGGGCTTGGTCCTGTCTCCAGAAGGGTAGCAAGGTCTATGTTTGACGCAGCCTCTGAGTCTTTTTGCTTCTTGCTCACATCAGAGACTTCTACTATCTCTATGCCTGGATTTTCCAAAATTGCTCTGTGTGTAGACCTAGACCAATGTACAAACCAATGGAGGAAAGAGTATAGACTCTTTAGAACTTAAATGAACAGATTCCTTGAAGATTATCCCTATGAAAAGAAGAAGAGTTCAGAAAATCCAATGGATTGGGGAAACTCTGGGTGATGGATTGTTGTGTTCAATGGATTGAGACTCTTCTCATCCCTGATTTCCTATTCTGAAATGATTCCCATTCTGAAAATGAATGATTTCTTTATCAATGTGGTATTGACGAGAAGAAGAGTAGCTTTCTTTTTCTATTCTAACGTCAATTTTTTGTCTCTAGTATGTGCTTCTCATAATGAATCAAAACTAGAAATGCTCGATTTCTTAGAGTTGGCAGTTGAATAACTTCATTTTCAGCAAGAACTTAAAGCAGCTCAAACAAATTAGAAGTTAATTGAAAGGGTGAGTGTTTTTCCCTTCTACTTCATATACTGTATTTATTCTAACAGTTTTATAGTTATAGTATACAAATTGGTTATTAATTCGGCAGTGATGACCAGGGCTGGAATCCTTCCAACAGGATCCATTCATCTTGTGTCTCAAGTTGAGCTAGTGCTTTATGAATCAGCCTGGAAACTTCCTGTGTAAACTGCCTCTGTTTTCCTCTGGGGTCCTGGTTATTTTACTTCAACTCAGTACAAAGCATCTCATAAAACAGAACCAAGAGGGTTCTGTCACAGTTAATAATGTCACACTGTGGCCCTACCACGCCCTCTGTAAAGACATAGTTTTTTATATGGTGGTGGGTAATTTGTTGTTTATTTCATTCTTTTTACATTTTTATTGAGCTCCTCCGTGTATGGCTAGAAATAAGTACAGAATATCTCATGCTAGTGCTTCCCTCGTAAATTGGCACAGATTCCTTTTTCCTCCGGGGGTGCCACTTGCCCTTATTAAAACTGTCTTGGGGGGGGAGGCGGTGCCTGGGTGGCTCAGTTGATTAAACCTCTGACGTTGGCTCAGGACATGATCTCACGGTTCATGGGTTCAAGTCCCGCATCTGGCTCTGTGCTGACAGCTCAGAGCCTGGAGCCAGTTTCAGATTCTGTGTCTCCCTCTCTCTCTGTCCCTCCCTTGCTCACGCTCTCTGTCTCTCTCTGTCTCTCAAAAATAAATAAGTGTTAAAAAAAAAAACTGTCTTGGAATATTTAATATAATGTTGAGGTTTTGTTTTTTCTTTTTACAAAAATCCAGATTATGATTCAGACCCTCTGTGTCTCTTCTTTCTCGGGTTCCGTACAGAGAGTAAGGACAGTTGCTATGATTTGTCTACTTTTTCTACAGGAGATCTCATTTTTAGAATTGAAATTTCAGAAGTTTCAAATTTTTGTGGAAGAATCTTAGTACTATGGCGATGTTTTTGATGTAATTTATGCTACCAGCTTAATTTTTTGCCTCGCAGAAATGAATATTTTAATTAACATTTAATAATCTCAAGCAGAGACATTTTCCAAATACTTTTTTTAAGGGGAAAAAAAGGTCAGATTTCAGACATATCAAAACACAAACAAACTTTTGCATCTGAGAGGAAATCATTAATTGCTTCAAGCAAATATCCGAATGACTGATTTCAACATCAGTGTCAATATTTTAATATCCTTACAACAGGGATATCTTTTGAAGTCTTCAGAGTAGCCCTTAACTTCACCTTACACTGAATCATAACAATCACAGTATGTGGTTTGAGTAGTAATCCTTTTCTCATTAACTGTCAGGTTACTCAGGACATCTGGAGGGTTAGTCATTGACTCCAGAAGTCTCCACCGCCATCTTGGTATCAGGTGACAGAAGCCTAGAGGTGCTTTATAGGACTACCTCTTAACTATATATATGCATCACCTTGGGACTGTGTTAAATACAGATGCTCATTCCGTACGTGGGGGGTGGGGCCTGAGAGTTTGCATTTCTAACAAGCGCCCGGTCATGCTCCTGGTCTATCTGGACCACACTTTGAACACCAACAATTTCTAAAACTCTGTATGGACCACAGCCTGAGTTCAGACACTTCCTGATATAAAAAGAAGAAGAAGAAACATAAGAGCTCAGTGAAGAGAAATGAGGAAGAAAACTAGGGATAAGAATCAGGTAATGAGTGAAAGGAAAAAGAAAGACCTTTGAGGAACAGTGAGGCATTTCCCCCAGACTAACGAGAGTCACAGGGTACCCGCATGGAACATCGGACTGGAGAGGAAGAGAGAAGAGAATCTCAATTTTGTTGAATGTCTCCTGTGCAAGCTGTGGTCTCATATATTGCTACGGGTTTATGTATGTGTATACAGATAGATGATAGAAAAATAGATACTGGCATGTACTGTAAATATATGGGTATATAGAGAGATGTATGCAAATACAGAAAATAGACAGATGATAGATGGTTCTGCTTTGTTCCAAATGGGTTTGAGGAGGAAGCTGTACTAGATGCTCCCATATGCATACATTGCTTCAATTCTCATAACAACCTTTTAAAAATATATACATGGAGAGATGGATCATGAAGCTGAGGCTTGGAGTAATTTTAAAAAATACAGCTCTAGGACTATTGGACTTCAGAACTCCCAAATCCATGCTTTGACCAGTCGGAGAGCCAGACAGAAGTAAAAACAGGGTGGAGAGGACAGGGGCATAAAGAACGGTATTGGAGCCTGGGCTAAGACGGTACACAAGGAGAAGAAATTAGAGAAGAGGATGTGGCGGACATGTGGATAGATCCAGGAAGAAAGGGAGAGGAAAATGCAGGACCTGCCAGGCTGCAGTCCAAGTGGATAATTCCAGTCCCGGTAGCAATTAAGAGGTGACCCATTTGGCAGCGCCTGCCCTTCAGCGGGGAGGGGTTGTTGCCACTCTCTTTCCTGCCAAGTCTGTTTCCACAACCTCTCTGACCCCGGCTAGGGGAGCCTGGTTCTATCCAGTGTGGAGGACTCAGTGTTCACCTTCCCCCAACTCCCAACACGGCAAGAGGCGGCCTGCAGGACTCTGCTCAGGAGAAGTTGTGTAGCGGAAACTTGGGGCCCCTATGGGCACCCGCCCCGCCCTCACTGGGACTCTGAGCCAGGGGTGCTCCGTGCTCAGTGTCTTCCTCCTCTTCTGGGTCTGCTTTTGGCTCCACAGATCCTTTCGAACCTCCTTTGAGATGATTCACTGAGAACATCCTCCAGTTACTTTCCTCGATGAAACATACGGAAGTAAAGGGTAGGGACAAGGCCTTATGAGCCACCTAAAATTGGGGGAGGGGGAATGACGGTACATATTAGAATAGGGGAAAAGTTTATATTTACTCACCTTCGGTCTCATCTTGTACCACCAGTCCTCTCTCTTCTTGCCTTACAAGGTGGTGTCTTGTACCTGGTCAACCCTCAATACATTTATTTTTTTTTAAATAAATAGGTCGGTTAATGAATACATTAGAAAGAAAAAAAAAGCATAAACTTAAAATTATAAAATCATAAGAACCTTGCTTTTATTTTGAAATTTTCCTACTGGGTCAAGTAAGAAAACTGTTCTTTGATGGCTGGACGCATGCTTCATTTTGGCTTTGGCTTTGGAGCCAAAAGAGCTGCTTGGGAGAGGGGGACAGAATCCAGATGGAAGAGGAGGTACGGAGGTTATCTGCTTTCCAGCTAATGTGCGGGGCGGGGTCAGGGAGAGAGGAAGCTATGAGGAAGCTAAGAAACCTTCAATCAGACAATGTATCCCTACATCCCAGCACAGTGCCTGGCATCGAAAGGATACCCAACCAATATTTGTTGAATTGATGAATAAAAGTGACATTCTTACTTTATCATATGTTCTCCAAGCTGCAAGTAACCCTTTAAGACATCCTCCTTAATGCCGCGTTGAAGATTGCTTTTGCTTGCGTTTAGCTGACTGTTTTGATTGAGGGAAAGTCAACATGTTATCTGTCTAGGATTAGCCCTCGTCATGCTATTTTAGGCATAACTGTCCTAAATTTGGTTTAGAAGAGGCTGATTTATAATTCCATTTCATAAGTATTCCCCCACACATTCACAAAGCCTGTTTTCTTTCAAAGTCACCAGGGTTCTCATTTCTTAAATCCAATGTAATTGCTGAAGAGAAGCTTGTTTAAGAAGGAAAAAAGAATTGAACTATAGTTTAATATGGATGGGACTGCCAGTAGGTTCTTGAGTATTTTCTGCTGGGGCTCCAAAGACGGTGTGGTAAAATCTTGCATGAAAAAGCGAGCAGGTTATCTTAGAGGACCACAAGAAGTATCCCCAAGTCTTAGGGCCCCAGGAGCTTGGCAGGAGTGATCTAGCAGAGTTTCCACACTCTTTTATGGGATTCAGTTATGGGAAACTGGAGAATCTCTTTCTGGCATCTAACAAAATGTAATTGTCTGGCAGTTCCTTGAAACTCCTCAGTGAGAGTTTATTTATTCAGCCCGGGGATGGCAAATTACTTTGGCTTGTATGCCAGGACAATATATTGGTAACGGCTATTGGAAACCTCTAATGAAAAAAATTCTGAGGTCATATTTGGGCTCATTAAGAAAGTGTTATCATGTTTACTTCAATTTAAAAAAGAAAGTGTTGTCTTAAGTTGGCAGTGTTGGCTAAGAGTTTTGGAATGGGGATTGGTAGCATGCCACATATTTAATATCCTTTCTTTAAAGCTGTTTTTGTCTTGTAAAAATGTAAGGAATTATATCTAAGAATCCATTTCATTGTCACATACACTCTGTGAGGTAAGTATTGTTATAATCTTCATTTTGTGATTTCTTCATTTCGTGATTTCTTCATTTCAGACGAAGAAACTAAAAGTACAAACGTATTATTTTCCCGAGTATTAGTGCTACACAAGCCTACCTAACTCCAGAGCCCAAGCTCTTAGCAAACATGTCATTTTCCCTAAGAATTCTGGAGTGCTGTTTGAAGCTGTTATCCCTCATTTACACCCTAGAGTAAATGAGTTTCTCTCCATTGTCTTACGTAAAATAGGAAAATATAAAAGATTAATAAGGTCAACAGGGCCGAAGACAAAATTTACCTGCTTTACAACACTGTTTAAGACCGATTCTTAGGGGCATCTTGGGCGGCTCTGTTGGTTGAGCATCTGACTCTTGATTTTGACTCAGTCATGATCTCTGTTTATGAGTTCCAGCCCCGCATTGGACTACTCGCTGACAGTACAGAGACTGTTTGGGATTCTCACTCTCTCTCCCTCTGCCCCTCTCCTGCTCTCTCTCTCTCTCTCTCTTTTTCTCTCTCTCTCAAAATATAGAAACATTTTTTTTTAGAAAGACTGATTCTTAGTCTAAATATTTAAACCATGGCATAGTATATGCTACTCTAATCAAGGAAATATGAATTAATTCTGGATCATTGATCCAACCCAAGTAGAAGAACTATTCTCCGATGAGATTTTTCACCCCTTGCGGTTTTTCATTCTAAAAGTAAACATGTTAATCATTATGTCCTAATGATATTCTAAATGCAGGTAATTATACTTTGTTTTCCTTAAACACTTAAAGCATGTTCTTTTAATGGGATGATCTCACTATTTATGGAAACACTTTATTATCACTTTCCCCAAGTATTTATATCTGTAATTAACTGAAAATCATTCATAAAGATGCAAGTTCTAGTGTCCATGTAAACACAGCTTGGATTTTACCCAAAGGCAGGGAAAAATACAAAACAAGACAAAAAATCTTCAAAAACTCTTAGTTGGTGTTAGAAATGTCAGAATAGGATTTGACTTTTTGCCTGTTCTTTTCCTTTTACAGAAAAATCTGTCATTGCTCAACCGATATTTGTTTTTGCAATGAGAGAACAAACTTTTAAGGTAAGACCAAGCTACTTTTCTTCGTTTGATTTTTGCTTTGACCAAGAAAATTATCTTTCAAGATGCTGGTGATACTAAATGATATCACTGCTGCCTTAGTTTCTGCTCTTATTCTTTACTTAGCAGAGCAGTGCCTCCAGAATATTTATATAGAAGGTTTTTACTGGCAGCAATTTGGCTGAAATGGGAGGCCAGAGGCCTTGTCCTGAAGCTATGAATAACATATCATTTTTACCAAAATTATAGGGTTTTTTGGAGTGACTTGGAAAGGGGCAGGACTGACGGAGGTCAGTAGGGCTGAGACTCCTGGTGGGTCTCCACCACTGACCTCGCTTCAAACTGGGTGTCAAATAAGTTCTAAACTCCGATGCTTGATTTAAAAGGGATCGTGAGGACACCATCTGCCTTTTCAGCTTCATAACTAAAAGCACCTGCTTTGAAAGGCAAATGATAAGATTCACAGCTTTTCTCTTTAGCTTGATTAGGATTTTCTTGTTATTCGTTCTTGCTTATGCCAAGTCGTTTACCCTACTACCCACAAAACTAAAGAAAAGCTCAACCCCCAAGCCCTTGTTGAAAAGTCAGTTTCCTGAGGCCCACCCCAGGCCAACCGCTTCAGAATTTTCTGAGTTGGTGTTTCAAAACCTTCATTTTAAACAAGTTCCCTCAAGCGATTCTGCAGTCACTGAAATATAAAACCGCTCTACTAAGACTTTGCTTCCTCTTGAATACATGCCTAGTGAGTAAAAGTGAGGGGCTTTATCCTGGCCCACCTGAATAGACCGAGCTTTTGAGAATTCTCTTACCAAGTGACAGGGTGGAATTCTGACCTATAAGCAGCAAGTACGCAGCTCTCATTGACAGCTTTGTTTCCTTCCAGAGACCTGCAGAAGACACCCTGTACGAAGCAGCAGAACATGGTAATGACTTATATCCTTATTTAAAAATCAATCTTCATACAAAGAAATAGCAGGCCCAAGCATGTTGACATGTGGCAACAACTGTGTAAAACGGAATGGTTTTTCTTGTGTTTTAACGTGAAAGTAAAGTGGCTTTTGTTCTGACAAATGACACGTTGGTCCTGAGAACACTGACCTTAGCAACACTAAAATCCCTGGTTTCTCCATCGTCTGTGTCTCAACCTACCAAAAACATTCTCTGCATGATCTCAAAATTTGTTTCTGGCTGAAGCCACCTGTTTCTCATTGTTCTTACTGGGATGATATGCCCATCGCTTTATAATCACCAACCTGTTACCCCAGGATTTAAACTTGTGCTTCAGGAGTTAACATGTTATCAGATGATGATGTATGAAGACAAGAGGTAATTCTATTTACCTTTCCATATCTTTGCTTGAGGATAAGTTGTTATTCAATACCCTTCACATTGAATTTGTTGCAGAATCGAATGGTTTTCCAAGGAAGCGCGTGCGGTCTTCATCTTTCACTTTGCATACTGCACATCCTCAGTCCCAAGGAGGTAGGTACAGACCTGTTGGCTGTTCACCGATATGTTTACTCTGAGTGTGAAATTACTGAGAAAGCTTCCAGATGGAAAATGTTTAAAAAGTCTTCCCATCGGATGGTGTTTATAAGAAATTGCTGTATGAAAACAGCAGTCTATAAAATGGACCGTATAGTGAGTCACTATTTAAAAATTCAATTTATCGACATTGGATGAAAGATTGAAAGGACGCGAGCCACGGTGTCAGCAGTGGTTGTCTTAGGTAATGGGATTACAGGCGATTTGGGGTTTTCTACCCACTCTTTATGTTTCGTTGTGTTTCCGAAGTGTCTACATTAAGTATGCATTAGCTTTGTAATTAGAGGAAACTGCCGTTTCTCCCTAAGTAAGTCTACTTAAACAAACAGATGTTTGCCTTTAAAAGAACACTTTAAGAACTTCGTCATGTACATATTCTGAGTAAATCAGGAACTTAGTTTGCCTCTTTTCTCCACTCAAAGCTCTCTGGTGATCCCTTTTATAAATGACCGCATTGCCCTCTGCTTTGTGACACAGCTATTTGTGTGTGTGTCTGCTCCCTCACTGTGAATTCCTGGAGGTCATCTTCATGCCCGACAGAGTGTCCCCCATGCTGAGCACTCTGATATTTACAGGTCCAAATAGAAATTAATTTATAATTCTCACCATGGTCACATATTTCTACTGATAAACACACAAAATTGTCTCTAAATTAGCAATATAGAAATTTTTCCGAAACAGCAAAAGTTCAAATAAAAAGAAACACAAAAACCCACCTCCTTCCTGACTTCAGTTTGCAATTTGCTTCTAGCATCAGCCTTGTCCCAGAATCGAATGAGATCATCATCCTTCACTGACCTCCCGACCTTCCCCCCTTCTGGGCCAGGTAATAAAATAAACAGCTTCTAGAACCTCGAGCCTGACCCTTCGGCTTTTCAAAATCCATTCTCATGGATGATGAACTTTCTTACTCAGCTATTATAAAATGCTAGCATTTTAGTGGCGAATAAAATAGAAGCCTTAGCCAAGGATGACTAGAAGAATGCCTTATGAATTCTGACTCCACAAATCCTGTTTGTTTTTGGTAGAAAGTTTGAATTGGATGATTTTTTTAGGATTCTGTGTTTATGATAACAATATGTTCTATAAGGCAGCCATGCAAAGTAACTTGTTTTATTTTACTTGTTATTGTTCATCCGTATGGTTTATAATACACATGGTACTCAAAATATACTACTTTGCTTCAGATTCTTATTCTAAAGTTTATGCTTTAGATGTATATTCTAAGGTTTAGAATATGGTTCCTTTTAAAGTCTTCACTAGTTTAAATATTACTTCTTTTTATTTGGAATTTGTAGGGCTTTGCTAAGTAAATCGATTTTATCATTACAAAATATTCAAGATGGTTGGAACATTCTCTACTTTAAAATTATGATTCATATTCTTTTTGTGTTTGTTTCTATGGAACAACCAGCTGCCTTTTCCAAGTTAATCTTGTCACTAAGAGATTAAAATAAATACGAACTATTCACTTCCTTTCAACTGATCCCTCTCTACCTGGGAGCCACAGAGTTCTCAAACTAATGCATTTATATTCTTATTAATAATTCTGAGCATAGCTGAGGAACATATATGTCAGATACAGAAAAAATACTTTCAGCTCAATAGACCCCACTTAAACCTGACTGACAAGTTACGGACATTAAGAGGAATAGGGATCCTATCCTAGAGATTTGTTTTATTGTATTTGTGCATAAAATAAAGAGATAGATGGCTGTAAGTATCTGAATAACTGCTTCAATTCATTGGTATCTTAAGTTAGACATACACACACAAAAAGACTAAATAAAGGAACATTCATATCAGTAAATATCATTCTGTTTTCTGTTGTGCAGTATGTTGGTGGTGTTGGAATGGAGAAAAATGGTACAACCTTATATGGCCCATTTGTTGCTGGTTTTCAATAAGAAAGATCATAAACCATTTACTTCAACTTTGAATTAGAGAAGCAATTCTAATTTATAATATGTTATAGATATTATAATTTATAAAATGTTATAATACTTAAAAGAAGCAATTCTTATTCTTTTCTCATTTCCATTAAACAAATGCTTAAAGGTTGCTGTTTCTGCAATTTGCAACCAAGAGGTGATCTCTTTGAAATATATAGTAATTCTGTATTTGCAGCTACCACTGTAGTCTTATGCCACCGACACACTTCATAGAAAAATCACCTAGCATAACAGTCATCTCTCTGTAGGTACCACTAGGGTAGAGAAAGGGGCAGAATTTGCTAATAGCTTCATAACATTTTGTAAGAAATACGTATTAACACACACAGAGGGATCACTATCATCAGATTTCATAATATGTACTCATTCCGGTACTCATTTTTATGATTCTAGAGAAGACTGCCTATTCCACTAGTGGCCCAGTTTTTACTTATATTCCTGAAAGTAAACATTACTATGTGGCAAAACTCACTGCCATCACTCATTTTTTAGCCCACCTGCCTTCTCAGAGCACTGCCTACAGTTATTAGTGCCAACAGCGACATCTACTGGTGAGTTTAGTACAAACCCACCAGTAAAAACCCAAATTGTGTAGAAACTGACACACTCTCTCAGATTTAAATTTTTCTAAATTGTTTTTCTTACAGTGAGGAAAAACAATGTTTTTATGACATCAACTCATATGCAAAGGAATGTTGATATGAACTGTGCAGAACAAGGTATGTAGTTTATTACGAGAACCTCTGAAATTTTACATTTTACTATTTATATTTTGATTTGTTGTGTGTGTGTTGGAGTTTCGAGGTAGGACCCAGTGACAAAACATGAAAAAAATATATTTGGTAAGCCAGGTCCTATGGTCAAAATGATTAGTTTTTGGGTAAAATCCATGCCAAAAGTCAGCACTAACCAATTCACTGACCATTTTTGACTTTGGTTAGTTAATATTAACCCCTCATTTAATGATGGTTTTAGAAAATAAGTATTAAATTGGTCAAAACTATGGAGGAAGAAGTATTTCCCTGAAAATATATTGATTCTTGAATTCTGTTCTTTTAAGGTCCTGTGAAACATTCTGAACATGTTCTACGACCTGCTATTTTGCCACCACCTAAAGCTCAAACGCGTGAAAAAACAAGAAAAACATTTGGACACGATAACTTGGAATCCTGCAAGATTAAAGACAAAACAAAAAGTAAGGTAAGGAAATCTCCGATGGCAGGACTAATTCTCCATCTTTCATTTAGTAGATTGCTGTGGGCCCTACATCCAAAATTAGGAGCTGCATGACTTTTGTTCTGTTGCTGAGGCCACTGCCAGGCTGGAGGAACCCCCAGACTATAGACAGCAAAAAACGTTTGGTAACCTTATTCAACTTGTCCTCTTAAACTGGAGAGTAGTTTCTAGGAACTAGTTTTGTGGTCTGTCCTAAGCTTAAAGCTGAGTGCCTTGAGGTGGAAACCTCTGGGGTCTTGTTCCAGTGCACTGATCCCATGTGAGAATAGGGGGAGCAATGAGGTGGCCAGGACCAGGAGTCAGAAGTCAAAAAAGGAACAGGGGCTTTCAGCATCCCCAACTGGTCGACAGCCTAGTATGGCTTTGCCAGTTTAGGTCACACCAGGGATCCGTCCAGAGCCATCTTCATGGATAGCAGGAGCAGGGAACTACCTGCACAGGGTAGGAAATTGGGAGGACTGGGGAAGCTTCGGAAGACAGAGAATTCTCTCTTCCAATTGCTGTGGGTGGCTGAATCCCTCACTGTGGGCCTTTCTAGGGAGATCGTCATTTTGCTCAGGGCAGGCAGATATAGGTTTGGAGATGTTCTGTTGCTGTGTCTTCTAGAAGCCAATACTTGAAAGGAATGGTACCAAAATCAGTAGGTTGGAATTTGAGAGTAATGCCATCCTTCATTCGTCTCTAGCTAAACTGTTAAGGGTTGGTCACTTGTTTTGTTTTGTTTTGTTTTCCATACTGAACATAAAGACAGTGACACATGGAAACTGAAAATACCAGTCATTTCATCAATGCAATGAAAAAACATCAGATGCGTAGTAATCCTACCTCTGCCATTAACTATGTTTACTTTCTTGGACAAAGCGCCCAATCTTCTCTTTTTATCAGTGAAGTGAGAAAGTTGAACTTGGTCAGCATTTGACAATATTTTTATAATTCCAAATCTTTTTCTTTGTAAGACATGATTTCATGAGACCTACTGTGAATTTTAAAAATCATTTCATCATTTCTGCATGGTATGTGGTATGAGTTTTAAGTAAAACATGTTTCAAATTTCAAAGCAGGGCTCCTGAGTGGCTCAGTTGGTTAAGCCTCTGATGTCGGCTCAGGTCATGATCTCACGGTTCGTGAGCTCGTGCCCTGCTTTGGGTAAAAACATGAGCCCCACTTGGGTGAGCACTGCTTCTCTCTCCCTCTCTCCTTCTCTCTCTTTCTGCCCCTCATGGGATTCTCTCTCTCTCTCTCTCTCTGTCCCTTGCTCACTTGCACCTTCTCTCAAAAATAATTTCAAATCAGTAGATTATTAAAAGTTTTCATTGAAATATAATCGAATAATCATTACCATATTACATAAGTTCTTTTATCCATTTAAGAAGTGATTCATGTTGTTTAATTTGTGTTAAAGTATGTAAAAAAAGTATGATGTGTTGACTAATTTCTAAAATGCTATTGCGTATGAGTTTGGAACAGTATGTACTATAAATTATAGATTAAAATTTTCATTACATTATAAATCAATATTTCTTCTTTGGCATGGCTTATCGAAATTTTGCATAATATATTTGAAAAATAAAATTTATTAATATTTTTCTTGCATTTTCTTCCTAAATGATAAATAAGAGAAATTTTCAAGCTATTGTTTGCAAGCATTTCTTCTTGAATAAATGTATTAAGCATAATGAAAAGCACTTTTTCCTAGTGAATAGCTTAACTGGAAATGCCCATTATTGAATTTTCCCTGTTTAATTATAACCTTTGAAGACTTAAAGACAAGCTATATAAGATGCAATGTAAGAATTCTGACAAAATAATGTAATTTGTAGATCTCGTGAAAATTATCTCTAGGTGAATTTCATAGAACTATTATTTTCATGTTTCTTATTAACTTGTGGATATAAAATCAGCAATTTTTCTTCATTCTGTCATTAATCAATGGTCACTTATTATGTATACTTTATTTACATTTATATTTAATATAAATAATAATATAATATGTGCACTATACATATAATACAATGTAGGTACTATACAATACTACATATACTCATATGTACTATTTTAAGTACATAAGAATAAAAACTACCATTTTGGCTGAGAGATACATCATCTGAGTGACCGAGTCATGAAGCATGGACTTTGATCTTTGCTAACCAACAACATGTATTCTTTTCATACATATTTCTCAGCTCTCAAATTCTGTTATAAAGGGAAAAATGCTCAAAATTATTTTTATTGATTGATATGAAATTGAAGTGGAAACAAACCCTATCTACCTTTAAAGATATGAACTCCTCATAACATCTTTGCAAATCCCTGCTAGGGGAAGGGAGGTGTTTATAAAACATTGGAGACACTATATCAGATAATTTATAGGGCTCCTTCCAGTTTTAAAACTGCCCACACCTGAGGCACCTAGGTGGCTCAGTTAAGCCTCCGACTTTGACTTAGGTCGTGATCTCATGGTTGGTGAGTTTGAGCCCCATATTGGGCTCTCTGCTCTCAGTGCAGAGCCTGCTTTGGATTATGTCTCCCTCTCTGTCTGACCCTCCCCTGCTGGCATGCTCGCTCGCACTCTCTCTCTCTCTCTCTCTCAATAAATGAACATTTAATAAAAAAAAAATTGCTCATGCCTTCACTTATGCATTTGTCAGATAATGTGCATATATGTATATACATCAGACAAACTAGTTGATTAAGTTACCAGTCACAAATTTCTAGATAAAGAGATGAATGGGATTTCCTCTAATGTTTGGTGGCTGTGCTGGTAAGGCTCGTAGGGTGTTTTTATGATTAAATCATCCTGAAGGATATATCTTAAGCTAGAAATGAGAATTTAACCCCATGTGGCTAAAAAGATAAAAATAACCAAAGGAGGTGGGATTTCTGAATATGATGGCTAAGTCTCTGGTGTCAGACAGACCCTGGCTCTAAGGTCAGTCCCATTACTTAAACTCATTAGGTCAGTTTACTCATCTGTAAACTGTAAAATGTGAATAATAGACATACGACCTACAGAGAGACGTTGTCAGGAGTGAATGAGATAACGTACATAAAATGCTTAGAGTAGTACTTGAACATAGTAAATTTTCAATACGTTTAACTGTATTGTTTCCTTGTCTGATGCTCCTATTAAGGCAATTTAAAAGGACTTTCTGATGGCTTCATTGTCTTTCAGATTTCTGAGGGGAGCTCCTGTTTGCTGGGTGAAAATTTACCCAGCTCCAGAACTTCAGTCCTGCTTACTACCAAGCGGAATTGTTCAGGTGCCACATCAGTAGGGTAAGTTACTGCTGAGGACACAGAAAAGGTATCCTTTTATTCTTGCTTGCTTCTATCAGTATAATCATTTATGGAAAATAACTTTCTGCTACTGCACAGATAAACTGGCAAGATTCCTGTTTGAGATTTTATAAAGAACACAAGTTTAAAATGCTTTTCAAATAAGATAAAAAGAGAGAGGGAGACAAACCATAAAAGACTCTTAAATACAGAGAACAAACTGAGGGTTGCTGGAGGGGTGTTGGGTGGGGGGATCGGCTAAATGGGAGACGGGCATTAAGTGTGCAAAATGAAAGTTAGCATTTACTGGTATCATCAGCCAGGAAGGCAGGTTTGATCTGAGAGAAAATTAAGACGATCCATGGACATAAACAGCCTCACACGATTAGGGCCTGTGTGGGTTCCATAGCGCACACTAGGGGTGCAACATGGAACCCGGAGTACATCCGCCTACAGATAGAGAGCTGCATATCTTTGAGTTTCTCATTGTGAAAAAACACTTTTAACATTAAAAGAAAAAAAAGTTCCAGGAGGAAAAACCCAAATTAAACAAATGCACACTCAAGTATCATGGCAGGATAGATTGGCCGTGCCTTTGCTCTAGAGGTCTCCGGCGGTAAGAGCATTGGCCACTTGGGAAGGAGGAGAGAAGAAATTAGAGATTTCCAGAGGCTGTGCTGGAAAAGCAAGAAGATAAGGGCTGGGCAGCCCCTGGTTGATGGCACAGCCTGAACAGTGATGGGCGTGACACGTGTTTGGATCGGCCTCAACTAGTGTTCTCACAGCTGTCAAATATTTTAAAAATTATCCCTGCAAGTACCTATCTCAATTTTTCCTTCATTTCTCAATATCTGCAGATTAAGTTAACAGATGTTTTTATGCTTTACATAAATCTATTAAACCATTTGATTATTTCATGTGCTAAGGTTTAACATGGCTTTATCCATATATTTTAAATAGCAAATGCTTATTTCTTTTCCTTAGATGTCAACCAAATGAAGATAAATATTCTTTTAAAAGCTGCAGTTCTGATTTCGTGTTTGGAGAAAACATGGTAGAAAGAGTTTTGGTAAGCATTTGGCAAAGGTTTCTCTTATATAAAAAGCTGTCACTTCACGTTTCTGGAGGCAAATTAATTAAAACAATGTTAAAGAAGAGCATACTTCAACTCCTGAGTTCAAAGCCACCTTTTCTTTCTTTAATGGAAAGGTTCTCCTGGGAAGCAAGTTGGAGTTGTTAGACTAAAAGACAGGAACCCACAGAGGAAGGGGATTGTATAATTATAACATTATTACCGGTGAGAAATTTTAAATAGTTCTTTCACATGTATTAAACTGAAGGTATGCCAGGAAATCCCAGAATCATCCGTATAGACAAGCTTAACTGGTAATATTTTAATGTAGGTTTCTGATCACCTTTTTCATAACAAGATGCATTTAAAATCATTTACTTATTTTTTCTTATTAACTACAACCCTCCTCTTAGAGCTTTTATAGTGAAAAACATCATTATAACTTTTTTTTTTTTTTGCTAGCTTTAAGAGGAAAATCATAGTCCTTTAACTTGTCTAGGGAACATCCTTGCCTTATTTAATATGGAGCAGCCTCCCCAAGGGGCCATTGCTGCCCCGCCTTCCATAGGGCATGATTGTAAAGCAGAGCAGAATCTATAGCAGGGAAGGAAACAGCAAAGTGAGGGCTGTGCACCTGTTGCTTCATACCTTCATACTGCTTTCACCCAGACAAGGGTCTTGGTTGACATAGGCCAAGGTGACTCGCTTGTCTTGTGGCCACTAGTTCTATGGAGGATCCAGAGGAGGCTACAAAGGTTTTAAAACCTGTGTAAAGACTCAGAATAACAAAAGGACTAACTCATGAGGTCAGTTTATTCTAAGTTTCTTAGGGCTTTCACAAGTCAATCACTTTTAAGACCTTGTTTATGCTACACTTGCCTCAGGCTCAACCCCAATCCCAAGAGTAGTATCGTAGCTTTTCAGCTTAGATGCACCCTCTTTCACTCTCAAGATGAAGGTCAAATCCACAATTCTAGAGCTATCGACCCTCCTCTTTGGATCTGAACCAGAATGGACCAACTTCTAGAGGGAAGTCCCGGGCCAATGCATTCAGACACATTTCTTCCAAATCATTTATTCCCAAATTTGGCACTAGATTAGTCACAGCTCCTGTAAGATGTCACAGACACAAAATACTTTCCAATCCTCATAGGATCGATTTTAACATTCAGTTCAATTTAACAAACATGTTTCGTGTTCTCATGCTATCTAAAGCACTGGCATTGGTCTCAAGTTCGGCTGCGTATTAACAATCATCTGGTGAGCCTCTGAAGGATTTCCTATGTCAGGGCATCTCCACAAACAGATTAGATCAGAGTCTCTGTGGGTGAGGATAGGTGTCAGGTGATCTGAATGTACAGCCAGGATTGAAAACCACCTGTGTAAGTGGTTATGCAAAGCTAGAGGAGCCACTGTGCTCTAAAGGTGTTTACAATCTAAAGGGAGACAGAGGGACCCCCCCCCCGAACAAATGAACTACGGTTGGGATTGTAAATTTGGTTTGGGGAGGTACTTGCGTAGATTTGCTATGGACGCTTTAAATCTGGCTTGTGAAGGAAACTGTACTTCCTGTCTCTAAGTTGATAACATCTGAGGATAGCAGGAGCTATAGAGATCACTTGTATTTGTCCTCTAGTTAATCCTGTAACCCTGTGGCCTTGTGATTTGGTGGTCAGAATGCCTTCCTGACTTGTTTGCTGTCCATGTGCAGCAAGGGAATCATTAAACTTTCTGTGCTTTAGTGTTTATTTTCTTCAAATGGAAATCATCACACCCATCTTGGGCACCTGGGTGGCTCAGTCAGTTAAGCGTCCGACTTCAGCTCCAGTCATGATCTCGCAGTTTGAGTTTGAGCCCCACATCAGGCTCCGTGCTGACAGCTCAGAGCCTGGAGCCTGCTTCGGATTCTGTGTCTCCCTCTCTCTCTCTGCCACTCTCCTGCTCACCTCTGTCTCTCTCTCTTAAAAATAAACTTTAAAAAATTAAAAAAAATAATCACAACCATCTCGACCAATTTTAACAGAATATCTTAATGTTCAGTTGAATAATGTGGAAGAATTTTGAGTTCATAAAGGAAAAGATACAAACCTAAATTCTGAAGTACTGTTCCAATTCCCCCTGTTCTGCAGGGGGCTCTCCAGTATCAGAAATGGCACGGCAATTACTCAGTCTTTTTTCACGGACCTTGATTACAGCACATACGTGAAGCACCATGTGTGCATCCTTAAAACCAATTGTTGGCAGAAACTATCTTGGGAGAGGGGCACCTGCGTGGCTCAGTTGGTTGAGCATCCAACTTTGGCTCAGGTCATGATCTCATGGTTGGTGAGTTTGAGCCCATACTGGGCTCTCTGCTCTCAGTGCAGAGCCTGCTTCAGATCCTCTGTCTCCCTCTCTCTCTGACCCTCCCCCGCTCATTTTCTCTCTCGCTCTCTCTCTGTCTGTCTCCCTCTCTCAAAAATAAATAAATCATTAAAAAAAAAGAATACCCTTTAAAAAAAAAAAGGAAATTGTTTTGCGAGAAAAATCAAGATTCTTTCTATAAAGATGACCTCTGAGACACAGTGACTGAGTTCTCTGGACAACTTTTATTTATTTATTTATTTATTTATTTATTTATTTATTTATTTATTTATATGAAGTGGATATAAAGTGAAGTGCTGAGAATACTGAAATATCTTGAAACAGAAATAAGAGACACCTTGGTGGCTCAGTTGGTTAAGCGTTCAACTTTGGCTCAAGTCATGATCTCATGGTTCATGAGTTCGAGCCCCACATTGGGCTCTCTGCTTTCAGCACAGAGCCTTCTTCAGATCCTGTGTCCCCCTCTCTCTGCCCCTTCCCTGATTTCTCTCTCTCTCCCTTTCTCTCTCTCTCAAAAATAAAGAATTAAACATTAAAAAAAAAAAAAGAATGATAGTTGCATCTCCTTCTAGGCATCAGGTTAGTCTGGTGGCAGTGTGGAACAGCTGCTACCTCCTTCTGGGTCTCTAAACCTCCCTTTGTCCCTGGAACTAGATCCCACCCGACATAGGCTGGTAGTAACTAGATTATGCTTCCTGAGGATCAGAACCCAGGTCTTCTGATGACAGGAAGGATTTCCCCGTTCAGCACATAGGGAGTCCAAAACAAAAACATAGCAGTTGAGTTCATTTGCCATGTTGAAGTAGAACAAAGGTATCTTTTGGCTTACTGCAGATATGTAGGGATACAATTAAGTAATACATCTTTTTCCTTTACCTAGGATACTCAACATCTCACCCAATCTCAACCTGAAAATGATTCATACACTAAGGAACAACCTTTCAAATCCGCACTAGAATTTCCTGTCAACTCTCCAAACTCAAGTAAGAATTATTTCATTTGTAAAAAATTGGATTTGACTAGAATATTTCCTGTGTTTCCATGTCATCTGTTCAATATCTATAAAACACAAAAACAGTCATGCAACACTTTAAAACTTTTTGGCAAAGATTCAAGCATACAAAATATTGTTGTATGATACCTAAACTTTAAACATTTTTTTTTACTTAAGGATATAAAGAATCATTAGATTTATCTAAACGCAAGTAGTTTCATACTTTTAGAAATACTGTTATTAAAAGCTAAGGAGACATGTATATTAATGGGGACAATAAGGAGTTTTTACAGTAGAGAAAATGTGTCATTTCCCCCTATTTTTTCTTACAGACTCTATGAAAAATATATCCTTAATCGAATCAGCTGCTGCTTTCTCTTCTAAGCCATCACCCACATGCTTGCTGGAGAAAATTGATGTCATAACAGGGGAGGAAGCTGAACATAATGTGTTGAAGGTCTGTATATCACACATTGCTCTTTCTGGCACCACTTACATACACGAAACCAAATTTCTATCAGCAGGAACACCTTTAAAACTAAAGGCAGAAATATAGCTTTCATGAAGCCTGAGCTGCTTAACTAAACATGCTAGACACTTCCAAAGATTAAGCCAATATTTTGTTGTATTCTTATGTTCGTATGTGTAATTTTCAGGAAAATGTGTTACTGGGTTTACAACCATTCACATTAGTCTCTTAGAAAGAAGACAGCCAGGAAGCCTGTCTTAAAATAACTTCGAACCTATGTTTTATACTTTACATGCCTGCTTTTATAATCAGTGCTATTATTGTATGATTTAAAAGTTCTACTTACACTGGATGTTTTTAAATGATGACAAGATGAATAGTTCAAGATAAATTTTAAAAATCTGGTTTTCTTTGAAAAGTTCTTTTAAATAAGTTCTGAATTTCATATAAAGCAAGAATGTCACAGATGTAGTATAGAGTATTATGCATAGGATTTGAATGTTGAGTGGCATAGCTATTAGCCTAGACACATGAAATATAATTACGACAAGGTAGTCATTTTTCAACAAGGTGCGGATTTCCCTTTCTTTCTATCCGTCTGCTTTTACCCCCAGGTGTCTCCATTTGTCTTCTCTCCTCCCATGGTTTACTGATACATTTACTATACAAGTGTGCTTCAAAGCATAATTCTCAGATCGGGTTTAACCACAATTAATTGAAGTAACTGCTAGGGGTGAGGCCCTGGCATGCTCTATTTTAAACAAGTCATATGTGATTCTTTTACACAGTAATATTTAATGCTAGTAAGCATTAAGTTATAGTACGGTACTCCATGGTACCACATCCCAGTTCTGATGCTGTATTCTTTGAAAATTTTTAGGCATACAAATAGTTGCACTATTCCTTTACTTACAAATAAGTTATTTAACTCAAATAACATTAAATTTCATTTAAAACTTGGTACATATACATATATTTTAAGTGGAAAAGCAAGATGCAGAAAGTATGTATCATACTCTACTGCGTATAGAAAAAATAGGGGACATAGGTGCTGACATGTATATAAATACAAAGATCTCTGGAAGGATAAACAAAATATTAGCAATAGCAATCATCTGTTGCAGGGGTAGAGATCGACAGATGAAGAACAAAGTTTGGGAAAGACTTTTCATTTTGTACATCTTTTTGCTTTTTGATATTTGAACTCTTCAAAAATTGTATGTTTTAAAAGTTAAATAAATTTTTTAAGATGGTTTAAAAATCATTAACCAAGGTTATTCTGGTAAAATCAGACAAATAAAAGTGTTGTAGCACAGGAAGAAATCACTTTAAAATAAATTTTTATATATTTGACATTTTAAAAAATTGTCCTTTTAGATCCACTGCAAGCTTTTTATATTCAACAAAACAACACAGTCCTGGATTGAAAGGGGCAGAGGAGCTTTGAGGCTGAATGACACAGCAAGCAGTAACTGTGGAACATTCCAGTCAAGACTAAGTAAGGAGTCATTTTTTAAAGCAACTCACTATTTCTCAGGGTAAAATTTCCAATAGCTACACATCATTTTCTAGAGATGTGTTATAAAATAGTCAACAAATCAGACTGTTAAAAACAATATTGTTTAATGTGCTAGTGGAACTTCCCGGTTAGAGCAGGCTCTGATATCAGACTACACAGGTTCGGTTCTGCCTCTGTCGCTGACTAATTGGTGACCTTGGACAAGTTACTCAATCTCTCCGTGCCCTAGTTACATCAGTTTAAAATAGGGATAATAGTACTCCATGACTTATTGAGCAATTGAGAGAATTCAGTGAGATAAAGCACCTATGACAGAGCCCAGCACACACCTGAATAATAATCTCAGTATTATTCGAAGCAATATGAAGATATTTTTAAAGGGAAAATGGTTTTTCTTAGAGGATATTTGCCCTATAGTTTATTCTTGGTGCTCTAAACATGCTGTGTGGGTTGAGATGAAAAGTCAGTTTCCAAGGAGATCAAGGTGTGTGGTTATTGAATCCTGTGTGTGGTTACTGACATCCATAGTGATGGTAAGAATCTGGAGTCAGTCAAACTGAGAGATTCTCAAAGTTTTTGGCATCTGAAAAGACATCCTGGGCATTGTTCAGAGGCCCAAACCGAAAGTGAGACTCGACAGAGATCTGGGCGGGGTGGGTAGATTTAGTGGTCAACATTGGGCAATCAAAGCTGTGGAAGGAACCTCTGAAAGAAACGGGATCCATATATATGGATGTTTATTGAGTTTCAGATATCAAGCTCACGAAACCAGTAAGGAATAGAATTCAGACTGCAAGAATAGGAACCACGTTTCAGTTCTTTTTAAATTTTGTTTTTAGTGTTTATTTTTGAGACAGAGAGAGACACAGCATGAGTGGGGGAGGAGCAGAGAGAGAGGGAGACACAGAATTCAAAGCAGGCTCCAGGCTCTGAGCTGTCAGCACAGAGCCCAACGTGGGGCTCGAACTCATGGACCGTGAGATCATTACCTAACCCATAGTCAGACGCTCAATGGACTGAGCCACCCAGGCGCCCCATGTTTCAGTTCTATAACTGGCAAACAGGTTTCTAAATAACCCAGCCAAGTATTATTCCCAAGGCAGGTGCTAGTTGTTTTCTACTCTTGTTCAATGCCACTCTTTCCACTGCCTGTCAAAATTTGTGATGCATGGTATTTACACTGCTATGTAACCTGATTTTACATTTTACGTAGTATATACCATAACCACCTTTCTACATCTACAGTAATGATCTTTCTTCAGTATTCTTAATGGATTCATAATATTATTTTGAATAGCCATGTCATCACTTATTTAGGTAATTCCATTTTTTGAATGCTTAAAGTTTTTCCCCATTTTGGATAAATATTCTTCAGACCACTAGGTCCTCAAAGGCATTCTAAAATTTTAATCATTTATTTTTTTATTTTTTATTTATTTATTTTTTAATGTTTATTTAATTTTTGAGATACAGAGCATGAGTGGGGGAGGAGCAGAGAGAGAGGGAGACAGAATCCAAAGCAGGCTCCAGGCTCTGAGCTGTCAGCACAGAGCCTGATGCGGGGCTCGAACCCACGAACTGTGAGATCATGACCTGAGCCGAAGTCGGACGCTTAACCAACTGAGCCACCCAGGCGCCCCAATCATTTCTTAATAGTATAGTAAAAAAATAGTTCCAGCTTTTAAGCTAAAAACAGTCTTCCAACATAATAAAGCCAATTTGAAAACCAACTTATAATCAAGACAAATTATAACTTAATAATGAAAATACAGTCTGAAAAACAACAACAAGATTTACTTCCCTTTCAAAAATGGCAAGTTCCCAGGAAGGTTAAGGAATCAGCTATTCTGTAGTCTTATATATTCACCTTCCTGTTTTAGTTATGCGCAATCAAGGCAGCCTGAGGCTGATTCTCAATAGCAAACTCTGGGCTCAAATGGAGATTCAAAGAGCGAACCACAAAAATTTACGAATAACAGCTACTGATTTAGAAGACTATAACATCAAAGTGTTTTTAATTCAGGTAAGTAACAAATCTCAGTGATAGAGGATTATCCTACTCTATTTATAGATCTCTGCAATTGCTATTTTTTTTCTGCCGTATTATAATAACTTGCACCACTGGCAAAAAAAAAAAATCAGCCATTTATTTTGGTTGTTTACAGTTTAATATGAGACCTAAATTTTAAATGAAATTTACAGATTAACACCAAAATCTATAGTAATCAATTGGCATGTGTCCTAAGACATTTGTATTGATATATGCTTCAAACCTTCACATTTTTTTTTACCATTGAAATTATGTCAACAATCTTACAACTTTACCAAAGGGACCATTGTCAAGATTGGCTCCTAGGAGTCCAGTGGAATACACAGCCCAGTGCTTACACTGAATGCTGACACTGAGAAGGCTTTGAGAGCACTGGAAAGGAACCCCTGAGAAATGGAAAAACACAAGGCTAATAAGTTAAAACAACCAGTCCACCAGCAAATTCCAATTCTGGACATGAGTCAGTTGCCAAGGTAACAGGATGGGAGCACAGCTTTAGCTCTTCCTGGCAGCAGGAATGCTTGCCCTCAAATACAAAATCCAGGCACAAGAGAGAGAGAAAGCTGGCAGGGATAAGTCTAGAAAAAAAGGCTAGGTTTCCCACATGAGCCGAGACCCAGAAGACTGGAGAAGACCGTGTACTTACGTGACTCAGGCAGAAAGCAACAATGCAAGTAAATAAACTTCCATACAGTAATGGAAAAAAAGTTGGCAAGTGCCCAGTGGTGAAAAACCAAAGGTTTTATTCACTACCAGTACGTACATTGTTAGGTATATGTGATATTGAGTATTATGATGTTAGAGTAAGATAATGCCCAAACTCTGTTTACCATTCAGGGAGACAATACTTAATACTCTGCCAGGCCAGATCACCTGGCTTTGAGTGAGTTAAGCAGGCTACGGCCACTACCGCTGAGACTGGCACCATTAGCTGTGACAAGATTCTGCCGTTCAGCGTCTGACCCGCGCTGACTCTGTAAATTGTAGTCTATTTCCTAAATAAACTAAATTTAGTTTGCTAAATGCAAATAAAAATCACCCCAAATTCCATTCCCAGAGATGGTCTCTATTAACATTTTTGTCATTTCAGCGTACATGTGTGTGTGTACATATGTATAAAGTGTGCCAACCGTATGATCTTCAGGCAGGTCGTGTAGATTCCTTAACTTGAATTTACTAATCTGCCCAATAAAGATGTGATGATACACTTTCTAAAATGGTTGGCTAGATTAGATAGCTCATATTCGATTATGAAGTACACATATGTAACCTTTTCACTGATCAATAAAAATGAGTGTTTTCATGTCATTAAAGAGTAGTTCCTTCTTCAAAATTTCTTTTAACAGGTGAAGAGAATTCTATTCTGCACCACAATTTATTCCATTAATCCTGCTTTGTTAAATACTTATGTAATTTGTCATCTTTCACTATTATAAATTCTACAAGAAAGATGTGAGGAATTCTCTTTGTACATGTGTGTTAATTTTCTTGGGAAAAGGCTTTGACTTGTCTTGGCAAATTTCTCCTTGGAAAGACTGAACCAGTTTTCATTCTTTTTTTTTTTTTTTTTGGTTTGTTTAATTTTTTAATGTTTATTTATTTGAGAGAGAGAGAGACAGAGAGAGCACGAGTTGGGGAGGGGCAGAGAGAGAGCGAGACACAGAACCCCAAGCAAGCTCCAGGATCTGAGCTGTCAGCACAGAGCTTGACGCGGGACCCGAACCCACGAATCACAAGATCATGACCCAAACAAAAGTCAGACTCTCAACCGACTGAGCCACCCAGGTGGCCCTGAACCAGTCTTCATTCTTGCCAACATTTTCTTTTGGTAATTCCTGGGAATTATTATTATTTTTTTTTAAGCTTTGAGAATTTGTTATTCGAAAAATAGGTCATTATGATTTTATTTTTAGCTTCTTTTCTGAATTTCTTGAATGAATATATCTGAATGAATTTAGCCAAAGGCAACATATTGACTAGTGAAAGGCATATTTAAATTTTAATGTTAGAAAGTCAAGGTGGCAGAGTAGCATTTATACTTTAAATACTTTCAATATTTATTACATATTAAAGAAAAATGACATATTTGCACATAAAGTACAACGTTAAATCAGTCAAGAGTCAACATTTATTTATTCAACACCCTCTATAGATTATTTAGCATAATATGAGAAACAAAAATGTTTTATTTAATTGATAGTTTTTGCCCCAAAGTAATTAAGGGAACTTAAGAACACACAAATGAAAAAAATATAATTGAAGACCCTTCTCCCAAACGGTTGGCATGTAGTTCGTTCTTGCTTTGAGAAGTTTGATAGCTTCCTGGAGTGTTAGCAAAGAGAATAATTTACCTACATTCTTTTTGATATTGTGAAAAGATACAAAAATGTAAACCACTGCCACGTTGCCTTAAAAGAGCACTGACTCTGATGACAAGGATCTGGGATTCGAGCCCAGCAGCTTTGCTGACTAGCTATGTAAACGCAGACAAGTCACTGTACCTTTCTGAGCCACATCTCATCTGTAAAGGGATGTGGGAAGTAAGTATAAACCGAATACTTGTGCTAAGTGCTTTTGCTAATATAAATGGAATAAATAACTAACTCACAGTTTTATTGTAAGGATTGAATAAAAAAAGAATGTAGTAACTGTAAATGTTAAACAGATGTGATTGTTACCATCATTTTTTATATTAACAGCAACCATTAAAAACAGCGTACAGAAGTACTGAAAGCAAAGATTTATGATGTGTTTATGATACAATACCATAAGGGTGGCTCAGGGGCGCAATGGACAGTGGACTGACTTCTACGATGCAGTATTATGGCCTGCTCTAACGAGCTCTGCTTTTCCACAGAGCTGTGAGGCTTGTTGGGATAGCTAAACAAAGTGATTTAAAGGAAGTGGAGGTCTTTTATTCACCCAGCCCTACAATTTTCTACAGTGTATAATAGTGGAGGAGGGATAGCCTTGAATGCAAGTAGAAATTTTAAATCACAAAATTTCATTTCCCAGTTTAAAATGCACAAATGGGGACCTGTTAAAAATTACTCACTTTTGGATTCAATTTGGTTAAGATGAATGGTTCAAGATTAAATTATCCTTTAATTTTTAGAGTTATTTATATCCTAGATTTATGCCATATAATTCCTTGTTACTAATAGTGAAAGATTAAAACATCTCTAAAATGTGGCTATTATTAAGTTATTTATATTCTTAATTTTCCTCACGCAGGCCAGTGCCAAAGATACTGGATATCTGTATGCAGCAATACATCATCGGCTTGTTGCACTTCGAAGCTTTGATAAACAGAAAGACGTAAATCAAGCTGAAAGCCAGTCGGAAACAATCCTCCAACAATTAAACGGTGAAAGCTGTGATGAGGATGAGGATGACTTCATCCAAGCAACTAAGAATAGATCAGGTAAGTAACTTTTATTTTGTTAGGTCAGAGCTTTAAGAAAAAAAATCTTCTGCACAATCCTAATATATGAAATAGTTTTTTTTTTTTTTTAAGTGGAACTGATATATTTAAAGTGGATGAAGGGGCGCCTGGGTAGCTCTCAATTTCATCTCAGGTCATGATCCCAGGGTCATGAGATCGAGCCCTATGTTGGGCTCTCTGCTGAGTGTGGAGTCTGTCTGGGATTCTCTCTCACTCTCATTCTCTCTCTTTCTCTCTCTCCATCTCACCCCCTCTCTCTCTCCCTCTGCCCCTCTTCCTTGCTCTGTAAAATAAAAAAATAAAATAAAGAATTTAAAAAATTTTTATAAAAAAATAAAGTGAATGGGAATTAGAGTCCTAGCTTTTTGGATCAGAGGAGTGAGCTTGAAAGTCACTGTCTTCTCTATGTGGCCTCCATTAGGATTTTACCAAAAGTCATCCTCATTTTGATGCTTGTATGTCACTTGCGCATAAACTTAATAAAAATACCATAAAGTATTACACTGATACACTGAAACTAACCATTTATTCATATTTCTCTTCATCTGTTCTCATTTTCCTATTATTGGCTATAGTAGAAGAAATTATAAATACATCAAAAATGTAATAAACACATTACAGTGGATCCATCAGGAAAATCTGTCTTGAAACACTGAAACTCCTATTTATCTCCTTTTTGGAATTTGCTTTATTCTTAAGGACCTTTTTTGTGTAGGCCAAAAAGTACTATTTTTGTTGTTGTGTCAGGATTCAAGAATGGAGCAAGGTTAAAGTAAAACCAGTAGTTATCAGATTTTTAGGTTTCAGTGCTTGTCCTGATGAATAGATTTAAAACAAAAATATGATTAATTTTGGAGAAAAAGATTGTCTAGGAAATAATAAGTCCAGTTTTGTTATATAAATGGAGCCAACTATTTTCAGTAATAGTTTCATTTAGGCCTGAATTCTGTTCTAGAGAGAACTGAGTAACACACTTACAAAGCATTTTTCCAAATTTTAATTATTTTAAATCCTAAAGGTAACTTAATCATATATAATTTAAGAATCTATCAAAGCACATGTACAAAACTTGATGAAATATCTTCCTTTGCCTAATACTAAAAATGTAATCAAAATGTACAAAACATGCAGATCAGGGGGTGCCTGGGTGGCGCAGTTAGTTAAGCATCCGGCTTTGGCTCAGGTCATGATCGCACGGTTCATGAGTTTGAGCCCCACATTGGGCTGTGTGCTGACAGCTCGGAGCCTGGATCCTGCTTTGGATTCTGTGTCTTCCTCTCTCTCTGCCCCTCCCCTCCTCATGCTCTGTCTCTCTCTCTCAATAATAAGCATTAAAAAAAATTTTTAAATATATGCATATCAGGATTATAAATTGACTCAGTGAGCCAGAGAAATAAGTGGATATAATTTTTCTTGTCACTATTAAACAAATGGTTTATTTTTCAAAATGTTTGAAATGTATAAATAAAATTATCTTTTATAATGTATAAATAAAATTATATTTTATAATGTTTATATTGTCAATAATAAAATGGGGTCTATTGGAAAATGAATAGATATCCATTAGAAATGTTAACATGAAATAAGGATTAAGTGGCAAAATTCTCTCATCGACAAAAGTCACATTTATGAAATCTGTATTTTATTATTTTCCATTTTAGGGAAGAGTAATATACAACTATCTTCACACAAAATGAGAAACAATGGAAATAATGGAAAATAAATGTCATCCGAACCCCCCTACCTCTACCATTTTTCCCTTTTCACTTAGTACTTTCTCTAAAAGGTGACGCATACAAATGCTAAATGGTCATGAAAGCAATAAAAAGTCTATTTTTTAAACTTTGTTGCCCACGAATTAAGGAAGGGTTTAGTTATCTGAAATATCATGTTTAAAATTAGCAAAATTTCCAAATGTTACGTATAAAATGTAAATTCTATACTTTGTATTTCTTCACCTGTAAGTATATTCATGTATATTCATGTTCATTTGTGTTCAATATTAAATCTAATCTTAATGTAACATTTTCTAATATTTTAAATTTATACCACAGATCCTTCTAGGTGGACCCACAGACAGTCGGTTGCCTGTTCATGAGCACTATCTGCTGTAAATGTGACAATATCTACAAAAAGATTGGTCACCTTCCTGAAAATAAACCATCTTAACTAAAGGAGAAGATCCTATTCATCCCTTGAAGAGTTTTTATAGCAAAGTTCATAAAATATAATTTGTTTCAATTAAAAATTTTCTCTTATGTAGTCTAATAATTGCAAGGTTTTACATTTTGATTATTGTGGAGAAAATGACAGACTTAAGAAATGCATGGATTTAGAAAATTCAAAATTTATCATTTTTGAAAAAGCTAATTTAGAATAGGATTTGATAACTAATTTGGACTATTCATCACATTGGTGGATATCATATTTAAAATAAATTGCTGGATTTGATAAATATCTAACTAAGATATTTATTTTTCCAGTCATACATTGTCTGGTCATAAAACAAATATTTTAAAGATTTCCAGTCATTTCTTCCAAAACACTGTAACTGTATGCTAACATTTGATTAAGTCATGTTTCTCTTCTGTGAAATGAGTATTTTCATTTAACCTTTGGATTTACTAATACTATAAGATTATATATTCATGGTATAAATTTCTTTAAATTTAGTATTGTTCTTGGACCTGTATCCATTGTACCTTGTATATGCTTGACTCCAGGTCAGCATCCAATAGTTGTTGAAGGGATGAACAAAATACATTACCTATGTAACAAAACAGTAAGTATACAAAAAGTAAAATATGTTAACTTGTTCTTTGCTTTATGTAATTAAATTGTCATTAATATTTTATGGGTGTAGCTATATAGAGAGCTTTTTTATATATATACATACATATAGCCAAATAAACCTTTCCTTTCTAAAAAAATGTTTATTTATTGGGCCACCTGGGTGACTCAGTGGGTTAAATATCTGTCTTTTGATCCCGGCTCATGATCTCACAGTTCGTGAGTTCGAGCCCCGCATCGGGCTCTCTGCTGTCAGCGCGGCACCTGCTTTGGAATCTTTGCCCCTTCTCCCTCTCCCTTCCCCCCTCGAAAACAATTAAACAAATGTTTATTTAATAATAAACAAAATTTGTTTAAATAAATAAATAAAATAATAAATAATTATTAATATAAAATAAAATTTTATTTTTGAGAGAGAGAGACAGAGTGCTGAGCAGAGGAGGGGCAGAGAAAGAGGGAAAGAGCCAGGCAGACTCTGTACTATCAGCACAGAGACCAACACAGGGCTCGGACGCATGAACTGGGAGATTGTGACCTGAGCCGAAATCAAGAGTCTGATGCTCAACTGGGGCTCAGCTGGGACCACCCAGGCACCCCCAAATGGTACCATAATAGTGGTAGACCGTAATAATCATGCAACAGAGTTTTGACGCTCCTCTTTTAAGCTTTGTCTCAGAGACACTTCATGAGTTACACACAAGAAAGTAGACTCAGCGCTTCCAGCAATACTTCATTTTTCAATCAAGTTTGATTACCCCATGACTTCAAAATGACTTTTGATCATGGCTTCTAAATATTCCCTTGTTAGAGGCATCTTATTCTTTTTGGGCTACCATAACAAAATATCACAGATTGTGTAGCTTAAACAACAGAAATTTCTTTCTCATAGTTTTAGAGTCTGAGAAGTCAAAGATCAAAAGGCCAACAAAATAGGTTTCATTCTGAGGCTTCTGCTCTTGGTTATAGGTTCCTATCATTTCCCTGTGTGCTCACAGGATCTCTTTGTGAGACACAGGCAGAGAGAGAGCAAGCTCTCTAGTGGCTCTTCCTATACACCAGTCTCAATGGACCAGGGCCCTTCCCTCATAAACTTGTCTAACTGTAATTATCCCCTAAGGCCTCATCTCCAAATTCCATCCCATTGGGTATTAGGGCTTCAACAGAGACATTTGGGGGAGAACATAAACATTCAGGCTATAAGTAGGAAATAAGATTTACAATTCCAAAATGATTTATGAAAAGTTTTTGAACAATAACAACATATCTGGAATAATGGGTCTAATTTCACTAAACACTACGTTGAAAAACATTCAGTTGGATGTAGACAAGTGAATACACATTTTTTCAAAGCTATATTATTTTGTCATAATACCTTTTATAGTAATAAAAGCAATTATATAGAGATACACAGAGATATAGTCAAACCTGAGCTAATGCCTGAAAGTCTAGTTTGGCATATGAAAGTTGAATTAACTCTTTTAGACCATAATTTGGCTTAGTATATAAATTGTTCAGAGTTTCGTTCTTTCCCTATAACTGAGTATAGCTTAGTGAAAAAGTTAGCTACTTAGAGAGGCCCATTAATTTTTCTGGGGACTATGGAAGAAATATAGCATCCTTTACTTCTAAATTAAGCAATGATTCAGGAAATGGGAAAGAAATAGTTAATGTGAGAGAGAGAAATAGAGAAAAGATAGAGAGAAGGAGGGAAAAAAATCAAAGTATATCTCTAGCATAAAAGAATAAAAAGAATGGAAAAACAAATTTTAAAGTTGGTTGGGTCTTTTCTACCCTAAAAAGTGCCTCTGATGCAGAACATAGTCAGTGAAAATTTTTCTTCAGAAGCTAACATAAACAGGAAGACATCTGGGGAAGAAATTAAAGAACTGGTTCTCTTTTCCTGTAAGATCTTAGCTGACATGGGAACGTTGTGATTGCACTAAATTGTTAAAGTAAAAGCAGAGAACAGGGATCTTTATCTTCCTGACATGCTCATTCTTGCCTTCACTTTAGGGTGGAGATAGAGCAATACTTTCTCAATGCCTCAAACATTTTAATATAATTTGAATTCATTCTTTCTGTCTGTGATTTCCCTTGTACTTCTCTGCATACACCAAGCAAAAAAAAATTAGATTACTTCAATTACACAGCTATACATTAATGCCAGTGCAACAGAATCAAAAATAGTATTAGAATATCGGGAAAGCAGAGAAAGAGTGGAAATTTCTGGATTATGACATGGATACTAACAGCAGAAACATGGTATTTACCGTATGACTTTCAAATCATTTTCTCTCCACCCTACTATTCCTTCTTACAATCTTTTTGGAAATATTTAGTACTATTTTGGAGGGGATAATAGAAGTAGAAACATCTTATAGTTTCTCTTTGTCCTACATCTTTATCTAACTTCCTTTTTGGATTTTCTACATACTTTGACCTCTCTTTAATATGAAGAGATCATCATACAATGATAATCATTTTCATAAGTTATTAGGTAGGTGATTTCAAAGCAAACATCTTCCTAGATTTTGATAGAATCTGCATTTATTAAAATTTACTTAAATATTTCCCAAATATACTGATATATATTTAACATTATATCTAATTATATATCTTATATCCAAAATAAACTTAACATTCTCCTCTTTCAACAGGACGTTAGACTTTACTAAGTTATTCAGCTCAATTATGGACCGTCAAAAGGTTCTTTCTTTAAAGTATTATTTTACATCCATTACTGCCAAAGCCAGAAACCCTCTGATCCCAAGGACCAATAACCTATACAAGTCTTAGAGTATGTGGATGCCATTTGAGAAAAGGGGCGGGGTGTATACCTTTCACAGAGTCCGAACGTACATGAAGTGAGTTGGAGGGGATTTAGGGATTGGGAAGGATGCATCGTAAACTTTGTAAATCCTCAAATTGTGAATATCACAATGACATATAATTTTTCCTGTAAAATATTGAGAACAAGTAAGCTTCTTGAGATGCGTTTCCCAGGTGGGTGGGTAAGCTCACTCTAGAAAAGTACACCAGCACTGCCATAGATGGGGTTTGAGTTTGAAACTCAATAACACTACAGATTATTTTAGTAGTTTGAGGGTACTGAAACTCATATTAAATTCATGAACACAAGCACTTTTGTTCGTTTTGCAATGAATAGATCACACCCACAGTACTGCATGATTTTTGACATCTGACATGGAGTGGACACACTGGAATACATGAACATATTTAAAATTTCTAAGATGATATTTAGAAACTGTGGCATTGGAGAAGTTACTGAAATAACTGAGAATGTTTAGCCTAATAAAGACTTGATATAATAGCTTTCAAACAATTTAGAAAATTGGCAAAAATTCTTAATTTCTGCCAATCTAGTGGCTATGAAAGACTATTTCAGTGAAATTACCCTAATTTGTATTTTTCTGATTTCTAATAAGGTTGAATATATTTCAGATATTTATTCTCTGCTTGTTTCTTCTAAGAAATTCCTGTTCATAAATAATATTTGCAAAGGTAGGCATGTCATCTTCCCCTGTTAGTGGCTTCTTAGCAAATACAGGATAAAAGCCAAGTTCCTAAGCATGGCTATAACACCTTCCAAGTCTTTCTCCCATTTGTCTTTTATAATAATCTGCCTCTCTAGCCTCACCTCTCACTGTTGTTTGCCTCCCTCTAAATGCTCTAGAAACTCAGAACTGCTATTTCATTCTCCGTATTTTTGCTCATGCTGTTTCCTCAATAGAAATCCTTACTATAACAAAGTGTTGGCGTAGTGAGAACAGAAAGGACCTTGAGGATATTCAAGTTATAAATGAGTAACTCACATCCCACAGAAGTTAAGAGATGTGCTTAAATTTCCACTACGTCCCTATTGGCACCCGCTGTGAGGTAAGGTTCCTGGCCAGGAGGGGTCAGTGACCTACTAAAAGTAGACATCTAGGGCACCTGGGTGACTCAGTTGACTAAGTGTCTGACTCTTGATTTTGACTCAGGTCATGATATCACAGTTTGTGAGTCTGAGCCCCACGTTGGGCTCTGCGCTGACAGTGTGAAACCTGTTTGAGATTATCTCTCCCTCTTTTTCTGCCCCCTCCCGTATGCTTTCCCTCTTGAAAAAATAAATAAACACTAAAAAATACTTTGGGGCTCTTGAATAGCTCAGTTAAATGCCCGACTTTGGCTCAGATCATGGTTTCGCCATTCATGAGTTCGAACCCTGCATGGTGCTCTCTGTACTGGCAGCTCAGAGCCTGGAGCCTGCTTCAAATTCTGTTTCTCCCTCTCTCTCTCTCTGCCCCTTCCCTGCTCATGCCCTCTCTCTCTTTCTCTCTCTCTCGAAAATAAACATTAAAAAAATACTTTAAAAGTAGATATCTGTCAAGACTCCATTGTGTACTTCCTAATTATATAGTACCTGGCACACAGTACGGACTCCATAAATACTCAGTGAACCCATGAATAAATGGGTGGTGGCTGCTAGCTGAAAAGGAAGAGTACAGATTCAGAATCAATTTGGGCTTGATGGAACCTTGGTGCCACTCTAGTTCAATACCCTCATTTTACGGATGAGGAATCTGAGGCCCAGAAAGAGTAACCTTCCCAAAGTCCATAGACTAGTTATTGATAGTGCTAGGACTATACAGAAGCAAAGAGAGAGCCACAGCAAGTGGATCTGAGGAGCAGAAGGGATAACAGCTGGATGTGGACAGCCATCTGACTCTCCCCTTACAATCGGAACATTTTCTTTCACTTCCATTACCACTACCTCAACCCCGGGGCATGTGTAACTATTCCAACAGTGCCAAGTCTCCTTCCTCCTCTTGCCTCCCAATCCACTCAACAAGTCCCAAGCCAGATCAACAGTTCTCAAACGTTGTTTTCAGGACTCACTTCTTTCCAGTTAAAAGCTTTCAAAAGGCTAGCTACTGCCTATAGAATAAAGTCCAAATTACCAACATTCTTAAGCTTTCTCTCTTGTCCTATCTACTTTTTCAACCTTATCTCCCCATCCAGAAATGCTTCACTTGGCCAGATTCCTCTACCCACTATCCTCTAATTTCCTCAAAGGTTACCTGTCTTCCTCTAGACTGATAAGTTTTTTGGTTGTCAGCAGGGGCTGTAACTTGTGCAGACCCACAGGCGCCATGCTTACGTGGGCCTGGCACCCAGCTTACTGCTGTCTTGAAATTCTTAATTTCTGCACAAGAAGCTCTCATTTTGATTTTGCACTAGGCCCCGCAAATTGTGCACATGGTCCTTGGTCAGTTTCCTCGGCCCCCAGCCCAGAGTTGGTCATATCGGCCATCTCACCAGACTTAGTTGAACGAAGGAATAAAGACTGCAATCTTATGTGCTATGATGAAATAGTTTTCTATGGTCTGGTCAAGGGCAATAACGAAGCCCAGGTGAGGAGGTGCCTACAGACACCTGCTCTCCCGCCAGGCGCTCAAAACCCCACCCGCAGTCCACCGCGCCGCTTCAGACCGGTTCCAGCTGGATTCTTAAGGTAGCTCAATCGCCAAATAGAATTCCAGCCCTTCTTCAGGCCGCAGCCAATCCCTGCAGCGCCTCAGGCTCAGAACCCGCAGCGGGCTCTGATTGGCTCACAGAGTTGGGGGCGGGCGTGTGGGTTTGGTGCCCACCCAGGGAAGGGGGTGGAGCTGGAGGCAGGTCCCCGGGCGTCGTAGCGGCCACTGCGCAGGCGTGGGTGGAAACGGATACACAAACAAACAAAACCCACCATCCTGGGGCCTCTAGCTCTTCCCCGCCCACCTTTCCCTGCTCAGACTCTCTTTTCTCCTAGACGCCGGACTTTCCCCGCCCCCGTCAACGTCTGGGCACGTCCCCCTCGCGGCGCGGGCCACGCACTGTAGTGCACTTAACCTCTGCCCGCCCGGCGCGGAGTTAGAGGCCGGGGCTGCGCGGGTGGCGCGCACTGCTGGTGGCGGGAGCCCGGGCCTGCAGCCCCGCCGGGCTGAGGATGACTTGCTACCGAGGCTTCCTGCTGGGCAGCTGTCGGCGTGTGGCAGGCGGCCGGGCGGCGGTGCTGAGGGGGCCGGGCGCGGGAGGCCCCGCCGCGCGGCCGCGGCTCTGTGGTGACGGCGGCGGCCGGCGACACCTGGGGCAGGGGCAGCCGCGCGAGCTGGCGGGCTGTGGCAGCCGCCCCGACGGCGGCTTCCGCCCCTCGCGGGTGGTGGTGGTGGCTAAAACCACCCGTTACGAGTTCGAGCAGCAGCGGTACCGTTACGCGGAGCTCTCGGAGGAGGACCTGAAGCAGCTGGTGGGTCCCTGCGGCCCCAGCCGTTGTGTGTGGGCTCGGCCCCGGCTTTGTGGTGTGGCGAGACCCCTCGGGATGCCCTACCTTATCCGCTCGCTGCTCTCCACTCCCTCTGGCTTCGCTCATAGACCCCCGCCCTCTGTGTATGTGTGTGTTGGTGGGGGGGGGGGGTCACGGTAACTGCAGAGACCCCCAAGACAGGGAGGAAGACTTGAAGGGGCAGCAGGGGCTCCCAGTGGGGAAGCGTTGGGGGATTTATTTGTGCTTTCGCCAGCTCCACCCCCTGTTCTCTCTTTGGGGAATAGCAACAACAGCCCCGAGAAAGGTGGGCAGGTGGCTGAAACCGCTCCTCCCCTCCCCCCAGAAAAGGGGTTCCGGGGCGCCGCTGCGGGAGGTGGGACAGAGGGCGAAGGTACCGCGGACACACCCCCTTTTACTCTGCAGGACTGCAAGGCCTGGGATACTCCAGAAAGGCGGTCCGGGTGAGCCTTTTCCGTGATGTAACGTGGTCGTCAGACGAAGTTCTAGCAGTTTGTTTTAAAAGCACACGTGTTTTGAGTTCAGAGGTTAGCAAGGGAGAAAATTTGACCGTGAATATGTGTTATTAAGTAGAAGGAGCAAGACAGAAGGCAGGTAAACTTGGTAATTATGAAATAAAGAGCTACGTCTAGAACATAGCAGTATCTCCACAAGAGGCTGTATTTGGTATTGATACTAACATGCTTGCAGAAGTTCATAAATCCATCCAAGAAAAAAATCCCTGAGTATCCCTGTATACCTTTGGATCTCTTCCCTCTCGTTTTGGAACTTGTGATCCCATGCTCTCTATCCACCTACTTTAGGAAAAGGGAAGTGAAGATGCTACCATGAACATGGAAATCTCTAATTGTTGATATTGGGCATCAAAAGGCTCTGGAGTTACATGCCTATAACCATAATCTTGTAGAATTCTGTACAAGAGTGGACAGCTTGTTGTAAACTTCTGGTGTGGTTCGTAATCTTCAGATTTTTTTGTAATATTTTGCAGAGGTATCAAATTGAAATTGAAAATCCTCTCTGCTTAAGTAGGGAGTCTGTTTTCAGCATTAAACTTCTTGATTCTTTAACGAGTTAGTTGAGAAGGGTCCCTGCTTTCCTTTGATGGAAGTGCTAGGTGCAGGTTTGTTTTCTCTCATTTAGTGTTTGAAGATTAGTAATTTATGGAAGCCAATTGTATCTTTTAAAGTTTTTTTTTTTAATGTTTTATTATTTTTGAGACAGAGACAGAGAATGAGTGGGGGAGGGGCAGAGAGAGAGGGAGACACAGAATCTGAAGCAGGCTCCAGGTTCTGAGCTGTCAGCACAGAACCCGACTCGGGGCTCGAACTCACGGCCTGCGAGATCTTGACCTGAGCCGAAGTTGGACGCTCAACCGGCTGAGCCACCCAGGCGCCCCGAATTATATCTTTTAAAAAGCAAATCAATTAGTTTGAGTAGTAGGAAGTTGGGGTAGTTCTATTTCGCCAGGGAGTGAAATTAAGGATGAGGCAGGGAATAATAATGTCAGAAGCAAGCACGTGTTTCTGTTTGGGGAAAGAGGTGTGTCCCTTGAATTGTACTCCCAATTTTGTAAGATGTACTTTTCAGAAATTGTCAAATATATGTCTAAAGATGTTCTCTATACAATTTTATGAAAGCCTCTCACAGCGGTTTAAAATAGTACACTCCATTGGCATGTTTGGAGTGTGGGATTGGGAGTTAGGAGCTTGGGGTTCTAGGCCCAGTTTGTGCGGTTAACTTCCTATCAGTCTTTTTAACTTCTCTGGATCTGGCCTCTTGTGTGAAAATGATACCTTTTTGTAGTACTGTCCCGATTTCAAAGTGCTTTCACCTAGTTCAGTACGTGAAACAGTGGGTGGGACTAGATAGCCTCTAAAGGCTCTTTTTAGTGCCGGCATTTTGAAACTCCGGATAAGTTTTCAAGGCCTCAAGAAAATGAGTGTCCTCTGAATTAGATTAATTTTGGGACCTCTGAACTAGATTGCCACTAATCAAAACTTTTCAAATGTAGGCAGATCAGTAAGTCTTTAGAAATTGAACTACCTAGTGTACCCACTCGGAGGATCTAAAGAGAAATCTCTACTAGGTAAATATTTGTCTATTGCTAGGTAATACTGTTTGGGATAAGAAAACTTTGAGTTAAAACTTCTGTACTATAGAACACAGGGTTTTGTAATCGCAAGGCAGGGAAATAGTCGTTGTCATTTCAATTACGTGACATAGGATTACTTCCTTACTGATTTAGTTTGCTTTACCATTTATATTAAAGCCGGTATTCAGAATGGAATAGCAGTAGATGGAGTTGAGGTCAAAGAATATGGGACTGTGTAAAGTTGTTCTAAAATGGGACTCTGTAGTAGGACTGATAAGCCAGCTAATACTGTTTGCTGTTTTGCTGGGGTAAAAGATACTAAGATATATGAATAATGTGAATTGAGTACGAAGAAAGTGGCCATGTGCTTACTTTAGTCTCTGGCACCGTACCTCTGGTGTCTATAGTGTCATGGTAACCTGAAGTTTTTTTTTTATATAGTGTCATGGTAACCTGAAGTTTTTTTTTTATACCAGAGGGTTCTCTTTTGTTGTGGAGGTGGTGGTTTTGTTGCAGAATAGGTCTCTGTTAGGTTGTTAAAAATGCGAATAGAAGATGAAGGATGGATTACCAGTATAATTTTATACCCCAAAGCCTCATGGTTTTCTGACTTCCTAGAAACATAAATAAGTAGAGGAAATACTTCTTAGTTGATAAAGCATGTACAAAATAGGGTTCCATCTTTCAAACTCGGTCAAAGTTTGACTTTCAATTACTCTTTCATATTGCTTTATTTTTAATTCTTGCAATGATGTTTCCTGTGAATTTCTAGTGAAGGATTTTACCTCTCCTGGCTCATTACCTTGCAAGGGATAACTAAACTATTATTACAGTTTACTTACGTCATAAGAGATGTAGCTGTTGGCAGATGTGGAACTTTTATTTATAGGGTCCATGATACTCAACAAATTAGATCTTTAGATGAATCAGAGCTGATAGGAAAGGGTTTTAACATTGTGAATATGCTTTATTGCCAAAGAGAAGGTTTTATTGAAAACTATTTTAATATGCCAAATAAGACATGAACAATTTCCACCCTTCTCTCCCTTCACCACAACCCCCTTTAATGGTTGCCATTTTTATTTATTTATTTATTTGTTTATTTTTAAAGTTTGGGTGTGTGTAGGTGCCTGCGTGCGTGTGAGGAGGGGCAAGGAGAGAGAGAAAGAGAGCATCTCAGGCAGGCTCTGCTTTCCAGGAACTGTGAGATCATGACTTGAGCTGAAACCAAGAGTTGGACACTTAGCCAACCTAGCCACCCAGGCACCCCTACTTTTTTTTAATTATCTTTATAATGGGTTAGAATAATTTCATTTAGCAGTCCCTCTATTACAGAATTAAATTATTCGTAGTTATTACCTTCCTAGCATATTTGGAAGATCCTAACACCTTGGATTTTGTTTCCCTTAACAGTGTTTCCTGCAATTGATGGTGTAGCTTAGGTTGTAGTTCTTGGGCAGGTAATACTTTTGCCACATGGTGTGCAGTGAGCGTAGTGTATATGAATATCAAATTAAATAACATGATCTGGAGTACTTCCAAGGCTTTCTAACAGAATCTCATTCCTCTCAAATCTTTCAGATACAGACACCAGAGTGGTAAATCTAAAGTGAACATCTGGCCAATTTACTCCTCTGCTTAGAACTACTCAAAAGCTCCCCATAACCTGTAGCGTCACCCTAGGAAGTTTGTTACAATGCAGATGCCTTAACTTTAGCACCCCAAGATTCTGATTCAGTTTGTGGAGACTTCAGACTCTGCCTTTCTGAACCACACTCTCAAGGTTGCTGGCTCTGTCCGGGGGTCTTCATTTTTAACAAGCTCTCTAGGTTTGCAAGTGGTCCCCAGATCACACTTCGAGAAACACTGCTCTCTGGGAGCCTTCATGATCCTGACTTAGTATGCCAAACAAGGCCCTTCATGAACTGGCTCCTGTATACCTTTGGAGCTTCTTTTCTAACCAGTTTTTGTCTTGAACTTCATTTTCCATTAATTTCGAACTTTTAATTTTCATTAGGTGCTGTGCTGATTTAATTTTATATACTTATGGATTAGTAGTGCATTAAAATGGTTCATAATGTAAAAGGTACAGAAGAGTGTACAATGAAAAGTCTTTCTCTTATTCTTGTTACTGGGCACTCAGTGTTTGTCCCTGGAAGTAGCCAGTGTTATTGGTTTCTTTAGTTTCCTTCCAGAAATAATCTATACATACAGATCAACCCAATAAAATATTATTTTTCTTTGTCCCATCCCTTTTTACTTAGAGATAACATACTATTTAAGCTATTCTGCACGTGTTCTTTCTTTAAAATAGTATGTGTAGTAGTCCATTGCGTGCATATTTCTTAATAAAATACATTCTGTAATGAGGGCTCCTGGGGGGCTCAGGTCATGATCTTGGGTTTGTGAGTTTGAGTCCCACATTGGTCTTGCTGCTGTCAGTGCAGAGCCCGCTTTGGATCTTCTGTCCCCCTCTCTCTCTACCCCTCCCCCGCTTGCATGCATGCCCACTTTCTCTCTCTCTCTCCCCCCCAAAATAAATAAACATTAAAATACATTCTGTAATGAATAACATTTGTGTTAATTTATGTATGTGTGAATCAAGCTCTAAGATAAATACGTAAAAGTGGAATTGCTGAGTCAAAAGGCATGTATGTTTGAAATTTTATTGGGTATTGCTAAATTTCTTCACTTCGAGGCTGTACCAATGTATACCTTCACCAGCAGTAGATGAAAGTTGCTGTTATTTCTGTAAGAAGTTTATCACATTTTGGGGTCTTACCAAGCTGGGAGGTGAAAAAATGGTATTTCAGGGTGGTTTGATTTGTGTCTTTTAGTGTCTTTTCCTCTGCAGCCTCCTTTGCTTTGAAGATTCCTCCTTCCTCTGACCAGATTCCTTTGAGGTCAAGCTCCAGATGTTGCTCTCAAAGGAAGCCTTCCTTTGTCACCTTGCTGTGCCTGTCTTTGGCCACCAAGGTTGTGTTAGGTATTCTTCACTGTATCTTCCCAATACTTACATATTTGAGCTTTCCACCTTGGAGTATAATCTGATTATTTTCTTCTCTAGACTTCAGGGCAAGGACTGCATCTTATTCATCATCCTCTCCACCTTCCCATCCCCACCAAAAAAGGTAGTAAAATGCTTGACTTTTTAAAAATTACTTTTAGTTCTTTTCTCTTGGAGGCTTCCAGTCCAGGGCCTCATTTCCAGCTATCATTCTTCCCAAAGATGGTAGCTGCCGAAATCTTAAGATAGAGATTACCAACATGAGTTTCCTGAAAGAGGCTTCATGTGTTAGAGAAACATGAGCCTAAACAAAACAGGATTTTTATTTGACCATGGGATTTTGGGAGGGGGACAGAAAACTCGTCAAATTTTGTGTGACACAACTTGGAAAATCGAGGCTTATGTTATACTCCTTCTCATAAATATTTGTCGTTAAATAGGAGACCCTGAAAGATGTAAAAGGGTTGAATATTACGATAGCTGAAATTCCACCATTGACGTAATCATTGACCAATGTGCTTTGGCCCTGATTTTCAGCCTTTTCTGTATCAGGATTACCTGGGGGAAGTTTTAAAAACTACAAATATGTGGCTAGCCATGAGACTGTAAATAACATAATTTCTTACTGCGATCACTTTTCCTGTGTTTTTGTTATATTAATTAAGTTTTGAGTAAAAAAAGTGTATATCAATGCACATTAGTATCTTCTTAGCTAGTAAGTATAAGTTAACTTTATTTTTCACTGTCACTGATCTTTGTAACAGAAATGTGTATTTCAAAATACTGCCAAATGTGCCAGTTATTTCAGGCCTTGGGAAAGTTCATTATGATGTGAATTGTGCAGGAAATTAGACCAACCTCCATAAGACATTTGCATTCAAGGAGAGGTTAGTCAATTGGCTTTCTTCTTCCTAACTAAAAGTTGGTAGAATTAGGACATAGGAACAAAATAGTTCTTGGCCTATGTAACTTAATCATTAAAATTAAGGCTTAGTGCCCTAATAAGTATTTACAGTTCTCAAGGAAGACTGAAATCTATAGCTAATGTAGGGATCTCAGAAGTCTCTAGTGGACAAGTCTTGGATTAAGAGCAAGAGATCTGAGTTTGGATACTGGCACCAGTCTATTAGCTTCGTAAACTGGATCAAGTAACTTAATCTCTATTTATCAGCCTCTTTGATTTTGAAATAGGAATACTACTACTACTACTACTACTACTAATAATAATAATAATAATGTCTGCTTTTCCTTGTTCACAAATTTTTAGGAAGAGCAAATTAATCTATAATTTACATAATTTAAAGCAGCATAATTATGATTTTTTAGCCACAATAATGATCATTAGGTAAATGTCACAATTTATTAAATTTTGTCCCAAAATGGTACTCATTTGGTCACTCCAAATTGGTTCCTTTTAAAACAGACCGCTAAAGTAACTGAAGGTTTATTGAATTTAACTCTTGCTCATGTAGTTTTTTTTTTTTAAGCCAATTTCATGGAGGAAGTGATAGTTTTGAATTTTTTACTTTCTTCTAAGAAGTATTTTTGTGAGGCTCCTGGGTGGCTCAGTCAGTTGAGTGTCCAACTCTTGATTTTGGCCGAGGTCATGATCCCAGGATCGTGGCATCAAGTCCCATGTTGGTTTCTGTGCTGAGTGTGGAAACTGCTTAAGATTCTCTCTGCCCCTCTCTCCTGTCGCACTCTCTCTTAAAAAAAAAGTATTTTTTTGTAATGGAGAAAATAATTATAAAAATTATGATCTTTAAAAATGCTTGATTACAGTGTCACTGTTGCCAACATTCATGAATTTTGCTGGTTAACTTGTTTAAAATGTCACCTGTTCATTGAGCACTTGCTATGTACTGGGCATCCTGCTAAGTTCTGGGCAACCACAGGTGAATAAAAAGGGTTCCCAAATGTATGGAGAAAATGTATTAAATTGTGTTACAACTGTTTATAAGTGGTCCATGGGAATACAGAGAAGGGAGGAAGTAATTTGGTGAAGGCAAGAATGAAAGGGAAAAAGATGATCTTTGGATTTTTTTCAACTTTTAAGTAGACTTGCTAGTGATCTTTTTAAAGTTAGACTTTCAGTTATGAAATATTTTTACCACATAGAAAACTTTCAAAATAGACACCTGTATATCCAACTACTGAGACTTAACAGATACTAATATTTTGCCACATATGTTTGAGATACTTAAAAAAAATTTTTTAATGTCTATTTTTGAGAGAAAGACAGAGTGTGAGCAGGGGAGGGGCAGAGAGAGAGGAAGACACAGACTCCAAAGCAGCCTCCAGGTCTGAGCTGTCAGCACAGAGCTCTATGCGGGGCTCGAACTCACAAACCACCAGATCATGACCTGAGCCGAAGTCAGTAGCTTAACCAACTGAGCCACCCAGGCGCCCCAATGCTTGAGATATTTTTGAAGGAAATGTTGTAACTAAAACCCTATCCTTCCAACTTTTCCTCTCCCTGTGCCCCTCAAGGTAACCACTAGCCTGAAGTTGTTAAACATATATAAACATATGTCTTTTTCATGCATATGTTACACGTTTATTCATGTGACCATGTCCATAAAAAGTATAATATTGTGTATCTTAAAGTTACATCAGTAATATATTCTTTAGATTGTATACCTGTTCTTTCGAAATTTGCTTTTCTTATCCACTATTGGTTTTGAAACTTACCTATATCGATATATGTTAATTCATTTTAAGTGCTGTTGAGTATTACGTTGTTTGGATAATGAGGTTGTTTCCAGCTTTTCTACTCTTGAAAAATGCAATTAGGAGTACACATAATATTTCCGTAAGCATTGAACATCTCCCTGATACGCCATGTTCTCATTAGCACTTGGTGGACTTTATCATTTTTGCTAATGTGATGAGAGTGAAATGAGATCCTTTACGTTTAGGATATTTTAATTAAATATTAAAGAATAAGGAAGAATTTATATGTGAAGGGTAGAGAACAGTGCTAATGAGACAGAGGAGAAGTTAATCTTTGCCAACCAAAAGAACTTAAATGTTTTTTACTGTAATCCACAGACAGAAAAATTTTACATCATGACTCACTAAGTACATATACTCGTATTTGAAATAAAAGGTAACATGAAACAATTGAGCAGTCGCATGTAGTAGATTTTATTTTTTCTTACTACCAGTGCTGGTTGTGACAGCCATTTTAAGGGCTGTTTGAAAATCATTGTTCAGGACTGAGTATATAGAAGCTAAACTGGTAGGCCGGACCTTATCAGGGTATTAAATGTCATGTGCAGGAGTTGGCTTTATGTCCTAGTCATTTTCAGTCTTATTTTTTAAGCAATCGAGTACAGCTGTCACTCCTGTTCTCTTTCCCCACAAGAGGAGTGGAAGGTCAGGTTTTCTGAGACTTTAGCATTCTGGGACTAGTATGAAAGCAGGCTTCTGGTGGTAGTGGTTAGGTTGGAGGAGTGGGAAATAAAGACTTTTAAAGAAGGAAGCAGTTAGAAATTCTGGAGACAGGCTATTGTGTGAGACCAGATGAGAGCTGATGTTGCCCAGAACTCCAGCAGTGGCAGCATGGCTACGAAGGACAGATTGGAGAAACAGTTTACAGGTGTGATTGTTGTTCTTCACCACTGACTTGACTGTGGAGATCGAGTGTGAGGGAAGAATTAAAGGTGACACCTGCGTTTGTTCTGTTGATTATATAAATGTAAGTATTACTAACTAGCGTATGGGACTGAGAAGAGCAAAACTGAAAGAGGAATATGTACGCAGATTTAGATGGTTTTGGGGAAAGGTACCTGATCTACCAATGGGGGGATATAAATGCAGACACTGAAAATTTGAGCCTAAGAGCTTAAGAGAAAGGTGTGAGCTAACAGTATATATTTCACAGTTACCAGTGTATACTTGGGACATCAGTTCCTGGAGTGGGGCGGTAGCTCAAAGAATACGAAGTGGGGGCAGATAAGAAAGTCAAAGATGGACCCTTGAGCAATGCCAGCCTATGAGGGAGTAGGTAAACAGAGTAAAAAGAGGAAAGGTAGAAGTAGGAAGAGAATGATGGGGAAAGCAAAGTGAGTGCCTGGGAGAAAGGCTAAATGAAACTGAAATGATCCAAGATAAATGCCAAATATAGCTAGAGAAATATTTAGGGTTCACCGTACCAGGCCTGATCATGCTAGGTGGAATAGTTTACTTTCTAGCTGTTGACTGCGTGTTTCTAATCATTTTACAGCAGTTTTGAGTTAACAGTGTACCATTTAGTTAAGTGGATGTGCTTTTTAAGAGTGCTTAAATCATACCGAGTGAGTTTACATACCAAACAAACAGGTCATTGTCTCAAGAAGTTTGTGCATTTCTTATGTGTTAAATTTAAAAAGACCTATTTCTTTCCCTTACTGAGCTTTCCTGTGAATTGTTAGAGAGTACAAAGTAGTAACATTCAACTGACTAGTAAAACAAGTTTTAAAAATTTGTTTTGTAATACACTGTTTTGGTCAAGTAAAAATATCTATGATACTTTAATAAAAGTGATTGGATCATTTACGAAATAGCCTATCATATCTAACTTTAATGTGGGCAAATTTTTGTGGGTTTAGGATCCATTTTTCCTTTCATGCTTTGTTGTATTTTAACTTCCAGGCTACTTGGGGAGAAGTAATGTTGGCTTTTGGAAATTTTGTAGGAGAAACTCTTTTTGCTTGTACTGAAATGTGTCAGTCTATAGATCTTATTTTTTTAAATTTTTTTCATGTTTGTTTATTTATTTTGAGAGAGAGAGAGAGAGCGTGTGAGCAGGGGAGGGACAGAGAGGGAGAGAGAGAATCCCAAGCAGGCTCCGTGCTGTCAATACAGAGCCTGACACGGGGTTCACACTCACCAGCTAAGCCATGAGATCATGACCTGAGCTGAAATCAGAGTTGGATGCTTAACTGACTAAGCCGAGATGCCCCTATAGATCTTTTCAATTCACACTGCTTGTTCCAAATATTCTGGTGAATAATCTTAAAAAAAAAACAACCAACATTTTTTAATGCATATAAGAACTAACAGGTTTTCTTGGAAAGAAAAAAAATATTAAAACTTTGTTACTAATAACCTGTGGTGTACCATTGCAGAATTTGAATGTGTTCTAAATCTCAGTAATTTCTCTCACCCCTTAACTATAAGACAAAGAATTTGTGTTTGTGATTTTGTTTGATTAAAGTGTGTCTTTAAATCTTTGAAGGATTGTTATTTTCAGAGCAATAGCTAGAAATTCTTACCAGCCTTTAAATAAAAAAACAAAAAATTTGAAAAACTATAAGAGGCAGTTGAGTAGTAATTTAAGACTTTTTTTAACTTTATTTAATTTTTAAAATTTTATTTTATTTTATTTTTTAAATTTTGTTGATTTATTTTGAGAGAGAGAAAGAGAGCAAGTGGGAAAGGGGCTGAGAGAGAGGGAGAGAGAGAATCCCAATCAGGCCGGGCTCCAACCCATGAACTCTGAGACCATGACCCAACCAAAGTCGGATGCTTAACTGACTGAGCCACCCAGGTGCCCCAAGACTTTCTAACCGATGATTTTATTAAGGCATTTTATAAAATCACTTGTCTTGTATCTGCTTAGTTTAGCCAGTCCATTTAAATGAACCTTACTATCCCAACCATCTAGATCATTAAAGTAAATAATTAAGAACGTGCATTCTCTAAATAAATGTATTGAGCATGAGTTATTAGAGAATTAGTTCACAAGAAGACATATGAGTGGAAACAGAATTTGTGAAATGACCATTTTCTGCCCCAATATTAAGTATTCTGATGCTAAATGAACTTTGTATTTAGGTTTGGAAATTTAGGAATTTTAGTGTTGCTAGCCAAATTTATTAAAGTCATGGAAAACTTGAAGATTTTTGTTAGTGCTCTGAAATTATTTTCTCCACAAATTCAAACCCCCTTCACCATCGCAAACCAAAGTTGCCTAATACTTAAATGCTAAGTAATCTCATTTTTCTGGAGTTTGCTGAGAGCCAGGAAGTAAGCACAAAGCTTCTGAACCACCAGACTGAAGTTGATGGTTACCATATGGTAGGATTTATGTCCTGTATTCCTGGGTACATGTTCTGTATGGTCCCATCCAAAAATTGGAACGTAAGATAAAAATCTGGACAGGTAGTTGAGGGCCAGTTACCCTTAAGTTTTATTTATAGCAGTACATTTGACAAAACTGTTCTAATAGATTGACATACATTTGAATTTTCAGTGTCCTTGGTGGTTTTCATTGCCCTATTAAATACATTTGATTGAGCTCAACTAATGTTTAAATGAATACGGTAGTAGGCACTTGAATATTTGAATGAACGAATGTAATTATTTAGAGCTTAATTTCTAGGTAGAGTGTTCACTCTAGAAACAATCTCATGAGAGGTAATTACTGTAATGGTAACTGATCTGCTAGAAAAGCCAAAGGTTTGAGATGCCTGTTAGATATTCAGAGAAAGATGTCACATACTCTCTTGGGTACATTTATTTGGAGACCTAAAGAGAGGCCAGGTTAGCAGTTGGGAATCCTCTGCATCCAGATCTCCCACAGAAAGCCATGAGACCAGAGATCCCCAGGCAGGGAGTAGAGATGAAAAGCACTGTAATAACCACTGAGGTGGTTAGTACAGTTTTAGTTAATTTGCACTTGGGTAATGATAATTATAATCTGAATGTTAATGTGATGTCCATCCATATTCAGAAATTCTCTTAATAGCTTTTCAAACCTGCTTTTTGATTTTTTGATTAAAGTAAATGAAGGATTATTTTAATTACCTTGGTTACTGCTTTCCTTTAAAAATTTTCGGCATTGGTATGATCTGTCTAAATGTCCAGGCATTAAAGTGTTGTATAGGTTACCAGATCTAGTGTATCTTTGTGAGTTAACATTACGTACTAATTTTCAAATAGCCAAGTGTGTCCTGAGCTCTTCTTTTGCAGAGCATACATATCCCTTTAGATTATAGAATGAGGACAAAAGTATTTTAAAACTCTTACCCATATTCATAAAAGACTGGAAAAGTAGATGTCAAAATATTGACATAAGCCATCCTGGGATAATATGATTATGTGCAATTTTAATTTCTTTATGTATCTTCTGCGTTGTATTATTTTCATAACTTTTTTTAAAAAAAGTAAAATATAAAGAATTCTGTCTAAAATGTGTTTTAATTTTATAATTCAGAAATGATTTAAGGCAAAAGAATATATTTAAAATTGTATTTTGGTCAGGTTCTTGAAAAACTGATATTGTATCATAAAAGAGGCAATGTATAAAGGAAGTTGGAGAAGGAAACAATATGCTCTTAAAAAAATTTTTTTTAAATGTTTATTTTTGAGAGAGACAGAGTGCGAGTGGGGCAGGGGCAGACAAAAAAGGAGACACAGAATCTGAAGCAGGGTCCAGGCCCCGAGCTGTCAGCATAGAGCCCGACGTGGGGCGTGAACCCACGAACCATGAGATCATGACCTGAGCTGAAGTTGGATGCTTAACCAACTGAGACACTCTGGCGCCCCACAATATGCTTTTTAATTCTGGCATTCACTCTACTGAACAAATTTCCTACTTGATTAAATGGATGTTCATTGAAGATATTTCTAAACTTCTCTCTCAACATTTTACTTTATTTATTTAGAAGACATATCCTTTAAAAGGAGAATATTAATGGTAAGGTAATGACATTATAAAGTGTCACTCCAATGGACTAGGATAGATCATTCTTGAATGATATATGTCTTTATATCTAAATGTTACTCAGTTTCAGTGAGCTAACCAGCCCTTTGTTTGGATTGTGTGGGGTAAATTCCAAATAGAGTTCATAAATCTGAACAGAAGAGAGCTGCAAATCCAAGTGGAGCAAAGGTCATCTAACTGCCTTCTAAAATATTAGTTTATTTTTGGTCTTCAGATAGCCATATGCAGTGTGTTAAAAAATCCATTTAAAAAATTAGGTGTAAAATAAGCATCTTTTTTTTAATGCTTATTATTTTTGAGAGAGAGAGAGAGTGAGAGACAGAGCACGAGCAGGATGGGGCAGAGAGAGAGGGAGACACAGAATCCAAAGCAAGCTCCAGGCTCTGAGCTGTCAGCACAGAGCTCGACGCAGGGCTCGAACTCACAAACTATGACATTGTGACCTGAACTGAATTCGGACGCTCAGCTGACTGAGCCACTCAGGTGCCCCAAATAGGCAAAATTTGAGATCTTGCTAACTACATGATTCAGGAAACTTAATGCTGTATTTGGTATTGAAACCAAATTATGATTTTCTGAAATTATACTTTCTAGTTCAGTTTAAACTTGTAGTCCTACAAATGTGCCGGCAAAAAAAAATTCTATTTTACGTAGGGTTTTTTAAAGAGACATGTTGTAATATATGCCATGTAATAAGACAGAATTTGTTTTATTTTGATATAGCTTGCATTGAAAGGCTCCAGCTACAGTGGACTGCTTGAGCGGCATCATATTCACACCAAAAATGTAGAGCATATTCTAGATAGTTTACGGTAAGTCAGTGGGATTGGATGTTGGATGGGTTTTTGTAGTCAGGACTTCTAATTTTTATTTTTACTAGCAGATGATCCCGATTTTTAGTAAAGATTGCCATTATAAAATAATTTTAAGAAGATTATATCGTGGTTAATGGAGTTGACATTGTAGTGTTTTTAAGGGAATTTTTGTACTCTGAAAATTTCATAGATTTTCCATTAACATTTGGTCTGAGAAGTGCCTTTTCTACAGAGATAATTCTGTATACGTTATGCTTCAACTGTATATGTAACATTTTATTAAACAATACTAGATTATATGGGTGTTCATTAAAATATTCTTTGAGTGTCTAAATATTAGGAACTTCAGTTAATTAATGCAGTGAATAAGTTTATATGAAAGAATCAGTGTGAGAACATGAAAAGTAGAAAGTATTTTAGTCACTATTTCAGTGTCGGACAACTGAGTGAAAATTTTGGATTTAAAGTGATGATTATTTTGTTTTATAATTAAAGTCTCTCAAGATTTGACTCTTCTAGGCCACTTCTATATTAGTGAATTTTAGCATCAGGAATAGAGAAAATGACATGAGATTTTCATATATCGATAATTGCCATTTGTCAGGGACTATAACAAGTTTTTAAAGTACGTAGAGATTTGGGATCATCATTAACTTAACATAGTTGGCTATTGTAATTAAACGAAAATGAAGCTAAACTTGCAAAGCTAAACATAAATTTGTTTATAAAACAAGTTTATTTTACATCACTGTAATAATCTGTCTCAGAAAACATCCTATATGTTGTTAGTGGAAATTTTATTTAACCTTTACTTTCTTGTCTTAGGAGTGAGGGAATTGAGGTTCGTCTAGTAAAGAGAAGAGAATATGATGAAGAAATTGTTCGATGGGCAGATGCTGTCATAGCTGCAGGAGGTAATAGTTTTACAGAGGGAAGGATATTGGAATACAGAAATGCTCTTTAATATACATTTCCAGATACCCTGTGGTCTAGCTGTAATGAAGGCTTCAGAATCCTACCACAAGATGCATTTTTGGATTTTTAGGATAAGATTTAAAAAGATACACTGTATTTAACATTTTGCTTTTTTAGTGAAAGATGTTATTGTGAGATTCTGTTTGTATTGAAGGTGTGCATTTAACTTCAAATATGATTCAAAGAATGAGTTGTAACTGTGTTTTGGTTTAGTTATACTAGTCTTAAAAAAAAGTTGAAATTGTTTAAGAGTTTAACAAGATTAGACAAATTTCATCCCACTCTGACTCTAATATACCTACACCTATTTTTTCCTGAGCTTTATTACTAAGTTAGTGAACATTCTTTCTAAAGCTTTAAATTGATAGGATGTGTTAGAAAAATCTACACTGGACACTGTTGGATATATTCTCAATTAAAATAATTTATGAGTTTGGATTGATGTTATGACAGAAGGAAAGAGAATTGGCTAATAGAAGTGATAGCATTAGAGCAGTAGTTCCCAGCTGGGGGCTGCTACTGGGCGTCTAGCATGTGGAGCCATGGGTACTGCTGCACATCCTGTTTTGCACGGGACAGCCCTCCACAGCAAAGCCTTATCTAGCCTAAAATGTCAGTCTTGCCACTGTTGACAAATCTTGGGTCAGGGATACTGGGTAGAAAGGAAGTGGAGTAGCCTGTAGCGGTCAACAGGATGGGGTGGGAGTGAGATTGTTAAAATAAAAGTACTTGTGTTCAGAATGATGTTAAAAACTAGTTTTGTAACGAATCTGTTTTATGTAGGTGATGGCACGATGCTTCTGGCGGCAAGTAAAGTCTTGGACAGACTTAAACCAGTTATTGGAGTAAACACTGATCCAGAACGGTAAGGAGAAACATATTCTCTTTGGGTGGGTGTGCGGGTGTGTGTGTGTGTGTGTGTGTGTGTGTGTGAGTGATGCATACAGTTATGCTTTGCTTTGCACAATATCTATTTTTGATAAATCTTAAATTTTGGAAGGTCTTTATTTCCTCTACTGTAGTCACATTGCTTCCGATAAATCTGAAGTTTGGGAAGGTCTTTACTTCCTCTGCTGTAGTCACATTGCTGTGCTCTATTGCTACAGAGAGTTTACTGTGGTGCATGATGTTTAAGTGGAAGCATCATTGCTCCTCGTTATCATGAATGTTAGAACAGTGTTCCAAGAACATTTTAGAGATGAAATCCAGACACATAGAGTTCATTTCTACCTTTAGTACAGTTTTCTTCTTTGTAGTTGTTTCCAAGGACCTAGCTCTTGTTTGTAGCTCAGGCATGAGAAGTATATATGCAGTTAGCTGCCATTGGTGGTAGAAAATTATGCAAGGGGATGGACACGTCCTCAGTTTGACTCCCCAGGTAGTCTGGGAGTAGGATCTGTGGCAGAATAGACCTGAGCCTATGACCTGGTGAGTATTGGTGACCTTTGGTATTGCTGATGAGGGATGAGTTAATGTCCCATCCTCTGCCTTTCTTTATGTCTCTCCATCTTCATTCCTGGTTACACCTCCACTGATTTTCTGGGTGACTTCATCCATTAAATGAAAAGACCAAACCCTGTCATCACTAATTGTTTCCTTCCTTAGCTTCACCCACATTTAGCGTCATTCTGTTCCAGCCAGCCACAGCCATGACCATACCTGGACTTCATGATCATCCAGAATTGCCCCATCTTGCAAATCTTAATTTAATTCCACTCTGACCACAGTCTCCTGTCTTTAACAGCAGTCTTATTCCCTCAATCCTGCTAAGTCTGCCCTTTGGTTTTCAGTGCATTGAACCCCTCTATTTTCTTCAATTGATTTTCCCTCACTCCGTTCACTTTCTTGACAAATTTCTTAACCATTTTGTACCATTGTCTTTCTGCTCAGTCCTACCTCAATCTGTCATCCTTTTTATTTCTCCATCAGCACTGCTGAGGCCTTCTGGGGAAAAAAAAAAAAAAACAGAAACTTAAGCTTGGTGGCCTAATTGGGGCCCAAATTCACTTCCAGTTTGTAGTTTCTAGCACTTAGAACTGGACCTAAAACTTTCTGTGTGGCTCACGTCCTCTCTCTTCCCTGTTCTCGTGGTAGCTTCTTCAAGGCTAACTTGTATGTGCTTGTATGTGCTTCTTGCTTTCCCTGTCTTTCCTCCTTCAGCATTAGCCTCCTCCCTACCTGATAGACAAGATGCAAGTTATTGGATTAGAACTTCTTTACCTTTTCCCCGGATTAAAACAAGACCTTATTCTGTTATTCCCTTTCTTTCCCTCTCTCCCTTTGCACGTGGTTCTTCTTAGGCTAAAAACTTGTTCAAGACTATCATCTTTCAAGAAAATTTAATAAAGGCTTTACCCTGTGTCTCTCTTTTGATTATTACTCTTTTTCTTCCTCTTTACCCCCAAGCTTGGTATCTCCACTTACTTAATTTTTAAACTTTTGCTATCTTTTCTGGATTTGCCCCCACCAGTTCGTTGACATTCCTTTTGTCTTACTAGTGACGTTCTTGGTTACTGAACTTACTGGACATTTTACTTGTTTTACTTGATTTCTGGGAAATTTTTGGTGCTAACTTCTTCTTTGTTGCATCCGTACTTCTTTGGCATTTATGACCACTGTCCCCCCACATCCCCACTTCTTTCTATCCTGATGGCTACTTCTTTGTGTCTTTTGAAAGATGATGTATTTTAGTCACTGCTTAAATAATGATGTTTTTATATATTATCCTCTGGGCCGTCTTTCTCTCTTTCACTCTGTATACTGTCTCCAGAATAACTGATTAATATCTGTGGTTGAACTTAGATCCTGGACTCCAAAATATTTATAGCTAACATTGATCTTACTTCCACTCTTATCCTTATATATATTCTCTTCCCACTGCAACGATCATTTTATGAAAGTTTGATAATATGTGACTTCTCTGCTCCAAATCTTACGGTGGCTTCCCATCTAACTCAGAATAAAATCTAATTCTTTACTTTGACTAGGGTGACCAACTCATCCAGGTTTGCCAAGGACTTTTCCAGTTTTAGCACCGAAAGTTCTATGTCCTGGGAAAATTGTCAGTCCCAGGCAAACTGGAACAGTTGGTCTTCTTAACTGTAATACAAGACTCTACATTTTCTGGTCCCTGATTATTCTGTGTCCTTTTCTCCTGTTATTTTTCTCTTTCTTAATGCTATTCTAGTCATACTACCCTCTACTTGAATGTATCCAGTGGCATTAAAGATGTAACATGTCTGAGTGCCTGGCTGGCTCAGTCCATAGAGCATGTGACTCTTTTTTTTTTTTTAATGTTTGTTTAGTTTTGAGAGAGAGACAGAGAGAGAGGGAGGGAGGAAGGGAAAGAGAGAGGGAGACAGAGAATCCTGAGCAGGCTCTGCACCATCAGTGTGGAGCCCGACACTGGGCTCAAACTCAAAAAGGGTGAGATCATCAGTACTGAGCTGAAATCAAGAGTCAGGTGCTTAACCAACTGAGCCACCCAGGTGCCCCATGTGACTCTTAATCTCAGGGTCTTAGTTAAGCCCCACATTGGGTGTGGCACCTGCCTAAAAAAGGCACCTGCCTAAAAAAAAAAAAAAAGTAATGTGCCTACAAATAAACCTATCTCTTTGCCCTTCCCTACCATACTTGATGAATGGAATCATAACCTGTGCTAAAGCTGTGGCCACCTGTCTTTCCCCCCCTCCCCTCCCCCACCTTACCACACTGGTCTATGGATCTAGTTCTGAGTTCTTGGGATCATAAGTCCATTTCTTGCCATCCTCACTGCTACTGAACATCAGGTAGGCCTTTATAGTTTGTTGTTTAAATTACTGCAGGAGCTTCTAGTCTTGCTCTTTCCAACCCATCCATTACACTTTGTCTTCATGTTCTTTCCAAAGTATAAATATTGTATCCACTCCTCAATTAAAATCTTTTAGACTTTCCCCATGACTGTTAGGATACATTGCAAATTTCTTAGTATAATAGTATGATCTTTCACCATCTATTGCCTATTTGCTTTTTTAGTTTAATCTATCCTCATTTACTGTATGCTTTTCAGTAAAAAACAAACCAAAAAAACTGAATACCTCTAGGAACAGCATAGGATTCTTCCTAAGGCTGTTACTTATTTTTTTTTGAATTGCATCTTTTCTCTCCGTTTTGTTGAGGTATAATTGACATGCAGGCTGCATAAATTTAAGGTGTACCACATAATGACTTTACTTACACATAATGTGAAATGATTACCACAGTAAACTCAGTTAATCATCTCATATAAACATGAAAAAAAAGTTGTTTGTTTTTTTTGTGTGTGATGAGAACTCTTAGGATCTACTCTCTCAATAACTTTCAAATATACTGTACAGCAGTGTTAACTATAGTCACCATGTTGTCCATTACATCCCCAGTACTTACTGTCTGATAAGTGGAAGTTTGTACCTTTGACCATCCTCACCCAGTTCCTCTACCGCCCACTCTGAAGGCTGTTCTTAAGTGCAACTGTTCGATCTGAGCATCTGCTGACACCATGGGTGGAGGCTTTTCCTCTGGTGAGGAGCTTTGTTGATATTTAAGACAGTAGGATTTGAAAGGATAAGTGAAAGAATTCTCCAAAAGGCCCATATTCTTTTCATGTGTTTATATGCTCTTTTGCCCAGAATCCCCTTATACATACACTTACTCAGGTGTATAGTTGTGTAATTGTTTATTCAAGACTCTGGTGCGTCTTGTGGGCTTTGACTATAATTCCCTGTAGAGAGTGCTTATCCCTTCATATTGTTTTCTGCTTGGTTGTTTGTCTCTTCTTTAGACTATAAATTTCTTGAGTATTTTAATTTCTCTATCGCTTTTATAGTATTACATAGCCCATAGACCGTAAACCTTTTAAATGAATGATTAATTCAGTGCTTTTAGGGAATAGGGCTAGACCCCAACCTAGCTGAGGAAATATTTCTTGAGCATAAGTTTTTGAGATTGTTGGTTCAGTAATTATTTTTTTGACTGCTTTCAGTGCTGATGCATGTATATTTTGAAAATTCTTATGGCGTACTTTTATATCATTAAGAGATTCTTTAGTGATCACATTTCATACAGTTCGTTGAAACATTTTCATTTAGAAACCTGGCTTAATAGTCATAAGCATGTGGAGATTTTGGAACCACAGTTTGAAACTGCTTCTCTAATTTCTACCTAGAATAATAGGCTTTAGAAGCTCTTTGGTTTCTCTTCTTGTCTACAGGCCAGAAATGTAGTAAGCTTCCTAGCTTGTTCGGTAATTCAGGTTGCCTGACTTCTTATTCTTAAGCACTGTGGTGACTTACAAGCCTTAAATAATCCCAGAACTTAATATTCAACTTAAATTTCTTTTCCTCTATTAGTTATCAAATGCTGCATAACAAATCAAGCCGAACTTAAAGGTTTAAGCAGTAAAAATCACTTATTATCTCTCCTGGTTTCTGTGTAAACGGAATTCAGGAGTGGCTTGGGTGGGTGGTTTGGCTTGAGATGTCTCCTCATAAGGTTATAGTTAGATGTCACCTGTGGCTGCAGGCACCGGGAGGCTTGACTTGGGCTGGAAGATCTCACAAGTTGCCAACCCTGTGAGTGAGCCACACTGAAAACGAATCCTTCAGGCCACGTCAGACCTTTAGATGCTGACAGCCTTAGCTTATATCAGACTGTAATTTCATGAGAGATTGTTCTCTCTAGGATGTTTTAGACCTGCAGTTGATCCTAGTAGGTATTGTTCTATCAAATGACTGTTGATTCCTTTTTATATACTTAGCACTATGTAAAGTGTTGCAGGGAATATAAATATTAAAAAGTTAGGCCTTGCTTAAGTTTCTTAATTTCAGTGTTGATCCACTCACATAAAGAAATTTACTACTAAATTTCACGACTTTGTGAAAACCTTTTTCTCTGCTCTTCATGCTTAAAAGTTAATGTAGTTATTATGAAGAGTTTGTTTTGCAAAGCCTACTCTCAATATTCCCTTCAAGATCAATGCATCATGTAGTCATTGATGATTGAGCTTTGTGGATACCTTTCCTCATGTTAGGTGCCATATTCTCTCGTCTTCCTGTAGCAGCTATATGCAGTCTGAACACTTTGTGATTTGCAATTTAAAAAAAAAAATTGTTTTCTACATCAAGCTTTTTTTTTTTAATGTTTGTTTATTTCTGAGAGAAAGAGAGACAGAGTGCAAGCAGGAGAGGGACAGAGAGAAAGGGAGATACAGAATCTAAAGTAGGCTCTAGGCTCTGAGTTGTCAGCACAGAGCCTGACGTAGGGCTCGAACTTATGAACGATGAGATCATGACCTGAGCCAAAATCAGATGCTCATCCTACTCAGCCACACAGGTGCCCCATACATCAAACTCTTAACTCCTTGAAAGGAGTTCATCCTTACATATTTTTTTGAATAAAAGAAGGATTGCATTGGATTAAGTTTTATGATTTCTCTTTATGACTTGGTTGGAATATCTTAAATGACATTTAAAAGAGATTTATGGTTCACTTTCACATAAGTAGTTTGATTCCTCAGAATAACCTTTTGAGATTGGTGGTTCTATCACCCTTTTAGAGATGAAGAAGCTGATGCTAAAATGACTTGCCTGAAGTTAATACATAAATAATTTAAAAGTAGGATGCAAACACCACTATACCATCAGATAATTTTGTAGGGTAATCAATCATGGAAAATTTGCTGTCAATTTTAGTTTCACTGTAATGTGGAAACTTAAGTAGTTTTGTGTATCATGGCATTAAAGCTCTATGTAAAATCACTTTGGTCTTTCTATTTGGTCTTTTTGTCATATTAAAAATACAGAAAGCTTTGTAGAAAATAAGTATAGGATAAACATTTACAAAATTTTATGTCTGATTTTTGTAATTTATTGATACTTTTTGAATTGTTTTTTTCCTCTTTCTTCCTTTACACCACTCCAAATCTCTTAAAATAAAGGTCTGAGGGTCATTTATGTCTTCCTGTTCGATACACACATTCCTTTCCAGAAGCCTTACAGAAGTTCTATCGTGGTGAGTTCAGGTAGGAATTTCTTACAATTGTTATATAAATACTCTTAATAAATATGTGCCATTAGAAATGCTATTTAACAGAATTAGATAACATTTGGCTTAGTCCATAGTTACAACTGTAGCCATAAAGAGTAATAAATTAGCTGAGTCACAAACACCTCTACCTTACTTTCTTCTAGTCCAGGTGGAACTGTCTAGAAACCCTGACAGATGCCCTTGGCCTATAACATAATTGCATGTGGAGGGGTTTTCTCCATCAGTGAGATAGAGGCCACATTTCTACTTTCGTAACCATGTTCTTAGCAGTTTGGTAGAAAGATAGTTAAAACTATTGGCTAAAATTAAGTGTTCAAATTCTGATTTTTTTTATCCTCATCCCCCATCCCAAATGGCTCAGGGTTGGATTTACTCCACTGTGCTGAGGTTCCTGGTATCTTTGTTTTACATATTAAGTGTATCTTAAGCAGGGAGATGTTTTTTCATATTTCTTTACTTACTGTGCTCAGTGACCAGGCCGTCCTGAAAAGAGAAGGGTGAGGGGAGGAGCTGAGGTGGGTTGGTGATGTCAGGACAGCGAGCCAAGTTGGACCACTTTTTATTTCCTGATTTGGACTAGATTTTTATTGTTGGAGAAAGCTTTTTCTCTGTTTTTTTTTTTTTTGTTTTTTTTTTTGTTTTTTTTTGTGAAATCGTATTAAATCTTCTTGACTTCTGGAATCATATAATGCTTCCAGTTTCTATTCATTTCAGAAGTTTGGACCCTCTACAAATGACCAGTGTATAGCTACCAAGTGGGAGTATATTTTTATATGCTAATCTAGCAGAATCTGGCCCACTGGCTTTTTGATACATCAGGTTTTGGTTTCAAAATCAATTATACCTGATTTTTTTTCTATCAAAAATGTCATTTAAGTTTTAGGTATAATCTTAAATGTTATAATATTTGTCATTGACTTCTTTTTTCTTTTATTATAAAAATCATCACTACAGAACTTTAGGGGAGGGAGTTTTGTCTAATCTGACCACTGTAACACAATATTATTTTAATTTTAGAGTGCTTTCTTTTTTGCATGTTATGTTTTTGTATGAGCAAAACACTATATCTAACTCAGTATCTTAGATTTAATGGATCTATGATAAAGAATTTGACTTTAATTCAAATTATGTGTGAGATTCTGGGTATATACATTAGATATTTCTGTTATAATTGAAAAGAGAACTAAATCTCCAAATTTGTCTTTGAGTAGGAACCTGTGGGTTTTAGGTGTTTCTGGTATAATTTGTTCCTGGAATAACTAGTTTTGTAATATTTTATTTTTTAAATTTAATTTGGTGAAATTATAATGTCTAATTCTGAAAATACTCTATTCTATCCTAATGTGATTTGCTTTTACTTCACTCTTCTAAGGTGGTTGTGGAGGCAGCGAATCAGGTTGTACCTTGAAGGGACGGGCATAAACCCTGTTCCCGTGGACCTTCACGAACAGCAGCTGAGTTTGAATCAACATAGCAGAGCCTTCAACATTGAAAGGGTTCATGATGAAAGTAGGTGGATTGGGAATGAGATGTGTTTGGAGCAATATTTAACTTAGAGTTCCTTTGATTTCTAATTTCTAGAAGTAATAATTTGTAATTATTTGAGGATTTTAGTGCCACTGACCATACTTAAGAAAATATAGTCAACTACTTCAGGTGTAAAATTTAATGACTAGATACCAAAATAAGAAATAAGCGTGTTTCCAGAAGAAGTGTTTTCTAGATTGAAAACTTGTTGATTATGGAAGGGTTATAAATGTCTAAAAGAATAGTTGATAATTAAGGATGGATTCTTGGCCTTAATCTTCGAAATGTCAAAAAGGAAAAAGAAAGCAGTAGAAATAAAATGAGCTAATCTGTAGATTTCATAATAATTATACACTTGTATAGTTATATTTAAATGTATTTACCACAGTTATGGTTATTGATTAAAACCTTTTTGTTGGGAAATTTTGCATCTTAGCCTTAACATTTATGTTTCCATCTCTGTAAGCTGCTAAGAGAATTTTAGCATAAGGTGATATGCAGCTTTTTGTTATAAGTGTTCAGGTGAATTCTCAGTTGTGAGTTAATTTGTGAATTATAATTTTACCATATTTTCCTACTTTTTCCAGTAACTATAAGATTTTTATGATACAAGAAGATCCCAAGAGATATACTAAATATCTATGGACTCTAGGAAAAGATTTTTTTTGGGGGGCCCTGTGTTTCATTTCTTGGCAAAACTTACCAGGAAAAGTTACCTTTAAATATCTGCTTTGTCTCTGTCTTGTCATGGTACCTGATGTTTATTTATGGTCATTGTTTTCAGAGTTTTTCATGGTGATTTATAGCTCTTGTTTTTTTAGTTTATTTATTTATTTTGAGAGAGGGAGAGCGAGCGCAAGCAGGGGAGGGGTAAAAAGAGGGAGACTCCCAAGCAGGCTCCCAGCATCAGCACACAGAGCCCAGCATAGGGCTTGTACACACGAAACCATGAGATTGTGACCTGAGCCAAAATCAAGAGTGGAATGTTTAACCAACTGAGCTCCCAACGTGCCCCCATGGTGATTTATAGCTTTATATAGGTTAGGATGTTCTCCAACTATGTGTTCATGTCATGTTTTAAAGATGCTCTCCCCCCTTCCCAAATCATATGCATATGGATTCCTGTTACTCTTTTTGAAAGACTGTGGTAAGATTTTAAATTTTTAGCTAGAAGTTTTACTTTATCCCTCACCAAAAGCAGTTATTGCTACCACCAGAGATATTCAAGCTTTGGTTCTGAAATTCACCACCTGCATTATAGGAAAGCTATAGATTGGTATTCAGAGATTCATTGCTCAGATTCCTGTCTCAGAGTTACTGTTTACTTAGTTTGTAAAATTAATTAATATATATAGAAACAAAATCACATAGTTATTAACTAAGTAACTTCCAGGGTGTTCACATCTGACTAAGTATTTCTAGAAAAAGAAGAGAAAATGTTCAAAATAAAAAAAGTAATACAAGAAAATTTCTCAAAATGTAGGCACCATTCTTTGAATTTAAAGGATTCACAAGTACTTTGCACAACTAATGGTAAAAGATTTCAAACCAAGGTATGTCAGAATATTAGGGATGAAACAAAGCTCCTGAAAGCTTTCAGAGAGGAAGTGGTGGTGGTGGTGATTGTGGCCTGAAGTAGGTTATTTTATATATAAAGAATCTGGAATCAGAATAGTTTCAGGTTTCTGAAATATGTTTATTGTAATAATTATTTTTGTTAGAAGCAATCATATGATATTTACTGTGTCTAGGTACTATTTAAGGGGGATTTTATGTGAGTATTTTTTTTGATAGCTTTATTTTATGAGAAAAAAATTTAAGATTTCAAATTGTATCTCATTTTTTCTATTTAAATTCTTAGCAAGTTGGTAGGGAACATTTCTTAGGAAGCTGCCATTAGGAATTTTGAAATACAGGAGTAGATTTGAGATTATAAATATGCTACCATATTTTATCCTGGATTTAGCTTTCTAATAATATATTTATATTTATGTATTTTAATTTTTTTTAATTAAATTCAAATTAGTTAACATACATAGTATAGTCTTGGCTTCAGGAGTAGAACCCAGTGATTCATCTCTTACATTGGACACTCAGTGCTCATCCTAAAAAGTGCCCTCTTTAATGCCCATCACCCATTTAACCGGACCCCCCACCCACTTCCTCTTCAGCAACCCTCAGTTTGTTCTATGTATTTAAGAGTCCCCTATGGTTTGCCTCCCTCTCTGTTTTTATCTTACTTTTCCCTCCCCTCCTCTATGTTCATCTGTTGAGTTTCTCAAATTCCACATGAGTGAAATCATATACCTTTCTCTCACTGACTTATTTCGCTTAGCATAATACTCTCTAGTTCCATCCATGTTGTTACAAATTAAAAAAAAAAAATTTTAGAAAGAGCGCGCATGAGCAAGAGCCGGGGGCAAGGGGCAGTGGGGGGGGGGGGGAGAGAGAGAGAGAGAGAGAGAGAGAGAGAGAGAGAGAATATCCCAAACAAGTTCCACACTCAGTGCAGAGCTCTATGTGGGGTTTGATCTCATGACCCTGGGATCATGCATGACCTGAACCTGAAAATCAAGAGTCAGATGTTCAACTGACTGAGCCACCCAGGTTCCCCTAGCTTTCTAATTTAGAATAAAAGATTACAAGAAAAAAAATTCTTGTTTTTGTTTGTTTTTTTAACTTTTCAGCTTAAAAAAAATCTGTCCTTTACTGGATTGTGTTTATGTACAAGTTAGTAAAGGATATGTTCAAAGGAAGGTAGGGTTGGTATACTATTTTTTTTTTAATTTTTATCACATAAATTAGTAACTTTCTTATTTGCAAGTCTAGTTGTATTAATTTGGATAAGTGAATTGATTTGATAAATAATTCCAGAATCCCAGTGGCGTAACATAATGAAAGTTTATTTCTAGTTCGTGTCACTGTCAGCTGGGTGTTGAAGAACTTCCAAACAGTGCCTCCTACCATCTTCTAAAGCTTCTGAGTTTTCTATTGGATCCTCTGTAGCTTGTGGTAAGAAGATAGAGCATAGAGTATCTTAAGGTAGGTTTTAGGAGCCAGGCTTTATCACTACCTTTCCTCATATTTCATTGGCCATTACTAGTCCCGTGGGTATGCCCAGTGCAAGTACCTGGAAACATAGTCTAGCAGCATGGCAGTGTAAGAGAATGGCACATGTAGCAGTCCCTGTCACTAGTACAACAATTCTGTATTGAAAAATACAAACTATAATTAATTTTGTAATCCATTATTTTGGATAGAAAATTGTTAATTGCCCTTTCCATGTCCTGTTGAAGTAAGTTATAAATGTAGTTTCGTTGGTTAGGTAATGTTTGTTAGTAGTCAATTAGCATGAAAGAAAATATAGGCAGAATTCAGATGATTAATGAGATTTAAAGCAATTTTATTTTCTTCATTGTTTGACAAAGGGTTTCAGGTGAAATTCAGCAAGTACACTTAATAAAAGTGCAATAGGGAAAGGAAAATTTAGATAGGGAAAAATGGGAATAGAGGCAGAAAGTCCAGAGTATGTAAAATATATGGTTACAGTTTGGTGAGATAGCAGATTTATTAGTAATATTTAGTGAGTACCTACTATTAGTTTGGCATTTGCAGAAAATCCATGGGGAGATGTAAAACAAATTCCATTAGGAATTACCTTATGTAGGGGTGCCTGGGTGGCTCAGTTGGTTAAGCGTCAGACTTTGGCTCTGGTCATGATATTGCGGTCTGTGAGTTCTAGCCCCGCGTTGGGCTCTGTGCCGACAGCTCAGAGCCTGAGGCTGCCTTGGATTCTGTCTCCTTCTCTCTCTGCCCCTCCCCTGCTAGTACTCTGTCCACCCCCCCCAAATAAATAAACATTAAAAAAAAAGGGATTACCTTATGTAAATAAAAATAATTTAAAGAATAAAATTTAGTTTTTTACATTTGTAAAACTTAAATTTTGACGTGTGAGAACGATAGATCTAGTAAAAATTAAGATAGTTTCAAAACTTAGGTTTTTGTAATCTTCGGTGCAAACTCGATTAAACATATCAAATTTTTTATTATACCTTTTTGTGTCAAGTATTTTCAGCTATGAGATTGAGCTGGTCATTTTAGCCCATTATACAATTTAGTCAGATACCAAGTTTTCATATGGTCTTTGACATCATATGACAACTTGTCATATTTGAAAGAATAGTTGGGTCCCCTGTAGACTGTTAAATCCAAAAGAAATGAGATCTGTGTAATGAATGTCTAGTAAACATAAACAGAAATATAATAATAGACTAGCAAGTCAGAATATTAGGATAGAGAATACCACTGTTGGTGACAGTGGTGGAAATTTTAATAGTATAGGAAGTGTCTAGTGTGTATTAGGTATTTATTGCTGCATAATGAATCACCCCCAAATTTAGCATCTTAAAACACAAATATTTATGATTTCACAGAGATTGTGAAGGTCAGGAATCCAGGAACAGCTTAGCTTGTTAGTTCTGGTTTAGTCTGTTGGGAGGAGAATCAAGCTGTCACCCAGGACATCAGTATCTGAAGACGTGACTGGGACTGGTAGATGTGCTTCCCAGCTTCTCACATGGCTGTTAGTAGGAGGCTTTGGTTCCTCACCATGTTGTTGTCTTTATTGGACTGCTCATGAAATCTCCCCGCACCACCCGGAGTCCCCAGGAGCCAAGTGAACTGAGAAAAGAGGCTGAGGTGGAAGGAAGCCAGGGTGTCTTTTTAAACCAAATCTCAGAAGTGTCATACCATCATATTTGGTCACATACACCAAACCTGGTATGATATCAGAGTTACTACACAAGAATGTGAATGCCTGGAAGCAGGAATCACTGGGGACCACGTTAGAGGCTAGTTACCAGAGTCAGGGTGGACTTTCAAGCTTTGACTTAGGAGAAAATATGGAGGAGACAGAAAATGGAACTTCTCCCACAATGCTTGCCCAGTGGGAATTGGGTGCAGTGAATCTGCTTTTGGTGACATTGAGAAGATGAGGTTGGCAGTCCCAGTTGGGAGACTGATAAGAGATAAAAAGTAAAAGAAGCCATTTGAAGGTGACAATTGCAATTTTAATCCAGAAAGCAGTGGGAATCCTTTGGAGGATTCTGTGTGATGGAGGTGAGGTTTAAATATCATCAAGGCAGATTACGTAAACTGTGAGTATAGCCTTATAGAATAAAAAAGACAAGATGACATTTTTTAGAAGTCACAAAAGGAGATGTGGCAGTGTTCCTTCAGGACTACTATTGCTAAAAACACTCTTGAGGTTTTCTATTTAAAGAAAAAAATCTGATCTCTAATACATAACTGCTTTGGTTTCCCATGTGAATTGTGTGTCATTTGCTGCTTGAATCCAAAGTGGCTCTCTCTGGGAGTGCTTGATTATTTCTACCTCTGAAGCTTTTAGAGAGAAATTGTGACAACAAAAATCTTATGAGAAGAATAAATCTATAATTTTCTCGGTCTTGAAAAATTGTTTCAAGAAGGATCAAGGCTTATTTTGGAGAGATAGAGGCTTCATTGCAGTTATGTTAGGTGACTTTGAGGTTCCTATTATGAATACTTTATTTTTTAATGTTTTCATTATTTTTTTTATAAAACTTTTTTCACATTTATTTATTTATTTTTGAGACAGAGCAACACAGAGCGTGAGTCGGGGAGGGGCATAGAGAGAGGAGGGACACAGAATCTGAAGCAGGCTCCAGGCTCTGAGCTGTCAGCACAGACCCCGATGCGTGAGATCATGACCTGAGCTAAAGTCAGACGCTTAACCAACTGAGCCACCCGGGCGCCCCTATTTTTTAATGTTTTATTTATTTTTGAGAGCAAGGGAAGTGAGCACGAACGAGCAGGGGAGGGGCAGAGAGAGACAGAATCTGAAGCTGACTCCGCACTGTCAGCACAGAGCCAACGCAGGACTTGAACCCACCATCCATGAGATCATGACCTGAGCCGAAGTTGGATGCTGAACTGACTGAGCCATCCAGGCGCCCCTATTATGAACACTTTAAATAAGATATTTATTTTATATGTTAATAATGTTAAAGTATGGATTATATTGAAACAAAAGTATGAATATTTTAATGTCTTATAAAATTTAACTCCTAACATTTCTAAGATTTAAACAAGTTGTCTTGAATATATATATTTTTTTACTACTTTCAGGACCTGAGGCTTCAGGACCCCAGCTTTTGCCAGTGAGGGCACTAAATGAAGTCTTCATTGGGGAGAGTCTATCATCCAGGTACTTTTAAACCTGTGATCTTGAGTTTGGAATTTAATGTTTTAGTATTTTTTATATATTTACTCGATTTCTATAACCTAAGAATTGTGAAAAATTAATGTAGAACTGATAGAAGCAAATTATTAAATGAAATATTTCCAAAACCTTCTCACACATTTATAATACATGTTAAGGGGAAGGAAGGTTCTATGACCAAAAAAGTTTGTGAAACCCCAGGTTAAACAAGAAGTTATTTGGGTTCCGTTACTGCACAGCCTTTAATCTATCACATAAAGATTTAAACATCTTTATAAATGTTTAAGAGAATGATATACTAGGCATACATTTGCAGTTGTCGTAAATGTTTATCTTCTAGACAATCCATATTGAAACTTCCTACTAATTATCTTAATAGTGTCCCTTACGGCAGATTTGTTTGCTTATTTTTATCCAGGATCTAGGTAAGGATTATGCATTGCATTGGCCATCATGGCCCTTTACAATTAAGAACAGTTCCTTAGTCCCACCACTGTTTTTTAATTCACGATATTAATATTTTGGAATAGTCTAAGCCAGTTAGTTTGCAGAATATCACTTGTTTTAGTTTATAGATTTTTTTCTCTGCATGATAAGATTCATTCTAAACAGGTTTGCCAGGAATACTACTTGGTGGTTATTGTATCCCTCGTGCAACATCATGTCAAGTATATTGACAGTTTAAGATTTGTAACCATTATTAGCAAATCTTGTTAATAAAGTTCCTCAGTATAAAAATAATAGTATTTTATTATTGATGAAATCTATTTTGTGGATGTTGAATATAACTTAGGCTTAAATTGTCAGAATTTTTTTTTCAAAACTTTTTGTGTGTTATTAGTTACCAGTTATAAAATGGCTGCCATAATGTAAAGTTAATTTAATTCTTCATTGTCATTTAGAACTTGCCTTCTCATTTTTCTAGATGTAAATAAATTAGGAGTGGAAAATTAGAGATGAATCTGTCCCACTTTGCTGCTACCAGAACCATGTGACCCTTTGAAGGTCATGTAGTTGATTCCCTAGTTGACTGAGAGTTCCGTGTATTCTAGAATTCTGTTTGTTGTTCTGTCTTTTCATAAGCTTAATTATGATGAGAAATGTTTGTCTTAATTAAAAAAGATAGCCCTCTTTTAGCCAATGATTAACTCAGGTAGTGCTGAAAAGAACAAAGCCTGATTCAGCCGCATGCTTTGAACAATCTTTTTCAGTTATAATTATTTTGATTAATGTAATTTTAAATTTATTCGGTAAAAATATATTGTGTACCTGCTGTGTGAGACATCTGAGTCACTAGGGATCTTATTTTTTTGGAGGGTAAAATATAGAATTTTTAGAAGTATTAAAAGTAAAATTTATTCTTCAACGGAATCCTAAAAATACATTCTTTACAGAACTTAAGTGTAAACATATTTATTTTAATATAATAATAAGACTTACACATAAAATTTTTCCTTTTGCTATATGTCAAGTTTGAAGCAATATGGAAATGAATAATGGATATTTTTATGTGATAAAGAAGAAATGTGACTCTAATTAGTGATATACTTTAGTCATGATTACTAAAAAGATAAGGCAGAGAGCAACAACTTTAAGTGAAATTGAAGAAAATCTCCATTAAATAGATGACAAATGAAACCTTGCCATTTGTGACAGAATGGATGGACCTAGAGGGTTTTATGCTGAGTGAAATAAGTCAGAGAAAGACAATTACCATGTGTTTTCACTCATAATGTGGATTTTAAAAAACAAATGAGCAAATAAAAAAAAAAGAAACAGACTCTTAAGTACAGAGAACAAACGGGTGGTTGCCAGAGGGGAGAGTGATGGGTAAGAGAGGGGATTAAGAGAGCACTTGTCCTCATGAGCTCTGAGAGAGGTATACAATTTTTGAATCATATTGTACACCTGAAACTAATAAAACACTGTTAATTGTACTTGAAGAAAAAAATAATAGATGATGAAGGTAAAAATGTTTTGTAAGTTTGTTTATTCTAGAGAGGCTATTTAGTGGCTTATGTTATTTTGTTTTTATATTTTAAAAGTTGTAACTTCTGAGAGCTTCTACTAGTGTTGCTTTATAATTTGAACTTACTAAAAATTAAATAACTTATAAAAGGAGGAAAACTGGGATCAATTGACAGACTTTTGGGAATTCAGTGAAGTCGCATAGGTTTTAGGTTGAATGTTGTTGTTTTCTGTGGCAGCAGTGATTCGGTTGGTTTATCTCCTAAATAATGTCTGATGCTGCTGGTTTTTGTTCTTTGAGCCCCGCCTTATATCCTTACTAAGATAAGGAGAGCAGTGGGTTCACTTCTGATGCTATTGAAAAAGTTCTCACCATTGGAAGGATTAGAACTTATTTTAAAGGATCTATGACATAGACCTTAGGCAGAAAGGAAATGAACACTTACTGGAAGCCTGCTGTGTGTCAGGCACTGTGTATACTACATTAAACACTCATAGCAACCCTGTGGAAAGAGTAGTTGTAATTACCAGTGAAAAAATTGAGACTTGAAGAGGTCAAATGACTTGCCCATCGTCAGGTACTTAATTAGTTAGCAGTAGAACTGTCATATAAAACTCAGTATTTCTGATTTCAGGTCCTGTATTGAGGCTTCACTATGCCCTGAAAACTTAAGTGCTTTGCTTGGAAAATATGAAGTGCAGCAATATTATTCCTGCCTCATATATAATGTTCTTAGATTTAAGAACATTTTAAAAGCCCAGTTTTTTTTTTCTTTTCTCCTATTTGTTCTAACCTAGAATGTCTTATTCTTGGGCTGTAGCAGTGGAGAATTTAAGAAGAAGTATACCCACTCTAAAGGGACTGTGAGTTTTATTGCTGCCTTAAAAAAATAATTTCCCTGAAACAAAAATTCCGAGTTGACTAATCTTGATAAACCTGCATGTGAGAATGACACTAAATCTGCTCATCATTTTGGGCTCAACACCTCTCACCTGACTATACTTTTCTTCCTCTCCAGCTCTGCTTCTCTTCTATCCCCACTTACCTCTAATCAATCTTTTGTTTCTATGTGATTCTGGCATAATAGCAGCCATCCCTGTAGAGTTGACCGGCTTGTCTGAATACATTAGGCTCCTAATATGCCTAAAATTCCCAATATTCTAGGAAAACATAACAAAGCTATGATATAGATTAAATGTGAATATTAGGCCTATCTTTTGTGAAGAATGGTGACCTCAGAGAAAAATGAAAAGGAGTTGTGCCATGTAAAACTTTTAAAGATTGAATTTGGCAGGAGAAATTGAAAGGGTTAAAATAAGAGATAATATTATCCATTGAGTGTTAGTGTTTGCAAGCCTATCTAATGATTGTCATTGTTGGAAAAGCCATATTAAGAGTTTAACTTTCTTATCTGCTGGACAAAAATAACTCAGTGTTGATCAATGACACCATTATATTAAGATACAGTTTCCAAAATAAGTTTTTTCCATGTTTCACAACGTTTTTTTGAATAATTGCAAATTTATACGTTCATACAGTTAAAGAGTAGTGTCATTTTTGCTGGTGTCAGAAAACCCATTTGATTTCATATTTATGAAATACTCTAAGAAATAGAAATCTTTAAAGAAATTAGTTTTAGTTTTATTCCCAGTTTTGTCTACTGATGCAATACTGATTGAGAATTTTCTTTAGAACTTTATCTCTCTTGGCGTACTGTCAATTCAAAAGGCACATTAATATGTAACTTAAAAAACACAAGTTGAGCAGAAACCGTAGGTAACTTGAAGAATTAGGTACAGATTTGAATATATCAAGGACTAGCTACCAAGAATGAAACTCACTTAAGAATGGTATTTTCTCTTTGAATTCTGAAATAGGGATCTGTATGTGTTAGATTCCATAAGAACAGTAGAAGCAATGGGAGGTAAAAATTTACAAGCAGACCTTGTTTGAAATGTTAAAATACCGATAGAAAGGAGCATATGGATAGGAGAGGGATGCAGTTTTGCAGATTTTTTTTTTTTTTTTACTTAATCGGTATTGGTATTAGCATCATGGCGTGCGTGCCTATATCAGGTATGTCTAAGTCAAGCTGGCCCACTTAGAGTTCATTAGTTCTGAAGAGATGGTGTTTGTCTTATTTACTGTGAGCCATAAATTCAGCAAATCCAGTTTTATATTCTCAATTCTTAGGGCTTCCTACTATGAGATTTCAGTTGATGATGGTCCATGGGAAAAACAGAAGAGTTCAGGGCTCAATTTGTGTACTGGAACAGGATCAAAGGCCTGGTGAGTAACTTGGGATGTTACTTATTGACTTTTGTGAAATATTTTAAGTAATGTAACTTACTCGATGCTGCATATCGGTGTATCTAAGGCCTCTGATATGCAAGAGGTAGCCGGTGTTGTTATGTTGCTTGGCTCAGTTTCTGCTGTACTCATCAGTTGGTTCTAGAAGTCCTGCCTTGACTTCTTAGATTAGAGCTGTAGCCTGGATTTGGTCATTATTTGGCCTGGTGCACTAGGTTTGTAAAGAGAAAAAGGAAAATGTTTTGGGGGACTATATTGGTTTTAAATGAAAAATATTTTTAAAATAATAGTAAAGAAATGAAAACAAGTACAGTAACAACAACAACAAATGTCCTGGAGGTTAGTGCATCAAAGGCCTAACTAGAAATAACTTGGACTCTTGTATCTTGTTTACATTTAAAACCTCTCTCTGGGTAATCACTTCTACTTCTTAGTACACACACGTAGATGCCTCCCAAACTTTTATCTGTAGCTATCTTGTTTCCTGAGCCAAACTCCTGTTCTAAAATTATCTACTAAATAGAATGTTAATAGACCTTCAGATTCAATACATTCAAAACTAAATTTATTATCTTTAGGTTCCTCCCTCCCTCCCTCCCTCCCTCCCTCCCTCCCTCCCTCCCTCCCTCCCTCCCTTCCTCCCTTCCTCCCTTCCTCCCTTCCTCCCTTCCTCCCTTCCTTCCTTCCTTCCTTCCTTCCTTCCTTCCTTCCTTCCTTCCTTCCTTCCTTCCTTCCTTCCTTCCTTCCTTGCAGAGGGGCAGAGAGAGAATCACAAGCAGACTCCACACTGTCAGCACAGAGCTGATGTGGGGCTTGAGCTCAGGAACCATGAGATTATGACCTGAGTCAAAATCAAGAATCGGACACTTAACCAAGTGAGCCACCCAGGTGCCCCCTATCTTCAGTTTTTCTTGCTGTGATCCCTGTATTGCTTAATAGTATGACTGTTACTCTGAATTCATGCTCTAGAGAAAAAACTTAAACTTACTCCTTAAAACCTTCTCTCACTTTTGAGTTTCCCTGTTCTCCCCTTTAATACCAGTGTCTGAATCCTGCCAGTCACACTTCTCTGAAGTGATGCTGTGAAGTCTGTGAAGTGTGAAGTCTCTGAAGTCCTTGTCTCTCTTTTTCAGTTTCTGCTGTATGGTGTACTGCTCTATGCCATACTTCTGTTTCTGTAGTTGCTTCTGCTGTTTGGTCCAGGCCCATCTTTTTAGGGAATATTCTTTGTGCTTGACCCTTTATTCTTCAGGCTGTCGTCCATATTGCCAACAGAATAATAGTTCTAAAATGTAGATAAATTCGACTATCCCCTCTGTGCTGTAAAGGCTTCACTGACTTCTGACTGTGTTCAGATTACTCTGTGTGTAAGACCCTTTAAACATGAGCTAGGAAACATTACCAGAGTGTTGCCCTACTCTAACCCATCAGCACACCGGCGACACTGCAGGCTACTTGCAATTCTCAGCACAAGCTGCGTTCTCTCTGGGCTTTTTGTTTTTGCTCAGTGCAACTTCTTCCTGCATTAAATGCCTGAACATTTTCCACTTTCCATCCCCTGGATGAAAAATCCAGTCTTCAAATGTCATTCTCTGTAGGAAATCTTTGCTAGGACCTAGTTCTCTTCATCAGCATAATGAACCCCTTTTGGTGCGTCCCAAGCACTTTTTCCTGACAGCACTTTTACAGCACTTCCCAAATTATCAGTTCTCTAATTAGCTAATACCTATCTTGTTGAGCAACTTGATATTTGAAATGGTGACTAGTGTTTTTTTTGTTTTGTTTTTTGTTTTTGTGTATATAGCACAGTACCTAATACATATTCACTTATTTTTTTTTTAATAAATGACTACATGCTCACGAATAGGCTAAAACAGTACTTATTAACTGTGATTTTAAGTTTGGAGTTTTACTTCCCATTTTTTCAGGATTTTTAAACTTTATTGTGAAAAAATTTAGATATGTAAGAGTAGGCAAAATAGTATAATCAATACCTATGTAGCCATTAGTTTCAATAATTATCAACACATGCCTGATCTTGTTTCCCTTTTGTCTTACAATATTTTGAAGTAATTTTCAGACATCACAGGTGATTCTTAGTAACTTCACATCTTTTTTAAAAAAATCCTAGTCTTAGCCAAATAAACCTTTGGAGAAAAATGAGAAGTATCATTTTAAAAGCTTGGTTAATATTTCATTTTCCTGAAGGCCAGTGAGAACTACATTTCTGAAATGACCATAACAATAATTGTTTGAAAAAATAAATTTAATAATCTAATATGCTATAAAATTATTTTGTAGCCCTCATAAAATGAAAACATTAGTTAATTGCTTTAATTTATTATAACATAATTTCTGCTCAGCGTGATGTGTTACTTGATGAATACTGGATTGAGACTCAGAAATGGTTTCCCAGATGCTGCTGCTTTTCTTCTCCCAGGATTCTCACCCCCACAGAGCGGGCAAAGTGGTTTGATTGGAAAGAGTACTGGCCTGGAAGTTAGAGAGACCTGGCGAAATCACTAACTAGCTTTGTAATCTTGTACAAGTTCCCTTTTCTGAAAAATGAGGGGAAATGAAACGGATAAAATAACTACAGACTATGATTCTGTAGGTTCTATTGTATGCATTAAATACAAGCTATCAGTTATTTAACCCCTGCTACTTTGAATATACCGTGGTAGGTACTTTTTATACATTGACTATAATTCTTATAGAAATCCTGCGAGAAAGTGGTGGTATCCCTGTTTTATAAAGTAGAAATTGAGGCTTCGCAAGGATAAACAACTAGGGTGAGGTCACGACTACTGTCAGAACCTGGATAAAAGCACAGGCGTGCTTGACTAAAAGCTAATGCTTTTTCGACTGCCAGCTTTAACGTTTTTATTTATTTTTGAGAGACATAGAGACAGAGTATGAGCAGGGGAAGGGCAGAGAGAGAGGGAGATACAGAATCTGAAGCAGGCTCCAGGCTCTGAGTCGTCGGCACAGAGCCCAATGCGGGGCTTGAACTCACAGACCGGAGATCATGACCTGAGCTGAAGTCGGCCGCCCAACCGACTGAGCCACCCAGGTGCCTGACTGCCAGCTTTTAAATGCAGAGGGGGAGCTGTCTGTAGAAGCCACCCAGTTCAAAGATGTGTCACTAGGTTGTATCGAAGAATTATCGAGGTAAACTTGCTAATCTTTGTGAAATAGTGGTTATGCTAGACAGTGAATAGGCTTTTGACTTTTGCACTGGGGTGTGTGCAGTTTTGAGGTTTAGTTTTCAACCTTTTAGTAGTAAGAAGAGCATAAAAGATAAGAGCCATTAGGCTTGTCTGTAAAGCAGTCCTCCCCTCCACTGCTACACACCTTATAATTGAATCCTGTGTTGTTGGATGTTAATAAATGTGGCTTAGATTAGAATTTCAGTCGTTTCTGTGTTGCTTAATAAAGTCTCCTGATGTCCTGGTCGAGAACTCTGTCACTAACTATATCCTACCTCTGCCACCTTGGTTACTCAGCCTCTTCTCTCTTCAGCCTGTGTAGCTTGCTTGCTTCTAATATTCTACCTTACTCCCTCCCATTACTGATTGTTCTTTGGCTGTGATTGCATTTTCCCATTCATCTTTTGTCCTTTTTCTCTTCAGAAAACGGAGGGTGAGAAGAGAAGCCTAGGGACCAGAAGGGCTGAGGAAAGCTATACATTTCCATGCATTTAAAACCTTTATCAAATTACCTTTTCTTTTTTAATTTAGTGTTTGGTTATTTTTGAGAGACACAGAGTGTGAGCAGAGGAAGGGGCAGAGAGAGAGAGAGAGAGACAAAGAATCAGAGGCAGGCTCCAGGCTCTGAGCTGTCAGCTCAGAGCCTGATGCGGGGCTCGAAACTACGAACCATGAGATCAAGACCTGAGCTGAAGTCAGATGCTTAACTGACTGAGCCACCCAGGTGGCCCCCCTTTTAAAGTTTATTTATTTTGAGAGACACTGAGACAGCACCACATGTGGGGGAGGGGCAGAGAGAGAGGGAGACAGAGAATCCCAAGCAGGCTTCATGCTGTCAGTGCAGAGCCTGATGCAGGCTCAAACCCACAAAACTGTGAGATCATGACCTGAGCTGAAACCAAGTCAGACGCTTAACCAACTGAGCCATCTAGATGCCCCTCAAACTACCATTTCTAAGTACTTTCTTTGTCCCGAGCTAAGTATCTCATTTAAATTTCCAAAAATACTCTGGAAGTAGGTGATTTTTTTTTTAAGTTTATTTATTTTGAGAGAGAGCATGCGTGCAAATAGGGGAAGGGCAAAGAGAGAGCAAGAAAGAGAATCCCAGGCAGGCTCTGCATTGACACGGGGCTCAGACTCACAAGCCATGAGATCATGACCTGAGCTGAAGTTTAATCGACTGAGCCACCCAGGTGCCCCTGGAAATACGAGATTTTATTTTCATTAATAGAGTAGTAAAGTCTCAGAAGTTTCCCAAAGTCAGGTGGCTAGTAAATGGTGAAGACAGGCTTTAAATTATGTAGACCTCAGGAATCACTGGAAAGAAAGGAATAGAATGGCTTATTTTACTCTTCTTTTAATTCTTGATACAGGGAGATAAAAAGTTTTCCTATGTGACCCTCTTAGTCCTTGCTTTGACTATGAAATGTGGAAATATATGACTTTGAATAAGATAGTTGTTATAACTGATAAACCCCCAACCTCAGTGACTTAACACAATAGAAGTTTATTTCTTGTTCTTATAAAGTCCAAGTGGGTGTTCCTGATTGGGCGGTGGGTCTCAGAGTGGTGACCCCAGGTATACAGGCTCTTTCTATCATGTGCCTCAACCATCTTTTAAACATAGCTTCTGAAGTCACTCTACTCACTTAAATCAAGCCACAGAAGGAAGAAAAGAATGGAGGGTCACCTGTGGCAGGCTTATGGGACATCTTAGTTAGATGTGTCGTTCATGACATCCACTCTTGTTCCTGTAGCTAGAATTCAGTCACATGGCTTTATGGCAAGAAAAGATAGAAAAGATAGTATGCATGTGAGTGTACACACACACACACACACACACGAAGGGTTTGGGGATTAGCTATCCCATTTTGCATTTCCAAAAATTCCTCCACAGGACGTAGGATGTAGGGGTTATGTTGCATAGCAGGTTGTCTCTGATTTGTCCCATTGTCATCTCAGTCCTCTTCCCAGCATGGAATACGATTTGCTACATTCACTGCGAGAAGAAAAAAGTCTGTGCGTTTTTTAAGGCTTTTCCCAATCCCCCTCCTTCATATGTTCTGTTTTAGCTGACTTTAGTAATAGTAGGTGTTCTTAAGTGAAGAGAGAAAGCTTTACTAGCTAAAGAAGATAAGAGATTCAATTTGTCTCAATTTGATTATCTTTAGTGGGAGTTATATCTGATTTCAAATGGAAACTCTTAGAACGATAAAGGTTGTAGACCTAGGAAAAAAGGCATCATACGTTAGCTAATACATGCTTTGGCATAAAATTCGTCTCTGATGTAGAATATAAACCACTCCTAAAGGGAGAGTGAATTGGCTGAGATCCAGGTTACAACCATAGGAAATTGGTTGTAACCCCAATTCAGAGGAGTTAGTTTGGGTTGGCTTGTGGTATCCCTAATAAGTCATAATTCTAGGAATATTTGACCAAATCATATAAGACTTTTGTTCTCTTAAATTAAGTCTTCAAGGGACACCTGGGTGGCCCAGTTGGTTGAGTGTCTGACTCTCGAATTCAGCTCAGGTCATGACCTCTCATAGTTTGTGGTTTTAAGCCTCATGTTGGGCTCTGTGCTGACAGCACGGAGCCTGCATGCCCTCTCTCAAAAAAAAAAAAATTTTTTTTTAAGCTTTTTAAAAAAAATCTTCAGTATTTTAATTCAATGGAACCCTAATAAACATGGCTCATTTTATGTGACTTTTAATTTAAAATAGAATTCTGAAACCTTATCTTCTAATAATATGAATATTCAGAAGAATTAGAATATAATTCACGCATATCTCTTTCATTTGATACTTTCATTCAGTATTGAGTTCTTGCCATGAGCCAGGTAGTGCCGCAGATGCCTTGCAGTGTGTGACAGCAATTGTAATGAGATAGGTATTGAGAACCTCATGCTAAACAGTAAGAAAGTCAGGACACTTACTGGTGAAAAATAGAAAAGGGCCGGATTTGGGATTTTTAGCATAGGGATTTGGTCTGTGAATGAATCCAAATTTTTAATATAAAATTTATGTATCTGCATTTTTTAAGAGAATGCCCTAAATGTTATCACATTTCTCAAAATGTGAAGGGCATAGGGTTGGAAGTGTATATGAGAGTATCTGTTATTTCCCCCCTCAGAAAGGGTAAGAGCCACTGAATTACGTTTATAGAGTTGTTTGGGTCATTATGCTGCTGTTCATTGAGATTATCTACTGAGACCCCGTGAGAATTCTGCAGCAACAGAATTCTAAATTACTGGAAAGAATTAAAAAAAATAAAAAAACCTTAACCTTCTTTGTAGACTCAAGGACAGAGCTACTCTTAAGTGATTCATGTTTGTGTTAACATTTGTTCTTAAGTGTTTAAGCAAGGCATCATACTGGTTAAGACTTCTCATCTTTTCTATTTTATAATTTAAAGAAATATTTACAAGTTAAAAATGTTATAACAGGGGCGCCTGGGTGGCTCAGTCGGTTGAGTGTCCGACTTCGGCTCAGGTCATGATCTCACAGATTGTGAGTTCAAGCCCCACATCAGGCTGAGAGCCTAGAGCCTGCTTTGGATTCTTTGTCTCCCTCTCTGCCTGTCGCTCTCCAGCTTGCATTCTCTCTCTCTCTCTCTCTCTCTCTCGCTCAAAAATAAATAAACATTAAAAAAAATTAAAAAAAATGTTAGTACAGGGGTGCTTGGGTGGCTCAGTTGGTTAAGTTGGCTCAGTTGGTGATTTCACCTCAGGTTATGATCTCACAGTTTGTGGGTTCGAGCCCCACATTGGACTCTGCTTGGGATTCTCCCTCTCCCTCTCTGTCTGTGCCTCCCTACTCATGCTTTCTCTCTCAAAATAAACAAACATGAAAAAATGTGTTATAGTACAAAAGGGTTTAAAATGAAAAGCTAGTCTTCCATTTCGTATCTCTAGGACTAATCTCCAGGCACAACCAATGTAGTTACATATAAAGTCATGCATATTCTACATAATGCATTTGGTTTTTTTTTTAACGTAACATGTTGATTATGTGTCTATCAGCACATATGGTTCTATTTTATGCTTTTTAATATCTACATAGTAACATATTCAGCTTTCTATGGATATGAGTTGTTTTGCTATTGTAAACAAGGCTTCAGGAAGTATCCTTGTACATGTCTTTGTGTACTAGAGATGGAAGTATATTTTAGGATAAATGGTAGGATGAATAATATGTTCATTTTCAATTTTAATAGTGAATAATTGCCTTCCAGCTGCAACTTCCATAATGCCATCACGTATGAGAATGTCTTTCATATACCCATTTCAATACATTATCAGTTTTTAATTTATATTTCCTTAAGTAGGAGTAAGATTGAATGCTTTTTCATATAAACTCTTTACCCACATTTTAAAACTGGGTGAAGTAGCTATCATCTTTTGGTTGCTGCTTCTTGATAATTTCTAAGAGTTCTTTGTATATTAAGTAGATAGATAATTCCTTTTTCATTTTAAATGTGTTTTTAAAATGAACACAAAGAACTTATGTGGTGTTTCTTTCTAGGTCATTCAATATTAACAGGGTTGCAACACAGGCTGTAGAAGATGTTTTAAATATTGGTGAGTATAAGAATAGCTATTATATATTACAATTATAATGTGTTATATAATATGTATATTTTATTGTATGTCAGCTATTATATGACATAAAATATTTAATCAAGATATTCCCTCCTTTCCTTTTTCAATAGCAAAACGACAAGGAAATTTAAGTCTTCCATTGAACAGAGAATTGGTAGAGAAAGGTCAGTGACTAATGATCATAATTACTAAGTGTTTCATTCAAGTTCTGTATCTTTAGGATGTTATTATGAAGTGTACTTGTCTAATTAGCAAGCACTGTACTTTTTTGACTCAAACAGGCCCTTGATCTATTACCTTTACATATAATGAAACAATAAAAAAATTTAGAGCCGGGCTTTATATTAGATTTTTGTGAATTATGAAATATAACCTCTGTGTCAAAACTGTTAACTACAGACACGTTCTGGGGGATAGGAAAATATAGAAAAATACAAATCTGGCTTATCTGGCAAACTCTGTGTGCCATTAATATCTTCTGAATGAAAAGGAATTCACTGAGCTGTGAATGCTTATCTTCACATTCACTAAAATCTTCTCTTTAACTTTCTCCTATCTATTCCTGCCCGGTTACTTCAGGGTTCCTTTGAGAGAACCAGCACTGCTGGGAAAGACAACCACTGATCAGGGAATTTGAAGGCCTGGGCTCTAATCCCAGACCAACCAGTCACTCACTGGAAATAGGAGCAAGACTCTGATTCCATTCTTCTACTTCCTGAACTGTAAAAGGACGAAGTAGAGATAAATTGGTAGTGCATAAGGGGATTCTTTAAATTTCTTCTTCAAATTTTTCTTTTCTAAATATTTAAATACTTAAATTGGAAAAACACATTCCTTTGATTTGCATATAAAATTAAAGTCCCTAAAGTCCCCTCTCCTTTACCAGAATCATTTTTGTACAGACCTCAAACTAAAGATTTTCTTGCTATCTCTGTTTAATTGAAGAGTATCCTAAGTTTTCAAGGTCAGTTATTTAGAAAATCCAAAGTTGTTCATAGTACATCTGCTTTCCTATGTAAGGGTGTTCAACATATACAACCAAAACCATATACAGACTCAACGTGGATGTCGACAAATGTAGGAAAGACTGCAGCTGGCATCCATAAACACAGACACTTGAATTCAAGAGTTACCAAAATAGTCTCACTCTTACTGGTTGCCTTTAAAATAATTTAGCAATACACAGTAAAGTATTTGAACAGTGCCAGTTCATTTACATGTGTATTTTAGATTTCCACATCAGACTTACTTTACTGGGGGACATGGTTGGCCTTTGTTTGAAAACAGAATTAAATCCCTGAAGTCCCTTTCAACTGTCTAAAATGAACTTTCTCCCTCTCTCAATTTGAGACCAAAAAGATTATTCTGATCATGGCTTATGAGCTAGCATTAGCTTTAAGTCTGTGTTAAAGTTAAATTAGGCATTTACAGTAGTTGATTCATTATGTAATTTAATTAAGGGGCGCCTGGGTGGCTCAGTGGGTTAAACATCTGACTCTCGATTTCAGCTCAGGTGATTATCTCACAGTTCATGAGTTCAAGCCCTGCATCAGGATCGGTGCTGAGAGTGCAGAGCCTGCTTGGGATTCTCTGTCTCTGCCCCTCCCCCACTCATGCTCGCTCTCTCTCAAAGTAAAAAACTTCAAAAAAATAATTTAACTTAAAACATAATGTATATAAAACAACTGAAATTTACATGGGGTATGTAAATTAATTTAAGGGTATAAATAAAATACAGTGATTTTTCTGCTTTGCTGAATGTTATTCCTTTGAAGATTTGACTGTCCTCAGAAACAACAGTGAATGCCAATGGTGCAGTCACCATTACAGACACTTCTGGAACTGCCTCCAGAGCTGGCACTTTTTTTAAAGTAATCTGTGTGCCCAAAGTGGAGCTTGAACTCATGACCCCAAGATCAAGAGTTGCACGCTCTACCCACTGGACCAGCCAGGCATCCCTGTAGCTAGCACAATTTGAGTGTGTGTGTTCCCAGGGAAGCAAATTTTTGAGAGTGAATTAGATTTTTTTTCAAAGAGCCAAATAATTTAAAGTTTGGTAAATAAGGTAGATTATCTGACAGCCTTATATTTGTTTTAATGTGGTGTTCAACTAAACGTTCTTTCAAGCCTGATTTCCGTGTACAATTGTTTTTGACCAATTTATGCTTTGCCTACCAACTCTCGTGTGCCTCTTGGTTAGAAAGCTGGTCCCAAAGATTTCTGAAAACCTCTTGAGTAATGAGTTTCATTAGAGAAAGTGTATGTATTGTCTGCCGTTTTTTGAGACCATTTTATATCAAGAGAATTAATACTTGTGGACACTCTGACATGGTGTTTTGGCAAGGGACTATGGCAACTCAAGTTCTGTTTTTGAATGCCCCAAGTTAGTTCCTCTACTTTTGTTTAATTACTGGTTTTGTAGCCTACTCTCCAGTATGTCCCCACTTGATGTGTAGGGGCTTTGGTGGCCTTATCTTGGAAACTAGTCCTCATTTTTAAGGTTTTTCGTTCTTTTAATAGAATGTGCTGTGAATTCCAAGAAAGCTTCTGCCAAACAGATCTTTGGAACAGAGTTGCATTTAAATTGGGGATAGGATAACGTCCATTTTTCATTTTGCACTTCTCAGAAGTGACCACTTTCTTTGAATGTGCTAATACTTTTTTTCCTTTTTAGTGACAAATGAATATAACGAATCACTGCTCTATAGTCCAGAAGAACCAAAAATACTTTTCAGTATTCGAGAACCAATAGCGAACAGAGTTTTCTCCAGCAGTCGTCAGCGCTGCTTCACGTCAAAGTAAGCTTCCCAAGGCTGACCTGTGACTCTGCCTCCATCTCTTGTAATTAGAAACGGGTATTGGTTTAAAATATTCAGTATGATGAAATTCACTCATTCATACTTAATCTAGTAGGAAAAGCAGGACTTTTGGAACTAATGAAGCCTCATGCTTTATACCCTGGAGAAAATATTTCCTTTCCCAACTTACTGTACCATTTTAGAGAAACTATAAGTGAATAGAAGGGGCATAATTATTTAATTGGGTGATGTGGATTTGATGTTTTCAAATATTAAGACAGAATAAGATCAAATTATCACTTTAAACTGGAAAGCAACTTTTTTTAATATGCTATTGGATAAAAAAAAAAGACAAATATTCTTATAAAACCTAAGTTGTATAGCACTAAACTTTTAGAGTAGGTCTCATTTCTTTCAGCTTTCCCTAAAAGTGACCCCCCTCACATCTATTGAATTTGATTTTTTTTTTTGAAGGGAAGGCATCAAAAAAACCTATGTAATTTATTTTATAAAGGTTTCCCAATTTTCCAAACAAAAAAACTATGAAAAAAATATCATCCATAAGGATGTTGCCATAAGGCAAGCAAAGAACAGTTTAATTCCGAACTGCTACTTCTACAGTGTGCATATTTTCTTTTTTGAAAATACAGTTGATTTTTTTCTAGGAAAAACATTCAAAGGAAACTCCTTTTACTCATTTGAGAGTTAATTTTGATTAATCAACAAATCTATATACTCAAGTTAGGTGAAACTATAAAGACATTTAAATTTTTCCTCATATAAAAAGAATAAGATGACTTTGGCAGTTGAACAATATTTCTCAAACATGTCATAACAAACACTTAACAAAAGATGGAGAAATTGAACTATGTTAGAATTAAGTACTTTTATTAATGAAGATACCATTAAGGAAAAGAAAAAAGTAAGCCACAAAGTGATATATATGCAACAGTGGACTTCTATCCAGAATATTGTAAAGATTCCTACAACTCTGTAAGAAAAGGCAACTCAGTAGAAAAATTGCCAAAGTCCTGGACAGGCATTTCACAGAAGAGGGTATCCAAATGGCTAAATGTATGAAAAACCACCTTGCCCTTATTATTCATGTGGGAAATGCAAATTAAAATTACATATCTGATACCATATACAACCACCAGAATAGCTAAGGTGTTGTTGGTAAGGTGGGAGTAACTGCACCTTTCATGCAGTATTTCTAGGACTAGTTTGGCATATTGTTTGGCAGCTACCTACCTACTAGCACACAGTGACCCAGCAATTTTGCTCTTAGGTACATATCCAACGGTAATGTATACACACAAATGTCTGCAACAAAAGACATGCTTAAGAATATTTGTAGCAGCACTACATACAGTAGCAAAAACCGATGTCTATAAATAGAGGAGGTACATAAATTTTAGTATTTTCACACAATGGAAATGTTTTCATATAGCAACGAAAATGAACACAATGAATGCAGTACTACTTATATAATAACCATGGATGAATTTCACAAGCATACTTTTTTTTCTTAATGTTTATTTTTGAGAGACAGCGTGAGCAGGGGAGGGGCAGAGTGGGGCAGGGGGACCCAGAATTCAAAACTGTCAGCACAGAGCCCCACACGGGGCTCAAACTCATGAACCATGAGATCGTGAGCTAAGCTGAAGCCGGCGCTTAATTGACTGAGCCACCTAGGTGCCCCCACAGGCATACTGTTAAGCAAAAGAAGCTAGACACAAAGCAAACCTATGTATTCTTCCATTTATATAAAGTTTAAGAACAGAGTTACTACCATTACGGTGTTTGAAATTAGGGTAGTGGGCGTGCATAGGAAGGAAGGGTCAGGGGTAGTGACTGGAGGAGAGAAGTGAGGCACTTTCTGGGGAGCTGAGGAACATTTGATTCTGGATTTGGGTGATGAATGACTACACCAGTGTGTTCGCTGAGCTGTTCATTTGTGCCTCTTCGTATGTTCTACTTAAGTCAAAATTATCCATGAAAAGAGTTACATTCTTACTCAGTACTTAAAATAGCAATAACTCAACATTTTGTCATATGAAAAAGGCCTGTGAGTTCCATCAAATCTGGACTTGTTCTTTCATAAATGTTTGGTTGAATGCAGCTATCCTGAATATCTTAGTTTTGAGATTTTTAGAACATACCCATATATACATAGTTACTAACTCTCACAAACCAAAGAACGACTTGATTTTTAAAATCAAGGCCAAATGGTCTGACAGTTTCAATAAAAATTAAGAGTTTTAAAGAAATCATAATTTAAGGTTAAGAAAACTTTATAAAATTTTAAATATAAATACCTTATATTTATATTTAATATTTTAATTATTTAATGTTTTTTCTGCTCAGGGTATGTGTTCGATCTCGTTGTTGGGATGCCTGCATGGTTGTGGATGGAGGTACTTCTTTTGAGTTTAATGATGGAGCAATTGCTTCGATGATGATCAATAAAGAAGATGAGCTTCGAACTGTGATTCTAGAATAATGAAAGGTTTCCTCAGATGACAAATTTTGATTACTGGGAAAATATGTTCACTGCAGAAACAGACTACCAGTCGTAAAGCTACATGTTTTGGTTCTTATTGAGACTGGTTGGCCCTGGGCTCCAAAGGTGACCAAGAAAGTGAGATTTGCATTATTCTTCTTTTGGATGTGAATAAAAAAGATGTTCACTGTGTTAGAAAAATGGATGGACTAAACTGATCAGAATTGACACCAGTGAAATTTCTACATTGCTTACAGTTGGTATCCAAGAGTACTGATATCTTTTTAAATTTAGAGGGGTAGGCTCAAATAAAGGATTGAATGTTTAGGATTTGAAATTTCACTGTATAAGATTTTTTTTTTCTTTTCCCTTTCCTAACTTTGTGGAATTGGTCAAACCAACACATATCATTTGATTAGGGTATATTTTTTATAGTAGCTAAAAATCAAGATTTTTAAAAAATTTTAATGGAGAATTTTGATAAATCCTGACATTGACCTTATTGAAGTAGGTAAATGTGTTTTTTATATGTGCTTAGAATTTTCTAATTTCAGAGGACAATATTGTTATGGCTCTATTGATTTAAGAAGTTCAAACAATCATTTTTGAAATTATTGATGTTTTCATTTACTTGACTTTCAGGTTAATTTTGACAGTTCTGGGTGAAATACATATATCTGGACAAAATCATGATACTGTTGCAAAGGTATTAATTATCCAATAGCTACTTTAGGGCATAGACAGTTTTTTTTTGTTTTTTTTTTTAGTGCTTTTGAGTCTTAAAAGATTCCTTCCATATTTAAAACTCTAACATGGAATCAGAGACTAAAAGGATGAACTGATTAGATGCATTCTATTAGGAGTTTGATAAAATCTTCTAAAAATATTTTCATCTAGTATTAGGTTTGTCAGAAAACAGATTCTTTAATAAATATGCAAAACACAATTAGTTGGAATTGCCTTGCTTTTAAAAATATCATGGTACTTTTCACTTAGCTCATATTCCATGTTTTCACACGTTAGCTTTGGGAGATAAAATGTTAGTTTTTCTCCTCCCCCCCCACTCCCACTGTGAGATTTCTTTAGTTTGAGAGGAGATTTTCTAATTATTGATCTACTTATAATACTAGAATTTTCACAAAAAGCACCTATTGCTGTGTCATGAGACACCTGGTTATTCTCATGCCATTTATTCAAAGTTACCTGGTTTTTTTTTCACTTGCTGCTAAAAAGTTCAACATTGAAATATTTATTGAACACATACCTTGTACCACGTACTGTGTTAGATGCTGGATCTGTGTTGATGAATGAAAGACTATCCTGATAGAACTTGGGATGAGTGGGCTCAAATTCTGGGAGAGCTAGGATGTAATCGAATTGAGTGCTATTAGTTTTGCCAACATTTAATATGTTCTTGTCACATTTTAAAATAAGTGTTACTATACAAAGGTAATCTAGGTTTTGATGTATATCCAGAACAAGAATCTGTTTTTTTTTCTCTTCTAAGAGTATCTGCATAGACACTCAAAGCAGTATTCATATGATATGTACAATGAAAATTAGTGTTTTCCCAGAGCTGGATCTAGTTTATGGCTTGATTTAAAAATGATGTACTGAAGATAAGTTTATAAAGAAGTAAAATTCCACACCATAAAAACTCCTCTAAGAGGTTTAAAATACCTTCTTGACAAAAATGCCAACTCTATCCAAAATGGTACCATAGATCTGTTAATATGTAACATATTAATAGGCAATCTGCTGTGTAAAATTGCTCATAAGCCATATTTTAAAGGTTTAAAAAATAATGTGCCGCATTTGCAGTATAACTTCTAACATATTGCTATGTGTTTGGGGATTTATTTAAGATATAAGAGGCAAAGGATACTGCAATCGAAGAAATGTGTTTATGAATGAGTTAACCTTTTAATGGCAACTATGTGAATAAACATAATTAAACTACATTTGTTTAACTATTACAGCATCATTAATGGAAAATCAAATTCTCCCAAAATGGTATGTTTCGGGTCTTTTCCACCTGGAAAAGATACTTTCCCGGATACTGCTAATGTTTCACACAGAAGTAGGACTTGTTATATAAGTAGAGGGTAAAGTACTCATCTTCTAAGTGTAGACTCTGCAGATACTGTTCATGGTTTTTGATGTTCCACATGTGTTTATATTCATGTCCCCAGTAAATCAAATCATATTAAATGTTTTACTAGCCTTCAAGTATAAAGAATTTCCATTCATTTCACTTTTAAATATCACACTATGTATAAAATCGTTAGAACCAGTTAACACAAAGATATCAAAAAATACTCACTTCATGCACATGGAACATTCTCCAGAATAGATCACATATTAGGGCACAAAACAAATCTCAACAAATTCAAAAAGACTGAAGTCATATAATCTATTTTTTTATCTAGTTTCATAACAATGCTATAAAACTAGGAATCCACCAAAAGAAAAAATCTGGGAAGACCAGAAAGACACGGCAGTTAAATATCACGCTACTAAAAGCAAGAAATCAAAGAAGAAATATAAAGTTAAATGGAGCCAAATGAAAACACCCAACAGTCCAAAATCTTTGGGATGCAGAAAAAGTGGTTCTAAGGGAAGTTTATAGCAATATAGGCCTATTTAAGAAGCAAGAAAAATCTCAATCTAACCTTATACTTAAAGGAGCTAGAAAAAGAAGAAAACCCAAAACCAGCAGAAATAAAAATCAGAGCAGAAATAAATGATATGGAAAAAAAAAAAAAACCCAAAAAACAATAGAACAGATCAATGAAACCAGGAGCTAGTTTTTTGAAAAGAGCCAACGAAATTGATAACCTTCTAGCCATTCTCATCAAAAAAGATAAAACCAAATATCCAGCACCATAGAAATACAATTATAAGAGAATATTATGAAAAGTTAGATGCCAACAAATTGGACAACCTAGAAGAAATGGATGACTTCCTAAAAATATGTAACCTACCCAAACTGAAGCAGAAAGAAATAGAAAACTTGAAGAGACTGATTACTAGCAATGAAATTGAATTAGTAATCAAAACACTCCCAACAAACAGAAGTCCAGGACCAGGTGGCTTCATAGGTGAACTCTACCAAACATTTAAAGAGTTAATACCTATTCTCCTCAAACTATAACAAAAAACAGAAGAGAAAGAAAAACTTCTAAATTCATTTTGTGATACCAACACTAGATAAAGGCACCACAAAAAAAGAGAACTAGAGGCCAATATCTCTGATATTCCTCAATAAAATAATAGCAAACTGAACCAAACACAATGCATTTAAAAAAATCATTCACCATGATCAAGTGGGATTTATACCCACGGTGCAACAAGGATGGTTCAATATTCACAAATCAATCAACATATGATACATCACATCAATAAGAGGATAAAAACAAGACCACTTTAATAGATGCAGCGAAAGCATTAGACCTGATACAACATCTATTTATGATAAAAACTCTCAAAAAAGGCTTAAAGGGAACACACTTCAGCATAATAAAGGCCATATATCCAAGCAGACCTCATACTCAATGGGGGAAAACTGAAAGCCTTTCCCCTAAGGCCAGTAAAAGATAAAGGTGTCCACCCTCACCATCTTTATTCAACATCGTATTGGAAGTCCTAACCCCAGCCGCCAGGGAAGAGAAAGAAAGAAAAGGCATCCAACTTGGCAAGGAAAAGGTAAAACTTTCACTATTTATAGATGACAGGATACTATATGTAAAAATCCCTAAAGACCCCCCCCCCCCAATGCTAGAACTGATAAATGAATTCAATAAAGTCACAGGATAAAAAAATCAATATACAGAAATCTGTTGCATATCTATACACTAATAAGGAAGCAGCAGAAAGAGCAATTAAGAAAAATTTCATGCATAATTATGCCAAAACTAATAAAATACCTAGGAATAAACTTAACTAAGGAGGTAATAGACCTGTACTCTGAAAATTATAAAACACTAATGAAAGAAAGATGACACAAAGAAATGGAAAGACATTCTATGCTCATGGATTGTACTGTTAACGTGTCTATACTACCCAGAGGCACCTGGGTGTCTCAGTTGGTTAATCATCCAACTCTTAGTTTTGGCTCTGGTCATGATCTCATGGTTTGTGAGTTCAAGCCAAACATCGGGCTCCGTGCTGCTGGTGCGGAGCCTGCTTGGGACTCTTTCTCTGCACCCCCCTCCCTCTGCCCCTCCTCCACTTGCACTGTCAATATATAAACATTTAAAAGTCTCTAATACCCAAAGTAATCTGCAGATTTAATGCAAATTAATGTGGAAATCACCCAAGCTGAACATAAAAAAAGTTTTTTTTTAATGAAGATAATTTAAGGGCCCTTTTAGGCAACATCAAGTACACTAACATTCGTTTCATAGAGGTCCCAGAGGAGGGGGGGGGCAGAAAATTTATACGAAGTAATAATAATAACTGAAAACTTCCCAAAACTGGGGAAGAAAACACACATCCAGGTCCAGGATGCACAGAGCCCCCCAAACAAGATGAACCCAATGAGGTCTACACCAAAACAGAATAATTAAAATATTAAAAAACTAAAAGAATTTTAAAAGCAGCAAGAGAAAAATAGTTATGTCCCCTATAATTTTATAAGCTGACTTTTCAAAGGAAACTTTGCAGGCCAGAAGAGAATGGTACCATATATTACATGATGAAAAAGAAAATCAACAAACACCAACATTCTACCTGGCAAGACTATTATTCAGAATTAGAGACAGAAAGTTTTCCAGACAACAGTTAAGGGAATTCTTTTTTTAAAAAAATGTTTTAGTTACTTATTTTGAGAGAGAACAAGACAGTGCAAGCAGGGAAGGAGCAGAGAGAGAGAGAGGGAGAGAGAGAATTCCAAGGAGGCTCGGCGCTGTCACATAGAGCCCAAAGTGGGGCTCGAAATCACAAACTGTGGCATCATGAATTGAGCCAAAACCAAGAGTCGGACACTTAACTGACTGAGCCACCCAGGCACCCCTAAAGGAATTCTTCACCACTAAACTAGCCTTAGAAGATATGTTAAAGGACCTTACGTAAGTAGAAGAGAAAAGGCCATAACTAGAAGAAATTATGAAAGAAAAAAAAATCTCACTGGTAAAAGCAAACATGTAGTAAAGGTAGTGGAGCAACCACTTATAAAGCTAAAAGGAAGGTTAAAAGACAAAAGTAGTAAAATTAACTACATCTACAGTAATTAGGGATGTGCAAAATAAAAAGATGTAAAATATAATGTCAAAAACAAAATGGGGGGGAGTAAAAATGCATTTTTAGAAAGCTTTCGAACGTAAGCAACCATCAACTTCAGACAGACTGCTATATACATAGGTTGTTTTACATCAACCTCATTGTAACCACAAACCAAAAACCTCAAATAGATACGCCAAAAATAAAGAGAAAATAATCCAAATATAACACTAAAAAAAGTTCTCAAACCACAAGGGAAGACAGTAACAGAAGAAACAACTACAAAAACAACCAGAAAACAATGAGCAAAATGGCAATAATTACATACCTATTGATAATTAAATGGACTAAATGCACCAATTCCAATTAAAAGTGAGTGGCTGAATAGACAAAAATTAAGAAAAGAACACTATATGCTGCCTAAAAGAGACTTCCTTGAGACTAAAAGACATACCAGACTGAAAGGGAAGGGACAGAAAAAGATATTCCATGCAAATGGAAATGAAAAGACAAGTGGGGTAGCAATACTTATATCAGACAAAATAGACTTTAAAACAAAGACTGTAACAAGAGACAAAGAAGGGCCTTACATAATGATAAAGGGATCAATCTAACAAGAGAATATTATACTTATAAATATGTATGCATCTAACACAGGAGCACCTAAATACATAAAGCTAATATTAACAGACATAAAGGGAGAAATTGACAGTAGCACATTAATAGTAGGGGACTTTAACACTGAACTTACATCAATGGATAGATCATCCGGACAGAAAAATCAATAAGGGAACAGTAGCTTTAAAAGGAACATTAGACAAGATGGGACTTAAGAGATACATACAGAACATTTCCATACCAAAACAGCACAATACACAGTCTTTTCAAGTGTGCATGGAACATTTTGCAGAACACATCACATGTTAAGCTACAAAACAAGTTTCAATACATTTAAGAAGACTGAAATCCTAGCAGGTGTCTTTTCTGACCACTGCAGTATGAACATAGATATAAATTACAGGAAAAAAAAAAACTGGAAAAAAAACAAGCATGTGGAGGCTAAACAAAAACCAAATCTATGAAAAAATCAAAGCGGAAATAAAAAAATACCTCAAGAGAAATGAAATTGGAATCCCAACACTCCAAAATCTGTGGGATGCAGCAAAAGCACTTCTAAACAAAGTCTGTAATGTGATACAGGCCTACCTCAAGAGACAACAAAAATCTCAATCTAACCCTATAACTAAAGGAACTAGAAAAAAGAACAACAAACAAAACCCAAAGTTAGCAGCAGGAAGGAAATAAGGGATCAGAACAGAAATAAAGACAAAAAACAATAGAAAAAGAAAATCACTGAAGGAACTGATTCTTTGAAAAAATAAACAAAATTGATAAACCTTTAGCCAGACTCATCAAGAAAAAGACAGGGCCCAAATAAATAAAACCAAAATTCAAAGAGAAGTTAAAACTGACACCACAAATTATAAGAGACTACTATTAACAATTATATAGCAATAAATAGAGCAACCTTGAAAAAAATGATAAATTCCTAGAAGCATACAATCTTCCAAGACTGAATCAGGAAGAAAGTGAAAACCTGTACAGAACAACTACTAGTAATGAAATTGAATCAGCAATTTAAAAACTCCCAAGAAACAAAAGTCTAGAACCAGATGGTTTCACAGGTAGATTTTAGCGCAAAAAAAAAAAAAAAAAAAAAAAATTTTTTTAAAATTCTTTAACATTTATTCGTTCTTTAGAGACAGAAAGCCAGGATGTGAGCAGATGAGGGGCAGAGAGAGAGGGAGACACAGAATCTGAAGCAGAATCCAGGCTCCAAGGTCTCAGCACAGAGCCCAACACAGGGCTCAAACTCACGGACCACAAGATCATGACCTGAGCCCAAGTTGGAAGCTTAACCGACTGAGCCACCCAGGTGCCCCTTAGCAAAAAAATTTTTAAAGTTAATACTTATCCATTTCAAGCTATTCTAAAAAATTGAAGTGCGAGGAACACTTCCAAACAACTTCTACAAGGCTGGCATTAAGCTGATAATAAAACCAGACAAAGACACTACATACATATATAATACATACATACATACATACGTAATTACAGGCTGATATTCCTGACAAACATAGATGCAAAAAACCTTCAACAAAATATTAGCGAACTGAATTCAACAATATATTAAAAGGATCAGATACTATGATCAAGTGGAATATATTCCAGAAATGCAAGGATGGTTCAGTATCCACATCAGCCAACATGATATATACCACATTAACAAAAGATAAAAATCATATGATCACCTTAATAGATGCAGAAAAAGCATTTGACAAAATTCAACATCAATTTATGATACAACCACTCAATACAGTGAGTGCAGAGGAAAGAAACCTCAACATAATTAAAGGCCATATATGACAGACCCACAACTAACATCATAATCAACAGAGGAAAACTAAAACCTTTTCTTTTATGAACAGGAACAAAGCAAAGATGCCCACTCTCACAACTTTTATTCAATATAGTATTGGAAATCCTAGTACCAGAATGAAATGAGAAAAAATAAAGCATCCATACTGATAAAGAAGTAGTAAAACAGTCACTATTTGCAGATTACATGATACTATATAGAAATCCCACCAAATAACTATTAAAATAGGTGAATTCATAAAAGTTGCAGAATACGCAATATACAGAAATCTGTTATGTTTCTATATACTAATAACAAACCATATGAAAGAGAAATTAATCCCAGTTATCACTGCATCAAAAGAATAAAATACCTGGAAATAAATTTAACCCAGGAGGTGAAAGAAAAATATGAAAACTGTAAGACACTGATGAAAGTAAGATGACACAAATACATCAAATGATATTCTGTGCTTATGGATTAAAAGACTTAATATTGTTAAAAAGTACATACTTCCCAAAGCAACCTACAGATTCAGTGCAATCCCTTATCAAAATACCAGTGGCGGGGCACCTGTGTGGCTCAGTAGGTTAAACATCTAACTCTGGATTTCGGCTCAGGTCATGATCTCATGGTCATGAGATTGAGCCCCATGTTGGGCTCCATGCTGAGCATGGAGCCAGTTTGGGATTCTCTCTCTTTCTTGCTCTTTGCTCCTCCCCTGCTTGCTTGCTCTCTCAAAATAAATAAGTAAACATTAAAAAAATACCAGTGGCATTTTTTTATAGAACTAAATAATCCTAAAATTTGTATGAAACCACAAAAGATCTGAACACATCTTAGAGGAAGAAGAACAAGGCTGGAGGCATCACGTTCCCTGATTTCAAGTTATACTACAAAGCTACAGTAATCAAAGCAGTATGGTACTGGCACAAATACAGACACATAGATCAATGGAATAGATTAGAGCCCAGAAATAAACCCATGCTTATATGGTCAATTACAGTTGACCCTTGAACAATGTGGGGGTTAGGGGCACTGACCCCCCAACCAGCACAGTTAAAATTCCACATGTAAGTTTTGACTCCCCCAAAACTTAACTCTAATAGTCTACTGTTGACTGGAAGCCTTAGTGATAACATAAACAGTTGATTAACACATACTTTGTGTATTATATGTATTATATATTGTATTCTTACAATAAAGTAATCTATATAAAATAAAACATTATGAAAATTGTAAGGAAAATACACTTACAGTATTATACTTACCGTATTTATCAATATCTCAAATTTATGTCATCTGTTTACAAGATTAACCTTTTGTCATTACTGACATCAGTACTGTCTTATACAAAACTTTTAAATGTTATGCATATTAACACTAGACATCAAAAATGAAAAGATGTGAAAAACAAATTCAAATTTATAGGTATAACGATTCATGCATTGATTACAAAGAAGTAGCAATATCATTGCTTTATAGTAGCCTAAATAATATGGTTTCACAGTGCCTTAGCCCATACACTAAAGAATGAATCACTATAAAATACTTATAGCATACAGTATTACCATATTTATAACACAGTATTGGAAATACTGTTTTTTTTTTTGAAAAACCACTTAAAAAAATTGAATGGGAGAAAATATTTGCAAATGATATATCTGATAAGGGGTTAGTATCCAAAATATATTAAAAACTCAACTGAACACAAAAACTAATCTGATTCAAATGACTAGAAGACCTAAACAGACATTTTTCCAAAGGAGACACACAGATGGTCAAGACACATGAAAAGATGCTCAACATCACTCGTCATCAGGGAAATGCAAACTAAAATCACAAGATGTTCCCTCACACCTACCAGATGGTTATTTTCAAAGAGACAAGAAATAACAAGGGTTGGCGAGGACATGGAGAAAAGGGAACCTTGTACATTGTTGGTGGGAGTGCACATCGATGTAGCCACTATGAAAAATAAAGGGAAGCCTCCTCAAAATAATAAAAATAAAACTACCATATGATGCACCAATACCACTTCCGAATATTTGAAGAAAAACACTAATTAAAGAGATAGATGCACCCCTGTGTTCATTGCAGCAGTACTTACAACAGCCAAGATACAGAAGCACCCTGAGTGTCCATCGACGGATGGAAAAAGATGTGGTATACAGTGAAAGATTACTTACCTATAAAAAAATGAAATCTTGCCATTTGTGACAATGTGGACAGACCTAAAGGGTATTATGGCAAGTGAAGTAAGTCAGAGAAACACAAATGACTTCATTTATATGTGTAATCTAAAAAAAAAAAAAAACAAAATGAACAGACAAAACAGAAACATATTCATAAACACGGAAACATACTAGTGGTTGCCAGAGGGGAGGAGTAGTGAGTTGGGCGAAACACGTGAAGGGGAGTAAGAGGTACAAACTTCCAATCATAATACAACTCATGGAAATGAAAAAGTCAATAATAGTGTAATAATGCTGTACAGTGATAGATAGCAACTGTACTTACCATGGTGAGCGCTGAGTAATATTTAATTATTAATGTATAATGTATAATTATTAACGTACAACTGTTAAATCATTGTTGTATACCTGAAACTAATAAATTTTTAAATTAAAAACTAATAAAAATAAAACTATTCTTCGATTTAAAAAATTTAGAAAAAGAAGTAATTTAGGGTTTAAATCGCTAAAAAAATTCATTCCATTGTACCAATGTACCATAATATGTGTATCACTGTACTTAAGGAGAGTAGTGCCTACCAAGACAACTGTGCAAAAAAGTTCCCAGGGATAATGTGACATATAAATGATACAATGAGAAAAAATTATATATATGAGAAGAGACAAGAGTAAATATATTGATGTAAATATACTAATGAACTGTTGAGCCACAAGGAGAAATTACTTCAAACACAGTTTACTCTTGACATTAACGTTAAAAATAAGCATGAGAGGATTAGTGTGTAAGTCAATGAGAAGGTTTATTAAATGTTCTAATACTCTTCCTATTTTCCTTACAGGGTCATGGGTTTTAAGATACATTTTTAAGAAAATTACTGACTACACAAGGAGGGACTAAAGAGAAAAACAGAAAAGAATATTTTAATTTGAATATTTTATAGGATAGCAAAGGCATGCATTAAAACTAATTTCATTTATTTCTCACTTTTAAAAAGTTAAATATCAATTGCTAAAAAAAAAAAATCAAATTGAAATTTGAGATTCTGAAGACTGAAGAGATCTGAATAACATACAGCTTTCTCTACTGGGGGATTGTGAGCTCCTGGGGGGTAGGGATGAGTTCTCATCTGTACCTCTACAATGAAAAAGGACTGGCACTGCCGGAGAAGAAACTGCTAATTACAATAATAAACCATAGTTTTAGTACACTGAAATTTAACATTCTTTACTTATGGTGTGTGTGTGGCAGGGATCTTATCTATGGATGTTTGAAAGAAGTATACAGTATTTGAGAACGAGGTTTTTACAAACTTCTATTAAATAGACATTTCCCCCAGCTACGAACAGTTTACTTCCCCACACTTACCTTCTTTGAATGGACAAAGAGGGCTTCAATGATGTCTCCATACTAGACTGGTTCCTCTTGGCTTTCACAAGAAAATAATCTGTTTCAAGATCTTTGGTAACTACACTTTAGTATTTCCTCCTGCCTCAGATCTTCTCTTCAAAACATCTTTTCTTCATGAAAGCATTCTTCACAAAATCATTGTATTAATCTAATAAATAGTTCTGTAGCATTTTAAATGGGTTATTGTAGATTATCCACTTTAAATGCAGTAAAACACGGCCAGTCTAGAGCTTCAACCTGTATTACAAAGAGTTAGCCTCTTGACGAAGAGACTTTGTGACTTCCTTGGATATTTGGCTAGTTTGGGAAGGGGAGAGGAAAGAGGTTTCTGTTTTGCTTGTTCCAGGGTGAGGGTATCGAGTGGAGAGGTGCTTCTTTCTGGTTCTCCCAGTCCCTGGTTACTTCGTGCCTTTCCTCAGAGGCTCTGCACCATCCCAGGTGCTGCTGCTCAAACACAGTATCCTCCATACTGTGAATCTTCAGTGAATATTGGACGGAAATCAAGTTCACCAGGACAGAAGGGATATGTTACTTTTTCCAGGAATTCAGATCTCTGGAACTTGTGACTACAGTATAAGAGAGGGAGGAATCAAGGGCCACAGGCAGATGCTAGAGTCATAAAAAGAATGACAGCCAGATGTTACTTGCCTCTTGACAGAGGAATAATACCACCTAGCAAGTACTGATTCACCAAAAAGAGAAGCTATAAGATAAGCCTTGAGATCAGGGTTTCACAACTCCGGCACTACTGACATTGTGTAGCGGGTAACACTGCTGGGGAGCGTCCTATGTACCGTAGGGTGGTTAGCAGTGTCCGTAGCTTCCGTCACTAGATGCCAATAGCACCTCTCCACTCATGACCACCAAAAACGTTTTCAGGCATTACCGAACATCTCCTGGGTGGCAAAATCATTGTGACAAAAGTCACAACGTAGAACACAGGACAAACAACCTAGGTTCATCTATAAACAAACTGCAAAGAAAAAAAGTTGGGGTGGGGGTGGTGGGGGAACCCCAAAGATGAAGAGACTTAAGAGAATGTCCATCAAATGCAATGTATAGATCATGTCTAGAGCCTCATCAAACTCATGTAAGAAACCACTTAAGACCAACTGGGGAATTCTCAACAGCATCTTGATATTTAATGTTTCAGAATTAATTCAGGAGAATCTCTAGCTTTCAGGTGTATATACTAAAATATTTGTAAATTTTGCTTCAAAGTAATCTCTGCACGTCAGGGTGTGTGTGACAGATAAAATGGGATAGGCCGTAAGTTACTGACAAAAGAAAATAATGTTCATAATATTGTCTACTTTTTGCATGTATGTGACATTTTTCATAATTAAAAAAAAGCATAGTGATAATAACAGCATAACGAAAAGCAGCAGAAAAGCTGGGTGATGTTCAGCAAGAATCACCATGCTACCATGTGAATGGGTGGGCTCAAAAGGAATTGAATTCCCAAGATCTGCAGGTACAGAGTGAACTATTCGCAAAGTTTCCTAATGAAAGTTAACTATGCAGTGTAAGCTGATCTGGTCTCTATTTAGAGTGCTACTAGCTGCCTTTTACTGATAGTACTTGAGGATCGCATTCATCACCTGAACTGCAAATGTTTTAGAAATGTTACTATTTTAGAAGCACTTAAAAGATAAGAAAAGCCTGTATTTAGCACCTTCTCAAAAAGCATGATAAAGTATCATTTTAATTTGATAAAAAGTAGATGAAGTGGATGGAACAAGAGGACCATTTTAGGGCTCATTTTGTAGGGCCTTAACTAGAGGGCTGGGATCAAGGGCACACCACACCAAATGCTTTCTAACTTTACCCACAAGACTTAAGAAAAAAAAAACAGAGAAAGAAAAAAGGAATACAACTTAGTGGAAGAACTCATTTTTATAAAAACGTGTTTTATTTTAAAACAAGTCTATAAAAGTAGAAATCACATACAAAAATACAGATTACTCTGACATGTTAGCAAAATAGCTTATGGCTGCACTTGAGTTTGGAAGTACTGTATGTTTGAGGGCATCTGGAAATCACAGCCCAACTGGATCCTATCATAGCCCTTGTCACTAATCTGTAAACAATAATTTCATGTGGCATATCTGCCACTTTGTTAACTAGTACGAAATCAAAACATAATCATTTCCTGTATAAACATCACTGCAAAATGTTCTTCCTTAGGTCTGAGCAGGTAAGGGCACTTCACATCGTTGTTTCTAACATTTGAAAAATCTGATTTAAAAACAATTAACATTAATAGAAATAACGGGTTTCGGTTCTATTTTGAACATAAGGAAAGGTCATCAGTGTAAATAGGAAGTTAGTGTTTTGTGTTGTTGACTTTTTTTTTAAGTAGAATTTAATCATTTTTCTTCTAGACGCCATTAAAAAAAAAATCACCATTACTAACAAAAGGTTCCACACCTAAGTCTTAACTTTTACGTAGGTTCAAGCGTCCTCCTGCCTTGCAACTGCATGGAACATGCAGTGAACGAGTGAGTGACGAGTATGCAGTTCTTCTTACGGGACTCTTGGTCCAGTAACCTTATAAAACAATGGCTTTCAAAACAATTATTGTGGGAGACAATTTTTTCTTTAAAAGGCAATTTAAAATACTTGATTCCAGAGTAAAATAAAAATAACCTTAAGAACCCTGGCAATAAAGGAAAATGGCAGGCAACTTCAGTTTGGCATTCTGTCCGACATTTCAAGAACAAAGACTGGTTACCACCATCTTTCTAAAACAGAGCGAGTCATTTTAAAAGCTAAAGAACCCATGTTAACATAATTTGATCACAAAGTTAGAAGACCATAATTCTATTTCCTCAGCTATACAGAATTCTGGGAACAAAGTCCATTAAGGAAACTTCAGTAACGTGCATTAAACGGTACTTCAGATTAACCCATCATAGAAAGTCTCCTCTTGAGCCTTCAAAGTCCACACCAATTCTTTACCTCTGGTTGCTTGTTTTTTAAAATTCAGGTTTCAAGGTGAATTGCCCAGGGCTATTTGTTTTCATGAACCTAACTTCAAATCTAAAGGCAAAGTTAAAATGCATATTTTTCTTTTTCTATCTCCAGAAGAGATTACAATAAATGCTACTACCCTATGATTCTTCTTTTGTTCCACTCACAATACAAATAGCTTATTCTACCAATCTATGTCTCATAAAGCAATACTGAAAAATTAAACAGAAGTTACCATACAGACTGTGAAAACGATTTGCTGGTGGTGATTCTTACGCTTGATTCTAAATAGACTGAATAAGAAGGGCACTTGGAAGAGGTGGCTCAAATCTTGCTGCTTAAGGTCTCTTGAAACTGGTTCTCCTAAAATTTCAAAAGGCCTAAAACTTAGGCTTTTAAAGGCACAGAAGCAGTGACAGAAGCTTTTATAGTTAGAAAAAGCAAAACTTCGTAATTTTTTCTCTCAGTGGTTGTCTAATATACTTGCAGAATGAAGGCAAAGGGAAAACCAAGAATAAAAATAGCTGAGTGCTCCAGCAAGCGGGCTTCCTGCCTATTTTCCCTGTTCCAAAGAAAAGAGGGGTCACCATCCTGCAGTAAATACTTCATAGACAGCTGGGCTTTTGCAGGGTCAGCCGGCATTTGATGCCCCATATCTCCTGGTTCTTTTTGTTGCCGGTGGTCGGCCTGGCAATGGTGGTGAAATGGGAAGTGTTAATCTGTAGATGAGGAAGGGCTTCTTTCAACAGCTGAAGGGTACCGTCTGGCACGATTCCAAAAACTTGTAGTGTTTTTAGTGTGGGAATTTCTCCAAGTTCACTGGAAAGGAAGAGAGACCTTTCAGAGTGGCAGTACCTATGGTTACTGATCCATTAGTTACATGATCCAAGTTTTACAATTTGTATCATATTCTATAAAATAAAAACTGAAAACATAACTTGCAATCAATGATTTGAGAAAACAGCAAAGATGGATCAAACCGGAAAGCACAGACCGTGGCTCAGACAACACGGCCTTAGGACACACAAGCGCATTTTGTTGTTTCTCACGACCTAAAAACTCTGAGGTTTATTTAAAATCCAACCATGTTGGCTTCATTTCTCCATTCTTGATTTTAAATTGAAAGGCGTTACTGTGTTGTGAGAGGCTAGACGGCAGTGATGGTAAAGAATCACCACAGGTTACACGTAATTTCAAAATACGACGGACTTGACCTTTAGTTGAACTTCAAGGCTCTTCCTCTCAAAGATCAGCAGCAGAAGTTAAGGTAACTTCTTAATAAGTCCATTACCTGTGACAAAACCTAACAGTGACTTCGCTAAGATCTTTCAGACAGGGTTATATAGTCTGGTGCAGATTGAAACAGAAATAATCAATCGCACCTTTTCCACAAGAGACAAGAGCCATCTGACTTCCCCACACATCACCATTTTGGTGGGTTTTGGGTTTTTTTTTTTGGTCACATATAGGCCGATCCTCTTGTCAGGTATTTCCCATTACATGAAATACAACTCTGTCAATAGTGAAATTCTGGTCCACAAAAAAGGGAGCCTGTTTCTCCAAAGTAAATACTTTTAGGTAATGATTCTTTCTTCTTAACCCAGATCTATGTGCTCAGAAATTCATCTCTCTGATCTGTATTTGCTCCAGGTTGGGACACACAGTACAAAGTCTAAGGAAAGGGAATATTTAGTTTGGAATAGCAACAAAATCCCACTGCAGATCAATGAACACATCAGTGACCTAGAGTTAGAAGCATACTTTATATTTTCATTTTGTTGGTAATTACTAAAAAAACAAACCTGCCTCACAGTAATTGTCACCTTGCCTCCAATCTTTCTTTCTTCCAGCCTATTCCTTATACCAGTGCCCAAGGCATCTTCCTAAAGCTTAGCTCAGATTATGTCACCCCTCCCGCCCACCTCCAAAGCCTTTGATGCTGCCCTCTTGTTTACGGAACTAAAACTGTTCGCTGGCCTTAGGACTCTCCATGTTCAACCTTTTCTCCCAGTCTTATTTCAAGATAAGATTTAGACAAGTCACAAGAAGGCAGTGAGGGTTCCAACTTAGGTCTGTTGTGACCGGCGGTCTGCACCCTTAACCATCAAGTCACACCGCCTGCAGGTGTTTACACCATGGAAGTGTTATTCTCCTACTGGATAAAAATTATTATCCTATTGGATAAAAATCTAAAAATATCCTACTGTGAGAGCTCACAGCCTTCCTTTAGCCTCTGCTCAAGAAAAAAACATCTGGGGATTACCTGCTTAGCTTCCCTTCCTGGAGAGAAAAAATAAAAGTGAGACATCTGGAGAGATTCTCTTGAGAAAAGCAACCAGAACATATGGATCACTGCAGTCCCCAGGGAGCTGCACGGGCAAGGAGACTAAAGCCCAGAGGGCAAGGACAGGAAAGATGGAAGACAGAGACCCCTTTCCGGGTAGACGCTAGAGGTTCTTAGGATTTCTGGATACTAGGAAGGTCAAGAGGTTTCGGTAACAGTTCCACGGATATGAATTTTCACCCTACCTCTCAGAGCCACGAAGTAAACCCTGGCATCCCTGTTAGGCAGTGCTTTTTCAAATGAGATACCAGCAGAGACCCTGAGCCCCAAGATTAATTAAAGTGATTAATTAAAAATATAATTACTGGACTCTCTAATTCTACTAGTTAACCCTATATAGCTGAAGTATCTGCTTTATTAATTCTTAAAACCAACTTAGAAGATTCAAACCATTCATTCGAGGACTACATAAATTCTCTGTTCAAATTCACCACCCTTCTTTGGTAGAAGCCAAAGGCTAAATTACCTTCATTTGGATAGTGAGCTACAGGAGGTCAGCAGCCTCATTCAGGGCGTACTGGCTGGAATAAGAAAGAAGGGCACCTGACCAAATTCAAGATACTGACTTGTGGTTTGCAATGAAATGGCTATGCATTTACGTTCTACATGAGGAAGGATTTTCCGGCCCTTTGGGGATAAAAGGAAACTTTTTATAAATAAATATTATTATTCCTGGGATGATTTGAGCATAGCACTTTCCAGAAAAGTAGATAGATCAGACTTCTTTTTCCTTTGTGCAAATTTTTGTAGAAGTTGCTGAGCAGGTACAAAATGAACCCTCCTAAGAGCTACTGGATTAGATACAGACTATCTTCATCTGTCCAGAAAACCGAGGACATCAACCTGGCTCAGCCATTAACTTACTTTACAGGTTTGGGTTAAGACACTTCTCTCCTCTGGACTTCACTCTCCCCCTATTCCAAGACAGCATTAGATTCTTCTGATATTTACCATTTACATGCTGCCCTTCTTCCCATTCCCTGGCCACCATCCGGAACAGTCATCACTAGAAGATTACAGAACTTTCCTCTAAGCCCAGGGAGAGCCTTTCACAATCAACTGGAGTTGATCTGAAAAATGGGGTGGGGGGTGTTATTACTCTGAGCTCCCCGGAGGTAAAAACTGTCTTCTCCTTTTGCAAATCTTCCAGATACTAATACAGTATTGTAATACCTAAACCCTCTTCTAGCCAAATAATAAATGTTTAGTAACATTTCCTAGATATTTTAAACAAAATTTTTGCCTTGGTTTTTCTATTTTGCTGGTCTTTCCCATTTGTGGCCCACCAATATTGATACTCAAGTTTTAAACATCTCTATTAACAGATATTAACACCAAGTGACATCTCCTTTGCTCCCTGTCTTCTAGTTTTAGACAATGAAAATACTTACAGTAAAGTTTCAGGTATGATATCATAGCACCGACTGAGTGACAGATGTTGGAGGTAGTTGAGCTGGTAAAATTCTGGAAAGCAGTCATTCTTCAGCATGACACTATCACTGTAACAGAGCAGAAGAAAAGATTCCACACCTATCCGTCAGTTCAGATGAAGAAGACAGAACTAGCCGACCGCTTGGTTCCTTCAACATGTTAAGATCCTTTCCTCCTCCAATAAGCAGTCATGACTTTTCAATTTTTGTTTGAAAAGAAATAAATGAAAAAAATACCTTAAGTCTAGGTGGACAAGATTGGGGCATCTTCCAACTAAGGTAGAGACATCTAGGGGAAAAAATGATGGGCGTGATTAAATGAGGAACAGCACAAGGATATCTGCTATTAACACTATCTTTAACACTGTGCTAATAAAACTTTAGAACGATGCAATTAGTTACACTATTAGACACAAAACACAAAACCATCATCTTGGCATGTAAGATTTTTGAGCCCAGAAAATCCAAGAGAATCAACTGGGAGTAATAGGAGACCTATGTAATACAACAGGTTAACGACAATCCATAGCTTATCTATGTATCTGCAAAAACTGGCTGGGGAGGAAAAGAAAACAAACAAACAAATCCCATTCACAATAGCAAAATGAAAAACCAAACACCACCATATATAAACAAACAATGTATTATAAAGGTAGCACTTAAAATCAATAGAGGAAATCACAGATTATTTTTTAAAAAATGATATTGCTACCACAAGCAGAAAAAGACTTCTTTCTCCAACTCAAATAATATTTCCAAATAAATTTCATACATATTAAGAAGTCCTAAATGCAAAAATATGAGTAATCTTTCACTGGATCTTGGGCTAGGTAAGGCTTTTCTAAACACAAAAGGACACATAAAGGAAATACTGACAATTTACTACAGAAAAATTTTAACTCTACCATGTTAAAGCAACACAAAACACAAACAGAATTAAAGACGTGTTGGAAAACTGGGAATGTTTTCAACATACATGCATCAGAGAGTTAACAGTCTTATTTTAAAGAGAGGAGAAAGCTAAATATAGAAAATGGGTGAAGAATATGAAGAGATACTTGGCAAAACAGAGATACAAATAGAGCAAGAAAAGCAAAATAAAATTAAAATACTGCTTTTTAGCCATCAAATGAAAAACAATTCTATCATAATACCCAGAATCGGTGAAATATAATTAAGCAGACCCCACATACACTGCAAGTGGATATTTAATTTTATGCAATCTTTCAGGGGAGCAAATGGATTTTTTTTTAGGGTGAACAGATTCTTTGTGTGTGTGTGTGTGTTCTGAGCATTATACACTCAGCTCTTCGGTTCAGTAATTCCACTTTTAGAGAAACAATTAGGTGTGCATGAAGATAATCATTTTAGCATAGTTATAACAACCCTTCCCCCAATTATTTTAGTCCATTAACCTCCACCCATTCTGTGGAACACAATGCCAATGATGGTTATTCAAAAGCTTTTATTTTTTTTTAAATGTTTATTTTTGAAAGAAAGAGGGAGAGAGCGAGCAGGGGAGAGCAGAGAGGTGGTGGGACAGAAGATCCGAAGCAGACTCTGTGCTGAAAGCAGAGCCGGATGGGGGGCTCAAACTCATGAACCATGAGATCATGACCTGAGCTGAAACTGGACATTTAACTGTGTGTCTGAGCCTCCCAGGTACCCCTTCAAAAGCTTTTAAATAACACTTCATGACATGAAAAAACAGGTAAGATATACTGTATAGTGAAAATAAAACCAAATACATACAATCCATTATAATCTCAATTTTGTTAACAGACACACTAAAAAACTCATATTTACGTACAAACTAGGTTCAGGGGGTGGGTGTAGCAGGGGAAGGCCAGAAGGAAATATACCCAAGGGCGGCGGGATCATAGGTACCTTTTCAGAATTTGGAAGAAAGTCACATGTGCTACTTTGCAATCAGAAAATGAGTCAATAGATGTTATTTATTTTTCAAACCAGCTTCATTTCCTGTGGGAAGGAAAACATGGGGCTGTCTTCAGCCCCATTCCCTCCCTTGCATCCTAGACTAGCATTTTAAACCATCTCCTCAAACACACACCCACGGTGATGTGACAGGCATCTCAAATTCATGCCTAAAAGCAAAACTTCATTTCTCCTCTAAATCTGCCCCTTCCCTAAGTCTTTTCCGTCTCTGAGAAAGTGCTAATGTCACCCATCCAGACGCCGAGGCCGGAACCCTGGGAGTCACACTCAACTGCTTTCTCACATCCCACGTCCAGTCTGTTACCGAAGCCTGTTCTGTTGGCTTTTTAATGTCTGATCATTTCTTACCACCTCCAAAATCGCTACCCGAGGCTCTTACAGCCTTTTCTCCACACAGCACTAGAAGAAGACTTTTAAAGGTGAGTCAGATCACATCCAGATCACATCACATCATTCCCTGCTCAAAATGCTACGATGGCTTCCCATCTCACTCAGAAAAATTCCGAACAAAGCTTCTGCCTCAGCTCAGAGAACACTGGGCTATCTTACCTCCTATCACTGTCCTCCATAATCCTTCTCACACACTGGCTCCCATATCAAGGTCTTGGCACTTATTGGTCCTCAGTTCTAGAATGTTCTTTCCTCAGTTATCTATATAGCTCATGCCTTTTACTCAGTCAGGCCTCAGCTTAAACGTTGTTTCCTCAGAGAGGCCCTCTCTTTGGCTATTCCATCCGAAAATAACCCTTTTCTCTGGCCTGCGCTCTGCCTGGTCACTCTGCTCCATTCTTCCTCCCTCCAGCTCATCTCCTTTCATCACATTTAGTCATCTGTTGGTTGCTTGGCTCCCCCACCAGAATGTAAGCTGTACAGGGGTGACTTCATCGGTTTTGTTCAAGGCCACAGCTCCCAAGTCTGGAACAGGGCTTTGTGCATCATAGGTGCTCAATAAACATTTGTTTAATGAGTGACTAAAAAACGAAGAAGTGCACAGTACAATTCTGAGTGACCTACCCACCACCCAGCCAGCCAACCAGCCATCAACAAAACCCAAAATCAGATACAATCTTATTTTGACGCCACCCAGGAAAGAACAAATCCTTGGGGTGGTAAACCTGGTTGGTCTCCAGCCCTCACTTAAGCCCTGGCCATCCGTCAGCAGAAAGGGTTAATAAACAGAAGTCACTGCTTACGAGTACAGACTCCCTCTACACACGATCCCCTTCATTTCACCACTAACTGGAGATCTGCCTGACCCAGAAGGCCTCTTACAACCCCCCAAGTCTAACACGTCATTTTAGGGGAGAGGCGATTCCATCTAGAGAAGTCAAGGTCACATCCAAGACCAAGGGCAGAGTCCTCCAAGACCTCAGTCGGCGCTTCCCTACTGCCCCATGGGGAGGTCAGGTGGGGGTGCAGCCGACAATTACGGCACTCTCACTGGTGTTAACATGCTATATGAGATTAACCCATTTATTCCTTCCTACAAATCTAAGAGACAGGTTTCACTACTACTCCCTCCATTTTACTCATGAGGAAACTGAGGAACAGGGAAGTTTAGCAACTTGCTCAAGACTACAAAGTAAATGGCAGAGCAGGAACCTGAACCCAGGCAGACCGGCACCAGTCCAGGAGCTAAAATGACATTCATATGCTCTTCTAAATAGTGAAGCAGTGTGTGCCACTGTTACAGACATTAAAAAACCTCTGATTCCCACTGTATAATTAAGAGAACACATACTCCAACTTAAACTCTAGGTCTTTGTCCTTGCCCTGAATATGTCCAGCAAGCAGGATTTTATTACCTATTATTCTTGCCAAAGCTTGGTAAACAGGCTCTCCATTCTTTTCCGGGGGAACAAGAGAAGAGTTTTAAGCCAAACTTGGAACAAATTAACAGCAGCCTGCCTACAGCAGAGTTCCTCAACCTTGCACCTGGGACTTCGTTCATTCAGAAACACTCTCAATAAAGAAACAGCAAATTCAGATATGAGGCACTGCCTTTCCTTGTCTTGGGGTTGGGCAGACAACTAGTGGTGAGATTCAATTTGAAGAGGCTGCTTGCTGGTGGGAGTTTAAAATCCTTGGAAGGCAATTTGGCAAGAAATACGCAGAGCTTAAGAACAGAGCCTAATCCTTGACTCAGCAATTTCACTTTTTTTTTAAACATTTTATTTTAATGTTTTATTTCTGAGTGCGAGAGAGCACGAGCAGGGGAGGGACAGAGAGAGCAGGAGACACAGAATCCAAAGACAGGCTCCAGGCTCTGAGCTGTCAGCAGAGTCCAGTGTGGGGCTTGAACTCACGAACTACGAGATCATGACCTGAAGTCAGACGCTTAACTGACTGAACCATCCAGGTGCCCCCAGCAATTCCACTTTTAAGAATCCACCCTTAGAAATGCACTCAAAGATCTGTCTATGTCCATGACAAGGTTGTTTATAAAATAAAAAAACTAGAAAGACTCTAAAAGTCCATTACGAGGAGATCAAGTGAAGGAATTATTACTGAATCAATACAAATTATTCCGTATCTATTTGATGGACTATCACACAGCCACCGACAATGACATGGTGGAGCTACTGAAAATGGGATTATCTGGGGGAAGAAAGGGTTTTACAAAGTATTTCATGCGCTATGTACCACTTTAAAAAACACTTTTTTTGCAGGAAAAAGAGCAGCAAGACGTTAGTCAGATTACTGATGATTTGTTTTTCTTGCTGTTTTTCCATATTGTCTATATTTTGGAGAGTGACTGTAAGCAGATTTAAAACAGTATTTAAAGGGGAAACATATAAAACACGAATATTGTGTGTATAGGAGAGTGGAAAGAGAAACACTCTGCTGCTTTTACAGATGTCTAAAGAAAATAATCCCCTGTCTGAAGATGCAGGCGTCTGTACTTGACACAGGCAAAGGACTCAACGCCCTGGCCGTTCCCAAGAATCTAGCTCCTCTTCTATACGGCCTGATACATCTCACTTGGCAGAGGACACATCTTGTTCTGGAGGAGCAGGTCTCAAATACTACTTACATTCTAAGAAGATACATTTTGCAAATAAATGCCTGATTAAAATCTTTTAAAGTATAATAAACAGAATAACAAATAAAACACTGTTATGAGCATAATAACATCATATGAGTGATGTTATGATGTCACTGTTAACATCATTAACAGTGAGTAAAGCTCACTGTTATGAGCTTACTTGATGAAGCTTGTATCTTCATCAAGTCATGAAGATACAGCTGAGGTGTGCTGCCCGCTTATCAAGGCTTTGCAGCCTGACAGCTCGAGGGGAAGCGGTTGAAAACACCTGTGCCATTTGCACACTTATCTCTGCCAATCAAGGTTTTTGCCAATATTAGGCGATTAAAGCACAACTGGATGTTGAGGCTTATAAAGACTGTTGGCTCTCACACAAGACCCCTCACTTCAAATCCCTGTACGCAGAAAATGCCAACATCATCATCCTCTTAGACTGAATTAAGAAGAGTTGTCAATCAATATGAACTTATGAACGGGGCTTAGAACAGGATTTTTCAAACCTTGGCACTACCCACATTTTAGGTCAGATTATCTTTTTGTGTTCTTCTGCCGTCCTGTGCATGGCTTTCCAGCATTCCCGGCTTCTGCCCACCGGATGCCAGTAGCATCCCCATAGTTGTGACAATCACGAATGTCTCCAGATGTCCCCCAAAGTCCCCTTTGCAGGAAACATGCCCCAGGTTGAGAACCACTGCTTACTACTGATCAAACACTACATTCATCTATTCTACGTTGGGGGGGGGGGGGTTGGGGTGTCTTACCTAATAATTTAGCTGATTAAAAGAAGTTGTGCTTAAAAGTAAACTGCTTTCAAGTACAAAGGCTTTTATTTCTAGATTCTGGATCCAAATCCTGATGTTACCCCACTAGCTGTCCATCCCCTAACCCTTCAGATCAGCTGCTACCTCCTCCACACAAGGGGAACGGGAACACGCGTACTGGGCTGAGACAATGGATGCAGGACAGCACTAAGAAGCTCTGCAGTCAAAGAAACCTTCTGCTGTTGTGGTCGCTGTGACGCGCCCAGCGCCCGGTGGGTCTCACCTGATCTCTGGAGGTTCTTTCGGTAGCCGCTGAGGTTCAGCTGGGTGATGGTCTCTGACACATGCGCGACAGCCACTTGCACGTGCTTTTCAGTGAAGTCGAAACACCATGAGAGGTTCAGTTCATCTAATCTGCACACCAGAGGGGAAATAAGGAAAGCATGAAACCACGACACAGGAAAGAGTTCTGTAGGTAGCACTGTCTCAAGCTGCAGAGAAAACGCAAAGCCATAGATAGATTCCGTGCCATTCATGCACAGAACCTCAGCTTCTCTAAGCAGCTACTTACCTTTGCTCACCTGAAACTGCCTTCTCTCCTGACACACTTCCCTGCCCTGGTTTGCCTCAGAGTTGCCTTAGTGAGTGCTGCCCCCTTCTGGAAATGGAGGGAACACTCTCCTCTGGATGGCTCAAACCTCATGACAGGACTAGATGGAAACGCTCGAGGCTGTTTTCTTTTTCAACCAACCATTTGTTAGCAAAAGAGAGACTGAACAATCACTCAAGATGCTTTAAAAAAAATCAACGGATTACACCAGGATTCCCAATAAAGAAATGTTGACGTTGCAAAAAGCCACTTCATCTTATCTGGCCTCTGCTAACTGAGCAAATGAAGCATTCAAAGACAATATCCAACCATCAAACCACACATCACATTCCTGACATTGTTGAATAAATGTGGGATTACACATTTTACCTCACTGGTAACATTTTTACCTAAAGGTAACCTACTTTCAACAGATCATTAAAAAGACATACGGAGGTGCCTGAGTGGTTTGCTGGTTAAGCATCCGACTTTGGCTAAGGTCATCATGACCTCATGGTTTGTTAGTTTGAGCCCCATGTCGGGCTCTGTGCTGACAGCTCAGAGCCTAGAACCTTCTTTGTATTCTGTGTCTCCCTCTCTCTGCCCCTCCCCTGCTTGTGCTCTCTCTCTCTCAAAATAATAAACATAAAAAAAAATTAAAGAGATATACATACAATGCTACAGCAGAGAGATTAAGGATTATTAGAAAAGACACACACGACACACTATTGTGTATTCTGTAAGCCATGTTCCCCTCCCATTTGTAATATCTGTAACTGTAGCCTTTATTTATATACTGACATCACATGATACAATAGATATTTTTAATGGAGCCATCGAAATTTATGATATTTGCATAAATTAGACCTACACATATTATAGGGAAAAAGCCTGACTGAATAGTCAGGTATAAACAGATTAATTTCAATCCTACTGTTGACAAACACATTTCTTATTTTAATAGTAAAAAAAGGAGGGGGAATCATGACCCAAGGGTCCTCAGCAAACCCACGTGTTCCGGCTCCACAGCTTGAAGAGAAAGTTCAGAGGGTGGAGGACGGTGCGCTACCACCAGGAGCACAGAGTTAGAACAGCTCGAGAAGTCTGTTTGACTCTACTCTCATGGGGGGGCCGGTTGTGTATTTGCCAGAACAGTTCTATAATCAAGTCTCACATCATTCTTACCTGGAACAGCTGCTCAGCAAAGTCTTCAGGGCAGATTCGGAGAATCCAGAACACCCAGAAAGATTTAGTCGCACTAAATTTGAGTTCTGCGCAAGATTACTGGAAAAGGAGGAAAATGTCAAAGGAATACCAAGATGACACTATTACTCAATTAATAAGCGTTCTGAGGAAAGCAGGCTAGAGAAGTCAAGTACTCAAACACGCAGGCCTTCGAGCCAGAAGTGAGTTTCAACTCACATCTTACTCTGTAAGACACCAAGCAGGATGCTTTGCCTCAGTTTATTCACCTGTGAAATGGCCTGTCACTACCTTCTTGGTAGAGTTGTTAAGATTAAATTATATGATGTGTCAAAAAAGGCTCAGTACAGTGCCTGGCACAAAGTTAGCACACAAAAAATACTAATCAATGTAGTTTTATTTAATATTCATTATTTTAAGTAGGCTTCATGCCTAGCGTGGAGCCCAATGCAAGGCTTGAACTCACGACCGTGAGATCAAAACCTGTGCTGAGATCAATAATCGGACACTTAACTGACTGAGCCACCCAGGAGCCCCAATGTAGTTTTCAAGTTAAAAAAAAAAGAGTGATGGAATAAACATTTCTATTTCACCTGTAAATAGCATTAGCTTGTAGGCTCACTTTTACTAGTCAAGTCTCTAGGTTCTTCCAATTAAACATCTCTCAAATTTGCCCTCTCCTCTGCGTTTCCAAATGCCTTATATTAGTGTAACTCAGTGATTAAGAGCCAGAGTTTTGGAATTAAACTCTATAACCAAGTTCAAACCTTGGTTCTGCCACTTTACTACCTGGGAGACCTTGGAAAAGTTATTCAGCCTTTCCATAACTGAAACAATAAGAGCTTACATCATAGGTTGCTGTGAGAATTTATGAGATGACCTTTATAGAACTTAGTGTCTGGCACACAGTAAGTGCTCAATAAATGTTGGTGGTTATTTTTATGTTTTTATATCAGATTTCATCATTTCTCACCTGAACAAACACAATACTGTCTTAACTAGTCTAGTTTTTCCCTTGTCTGATTAACCTTCCAAGGTGCCCAGCCTAAATTTTCTTAAATTTCAACTCTGACATTTTCCTTCCATTCTCAGAACCACTCTCTTTCTTTACGGCGCTTCCCTCTTCAGTGCCTATCACGGAGTCCAGACTTCTTACAGCATGGCAGGGGTCTGTTATGGTCGGGTCCTCACCTCCTGTCACCTCCTCACTGCGCCCTACACCCCAGCAGCTCCCAACTACTTCAGAGTTTAGAACCACACAGGCAGCTTTACCTAACCTAGTCTGCTTCTTTACCTTGTCATGTGGGGATCTCCAACCTGAATATCTGCAATACTTAGCTGAAGAGTCACTTCCTCTGAGAAGGCTGCCCTCCCTACATTTAATTAGGTCTCTCCGTGGGATGCCACATAGTCACTGATGCATTTAACAAACACACTGCACTGTAATTATCTGTCTCTCCCATGAATGGGGCAGGGAGTGGGCCTCTATTCATCCTTATTTGTCTAGAACCTAGCATAAGGCCTGGCATAGATTTAGCATGCCAACTTGCATTGGCTGGATGAGTCCCGCAAGTACCGCAGAAGCACAGATACTTTCTGAGTCCATCTGGATATGGACAGAAGGGCCCGCCACATATATTCCGGAAACAAAATTAACATACATAAAAACAACTGCCTGTGTGACACGCTCCCGATGCCCACTCACTTGACAATGGGATCTGACAGCTGGAGGCCTTCCAGGCTAAGGTTCTGCAGCTTGGAGCACCGGGACAGAATGCCGTGGAGAGTAGACACATCGATCACAGAGTTGGACAGATCCATGTGCTGCACACGGAAAGGGCTGAACACAGAAGAGAGAAAAGAGAGGCTCGGTAAGGTGGTTCGCACAAGTACCTCCAGATCAAATCCAACCCCATCTCCTCCCCAAACGAGCAGCCAATCACAAACATGACCCGCAATACACATTTCAAGTATAGTTTTGGTCTTAAAATAAATTGCTACTAGTTAACTCCTTCCCCTCATTCATTTTAAAATTCAGGAGGACTTCTGCCAGGTCAAAATGGTGCCGCCCATCAGTCCGGCTTAGGAAATTAGTTAGTGGGCACCATGAAAACGAGCTGCATGTGGCTGACAAGGAGATTCTGCCTATGATGCCTCCTGGCAAAGGTGAGTGAGTGAATTACTGAAACAGAAAAGACAGGGGAAGAGCAAGCTGTAAAGGGCTAATATTGAGACACCTGGAGGAAACACAGGTGTGGAAGTTTCTAGTAATTGGACCTACTAGTTTGTTTCAAAGAGAGAGCTGAACCAGAAAATAGGATTTGAAGGTTCCAGCACAACTCTGGGTGTAGAAGACAGCGTGTCCACGGACAGTGAGTGGATTGCGAGAAGGCAGCCAGGGACAGAGTAGCAGAGAAAGAAGCACACGTGAACGGGACCCAGAAGGAACAGCCACGGGAGAAGGATAAACACCAGTGGAAGAGGGGTGCAGCCATATGACCACGGAGGGAGGGAAAAGAACTAGAGTCGGGATCCATGTTTTGTCCTTCACTCTGCCATTTTCAGCTTATCTTTCTGTTCAGTATCTAGTCATTCCACTCAAGTCTGGGATGGCACTAAACCATACTGCAAAACTACCAGGAACAGTTTTCCAAACGGTTTTTCAAAAACATTCTACAAAACAAACAAAAAGAGGGCATTTCTTTCAGGTTGTGTATCTGTCCACCATGGGATCAGAAACCCAGAGCTCCAAAATCTGAGAAGACTCCTCACACGTTGTCTTTATCAGAACTGGGCAGTGCGGAAAGAGCTAGGCTGGATGAGTACTCGGCATGGCTCCTGCCTTGAGGGACTCACGAGGAGCATCCGCGGAGGACCCCACCTGAGAAGCAAAATGTGCATCTTGAACCCTCCGGAAGGATCCGAAAGTAAGCCTGACTTAAACTGGGCATGGGATCACGTAAGTGGTGCCATGTTTCAACACAAAGCCACATGGCAACATATGCACTTAACACTCCACTGCATAGCTGACCTGTCACAGGCCAGAGGCTGGATACAGAAAGAAAGTTTTCATCTGCTTCACCTCGAGATTTAGAAACAGTCTTTTCTGGGGATTTTTTTTTTACCTGAAATGTTCAACTAATGGTTGATCCACGAATGATCGTGGGCAGCGGAAGGCAACCACCCCTCGAGACAGCAGCCGGCCGATCACATCTGGGTGCAGGTTTTTACCTGTGAGGTCCAAGGTCTGCCACAGAGACTCATCAAACCTGGGAAAGAGGAAGTCCTTAGTAAGTTGGGGGCACTGGACACCGGAGGCCTTCACCACTGCTACCGAACAAGGAGGAGATGGCCATAAATCACCTTGAAGCAAATTCCGAAGGAAGCTTTGTTTCTGAGTTGACTATGCAATTAGCTACGGTATTTTTGAGACACTACTGAATATTTCTTGCTCATCTCACGGGTCAGGTTCCACTTTCATCTACATATGTATTTCTATATATAGATGGTTCAACGCGATCATTAGCAATGTAATGATCTGGGACAACAGAATAAAATTTTAGTGTTCAATTCACTTTGATAGCTTTAAAAACGATTGCTCAGGGCACCTGGGTGGCTCAGTCAGTTAAACGTCAGACTTCAGCTCAGGTCACCATCTCACGGTTTGTGAGTTCGAGCCCCATGTCGGGCTCTGTGCTGACAGCTCAGAGCCTGGAGCTGCTTCGGATTCTGTGTCTCCCTCTCTCTCAAAAATAAACATTAAAAAAAAATTAAAAAACAAAAAAGATTGCTCAAATCATCCAATTGATTACTGAATAGGTAGATAGGTTCAAAGTTGCCTAAAGGATCCCACTTGCTGTTTTTGTTAAGCATAAATGAATAAAAGCATACCACAATTGTTGTAACAAACACGTAAATATAACTAAAAGGAGGGGGGAGGGCAGCACTATAGCACATGGGTTTGAACTGTACCCGTTCACTAATACGCAGATTTTTTATAGCACAGCATTGTAAATGTATTTTTTCCTTATGATTTTCTTAACAACATTTTCTTCTCTCTAGCCTACCTTATTGTCAGAATAAGAGTATACAACACATATACAAACCCCGTGTTAACTGACTGTTTATGTTATGGGTAAGGCTTCTGGTCAACAGCAGTCTATTTGTAAAGTTTTTGGGGAATCAAAAGTTGTATGTGGATTTTTGACTGGGTGGGGGTGTGTATGTGTACGCCCATGTTGTTCAAGGGTCAATTGTACTTTATTAAGAAATAGGGCTATCAAATATCTACTAGGAAAAACGAACCCTACAAAGGAGTTCGGCTGTTTTACAATACCCTTTAAACTTAAAAAAAAACAAAAAAACACAAAAAACCCAAAAATGTATACATGTTCACAGAAATATATGTATTTGTATGAATTAATGTGAAAGGAAAAAGGAAAATATTACTTAGGTTTTAGATAGTGTTTCTAAAGCAAAAATGAGGTATTAAAATGTACCGAACAGTAAAACCAAGGGGCTGTAATAGCCACAGTTTAATTCAAGTTAACAAAAAAAGAGATCAAACACATGAGGGAACATTTTAAACGCCTAGTAGAATTTGATTCTGTAATACTCTTGAAGTAACCAGACCACTGGCAGGGCTTTGAAATAACTCTGCACAAAGAAACTGTCAATGTGTTACTTGGCCTCTATTATTAAGAAGGCAGGACCGCAGTGCCTGGCACATACCAACTGCTTAATAAATGCCAGTTATTACTTTTATGACAACTGATATGAAGATTAATGGACTCCACAATCAGAGGAGAGCTGGCTGAAAGAAAATCGATATTGGGGTCACTTAGGGAGGGGTCAGGGAAACTCCGCCACCACTGGCTCCAGCGCATTCCAGGTGTGCACGCCCCACTGTGGCTCTTCTAAGCAAACAGCCTGCTCTGTAAATTGCCGGGGCGTTTTACTGCCCACACACCCCTGAGAGGACGGGAAGGGGCTCTTGCCGACTCACAAAGAGAACCTCAGAGATGTGCCGGTGAAGAGAGATAGATGGCCTTTAAGAGCAAAGGATGAGGGCGCCTGGGTGGCTCAGTCAGGTCGTGATCTCGCGGTTTGTGAGTTCGAGCCCCGCCTTGGGCTCCGTGCTGACCACTCAGAGCCTGGAGCCTGCTTCGGATTCTGTGTCTCCTCCCTTTCTGTCTCTCCCACACCCATGCTCTATCTCTGTCTCTCAGTAATAAATGTTAAAAAAAAAAAAATTTAAGAGCAAAAGATGGCTACTGGCTGGCTGGAGAGGACAGGCAGGGGAAGAATGGACAAAAGTTCAAACTGAACACAAAGCCTCCCCCAACCCCCCGCCCCATCCCTTCTGGCCTGTTACTGCCTCCCAGTTCACCAAAATGTTCCCTGTGCAGCTCACCATTCACACTTGAAAAGTGGCGTCTCCGAACCAACAAAGACACCAGCAACTACTGGTTTCCACGTGCTAAGCGCCTCCACGAGCCAGGCATCGCCATCTTTACGCTTCAGCCTCGTAACTGTCTGTCCGGAAAGTACTACGATCTCCATTTTAAATATGGGGCGCCGAGGCTCGGAAGTGTCAAGAACTTGGCTAAGGTCCCAGAGGACTAGGTGGCAGAGATCGGGTTCACAGCTGGATCTAACACCAGGACCTGTGTTCTCCCCTCTGCGCTCACTGCCGGCCCACCCGTGCAAGGAGCCGTCGGGCCTTCCGGCAGCTGCGCATCCCCCTTCATCCTAGAGTATCGCCTGGTCGAGTCAGCAGCCAACCGGCGCAAGAATACAGAAAAAGAGTTCCCCGAGCTGGGTAAGTTTACCCCTTCAGGAGACGCCTCCCTTCCGCTGTGAAATGAAGACACTATTACTTAATATATCAAGATACCTAGTTTGTTTTGTGGTACTATATTCTTCTTGCTTTTTAGTTTTACTAGACTCAAATAAATAAATAAATAACCCTTCTCTTCTCCTCCCACACAAATACAAAAAGGAGGGAAAAATACTTACGCTAGGTGATACCACCTCTTACAAACACTGGAGACCTTCAGGAGTTCCGGAAGGCACAGACAGGAAAAGATTCCTAAGAGCAGCTCGTCAGGAAGGGAGTCCCATGAAACACCTTTGAGGGAGAAAAACAATGTCTTCTAATCACCACTCATTTACCCAATCAAGTCTACTGGCTTAAAGGATACACATCATTTAACTTGCAGGGGGAATTTAATGCTAATTGAATTACTCATCCCATAATTGTTTTTCTGTTCACCCACTGTCTCCGTACCCTGCGGTGAGGCACTACACCTTCTCAGCAAAGGAGAAAAGAGAAAACCAAGTATACTTTTCATACCATTTTCCCCTTCAGCACCTGCTAGGCAACCTAAGTAAGGGCTATATTAATGGCGGTACAGAGCAACTCCCCTCCCACGGCATACAACAACGTATAAGACCCTGATGCCCTCCGTGGCTAAGAAATGCCTGGTTTCTCTCAGAAGTGGATTCGGTGGTGGATTTAGCCATCGAGTTGTGCCCTTATCTACAAAGGCAAATGAAGTTTCTTTCTCCTTCTTTCAGATTTACAGAAAGCCCTCAGAAGTCCATTTGCCTACAAGTGCAATATCAGAAGGGTGCTTTCATCTCTCTCTCTACTTATTGTGGTGCCAGGGAGCATTCTAGGTGTTGGGGAGAGAGCAATAAATAAGATTGACAAAACATTTTAGCTTCATGGAGCTTACGTTCTAGTGGGAGGAAGTAATTGCACATACAAAAATAAGTAAATTACAGGATCTGGAAAAAATTGATTAGTATTATGCAGAAAACTTAAGCAGAGTAAAAGACAGAATAGGAAGTACAGGGGCCAGTATTCAAAATCTCAACAAAGCGGTCAAAGTAGGCCTCACTTAGACAGCAATCACTGAGCAAAGGCTTGAACAAAATTAGGGAGCCATATTTTCTAGGTGCAGGGAATAGCATGTCTATTTTGAGGAACAGCAAGGCCAGTGTAGAAGAGTGAGTGGGGAGGTGACAGAAGATGAGAGAAGTGTGGGGCCAGATCATGCAGGACTTTGTACATCATGATGAGGCCTTCAGTTCTGACTCTGAATGTCGTGAGTAAACACTAGAGGGTGCGGAGCAAGAAAGGATTGCCTGGGCTGCAGGGTTAAAAATAAAAAACTGCAGAGCTTCAGTCAGTAGAAGGGTCCTACTTTGGCTCAGGTCATGACCTCGCGGTTCACAAGTTTGAGGCTCACGTCAGGCTCTGTGCTTACAGCTCAGAGCCTGGAGCCTGCTTCATATTCTGTGTCTCTTTCTCTGCCCTCCCCTGCACACACTCTCTCTTTCAAAAATAAAAACATTAAAAAAAAAATACTGGAGGTGAAAAAAGGTGGGTATCTTAAGATGAATTTCTTTGTCTTATAAAAGCAATGTCTAAATAGAACTCTCGCATAGGAACATACAGAATAAGCTACAAGATCGGGATAATAGGACAGTGGCCAAGAGGGAAACAAGTATGAGTGGAAGAAATACTGAGTGTTTGGATCAGTTCAGGAACTCGCCTGCTTAGTCTCCCTTTACCTCCAATCACTCTTGTACACCAAGTCTAGTGCCATCCTCTCCCTCCTGTGATGGTTCACTGGACTGATATGTCAACTTGACTGGGTCAGGGGGAGGCCAAATATTTGGTTCCACACTATTCTGGGTGTGTCTGTGAGGGGTTCCTGGAGAAGATGAATGTTTGAGTCTGTCGACTGAGAAAACACAGATTCCCTTCTCCCATGTGAGTGGGTCTCGTCCCATCCAAGTCCTGATGAGAATTGGTTTTCTCCCTGCCTTTGAGCTGGGACATGGATCTCCTGACTTCAGACCTGAACTGGAACCATGTGCTCTCCTGGTCCCTGGGCGTCTGGACTGCAGACCTTGGGACCCCTCCTCTTCCATAACAGCATAAGCCAAATCCTTAAAATAAATCTCCCTACATCTCTTTCTTTTTCCACATCTCTAGAGAACCCTGATTACTAAAACACTGTCTCCTCCTCATTTAAAAGGTGGATTTCCTGCATAGGTACACTGAACCAGGTTCTGTGGAGAACATGATGGAGCAAAGCATGGAGGAGGGTGATAAACATGGCATTTGCTGCCTCTGGGTGGTATTCTTGGGCAATCTTTCCAAGTTAGAACCTTTCCATGGTGCCCCCCAAATATGTAGCCTAAAGTCCAAAGTGCCTGGCATGAAATTCGAAAGCTTTCATGTCATGGACCCACTTGTTTTTCTAGGTTCATTACCTAGAAATATGTTCTAGCCATTTGGACTTACTTGTAATTCGTAGAATGAGTCATTCTGTGCCACATCTCAGTGGCCCTGTACGTGCTGTGCCTGCCCCCAACTGCTATTAATTTAAAATCAAGTTGCTATTAGAGCCCAATACCTATGGAAGGCTTCCCGTGACATCACCAAAAATGGGTCACTTTTTACCACAAATTTATTATTTTTTATTATTTTTGTTTTATATTTTATTTGTATTATTTTTTTATTATTATTACTATAAAATTTTACCACAATTTTATTACTTACTCATCTGTTTAGCCCCTGCCCCTGCTGGGCCATGAGTTCTTGGGAACAAAAAAAAGTCATTAAAAAAAAAAAATCATTGTATTTCCTGGAACTAGCACAACGTTTGATACATTCATATGATATATACATGCATACACTTATTGAACATGTACTAGCTACGGGTGTCTATTCTATAAAGATGAATAAGGGATGGCCAGCTCAGGGTTTGAGACACAAACAGGAAATTTCAATAAAGTATTATAATGGGCCGCAACAGGGATCGCAGAGCTGTGCTATGCAGTGTATGGTGGTAGAGCAGTGATCAGGGAAGGCTTCCTGGAGGAAGTGGCCTCTACTGAAAAAGGAGGAGATATGCAGTTGCTCAATGAATACCTGCCCCTCCCTCCCTGAGGACAAAATGATTCGCTGAGGCCCTGAAACCAGGAGTAAAGGGTTGAGGGCAGATCATTCACACTGACCCTGGACGGCGACCTGGGGAGGCAGCTGGAGATGACCCTGAGGCTTCTCAGTGTGGCAACAACCCTCCTTCACCACAAGGCTCCTCCAGGCTCAGCATGGCCAGAGGACAGGGGTTCTCAAATACCGCTCCTGCTCTGTTTCCCAAATTCAAAAAAGTTGATAGATGAGCTTTTCTTGAGTTCTCCTTCCATTAATTCTTCTGAACTCCCTGACCTCTGATGCCTCTTGAATATGTAGATCAGATTCTAGCATCTGATTTGGCAAAAAATGACACGCTTCGTTATTTCGAATCCAGGATGTTGAGATTGCACTAGGACTTGCACTATGATCTGTCCACTCCTCGTGCCCCCAGGTGCCTGGCCTCTCCGAGGGTGAGAACAACAGGAAAGGGAAGCACGTCGATGGGAATGGACCTCTGTTGCCCCGAGTCTGTGAATCCTGGGCAAGTTACCTAATCCCTCAGGTTTCAGTTTCTTTATCTGCAGGAACAGGAATAAGATGATTTATTTTGCAAAGCAGTTCCCTGTGGAAATTACATAATATAAGGGAAGAGATCAAGCTGCAGAGTCGAAGTTTCCTTTCTCCTTCTTGCCTCTGTTTCTCTCCTCTCTCTATTACAGCTGTGCATCTGCCTTTTGTGACTTTTCTTTTCACTGCTGCTTGGAATTTTCACCTATTTGAAAACACACCAGGTTTTAGTAGAGTTTGGATGAGGGTTGCAGCATGTGATTGACCAAGAGGTCCGAACAGCCCTCTATCTAAGATTGGGATCCCCAGAAGCAGATCCTGATGACCCAAATTCAAATAGTTTATTTGGTAAGTGATCCCGAGAAGCACTGGAAAGTGAAGAGATACGGAAGGGAAAGAAGTCAATTCGGGGAATGTTAATAAGCAGGTTATTGCCATGGCCAAGTGGAGTTCAAGTCTGCTGGGGATTCTAGGAGACCCTATAGCACCTGCCCCAGAGCTGTCTGTCCAAGCCAAGAGCACGGGTGCTGGGGTATTGATCCACCAACAGCTCTCAGTCACTGGGAGCGGGGCTGGAATGTTAACTCCCACATGCCTGCCCAGACAAAGGCATCAAACAATCACATCTGTGTGCAGGAGAAAACCTCTGGCATATACAGAGTGCTGACCTTCAAGGGGCTATGGATGGGGCACCATGGGTCCTCTAAAGACAGTGGAAAAGGAAATTAGGGAGGCTTGCTGTGAAGTGCAGGGCAGGAGAAATTAATTAATGAATTTGGTGTTTATTTTATTGGGAACATATAAGAAATCAGAAACAATTAGAACAATATGAGCTAGGTAATTAAAATGCAAGGAGGAGAGGCACCTGGGTGGCTCAGTCGGTTAAGCATCTGACTCTTGAATTTAGCTCAGGTCATGATCCCAGGGTTGTGGGATCTAGCCCTGCGCTGGGCTCCATACTGAGCGTGGAGCCTACTTGCGATTCTCTCTCCCTCTCTCTCTCTCTCTCTCTCTCCCCACCCCCCCTTGCTCTTCTCCCTCACTCATGATCTCTCTCTCTCTCCACTCCCTCACCCATGATCTATCTCAAATAAAAAATATTTTAAAAATGCGAAGAGGAAAACTAGTCACTATTTGCAGCAAGGAACACAGAGGTTTGCAGAGGACAGCAAAGCTAAGCAGTGAAGCCACGCCAGTAAGGTAACACTAGAATTGGGAGGTCTTTGAGTTGCAACATCCATCTTCGTCTGCCCAATTCCTACTCATCCTTCAGATCTTGGCTCCCTCAGAGGAGCATCCCCAGATCACCACCGCAGCCCCCAGACCCAGATTTGCACACCCGGCACCCAGCACAATACCTGGCCCATAACAGGGATCCAATAAAGCTTTGCTAGATGCATCATACCTTTTACTCTCCCATCGTGCAAACTGCGAATGTGCCAACTCTGCATTTGCGTTGACTAGTTAACCGTTGATAATCAAGAAACTACTATACGCCCAGTGCCTAGGAGAGAGCCTGGCGATATTAGAAAGTACTCAAATGCTGTTTCACGAAGGAATGACTGACGCCCAAAAGAAGAATGCTGGCTTTATTCTATATACAGGCAAGACTGCTGGCTTCTTAGGACCAGTTAGTTTCCTTATTTGTAAAATGATAAGGTTGGCCTATGGCTCCACTTCAGCAAACATTCCTGGGTGCCTAATAAATGCACTAGTGCTGGGAGCTGGGTGTAAGCTACAGTCCCTGCCCAAAGCCTCACTTGAAGACAAACTAATAAACAAATACATAACCTAACATTTAAACACTGCCATTTACTGACAGCCCTAAAGTCTCAAGCATTTATTCAAGCACACTGACTCTAAATGCAACAACCCTGTGTATTTAGTAGTATGCCATTTTACAGATAAGGAAACTGGTCTCAGCAGGGTTTAATAGCCTCACCAAAGTGCTATCAGCTGTTAGGTGGGAGAGCCAAGAGGCAAAGCTCGTGCTATGCCAAAACCCCACACCCTGAGGTCCAGGTGCAGAGCCCCAAGAGGTGGATGTCTGAAGGCTGGCCAGGGAGCAGAGGGCACTGCAGGCGAGGGCCCTGTACCTGCAAAGGAATGGCACAGCGCTGCTGTGTGGAGGTAAGGAGGCTGAAGACAAAAACCCAGGACAAAAAGATAATGTCCCCAGGTCAGTACACAAGTAGTCTGTGAGATGGGTGGGCAGGGGGTTTCAGAAGAAGACTCAAGTGCGACAAGGCCACACAACTAGTAAATGGCAGGGTGAAATTCAAACCGAGGTCTGATTCCAAACAACGCCCTTTCTACCACGGGATGCGCTCATATCCTCCACTCTCCCTTGTTCTAAGAACTTGATGTTCTACAAAACTACGGAAGGTAAGAATTCAACCTGACTTGCAATGGCAAAAGAACTCAATCAGGGTTACGGGGCGAGGGCTGGCAGGGAGACGGAGTAAAATAAAGATGCTAAGAGCCATCAAGCAGGCTGGCTCCCAAAGGGAAGGAACAAAGGCCAAGGAAATGCACAGCCCCAGCTAGCAGCCAAGTACCCAGGCCTCCCTCAGTTGATCAGAGAAGGACAATGACCATAGGGCCCCTCGCTAGAGGTGCTGAAGCCTGAGACCGGCTGCTGTCCAAGCAGATGGGGCAGAAGTCTGTCTTTCAGCTCCAGCGGCTGGTATCCAGGCTTGCGATATGCTTAATCTAATTTTACTTGCCATACTTAATTCTCCAAACATCAACCATCTGTTTCCTGGATTCCTGACTCCTCTGCTGTCTGGTCTGTTTGCTTGAGCGGATAGGAGAGGCCAGAGCAGAACTTTCCTCCCCTCGCCTCTTCTACACCCCCCACACCAGCCCTGCACAGGAAAGGAAACAATTATTTAAGCCCACGGCCACCAGTCTTCAACTACATGACGGCTGTTAAACATACTTTGGAGCCACCGAGGGGAGAAAACTGGCCAGATTCACAAACCTGCTGGTCGTCACCCTCGGCCACCGTCATTTCCACTTACCCCTCACATGCAAACCCAGCTGTCCACGTCTGTAACTTCACCACCGCCCATGCCTCAAACTCCTCTGGGCAGAGCGGTTTATTGAAGAGTTTTCGATGCATGAGATCTTTGCAGTATAGGTAACTCATCTTACTCGGCGTACTTATTTCTTGGAACATCACCCACACTCAGATTCAAATTAAAATTCCAAATCTTAATCATAAACAAAACTCTCACTCTGGAAACCACTCCTCTCCTTCAGCATCGATAAACAAATTATACTTGAGGGATAAACCGGCATTGGGACTCACACCTCCTGTTTCCTATGTTTAAGGTTGGGGGTTCATTTCACGTTTGCTTGTGCTAGCTTAAGTATTAACAACCTATGCTTCCTCTCTGAAAAACCACAAACATTCTGCCGTGCTGCGATGAGTTTTCCTTCCTCTGCCCACAGATCATAAAAACACTAGACCATACTAACTCTTGGTATTTTAAGTTTGGCCAGGTGGGCAAAACTTAAAAAAGCAAAACACAGTAAGACGAAAACAGGGTCCCCAATGACCTCCTCAGCCCCACAACCCTCTATTTCTGTAAGAAACTTGCTCAAGCCTGAAATGTGGGAAGAAGAGTGGAGAAACCATGGAAATCGGGATTTGGAGAATAAGGTAGAGTATACACACACTGTAAGAGATCTTACAGATCTTCTGCCTGTTAGCTTCACTGCTGTACTACTAACCTCTAGAATGCTCGATATTACTGGCTGCATGAATAAATGAAAGGCGGCTACAGGGCAAAGAAGAGATGCCTCAAAGGGCCCCATAAAGGCTCTTACAGAGCTGAGTTTTGGGCGCTGGGGGCTGAGACTCATTGGTGAGTCATGAAATCAATTTAGTTGGAACAGCCTTGTTGCAAAAGAATGGAATGGAACACAATAGGAAATATCTTAGCAAGGGGAATTATAGTTTTGTGAAATTTCTGTTTCTGGCACACACCCAGGATTGTAATGTAAAATATATTTCTTACTGGTTAAAAAAAAAAAATTGGAGGAAAAATATTTGCCTGTGAGCATTAAAAGCAGATTCCCAGGCTCAAAGCAGGACTTCTTGGATCATAATCTCAGGAATTTTGCACTTTGAACAAGTTCCTTTGGGGATATCAGCAGACACAAACTTCAGAGTCTCCAGTCTGAGAACCACTGGCGGCTCTGGAATGTCAAGCAGTTTAACAGCCCTGGAAAAGCTAATCAACAAATTAGTTCAACAGTGTTTTCATGGCCATCTTGTCTGGGGGTAGGGGGGTGGGGGAGTGGAGGCTGGGGAGAAGAGGGACCAAGACAGGCATTTAATGACATGAATAAAATGAAGTTGTTCTGTTTGGGCTTGTTATTGACCTCACTAAGGGCCACTTACTTCCAATTCCTTCTATACACTCACCCCGAGGGCCAAACAGACCTGTCCTGATATGGGTTTGTCATACACAGTTTTTATCTTCCAAAATAAAAAGATGATGAGGATTTCGTTACCAGCTGTGTGTGAGTCTGGCTGTGGGCATGCTGAAGGAGGAACCAGGAAAAACTCACAGCCCAGGGCCACAGTCGTCAGATCTCAACAGAAAGCAGGTGTGGCCTATTCTGCCCTAATCCTGGCGGAGCCATTAGCCACCTGTCTAGACAACTGCAGACAAAACTCCCTGGAATGATGATCCAGGGACACTGGAGGCCCACTGGGAATCCTCTACCCAGCTGTCCCCCATTCTGCATTAGTGACTCTACCTCTCCACACTCCCTACCAATTAGCCAGTCTATACTGTGTAGAATTCCACACACATATGATGTAGATTATTAGTTTCCCTCCCTGCCTCTATCTTAGGGAGTACCAAACATAAAAAACATTTTTTTTTTTCTCTTCTTGCTTCAGACATATATATTTGAGGTCAGTTTTAACAGTGTAGACTTATTGATTGGACCGTTTCCAGATCTTTCTTTCTCTCTTCAGAGCCTCCACTTTTGCTGAGTGGAAGGAGGAAGATTGTCCATATCCACTGGGGATCACCTTGGAAGCCTTTCTGCACCTAGGAAGCTGTACCTGGCTCAATCTGGCACAAGGGGTTCCCTTGCTCTGGCCTCCTATAGCACTGACTTCCTGGACTACTCATTGGATGCTAGTGTTTTAGCCGCCATCTTCTGCTGTGAGCTTCTCTTAGCGTATATGGTCTTTTCTCCTCAACTTGACTTGCGATGTCCTATAAGCCAGCAACCATCCCTTAATCTGTCTTGTTTCCATACTGCCTTGCTTAAAAAGTGACTTTTTTATTTGTACATCTCTATCTCTGTGTATGAATGTGGAAGGATATATAGGAATCACAATGTTTAAAAGCAATTGGCACCGGACGAGTTAATCAAAATCTGCGCATCTTACCAGAAAGTGTCTTTCACCACATTTGGCTGGTCAAACACCAAATTGCTAGTGCCACAATCCAGACACTAAAAATAACAGTAGCATTAAATTCTGACGGAAAAAATTCCACACTAACAAGGTCAGGCTAATAGGACTCTGGACAAAGGAAAAAGTGATATAGCTTCCCAAATGAGTGTCAGAAATTTTGTTGACCAAATTAACTGGGTTTACTTATCGTGTATTATGTGAACACAGCATGCTAAGAGCTTTGTGGGCACTCTTTCCCTTAATCTTCACAGCAACCTATGAAGTGGGTATTATTATTCTATTTCACAAAGAAACGAAGGCAAAGAGAGCTCACATAACTTCCCGGGGTTGGTAAACAGCAGAATTAGGATGCAAAGCCAGATCTGACTTGATCACAATCCTTTATTGCCTTTCTAATTAATTCACCCCCTCCCTGATGTAGATTTCCAGACTATAACCTGTAGGTTCTCATTCCGAATGAAAGGGTCAAACCCCAAAACAACAGATTTTTTAAAGCAAAGCAAACAACCAACCAACCCTTCTTCAAAGATAGTCGAATGGGAGGACTGAGGAAAATACTTATTTACCTTGGCTTTGCAAGACTTCGTCTTGAATATTTCGTTAATCTGTCTCTTCTTCTCCACTATCACCAGCAAATTCCTGTTTAGACTAATCACCTCTTCTACAGACTACTTCAATAGCCTAATTCTGTCAATTCTAACGTCAGAATCTATCCAGAACGTGACCACACTTATTACCACCCCCACACCTCTTAACAAATCTCTAAGCTTCTACCCTTGACCCCCTAGAGTTTAATCCCAACCCATCAATGTGTTCTTTTAAAAGGTCACAACTCTGCTCAATACCCAGCTCTCGCCTTATCTCCCACTACTCAACCCTTAGCTCATTCCACACATGGCTTCCGTCTTCCTTGAGCAAACATGACATGCTTCTGCCCCAAGGTCTTTGCACTGACTATACCCTCTGCTTGGAACCTTTTCTCCAAGATATTTGCATGGCACATTCCTCACACTTAATGCCTTTGCTTAAAAAGCTCATGGCTCAGTGAAGCTTTCCTCAATACCCTGTTTAAAACTGCAATCCATATTCCCACCCCAGGACTTCCAATCCCTAACAACTTGTTCTATGTTTGGTTTTGGCCATGGCATTTATTACTTTCTAACATTCTACATACCACATTTATTATGTCTGTTGCATCCTCTCTCTCAAACAGAAGCTTCATGAGGGCAGGAATGTTTGTGTTTTGTTTGCTGCCGAATCCTTAACACCTAGAACAATGCCTAGCACATAGTATGTCCTCAGCAAAAATGTGCTGGCTTAATGTTTTAAATGCCTTACCAGCAAGAAAAACTGATAACCCCACGTCATCGCACTACCTTTACCCTGTGGCTTTCTGCACTCTTGGGGTTCTGATCCACTCTGGGAGGCATTCATTGACCCATTTGAAAAGCTTGGGGATGGGGAGCTATCAAAGTGGGAAATGATATGATGAGTTCTACATTTCAGTCAGTCTGCTCCAGCTCTGGGGATGGATCTGCAAGAGGTTAAACCTGGAATTATGAGTCCATTCCAATATTCAGGCAAGAGGTAATGAGAGTTTGAAAAACATCCTGGAGACAAGAGGGAAAGATTCAATGATTGGCTGGATGCTGGAAAATGGCGGAATGGGGCTGACTCTCAGGTTTCTGGCTGGGTGACTGGACACATAATGCTGTCAGTAATGTAGACACTGCATACCAGAAGAATCCCACTTGGCGGGGCATGGGGAGTGAAGTCCCTACACATAGTTTAACATTCCTTTTAACAGGTTTTGAAAATCACAAAAGCAATTATGGCCAAAAACCCCCATCAAAAACCAAAAACCAAAAACCTTCAACTAAGACTACAGAGCAGAATATAAAAAACAACAAAAAAATCCTACAAGATTATTGCTTATGTCCCATTTATCAGGAGCACTGAGCTGGCCTTTGAACATGTAGATTCCCTTCAAAGGAAAGAGGCAGGAATGTCTTCTGGGTTAAAATTTCACATGGGTTAAAAGTCAACTGTGCATCTTAAAATATAAATCTACCAAGATTCCTGTAGATTTCAGTGACAATGAGTTGCCCCATTTCTTTGGAAAATGACTTCAGAAGTAAGCAATTTTAAAAGCGTGCCATCCTAAAGATCGCTAAACAAAGATTACCAATAAAATAGCTCAATCCACCTCTTAAGTGACCGACAGTTTTACCCTCATATCTTACCTGGAAAATTGTCTCTATTTAGCTTAGGTCTGCGGACTATCACAAAATCCTTGTCATTCCCCTTGCTTTTCAGCCGTTTTCGTGGTGGGCTCTGAGGGTGGCCCAGGTTTGAGAGCAGTTCCTGGGGGATATTCTCACTGTCCACCTCCTCTTTCTCCAGGGCGGAGACCCCCATGCCTGACAGCAGTTCAGAAGTTTTGCTAGAATCCCATCCCCATGTGAAGCTGGTAGTAACGTTGCTACCCTGGTCGGGAATCTCCTGGAGGTGTTTCCTGCAGAAATGCACAAAAGTCCCCGTTCCTTTCAAAAAATACACCGTAAATAATTAAAAGATAGGCCTAAATGAAACTGCAAGTTATGCAATGCAGAAAACTTTCACAGTGGCTCAGATAATTGCATTTAAGTGCCGGCGGCGAGTTTCCAAGAAGGAAAGAGAAAATAACCGAACAAATCAAAACGGCTTTTTGATTTACGATCACGTAGAAGGCCTCAAGAATGTCTTAAAGTGGAGAAATAGACCAGAGCTGGAGGGCAATCATACAGCGACAGAAAATAGTAGCAGGAGAGCTCAATAAGGGAAGTAAAATAAAACCCCACGCTGATCACCGCACTAAAGTATCCAGCCATCCACGCTTTCCCAAAGAAGGGGCTACTCACTTTACAGCATTAGTAACAATATTAGCAAGTAGCAATTTTCGCGGCCTAAAACAATTAAGACGGTTCATGCACCCTCTGGCCCCTTTTGCAATCGGTTTACCTGTGCATGGCGTCCACAGGTTCTGGAGTTTTAAATGGGTGCATTAATTGCAGAGCGGCCTGCCTACGGGATTCCCGCTTTGGCGCGCGGCGGCTCACGGCGTGCAGCTCCGACCCCCAAAATCAAGACCCGCGAATTCTAGCAACGTTCCATCCTCGCCGCGCGCGCAAGGCTCTTCTACTTGCTCTCCTCCGCAGCTGCCGTCTGCAGCCCCACTGCCTGCTGGGAAGTGTAGTTTGCTCCCTGCCTCGTAGTCCAGCAGGCTATACGCTACTTCCTTCCTTGCTACTTTACCCGCCTTCGAGATACCCACAATCCCCCGCGGCTGGGAGCTGGGCGACACATGGGATAGGCGGGGAAGCGGAAGTGGGCGGCGCTCTGACTGGCTGGGAAATGTCAGCCGCTTGACTGGGGACGGGTTTTCCTTACGGCGGAGCCAACAGGCCTTCTAGTGATCGTCACCGCCGTCGCCTCGGAGCGTGGGTTCCAGATCCTGGACGATTCTGGCCGACGCGGAGTTTCCCGGTCCTTCCAGACGCTGTCTGGCGAGATCGGACGGTGAGCCCAATGGGGAGAGCGTGAGGCACTGTGGGGTCGAAGGTCTGAGGCCGAGAGCAGGCGGAGATCGAGAGGACCTCGGAGACCCCGAGCAACCGCCGCCACGGGCCTAAGTTCCCGGCCACAGAGAGGAGGCGGTAGCCCGGCATGCTGGCCAGGTGAGAGGATGGGGGCCGCGGGCGTCACATGTGCTCTCCCCTCCGCCGGGATGCTGCTTCCTTCATCGGGGAAAGGGTGACCCTTAGCACTGGGTCTGCGGACAGGATCCTTTCCTCAACACTAAAACAGGCACTAATGATATCGAGGGTCATCTCGAAGGCTTGGCGTGAGGGTCAAGTCAGATAACGCTTGTGAAAGCGTTTTGTAAACAAAGGCGCAGTTGGAATGAGAGGCGAGGCGGTGTTTTAATTTCAGAGGAGGAGAACAGTGGTTCCTGTGTGCAGTGGGAAGGCTGCGCATAAGCTTTCAGCCTTGTCGAGCTTCATAAATGCTAGCAAGGGAACAAATAAGGGGACTATATGTTTGCCAAGGGCTTTATAGCGCCACTCACCAGCGGGGCTATTCGGTTCGTAAGACCGGCTACGTCTGTTGGCGTCGCCGTCTGGAAACAAGCTGCTTTTAGCCTGTCTGCGCAGGGAAGAGTTTGGAGGCGGCTACAGGAGGGAGTGTGCCCTATTCCGGGTAGGATGACCATGCGAAATCTGTTGTGCACACTATACCATAGCTGTGACCCTTGGAAAACAGTGCAAGAGAGAAGGGGAATAAATTCCAACCCTAATAAAAATGGAGAGGATTTATAAAGTTCGGAAGTAAGCAGACCCGCGTCATCACAAAAATATTGAGTATCGGTATGCTGGATGACATCTCTTAAAAAATAGTATGACATACTATTACAAAATGATTCGCTTTTTGTTGGATTTAAACCTAAAACCTCTCTTGCCCAGGTGTGTGTTTGTTTCAGGCCGGGTGCTTAGCTTGTAAAGTGACCACTTCTTGATTAAGGTATTCACGAACCTTTAGTTTTTTTCTTGAAAGTAAGCGAAATTGGTGTACAGAAGGGATATGCTCACAAATTAATTTTGCCTTAAACACTGAAAATACTAGGCTGAATTATCACAATTCACTAAACTGATGTTATGGAATATTTTTAAGCGCAGTAGTTTGATTTTCTATGTAAAGTTACCTTTATGTTACTTTGGCCAAAGAGAAAGCAGTTGCCTCGGTTTGGAATTCACATTCTTTCCTTTAAATTGACAACTCATTAGAAAGAATAATTTTATGAAAAAAAGTTATAGTCTCCTTCAAGAAAGACAGAGGGAATGTATCTGTTAATGGAGGTGAAAGAAAACAAGAAAAAGTATTTAAAATGTCATGAGGAGAATAAACAAAATTTTGAGATATAAAGTAGATCTTATAGATAGGAAGGTCTAATTGGGATGATTTTAAATTTAAAGATGAGAAATATTCCAGTGGAAGGATTTAGCGAGTATTTACCTAGGAGCTAGGGAACATTTCTAGTTCTCAGAATACTTGAAATATCTGAATTGGTGGGCAGGAGGTCGTCTGTAGGACTTCAAAGAGAGCCTGTCAACTTTGAAAATCAGTCTGCAAATTCTGTAATAGATATCTTACTAACAGTTGGCCCTGGCAATAGAAAAACATTAGCTTGCTGAAATAGGAATCATTTTTTTCTGCATTTCTTCTAATCATGGCTGTTTTCTCTCTATAGTAAGTAGAAGTTTAAATTGGTACATGTGTCTGTTTAGTATAAGGAATTGTGTCCATTGAAGAGATGAGATTATTAGCTACGTAGATAATTGCTGTCTGGTCTCTTCAAGAATTACACGTGATTGCTACCGATCCAGATTATTTTTTTGCCTTCTGATTAATTTTATTTATTTCATCTTGCTCAGCACACCTCATGTCCCATTTTAGTGGAGAGGTGGGACTATATTCCTAAAACTGGAATTACTAGATCAGTATTTAGGACAAATGAATTACAATTGTTTTATCTCTGCAAATGATATTAGAGTAATTTTTAGTACTCTTAGGAAGCTTGAGATAGAATACAAAGTGACTTGGGGGCTCCTGGGTGGCTTGATGCTAACTTAGGTCACGATCTCATGGTTGTTGCGATCGAGCCCTACATCAGGCTCAGCCCTGGGCATGGAGCCTGCTTAAGATTTTCTCTCTCTCTTTCTTTCCTCTTTCCCTCCTCTTTCTCTCTCTCCCCCTCTTCCTCCCTCCTTTCCCTTCTCTCTCTCTCTCATCTCTCTGTCCCCCCTCTGCCCATTCCCCACTCTCTCAAAAAAAAAAAAAAAAGAATACAAAGTAACTCTGTAAATTGGGAAAGTGTTTATCATAAAAGGGACAAGATGACCAATATAATGAAGGCACAGGAGAGACCAAAAAGGACTGGAAACTACACTTGATAATAAGCTATATGTATATTCAGTAATACATTAGTGTTCTTTTAGAAAATCAAATATGACAGCAGATTGTATTTGAATAGAAGAGTGATGTGCTTTTTTCTTAGTTTCATCATAGCATGAAATCTTAAAGATTTCTTTAATTTTTTATGTTATTTAGCTTAAGGAACAAAAGACTAAGAACCATTACATAACAAGAAGTTTCTACCTGCCCATCAAATTTCAAAAATATCCTTTTCTCTCCATTAATTTTAAAGTAGATCTTTAGATCTCTGTAGTTTAGTTGTCTGTGATGGACAGATTGGGGCAAGAACAAAAGGGTTCTTTCCCTATTCTGATTTGCTCTGTTTTCTTTTTTACCTTCCTCACGTAGATTAGAGTTAAATATTACCTTTAAGTAGTAGCAGTCTTACCTGAAGGTAATTCTTAGTTAATTCAATATAAAATATGACTTTTCTAGCATTCTGTCTTGGTATATCTAAAGGAATAATTAATAGAATGTTTCTAATGTGTTTGCTATGAAAACCGAGCAAAAGAAAGTATTTAAACAATTTAAATTGCATTAGGTATGTCTGGATTCAAAGAGAGACTATAGTATCCCAATTGTAGTTAGAATGTATAGGTTTGAATCCCAGCTTTGCCCCTCACTGGCTGTGGGAACATGGACAAACTACTTACTCTCTCTGTACCCTTTTCTGTTCTATAAACAAGGATATGTATAGTCTTTCTTATGAGGCTGTGAGGTCTAATTTGATAAAGTATGTTAAGTGCTAGCATAATGCTTGGAATCTAGTAAGCTCATACTCAATGTCAGCTATTCTTTTTTTTTTTTTAATTATTTTAGTAAGAAGGATTCTAAGGGGTCACCTGGGTACCTCAGTTGGTTGAGCCTCCAACTTTGGCTTGGATCGTGATCTCGCAGTTAGTGGGTTCGAGCCCGCACAGGGCTCCCTGCTGTCAGCGCAGAGCCTGCTTGGGATTCTCTGTCCCCCTCTCTCTCTGCCCCTCCCCTGCTTTTGCTTTCTCTTTCAAAAATACATAGACCTTTCTTTTTTTTTTTTTTTTAAAGGATTCTAAGGATTATTCTTTAATTACCAAAATAAGTCTTAGAATCTCCTTACCTGAAATCTTTAAGAATCCATTACAGTTCCAATTGTTTTCTTCTTACCTGTTTACATGGTTACTCCCCCCGACTCTCTCCCATGCTTTACCAAAAGTTAAGCACCTTGTATGTGGTGTTTCTTCAGAAGGGCTTGTCACACTTTGGAATTCAGTTTACTTGGTTGACTCAGTTCATTTTTTGAAAATGACTTCAAAAAATATTACAACTGTTTTATATTTTTAGAGTAGGAGCCGCATTCTCTTGTGGTATATCCTAAGCTGAATTCTCCCTTTAAATCTCCCCGAAATCTTTAAATATGGAATAATGGTTATATTGCAAAGATTTAATTTTTTATTTGTGGTAGAGAATTGTTGACTTTAATCACTCCATCTAGTTTTGATACTTTAGATTTTTCAATATTAAGAACTTGAGGGGGCGCCTGGGTGGCTCAGTCGGTTGGGCGGCCGACTTCAGCTCAGGTCATGTTCTCGCAGTCTGTGAGTTCGAGCCCCGCGTCGGGCTCTGTGCTGATGGCTCAGAGCCTGGAGCCTGCTTCCGATTCTGTGTCTCCTTTTCTCTCTGCCCTTCCCCTGTTCATGCTGTGCCTCTATGTCTCTCAAAAATAAATAAACATTAAAAAAAAAAATTTTAAGAACTTGAGTTGCTTCTAGTTTTTATTATTTCACGTAGCTGAATAAAGACACATATTTAAATTTACACAGTCTGAGCCTGATGAATCACTAGGTTCTAGCTAGAAATCTTTCATTCGGTTTTAGAACCTTAGGTTTGGACAAAATAACCTTTAAATAAAGTTCAGTTGCTACTACAAATCTTCTCTTCCATCCTCCCTTCCTATCTTTTCTTTTTCTTTGTCTTTGTCTTTCTTTTTGAAAATATTTGGGATGCTTCAAATTCCAAAATTTTCTTAACCTGTACATTTTCCACTTAAATTTAGCCTAAAAAACCACTGTCATCCATAAGCACCTGGGAAACAGTACCCCAAGTCAGTAACATTAACAAGCTAATTATGAAAGGCATTTGAAAGGGATTGTATGATACCTTGATACTTGGTAAAAGACCGAACTAGATTATAAATATTTGAGACTTTTAGAACTGGTATTTTGAAAGGCAGACCATGTCTGGATTTCAGGTACTAAAATTCGATTGAATGAATGAATTGGCATTTTGATTTTGAGTAAAATCTACTTTTGCTGCTGTTGGTGTTCATGCCACCCTATGGTAGCTTTAAATCTCCTTTTCGATTTCTGATCACATGGAACTGTAGTTTGAGTTGCCCCCAAATTGTTTGCATATTCTACTCTCATTTTTGTCCTTTACCCTAAACACTTTATTTTAATATTTGAAGAATATTACTAGAAGGACCGCTTTTGTGGGCAGAGGCATATTTCCTCTTTTGCCCTTGAGTATATCTTTGCACAGCTGTACATGGTTACAGGTCAGCAAATGATCCATTTTTATCTACCTCCACTTTGATCCTGTGCCTCGGAGAATGGCATTGTCCTTCTACACGACATTGGTGTGTCTCGTACACCTTGATGTGGTTCTGTCTCTTCACAACAGACAGATAGATGAAAGGTTGTTTGGGCTACTTTGTAGACCTATGGAGGTAATCCCAATGTGTCAAAGGGGCAAGGGGAGCAGTTTCTTGGAGTGAAGATCATTTTTTGTTCTATAGGAGTGAGGGTGGGCTCAGGCTGTGGTAATCACAGAGAGCGAGAAGAGAAAAGCTTTTGGTGTCCATATTTTGGGGAGATGGTGGGGGAGGAGACTGGTGTAAAGCTATACTTTGAGACTATTGAAGCAACTAGGTATCTTCTAGAAGCACGTATGTAAAGGAGGTGGAAATTAGCAACAAGTGTTTATTGAGGATCTACTCTGGGCCTCGAACTCCTATTTGGTGTTTTGCTTTTGTATCGCATTTGATCTTCATAGCAACCTGCACGAGATGATTATTTATCCTCACTTAACAGCTTAAATTGTATAAAGTTATGCAATTACTAAATAGAGTTGGGATTTGGAACCCATGGCTTATCACAGTATAATAAAACATTTGTATTTTAAAATAGTTGTAACTTTAGACACTCAACACCACAGCAGTGTTTTTCATTTTCTATTTGCTGTGTGTTTTACCTTCATATTACTACACTGATTTTTTAAATAATTTTAAAATTATAGAATAATGCATGTTCATTATTTGAACATACACAAAGGCACGAAGAGGAAACTAGAAATCATGTCTTTATCATTTTATGACACCCACTGTTAGCATTTTGATGTATATTTGTCCATGTGTTTCTTATGTGTACTTCCTTGGGCCCCACCCGTGTCCCTTTTGCCTTTTCCAAAGTGTCCCTGTGGATCTCACCTTTCTTCTAAATGGGGGGAATCTGGTGGCCTCCTCGAATCACAGCCTGTAGTGAAGTGTTGCTGTTTGTAGACCTTGACGCATGCACAGATCCCTGCTCCCGTCAGTTCTGGACAGGTTTGCAGGATTAGGGATTTATGAAACCCTTGGCTGCTTTTTTCAAAAAGGCGATGAGACTGGTGGACACTTTTAAGACTTCCTAGACTGTTCAGTACAAACATTTAAGTTGTTGCTCTGTTTTCATGTTTAAATGATGCTGCCATGAAAGATAACTTTGCAGGTAAGTTTTTGTTAACATTTTGGCTTTTCTTTAGGTTATTTGAAGAGGGATTGCTAGGACAAAGGATATGTACCTTTCTAAAGGTGTCTGATTGTTGTACTCCTTGGCTATGAGTTTTTTTTTAGTAAGCCAGACCTGAGTTGTCTAATCTTTATTTGTATTAGATTTTAATTGACAGTTATTTTATTAATTGAAAATACAGATAACTAGAACAGATGGGGAATGAGATGTGATTCTACCTTTGAACACAAACTATTCAGCTGAAATAACCAAAACAGGCTATGGGATATAGGAATTCATAAAGAACGTTGAAAAGTGCTATCATTCTGGACTGTAAACAATAATTCCTCACTTGAATTTAGGTACAAGGTCAAAGATACGGACTTTGAAACTATTATTTTCTCATCTAAGATTTAGGGAAACCCTAATTTTCATCTCCAATTTAATGGGGGCCTTAGACCTAACCTTGTGTCATAACAAGACAACAGGAGTTCAGCTTGAACAGAAATAGATGGTGTGTGTGGTAAACAGAATAATAGACCCCAAAGGATATCTATGCCTTAATCCTTGGAACCAGTAAATATGACTAGATTATCCAGATTGTCCCAGGGAGATCAGATGAGCCCTTGAAAGCAGAGTTTTCTCCCCTTCAGAGTGGAAGAGAAAGTCCAAGATTCCTTAGAGGATTTGACAAACTTTTGCTGACTCTGAGATACACAGGGCCACGTGCAAGCTGAAAGGGGCCTCTGGAGCTAAGGGTTAATGCCAGCTGATGGCCAACAAGGAAATGGGGATCTCAGCCCTATAATCGTAACAAGCTGAATTATGCCAACAGCCTGGATGAACTTAGAAGTACATTCCTCCCCAGAGTCTCCAGAGAGGAACTCAAACCTGCTGACACCTTGATTTTGATCTTGAAAATTCAGTTGAGCCAAGTTGTGCCTGGACATCTGACTCTCAGAAACTATGATATAAGGGTGTTGTTTTAAGCTTCTGAGTTTATAGGAGGAATTGTTTATAGCAGGAATAGGAGACAAATACACTGAGAATGGAAGAGATGTAACCAAACCATTTCTTTATTACTAAAATAGGGGATCCATAGTTATGTTTATTCATCTGTAAGATTTTAAAGTGCTATGAATCAGACTGAAAAATTGACAGCTACTGTAAAAAATATTAGTGGCTTGTGGCAAATTTATACCTGATTTTGTTGTTTGCTTATGCCCATTATCTTATATTTGATTTTTATCTTAGTGTTTTTCTTCAAAAAAATTTTTTTAATGTCTGTTTATTTTTGAGAGAGAGACAAGAATGCAAGCAGGGGAGGGACAGATGGAGGGAAAGAGACACAGAATCCGAAGCAGGCTCCAGGCTCTGAGCTGTCAGCACAGTGCCTGATGTGGGGCTCAAGCCCACGAACGAGATCATGACGTGAACTGAACGACTGAGCCACCCTGGCGCCCCAATGTCTTAGTGTTTTTCATGCATGTTGTAATAAATGTAAAAATGTGTGAATTGAGTTTTTTCCATTAATGTTATGGTAATTTTCAGATGTTACTAGATAATCTTAACAAATCTCATTGCTTATACTTCAATAATCTTTCATTTGCTTCTGCCATACTTTAGCATTTCCTTGGTAATCTCTGATATTCAGTCTTTTTTCTATGATTACCATATTCCTTGGACTGGACGGTTTCCGGAAAATAAATAGCTAGGTCAAACCATAAAGGGATTTTCAGGTAATAACTATGTTATATTTAAATTCACATTGAATTATGTTTTTTTAAAAGCTGGGTCTTGAAGACGGTAATGGCGTTCATCAGCACATTCTGCATGGAATTATCCACTTAATCTATTCTTGGCTTACAAATAAGATTTGACCTACTCTTAATTGTGATGGTGTAAGTTTTTCTCATAGAAAATGAAATTTGACATTTTGAGTAGTGGTTAGTAGTAACGGTTTTAGTAAGTCTTTGAGTTGTAATAAGTATTTGTAAAATCAATTTTGAAGAACATAACAAGAGTTTTATGTTGCCTTTGTAGTCAGCATTAATAAAAATTGTGAATATACTGAAGTGTAATGTTTTTTATTTATTCATTCAACAAATATTCTTTGAAAAGCTACTGTATGCTGGACACTGTATTAGAGGCTTGGGATATGGTACTGAATAGTCAAATCTCTGCTTTTATGAAGTCTGGGAGGTGGGGATGGAGGGAAGGGCTACAGGGAGAAAATAAATATGAATATACATTGTATCAGGTGGGTAAGTGCTTTGAAGAAAGATATAGCAGGATATGGCGATAGAGTGATGAAAGGGAGTCAAATTTAGATATTTAAAAAATATGAAAATATTGGTTGAAATACACAATGGAATAGAAAGTACTTCAACAACATAAAGATATAGTGAAGAAAATACTTTGTTATATGTACTTTTTCTTTGTGATATTCTGTATGAGGTTATTTCTTGTATAAATTTAACTTTAGCCTGTTTATACCCAAATTATTATTTCTTTATAACTAGTTTTGGTTGGAGATGTTGATTTGAAGTATTTTATTGATTCTGCTTTATTGTCTTCTACATCACAATCTTTTTTTTAATGTTTCTAATGTTTATTTTTGAGAAAGAGAGAAACAGAGTGTGAATGAGGAAGGGGGCAGAGAGAGAGGGAGATACAGAATCTGAAGCAGGCTTCAGGCTCCAAGCTGTCAGCACAGAGCGAGACAGAGGGCTCGAATTTATGGACCGCGAGATCATGACCTGAGCCAAAGTCAGATGCTCAACCAACTAAGCCACTCAGGTGCCCCTCTGCATCACAATCGTGACTCACTATTAAGATATTAATTACTTGGAATAGTGTAGTTAGTCCATGGACCAACAAAAATGCCTAAATTGATTTTACAAAGGCAAAACAAACATACCGCATTCGGTTAGTAAAGGTAAATTATTTTAAAAGCATAGAGAGATAAAAAATAAACCATTTGCTGGTCTGTATTGTCAGCATTTATAACTAAAAATATTTTTAAGTGTTGATGGTTACAGCTTTGTAATACAGTTTGAAGTCCAGAATTGTGACGTCTCCAACTTTGGTTTTCTTTTTTAACATTACTTTGGCTACTCGGGGGTCTTTTTCGGGTTCCATACAAATTTCAGAATTGTTTGTTCTAGCTCTGTGAAGAATGCTGGTGTTATTTTAATAGGGATTGCATTGAAGGTGTAGATTGCTTTGGGGAGTATCGACATTTTAACAACATTTGTTCTTCCAATTCGTGAGCGTGGAATGTTTTTCCATTTCTTCGTGACTTCTTCAATTGCTTTCATAAGGTTTTTATAGTTTTCAGTGTATAGATTTTTTTTAACCTCTTTGGTTAAGTTTATTCCTAGGTATTTTATGGTTTTTGGTGCAATTGTAACTTTGGATCAAGTCCTTGATTTCTGTTTATATGCTGCTGCTTTATTGGTTCATAGAAATACCACAGATTTCTGTACGTTGATTTTATATCCTGCGACTTTGCTGAATTCACCTATTAGTTCTAGCAGTTTTTTGGTGGACTCTTTTGGGTTTTCCACATGGAGTATCATGTCATCGGGAAGAGTAAAAGTTTGACTTCTTCCTTGCTGATTTGAATGCCTTTTATTTCTTTTAGTTGTCTGACTGCTGATGCTAGGACTTCCAACACTATGTTGAACAACAGGGATGAGAAATCTTTTAACTATGGGTCTTTCGTGTATGGCCTTTATGATCTTGAGGTATGTTCTTTTGATCCCTACTTTCTTGAGGGTTTTTATCAAGAAAGGATGCTGTTTTTTGTCAAATGCTTTTTCAGCATCTACTGAGAGGATCATGTCGTTCTTATCCTTTCTTTTATTAATGTGACATATGCTGATTCACGGTAGCGAACCAGCCCTGCATCCAGGAATAAATCCCACTTAATCATGGTGAATAATTCTTTTACTGTCTTGTTGGATTCGATTTGCTAGACCTTGTTGAGAATTTTTGCATTCATGTTCCATCAGGGAAATTGGTCTATAGTTCTCCTTTTTACTGGGGTCTCTGTCTGGTTTTGGAATCAAGGTAATGCTGGCCTCATAGATGAGTTTGGAAGTTTCCCTTCCATTTCTCTTTTTTGGAATAGCTTTAAAAGAATACGTTATTAACTTTAAATGTTTGTTAGAATTCCCCTGGAAAGCCATTCGGCCCTGGACTCTTGTTTTTGGGAAATATTTGGTTCCTGATTCAGTTTCTTTAGTGGTTATGGGTCTGTTCAAATTTTCTATTTCTTCCTTTTTCAGTTTTGGTAGTTTATATATTACTAGGAATTTCTTACAGATTGCCCAATGTGTTGGCATATAATTGCTCATAATATTTTCTTATTATTATTTGTATTTCTATGGTGTTGGTTGTGATCTCTCCTCTTTGATTCGTGATTTTATTTGGATCCTTTCCTTTTTGATCAATCTGGCCAGGAGTTTATCAATTTCGTTAATTCTTTCAAAGAACTGGTTTCATTGATCTATGTTTGTTTTTTTAATTTTAATATTATTGATTTCTGCTCCAATCTTTATTATTTCCCTTCTTTCGCTGGTTTGGGGATAAAGAAGATGTGATATATATACATACGATGGAATATTACTCGGCAATCAGAAAGAATGAAATCTTTCCATTTCCAACAATGTGGAGAGAGAGTATATTATGCTAAGTGAAATAAGTGCGTCAGAGAAAGACAAATATCATGTGATTTCTGTCATATGTGGAATTTAAGAAACAAAACAGATGAACATAGGGAAAGGGAAGGAAAAAGTTAAGATAAAGAGAGGGAGGCAAACCATAAGAGACTCCTAAATACAGAGAACAAACTCAGGGTTGCTGGAGGGGTTTTGAGTGGGAGGATGGGCTAAATGAGTGATGGGCATTAAGGAGGACATTTGTTGGAATGAAAACTGGGTGTTTTATGTAAGTGACGAATCACTAAATTCTGCTCCCGAAATCATTATTACACTATGTGTTAACTACCTTGGATTTAAATAAAATTTAAAAATTAAAAAAAAGTATTCTCAAGTTTAAGATTTTATTCAAGAACTACTGATAAACTTTTCTACCTATAAAATAGGTAACTTTCTTTAAAGAAAATAAGATTTATATAGTTAAGTGGAAAAGTGGTAAGTATTCGTTTGACCCTTGAACAATGCAAGGGTCAGGGGTGCCAAACCCCTGTACAGTCGAAAATCTGTGTATAACTTTTGACTCCCTGGAAACTTAACTATTTATAGCCCACTGTTGATTAGGATCCTTTCCCATAACATAAACAACCAATTAATATATATTTTGTGTGTGTGTGTGTGTGTGTGTGTGTTTTACTGGATGATCTTGACATATATTTTATAGTATGAGTATTTTTTATTGATGTATAATTAGCATACAGCATTATACTAGTTTCAGGTGTATGACATAATGATTCAATATAGTATGTGTATTATATACTCATAATAAAATAAGCTACAGAAAAGAAAATGTTATTAAGAAAATCATAAAGAGGACATATATTTATAGTGCTGTATTTATCAAAAAAAAAATCTTTGGATAAGTGGACCCACACAGTTCAAACTTGTGTCGTTCAAGGGTCAACTACTGTGTTTTGTGAAGCAGTAAATAAATAAGAATGTCAAGTCATTAAAGTTGTTAGACAAGATTATCACCAAAAAAAAAAAAAAACTGTTTCAACCAAAAGAAGTGTTTTCAAATGGTCTTTTTCTTGCTGTCTCTCCCGCTTTGGGAACATTTTAAGTAATGAATGGACTGTGGAAAACTTTATTTTACAAAATTTCTGATTACTTAGGATCTAGTCAATAGTGCATTTGTGTAAAATTTCTGTTGAGACTTATAACCATTAGGAAGAAACTCCAAATGACACTATCAAAATGGTTCACATTCAGTATTATTTTGTAATATTTTCAGAACTAGTATTTTCATTAAGATAACTTTATTCCTGGAGATATAATTTATGTGAAGATTTTAAGATCTGTTTTAAATATAAGATATGTATTTGAGAGTAGGACTTAGCCTTTTTCTTCTATTTGTTTCTCTTTTTTTTATGTTGTATTTATTTTTGAGAGAGAGTGTGCAAGCAGGGTGGGGCAGGGGAGGGGTGGACAGAGGCTCCAAAAAGCAAGCTCTGTGCTGACAGCAGTGAACTCTATGTGGGGCTTGAACTCATGAACCGTGAGATCATGATGATCATGATCTGAGCCGAAGTGGGACACTCAACCAACTGAGACACTCAGGGACCACCCCCCCCCCCTTTTCCTTCTATTTGTAGTTAAACGTAAAGCCTGACAGTTTTCTGAAAAATTTATTAATATGTCAAAAAACAAATATTTAGGAAATTTCCAAGTGGTTGTTTCCTATGTTAATGCTACTTTTTTTTTTTTCTTTTCCAGTTTACAGATATGATCCAGACCTGCACATGAATGACTTTTGGTTGGTCAGAGTGAACATTCAATAATGAGCGGTGCAGCTTTGGGACTCGAGATAGTTTTTGTCTTTTTTCTGGCATTATTTCTACTTCATCGATATGGAGATTTTAAGAAACAGCATAGACTTGTAATTATTGGAACACTGCTAGCTTGGTATCTCTGCTTTCTTATCGTCTTCATACTGCCTCTGGATGTTAGTACGGTAAGAGGTGAAATTGAGTTTTATGATTTATTTGAAAGGCAATTGTAATCATACAGCATGTTTGAGATATGTTAGTTCTTAAAACAGCTACCTTATATAAGGTCATGCTTAACATTTCGTATTTAAATCCTACTGTGTGAATCTTACTGTGTTGGTTATTAAAAAGCATAGCCAGGAAGGGCACTGGTGGATAGGTTGATATCCTCTAGGATCCCTTAAGTACTCAGTAGCCTTTTGATTTTCATTTTTAAACCATGTGTTCATTGATTTAGACAATATACAACCGGTGTAAGCATGCAGCCGCAAACTCGAGCCCTCCCGAGAACAGCAACATTACAGGATTCCATGCAACTGCTACCCCAGTTCCAAGGTATTTTCTTCCTTTTTTGTTTTTTTTTCCTCTTTTTCTTTTTTTAAATAGTATAGAGGAAAATTGTTCTAAAATTGTTAGTTCTTACCATTTGGGATTTAAATTTATAAAAGTTGATCCTCATTCTCTACTCGCTCCCCACCTCACTCCCATCCTTTGCGAGTAGACTTTTAATTACGTTGTATTCTATTTAAATTTAAATCTTAAATAAATTTTACATATTTTTTGGTGCACAAGGGCTTTCAATAGATGCTAAGCAGAAAGTTGGAGAAGACCTGATTTTTTTTAGCCCTGGTTCTACCTCTTACTAAGAATGTGACTTCCAGTGGCTTTTTTTCTTCTCAGCCTCTCTCTGGTCTAAAAAAAATTCATTTTCTCTTTTGCCTGATTTACAAGGTTGTATAAAGGACAAGGGGATTATTCTATATATAGGATGTTCTTTTCATATTCTGGTTCCTTTGAAACCATTATAGTTTTAGACCGAGAATGAATAAAGTTCAAATTATCAAAAGGTTATGTTAAATCCATATCAAACTTCCAAGTAAATAGCTTTAATAAATACTGACTATAGCTTGTACCAGTGCTCTGAGTAGTGTTTGCATGCTTTTTTATGCAGCTTTTATTATTTTTTAATCTAACCCCGATAAGGGTAAATTTAAAATATAGCTGTTACTCCCCTTTAAACACATAAAAAATTGATTATGGATCAGCAGCAATTGTGAATCATTGGAAGCTCCTGGACTAAACAATATCCTTACAGTCTGGGAAGACTATTAATGGAAGATACAGACTATTAATGTTCAGAAAATTCAAACAGAATTATATACAGATACTAGCATCTCTGGCTATGGGGTCTAGGTCACAGTGACTAATTAGTTAGGGCTCCAGTTACCAGGAGTTAATTACCTAATGTCTTTCACCTCCCTGTTCCCTCTCCCCAGAAAATAACGAACCCAACTAAATGGAGTGTGTACTTTAAAGACAATCATCAATTTTAAAGGCAGCCAAATCAGAGATTTAGTTTCATGATATATTCATTCACTTTTAAAGACTCACGTTATCAGTCTATTAAGTGAATATTATGCCCTCCTTTTCTCAAGGACTAAAAATACACTGAAAGTTGAAAATTTAAGTGACATTCCTCTCTAAAACAGTTTTTTTCCCTTTGTTTCCTTTCTTTTTTTTTTAGTTTGACAGTATGCTTTGAATTTTAAGTTTTCTATGAAATTTTAGAAGCTAGAGTCAGTAGTTTAATATCTGAATGTACATGAACTTTGCCATGCACAAGTTAATTGTATAACTTATTTCAGTAGTCATCATTTATTAATTAGCTATAAATTGTTGTTAAACAGTCGGCATCCGTGTTTCAAGCCATGGAGTTACATTCCTGATGGAATCATGCCAATTTTCTGGAGGGTAGTATATTGGACATCGCAATTTTTAACATGGTAAGTGATAGTGAAGGATAAAACGTTAATAAATTTTGGCTAAAATAAGAAGTGAAAGATTATACTTTCTCCATGAACTTTCATGTTTTAGGGTTTATTCAAGTGTTACTTTTTTTTTTTCTTATATCTGTATATTCTCCTTTTCCGCTCATTCACTTCTCTCCCATTTTAAAAGAAATGAAAAGAAAAACCCCCAACAAACAAGAAATAGAAGACAGAAACCAAAATTTTTCCTTGTCACCATTCCCTTCCAGTTACTGCCTTCTCTCATGACCTTCTTCCAGTCTGGGTTTTACGTGAAACTGCGCTTGCTTGTCATCATGGCCTCCTTGCGCTTGTCATCATGGCCTCCTGGCTTTCTTTCTATCTGCTTAGCCCAGCCTACTGAATTTCCTTCATGGGTTCTATTTCTGTGGCCCATATCCTAAATGTTGGCATTCTCTAGGGTCCCATCTTTGGTCATCTTATTACTTCAGCCTTTCTGTACGACTTTAATTGTAACCATAGCTGGATGCATTCCAAATGTTAGCTTTGTCTTTCTGGTGGCTCCAAGCTCGTATTATTCACTGCCTGCTGAGCATTTTAGATACTCTGCAGGCAACTGAGCTCTAAAACTGAAGCTAGTGAATATTGCAAGAGAAAAATCACACGGCGCAGTAGAGTAGTGCTCCTGTAAATTCATGTTCATCCAGCTCGTCCAGGCTCCCGCATTGCCAGACTTCTCCTGTGTGTCTCTAGTCTGCTCGCTCTTTGTTCTCCACAGCAAATCCTTCTAATCACTCCAGACCTCAAATCTCTGCTGTTCCCTGTGTGCTCTTTCTCTCTTTTACATCCTAGAATCAATCACCTTTTCTCCCTGCAGAGTACTTTACTTTCTACTTCACAGTGAAAATAGAAGTCATCAGAGGGCAGCTCTTCCAGCCTCCCAGCAGCACACCTCCCTACCCATCCTTTTCCTTTCCTCTCAAAGAATGGAAGAGTCACCCTCAAAGTGATTTCAAAGTGAAATCCCTCTTCCTGAAATATGGACCCATCTCCTTCAGCTCTTGTTTCCTATACTTGCAGCTTCCAGTTTCAACAACGCATGCACAATTCTCTCATCCTTTTAAAAAAAGAAAGAAAAAAAAATCTCTCAAATTCAGCCCTTTTCATCTTCCTAGTTTCTAGCCTCATTGATCTACTCATCACAGCTTAATTTTGGGAGGGAGACTTTTTTTTTTTGAGAGAGAGAGAGAGAGCGCATGCACGTGAGCAAGTGGGGGAGAGGGAGAGAGAGAGGGGGACAGAGGATCCAAAGCAGGCTCCACCCTGATGGCAGAAAGCCCAACTCCAGGCTCAGACTCAGGAACCGAGACATCATGACCTGAGCTAACTGGGATGCTAAACTGACCGAGCCACCCAGGCGCCCCTCCAGGTGGGGGAGACTTTTTTACTAAAGTATAAATTAGTACAGAAAAGTGCACAAATTGTGTTCAGTTTGACTTTTTTCAAAGTGAGTACACCAATATAACCAGCACTCAGATGATATTATAGAATATTAACAATGTTCGTCCTAAGTCTAGAAGCTACCCTCATGCCTCTCTCTCAGTCATACCCTCCTCAAAAGTAGTCTTGATTCTAACTTCCATCACTATAGATTAATTTTACCTGTTTCCGAGCTTTATAAACATGGAGTTAATATGGTATGTATTTTTCTCCATCTCTTTTTTTGCTCACATATTTGGAAAATTCATCTGTGTCTTACCGTGCGTGTCAGTATTCTCTGCTTTGTCATTTCTGTAAAATCTTCCGTTATATGAATATACCGCAGTTTATCCTCCCTAGCCAAATGTCTTAAGTGAGATGTCTACATTTACTTTTAATATCTTCATTTTCTCTTTGCTTACTCTTCCTTACCCCATTGAGCCCTATTTTCTAGCCCCACTTCTCCACTCACACATACAGGTTCTTAATTTACTTGCCTTCTTGGCAGCATTTGACTATTGTTTTCTCTCTCCACTTTGAAACACTTTTTTCTTCTGTTTTTCCCTCCATATGCTCCTTGGTTATCTTCCATCTCTCTCTACTGTTCTGCCTCAGTCTCCTTTACTGGCTCCTCCTCCCGGTTCTCTACTTCTCCTTTAGAAGATGATCTTTCCCAGGGTCAGCCTCAGTTCTTTCCTTCTCATTCTACATATTCACCATTCCAAATCTCATCTACTGGTATTATTTCAGAACCACTGATAGGGTGATGACTCCTGAATCTATCCATATTTCTAATCCTCTCTCCTGAATTCTGAAGCTGGGGAGCCAACTACTTCCTGTGTAGCTCCTTTGGAATGTGTCCGAAGTACCTCAGATCAGTGTATTCACAACCAGTCTTCTCTCCCCCTGCTTCCTACCGTTATCACCACACCTTACCCGCTCCCACATAGTCCCAGTTTTGTTTCCTTTCAGTCCACTCTTCCTGCTGAAGACTTAACAGTCTTTAGAAACTTAAATCTGATCACATCTCCTTTCTGTTAAAGAAAAAAGTTCCTCATTGAATGCAGCCCAAAGTCTTCATAAAGGCTTTAAAGGCTCTTTTAGATTCATCGTCAGTTACTCGTGACACCGTTGTACTCTCTGCTAGTCATCGGGGTCTCTTTTGCTTCCAGAAATGTGCTCTGGTCTTCCCAAAATCTAATATTGCAGAGACATTCAGTCATCTATTACAGTTTGTTCAGTATTAGTAATTACCTAAAATTGTTTTTATGAAAAGAACTACACATTAAAATTGAGATTCAAATAATTCTGGTATTTTGAAATCAAATAGACATATCAGTTATTTCTGTAATCATGTTTTTTCCGACTGTCCAGGATTCTGTTACCTTTTATGCAGTCCTATGCAAGATCCGGAGGGTTTTCCATCACTGGGAAGATCAAAACCGCACTGATTGAGAATGCACTCTATTATGGCACCTATTTGCTGATTTTCGGAGCATTTTTAATATATGTAGCTGTAAACCCACATTTGCACTTAGAATGGTAAGAAAAGTTGTTTTCTTAACATTATTTTAATGTGTATTTGCATTTTTAAAAATTTATTTTTATCTCATATGGCATGTAAACAGACGTTTCACTGAGAAGCATATCACGTTATGTTGTTTAATTGATTCCCCCCCAAAAAATCTGAATAACTCATATTTCTAAGAAAAAAAATGTAATAACTATTTAAATGTAGCTAAAGTTTTTATTTTAATTCCAGTTAGTTAACATACAGTATAATATTAGTTTCAGGTGTACAATTTTGTGGATGACAAAATAACTAGTTTTTTTATTGTTAAATGTCTATTTTTTAAAATTTTTTAACTTTTATTTATTTTTGAGAGAAAGCGTGAATGGGGGAGGAGCAGAGACAGGGAGACACAGAATCCAAAGCAGGCTCCAGGCTCCGAGCCATCAGCACAGAGCTGTCAGCACAGAGCCCGACGCAGGGCTCAAACCCATGGACATGAGATCTTGACCTGAGCCGAAGTCGGACGCTCAACTGACTGAGCCACCCAGGCACCCCAAATGTCTATTTTTGAGAGAGAGCAGGAGTGCATGCGCAGAGGAGGGGCAGAGAGAGAGGGAAACAGGATCCTGAGTGGGCCCTGTGCTAACAGCAGACAACCCAATGCAGGGCTTCAGCTCACAAACCGTCGGTCACGACCGGATGTGGGGCTGGAACTCATGCACCACGAGATCATGACCTGACGTGGAGCTGGAACTCACGTACCACTGTGAGATCATGACCTGAGCCTTAGTCAGGTGCTTAACTGATGGAGTCACCCAGGCGCCCCCTAGGTTTCGTTTTCATTGGAGCTTTTGAATATTTTTTTGTTCTGACTATAGCTTGAGAGCATATTTCTCTTTGATGTTCAATTCAGACACAATAACATTGAAATCTGTATTATACTTGTGATCTATATAATGTTACATGAAGAGATCTCAAAAATTTAGGAATAAAGTAGTAATGGTAATTCCCACTGTTGTATTCCTGAGATTTGTGTAGGTGTGCCTCGACATAAAATCTTTTAGACTTTACATCTTTTTCAGGATTTTCTTGGTTAATACTGTGTAAGAAAGTACCTAATGAAAAATATCTTTTCTTAGGAAAAAAATATATAGTTTTCACCATGAATTATCCTAGATTCTAATTTTAACTATAATAGAAGCAGTATTTCCTGTGTTAAAGTCTATTTCTGCAGTCACGGTCTAACTTCCTGTTAAAACCCACAGATTATCTGCTGTTGCTAAAAAAGTAGCTGAGGATTGGAAGGTATACTTTTTTTCATGTAAAATCCTAGCCATCGTTCAGGGCTGGTTTCCGAAAAACCTTTTAACACTAATTCTATTTTATATTTTTGTTGGAAAAATTTATCTCTCATAGCTATCTGCTTCTGTTTTCTCTTTCTCAGGAACCAGCTTCAGACAATTGGAATAGCTGCTGCAAATACCTGGGGCCTGTTTCTCCTCGTGTTGTTGTTGGGATATGGTTTGGTAGAAATTCCTCGGTCATACTGGAATGGAGCAAAAAGAGGTTATCTACTTATGAAAACATACTTTAAGGCAGCCAAGCTGATGACAGAAAAAGCAGATGCAGAAGAGACATTAGAAGATGTCATGGAGGTAATAAGCAAGTTTAAACCTTACAGTCAGTCACTGTTGGTTTGTTGCTGTTGTCGTTAACACATTAATGGGCTTTGCACAGAAAATTCGGTGATTGAGATCCTTCAGAATGTCCCATCCGATAGGATGGCTTCCTGTTGGCAGTTCAGCTTCGTGAGGTGTCATCTTCACCTTCTACCTAGAGACTCAGCAACAAGGTATTCAACAGTACAGGGTCATGCTTGTCATCTTGGGGTGACCGTATAGTGCCTGCCTTTCTTTTACTCTTCAAAATCCCTCAGATTGGATGATAAATTATATGGTTATCCTGACAAGTCTTCCCTGGTCCTCTAGACTCTTAGTCATTCAGCAACCATTTTTCCAGTGAATGAATATATGAGCAAAAGAATGCGTGTTACGATTGAAAAATCTAATACTGGCTTTTTTGCATTTATTCGCTACAAAGTATAAGAACTGTAGCAGAAGACATTGATTCAAAATGTAGGAATAAACCTACAGACAGTATTCTGTTACATTTCCTCAGGCATTCACTGGCTGTTTTTACATGTTTCAAAAGAAGATAATATATGTTTGATAATTTTTATATTTATTTCTGAAGTTTAGAAGTTTATATTTAGAAGTTTATATTTGAAATTTTGGATTTTTGAAAACAATTGAAGATTTATATTTAGTAATAAAATAATTTTAAAAAGATATTTTAAATTTGATAGTGTTCTCCTTAAAAGCTGGTACTAAATTCAGTTGTTACAGATTTGAGGAATATGGATTTTACCAGTTACTCAATATTCCTTCAAGAAATATAAATCCAGTTAATTATGCAAGATCTGGATTTCACTAGGAGGAATCGTCAATGACTGAAGAAGGATAGATTTTGTTGTTGTTTGTTAAGTAGGAATTCTCTACTAAGGAATAGCATATGGAAATCTAGGACCTGCCTTCTTTGTTATTTTATTTTTATTTTATTTTATTTTTTGAGAGAGAACCCACACCTGCAAGCAAGGGAGGGGTACAGAGAGAGGGAGAGAAAGACTCTCTTGCAGGGCTCGATCTCAAAACTGTGAGATCATGACCTAAACTGAAGTTAAGAGTTGGATGCTTAACCGACTGAGCCACCCAGGTGCCCCAGAAGTTACAAACTTTTGAAGGAGCCTTAGATTTATAACAGATACAGCAAATATCAATAGTTAACTGTTTCAGTACTTATTTTTATGTAATATATGGCTGAAGAATTTAAAGGAAAAATACAGTATTTTATGTATAATATATAATCAGACTGTATGGTTCATATTCAAAGTTGGGCTAACAAGTCAACAAATCTTTAAGGCAATTTAGGAATAGAAAATTGTAATGTAATGATGATTCAAGTATCTTTTAAAAACCCAAGTCTTCTCTTGTCCCTGCCATATTTAGGTCACTCGTTGACCTCACATAAACCGTTATAAAGGCCTTCTGGAATGCTTTGCTTTTCTCTGGCCTGATCAAGTGCTGCTCAGGCAGGCGCTGACTCTCCTTGTCCCTGCGGTCACATGTACTACTTTCAGTTCCTTGAAACTCCTTATGCACTTCTGCGTAGAGGCTGTCCCGCTGTTTGGAATATTCTTGCCCCTTCCTTTGGTTGGCTGACCTTACTCCTACTCAAGCTTTTTATCTCAGCTTGAATAATCAGTTTATCAGAAAGCCTCCCACACTAGATTACACAGCAGCTTCCACACCATTCCTATTTGAATAATACCTGTTTTCCTCATTAAGCTGAGCTCCTGACAGAAGCAATGTTTATTGGTACAGGTTTATTCCTAAAGTCTGCATATTGTAAATTTTGATGGTTATTGCTGAATCACCTTCTGAAAACTGTTCTCATTTTTAAGATCTGTAATTGTTTTTAGTGAGCTTGACTGTCTTCCCGGACATTTATTGGCCAATTGTATTGCTTCCGAGTCTTCACAATTTTCTCTTGATTTGCAACAGCACATGTATATTAGGGAAAGTGATTTTTTTTGTCTATAAGATATAAATATATTTTCATAGCCTCGTATGCAGGTGGTTTCCCTGCCTCTAGTTTTGTATCCCTTGAGGCCATTCTCTATTCTACAATCAGGATATTCTTTTTATTGTCCTGGTCAGTTCTCTTGCCTCCCAGCCTTTGAACGTGCCATTTCTTCTGCCTAGAGCAGTGGTTCCAATTTTTTAAAAATTTCGTTAGTATAGAGATTATTGTTCTTCTTTGGGATCTGCTGGTTGTAAAGATTTCCCTTCCTAACCCCTTTATACTTTTCATACTCAGCTAAATTGGTTATTAAATTATCTCATCACCAGCCTGTCATCTTAAAGACCTGTAACATCATGTCTTCCTGCCACACCCTCTGGCTTGTATCATGGTGACCTTACACCTAGCACAGTGCTGGCATATAGTGGGCTCTTTATAACCGAGTGTGGAATGAATCAGTAGTTGTGACTGCCGTAGAGAGCTCTCTCATTGGAAAGGAGCAGGTGCTTTGTGACGCTTGTTGCCTGTTGCTTCTTCCTCTGTTTCTTCACTTTAGATAATGAGATAACTGAACTTGCTCAGCAAGGTGGAAGAACACAGCATTGCAAAGCTTGTCTGATCCTTCATGACCTTTTTATAATGCTTATTCATCTTTGTGTACTAAGAGGCAAGTGATAAGAGAATAAATCTTAAAAAATAATAAAAACATGAGGGTATAGATATTGCTATTATATAACTTTGTATTTTTACTCATGTTCTTAAGAACTTCTGTTTGGTGAACAGAACTTCATGTACATGCTAAGTAACTTGGGTTGAAATTAAACTTATGAGAACACATATACTACCTAGAGCAGTCTCATTTGAAATGTACGATGTATAGAAATGGAAATATTTTTATTCTTCTTACTGTATTTATAGGAGGTTCGTAAAGTGAATGAAAGCATCAAGTATAACCACCCATTGAGAAAATGTGTTGACACGATACTTAAAAAGGTAATTATTAAATTAGCTCATCACCAGCCTGTCATCTTTAAAGACTTGTACACATGGCCAGATTTCATTTTTTCTCATTGCCACATAGTAGTCCATTGTATATAAGGACCACATCTTCTTTATCCATTCGTGAAATAAGTCAGTCAGAAAAAGATAGATACTATATGTTTCCATGCATAGGTGGACTTTGTGAGACTAAGCAAAACCAGGGGGAGGGGAAGAGGGGAAAGGAAAAAAAGACACAGAGAGGGAGGGAGATAAAACATAAGAGACTCTCAAAGACTAAGAACAAACTGAGGGGAGGGAGGTGAGGGAGGGGGGAGAGGGGGTGACGGGCATTAAAGAGGGCACGTGTTGTGATGAACCCTGGGTGTTATATGTAAACCAATTTGAAAATAAAATATTATTAAAAAAAATAATAAAGACTTGTAACATCATGTCTTCCTACCACACCCTCTGGCATGGATCCTGACCCATGAGTCACCACCAAGATGAGTCATTCTCATCTTTTTTATTTTGAAATGTAAATTTATAGACGATAACATTATAATAAAAGCATCAGAAAAGTATGAGAACAGCCTATGAGTGTGGTCTTCCAGCTCCTTTCCATTTTGATGAAAATATTAACCATGAACCAGTAGTAATTTCACTTAGAATTTGTTCATTTGTTATTACAAGTTTAACATTTAATTGTCGGCAGTATTTTTCATTGAAATGTGGATGTAGAGGTTAAGTAATGTATAATGATTGCTGACACAGTGATTGAGATGGACCTTCACTGTTTCTAAGTGTCATTGAATGTGGTCATTAAAGGCACATCTCCCATAATAAACTAGAGCCTTAATAATCTCTTTCAGTTGCTTCCAACATGTCAGTTTACAACATATGAAATACATTGTCAAATGAATGACCCTATGAGATATTTAACACAGATGTTTAACAAGAAGCTATACAATTAAGGTTTCGATGCATTGGTATTGAATTAGTGTACTGGTATTGAATTGGTGTACTGCCAAAATGATTATTCCAAAAATGGACTTCTCCATAGTTGTCTTTACAACCATAGAACCACTGAACTATTTATTTTTCTATATTTTAAGTCTATTACACTGATTATTAGCTAGTGTTCCCTTTGGCCAAGTTGATGATCATTAGAATCAGATCTCTAATCCTTTCTCTTGTATTGCTACCTTTTGAGACCTACTCAGGGAGGTTAAGTAACTTGCCCAAGTTCAGATAGGTAATATATAAATAATAGGGCAGATGACTCCAAGTTACGTGTTTGTTTTTCTGTACAACACCTTTTAAAAATTCAACATCTTGGGTTTGTTGCGATTCTTTTTCGTTTTAGCTAGGAAAATAATTGACATTTTCATCAGGTGCCTACATAGCCTAATCCTCTCAAATACTAGTTGCTTCATGTAGGTAAGCTCTCAAGGTAAGAAGATGCTTAATACATCTTCTAGAACATTTTCAAGAAAATGTCAGCAACTAAAAATCCAAATATCCAGAGATGCCAATAAAGGAAGAAGATGTTCTTGAGAAAGTTAGATAAACCCAAGACTGGCAAATTTATTTTAAATAAAAATATAATTTTACTTTTTTGCAAATTAGATTTAAAAATATCTATTTGTCCCTTTTAGTGCCCTACAGAGTATCAGGAAAAAATGGGTAGGAACATGGATGATTATGAAGATTTTGATGAAAAGCATAATACCTACCCAAGTGAAAAAAGTCTGGTAAAACTACATAAACAGGTAACTTTATTAATGATAGCTTTTTTACTTCCTGATGATTTTAATTAAATTCATAATTGCTGCCCAACAAAAGGGTATTTTGAGTGAATGTGTATTTGAAGCTTTCTTTGATACTATGTATTATTCTTTGAAGTGTTTTAACTTTGTATTTCTCAACAGGGGTACTGTTGGCATTTGGGGAGGGAAAATTATTCATTGTTACATATGTGATAGAATATTAACATTCTTGACTCTACCCAGTAAATGCCACTTACCACTAACACTTCCCCATTATTGTGGCAATTAAAACATGCTCCCTGGCAGGAAGATGAACCACTGTTGGATCAGAACACTGACAGATATACCCAAATTCTCTTTTTTAGGTGATTTATTCAGTTCAGAGGCACCGTCGAACTCAAGTACAATGGCAGATTCTTTTGGAACAAGCATTTTATTTAGAAGATGTAGCAAAAAATGAAACTAGCGCTACTCGTCAGTTTGTTCACACCTTTCAGTCGCCAGAGCCAGAAAATAAATTTATCCAATATTTTTATAATCCTACAGTTGGTATGTAATTTTACATAAATTTCAGAATTTAAAGATGATAATTTTTCTAGAAGAAGAAAGTATATATTTTCCCCAGTGCAGAGTTGAATTGCATTTGTATTATTTGACATATACCATGTGGTAATATTATGTATCTGAGAAACTTCCCCCTCCAAAACTATTTTACTTGTCATACAACATACCATCTATCAGTTTCCAGTGTTACTTCACAGATAACCAAAATTCTATGCAAAAATATATGCAGCATATCAAGTGTATTATGTATTCATAATATATACTTAAAATAATTAGAATTTTAAGCAGTTTTACATCACAAGCTTGGGTGTCTTCTTCAGTCTTGACATACTACTAAAATATTCCCCTAAGAAGTCCACTTTGATTATTTACATGTGTTAGTCTATTTAGAAAACCTACCTAAGTAGCCATTATTTCATTCTCTTTAATGATTATTTATGACACTCTTTCAATGTTATCAAATGGAGTATGAAGAACTTAAGGAAAATATGCCAAGTGTCACAGTATTAAAACTTCCATTTACTTTATTTATTTAAATAAACAATTATGTTCATTTGATTCTTTCTGCTGCGTTGGTCTTGAGTATGAAGACATAATGGCCATAACATACCGTAGAAAACTACTTAAATATCTTTTCCAAGTAAATGAAAGAAATGCTTGTTTTTATTCATTCAGCAAATATTTGAGACATATATGCTGTGTATTGTTGGGTGTTGGGTATATATCAATAATATGGCAATATGACAAAAATTATGGAGTGAGAAAAATAGGCAGTGTACACAGAAAGGTATAAAGAAGATACTGAGTAGGTAGTTGGCTGTAGAAATGGGAGTTCAGAGGAGAAGTCTGATCTACAAGTATAAATCAGGGCATCGTCAGTGTGTTGGTGAACCACGGGTCAGAATGAAATCAACAAAGAAGTGATTGGGATTGAGGTGTTTTGAGGAAAGGCTAGGTAAAGTACCTTTCCAAATGTTATAGGTAGGTTAACTTCAGAGAAGTGAGGTGGGGGTGGAGGGGATAAAAAAGCTACTTGGTAAAAACAAAACAAAACAAAAAAACCCAGTTGGAGTTGAAAGAAATCAGGAGGAGAGCAATTAGAGGCAAGGAGAACAGAAAACTTTCAAAATGTTTTCCTTATAAAATGGAGTAGAGAAAAGAGGTAGTAGCTGAAGGAGAATGGCAGCGTCAAGATAAATTATAGCATGTAATTTAGGAATGATATCTTAGAGGAAATGTAATGAGCGAAGAGAATGGCTGGGGTGATGTTCATGAGTAGCAGAGATGAAATGGGAAATAGTGAACAATGTAGAAATTGCCCTTAGATTAGGAGATAAGGCATGGATGTACCTAAGCAGGTGAGAAGAGGTAGTGGCAGGAACTTGGGGAGGCTCCTTCTGCCAGTTTCTTGGTGAAATGCTGAGAATAAGCATAGGATAAGAGATTTTGAAGATCTGAAGAGATCTGAAGAGAGAAGATGCAAAATAGTTGTTTAGGAGCAAAGGCATGGGAGAAGATTGAATTATAGGAGGCCATCAGGCAGTGCTCAGGGTCCACCTGAAGTTGGTGATTAGGAATTTGGAAAGAGACCAGTCAGCAAAGTTGTGTGTCTCACCCCTGAAGGGCGAAGCTCCATAGATGCAAGTGGCCAGGGTGGATGCTAACCAGGGTGTGGTCTTGCTTAGCAAGTAAGGGAAGCAAGAGGGAAAATAAATTGGGATGCTGGAGCATAATTATCCTCAAAGACTGTGGAATCTGAGCTGGTAAAGGAAGCAGCAGGATACCAGGGTATTAAGTGGCAATATAAAGGTGGTAGAATGAATGGATGGTTGGTCCTGATAGGGTCAATCAGTGGGATTGGATTTTAGGTGAAGATATTGCTTGGATATACAGGGGTGCTCTAATGAGATTATGAGGAAGGAAGGGCAGTAAGAGGTTTGGGAATGAATCGTTTAGGTCGGGTAGAGGATGAGATCACTGGGGGAAAGGAGGTCAAGGAAGTGAAAGACCCTAGGAAATCGAAAAAGAGGATCACCAGTGTGGACATTGAATTCATCAGGAATTGTGCTGAGAGTAGGGTTGAAAGATTTAGAGTGTGAGCCAAGAGTTCAACACTTCAGTGAATGAAGTGAAAATGTAACCCTTCAACTTGAACTTTCTTTTTGTTTTTGTTTTGGTTTTTTTTTTTTTGTTAAAAAATGTCAGACTTAACCACAGGTTGCCAGAATTGTACAAAGAATTTTTATATATCCTTCATCAGATTCATTTTCTTTATCTTTCTCTCTGTATATGTATTTTTCCTTAATATTTTCAGAGTTGAATCCAGACATGATGCCTCTTTGCTCCTAAATGTTTCAGTGTCTATTTTCTAAAAATAAAGACGTTTTCTTATATAACCAAATACAGTGATCAAATCAGGAAATTAACTTTGATACAGAACTGTTATCTGCACACATTAATCATATTTTGCGAATTGTCCTAAAATAGTCTTTGTAAAAAAATCCCAGATCACAGCATTGTATTCAGTTGTCCTATCTCCTTAGTTTCCATTCGTTTGGAACGATTTCTCAGTCTCTATTTGTGTCTTCTGATATTGGTGTTTTCGGAGACTGTAGGCCAGTTTTTTATTAGGTGTCCCTGAATTTGAGTCTGATATTTCCTCATGTCGGATGCAGGTTTTGCATTTTTGGTGGGAACACTGCAGCCGTGATACTGTGTTCTTCTCAGTGCTTCATAGCAGGAGGCACATGATGTCAGTTTGTCCTGTTACTGGTGATTATTTGGTGAGGAAGGTACCTGCCTGGTTCCTCCACTGTGGTATTACTGTTTTCCTCTTTGCAGTTATGGATCTTATATAGAGATATTTTGAAACAGTATAAATATCCTATTACTCCTTTATGATTTTTCCTAATCATTTTTTTTCTTTTATCTTCCAGAATGGTACTGGGAATGTCTTCTGAGACCATGGTTTTATAGGATACTTGCTGTGGTTTTGTCCATCTTCTCTGTGATTGTCGTGTGGTCGGAATGCACATTCTTTAGCACTACACCTGTCTTATCCCTCTTTGCAGTCTTCATCCAGCTGGCTGAGAAAACGTACAATTATATTTACATAGAGGTCAGTGTATTTTATATCTGTCATAAACATACATCGGTTCATAGTCTAGTCATCAACTGTGTATTTCCTTTATATAATCTAATAATAGGGAAAGCAGTGAAGTTCCCCTCAGTGTTGTTATTCAGACTTTCAAAAATGAGCCTGATCCATTTGTCCAGACCATAAAAACCAAGAACCGTGTTTGAGGAGATGACAAGGTACAGAATCGTGCAGAATCCTTTTATGAGAATACTTTAATCCTGTAGATGCCGTGAAGCTACATAACATACAGTCTTCACGGGAAGGGTAGCCAAGGGCATGGGAGAACGGGCTCACTTCAGGAGGTGGATTTGAAACTTATGGACAGGATGTCGAACTGGTTAAGACATAGATTTTTTTCATAAGTTTATTTTCTTAGGTGGTTAAAAAAAAACACCTGTTACTAGGTTTAAGCCAGTTATAGGTGTTTAAGACCTGAACCGTGTTCTAAAATTTTACAAGGTTGATAAATGTTAGTCGGAAATAAAGGATAATGCTTGTGAGAGTATATAAAGTGCCAAGGTCCGTTAGTCTTAAACTGGTTTTGCTTGTTTTTGTTTTTCAGATTGCTTGCTTCCTTTCCATCTTCTTTCTGAGTATCTGTGTTTATTCTACTGTGTTCAGGATTCGTGTCTTTAACTATTATTACTTGGCTTCACATCACCAGACTGATGCTTACAGCCTTCTCTTCAGTGGCATGTAAGTAGGAGTTGTTTAGACACCAAGGAGTGACCCCACTGCATGTAGTCTGTGGATGTCCCTTTTCTTTCTTGTTTCTGAGCGTTCACTAACACCTGCATTTATGTGAGCTCATTGCTTAGGTTTAAGCATGAGTTAAATGTTCGTTGATTGCTAGCTAAATCCTGCTTGAACTTTAAGGTTACAAGAGGTTTACTAGGTTAGGAAGGAAAAGAAAGACAACCTGGATTTACAAATTAGAGATTCAGTAATAAATAGGTTAGTAAATACTAGGACTATTTGAGAGTATAGATAGAGGCTAAGTCAGACCTAGAGGATCCCTCCCTTCATTTTCCTCTCCTCCTATTCTCTAGCTCTGTAGTTCTGTTAAGGTTCTCTTTTAATCTGGACAGAACTGAGTTCTAACAGTTCTTTGTACCTGTGAACTTGTCAGAGTGATCTACTTCGTTACAACTTCAGCTCCTTTACATACTGAGCACAGTTCCCCTTGAGGATATTGCCGTCCTGGTCATGCCGACACGGATTGCACAGATGGTAGACTTGAATAAAGTGTTTATTCAGATTCTTCAGGCACTGCGCAAATTCTCAGGATGAAGCAGTGGCAGACACTACCGAGCAGGCAGCCTGAGACTTGAGTTTCGCCATGTGGGTGTTGATGTTTTAGGGAGATGTGATTAATAGGATATTCAGAATGTCTCTCAAGTAAGGGCAGTTTACATTAAGAATTCAAGATGTATGTAATACAAATAGATGAAAATAACAATATAATAAAATATTTTGCTGCTATATTTTTTATATATTGTTATAAATGCTTATTGCAGGTTATTTTGCCGTTTGACTCCTCCTTTATGTCTTAATTTCTTGGGTTTGACCCATATGGATTCATCCATCTCTCACCAGAATACGCAGCCAACTGCTTATACATCTGTAAGTATGGTCAGGAAACAGTTGATTTTTAGATTCATGGTCTCTACAAGACATTGAATTATTATGGAATTATTATATTATTGTGGAATTATGTAATTATTGAGTTATTGTGGAATTTCTTTTAATGCCAGCAGAAATGTTCTATAGTGTTATTAGGATTTTTTTTTTTTAATTCAAACTTCTTTTAAAGATTGTATGTGTAATTACTAATGACTGGATAAAAATGATTTTGCTCCCTTTTATTGTAAAAAAAAAAAAAAGTTTTTTGGTTCACATAGGTTGGCCAGCTGAGCAATATCAATAGACCTGATCTATAATACTAGCTTTTATATTTATAATCATGTACATGGTAATTTTTATTAATATTTATATAATTAATTTATGTGAAAACCTTAATAAACGAATTGAGATATAAGGGACATATAACATTGTATTAGTGTAAGGTGTACAATAGAATGATTTGATATATGTACGTATTTTGAAATGATTACCACAATAAGTTTAGTTAACATCCATCACCTCACATCGTTACAAGTTTTTCTTGTGATGAGAACTTAAAAATCACTCCATTTATTACTTTATGTCTACTTTTTGAAAAGTCCAAAATGTTAATATGACTGGTGATGAGTGAATTTTTCTAATGGTGGAAAGGAATGAAAAATACAGAATTGTACTAATTTAACTTACTTTTTTTTTTTTGCTCTTTAGATTATGGGTTCTATGAAAGTTTTATCCTTTATTGCAGATGGATTCTATATATATTATCCTATGTTGGTAGTAATTCTCTGCATTGCTACTTACTTTAGGTAAGAAACTTAACATCAGTTATTTTTCCTCTTACTCTCATCCAATGTGGGTATCTTTTCCCCTTAAAGCCTTTTTAAATATTCACTGGTTAGGTTTTCATTGTTTTATTGTGGTTTCGGAGAGCAAGGGATAGTTTAAAGGGTTTGCTTAAGTGATCAAGTCCGGTTCTTCCTCTGAAGGGATTTTAAGAAAAGAGAAGTCGTGTTACTCTTTTACAAGTTTTTAGGCTACAAGATAATAGGATTGATTGCAGAATGTTAAGTCTAAGCTCTGGCCTTCAACACTGACAGCCAGTGTGGCTCATAAAACACCCCTATGCCCATCTCTTTTCCAGTAACATAAATGAATCTGAGGATGGGGGCACCTAGGTAGCTCAGTCTTAAGCAACGGACTCTTGATTTCGTCTCAGGTCATGATCTCATGGTCATGACAGCACAGAGCCTGCTTGGGATTCTCTCTCTCCCCCTCTCTCTGCTCCTCCCCAACTCTCACATGTACTCTCTCTCAAAATAAATAAATAAACTTAAAAAAAACAATGAGTGTTAAGGCTTTCCCCACAATCATTGCCAGATTTCTAGATGCCTCAGACCTTAGCCAGCACAAAGCTCGGGTGAGGAGCAACTGTAAACAGGCAGTACATACATATGAGGTTGGAAAGGACACAGGCTGTGGTTTTTTATAGGCATGCGCTCGATTCTTGGCAAGGGTGTGACATATAAGGAGATAAGGACATACCTACTTGACTTCTAGCACCTTGTCTCCCCTATTTCCACATGCCCTCAACCTGTACTGCATCTGCCCTCTTCACTGACTGCTTAAGTCCGACACACCAAAACGACTGCTTTTAAAAAAATATTTATTGATGCTAATCACTTTGCTTTTCTGATGAAAATGTTTTTCCAACCACTTTTCATTTAAAACTTCCAATACTATTAGATAGTTTTTACAAATCATGTGTATGTACTCGTTAAGATGTTAAATAAACAGAAAAATATTATTTGAAATAAATTCTCTATTGGTTATTTTGAAACATCTATATTTTACCTCCTCATAGGTAGAATAAAGAATTATACTTTCAAGTAAAACTGTTAATATGAACTGATAGTCTAACTTTCAAGTTCTTTTCTGTAAGGTAAAAAAAAGACAATAAGCTTATTTATACTGTGAAAATAATGTAGTAAAGGAAGACACTATACTTTGCATGTTCAAAACTTAGTTTTGATTATATGTTTATTCATTTTAAAAGTTTATAAAACTGGGGCATCTGCGTGGCTCAGTCAGTTGAGCATCGTACTCTTGATTTTGGCTCAGGTCATCATCCCAGAGCCATGGGATCAAGCTCCGTGTCGGGCTCCGTGCTTAGTGTGGAGCCTGCTTAGGATTCTCTCTCTTTCTTCCTCTGCCCCACTCCCCCACTCACACTCTATCTCTAAAATAAAAAAATAAAAATAAATTAAAACAATTTTTAAGTTTATAAAACTGTTAATGAAACATTAAGAGCTTGTGATATGTGAATTATGTTTTCACGTTAGTAGTTTTGTTGGCAAGATTAGCATCTCTTCTTACCTTATTAGATTGTTAATATGGATCAAGTAATTGATGGTATAATAACCAATTCTTTATCAACTGTAAAATCTTAAATCTAAAGAATTATGTCTAAAAGAAAAATTGTTAAAATTGAAAATGATCTACTAAAGGTATTGTTTTAGAGTCAATTAGGATAACTTTGAGTTACCAATTTGTCTTTTAGGAAAAGAAAGGTCAGATTCTTCAATTTTCAAATTACCTTTCAAAATAGATATCCTATTATAGAACATATAAAACAATGGCTTATTGATGTTTTAATTGTAACTTTCTTCCTAGGCCTATTTTCTTTGAAATGCTGCCATATTAGTCTAATTTCCATATTACTAACAACACAGCCATGTCCAGAATTAATATTCGGACTTAACTGCCTAGAGAACATAAGGCTGTTTACCTTAGGAAAACCTCTGACCTTCTCAGAGACCATGATCTAGTTTGGGGCTTCTCATACTAGGGTGTCATATTCCCACAAGGCTATGAAGATAATAAAGGAATATTTAAAGTCACAGAATTAGCATAACCATCTACCCAAGACCCCAGTTTTTCTCAGTGGTAAGTTATATAAAACATTCCTTATATTAAAGCAAGTAGATACATTATGAATTCACCAGAGTTTTCCACGTTGGTAACATAAAACGGAAGGCCTTCACTTTCTTGTAACTCCGCTGTTTTCCTCTCCTCCCAGTGCACGCACCTCCTCCCTCCTCCTTTTTCCTCTCTCCCTCCTTGCTCCATGTATGTGTCCAGGCTCCTGTCATTAGGAGAACATCAGTAAAAAAGTTTGAAAACTAAGGTAATAAAAAGAGCTTGGTCTTTGTTTTGTCTTGGATTTAAATCCCAGCTCTAAAATGTATTCAGTGATCATTAGGAAAGTATTTAGCCCTGTGGGCCTCTGTTTCCTTATCTGTAAAATGATATCTGTCTCTTAGGATTACAGTGAAAATAAATAAGAAGAGTATCTGTAAATCGGCTAATGTATAGTGGGATCTTAAATATTAATCCTGCCTATCTATCCATTGCTTCTTTCCTTGTGTGTCGTGTTTTCAGAGTATTCTTGTCCTGCACAACAATGAGGTTTAAAGTAGATACCAAGTAAGATAAAATAATAGCCCCCAGGTAAGATATAGTAATCAGTTCTGAGTTTATAATAAAAGCTATTTGAATAGAATTTACTAGCTCTCAGGTTAAAAAAAAGAACATGAATATCAATTTGCATAATTAAGATTTTCTAAACCAGGGTATTTTACACTTGGGGATACAGGTTGTGTGCGCATATTTTCAGCATTAAAGTTGCTGTTTGAATATAAGAAAAGAGGGGTGCCTGGGTGGCTAAGTCGGTTAAGCATCTGACGTTGGCTCAGGTCATGATCTCACAGTCCATGAGTTCGAGCCCTGCATCAGGCTCTGTGCTGACAGCTCAGAGCTTGGAGCCTGCTTTGGATTCTGTCTCCCTCTCTCTCTGCCCCTGCCCCGCTCATGCTCTGTCTCTCTCTAGAAAATAAACAAACATTAAAAAAAAATTGAATATAAGAATGAATTGCATTTGTATTATAGCCAATGTTTTTTCTCCCCGTATGATTTCCAAAGATATGCTAATGGCCCAACTTAATTTGTTTTTGTAAGGAATCTGGGTATGGTGCATACCCTGTCAGTGGAGTACTGGGTATATAAGCTCCTTAGAGAAATAAATCCTTCTTAAAAAAGACAAATGTTGGGGCACCTGGGTGGTTCAGTCGGTTGAGTGTCTGACTTTGCCCCAGGTCATGATCTCGTGGCTCATGGGTTCAAGCCCCTTGTCGGGCTCTGTGCTGATAGCTCAGAGCCTGCAGCCTGCTTTGGATTCTGTGTCTCCCTCTCTGCCACTCCCCTGTTTGTGCTCTGTCTCTCTCTCTCTCAAAAGAATAAACATTTAAAAAAATAAAAAGACAAACGTACGTAACTTGCCATGATAACTACTGATAAAACATAGGTTTCTTTGGGGTGACCATATTAAATAAAACAGTTTGTCTAGATATTTACAATGAGAAATAATACTTGTCTTTTTTAAAATCTACATTTATTAGTTTGGGAACTCGTTGTTTGAATCTACTTGGTTTCCAGCAGTTCATGGGAGATAATGATATGACATCAGACTTGGTTGATGAAGGAAAAGAATTAATCAGACGAGGTAAGATTTGTCTTTTAAAATAAGTGAACAAAAGTACTAAGACTCAAAATATAAAATTCAAAATGTATAATTTATAATTTTTAATCTAAAGAAATTAATATTTTTTAACTAAAAATCTATGTACAGGCTTCATAGCAAAAATAATTTGAAAACATAAATCATGATATTATCTGACTTTAAGAAATGTTGCAGCAGAAATCATTAATGTGTCTTTAGCTAAATAATACTCTTGGATGGCGTTGGAGTCATTTTCATGTTTGTCTGGAAACAGATTTGTCAAGTTCAGTACAACTATAAAATGCATGAGTTGAAAGAATCATCAGTTTAATACTGCAGAGGAAATCATTGAAGCCAAGGCTGGTGTTTAGAATTTGATGGTCGTTAACAACCTGTTAGAATGCGTGGCACTCTACTAGAATCTAATACCAACACTGATTATATCAAATTTCCTGATGTTTAAGTGATGGTACGGAAAAAAGAAAACAACTTGAATGTGAGGACATCGATTCCTAGACATTCTCCCTATGTGTCTGGAATTTTTATGTGATCATTAGTTAAATGTAAGCCAAAATATGTTGCAGCTCCAATAGAAGCTGTTGTAGCCTTCACATTCTCTCCTAGGAAGATGGAGTCTAGTTGATGTGATGGTTCTGCTGCTTTTTGCATTAATTAGACCTCATCTGGAGTGTCATATTCAGTCCTGGGTAAGATTTCAAGAGTAGGACTAACAAGTTAGAAGGTATTTAGAGGACAGTCAGAATTATGTAGAGCTTATCTTATCAAAAACAAAACTCTGAGTATATACCCTGAAGAGAATAAAGGAAAGGACTTTTATGCAGAAAGAAGTATCAACTTAATTTAGAAGATAAGGCAAAGAAAAGAGAAGTTACCAACAAATTTCACATCACCATGAGGAGGAACTTTTTCCTCACTAAAACTGTTTAGATAAAGCCTAAAGTCATCGCCAACAAAAATACAGAAGGTATTCTCTGCGGACTTAGGTGGCCTATATGGTCCTTTCCAACGATATCCTATTACTTATGACTTTGTAGTAATTTAAAGGAAATTGGTCATAGCCTGATACCTTTACTTCAGTTACTCTACGTCTAATTAAACCATGTTATACCAAATTTGAGACCACTTTTCTGTCTCTAGAGAAGAGAAAAAGGCAAAGGCAAGAAGAAGGTGAAAATCGAAGAAGAGTAAGTATAGTACTTAATTTGCTGTGACCTAAAGACTAATGTGAATTATCGTAAGACTTTTACTGATTTAGAACTGGCTAAAGACTAAAGAACAGTGGGAAAATGACATAGGACACAGTGTTTTAAAAAGGTAATTTTAATACTTTCCGATGTTCATGCTAAGTGTCTTGTCAGACCTGTTTTAAAAGTTATTAGTGTTAAATTATTTCATGTCCAATATCTAGCAGTTTCTTGCCTAAGGTAGGTGCTCAATAAATACTTATTGAGTGAATTAATAAATTCATGCAGTCTTGCTGTTAAAGTCATTTTGATGGCTTTAAAGTTATACTTTTTTCGTAATATGACATTAATTGTATTCCTCTTCAGCTTTTCTTCAGTCTTCTGTTTGCTGAGCCAAATTAACCTCCTCCTAGAGAGTGAAAAGGCAGAAAATTAGAAAAATCTAGTCACAGTTACCACAAATTTACAACACCTTGGTGTTGTCTATACTGGAGAAGCGAAGACTCGGAGGAGGAGACATGATGTTTGTCTTCATATATCATAGTGTGTGTTGTGTGAAAGGAGACTTGTTTATTCAGAAGACATAATTAGAACCACAGAGGGGAAGTTACTGGAGACAGATTTGACCTCTCAATGAAAATTTCTGACTTCCACAGTTTATCAAAATTGTGATGGGCTGCTCACACATAGAAACTTCCATGTCATTGGGGCACCTGGGTGGCTCAGTCGGTTAAGCGTCCAACTTTTGATTTCAGCTCAGGTCATGATCTCACAGTCATGAGATCAAGTCCCTGCGTCGAGTCCTGCACTGGATTAAGATTAAGATTCTCTCTCCCTCTGTTCCTTCCCTGCTTGTGCAAGAGCATGTGCACTCTCTCTCTCTAAAAGAACGAAATTTTCATGTCCTCTAATAAGCGAGTCCATGGCATGGCTATTTTAGAATGAAACTGTCCACTGCAGAGCAGGTTGAATTAGGTGACCTCTAGTGTTCTTTCAGTCTAAGAATTTATTTAGTAGTATCTCCATTAATATGGTTTGACTGCAGTTACCTAATCATCTTGTGTACAACTCTGATTTTGCTATCGAGAGTGATTTTTTAGGTCTTTGATATTTGTAGCTTATTCATATGGGAGAAAATTTTGTTAACATCTCATGAATTATTATGAATTCTCATAACTTTTAAGTGGTCAAGGTAAGCTTACTGTAGCTATAATGTTGTGACATTTTAGAGGAATTGAAAAGGTTAATGTTTTGACATTTTAGACAGAAGAATTGAAAAGGTTAATTATAGCTAGCGAAAATGCCTGTAAATGTTCATTTGTAAAAATTTGGAGACTGTATTAAAATCATGTAGTGACAAGAAAAATTATTTTTGAAAATTTTAATGGCACTAAGCTAATCATTGATTATCTGGTGAATTTCTGATGAGAATAACTGAATTTTATTACTCTACACATATAATCCGTTGACACTGATGAATTACTTTTTGCCTGTGAGATCTTTTGTTATATATATTTTTGGGTTTCTGTCCTAGGAATGGAAAGAACGTTATGGACACAATAGAGAAGACTCCACTAGAAACAGAAATATTCATGTTGACCCAAAAGAATCAAACCTCTCAGATATTAGTAACAACCGATGTAAGTAGTTTAACTATTTTCCTGTTCCCTTAGAAATTGTTTTATTATGCTTGCTTGCATAGAGACTGAGAATTAGGATATCCATTCAAAAATGTCTTTAGAGAACGGTAAATGTGGTTCTGTAGTATCTTTCCTTTCGCATCCCTCAGGATATAGTAGGAAGGGAAACCCAAATATGCATTCTGGTAGGAGAAGGAGGAATTGGGACAGCGAATGAGGAGTTGTAATTGTACTACCCTAAATAATATCAGTCTTTACCCCGGCATGTTGTAGGCAGCTGCTATTTCTACTGTTTACCTAGATGCTGTTCTTTACTTTTCTATTAGTAGATGTAGGGAGTTCAGTCATTTTTATAACAGTTTCCTAACTGACCCATATATGTCATGTATTTTCCTAGATACACAGTGATATAGAGAAGGTAAATTTCCTGTCCTTGTGTTGCTAATTAATTTAGTGAGGGTCAGAAAATCCTCACTAGCAGAAGACATCTGCCAGTGGGTTGAGTTAGGAAAACTCACATCTTTGACCCTGCCATCTGCCCCAGGAAGGTGGCAGGAAACCTGGTTTTGCTCAGGACTCTGACCTGAGTAGATGGCAGAGATTACTTATCTTTGGGGGACATGCAGGAATGCTGAGAGTAGAGGGGTACACACTCAACTCCAGGGACAGAAAAAGAGATCTTTGGGAAAGGATTTCTGTGATAAGGAAATATTCACTGAGTATTTGGGAATAAATAGTACTTGGCCGGCTTAAGGTGTGTTAGGCAGAAGGGCGAATGAGTGACTTGAGAGAATCTTTCGGGGAATACAGGTTTGTTTTCTATGACAAGAGCCTAAAGTATGAGGAGCCTGATAAGGGGAGGCTGCAGAGATAGTTGGGAAACAGGTATTACCATGCCCAGAGGTTTAGATTTTATCCCAAAGGTAAGATTTCAATCAGGAAAGGAGCATGCTCAGATTTTTGGTTTAGAAAGATAAATTAGATACCACTGTATAAAGCATGATTTCCAGGGAAGTGAGAGACACAGAAACCTGTTTAATTTCTGTGTCAGTAATGTGATCAAGAAATGATGAGGGCCTAAAATAAGCAGTGACCCTGGAGAGGAAGAAGAAAGGATGTGTTTGAATGAGATTTAGAGGAGAAGAAATGGAAGGGGCACCTTGGTGGCTCAGTAGGTTAAGGGTCTGACTCTTGGTTTCCGCTCAGGTCATGATCTCAAGTGTTTTGTGAGTTCAAGCCCCACATCAGGCTCTGCAAGGACAGCACGGAGCCTACTTGGATTCTGTCTCTCCTTCTCTCTGCCCCTCCCCCACTCACACTATCTCTCTCTCTCTCTCAAAATAAATAAATCAACTTTAGAAAAGAGAAGAAGAAATAGGAGACAGCTAAAGTTTTAGTTTAAGCTAGGAAATAGAGGGTGCCTGGGTGGCTCAGTCAGTTGAATGTCTGACTCTCAATATCGACTCAGGTCATGATCTTGTGGTTGTTGGATCGAGCTGAGCCTGCTTAAGATTCTCTCTCCCTCTCTGCCCTTCTTCCCTTGTGCACACTCTCTCTCTCTAAACAATAAAAAAATTAAAAGCTAGGAAATGGAGAATTCTAGAAAGATTTGGAAGCTTGTTTATCATGGAATAGGGCAGTGGAAAGATGTGGGAGTGTGGGAAAATGGTCAAGAGAAGAGGAAATGCAAAGTTTAGGATGAGGACTTGGAGAGAACTTGGAATGTGGGAGGCAACCAATATGTGCTGAATGAATGAGAGAAAAGATGAAGGGCGGAGTCCAATTTGACAAAAGTATAAGATAGAATTGGTTTGTTTTAAGTTTTCAAAAAAAGCTATGTCATAAAGTTCTTTTGATGCTATGAACTGCTCAAAACAACATTGAGAAAGTTTAGGTTGTTTATGAAGAGAACAGTCTCCACCCCGTCCACACAGACAAGGGAGAATTAGTTCTCTAGGTCCGTGCTGACCAGGCTGGTAATCATGAACCACATGAAGCTGTTGAGCGTTGGGTGTGGCTGGTGTCCCACATTGAAATGATAATATGTTGGATTAAATGTTGAATTAAATTAAAAATGTTAAAGTTAATTTCATATATTTCTCTTTACTTTCTTAATGTAGCTACTAGAGAATTTCAAAGTAAATATGGGGCTTGCATTTTGTTTCTGTTGGACATTCCTGCCCTAAATTCTTGTCTCATGGGAAAAAGACTCAGGCCTTCTTGAAGAACTTAAGTTGAGTACACCTTACAGAAAATTCTAGCCGAGAACTGAGATATAGCAACCCTGGATTCACTGTGAAACCAACTGAAACTTGATAATGAACAATTTCACTGTTACAACGCCGTAGTTAAATGTTAATTTTGATTTGTTTTAATTGAGTCTCTGCATTGCATCTGCTTCTGAGCTTAGATTAGCTACAAGGGAGAACTTTTCCTTGTTATTTTCTATCATACTATTTATAATTTTAATTTGATTTTTAAGGAATCAAGTAGTTATCTTTCCTTACTGTTGTCTTCACAATCAAAATTCAGATCCTTTATAATCTTGACTTTTTTTGGGAATCCATAGACTGTGATCCATAGAAAAGTAGACATAATTTTTTTCCCCCACAGCAGCATCCAAATACACCAGGACTAATAACAGAACTGAACGGGACCGAATAGAGCTCCTCCAAGACGTAGAACCTTTGGATTTTAATGCAGAAACATTCACTGATGATCCTCTTGAATCTGAACCAGGAAGGTAAGCTCTGGCTGTGTCATTTTGGCTCCAGCATTTTGAAATTTTAGTAACCTACAATTTGATGAGATAAACGTAACGGAAATATTCATCTTTACTGCTAATAAAAGCCATATTAATCAACCTTTGGTACCTTTTTATACTTTTAATGCTTTTATAGTATAAAAATTATAGTATCCCCTGGTGGTAGTTGAAATTGCTATCTCCATAAACTACTAATGATATTATAAATAAGAAACAAGAACTGAAATTAATAGTAAAAATCTGCGAAATTTGTCATATTTAGCAACAGCTACATAGCTATGACTATAGCTATAGTCTGACACTATGCTAAGCACATTAACCATAATACTATATTTTATGGTTGTAAATCCAATTGGATATGAATCCAGAAAGGCTTAGTAACTCAGAGTCACACAGCTTGCAAGTGGCAAAGTCAGGTGTTCAAACCCCAGAACTCTGCTTGTAGAATCTGTGCTTTTAGCCACTATGCTCTGTGAAAATGATTAAACAAAAGCAAAATATCATATGCATGAAGATATTGCCCATAAATAGGAAAAACACTACAATGTTTTCTTAATCACAATTAAGAGTGATTATTAAATCTTCAGTTCCATGATATATTTATATCTCCCTATCCCTTTCCTTTACCCTCTCATATGTGTATTCTAGGCTCTAAAAAAGCTATTGGTTAATTTATAAGTAAGTAAATTCCTTGGGAAAATATCTTTGGAAAGTAAGTTTCTGCTCTCAGCTACTGAATAGATTTTACAAATTATGCTTACAAACTATATAGCCACTTCCTTTTAATGTGTCCTTGTTTTTCTCTCCTCCTTTGTTATTTTTGATGCCTCAGATCATTTCTTTATCCACCTTTCAGGTATCAGCCTGGTGGACGGTACCTCTCCATGTCTCACTGCAGAATATTTGATGATGTTTAAAGTCTGAAAGAATTTATGGAACTAACCAAGATCAACACATCAATTCAGTCTTTACGAACATACGTACGCCCTACGATTTACACTGTACTCTTAATGAAAAGTGTCAGGACAAAAACGGCACTGAAAGTTAGTCATATCTCTGTAATCATAGGTTATTGCCCATTGAATAGAATGTCATCTTTTCTCGTAGGATTTATTACCATTCCTGAAGTGTCTGCCTTAGAGGTACAGGTGTAGTGGAAGGATTCAGTTCATGATAAAAATCAGTACATGTTGAGAATATGTAGTTTCACTTTGTTTCAGCTTAGTTTTTTTCAGGAAAGTTGTTTTAAAGGTCCAGAAAAGCCGTAAGTCATGACTAAATAACATCGTAAGTTTTATGAGTGTGATTTACATTTTTGCTGTTTCTAAAGAATATGCTACTCCTGTATTTCCCAAAGAGATGGAGACCACAAATAATAATGACATTTACAGAACCCATGTCTTAAAACAAGCTGACTTGCCAGACGTAACTGAATGTAGAAAGCTCTTTTTCAACTCTATATACAAATTTGTGGGGTGTTTGCATGTATAATTAAGATTATACTTCAACTGATAATGTTAGTATCTTTAGCATGTGTACTATAATTGGGTGATGTATTATTCTTTCAGTCTTTGGTAGTAACTGGAAATTATTTTATGCTATTGGTATTGCTTTTTAAAAGATTTTCATTTCAGAGAGAAATATTCACCTTTATCATTTAGCATATTGACTTATGTGTTGATCATTCCACTCAAGGAGTTCTGAAGCATTAATGGTAAATAGCAGGGTTTTTTTTTAAGAGCCAAAGAGTCCCATAAAATTCTCTCATTTTTGAAGGTGCCTATTTATGCTTTTTGGAAAATAACATTTGGTTATTAAAAGGTAACACCTAAATTGTGGTTGTTATTAACACCTAAATTGTGGTTAATATTTCAATTCTTTTTAATGTCTTTTTTTTTTTTTTAATTTATTTTTGAGCTAGAGCATGAGTGGGGGAGGAGCAGAGAGCAAGGGAGACACAGAATCCGAAGCAGGCTCCAGGCTCTGAGCTGTCAGCACAGAGCCCAACGCAGGGCTCGAACTTTGGAACCATGAGCTCATGACCTGAGCTGAAATCACACACTTAACTGACCGAGCCACCCAGCCACCCCTAAATTGTGATTTATAGAGTGGAAATGTGTAATAATTTTGTTAAATATGCTTATTATTTAAAAAATTTTTTAACTTTCGTGTTTAAGCCAAAGTTAGGTATTACATTTTGAATCATCAGTGTTTTATTGCACAATGAATAGTGTACAGTTGAGCACAACATGCTTACAGAGAGTTTTTTATGTCCCTGAAATGGTTGCAACTCAGAGACCCCTGCTGTAGATTCACCCAGTGGTGAGCTCAGGGTAACACCTGTTATTCTGTGTAATTGTTAATTATGCTCACTTTCACTCTCAGGTATCCCAGTTTGAAAATGAATTCTATAGTCACCCTAACAATATGATTATATGTTTCTTGAAGGTAATCTTCCCTTGAATCATAATTCTAATTTTTTTATTTTGCTGTTAGTATTATCATGTAAATTGTTTAAAGACAGTTCTATGCAGATACTGAAAGGAATAGTATATCATCCTAATTATATGATTTTTTCAATTTTTATGATCTTTCAGGTTAGACCCCCTTTAAAATAATTATAAATGGATAGATTTTATTCTCAAAGGCCATATAGACTCCCCATTTGAGAACATACACAACCTTTCATTGTAAAGTGGGGTTAGTGAGCTGTGGGCCAAGAGCAGAGATAATTTAGTACTGTTTGTAATTTCATGATTGACCTTTCAATCCCTTGGGCAAATTATGTAACCTTTCAGTGCCTCAATTTCTTCATTTGTGTAATGAAGATGATACTTGCTATTTACCTACTGATCTACCTCACAAAACTATTGTGAGGGTATTCAGTTGATGTTTATATGCTGGAGTTCAAAAAAACAAAGCAAGTTGTTAGCTGTGCTATTTTTCCTAGTGGTACTTGAAGGTGTTGGGTGGAGAAATGATCAGCCTAGAGAGGGGTTCAGTTTCCTATAATTACAGAGAAGCTTATAAATCCCCAAAGCAAAACAGTTTTTGGAATAATTTCTCAGAAGTCCTATGGAAATAAGTATTGTTGTATTTTTCATCTTCGGGTTTACCTGGAAATATTTTCCTTAAGTATAATGTTGTTTCTCATCAGGTTTTGTCATGAAACTCAGATGCTGTAGGAGAAGTAGAGGCAGAAAAAGAGAAGAAATTATCCAGTCACTTTTGTAACTTGTAATGCCCTAAAATAAATTGATAGGAATATGCAGGGGAATGTACTACTTTCCTTTATTATTAAAATTTTTATGATTATAGTAATTGAAGTATATGTAATACTTCACAAACAATATAGCTCCCTTTGTGACTTTTGTGTTAGTCCCCAAATAATTTTTGGTTGGTTAAGTGATCTAGACTCTTCAACTTTTTAAGCAGAATTTATCTTACAGGATTTTTTTATATGATCATATGGGAAGGTTACCTGACTGGGTAAAATTGAGTTCATAAGGTAATGATTTAACCCCTGAAGAATAAAGAGTTTATTGCTGGAGAACTAAGTTGATATTTGTTAAGCCACCTTGTGTGAAAAACTGGAGTATGAACAAAAGCTTTTTTGGGGGGAAGCTTATGCAAAACATTACTACTAAATTCATACACTTTAAATGCAGAGTAATTTCCTGAAGAATTACTTCTGACAGTTAGCTTTTGGTGTCTTATGTAATAATAGATAACCGATTATCTTTTTAAAATTATTTTTCTAATAATGTTAGGTAAGGATATTCAGTAAGCCAATAATTCAAATAATAATAATTATTTCACGAATCATCTGTAAGTTGCTAATTAACTTGTTACTACATGAATAACTTGTTATCAATAGAGCATTTTTATAAAAATTATTATTAAAATAAGACATAAGAGACAAACCTAATTATTTAGAATTTGCTCTCTTTCCAAATGAATACAGGGCTTTGGAATAATTTCAACACACAAGAGGCCCTCATTTCACAAGAGTGGTAAGAGGTAAATTAAAACATTCAAGCATTTTCCATTTATAAAAACTAGATTAGAAAATTAGACGACCCACACCATCAAAAAGAAATGCTATGAGTTGATTTGGTTTTGAATTCTATTTGATTAGAGGATCACTTCGGAAATTTACACTGGTTTGTGTACCCAAATGAAATTAAATGTGGAGAGGAAAGTCGATTGTGGTTTTTTTTTTTTTTAAGTATACTTCAGCATATGAGTGAAAGAATTTCATTTATTGCAGTAACAAACCTCATTTTTTATCTCGTAATAGATTCAGGGAATGCTCTTGATGGCGTGTTGATTACCATCTTAAAGGAAAAATAAACTCTCCATTATTATAATTCACACTGTTCAGTAATGTTGAGTTTTGTACTTGTGATTTGAGAGGACCATGCCTGAAAATCACAAGGATAAGTGTATTTGCACTAAAGAGGCAAAACATGTCCCTGAAAAATTTTTAAATACTTGAATCTCTGAAGTATAGTTAGTATTAAATTCTAAATGTTAAGAAGTAAATGGATTTAGAGTTTTATCTTTCCTTTCTTTACTTCTTCCCTTCCTCATTCCTTTTTTACCTTCCTTTCTGAGGCCTCTCTTTATGGTATGACTTTTAATGTGCTGGCAGATTTTTCTTCTGTTTTGTGTACACAGTTGTTTCTGATCTGTTCACTCAAAAGGAACTAGTTCTGATTCCAGATCCCACTACTTGAATAGCAATATTGCACCTAAAGTAGTGAAACAGATTTTTCTAGACAATTAAGCAACATCTGAATGTAAATGTGTTATATGCTGGCTTGGAGGACCTTCATTAAAATGAATTATTCTCAGTGTAATGTGTTGACATAAAAATGGATTTCCAAAACCAATGATGGTTAAAAACGAAACAAAACCCCAAAAAGATTTAGAGCCTTCAGGTATCTTTTTATGAAAAGAACCTCATAAATAACCTACATCGTTGGCAAAGTTTTCATTAGAAGAGGTTGGAACACTACAAGAGGGTTACAGGAGGCCTTCTAAAATATGAATTCCTTCGATGTAGGGTCCTTCTTCCCAAAGGACTTTTTCCTGCTCAGAGAGCTGGAAGACCAAGGCGTGTCATCCCCAACCCCAACTCCTGAGGACCAGGCCCTGTAATCATCTCCCCCAGCAGAGCAGGTGCGAGCCTCGCCTCATCTGAGTCCCATCAATGGGAACGTGACCTCACCTCTAATTCCTTTCACACTCAGCCTGGTCTTCCTAAAATTTTATCGTCAAAAGAATTGTCCATTGAGGTTGATTGAAACCTTGCTGTAATTTTTAATTTGTTGATAAAGCAAGAATATTGGCATGTTCCTCTTCTCGTTGGTATCCTAAAAGACATTCGTTTTTAACACACTCCCTGGGGAGAATTAACTTTTTTTCTCCTGAAAATCTTTTCTTTTGTGGTTATATTTATCTTCTGTCATTTTCTAAAAGATTTTTTCTGTACTTAGCACAAAAGAGTTGAAAGAATGGTTTACCATAGCAGACATAATGTAGGGGAAAGTCATAATTTATTAATCTGACTATACAACACCATTTTGAGTTGATATCATTGATATAAATCTTATCAACCTAGTCACTTAGAGCTGTATATCTCAAAAGAATGGTGGCTAGCGTCTTCCCGACTTAGTACACCAAGTTGTAGGGGAGAGACCGTGTATTTATTTTATTAAAAGCAATCCAATGGATTTGTTCTTGTTCATATTTTGAAAACAGCTTGAAGGATTTTTCTCATTTTAGAAGGTAGAAAACATGTGGATATGTCTTTTAAATTACTGTAATCTAATATATATTTATAAATTATATAGCATTGAAACAAGAGCTCTAATATTGATGTTGTTACTTTCTGGTATTTAATTTTTATAAAATGTTTTTGTAGTAACTAATTGTAGTGCTTTTAAGTAGTTTTAAAAATCTTTCTCAAATAAGTTCTACCCATATCCTGTTTACTTAGGGCAAGATTCTAAAGTTCAGTAGTCCAATGTGAATTTGAAATATTCCTTCATCCCTTCAATGTCTTTTTATATCTACCAGTACCCAAGCAAAGTATACCAAAAGCTTAATTCCTGTGTTGCATTAATAAAGTACTTGCTCTGTATCTAATTCAGTGGATTAGGTGAAATAGAAGATAGGTCTTTTCAGGTGTGCGTCTGATCATAATTTTTCCAAATGTTCATTATGTTGATTTTTGGTGCATGATGCCAATTTATCTTTAATCCGCCGTTACCACCTGATATGTAATGACAAATGTTTTCCTATCAAACCAAGGGGTTATAGATTTAACTGTTTTTCTCTGCATATTCTCACTACATTTTCAAATATGTATGTGGAAAAACCTGCCAAGTGCTACCTATTAGTGAGTTAGCATCTTTGGCCTTATCTATGCATAATGTTCTCTCAGTTTGGTTTTGACAAACTTGTGGACTTGCCGTTGCTTTGTCGTATTTTAACTTATTGTGATGTAATGATTTTTTGGAAATGTTTATTTGATTAGGTATTAAAATATAGAAAATTATGTAGCTTTGCATGAAATAAAGTACATTTCTACAAGTTCCTAAGAATTTTGCAGATTATGCATTTGATTTCATACCATCTTTGAGATTAAACTCTAAAGGAGCCTGAAGCTTTCTTTGTTTCTTGCAAATATATTAACAGATATTACAAATAAATACTTTAGGATAAATAATTAAATGTACTTTAGATTCTAAATTACTTATCTGTGTTTATAATTAAAATAAGTGTTTTGTTTTTAATTTTTAACGTTTATTTTTGAGAGAAAGTGTGAGTGGGAGAAGGGCAGAGAGGAGGAGACACAGAATGTGAAGCAGGCTTCAGGCTCTGAGCTGTCAACACAGAGCCCAATGTGGGGCTTGAACCCATGAACTATGAGATCATGACCTGAGCCAAAGTTGGTTGCTTAACCTAGATTTAGGCACCCCTAAAATAAGTAATTGTTATAAAAATTAGAAATCAATGAAACTTAAAGCAGGAAAACAAGGAAAATCAACAAAACCAAAAGCTAGGTGCTTGAAAATATCAATAAATTTGGTGAAACTGTGGCTAAGCTAAGAAAAGAGAGTTTCTTTCCTTTATAAATTGAAGTTTGGAATGAAAAACTTAATATTCTTAGGAACAAGACAGGGATGTCCACTCTCACCATTGGTATTTAACCTAGTACTGGAAGCTCTAGCCTTGGCAATCAGACAACTAAAAGAAATCAAGGACATACGAATCATCAAGGAAAAGTCAAACTTTCACTATTTGCAGATGACATGATATTCATGTAAAAAAACTGAAAGACTCTACCAAAAAATTACTAGAACTGATACATGAATTCAGCAAAGTCGCAGGATATAAAATCAATGTACAGAAATGTTGCATTTCTATACACCAATAATGAAGCAGCAGAAAGAAATTTAGGAACAAACCCAACCAAAGAGGTAAAAGATCTGTACTCTGAAAAACTATAGAACACTTATGAAAGAAATTGAAGAGGATACAAAGAAATCAAGAAGGATTCCATGCTTGTGGATTAGAAAAACAAATATTGTGTAAAATGTCTATATTGCCGAAAGCAATCTACACATTTAATGCAATCTGTATCAAAATATAACCAGCATTCTTTTCCGAGAGCTAAAACAAACCTAAAATTTGTATGGAACCAAAAAAGTCCCCAAATAGACTCCAGATAGCCAAAACAATGGCTGGAGGCATCACAATTTCAGACTTCAAGGTATATTACAAAGCTGTATTCATCAAGACAGTATGGTACTGGCACGAAAACAGACACATAGTTCAGGGGAACAGAATAGAAAACCCAAAAATGGACCCACAACTATATGATCAACTCATCTTCGACAAAGCAGGAAAGAATATCCAATGGAGAAAAGTCTCTTCAGCAAATGGTGTTGGGAAAACAGGACAGCAATACAGAAGAATGAAACTGAACCACTTTCTTACTCCATTCACAAAAATAAATTCGAAATGGATGAAACACCTAAATAATGAGACAGGAAACCATCAAAATCTTAGAGAACACAGGCAGCAACCGCTTTGACCTTAGCTGTAAAAACTTCTTACTAGACACATCTGAAGCAAAGGAAACAAAACCAAAAATGAACTATTGGGACTTCAAGATTAAAAGCTGCTGCACAACAAGGGAAACAATCAGCAAAACTAAAAGGCAGCCTACAGAATGGGAAAAGATATTTGCAAATGAAACATTTAATATCTAAAATCTATAAAGAACCTATCAAACTCAACACCAAAAAACCAAATAGCCCAGTTAAGAAATGGACAGAAGAAATGAACAGACCTCCAAAGACGACATCCAGATAACTGACAGAAACATAAAAAGATGCTCAACCTCACTCATCAGGGAAATACAAATCAAAAGCCAGATGGGATCCTACCTCATACCTATCAGAATGGCTAAAATTAACAACACAGGAAACAACAGATATTACAAGCAAATGGAGAAAGGGAAACCCTCTTGAACTGTTGGTGGGAATGCAAACTAGTGCAGCCACTGGTTCCTCAAAAAGTTAAAAATACAAGTACTCTATGACCCAGCAATTGCACCATTAGGTATTTACCCAGAGGATACAACAATACTGATTCAAAAGTGTATATGCACCCTGATGTTTATAGTAGCATTATCAACAGCCAAACTATGGAGAGAGTCCAAATGTCTACACACACACACACACACACACACACACACACACACACACACACAGAATGGAATATTACTTAGCTATTAAAGGAATGGAATCTTGCCATTTGCAACGACATGAATAGAGCTAGAGTGTGTTATGCTAAGCAAAATAAAATCAAAGACAAATATATGTGGAATTTACAACAGATGAACATAGGGGAAGGGAAGGAAAAATGAGATAAAAACAGGGAGGCAAACCACAGGAGACTCTTACATATAGAGAAACAGGGTTGATGGAGAGAGGTGAGTGGGGAGTGAACCAAATGAGTGATGGGTATTAAGGAGGGCACTTGTGATGAGCACTAGGTGTTATACGTAAGTGATGAATCATTAAATTCTACACTTGAAACCCATTTTACCATTAGGATTAAATATAATTTACTTTAAAAAAATTTTTAACATTTATTCATTTTTGAGGGAGACAGAGCATGAGTGGAGGAGGGGCAGTGAGAGAGGGTGATACAGAATCCGAAGCAGGCTTCAGGCTCTGAGCTGTCAGCACAAATCCTGTCGTGGGGCTCAAACTCACAAACTGCAAGATCATGACCTGACCTGAGGTCAGATGCTTAATGGACTGAGCCACCCAGGTGCCCCTGCATTAAATAAAATTGAAATAAAAACACAATACCATTTGTATTAGTCCTAGTGAATGCAGTTTAAGTAAAGGCAATAAAAAACATACAGATTTAGAAGGAAGAAATAAAGCTGTCTGGTAGCAGATGACATGATGTCTATGTAGAAAATCTGAAAGAATTGACAAAAAAACCCTCCTGGAATAAGTGATTATTATAGCAAGTTTGCAGGATATGAGATTAATATGCAGAATTCAGTCACTTTCCCATTTAGCCAATGGACAGTGAAATTTAAATTAAAAACAATACCACTTACATTAGTACCTCCCAAAATGAACTACTTAGGTATAAATCTAAACAAAACATATATAAGATGTATATGAGGAAAAGTACAAAACTGATGAAAGGAATGAAAGAACTGAATAAATGGAGAGATTCCATGTTCATGGAGAGGAAGAGTCAACACTCTCAAGATGTCCGTTCTTCCCAACTTGATCCATAGAGTCAATGCAATCCCAATAAAAATTCCAATAAATTATTTTGTGGATATTGACAGATTAATTCCAGGGTTTATATGGTGAACGAAAGAGACCCAGAAAAGCCAACATGATATTGAAGGAGAAGAACAAAAAAGTCAGAGAATTGACACTACCCAACTTCAAAACTTAGTATACAGCTACAGTAATCAAAACATTGAGGGACTGATGAAAGACTAAACGGGTCAGTTAGACTAGAAAGCCCAGAAATAGACCCACATATAGACAATTGATCTTTGACAAAGGAATGAAGGTACTTCAATGGAGAAAAGATACTCTTTTCAACAAATGATGCTGAAACAACTGAATAGCCACGTGCAAAAAAAAAAAAATCTAAACACTGCTGACTTTACATTTTTCACAAAAATGAATCATAAACCTGAAACTGTAACATAAAACTATAAAACTGAGAAGATAACATAGAAGCAGGTGACTTTGGGCTTGGCAGTGAATATATTACACAAAAATATGTGTATATGTGCACGAGAATACACATACAAGAATGTTCATAGCAGCATTATTCATAATAGCCTCAACCATAGTTCAATAAGCAGGATAGATTTATTTATCCAACATGATGGATACGTACATAAGAAACTAAATGAAAAGGAATGAATTGCAGCCATCCAACTACATAGATGAAACTCACATAATGTGTATCAAAAGAAGGTAGATGTGAAAAAAATAATATAGTGTGATGATTACACTTAAACTTCAAAAACAGGCAAAATGAAATTGTATAATAAAAACATGGATGCTTTGTAGTAAAACTGTAAGAAAATGAAGGAAAAAGTAACTATAGATGTCAGGCTATTGCTTACCTTTGAGAAGGAGGAAGAAGGATTAGTGATTGAAGTGCAGTGCAAGAGAAGTTTCTGCATTGCTGCCTGTATTCTTTTTGTAGAGTGGCAGGGTTTTTGTATTTATTTTTTAAATAGTTATTGAGTTTTGGGAGTGCACAAGTGGGGGATGGGAGCAAAGAGAGGGAGAAGGGATCCGAAGCAGGCTCTGCACTAACAGGCTGATAGCCGAGAGCCTGATGTGGAGCCCGAACTCACGAACCATGAGATCACTACCTGAGCCAAAGTCAGACACTCAACCAACTGCCCCACTGAGGTGTCCCTGTAGAGTGACCGTTTTATAGGTGTTCACTTTGTAATGAATTGTTGAGTAGTGTGTGCGTTTATGTGTGCTTTGCTATATGTGCGTTTTATTTTGCAATAAAGTTAAAATCTTTAGAATTCTATAATTTGCCATATAAGTTGGGAGTGGAGGAAGCTGCACTATAGTGTTGTAAGCTCATGGTAACATGCAGGAGGAATGAAGATATCACTTAAGCTAGATTTTGTTATGGATGCATGCTCTAGTCTCTTTGGTAGTCATTAAAAGAATAGAAATAAATAACTTCAGATACAGGAAAATTGGAATGACAAAAAAAAAAAAATCCAATTCAAAATGGCAAAAGAACAAAAACAGCCAAAGACTAAACTTTATTGTTTAGAAATGCATACATAGTTGGGCAAATGATAAAGTCACATGAAGTGATTTAACGTTTAAGTCAGAGTAGTACTTCTGGGAGGCATGGATATTCAGGGGTACCGCTCAGGGAGGCTTAGGGTTAGTAAGGGCAACAAATTTCTTCACCGGGGTGTTTTTTACAAGCATGTTTCTACTTATTAACTATATACATTATGTACTACATACAATATACATTATACATTTTTATCGTAAAGTATATACATTATGTACTACATACAATATACATTATACATTTTTATCGTATACACACTACAGTATATACAATGTACATTTATACTGTATGCATTTTTCTGAATGTCTCTATTTCAAAATGTAAAAGATTTTAAGACGAGAAGTCGATTTCTGTAAATCACATTAATGGTTGAAAAAAATCACATGATCATCTCAAATGTTGAAAACATTTTGATAAAATTCATTTATACATTTTTAAAGTCCTAGTTTTTAGAAGAAAGCATTCTTTTTTTTATAAAGATGTGTATATATGGATGATATCTGCAGTAGTTTTAGGTTCTTGTTATATAACATATATATGTATATAACAAGAACCTAAAACTACTGCAGATATCATACTTAATGCTACAGACTTTACCTTTGAGATCCAGAACAAGCCAAGGATCAGCACTTCTATTCAACACCGTATGTTCCATAATCGTAAGACAAGAGAAATAAAAGGCCTAAGGATGAGAAAAGAAGCAAACTTTTATTTATCTTGATTTTGATGGTTATGTATGTGGAAGATCCAAAAATACACAGGGGCACTTGAGTGGCTCAGTCCATTAAAGCCCCTACTCATGGTTTAGTCTCAGGTCATGATCTCTGGGTTCTGGAGTTGGAGCTGGGCATCTAGCTCTGTATTGACAGTGTGGAGCCTGCTTGGGATTCTCGGTCTCCCTCTCTCTCTGCCCCTTCCCCACTCATGCTCTCCCTGTCTCTCTCTCACTCTCTCAAAAATAAATGAACATTTAAAAACACCAAAAATATACAACTTACTGTAAGAATTGATAAGAAAGTGGCATCTCTTAATATGGTGTTTGGATCCCCTAAATTCTGGTTAAGTCAGAGACTCTCCGTAAATCTAAACCTCAGATTCCTTTATTAGAGAGAGAGAGAGTGAGACAGTTGGGGAGTGGATTGTTTATAGCAGTACTCATCAGGGTGGTTGTGAGGATTATAATAAAAAAATGCATTTGAAAATGCCAAAAATAAATGATCCTATCTTAACACCAAAAAAAGGAAGGAAGGAAGGGAGGAAGGGAGGGAGGGAAAGGAAGGCAAGACATAGTGCCCCCGCCCCACAGCGGACACTCAATTATGAAGAAACAGCAAGCATCCTCATTGTTAAGCTTGTCAGGGCCTTATCTGGAAGTCGTCTCCCAGAGGGGCCATCCCTACTTAATTTTTTTTCCTTAGCACTTAGCACTACCTAACATACTATTGCTAATACTCTACTCATCTCTCTAACAGAAGTTCCGTGAGGAATGATTTTTGTTTTGTTTGCAGAACCACTCTTGCCTGACCCATACTAAGTGTTCAATAAATTTGTGTTGAAGGGATGAATTTACTCCTCAGTCGCCATCCTCGCCTGGGCTGTGCTACTGCTAATTATCGGAGGTACTGGGGCCTGAGTGTGACGCTGTTAAACCTCAGCACCTCTGGGCTGAGGTTTAAATAGCATCGCCCCCCACCCCCTCTTTTGGGGAAGAAGGGGAGGATTGGAGATCAGGTATGTGTGACTATTAGAATTAGTAAGAAGGGCAGTGGGCACCCAAAAGTCGGAAGAGAGGTCCAAAACAAGGGCCCCTGGAATACGTAAAGCAGATTCGGGTATCCTGAGTTAGTATTCCAGGCTGGCGCTGCCCAGAGTTTCACATGCCCACTTCAAGGAGGGGCCTGTCCTCACATGATTTTCATTGAGACTCTCCAGCCCTGCATTTCTAGGCAGGACCAAAGAAGGAGGTGGGCCCCAAAAGCTATCAAAGGGCCGAGGGGGGAGCGGAGTAAAGAAGCCAGGTTAGACCCTTGCCTGCGACCCAGTCGGAGAAGGCACCCCGCCCTCGGGTCCTGCAGCCTGGAGTCTGCCCCCGATGCGGTGCCAGGCCCCCGGCGCCGGAGGTGCCTGCCCGTCGCGCAGCACGGCGCCAGGCTCGGCGGGCACCGCGCGCGCGAGCACCGCTGGGTCAACCGGGCTGCTTCTACCGTTGCCGCCGCGCGGGCACTTGCTGCTGAAAGGCGCGCAAATCCTGACTGTCCGCGCTGGGTGAGTGCCGGGTCGCCAGCGCGCGCGCTAGAGCCGCCCCCTCGCGGCCGGGCTGGGGAAGTTCCCGGTGTCTGCGCAGCCGCGCGCGGGCAAATGTGGCTGCAGGCACCCGGCCCGGGGGGAGGGGGGGGGGGGCCGCTTCTCTGCTGCTGAGGGGCGGCGAGGAGGAACGCGCACCTTGCCCTAGGCGGTCTCCGCAAGCCTTTCCTCACTCCTTCACACCAGCCTGGCCCCGCAGAGTTCTTGCGCGGGCGTGAGGACGGGCTGCGGCGATCCCATGTTCACCTTAAACAGAGCAAAAGAGCAAGTCTATTTAAGCAAAAAATGAATGTATGTGGAGATAGCTAAGGAACTGCAATTCAGGACAAGGAACCTATGGCGAAGCCCAAGAGACGAAGAGAAGGTCAGCTTTTATTACCTCTAAGGAGGAAAATGGGGAGGGTTATTCTGAGCAAAAGTTCCCTGAAGAACAAGAGTTTGAGACTGGGGCAGTGTCTCACTGGTTGCAGGCAGCTGGGGCAGGTTGAGATCTTTCCTTTTCTTAAACGCAGGAGATAAAACTCCCGTGTGAAAAGTGCCTCTCACTGTTGAAACAATGATCTTCCCTTCTTCGTGCTGCTTGCGTGGGTTGTGTGGTACGTGCGTGAGAGCTCTCCCTTCAGGGCTTCCTGGCTCCATTTTAAAGGTTTCCTTTATTTTCACACCCACCGTATCTGAACTCTTACTGGAGCCAAGCTCCCGCCCAAAATAGATACTCCCTGCACAAAGCATTTACACTTAAAGGAAGTTTCTAGTTTTAAGGATTAGTACCACCTCCGCCCCATGACTGCCTCCTGGACTCACTTTCTAGCCACTTTATGGTTTTCACGGTAGCAAAAATTTCCAAAGAGGAAGATACCCCTCATCTTTGGGTATCTGCTGTCTGCTATTAGGAGCCATATATATACCACCAAGTGCAATTATATTTTAGAGCATGATTAAGGGGCATGACCTTAAAAAAATTTTTTTTAATGTTTGTTCGAGACAAAGTGCGAGGGGGGAGGGGCAGAGAGAGAGGGAGACCCAGAATCCCAGGATCCAGGCTCTGAGCTGGCAGCACAGAGCTCATTGTGGAGCTCAAACCCACCAACCGTGAGATCATGACCTGAGCCTAAGTCAGACACTCAACGGACTGAGCCCCCCAGACGCCCCAAGGTGCATGACCTTTTAAAAAATGTAGTCTATTTCCTAGAAAGAAGAACGCTTGCTTTAAGCTCTAAGTAAGTTAAGAGTTTATCACATTGTCATGGATAGAGCCCCTCCTGATGCAGGATTATTTTTTTTTTACGTCAATTTGGGATTTATTATCTCCCCACTTGGAAAAACAAAGAGGTAGACACAAAATAAAAAGCATTAGGCAAAAATTTATTAGAATATAAGATTAGAAAGTAAGAATAGTACTAAAGCTCTCTTTACAGAGAGGGCATTTGAAAGTGAATGCCCCTGACTATGGGCAAAGGACTTACTTTATTTAATAGGGTTTTGGTCCATTTTCTGCTCCCCCCACACCCAACTTTTTTTTCCTTTGTTGGCCTGATAACTGTAGGTGCTCAGTTTTTCATTTCTGTGGGGAAAATGGGGGGGACGCGAGGTACTGTTTGTTACATTCTTAAGAAAAACTTTTAAGTCTGAGGGAGTTATTCTCATGGTCAGATGTTCCCAGCACTGTTTTAAAATATGTGTTTTTTCCTGCATTCAGGGACCTCAAGTCCTAACCTTTTATTCTCTACCTATTTAACCCTATCTTTCCCAATCATACCGGGTCACAGGACAGGGAAACTGTAGAGGAGAGTTGCTCTAGGTGAGGGCTCAGAGAGCCAGGAATCATTCAGCATGAGGACTCTGAGGGTCCAGGGTGGGGTGGCCTATATAGGAAATGAAAGGCAGATGAAGCTCTCCTTCTGCTCACCATCCAGCGATCGTTTATCCTGAAGCTTCTCTGTTTTCTCACCCTCCCACCCTGGCCTTTCTCTTCATGGCCCTCACAAAAATGAAGCCCTGTTCCTAGGGGAAAGCCATTATCTACCGATGGACCAGGTATCTCCGATTCTTCAAGAGCTTGGGCATGACGTGATCTCACTTCAACAGAATGGACTTTCATTCACATTAGGTATCCTATATTTCTATTCTGTGGACTAGTTCTGTCCAATAGAAATATAACGTGAGCTGTATGCAAGCCCCGTGATGGGATTATATTCCAGAAGACACATGAAAAGTAAAAACAGATCAAACTTATTTTAATAATAATACATTTTATTGAACCTAATATATCCAAAATATCATTTCAACATGTACACAATATACAAATTATTAATGAGATATTGCACATTTGTTTCTATTAAGTCTTTGAAATCTGGTGTGTATTTCACAATTCACACTAGCCACATTTCAAGTGTTCAGTAGCCACATGTAGCTAATGGCTGCCATATTGGACAGTCGTGTTTGGACCTTCCTACCATAGGTGATAAACCTTGCGTGTGTTAAATGTTCAGCAAAACTTCATTTTAGTCCTAATGAGTTATTATAATGAAAAATGATATGTGCGTGGTATCCGTGTTTGTTTCAAGGTCCATCTTAAACCATAACTCTGGCATTAGAAAGTTTGAAACATTGTTTCACTCTCCTCATGTTCTCTGCATCCCTCCATCTCACGTTCTCTTTCCCTTCTGCCTTCAACCCATTCATGCAAACCCTTCACACACATTTCCAGATCAATTTGATAAAATGCTGCTTATGCTGCATGAAAACTTGTGTATAATTTGTGAAGATTGGATCAAGATGATTTTTCTTTTTTTTCCTCTTTTTTAGAGTAGGCTGCATGCCTAACATGGAGCCCAATGTGGGGCTTGAACTCAAGACCCTAAGATCAAGACCTGAGCTGACATCAAGAGCTGGATGCTTAACCAACTGAGCCACCCAGGAAACCCATCACGATGATTTTTTTCCGATTGATAACAATTCCAGGTAAAGAAAACACCAAAATTGCATGAGAAACTTATCAAGCAACTAACACAAGAAAAATTCCCGTAACTAAAATTCATAGATCTTCATACTGAAAGGTCCCACCTAGCACTCAACACAAAGAATAAAAAAATGACCTACACCAGGGGAAATCATGGTGAAATTTCAGAATAGCAGTGATTAATAAAAAGCAATCTAAATGTTTTGGGGTGTTGGGTGGCTCAGTCAGTTAAGCATTCATTTCTTGATTTCAGTTCATGTCATGATCTCATGTTCCCACATGATCCCACGGAGAAGGTTTGAGGCCCGCATGGGGCTCTGCACTGACCATCTAGAGCCTGCTTAGGATTCTCTCTCCTTCTCTCTCTCTGCCCCTCCCTGACTCACTTGTGCTCTCTCTCCAAAAATAAATATAAACTTAAAAAAAAATCTATTTTAAAAGCAACCTAAAGGTTTTGATATACTGCATTGATGAATAGGACTCGGAATGGCATCGAACTTTTTAGCATTGACATTGCAGCAGTGGATGTAGAAAACCCAACAAGACTTGACAGTAAAATAGTCTCAAAGGTTTTCCTTTTCATAAACCACTTCTTAAGTTATTACAGAGTTTAGTCCCAGCAGAACAATGGGCTAACCAAGAAAGGGGAAGACAAAGGGTCAGGAAATAGAATTGGCAAAACTGGAGAGTGTTAAGAATTGTCCTAAGATATCAGCTGTGCACTTGGCCTGGAGAGCAGTTGGTCCAGTCTGAATTGAGGGAAGAATCTGGGAAGAACATCTCTGGGGAAAAAAAATTAGTCAATAAGTTGACCTTATTGAAAATCGTATTGAGAGAATATTGGAGGGAGCTGAGAGACTGGCCAAGAGGTACAGAAACAAAATGAAACAAAACAAAACAAACAAACCTAAACAAATGAAAAAAGAAGGCGATATTAAAGCCTAAGGGGGGAAAAAGTGCACAAATGGAAACCAAATAATAATACACTGTTTCACTGAAAAATAAACAGTTTTTACGTAGTTACAATAATGCAAATTCAGATGTTTAAATGTTTATGTAACTTAATATATTGTGACATAACTAATTGGGAAGATGCTTTTCGAATTTGAAGAGCTGTGACATATTCCTGGGAATCTAGAAGGCCATGTACATATTCAGGGCCGTGCACATGCTGAAGAAGGACACAAGAAGGCCCTAACTGCTCACATTTGGCTAACCTTGAACCTCTGCACAAGCAGGAAGTGAAGGCTAAGGCATTGTCCTAAACCATCTGCCAGAATATTGGAAGTGTGCTCAGCATACACACCTTGACAAAGGCTGGGGCACTTTTTGTCCAAGGCATTTAAGGAAATCTCTTCCTAACCATTAGATGCCCACTAAGCTAACTGATCAAACTTTCCTAGACAAATATGACAAGAAAAATACATTTTCAGGAAAGTCACTAAATAAGCAGCGGCAACAGCAGTGAACAGCAGCAATAATAAACCAGGGATGATGGAAATCTCACTTCCAGAGCTGCCACAATATACTATCCAAAATGTCCAGTGTTCAACCGCAAATTATGAGACATGCAAAGGAAAGTATATCGACAGAAAGTGGTCAATAAAAACTGTCCTTGCGGACATGCAGGTGGTGGCTTTACTAGAAGACTTTAAGTCAGTGATTACAAATACATTCAAAGAACTAATGGCAGTTGTGTCTAAAGAACTAAATGTCTGAGAACAATGAGAATGACTACTAGTAGGTCTGAGGCTTCTTTTGAGGGTAAGGAAATGTTCTAAAATTGATTGTGCTATTGTCTGCACAACTCTGCAGATATACTAAAACCCACTAACTTGTATACTTTTAAAGAATTAACTTAGGATATGTGGATTATAACTCAATTAAGATGTTATTAAAAAGAAAATGAAAAATTCTGAGAAATAGAGAAATAATTAAAATTGGGTATCTTAACATTTCTTTTACTCTAGTTGTGTCATATATTTAATTTGTTTTCCTCTTCTGTTTCAGACTTTAAAAAGAGGGAGAAAAACTAACAAATTGTCAGTTGGTCTCCTACTGAAGACTATAAGCAGGAATTCAAGAGGAAAATTTTGATTTCCTTTTAAAGGAAGCTTTGCTTGGGAGGTAGTAAGGGTTTTTTTTTCCTCCTAAACAAAAGTAAAGCAATTATTTTTTGAGAAATATGAATGAATGAATGAATGAATGAATGGGCAATATTTCAGTCATCCCTGAGCCAGTCATTTCATATAGTCTTAGGGATATAGTACTCTGGCAAACATTCCCAGCCTGTTCAGCTTCCAAGCCTGAATGAGTAGATATTACCCTTAGAAATTGGGGGGAATCTCACGTTATGAAAGTCCTCTGCTTTTCTCCTTGCCTTCAATCTCTCCAGCTTAGGGACAGTGATGGGCAACTCACCGTTTCATTGTTGGATACCAAGTCAGTCACTCCACTTCTTTCTCTTCCTTCCTCTTCTCATAAATTTTTTGATGATAGGGTCACTTATAAAGATTGATTTTTACAGAACTTGAACCTGGCTATTTAAGGCTCATCGTCAGCCTTGCAGAGAGTAAGTCATGAAGCTGGCTGTCAGAAATTCCACTCATTTGAAACTCAAAATGATGGGCAACTACTCATCTTAAGCATGAAATCATAGAGAGGAGAATCACACTGACTGTGTTAAATGCCATGTCCGTGCTCCTCCCTCATTTCTGCTAAAAGATGCTACTCACCAGTCAAGGCATTTCTTAAATACTGCCTCGTCCATAAAATCTGTTTTATTTACCTCACTTCTTCCTCTAAGCTTCTTTATACCGCTAACCTAGCACTTACTTTTGTGCTTTATCTTTTTCATTAAAAAGATTTATTGGGGGCTTATTATGTGTCAGGCAATGTAGGGGTTAGAGACAGAGCAGAGAATGAAAGCTGTTGGAAAAACAAACAAAAAAACCCCCAAGTCTTCCTTCTGTTGTCCCCTCCTCCAACTAGATTTAGCAGGGAACATACACTTTTAGAGTGCGACCTACAGGGCCTTAACACTGTTTCTGCAAGTCTTTTCTCTCTCATATTAAGTTAACGTTTATATTTTCTCTTTTTTTTTTTTTTTTTGAGTTTTTAAAATTTATTTTGAGGTAGTAAGAGAGAGAGATACCACAAGCAGGAGCGGGGCAGAGAGAGAGGGAGAGAGAGTGCAGTGCCTTATGTGGGGTTTGAGCTCATGAACCATGAGATCATGACTTGAGCTGAAATCCAGAGCTGGACACTTCACTGGCTGAGCCGCCCAGGTGCCCCTATTTTCGTGTGCTAATTTCCAAAAATGTGTACCACAGGGGTGCCTAGGTGGCTCAGTCAGTTAAGCGTTAGACTTCTTAGACTTCGGCTCAGGTCATGATCTCACAGTTTGTGAGTTTGAGCCCCGCATCAGACTCTGTGCTGACAGCTCAGAGCCTGGAGCCTACTTTGTATTCTGTCTCCCTCTCTGTCCCTCACCCACTCATGCTCTGTTTCTTTCTCTCCTTCAAAATTAAATAAACATTAAGAAAAAAATTTTTGAAAAATGTATACCACATGTCTTGGATTTCTCAAAACCATTCCATGTGTTACTTAAACGGTTTTCTTTTTTAATTTAGGCTCCATCCCAAATGTGGGGCTTGAACTCACAACGCTGAGATCCAGGGTTGCATGCTCTACCGACTGGGCCAGCCAGGTACCCCCTTTAAACACTTATTTTAAATGCTTAATTTTTAAAGTGTATCCCCACTAGGGTATATGAAATCTCTGCACTAACTGCTAAGCTGATCAGGTTGTTCGCACACTTTCATAATGCCTAACTCTTTCTTTTGAAACACTTAACACACTGGTAATTTTTTCCTTGTAATGATTTGCTCAATGTCTGCTCTCCCTGTCAAACTGTAAGCTCCATGAGAGCAAAGATCATATTTTCCTTGCACACTACGAGATCCACAGAACCTATCATGGTGTATAGCACACAGTAGGCAGAAAGTAAACTTTAATTACACCACCGAAAGATCAAGATTTATAAAAAGTACTAGGCCAAATTAGAATTTACATTTTCCTTGACTAGTTTTTTATAGTTATTGAAACCTTTGATATCATCCCAGATATAATTGGGAGAATTATCTTGATTTGATGGTTGGATTCAAGAAACCTTCTTGGACTATTCTCTCTCTGTCTTAAAGCAGTTGTTTGCCTGCACCGCCACGCCCCCAATCCAATCAGAACCCCCTCATCAAACTTACTATAACCTAAACCGACTGCCCATTTGGCACATTTTCTCCTCATAATCTTTTGTCCTTTTGGAAGAAGCCCGCTCTGCTCATCACACTGCTGAAGTGACAAAACATATTCCTCTCTCTTGTCCCCAGTAAGTGTCAGTAATTATCCTCATGGAAAGAATTTTCTTCATTGAAACAGAACTTTTAACAACTTTTGTCATTCCAGCAGTAGTTTATTCCATCTTCTTTTCCCTGAACCAATTTTATTATTAAAAAAAATTCTTAATGTGTATTTATTTTTGAGAGAGAGAGCGAGAGAGAGAGGAGACAGAGTGTGAGTGGGGAAGGGTCAGAGAGAGGGAGACACAGAATCCAAAACAGGCTCAAGGCTCTGTGCTGTCAGCACAGAGCCTGGCATGGAACTCAAACTCATGAACCATGAGATCATGACCTGAGCCGAAGTCAGATGCTTAACCGACTGAGCCACCCAGGCAACCCCAATTTTATATTTTTTAAATGTTTGTTAATTAATTAATTAATTAATATTTAGAATGCAAGCTGAGGAGGGTCACAGAGAGAGAGAGAGAGAGAGAGAGAGAGAGAATCCCAACCAGACTCTGTGCCTGACACAGAGCTCAATCTCATGAGCCACAAGATCATGACCTGAGCCAAAATCAAGAGTTGGATGCTTAACCAACTGAGCCACCCAGGTATCTGTCCAGAACCAATTTTAAAAATAGTTGATCCATTTAAATATACATGAACGGTGGTATACCCTGTGTCCTTATGTTAGGATAAATGTGTATTTGCCTTCTCTCTCTCTCAGGCAGGCACTTCTGAACCCTAGCTGCATATTAGAATTACCTGAGGAACTTTGAACAAATGTTTGGGGTTCACTTTCAGAGAGTCTTATGTAAATTATTTATGGTGAAGTCCAGGCATAGATATGTTTGTAACACTCCCCAGGAACTGTAGCACACAGTGAGGGTAGAGACCTTGCCCCTGGAGCCATGTTTCTGTGTCCCCCTTCACCACTCTCCAGAGGTTCTCTCTAAGTGTTGGGCCTTCACTTTAGCACAAGGAGATCGTGCAGCTGATTGCCGATCTTCAGTTCCTAGGTCAAGTGCCTAAGTCCTGGGCAGGAGTAGTTGGAATCTCATTTTTCACCCCATATTCCGGATCCCTAATCATCAGTACAGATGTCAAATGCTGTATAAACCATAGCAAATGTTTAACCATTATTAAAAGAAATGTAAATGAATCCCCAATAAAACAAAGTCCTCAAGTAAAAGCTGACACAGGACATTAATCTTCAGCAGGGTTCTTAGGATCTGTGTCATGGAAGAGGCCCTTAGAGGTAGGTAAAAGTACAGAATCCTCATTCACTGGCCCTTAAGTGGGAACCCCAAGCAAGAGTGACCTTTTTGAAGGATTTATTGCCAGTGGAGTGTGAAGACATCCATTGGTCCAATAGTTGCAAGCAAGAAACCAGCAGATGTCACAGCTTTTACAGTGGTTTCTCCAATGGAAAATGCTGTTTTTTCACTTGTGTTCATGAGATCCTGTCGTCGAGATGCTTACAGCTGTGGGAAAACAAGTCCTACACACATGTACATTCAAGAGCAAAGTTTGCATATAATTAAAGGTCTTACAGAATGTCATGGATGAGCTGCAGGATTCAGCCAGTGGAGAGAGATCAGAGACACCAGCCATAGCTGGTAACATGACCCACAGCAGGAAGAGCACCAAAAGGTGGGTAGGATTTCAATGAGGGGAAGAAAGGAAGAGGAAAGAAAGCAGGAACGTTCTAAGCATCAGAAAGAATTGTAGCAAAGAAAAAAAAACACAGAAATGCCATGGTAGATTTGGAGGTCATGAAAGGACGAATATCTGATGCAGAAAGTTCTCAAGAGAGAGCAATAGAACAGGTTGCTGCCGAAAGTGCTTTCTGGGTATTCACTTCTGGTGCCAAGATTCTTTCGTGTGTTTCAAGATTAATGCCGTTCATGAATATTAAATATCTCTCACTTCTTTTTTCTTTTTTTGCAGGAACTCATTTACAGACCTTTTAAAGGTCATGAAGCTACATGCAACTCAGTGTGGTCATTTGTTAGGAAGGACAAATATTATGGGCCCCTTAAAGAATGAGAGTTTTGACCTAGTGGGGGTCGAGGCCATAAGATCATTACACTTTCCTGGTTGCCGAAAAACTCGGAAGGCTGTCTGTGACCATCTTTACTAGCACATTTGGAATTATGAATTTTGGGCTGTCTGAGCCTGTGTCTCACGTGTTTCAGCATCCCACTCCTCCCTAACAGATCACATGGATTTCTGGGCCTGGCGAAGAACTCTCTGAGGTTCTACATTTCGACCTTGAGCAAATGGTATATATTCATGCCCAGTTTGATGACACTATCAGGGAACATTTCCCAGAAAGCTCTAGGCCAGAGCTGTTTCATCTTCAACTGAAAGCAGAGCTGTGGTTTGTTAGTTTTGACTTTGCCTTTGACTTTGCCCAGCCCCTATGTCCCAATGCTGCGTATATTGGACATTTAGTGGCCAAACCTGATGAACCAATACCTCAGGTAAGTAAAACCTTTGTGCCCCCATTGAATGTAAGGAATCACCCTCATGATGGTGTCATTAGTGCACAGATGGCAATTGCTCAGACAAGGGGTAAATCTAGGATTTGGTTTCGTTTTGTTTTTTAACATGTTTTTAAATATTTATTTTTGAGAGAGAGAGAGAGACAGAGCATGAGTGGGGGAAGGAGCAGAGAGAGAGAGAGACAGACAGAATCCAAACCAGGTTCCAGGTTTCGAGGTGTCAGCACAGAGCCCGATGCAGGGCTTGAACTCACAAAGCATGAGATCATGACCTGAACTGAAGTCAGATGCCTAATTGACTGAGCCACCCAGATACCCCTATATTTCAGTTTTCAATTGTATTTGATATTATATAGAAATACAGTTGACTTTTATATATCATCCTGGAGTCCTGCAATTTTAATAAATTCACTCATTAGACTCTGTTGGTTTGTTTTGTAGCTCCCATAAGATTTTCTATATAGATAATGATGTCTCATACAACTAACACATTTTCTTTCCGATCATTATTTCTTTTACTCATTTTTCTTGTGTTATTGTCCTGGCTAGAGTTTAAACCATGATGTTGAATAAAAGTAGTGAGAGCTGACATCTCTCGTTTGTTCCTGTCTTAGGTGGAAAGAGCTCAATATTTTACCATTAAGTATAATTACAGATCAAGCTATTTTTCAACATATGCCTTTTATCATATTGAAGAAATTACTTTCTATTCCTAGCCGTGTGGAGAGTTTCTATAATAAAAGCATGTTGAATTTCGTTGAAGATTTGTTCTTCATTCATTGAGGAGATCATGCGATACTTCCTTTTTACTCTATTATTATGGTGAATTATGATGATTAGTTTTTGACCATTAAATTGACCATGTATCCATGGATAAAAGAATTGGTTATGATGTATTAAGTTTTCTATATATTGCTTGATTCTATTTTAAAATATTTTAGAGACCTCATAAAACTGTGTCATGTGGATTTCTGGGGCTGAGTGAAGAACTGTCTAATGTTCACTTTATTGTATTTAATGAGATTATGCTTCTAGAGGTGTCTTTTTAGAAATCTTTTGATTCTGAATTCAATTTTCATAAAAACATTGAAATTTAAATTAGCTATTTGAAGTTATTTAAAATTTCTAATTCTTCTAGTGTCAGTTTTGATAAGTTGTGGATTTTTAATTTTTTTTTTAAGTTTATTTATTTTTGAGAGAGAGAAACTTACAGAGCGTGAGCAGAGGAGGGGCAGAGAGAGGGAGACACAGGATCTGAGGCAGGTGCCAGGCTTGGAGCTGTCAGCACAGAGCCTGATGTGGGGCTCGAACCCATAAAGTGTGGAATCATGACCTAAGGGGCCAAAGTTGGATGATTAACCAACTGAACCTTCCCTCACCTTTGGAGATGTGTCACGTAGGAAATTGCTGCAGCTCAGGTCAAAGAGGTATTTTCCTGCTTTCTCCTCTAGGATTTTGATGGTTTCCTGGCTCACATTCAGGTCCTTCATCCATTTTGAGTTTATTTTTGTGAGTGGTGAAAGAAAGTGGTCTAGTCTCATTCTTCTGCATGTCGATGTACAGTTCTCCCAGCACCATTTGTTACAGAGGCTGTCTTTTTTCCATTGGATACTCTTTCTTGCTTTGTCAAAAATTAGTTGGCCATATGCTTGTGGGTCCATTTCTGGGTTCTCTATTCTATTCCATTGGTCTATGTATCTGTTCTTGTGCTAATACCATGCTGTCTTGGTTATTACCGCTTTGTAGTAGAGGTTAAAGTCTGGGATTGTGATGCCTCCTGCTTTGGTTTTCTTCTTCAATATTACTTTGGCTATTCGGGGTCTTTTGTGGTTCCATATAAATTTTAGGATTGTTTGTTCTAGCTTTGAGAAGAATGCTGGTGCAATTTTGATTGGGATTGCATTGAATGTGTAGATTGCTTTGGGTAGTATTGCTATTTTAACGATATTTATTCTTCCAATCCATGAGCATGGGATGTTTTTCTATTTCCTTGTGTCTTCCTCAATTTCTTTCGTAACTTTTTTATAGTTTTCAGTGTTTTTTACATCTTTGTTTTTTACATCTTTGGTTAGGTTTATTCCTAGGTATTTTATGGTTTTTGGTGCAATTGTGAATGGGATTCACTTCTTTATTTCTCTTTCTATTGCTTCATTGTTCGTGTAAAGGAATGCAACCGATTTCTGTACATTGATTTTGTATCCTGCAACTTTGCCAAATTCATGGATCAGTTCCAGTAGGCTTTTGGTGGATTTTGTTGGGTTTTCCATGTAAAGTATCATGTCATCTGTGAAAAGTGAAAGTTTGGCTTCATCCTTGCCTATCCTGATGCCTTTCATTTTGCTTTGTTGCCTGATTGCTGATGCTAGGACCTCCAACACTATGTTAGATAGCAGTGGTGAGAGTCGGCATCCCTGTCGTGTTCCTGATCTCAGGGGGAAGGCTCTCAGTTTTTCTCCATTGAAGATGATATTAGCGGTGGGCTTTTCATAAATAGCTTTTATGATGCCTAAGTATGTTCCTTCTATCCCGACTTTCTCGAGAGTTTTTATTAAGAAGGGATGCTGTATTTTGTCAAATGCTTTCTCCGCATCTATTGACAGGATCATATGGTTCTTATCTTTTCTTTTGTTAATGTGATGTATCACGTTGATTGATTTGCAAATGTTGAACCATCCCTGCAACCCAGGGATGAATCCTACTTGATCATGGTGAATAATTCTTTTTATATGCTGTTGGATTCTATTTGTTAATATCTTGTTAAGAATTTTTGCATCCATATTCATCAAGGATATTGGCCTGTAGTTCTCTTTTTTTGCTGGGTCTCTATCTGGTTTGGGAATCAAAGTGATGCTGGCTTCATAGAATGAGTCCAGGAGTTTTCCTTCTGTTTCAATTTTTTGGAACAGCTTGAGGAGGAAAGGTATTAACTCTGTTTTAAATGTCTGGTAAAATCCCCCAGGGAAGCCATCTGGTCCTGGACTTTTATTTGTTGGGAGATTTTTGATAACTGATTCAATTTCTTCACTAGTTACGGGTCTATTCAGGTTTTCTATTTCTTCCCGTTTGGTTGCGTGTGGGTGTTTAGGAATTTGTCTGTTTCTTCCAGTTATTCAATTTGATGGGATATAGTTTTTCATAATATTCTCTGATGATTGCTTATATTTCTGAGGGACTGGTTGTAACCACTCCATTTTCATTCGTGATTTTATCGATTTGGGTTCTCTCTCTTTTCTTTTTGAGGACCCTGGCTAGGGGTTTATCAATTTAGTTTATTTTTTCAAAGAACCAGCTCTTGGTTTCATTGATCTGCTCCACTACTTTTTCTGTTTCCATATGATTAATTTGTGCCCTGATCTTTGTTATTTCTCTCTTTCTGCTGGGTTTGGGTTGTCTTAGTTGTTCTGCTTCTAGTTCCTTTAGGAGTGCTGTTAGAATTTGTGTTAGTGATTTTTCTTGTTTCTTGAGAAGGGCCTGGATTGCAATATATTTCCCTCTCAGGACTGCCTTTGCCACATCCCAAAGCATTTGGATTGTTGTATTTTCATTTTCATTTGTTTCCATGTATTTTTTAATTTCTTCTCTGATTGCTTGGTTAAGCCATTTGTCTTTTAGTAGGTTGTTCTTTAGCCTCCATGTCTGTGGGGATTTCCCAGACTTTTCCTGATTTCAAGTTTCAAAGCATTGTGGTCTGAAAGTGTGCATGGTATCTTCTCAAATTTTTTATATTTATTCAGCGCTTCCTTGTGCCCCAAAATATGGTCTGTCTTGGAAAATGTACTGTGTGCATTTGAGAAGAATGTAAATTCCTTTGCTTCTGGATGAAGGGCCCTGAAGATATCTATCATGCCCATCTGTTCCAATGTGTCATTCAGGGCCATTGTTTCTATGGTGATTCTCTGTTTAGTGGATCTGTCCAGAGCTGTGAGTGGGGTATTAAGGTCCCCTGCAATTAGCACATTTTTATCGATAAGATCACTTACGTTTGTAATTAGGTTCTTTACAAATTTGGGTGCCCCAGAATTTGGTAGATATTTATAATTGTTAGCTTTTCCTGCTGGATAGTCCCTGCGATTATTATATAATGCCATTCTTCATCTCTTATTACATCTTTTACTTTAAAGTCCAGTTTGTCCTATATAAGTGTGGCTACTCCGGTTTTCTTCTGACTTTCCATAGCATGGTAGATAGTTCTCCATCCCCTCACTTTCAATCTGAAGGTGTCCTCAAGTCTAAAAGGGGTCTCTTGAAGGTAGCAGATAGATGGGTCTTGTTTTTAATCCATTCTGTACCCTGTGTCTTTTAATTGGAGCATTTAGTCCGTTTACATTCAGCGTTAATATTGAAAAGTATAGGTTTAGAGTCACTGTGTTATCTGAAGGTTTCATGCTTGTAAGGATGTCTCTGGTACTCTGTGTTTCTTCAGCCTTTCCTTCATAGAGTCCCCCCCACGATCTCTTGTAAGATTGGTTTATTTGTGATGTATTTCTTCAGTTTTTGTTTGTTTTGGGAAGACCTTTTATCTCTCCATCCATTCTGAATGACAGGCTGGCTGGGTAAAGGATTCTTGGCTGCATATCCTTCCTGTTCATCACATTGAAGATTTCCTGCCATTCCTTTCTGGCTTGCCAAGTTTCTGTAGATAAGTCTGCTACTACCCTAATGTAGCTGCCTTTGTATGTCAAGGCCCGTTTATCCCTAGCTGCTTTCAGAATTTTCTCTTTGTCTTTATATTTTTCCAGCTTCACTACGTGTCATGCTGAGGGCCTATTCGGGTTACATCTGAGGGGAGTTCTCTGTGCCTCTTGGATTTCAATGCCAATTTCCTTCTTTATGTTGGGGAAGTTCTCAGTGATGATTGTTCAAGTACCCCTTTGACTCCTTTCTTTCTCTCTTCTTCCTCTGGAATTCCTATAATACGGATATTATTCCGTTTGCTTGCATCGCTCAGCTTTTGACTTCTCCTTTCCTGTTCCTGAATCAGTTTCTCTCTCTTTTTCTCTGCTTCCTCTTTTTCCATAATTTTATCTCCTAATTCATCTATTCTCTCTTGTGCCTCTTCAGTCCGTGCTGTGGCCACCTCCAATTTGTTTCGCACCTCATTTAAAGCATTTTTTAATTCCCCCTGACCATTTTTTAGGACCTTGATCTCTGCTGCGAGGGTCCCCCTGCTTTCTTCTATGCTTTTTTCAAGCCCAGCGAGTACTTTTATGTTTATCATTCTATATTCTTTTTCTGTTAAGTTGCTTATGTCTGCTTTCATCATTTCTTGCACTGTCACTATTTCCTGTACATTCTTTTGAGGGGAGTTCTTCTGTTTCGTCATTTTGGCTAGGTGTGTATTGGTTTATTTCCTAGTTCTCCCTGGAAAGGAAAAGGGTCAGACCGACAAACAGGAAACACAAACTCACAACAGTACCGACCAATAATACAGACAAATAAATCACAACCTAAAAAAGATTAACGAACGACGCTCAGGAGGCATGCGACCTGACGTACCATCTGTACGTTAAGGATAGGGTGTGCGCTTTGCTGATGGCAGAGCATACATACAAAGAGTAGTGACAGGTGTGGGGAGAAGAAGAAATTGAACTTTGACCAGGTAGAGAGATTAGAAGACTTGATCCAGCAAGAGAGAAATCAGAATAAGGAAGGATGTGAGGAAAGAGAAATGAAGTTAGATGTTGCCTAGATGCACTATGTGGCCTGACTGTTCCATAGAGAGAGATAGGAAATTAAAGAGGAGCTGTAGAACATGCATTGAGAGAGTGGGCTAAATGTCTGTTTAAGCAAGCCAAAACCCCCAGGTGACTGGTTTAGAGGTGGGGAGAGATAGGAAGGAGAAGAGGGAGAATATATCTAAAACAGAAGAATTGACCTAGAATTAATCCAGGCAATGCTGCAGTATTCATGTCTCCGTGGCTGTTACTCCTGCAGAAAGGCATCTCTTGCATGAGGAGGGCTGTGGCCTGGTGTAGGCGGGTCCCACCTCCACTGCTTAGGGGATGGAGTCCTAGGGTTTGGCTTTGTGGGAATGCATGACCACAATGGTGCCCTCCCAACCCCCTCTTCACAGACCCAGAGTCTCAAATCACCCCTCTATTTCCATCATCAATTCTGTCCGGGTTGCAGGTGTGGTGCAATTTGCTGGGCAGTCGTGTGCCCCATGCTCATCTGAGTTCCTTTAACTCACACCGACTGCCACGCCTTATGTAAATTCAGTCTCTGCCTCAGCACCAGCTCAACCACAATGGCATCCCCCCAGCCTCTTCTTCACGGACCTGAGTCTCAAAACACTTCTCTGTTTCTGTCCTCGTTTCTGCCCAGGTTGCAGGTGCAGTGCGATTTGCTGGGCGGTTACACGCCCCTTTCACGCCCAGTTTTCTCCCACATAAATTGTGTCCCTGACTCAGCACCAATCCAGTGATGGCTCAGCACCTTTCCATGTCATGGACTGGCTCCGGAGTGAAGGGAGCTCCTCCAGCTCCACCGTGAGCAAGGGACCTTCTCTCCAAAAGTCTCGTGGTTAGGGACTGGATGATAAGCTCCTCTCCACCCCGGTCTGAGGTACTTTCCCACTGCTCTTTCTCTTCCCCTTGTCTTTCAGCGGAAGGGGCCTGGGACCGGGGCCCACTCTCGGCAGTCCGCACCCCCACGGTTCTCTTTCTTTCTCCTAAATTGCACTTACTCAGTCTCCCAGGATTTTCCGGATTTCACGTTCTCTTCCCTGGAGCCTCCAACTCCTCTTCCTGCAGATCTCTGGGATTGAAAGTCCCTTGGTTTCAGTCCTTCTTAGTTTGAAAGACACCGGAGAGCAGCGGGTCTTCCTACTCCTCCACCATGTTCGAGATGCTTCTTAAAAATACAGATTCTAAGCCCCACCCAAGACCTACTGGATCAGAATCTCCAGGTATGAATCCTGATAATTTGCATTTTCAACAACACCCAATCTGCATTTATACAGACTAAGTATTTGGGTTTATAAGTTTGACTGTGAGGCAAACTTATGACCACTATTTTTTTATTCTTTTCCTCCATAGTCTGTGTGGAATCTCAAAGTGAATGAGCAAAGCTGAAAAGAAAATATTATTAGAAAATCACAAAGAAACGAATATGTATTTACAGTACTAGTGTATTTATTAAAAAAAAATCCACGTATCAGTGGACCTGTGCAGTTCAAACCCATCTGTTCAAGAGTAGATTATGTATATTCAGTCTAAAGACAAAAAGAACTGCAAACAAAACTTGTCTACTGAGTAGGTTTTTCACAGTTGTGTGGGGTAGTGTATGTAACCTCACTTTCAGCAAATGTATTGATGTAAATGTATTGATGTCATTTCTTACATTAGGAAAAGACAATTGCAAATGTGGAAAGAGGAAGATTAGAACAACCCCTGTGATGTATTGAATTGAGATATCAGTATGAATTCATAATTTTTATAACTAGTAGACATAACTACAACATCTATAGGCAGTGAAATAAAAATAGGATCTTGATATCTACAGCTATAGCCATATATTTCCTAGTTCTGTCCACTGAAAGCATTATAAACGGTGGTGCTTCATTAGCAATGAGCACACCTAGCAACCATATATATATTTTTTGGTCTAGTAGATCATAAACTCCTTGAGGTAGGGACTGATTAAGGGCAACTTTACCTTTCAGCATTAAACTGGATTCTGTGCACACAGGAATTTTCTTAAAATTAAACCATTTAAGGCACCCAGCTGGTAAATTTCAGGGTCAGGTTATAATTTGAAGGGGACCTAAAGAGACGAGAAGTTGGCCGACGGCCAGACGACCCTCGACAGATCTTGCACACAAGAATGTTGGGACATGCAGAACAGCACAGTGTTCTGTATGAATGGCCTGAGGCTTCCTGTTTGTCTAACCAGAAAGTCCCGAGTTAATAACTGTTTGGTTTTTCCAGTTGTTTAGTCCTGAGTAATGGATGTCACAAAATAATTATCCTGTTGCTGTGCTTTGATCATTATAGTTAAACGTTAAAAGCAAATGGTTATTTTCTTGAAACTAGCTTCGAAACTAGCTCCGTTTACCAGCTCTGCTTAAAGGTCTCCAATTGTACAAATAACACAAAAACATCATTATTATTGATTAATATAAAGATCATATTATTTGTGATTCTAATAAAAAGACTGCCTTCACTGAAGCAAGGTACTCAAGATACACTGATATCTGAGTCCTCTGTCTCTTAATCTCACACTCTCCACACCCGGACCTGAAGTGAACAAGAGCTCGTTCAACTGGAGCCCGAACAGGGACCGGGTGTTGGCATAACTGCGGAGTCGGCAAAGGGTACAGAACCGAAAGGGACTTTCATCACTCAAAGGTAAGTGAAATTTCGGGGACTGGGACAGAGTGAAGATGGGAAATTCCCCATCCGCTGAGGCTCAATATATTCAGTGCTTAAAGATCTCCTCAAGGGTTCCAGAGTGGGGGTTCAGTCTTCAACCTATGAACATTTATTTAAGCTTATAAAAAAACGTTGTTACTGGTTTCATCCAGAGGGACGAATGTTACTGGATTTAAAAAATATGGAAACAAGTGGAATGGCCGTTGTTTGCAATGTGCCCACCAGCAAGGGGAAAAATCCCTGTAACTGTTTGGTCCTTATGCTCTTTGATAGCTGCAGCTTTACAACCCTTGCAGTCTGACAGTGAAGATTCGATACGGCAGGTCCTCACCCAATTAAAAATGGATGTAGCCAAATTATATAAGGACCCTGTCTCTGAATCAGAAGAAGAGCTTTTTGCTCAACTGATTCCAAAATCTCTCAGGGATGAAACCATACAAAACAATGAAACTAGGGAGCCTCCAGCACATTCGATAAATGATTCTTCCAGTTCCTTAGAAACAGAGGGACCAATCGTAATAACAAAAAATCATTATAAGAAACTGTTACAGAAACTGTGACAAGTAAGCTTAGAGATAAATAATAAAGAAGAGATATTACAGGAAATAACTAAACCCCCAGTAACTTCTATTGAACCCTCTGCTTCTCTTCCTTCTCTTTCCTGACACACTGCCTTTTATGGTCAGTCTGAACTTACTGCCTGCTGCCCTTGGCAGGACGATCCGTCTTTGACATGCTTCCCCGTTCGTATTGAACCTTTTGGCCCTGGAGTCAATGACAACTTTCCGGAAGGGGGGTGACCTGTACGCATGTCCCTATTCCTTTTAAAACTATAAAAGACTTAAAACAATCTATAGTAATTTATGGCATGTATTCCACTTTTGTAAGAGGAATTTTACAAGAGCTATCCACAAGTGAGCAACTCATACCTTATGATTGGGATGCTTTGGCTCGGACAGTCCTTGAACCTGAAGCTTATTTACAATTTAAAACTTGGTGGCAAGATGAAGCCCTAATGATGGCTAGAAAAAAATCAATCCAGACAGCTGCCAAACCCAATCTCGGTCGACCAACTGATGGGTTCAGGGAATTGGCTTCAATTGGAAAAACCGAAAGGCTATTAACTCAGGACTTTCTGGTTAGACAAACAGGAAGCCTCGGGCCATTCATACAGAACACTGTGCTGTTCTGCATGTCCCAACATTCTTATATGCAAGATCTGTTGAGGGTTGTCTGGCCATCAGCCAACTCCTTGTCTCTTTAGGTCCCTTTCAATAATTGCCTGACATAAGCCTTCTCAGTTCAACCTAAGCAGATGAGACCCTGCCATCTAAAGTTGCCACTGCCCCTCTGTCTCTACCAACAACCAAAGATCAGCTCTGGTCACCCCCAGCATCATCAGACACTCCTGCGCCCTGGGCCTCCCACCCCCACCAGGGCCTGGTGGGTTGGATCTCCAGGTAGCGGGTGTAGCACACCTCAAGCCCATCCTTTCAAATGGCTGTATGGCATGAACAGTACCTTCTGAACATCTTGTTCGTCCTGCTGATAGTCACCTTGGGCACTATGTGGCTGTTTGGGAAGCTGTTGAGTGTGGTGGCCAGGTGGCTGTGTGGGGCCAGAAGCTGAAGAAACCTGAAGCCAAGTGTAGCCTTGGGGGGAGGCCTATTGGTGGGGTGGGTACTACCATTTCTTCCCATTTCTGGTGTTGCCACCAGTTCTGGCAAGTCCTGTTCTCCTTATCATATCCACTCGGTAATTTTGTTGTAAATTCCTGCTCATTGGCTTCTTCCTAAAGTTGGAGTTATTTATTTAGCCCTTGTGGCCTTCTTTATTTGCTTATAAGCAAGGGCTGTTGTATGATTTTGTTCCCAGGGTAATTTGGACCAGTGACCCTCATATTTCAAGCCTCGGAGCCACCTTCTTTGTCATGCCCCTGTTCAAGGAGCATGGCCTGGACCATTCAGCCTCCACGTCCAGTGTTTTCTCAGCCTGTTTCCCTCACTCCGGCCTCTGCCACCTGCTATCACACCAAAAACAGGCATCTTACAAATTCTTTCATTTTCTTTTTGCCTTTCCTGTAAACTCTTGTCAAACCTCAGGAAGCTACACATAGCTCTTTGATCAGGAAAACAAGTCTTCCAGAACTATCGTACCCTTCCCCCTGGAAACAGACTCTGGCCTCCTTGCCCAGAATTCTGTCCCTAACTTCTCAAGGGAAGCTGCCCTGAAAACCTTTACAAAAGCCTGTCTGGCTTTGAGGATAGAAAAATGCAAAACTGCTTTCTGGGGCTTGTATGCCCTGTCCTTCCCAGGACAAAGAGGCAGAATGACAAGATGTCCTCAGTTTGTGTCTGAGGAGACTGTGGAAGTAACCCCAGTCATATTTTATGATGCTTATTCAAAATTATAGTCTCAGCTGTAGAGGTTCAAACCTCCAGGTAAAGACTTGGACTTGTAGACTCTAGCACCTCTTCATAAATAAATGACTTCTTCGAGAGGTCCTTCGGGGATTGGCTTCTAGAGAGTAGACACAAGCTCCTCCCAGGGAACAGTTGAGATTGGAAGACTCGCAGAGATTTTAAGCAGGAACCTGGGGAAATGGGGCATGGGGATCACAGTATGAGGGCAATAGTGTAGTTAAGAGGTGAGAAAATTTGTGAAAGAGTCTCTAAAACAGAGATGGATCTGAGTCACCTGGAGGTGGCACCATCTTGGAAGTGACTTCCTGAGATCCCTACCATTCATGGTTCTAAGTGTGTACTCTGCAGAGAGTGTAGTGATTCCATGGAACGAGAGGGGTTAAGGAGCGCTCGCTAACCACACCTTCCCTTTGCCAGATGCCTGAGGTTAGGGAGGCTGAGGACAGATTAGCCAGTGGAGCAAACACCCAGGGAGGAGGAGCAGAAAGGCAAGAAGTCACAGACAGAAAGAGAAGACAGGCAGGATCCATCTCTCACCGCTTCCCAAGCTGCCTGCCAGCACATCTCCTTGGCTGCCAGTGTAGCACGTGTCCCCAGAGTGCACAGGTTACTACTGTGTGGGGTGCTGGGCACAGGCTCTGGGCACACGACTGGGCTCTGCAACAGGTACAGGAGTGAGCATGGTGGGGCAGCGGGTGCTGCTGCTAGCGGGCTTCCTTCTGCCTGGGATCCTGCTCTCAGAGGCCGCCAAGATCCTAACTCTGTCTTTAGTGGGTGAGTGCTTGGCTGGAGAATCAGACAGACACTGGCTTGTCCCAGGCACCCTCATGAAGGCTCAGACACACAGCCCTGGATCAGAGGGTCACTCCGTGTGGTTTTCCAGACCGCGCTTGGGTCACAGACTACAGGAGAGACAGGCGGGAGGGGGTTGTGGAGGCATGAGGATCCCCTGCCTTGTGTAGGGTGAAGATACTTCTGGAGAAAGTAGAATACCCTTTCCTCTCTCTTCCAATTCAGACTAGCTTTCCAAGGCATGGGGATGGGGTTTGAGATCCTTCCTTGTGCTGGAGACCCCGGGCAGTCTCTTCCCAAGGGGAAGTTGGATGTTCAGAGGCTCACCCTAAGCTTCTGGGGGGTGCACAGCAGTTGTCAATAGAGACCGTGGGAGAATTTGCAAGAGGCCAGGGGAAGTATTCTGCTCATGGGGACAGCAGCACTGATTTTCTGAAGCTGCGTGGGAGCCAAGGTGGAGAAGGGAAGGCATTCAGTGACAATTAAGAGGGTGTTTTCATCCAGAGGAAATCTAGAGAACTGGCCAGAGTTGGGGCCTGGACTCTGGACATTCAGGTCTCGCCAGCGCCGTCTCCTTTCACCAGTGGGGGTGGAAGTGTTTGAAGGACTCAGGGCACTGTTAATTTTGCATTTTGTGGCCTCAGTTTGATCTCCTTTACTTTTGCACCAGAGGGAATAGAAGATGAAAAGGAAAATTATATCAGGATAAAGGGTCATCCTAGGATGGAGCTTCCCCAACATTGTATTTCCACTCACAGTGTGCTCTGTTAGGTCACTTAACTGTACAGACCACTGGGAATCGGCGGACCTTAGTGCTGGAAGGATGCTAAATCGTCTCATTTAGCCCCCCAGCGTTTTCCTGAACAAGAAACTTAATAGTCAGGCACATTTTGCCAGAGCACACCAGGCCTCCTTAAAGGCACACAGCAGGAATTTACTCAGGCTCTCTTAGCCCAAGATCAGCCTTTTCACAGCTTCCAATGTCATGCACTTCTCAGTGGGGGATGTTTTAAAAATCACTCTTTAAGAAACCCTGTAACTGCATTTGAATTCTTTTTTTTTCTTTCTTTCTGATTGCTAGTAGCAGTGACATAAAAGCGCTCTCTCCCTTCTTGTAAGTACATGTCCTCTGGACTTTGTGAGTGGGGGAGGCATAGTGGTTTGGAGGTGATGAAGCCCTGTCTTTGCCCCAGAATGCACTGGGCTCACCAAGACCCTCAGGAATGGCTGCCTGTGCAGGGGCAAGAAGCCTTTCCTGCTGAATCCATTTCTTGCATGGGTTAAAGGTGAGTCAGAGCAGGCAGTCTGAAGGGGTAGAGTTCGTGTTTTATGTAATCCCTCTTACCTCAGGGCAACACAAGCATAGCTATAAAAAACTCAAATATAAAAAACTAGATGTACACTATTCCTATAGTTCTACATCCGTGTGTGCTGACCCAGTCATCATGGGACCTTCATCTTCCAGACAACCCCCACTCCCCAACTTGGGCAAATTCTATTCCTTCCCTCATGGTCTGGCTTTTGCTGTTGCGGAAACTCATAGATTCCAGGAAAATGGCCCATGATAGCATATGGTTTTAGCTACAACTTGATGTGATAGAAACTGTAACTCCCCAGAGGATCATACTTCTGTTTCCTTAGGATCTCAGGATTTTCCCAGGATAGGTGGTGTCCCAGTCTCTCATGCATACAGGATCCTGCAGTTCCGCTGCAAGGGCCCACAGTTATTCTGAATGCCTTAATTCGATGTTTAGCAAAATACAGGCCCCAACTGAGGTGTCTCCTGCCAAACATATTTGAATCTCAAGAATTTTGGCTCTAAGTAGTGTCTCTCTCTCCTCTGCTCCAGTGGCTCTTTCTTGGACTGATGTTACGGTTCCCATGCTTTGGCTCCCACATTAGCATAAATTTCCAGAGAGAAGGATTCCAGAAATGCTCTGCTTAATTTTCCGCTAGGAATCCTTCACACTCATATACAGCACAGTGCCAAACTTTCCATCAGTACAGTTATTTCTTTAGGCACCATGTGCCCATAAGGCCTGACTGAAATCAGCATGCACTTAGGATCAGGAACTCCTTAAGGCCTAAGCACAGAGAGGCTCCCCACACTGATGTTTGGTCATTTTTGTGACCAGAGACGTGCAGAAGAATCAGATGGAGGTTTGCCAAGGTAAGGGTTTGGGCCAGTAGGCTCTGGGTGAGTGGCTGGAGCTGACTCACCCAGATGGAGATGGACAGGTTGACTGATGAAGCTCATCTTCCTCTACTCACCATCAGCTTTCTGTTCCTATCTCCCATGTCCTGTGTCTATCACCGCATCAACTCCAGGCATTCTGTTCTCATGATTACAAACATGCAGTTGTGCATTGTTCCTAGGTGGGAGCCATCATCTACTGCTGGACCGGGTGTCTCAGATTCTTCAAGATCATGGTCATAATGTCACCATGCTTCACCAGAGAGGGAATTCTTTCATATCAGGTATCGATTTCCACTAATGCTTGATTCCTTCTACTCTACAGTAGTGCAACAATGCCTTTTGCAGAAATGGGCTGAAAAGTGTTTTTTTAATCTAATCTGTTCCAAAGAATGAAAGGGGTGTGTGTGTGCGTCTGTGTGTCTGTGTGTGTCTGTGTATGTAAGGTGTTGTAAAACTTGCTGGCTCTGTGTACCAGCACTCCACACTCTGTAGTCTCATATTTTCCCCCCTTACCTTCATCCCAACCAACCATCCACATATTATCACAGATTATTTTGATAAATGGCATGTGTAACATAGCTTGAAAACACGTGAACAGAAGTGTTCAGCCATATATAAGATTTCTAATAGGAAAGGATAACTTTTTTTTATATCAGAGATTACTTTCTCCTCTTTTGATCATTGAAATGTTAAGAAAGGTTTCTCAGGAAGTCCCTTATTTATGCAGCTAAGATCAGAATCTATAATTGAGATGATTTTTTTTTCTTGAAAAAATCAATGACTACCCATGAGTTTGTGTATAATAACGTTGGATGTTTTTAACTGAATCATCGAATCCGATAAATGTTAGCCAAAATGAGCAAAGAAATTTTATCAACTCTTCTCTGTTGACAGATAAGGCATCAGCAGCCCAGAGAACTGAAATGAATTGCTCAAGGTCATGTGGCAGTTTAATAAGTGTTGGGTGGCTTTAGGACTTTAAGCTCTGGATTGCACAATCTGAAGTTTTCTTAGGCTTTGATTTAAAAAACGTTTGATTATAAGCAGCATCTTTGAGGAATAAAATTCTAAGAAATTATAAAACTTTGAAGACAATTAGGCTTTGTTATTGTTCAGATTTTGTTAAAACAATTTTTCTCTGAAAATTTCTTTTAAGATTTTTATTGTGGTAAAATATACACAACATAAATTGACCACAAAACATTTTTTTTGGACAGTTTATTGACTTTAAGTAAATTCAAATTGTTGTGCAACCATTACTCTAGAACATTTTCATCATCACAAACAGGAACTCTGTACTGATTATATAGTAACTCCCAGTCACCCTTTGCCTGCACCCGTTGGTAACCACGACTCTGCTTCTCAAAAAATTTGGCTATTCTAGATACCTCATTTAAGTAGAAATATATAATATCTGTCTTTTTGTGTCTGGCTCATTTCACTTTGCATCGTGTCTTTAAGACTCATTCATGTTGTAGTATGGATCACAATCTCTTTCCTTTTTAAGGCTGAATAATGTTCCATTGTACATACATACCACATTTTGTTAATCCAGTCATCATCTGTTAATGGATATTTGTGTTGTCTCCCCCTTTTGGGTATTGTGAATAATGCCACCGTGAAAGCTGGTATACAAATAGTATTTGAGTGCCTGCCTACTGAAGACCTTGTAATCACTTTCTAGATTAGGTTCTTCATTCTTCATTGAACGTTATTTATATACGTAGCTCTTTTGTCTGCATTGATGACAGACATGATTAAAGAACTGTAGTTTGTTAATTTTCAGTGTAGTTATTCTTGATTATGAAAATTACACTTAAGTGTAATTAAAATTTAAATGAAGTTATGTTAAATTAAAATTTTAGACTGACTAACAAATAACTTCAGCAGGGGCACCTGGGTGGCTCATTCAGTTAAGCATCTGATTTGGCTCATGTCATGATCTTGCGGTTTGTGAGTTTGAGCCCTGCATTGGGCTTGCTGCTGTCAGCACAGAGCCCTTTTCAGATGGTGTCTCCCTCTCGCTCTGCCCCTCCCCTGATGGTTCTCTTTCTCTCTCTCTCAAAATAAATGAAATAAAAATTAAAAACAAAGAGCCTAGAGTTTCTTCCAATATTCCCCAATCACAAGCATTTCTGAGGCTTCGAAACAGCATATTCATTCTCTGCTTCGGGGATAGAGCTTGACTAGACATCTGTAAACAGGTAAAACACATGATTGGGGTGTTATTCCTGACCTGCTTCCTGTTTCAGTATATTGTAACATTTGGTTTTTTTGGGGGAGGGACTTTATTTGGAGGGCTTCTTTTTAAAGTAAACATTTACTGAGGAAATGCTATGTGACTAGCTTGGGAATAGATGTTTTCGCATTTACACCATCATTTAAACTGTAGACTGATCTTTGATCCAAAGTAAATGTTTAACAGAGTGTTTGGAAAGCAAGTGTTGGGATGACCTTTTGGAGGAAAAGTTCTTAGAATTTCTTCAAATTGAACCATCTGGAGGTGCTTCTTGACCTGTGTATAGACTCACCCATCTTCTGACCTTAGGAAACAACACACAGTGTTATTTGTGCATGTGATGTGGTATAGGTGGAGGACTGTGTGGAATGCTCTTGTTTTCTGGCCTTCAGGTCACAATAACTGCCTTTGCTTTAGGAATTTATTTTCTTTCTTTCTTTCTTTTTTTTAATTTAAATTTTAGTTAGTTAATATACAGTGCAGTATTGGTTTCAGAAGTAGAACTCAGTGATTTATCATTTACATACAACACCCAGTACTCATCACAAGTGCCCTTTTTAGTATACCCATCACCCATCTAGCCGATTTCCATCAACCCTAATTTGATTCTCTGTCGTTAGAAGACTCTCTTGTGGTTTGTTTCTCTTTATTCTCTTCCCTAACCTCCCCATAGGTTAATCTGTTTTGTTATTTAAATTACACATATGAGTGAAATCATATGGTATTTGTCTTTCTCTGATTGACTTATTTCGCTTACCATAATACATTCTAGCTGCATCCATGTTGTTGCAAATGGAAAGATTTAATTCTTTTTGATGGCTGAATAATATTCCATTATATATATATGTATATGTGTGTGTATATATATGGACATAGATTTAATTCTTTTTGATGGCTGAATAATATTCCATTATATATATGGACATCTTCTATGTCCATTCATGAGATGATGGACACTTGGGCTTTCTCCATATTTTGGCTATTGTTGATAATGCTGCTATCAACATTGGGGTGCATGTATGCCTTTGAATCAGTATTTTTGTATCCTTTGAGTAAATACCTAATAGTGCAATTGCTGGATCATAGGGTAGTTCTATTTTTAGTTTTTTGAGGAACCTCCCTACTGTTCTCCAGAGTGGCTGCACCAGTTTGCATTCCCACTGGCAGTGCAAGAGGGTTCCCTTTTCCTCACATCCTCACCAACAGCTCTTGTGTCCTGCGTTGTTAATTTTAGCCATCGTGACAGGTGTGAGGTGATATCTCATCATGGTTTTGACTTGTATTTCTCTGACGATGAGTGATGTTGAGCACCTTTTCATGTGTCTGTTAGCTATATGGATGTATTCTTTGGAAAAGTGTCTATTTATGTCTTCTGCCCATTTCTTAACTGGGTTGTTTGGGTTTGGGTTTTTGAGTTTGGTAAGTTCCTTAAAGATTTTGGATACTGTTTATAAGATACATCATTTGCAAATACCTTCTCCCATTCTGTAGGCTGCCTTTTAGTTTTGTTGATTGTTTCCCTCACTGTGCAGAAACTTTTTATCTTGATGAAGTCCCAATAGTTCATTTATGAATTCATTTCTCTTACCTTCCAATAAATCATTTATTGAAGAGACTGTCTTTTTTCCGTATTCTTTCCCGCTTTGTCAAAGATGAGTTGACCAGATAGTTGTACAATTGTGTCTGTTTTTGTGCCAGTACCATATTGTCTTGATGACTACAGTTTTGTAATATAGCTTGAAATGCAGAATCATGATGCCTCCAGTTTAGTTTTTCCTTTCAGGATTTCTTTGGCTATTCCGGGTCTTGCGTAGTTCCATACAAAGTTTAGGATTGTTTGATCTAGCTCTCTGAAGAATGCTGGTGGTATTTTGATAGGGATTGCAATCAGTGTATAGATTACTTTGGGTAGCATAGACAACAATATTTGTGCTTTCAATCCATGAGGATAGAATACTTTTCCGTTTCTTTGTGTCATTTACAAATTGTGTGCAATATTTTTCATAAGTCTTTATAGTTTTTAGAGTATAGATCTTTTACTTCTTTAGTTAGATTTATTCCTAGATATCTTATTGTTTTTGGTGCAATTTTTAATGGATTTGATTCCTTGATTTCTGTTTCTGCTGCTTCATTATTGGTGTGTACAAATCCAACAGATTTCTGCAGGCCGATTTTATATCCTGCAACTTTGCTGAATTCATGTATTAGTTTTAGCAATTTTTTGGTAGAGTCTTTCAGGTTTTCTACATACGGTATCATGTCATCTGCAAATAGTGAAAGTTTGACTTCTTCCTTACTCTATTTGTATGGTCTTTATTCCTTTTTTGTTGTCTAACTGCTGAAGCTAAGACTTTCAGTACTACATTAAATAGTAATGGTGAGAGTGGGCATCCTTGTCTTGTTCCTAACTGTACGGGAAAGGCTTTCAGTTTTTCCCCATTGAGGATGATGTTAGCTGTGGGTCTTTCATATATGGGCCATGGTTGAGGTATGTTCCATCTATCCCTACTTTGTTGAAGGTTTTTATCAAAAATGAATGTCATATTTTGCCAAATGCTTTTTCCGCATCTATTGAGAGTATCATATAGCTCTTATCCTTTCTTTTGTTAATGTGGTATATCATGTTGATTGATTCATGGATACTGCATCCCGCTGCAGTCCAAGAATGAATCCTACTTGATCATGGTGAATAATTCTTTTAATGTACTGTTGAATTTGATTTGCAAGTATCTTGTTGAGAATTTTTTTCCTTCGGTTTCATTAGGGATTTTGGCCTATAATTCTCCTTTTTAGTAGAGTATTTGTTTTTGGAATCAAGATAATGCTGACTTCATAGAATGAGTTTGAAAGCTTTCCTTCCATTTCTATTTTTTGGAACAGTTTGAGAAGAATAGATATTAACTCGTCTTTAAATGTCTGGTAGAATCCCCCTGGGAAGCCATGTGGCCCAGGACTCTTGTTTGTTGGGAGATTTTTGTGTACTGATTCAATTCCTTTGTTGGGTGTGGGTCTATTAAAACTTTTTATTTCTTCCTGTTTCAATTTTTGTAGTTTGCACATTTCTTGGAATTTGTCCATTTCTTCAAGATTGCCCAATTTGTTGGCATATCATTTTCATAGTATTCACTTCTAATTGTTTTAGTATTATGGTGTTGGTTGTGATCTCTTCTCTTTCATTCATGAATTTTCTCTACTTGGGTCTTTTCTCTTTTCTTTTTGATAAGTCCAGCTACAGGTTTTTCAATTTTGTTTATTCTTTCAAAGAACCAGCTCTTAGTTTCATTGATCTGTTCTACTGTTTTGTTTGTTTGTTTGCTTTGTTTTTGTTTTTTTGTTTCTATATCATTTACTTATGCTCTAATTTTTATTTTTTCCCTTCTTCTGCTGGCTTTAGGCTTTATTTGCTATTCCTTTCCTAGCTCCTTTAGGTGTAGGGTTAGATTGTGTGTTTGGGACCTTTCTTGTTTCTTGAGGTAGGCCTGAATTGCAGTATACTTTCCTTTTAGGATTGCCTTTGCTGCATCCCAAAGGGTTTGAACTGTTGCGTTTTCATTTTCATTTGCTCCCATGTATTTTTTAATTTCTTCTTTGGAATGCCTGGATGGCTCAGTTGGTTAAGTTTCTGACTTCAGCTCAGGTCATGATCTCACAGTTCATGGGTTTGAGCTCCGCATTGGTCTCTGTGCTGACAGCTCAGAGCCTGGAACTTGCTTTGAATTTGGTGTCTCCCTCTCTGTGTCTTCCCCTCCCCCACACATATTCTGTCTCTCTCTCTCTCAATGATAAATAAATATTTGAAAAAAAGAAAAAAATTTTCTTCTTTAATTTCCTGGTTAACTCATTCATTTTTTAGTAGAATGTTCTTTGCCCTCCATGTATTTGGGGACTTTCCAAATTGTTTTTTGTGGTTGATTTTAAATTTCATAGCATTGTGATCTGAAAATATGTATGGTATGATCTCGATCTTTTTGTACCTGTTGAGGACTGATTTTGTGACCCAGTATATGATCTATTTTGGAAACTATTCCATATGCACTGGAGAAGAATATGTATTCTGCTGCTTTAGGATGAAATGTTCTAAATATATCTGATATGTACATCCAGTCCAGTGTTTCATTCAAAGTCATTGTTTCCTTGTTGATTTTCTGATTAGATAATCTGTTCATTGCTGTAAGTAGGGTGTTAAAGTCTCCTACTATTATTGTGTTATTATCAATAAATTTCTTTATGTTTGTTATTAATTGATTGATTTATATATTTGGGTGCTTCCAGTTGGAGGTATAAATATTTACAATTATTAGATTTTCTTGATGGATAGACCCCTTAATTATGATACAATGTCATTCATCATCTTTTGTTAGTCTTTGTTTTAAAATAAAGTTCGTCTGATACAAGTATGTCTACTCTGGCTTTCTTTTCACATCCATTATCATGATAGATAGTCCTCCATCCCCTCATTTCCATCTGCAGGTGTCTTTAGTTCTAAAATGAGTCTTTCTTAGGTAGCAGATAGATGAATCTTTTTTTTTTATCCATTCTGATATGGTATGTCTTTTGATTGGAGCATTTAGTCCTTTTACATTCAAAGTGATTATTGAAAGATATGAATTTGGTGCAATTGTATTACCTCTAGAGTTGGTGTTTCTGGTGATCTTCTCTGGTCCTTTGTAGTCTTTATTGCTTTGAGGTTTTTTTTTGTTGTTTTTTTTTAACTCCCTCCACTCAAAGAGTCCCCCTTAAAATTTCTTGCAGGCCTGGGTTAGTTGGTCATGAACTCCTTTAGTTTTTGTTTGTCTGGGAAAGTACTTCTCCTTTTCTGAATGAGAACCTTGCTGGATAATGACTTTTGGGTTGCCACATTTTTCCCATTCAGCACAGTGAATATTTTCTGCCCCTCCCTTCTGCCCTGCTAAGTTTCAGTGCATAGGTCTGCTGCTAACCTTATGTGTCTACCCTTGTAGGTTAAGGACCTTCTGTCTCTATCTGCTTTCAGAATTCTCTCTTTATCTTTGTATTTTGCAAGTTTCACTAGAATATGTCAGGGTGTTGACCTGTTTTTCTTGATTTTGAGGGGAGTCTCTGTGCCTCTCGGACTTGAATATCTGTTTCCTTCCTCAGATTAGGGAAGTTCTCAGCTAAAATTTGTTCAAAGAAAGCTTCTTTCCCTCTTTCCTTCTCTTCTGGAAGTACTATGATATGAATATTGTTTCATTATATGGAATCACTAAGATTCCTAAGTCTCCCCTTGTGACCTAATAGTTTTCTTTCTCTCTTCTTCTCAGCTTCATTATTTTCCATAATTTTATCTTCTATATCACCTATTCTCTCCTCTGCTTCTTCAATCCTCATCGCGACTGCATCCATTCGATTTTGCATCTCACTTTTTTAATTTCACTTTTTAATCTTTTTAATCTCACTTTTTAAATTTCAGCCTGACTACTTTTTATGTCTTTGATTTCTGCAGCAAGCATTACTCTAGTGTCTAATATGCTTTCTTCAAGCCCAACTAGTGATGTTATGACTGTTGTTCTCAACTCTTGATCAGATATATTGCTTTTATCTGTTTTGAGTAAGTCTCAGGCTGTGATTTCTTCTTGAACTTTTGGGGAGGATTCTTTGTCTCATCATTTTGGGTAATTTTCTGTGTTCTGCATGTTTTCAAACATGCACCTGCACCTGAGAGTAATTCTCTATTAAAAAAGGGTCATACACTGTCCAGGGTCTGGGACTTCAGGAAGTATTTCTGGTGTACACTGTGCACTCTGCTGTTGCATTTTGGCTGCTCTTTCCCACTAGTCAGTCCTCTCAGAGCTGTTCCTTCCTTGCAGTGGTGAGTGTTTGGAACTTTAACTAGGTGTGCTTTGATTTGTTTGTTTAAAATGAGCCTGGAAAAATAGAAGGAAAAAAGCCTGATCCCCCAAAAACAGAAAAGGAAAAGGAGTGGAAAAAAAAAAAACCCAGACAATAAAAAAACTATACGTCTGATTCTAAAGAAAAAGAAAAAAAAAGAAAAAGAAAAAAAGTCTGATTCCAAAAAAACAAAAACAAAAACAAAAGCAAGAGAGAGTAAAGGAAATAAAAAAAGAAAGAAAGAAAAAAACTAACAAACTAACAAGAAACTATGAGTCTGACTCCAAAAGAAAGAAGGAAGAAATAAAAAAAGTGAAAAAAGAAAGAAAAATTGAGGCTGGTCTATTATCAGCAGAACTGCAGGTGTCATTTTGAAGTGCTCGATTTTCAGTATGCTTGGTGCATGTGCGGTGCTGCCTGTACTGGTCTTCTGGTGGAGAGGCCCACTGTGTTGGCTCAGAGTCAGTTTTGCCCCAGTAAATAAGCAGGTGCATCGTTGTGTGTGTGTGGGGGGGGGACGGGAGTGGGAAGGAGGAATTTGTTGTAATGGGGTTCCGCCTCCTCTACGGGCTACTGTGTTCCTCTCTGAAGTCCTTCCCTGTCCGTGTAAGGGGCAAAAGGCACCATCTCAATATCTCCTCCTGAGACAAAAGGGTGTCTCACAGCCCCTGCTGTTGAGGCAGAATACCTAGGGCAGTCAGCTCCCAGCTCTGCCACAACTCTTCTACATCTTTTTTGGAATGGCCGGGATTCAAAACTCTAAATATTAAATAATCCAGCACTGTGTGGGCCTGCCCCTCTCCTCCAGAGTAGAGCCTCTCCATGCTGTGTCTGATGTCCTTTGTCCCAGAAAAACAGTCCCATGTCTGGGTGGTGTATGCAATGTATGGTGTAGCACTGCTAAAAGCAGCATCAAGATTAAATGCCCTTTGTGTGTGCTTCTGTCCTCTGCTGATAAAACGTTTTCTGTTGGTGCCTACAGGGTCTTTTGTCCTTGGAGAGACAATATACCCTCTTCCAAAAGTACTCCAGGATGGAGAATGTTCTCTCCCAGTGCACTCTGATAATCCCTACAACATTCTTGCATATCAGGGCCCGCTCTCTCCTCCCCAGGAGCGCCACCCGCAGCACCTACCTGGAGGAAATCTTGCACTTCCAAAATGTACATGTTTGAGCTCCAACGCTGTTTGAAAAATAATCTGCAACACTCAGTATTTCTTGCTCTCCAGTTCATGGTCAGGAGAGGTTTTCCTCCTGTGCAAACCTGATGTTGCACTCTCAACCCCTTTCTCTTTTTCTCCCTTTTGTCTCTCCATGGAAAGAGTTCCCTCCCCCTCTGCTGCACCACCATTTTTCTCTCTTCCGACTCACTTTTAAGCATGTTGCACCTGCCGTGTTTTCTCCCTTCAACCACAGAGATCCTTCTGCCAGTCCACAGATCAATTTCTTGAGTGGTCCAACTGATCTGACTTCAATACAGCTGTGTTTGAAGGACAAGGAAAGCCCAGGGTCCCCCTACTTCGCTGCCATCTTAACTCCTCCTGTATTGTAACATTTGAACCTTTTATTAACTCCTTCTTTGGACACATTTCCCCATCTTGTTAATTTATTTACTACTTTAATAAAGAAATGAAATTACAGGCTCTGAAAAAGCAAAGATCTTCAGTATTCACATGTGCTCCTGCTCCTACCAATATCTGGCATTATAATTGGGTTATCAAGAAGCTGGAAAAATATTAAGAAGTATGATAGAATAAGTCTAGATTGTCTTGATCATACTATTGGTAGAAATGTGGATATTAAAAACCCTTTGGCAATCTATACATATAACAAATCATTATGTTTCACACCTGAATGTAATGTAATGTAATGTTATATGTCAATTGCATCTTAATAAAAAAGAAGGAAGAGAAAAGCATGGTAGAGAAAATCTATATTGTCTTAGACAATATGTAAATCACCATAAACACACTTCTGGTAAAAACATAGTTGTTAAGGACTTCTTGCTTCTTATAGTAAAATGTGAAAGGAGAGAGATAAATTGAAGCAAGAATTATTAAGTATAAAGGAATGAGGACTTCATGATTTTGGAAACTCACAGACTATCCAGATTGCAAAAGATTCTAAAATTAGGGGATTGGCTGTCAGGAAAGAGAAAGTGTGGCTGGATAACCTCTTGCAATTTTCTCTAAATAGGTCAGAATACTTAGTCTAACAAAGCTCTTGAAATACTAGGTGTATGAGTCAATGGGTCCCTTCAGCCATATTGGCTGATGCCATAGTAGTGATGAAATTATTTTTAAAGATCTGTGGAGCGCCTCCTGTCCGGTGGAGTGAATTCCATGACATATCCAGAGGACCAGAAGGTACCTGAGAATTTTATACCAGGATAAACACTGCCGGTTTGGATCGAAAAGGACAGAGAAAGAGTGACATGAAAGAAGCCCATTGAACTCCCCCAAATTAAGAAATACACTTTTAAACTATTCAGCTGAAAACTTGTGCTTTCATGAAGAACAAATGAAAGCTCTTGAGTTTGAAGCAGTGAACTCAGAAGGTAGAACTTCAAGCTCGCAGGGCTGAATTTTAATTCACGGCAGATTATTTACAGTGTTTAAAACTTAACATTGCTGCCCAGTTGTATGTCAACATTTCTTAGGACCAAAGATTCATATTTTCCTTCCATTTTCTTCCATTTTGAATGATAAGATCTGCAACTGGTATCTTAAGATTCCTTGGGAGCAGATAAACTTGTTTCCTAATTTCATAGGTCCACAGATGGAGAAACTTTGGTTTTGGATGGATCATATCCAGACTGTCCCACCCACACTTGGTTGAATTATTTGGATACTATAAGCTGGGACATTTGAGCTAATGATATTTAGATGAGACTTTGAACTACGAATTGATGATATGAAGGATTGAAACTTGTTGGACTGTTGAGATGGGGTGAATTTAATTTTTATGTGATATGTACATGTGGGTTTGAGGTCCAGAGAGTAGAACATGGTAGTAGAAGATAATTCCCCCTGCCAAAGATGTGCTTTACTCGTTTGAGTAGAATATGCTTCTTGTGAATATGCTACCTTACATGGTAAGGGGACTTTGCAGATGTGATTGATATAAGGATTTTGAGTTGGGGAGAATATCTTGGATTATCTATTTGGGCCCTATGTAATTATAAGAGTCTTTCTAAAAAAAGAGAAGATGAGAAGAGTAAGATGAGTAATAGTAGGGAATGTGATGATGGAAGGAAAAGGCAGATGGATGATGTCATTGCCAGTTGAAAGGAGGTCATGAGCCAAGGAATGAAGGCAACCAGTAAAAGATGGAAAAGACCAGAAAATGAATTGTCCTTTAGAGCCTCCCAAAGGAATGCTGGCCTGCACACACCATACTTTTGTCTTAGTGAGACCCATTATGGACTTCTGATCTCCAGAACCATAAAATAAACCATTTGTTTTGTTTTAAGCAACTAAGTTTATAGTCATTTATTACATCAGCAAGGGGAGACTAATACCGCTATCACAGGTGGTCTAGACAACTTCAGGAAGCATGGGAAGAGGTTGCTAAAGCCTTTATGAAGGCAAATGTGGGAGGCACTAATGGCAGTCCCTATTGTATTGCAATTTGGACAGATTCTAGGTCTTTATGATACTGGACCTTACTCAAAATGGGCTGATTTTGAAAAATAAATAGATTTAAGAACAATGTATAAATAAGAAATGTATTGTCTCCAGATTGCACAAAGGCTTAAGAGATGTTGGACCTGTTGAGACATTGTGCTGTTATGAGTCATCGGTTGTTGTTTCATAGTGTCATAGATAGAAAGGCTTTAGCTTATCAAGTAATTCCCGGGAATTAATTGAGGTCCCAGGCCTTGAGCTTTGTGTGGGGCAATTGCACATCCCTTTGTGTGAGCTCTTTGAGAATGTTTCTCTGTCCTGATGAACGTGACAAATTAATCTCTTCAGGGCAGGACATTGTCAATATAATGCCCTGCCTGTGTTCCTGGGGAAAGTTGGATGTAGTTAAGATCTTGTAAGTAAAGGTTGTGGCCAATGGTAGAACTGTTGAAATACCCCATGGACAACTAGTTAAAGGTGTACTGTGTCCCTTCCAAGGTGAAGGCAAACTGATGTTGAGAACCTGTTGACATAAGTACTGAACAGAACATATTAGCCAAAAGAATAATTGCAAAGTACAGTAAAACCTTGGATTGCAAGTAACTTGTTCTCCGAGCATTCCACAAGATGAGCAAACATTTCTAATAAAATTTGACTTGATAAATGAGCAATGTCTTGCAATGTGATGCAGAAAATCACATGATCACAACTGGGCCAATGGTTCTTGACATTTGCTTTGATATACAAGTGCTTCGGATTACAAGCATGTTTCCAGAATGAATTATGCTCACAAATCAAGGTGTTACTGGAGTTGCCAGTATATACTTGGATAGCAGTAACTTCTCTAATATTGGACTTGGTACTTTTAGTGTGTAGGACTATGCACTAAGGTATCTCTGGTTTACACACGATTTGATTGAATGTTATGACTGATGAAAGCTCACATGCATAAGAGAGCGTGAAATTTTTATTACTCAAGTAATAAAGAAATTTTTTGGAAAAGTAGGATAGACTCCTAAGCAAATCTGAAAATGGCTTTTGAGAGGCTGGAGGGATGACTAATTTGAGTTTTTATTGTGAGTAGAGAGTTGGGATTTGTTGAGGATTTCCCCTCGTTGGCCTTCCTTGCAAGGTTTGAAACTCCCATCAGCGCTAAGGGAGGGAGCATGCTGACTCTCTTACTAGTTTGCCCAAATGAAGTAGCAGAGAAGAGGGCATGGGAGACAGGGCTTGAAAACTATCAGCAGTCAAACATCAAAAATGGACTTTTAATTACACACAGGTGTATGGGAGAAGCCATGTTGGTAAGTAGAGGTACAGTGGTCTACTATTTTCTAGAAGCTTTTTAGTACTTTTTACTGAATCAAAAAACTATTTGGATTTATCACTCTAATTAATGAAAATGTATTTCTCAAACGGTATGAGCAGAGGCTGTGGAATCAAGCAGACCCGTATTTAAATACAAAGTCTGTCACTGCCTGTGTGTGCAACCTTGACAAATAGTCTTAAATTCAATTAACTTTGTTTTCTCACCTGTAAAAAAGACAAATAGCTATACCTTAATGGAAGTTTTAAATGGAAGCTTCTGTAACTTTAAACTGAAAAGCATTCCTCAATCAGTGTAAGATTCTCCATACATGTTAATCATTTTATAAGCCCGGAGGGGATGAGAATGCAACCAAACCATACACAAATAGTTCAAAAGGCAAACATTCTATAAATATAAAATTATTTGAGCAAATGATCATATTATCATACTGATGTTAATCTATATTTTGTGTCATATTTAACATTTTTAACCCATGGGTGTTTTTCTAGGTTTTAAAGAGAAGGAAACATCATACCAAGTTATCCCTTGGCTTCCACCTGAAGATTATAATAAAGGATTGAAGAATCATTTTGATTTTTTTATGGAAGAAGCTTTGGGTGGAAGGTATTTGTCATTTTTTTGAACCAAAGTGTCACTATTTTAGCTACACAAATGAATGGATGGATGCATGGATGCTTGGACTCTAGACATAAGACAGGGATGGACGGATGGGTAGATGATTGAAGGGATAGATGATGAGTGAATGGTTGGGGAAACAAGTATTCACACCAAATCATCCAGTGCAATCACTGGAGATTCTTCTTTGCTCCGCACTGTGCTTCTTCCATGAATGTACCTCTGTAGCAAGTAGAGGTTGTTCCTTCTGGGATTCCTTTCAACACTTCTCTTACAGGCTTTGTTTATAACCTCCCCAACATAAAGCACAGGTACCTCAGCCTCTCACTGTTAGTAGGGAAATGAAAGCCACTTACTTTTCCTCCTTTTCTTCACACATATTCTAGTATTGGAGGGAAGAATTACAAATGCTGGTTTTGTTGTAGTTGAACATCTGGCCGTGTAAAAGTCCTTTTATTTTTTTCAGTTTTGGCCTTGTAAAGTCCTTTAAAAAGGCAATCAACTTCATGCAAAATAAGATATGAGTCCTTTGCTTCATCTGAATGGAAAGGAGCACTTAACTGCTTAATCTTAGACATTGATGTGGAAAGACAAAATCCATCCCTACCTTAAATAATTATAATGGCCTTGCCTTGTTTCTGCATGTAAATTCTACTTACTAGAATATTTACTAGAATAAGACAAGTCTAGGTCTTGCTTACATTTGACTTTTCCCATAAAGCCTTTTTTCCACGCTCAAACTGGAAGTCCAGAGTCCTTCCTGTCTAGAGCGATCTAACCTATTAATTTGACACTTAGTCTATATTATCTTGTGCTGTTAGTTATATTAAGTGTAGGCTTTGTCTCTTCTCCCTTCATTTAATATTTTTGGAGACAGACATAGGTAACCATTCATTCTTAAATTTTTTTTCTATTTGTTAGTTGATTTTAAGCATTATTAACGACCTACATCTATGAAGTTTTACAGCACTACTGTAAGTATCTAAAATATCTGGTTATCGTTACTTTGCTGTGTGAAATCTTCAAAAAATGCATAGCAGAGGAAGATTTTAGCCAGTTACTTCCATTGTATAAACTGAAGTTAATTCTAAATGTCAGGCAGAGTTCTGTATATTACTAATAAATTCTCCATGTCTGGGCCTTCTTTATCTGGGGTGCACTGGTACAGTATGATTCAAGGATTGCCAGGGTGTTGAGTCTCTTGGTTCTGCATGCAGTCTGCTGGCCCCTGATGTCTTGAGCTCTTGCACCTGTTAACTCTGATACCTTAAAGTACGGATGGACATTATTATCTATTTCCCTATAGATTATACAAACATGAAGGAAACAGTCATGTTCTAAATAGGCAGTTATCGAAAGCATTGTAAGGAGATCGGTCTCTGGAATATTCCAGGGAATATTTTTGGTCATTATCTTCTCTGGACACCTCAATCTACATTTAAGTAGAAAAGCCAATAATATGTTTATTATTAATCAGACTTTTCATTTATTTTCTTGCATTGCTTTACTTGTAGGCATAGAAATGTGGAATTCCCATTTAGCTGTGTTTTGAGCTCTATATGATAAAATGGTCCCCTGGGTGAGGTGATCTGTCACATTCAGAATACACAGTGATTTTTAAAAATAGGCTATATGGTCAATATTTTTGGAACCGTTTCATCAGGTGACTTCCATGGTTTGACTGAGTAAATCAATATGTAAAAGAAAGTTTATGAGAATATTACAGAGTTTATCAAATAGAAAGAGATCTGTGAGGTTTGCTATGGTCAGAGAAGGTTCCTAGAGCAGAAGGTCCACCAGTGGCAATTTGTTTTCAGATAACACAATTAAGTTGCGTCCATGGATTTCAAGATTTAAGAACTCAGAAATATAGCTGATTTTTAAATGTTTATTTTTATAAATGTTTCTTTATTTTTGAGAGAGAGAGAGAGCATAAGCAGGGGAAGGACAGAATGAGAGGGGGACAGAGGATCTGAAGCAGGCTCTGCAATGACAGCAGCAAGCTTGATGTGTGGCTCAAAATCACAAACGCTGAGATCATGACTTGAGCCAGAGTCTGAGGCTCAACTACTAAGCCACCCAGGTGCCCCTATATATATTTTTTAATGAACTGGCACAGAAAGTGCTTGGGATTTGGATGAGGGAGGAAGAGGAGGGGAGGAAAGGAACACACTCAAGAGCGAACATTTGCTCAGAGTGCCTGCAATGACGGTACTAATGGACAGTGGTAGCATAGGGGAGCTGCTGCTAAGTGTGGTCTTGCTTACTTGGGATATTCTCTTTGTAGCTCAAGATTCTTCTATGTATTGTGAGATTAATGCATCCAATAGATATTTACCATTTGTTTTCTTTCCTACAGAGACGTATTTGGAAACTTTTTAAAACTTATGGAGCTCCTGGGGCTTCAGTGCAGCCATTTTCTAAAGAGAAGTGATATCATGGATTCTTTAAAATATGAGAACTTTGACCTAGTGATAGTTGAACTTTTTGACTATTGTCCTTTCCTGGTTGCTGAAAAGCTTGGAAAACCATATGTGTCCATTCTCGCTTCCTCGTTTGGCACTGTAGATTTTGGACTACCAAACCCTCTGTCTTATGTGCCAGTAATCCATTCTTTGCTAACTGACCACATGGACTTCTGGGACAGAGTGAAGAATTTTCTGATGTTCTTTGATTTCACCATGAAGCAAAGGCAGATCCACTCTGCATATGACAACACCATTAAGGAACATTTCCCGGAAGGCTCTAGGCCGGTTTTGTCTCATCTTCTAAAGAAAGCAGAGCTGTGGTTTATTAACTCTGACTTTGCCCTCGAATTTGCTAGGCCCCTGCTTCCCAACACTGTGTATGTTGGAGGTTTAATGGCCAGACCTGTTAAACCAGTACCACATGTAAGTGAAACTGTAGCTCTCTATATGGGCTTCATGCAGAGCTCTTCAGCGCAGAGCTCGTTGGCTGCCCTGCCAGTGGGAAGGAAGTAGAGTGAGGCAAGTGAGGCACCTAAGACATGCTTTTTAAGGGAGTAATAATTTTAAGGGCCATGCAATGATAGTGTTAGAACTTGCACAACCCTGAGATTGAGGGCCTCCTTAAATGGTACACCCAGGGTCCTCTTTAGTCCTGGCTTTGGTATGATAAGCTCTTTATTTTATTTGAATTTTAGTAATCTCTACACTCAGCATGGGGCTTGAACTCAGCATCCTGAAGTCAAGAATAGCATGCTTTTCCAAATTAGCCAGCCAGGCACCCTGGGATAAGCCTTTTAATAAGTTGATATTTTCATGTGCATTTTGTATGGTCATATGTATAGTAATTATGTGGCCGGTATCCATTACGTAGGAGAATTATTAAAAGAGATGAGTTACTCACAATAAAACACACAACATTATGAGGAGTAACCAAAGTATAACTGGGTGGTAAAAACTGCAGGCATCATCTCCAGCATCCTCAGCCTATCTTCTGATTTGATTGATCCGGGGTCAGACTTGGGCATTGTAAATTGTGAAAACTGCTAATTTGGTTTGAGCATAAACTCAGAACTACTGCAATAGAAGTTTTTTTAATGTTTATTTATTTGAGAGACAGAGAGAGAGAGAAAGAGAGAGAATGATCGTGAGTAGGGGAGGGGCTGAGAAAGATGGAAACCGAGAATCCCAAGCAGACTCTGTACTGTCAGTGCAGACCCCGAAGCAGGGCTCAAACTCAAGAACCATGAGATCATGACCTGAGCCCAAATCAAGACTCAGACAGTTAAGCAACTGCACCAGAGGCTCCTCTGCCATAGAAGTTTTTATTTGTTCTTAATTTTTTTACTTATTTATTTTTGTGCAATAGAAGTTATTAAATGGTAGAGGGGAGCTGAGATGAGTTGGCTTCCTTTGCCTATCAGCACTGGGTTGACATTTTATGGAATTTATCTGATATAATATCCTGCCATCTGGAGGGAAGTATGATGATCTCTATTTTATAAATGAGGAGACAAGTGGTGTATAAACGACTTTCCCACTACCATTCATTGCACAGCTGGGGAGAGCCCTGATTTGACCTGGGTCTTCCAGGTACCCAAATGTCTATGCTTCCTTTACTGACCTTGCACTGAGTGAGCAAGGAGAGTTGGGGAATAATCATGGACTCGATGGAGTTTGAGTTGGTGGTAGGGTATTTTGGGGATGGAACTAGGGAAGAAGGTGTTCCAGCTAGAGAGAACAAGTAGCTCAAAGTGTTAAAGTAAAAGTAAGACAGGCACGACTCTGGATTCCCTTGGTGACTCTAGCTAGACTGGATCAGAAGATTCAATTGTGTAAATATAGCCAGGTTTGATTGCAGAAGACTTTACTTGATAGGAGGGTGGGTCAGGTCTTCATTATATGGTAGGGGTAGGGAGTCATTAAGCAAGAGCATAATGGGAGTAAGGGTTATAATGGTTGTCAGATAACAGAGACTTTTTTCAAAAATGTTTCTTTCTATTTTCCAGTTTTTAGATAATGGACTTATGTGGCTTTTGTAATTAAAAAGAATGACAAAGCTGCTGTCAAAGTAGTCCTTTTGAGATGGTAAATCAGGCAGTGTTTTGCTGGATAGAATCAATCCAGGGATGAGGGTCTAGAAGATGGGGAAAGGGAGCTACAGAAGTCCAGAGTCAGGATCTGAATAGACACTTGAAGCAAGATTTGACAAAAACGTGTTAAAGCCAAGATTACAACATTAAATCACAACCTTCCTTAAGAATTGCCTGAGGACTTTAAAAAGTACGCTGCCCACTTCAGGGTTAGGCCTGGGCACTATCACTTTTTAAAAGTCTTTTTATGTGGATATAACTTGTAGTCATGTGGGTGAGTCATTGAGGTAAGAGATTAATTACAAAGATCAGTTAATAAGAATATCACAAAGTATCAGAGCAAAGCACTCTACATGGTGCATTGAGCCAGTGGTCAGGAGCCTTCCTCCATTTCTTGCACTTCTTCTTATGTTAGAGGCCTTCTCCTGGTTTCTGCAATCTAGCCTCAGACGTTGCACCTGTCTCTGCTAGACCCTGACACTCCACCAGTGTTCTTCTTTACATATCATTTTCTGGTGGCCTTGGGAAATTCTCAAGTGACCATGTCTCCATTGACTCATGATGAGCAGAGGATCTAGGATGGCCCTGACATTAACCTCAAGATTTTAAAGAAGAAAGATATTCCCACACAATGGGTATGAGCATCATTCAGAGGGTACTGAGCTGTCCCAGGGGCTATGAGCTCTAGGAATGATAGGAAGGTGTGTTCAGTAAGTAAATGGCTTTCATTTCATGGCTGTCTAGGTTTTTATGAACAACTATGTTCACTTCCTTCTCTTTTCTTACCTCTCTCCAGGAATTTGAGAATTTCATTGCCAAATTTGGAGACTCTGGTTTTGTCCTTGTGGCCCTGGGCTCCATGGTGAGCAACTTTCAATCCCAGGGACTTCTCAGGGAGATGAACAGTGCGTTTGCTCATCTCTCTCAAGGAGTCATATGGAAGTATAAGCCATCTCACTGGCCCAAAGATGTCAAATTGGCAGCAAATGTGAAAATTGTGGACTGGCTTCCTCAGAGTGACCTCCTGGGTAAGGACTGCCCAGGTCTGCTTCACCCTCTCATTTATATATTTTTAGAGCTCATCAGGCTTTGACCTCTAGTTGGGCAATCCCAGTTGCACTAGATGGAGTTGTTGATACCTAAAGATAAGTCTCCAGAAGGCAGGGACGGAATAGCCGGTTGGAGTTCTTAGGGAATCAGGCCCTACTTCCAATGAGACCAGGTGCCCAAATAGCCATCACTCCTTTGTTCTTTCTATCCCAGGTGAGATGTTAGCAGACATCAAATTCACCTTGTCCTACTGCATTAGGTTTTACACAGGGTCAGGGTCACCCAAACGCAATCCAAAACAACCTGTGGATTCTAGAGAACACATACCCGAGGGATGTTGCCACTGTATTTAATGGCTTCCTGAGTACCTGCTCATCCACGTGCCCTTACATATATCATGCCACCCTCCCCCACATCTTTCTTAGCTGTTAAGTTGTGAGCAACTCATACTTTCAAAGCCTTAATACAAATAATATCTTTATGATGTGCCAAAATACTAAAGTGCCAAGATGAACAATCTCATAGCCAGTTATTTGGTCCATTTTGTGTCTGGTACCAGAGAGTTTCTTCACCCCCCAGTAGTTTTTCTCTGTGCCCTGTGCTGTTTCTTTCAGACCCCTTACTTCCTTAACCACTGACTGCATCAGAGGCTCATGACCAAGATAATTACTCAAAATACCCTGGAAAATACCCAGCTCAACTTCTTAAATTTAATTATGTAAGTCTGGAGCAGGGCACATGATGCTCTTTTCAAAGAATAGATAGGAAATTCTGATGCACATCCCAGTTGGATGACACAGGCCTAGATAAACATTTCTTTTCTACAGTTATTTTAGTTATCTCTAAATAACATGGGCTAGAAATGCTGGAGATGGAAATACTCAAGTGTAGGGTCTAGTCTCTGGTTTCAAGGGGCTACTCATGTATTTGAGTATACAAATTGCATACAGTGTCAATTTTATGATTGCCAAATACGTTATGATGTCCATGAATGTGTAAGGAATTCAGAGAAGAGGGAAATAAGTTGACAGGTGAGAAAAGAGTGCTCAAGATCAAGAGAGAGACAGAGACAGAGCCACAATGAGAAAAGCAAAAGGATGAGAGAAGCAAAAGGAGATACTGAGATGATAGAAAGATGGATGGATGGATGGATAGATGGATGGATGGATGGATAGATAAATGGATGGGGATATATGCCTTGCTTAGCATTATTGTCTAGAATGTTCCCTGGGTTCTGAGTCTTAGCTGGGTTCTGGCCAGGGAAAAGAATTTCTATACAAAGGCAAGGTTTTTATGTTAATACATGCACCTGGATACATCACAAGAAAATATATTTATAATGGCTCCAACAGATTTTGAAAATCTCTTGGTATATTCTTCTGCCCTTACTGCTTGCGCTGGTTTTCTGAAGCTTTCCATTCTGAAAATATTCATTCTGAAATATTGCACTCTCTTTCTTATTTGAAACAGCTCACCCACAGATCCGACTTTTTGTCACCCATGGTGGGATGAATAGCATAATGGAGGCCATCCAACATGGCGTGCCCATGGTGGGGATTCCCCTCTTTGGAGACCAGCCAGAAAACCTGAACCGAGTAGTAGCGAAGAAGTTTGGTGTCTCTGTCCAGTTAAAGCAGATCAAGGCAGAGACATTGGCTCTGAAGATGAAGCAAGTCATAGAAGACAAGAGGTATGGAACTCTCTGGGCTTGTGGTCACTTAGGCTGAATGAAGACATCAAACACAAAGGCACCATGTGACTTTTTTTGCAATAAAAGCTGAAACTTCCAAGACATGGAATAATATGTGTGTGATGCTAACAGTGACCTGTTTTCTCTGAGAGCAAGACTAGACAATTTAGGTTGTAAGTTGAGAGCAATGTGTACCTTAGAATTTTAAGGACTGTGTCTTACTTACACAGGACCTCTGAGAAGTCTTATGTTTATGGACTGCTTATAGTAGAATTCCAGCTGAGGCAGAAGGTTGAATTTCTTCCCACCAGTATACCACACTGTTTCTTATCTCAGGCACTTTGTCAGTGCTGCTCTCTAGAAGATCCTTTCTTCTCTCAGGACTGGCTCCTTCATGACAGTTGGGCTCATCTCCAGTGTCCTGTCCTCAGAGAAGTAATCTTTGTCTGATAGTCCTAAATGCACTCCTCTCCCACCCTCTTCAATCATAATTCATTTTTCCTTAACACTTCTCAGGATCAGTAGTACCCCATTTCTTTCTGTTTTAATTCATTGTGCGTCCCTCACACTAGAAACTAGAGAGTAAACTCCCCTGGAGGGCCAAGTGTCTGTTTTGTTTTCCCTTGTGCTCCCCAGGACCTAACACAGGGTCCTGCCACAAAGTAAGTTGGGATGAATTTCTGTTAAGCTTCTGATGCTCTGAAGAGGCGGTAAAGCGTAGGCCTTGTCCTGGGCTCCAGTCCTCAGATTCACGTATGTCACCTAGCCCAGACACCAGCACAAAATAGCTGCTTATTATACATATAATTATATATGTATCTATAATGTATATATGTATACATATATATTATATATATAATTACATGTATATATTATACATATATATGGAATCCTGTATGTTAGTACATGCACCTTGGATGTATCCCAAGCAGAATGTCTTTATAATGGCTCCAACAGACTTTGAAATTCCTTTGGTATTTTCTTATGCCCTTACTGCTTGCCCTGATTTTTTGAAACTTCTAATTCTGCAAATTTTAATTCTGAATATTCTGTTCTCTTTCTTATTTGAAACAGCTCACTCACACGTCCATGATGTGTGTGTGTGTTTGTATTATATATATATTATATATATATAATATACATATTATATATATAGTAACATCACATCTATAGTTTGTGATAAGCCTCCTTGGGTAGAGATTAGCCCTGACGGACTTAGTTATTTTTTTTTTTACAGTTTAGCACATTTAGCATAGAGCATGGTCTTTGCATGGAGGCACCAGTTTGAACTTTTGAGTGGGGCCAGCTAGACTGTGGCAAGACCAGGCCAACAAATTTTCCTTGAAACTGAGTCTTCTGTGCATGTGGAGTAAAGCATGTGTGATACAAGGTCTCTAAGACTTCTGAGGCCACAGGAGTAATGTCCCGCCTCTGTGTCTGCCAACAGGTACAAGTCAGCAGCGGTGGCCGCCAGCATCATCAGGCGCTCCCACCCCCTGACCCCTGCCCAGCGGCTGGTGGGCTGGATTGACCACATCCTCCAGACAGGGGGCGCTGCCCACCTCAAGCCCCATGGCTTGCAGCAGCCGTGGCATGAGCAGTACCTGCTGGACGTCTTCTTGTTCCTGCTGGTGGTCACCCTCGGCCCCCTGTGGCTCTGTTGGAAGCTCCTGGGCCTGGTGTCCAGGTGCCTGTGTGGGACCAGGAAGCTGAAGAAGGCCTGAATGGTACAGCCTTGATGGTTGTTTGCAGAGCCATTCTAGAAGGCTTTCCCCAGCACAGGACAGCCCCGGCATCTTCCTTATATTGGCCCCTGATGGTAGCACACAAATTGCTCTTCCCTATTTTCTGTCTCTGCTTAAAAATTATTGTGAAGCACTCTTGGGCATCTTTTAAAAAAATTGTGGTAAAATGTACAGCCCATGAAACTGACCATTTTAGCCATTAAGTATAGAGTTTAGTGCCATTAGGCATTCTTATTGTGGTGTACACATTACTATCATCCAGCTCCAGAACTTTTCATCTTCCCTAACTGAGCCTGCACTGATGAAATAATAACCCCCATACCACCCACATCCCCAACCCTGAAGCTCTTGGCGACCTCTGTTTTCCCTTCTGTGTCTGTGAATTTGAACTCGGCTTCTTGACTTGCCCCTCATCAATGGACTCTTCACTCAGACCCAAACCCTCAGCAGACAGCCCCACCTTCCTTTGCACTCTGCACTCCCTGTCTCTAGACACAGTGCCCTGCTTACTTCACCCTGTTGTTCCTGGAAAGGAGGTATGCGCAAAACTACCTTCAAAGGCTGAAGAAGACAGGAGAATGAAGAAAAAGGCCAACAGGTCCAGCTTGATGAGAAATGGTTTATTAAAGGGATATATTGGACAGAAGCTTGTCTTGGGCTAACACAAGATGAGTTGATCTCCACAACTCCACCTCCCAGTAGACCTGCTTTTATGGCCCTAAAGGCTGGTGAGTACTTGCTGGGGGGCTGCCCAGGACGACTCATATCCTGAGCAGATCAAGGAAGCTTTGCCTGGAGGATGTACTCACAGATGTGGTTAGACAAAAGAGAAGAATGAGGGGAGGGGCTGTATTCAAGAGGGTCTAGGTCACAAAGCAGTCATCATGGTGGAATTTCTCAAGATGGCCTTAGTCTGGTTCATATACTTACTATCTCAGAAATTTCTTAGTCTCTTTCCCTCTTTCTGTTCTTTCACTTTTCATGATGACATAAGATATTGGCCTGTTCTTCCATTTTGGGTCTTCGTCTTGCATCACCTTTTCACCTCACCTCCAAGCTCAGGAAGCCTGGCCTTTGTCCGGCAGTTAGGCAGCGGTGGCTCTCCCAGGACTCCACCTGTGCTCTCTGTCCTGAGTCCATCCTAGGAGAGCACCTCCTTTGCTGGTCAGACCTGGAGCCTGTCTTTGGCCACAGCTGATGTTGTGTTTTTCACTTCCCACAATTTCCTTCTGAAGTTTCTCTTAAAAATGTAGTCATGGAGGGGTGCCTGGGTGGGTCAGTCAGTGAAGTGTCCAACTTCAGCTCAGGTCATGATCATGCAGTCTGGGAGTTCGAGCCCTGCATCAGGCTCTGTGCTGACAGCTCAGACTGGAGCCTGCTTGAGATTCTGTGTCTCACTCTCTCTCTGCCCCTTCCCTGATCACACTCTGTGTCTATCTCTGTCCCAAAAATAAATAAACTTTTAAAAATGTAATCATGGATACCTCTAGTATGGAACCTGGACCTCTGTGTGAAACTCTGGGGCCTCAGGTCCAGTGACGATGACAGTTCTGAGGACTTTGTTGATTTAAAGTATCATTAAAATGCCACTACAACCATAATAACTGAATAGGTAAGAAATATAAAAGATGATAAAATGAATGAGTGAAATTTGATGAGGAAGAGAATATTTACACAGTTTCAATTATAGGGTATAAATACCAATGTTATGGTCAAGAATGTTGGTGGTCACCACCTTAAGTAAGTGATAGAGTTGTCTCTAATGGTAGGACCATCTGCATCATGTGTTTCTCAGTGTGACTCACTGAGATGGAATCAACACCACCTTTTGGTAGTCCCGCCAAGTCCCCTAGTGACCTGAAGTATAGTGAGAAAACATCGGTCAAACGCAACTTGTGATCCATCATACAAATAAGAAGCTTGTGCTTTTTAAATCATCAATGTCAAGAAAGAAAAAAAAGAGCTGAGAAACAAATCCTCACTGAAGGAGATGATATAGACATGATGCAGTGTGTGATCCTGGGTTGGTTCATGCACCAGCAAATCCATTTCACAACATGGAAGATTATTGGGACAATTGGAGGAATTGAAGTAAGGTTTGTAGATAAAGTAGTGTGATTGCCCTAAAAAAATGTGCCTCCCTAATGTAGATTAATGTTTTTCACTAGGGAGATATAATATCTGAACAGAGGGTAACTTTGAAAGTGTATGCATGTAATCACATAGCTTCATACTATAGCACAAACACGGACAGAACATGAAGGGAAAGAAATGGAATAATGCTGACAGAGTTTAAAAATCTTTCTAATAAGTAATTTCAAACATTTAGAAGAATGGAGCATTTTGGTGCCCACCGCACAGTTCTATTTTGTCATGACCATTCAGAATTACAGACTTAAACTTTAGAGGTTCAGTCCTTCAGGTAAACACTTGATCATCCATCCACGGGTGCAGAACATTTGGGGACACTAGCACTTTCACCAATAAGTTACTTTCCAAAGAAACTCCCTGAGCAGTAAGTGTAGGTCATTTTTCTTTGGGACTAAGCTTCTGGGATTTTGATATTGGAACACTCACAGAGATTAAGGAGGTACCTGGGCAAATGGGGCATGGGGATGACAGTAGGAGGTCAACAGTGCAATTAAGAGGTGGGAAAATTTGGGGAAAGGTCCCAAAATGGAGATAGGTCTGAGTCATCTGGAGTTTGAACTCTCTTGGAAGTGACTTGGTAAGGTCCCTCCCATTCCTGGTTCAGAGTATCTTCTCTGCGGAGAGTGTGGTGATTACTTGGACACAGAAGGGTTAAGGAGAGCTCACTAACCCCTCCTTCCTGCTGCCCTTGGACAGGGAGAGTGAAGACCAAATAGCCAATGAAGCAAGCACCCAAGAGGAGGAGCAGAAGGGCCAGAAGCTACCAACAGAAAAGAAAACAGACAGGATCCACCTCTCACCTCTTGCCAAGCTTCCTACCAGAGCATTTCCTTTGTTGCCAGTGCAGAGCTTGTCCCCAGGGCATACAGGTCCCTGTGTGGGACTCAGAGAGGCAGAGCACTGGGCTCTGGGCACAGGGCTGGGATCCGCAGCTGGTACAGGAGGGAGCATGGCAGGCCAGCGGGCACTGCTGCTAGCTGGCTTCCTTCTATCTGAGTTCCTGCTCTCAGAGGCCGCCAAAATTCTGACTATATCCTCACTGGGTGAGTGCTGGCAGGAATCAGACACAGACGTATCCCAGGTGCTCAGGCAAACTAGCCCTGCTTCTAGGTCATTCTCTGTGGTTTTCCAGACCTGGTTTGGATCCCAGGCTAGAGGAGGGAAAGGTGGGAGAGGCATGGGAGTCAGAGGGGGTTCCCCACTGCAGGGGTGGGGAAGTTAGTTCTGTAGAAATCAACAGTTTCCTTTCTCCTCTCTTTATCTGCTCTGAAAGTGTGTCCTATTCTGAATTGCTGGGGCCAGAATTTAGATCCAGTGCTGAGCTGGAGATGATGAGCAGCTTGCTCCAGGGTGGGGCAGGGACTTTCAGAGGCACACCCTAAAAGCCTGAGGGTGCAGTAGTTGCCAGTAGAAAGTGGATGGCGAGGTCAGTTTCAGGCTCTTGGAGGCCAAGGACAGGGGCTCCTTCGGGCAGCAGCACAACACTGGGCATGTTTCTTTAACAGGAAACCTGGAAACTGACTGGGCAGAGGAGGGGGCCCCAGACAATCAAGGTCTTAGGAGCCCCTCTCTCTTTTGCCCTTGCTGCTGGGAGGTTTTGAAGGACAGTGAACCAGTTAATTCTGCATGAACCCAGTTTTATGCCTTTGCTTTTGCCCCAGAGGAAACAGAAGGGAAACAGAAACATTTATTTTGGAGTTCCCTCAAGATATTTTTTGGATCCATCCTGACAGGTTAGGGGGCTCCTGGGGTCACTTTCAGGTCCTCCCAAATTTGAGGGTCCTAAGCTGGAAGAAACCATAGAGTTCATATAATTGCGCATCCTCCTTTTATTCCTGACAGGGAACCTGGGGGTCAGGGAAATGAGGGGCCTTTTGCAAGAGCACACTAGACCTCCCTGTTGTCACACACCCAGACTTAAGTCACTCTTTCTTACCTCCAACCTGTCCTCTTCCCCACACTCTACTCTTTACAGTGGAGATTCCTAAAAATCAGTGTTGAAAAACCTGTTTTCCATTTTCAATCTATTTCTTAATGATAGAGGCAACAGAAAAAAAGAGCTGTCTCACCTCTTGAAATTGCATGTCCCCTGGACTCTGAGAGGGGGCAGGTGTGGTTTGGAGGTACTGGAAGCCCCGCCTCTACCCCAGAATGCATTGGGATCACCATGGTCCTCAGGAATGGAGGACGTCTGCAGGAAGCCTTGTCTGCTGCGTCCACTTCTTGCAGGACTTAAAGGTGAACCAGAGAAGGCATCCGAGGGTGTAGGGTTTGTGTATTATGTAATGTCTTACCTCAGCCAACACAAGTAGAGACATAAAAAACAAGAATAATTTCCAAAGATACACGCCATTACTGTGGTCCTACATTCCTCTCTTTTGACCCAATCATCATGAGATCATTATCTTCCAAACAACTCTCACTTTCCAACATAGGCAAATTCTATTCTTTGACCCATAGATTCAAGAAAAGTGCTACATGATATTACATGGTTTTAGACATTGGTGTGATAACCTGTACCTCCCCAGAGAATCAAGCTTCTGTTTCCTTAGAATCCCAGGATTTTCCTGTGTTGGGGGATGTCCCACTCTTGCATGCATACAGGATCCTGCAGTTCCACCCAAAGGGCCCACAGTTATCCTGAATCCCTTAATTTGATGTTTAGTAAAATGCAGTCCCAACTGCGGAAAATCCTGACAAATATATTTGAATCTGAAGAATCTTGACTCTGAGCAGTGGCTCTAGCCTCTGCTGCTTCTGTGGCTTAGATTGATATTCATGTTCCCATGTTTCTGGCTTCCATGTTAACATAAATTTCCAGACAGAAGGATTCCAGAAATAGCTTTGATTGATTGTCCTTTAGAAACCCGTTATTCTCATATACATAGTCTCGTGCCAAAACTTCCAGCAAATTTCCTTTCCTAAAGGACAGAGTATCTCCATAAAGGCAGCCTAAATGCAGCATGTGCCTAGGATTGTAAACTCCTGCAGGCTTTAGCATAGAGAAGCTTGTCTCACTGGCATGGAGATCTTGAACTGCAAAAGGGAAATTTTCATGTAAAATTGCTACATATTAAGGTTTGGTCAGAAGGAATGTGGGTATCTGGTCTGGGGCTTACCCAAAATGAAACCAAAGGACTAAAAGAACTCGTATTCTTCTAATGACCACCAACTCTCTACTGCCTTACCCTGGATTTCCAGATCCCCCACAACAATTTCAGATCCTTTGTTCTCACCTTTACAAAACTGAAATTTTGCACTGTTCCTAGGTGGAAGCCATTATCTACTGCTGGACCGGGTGTCTCAGATTCTTCAAGATCATGGTCATAACGTCACCATGCTTCTTTACGGAGGAGATTACTTAATCCCAAGTATGTTTTTTGGTAATTATTAAATTTATCTATCCCAGGAAATGATATACAATGTCTTTTGTATAGAACTGCTTAGCACAAAATATTTTTTAATCTAGTTGTATTTAAAGATGTAAAAGGGTGTGTGTGTGTGTGTGTGTGTGTGTGTGTGTGTGTGTGTGAATGTCATGTTAAATTGTTAAATGCTGGATGTCTTAATAGACTGTGTAGACCTGGCTTCCACGATGCCGTATCTGCATATTTTACCTCCTGCTCTGGTTCTTTTATCCATTATTAGCATGGAATATAAAATCTTCAATGATTATTATAAAACTGTGTGTTACATTTCAATTCTTTCAGCTTTTGCTTTAGATATTTTGATGGTTTCTAATTAGGTGTATTTTTGGGTATAGTTTTATATCTTCTTGCTGTTTTGAAACTTTTTTAATACATATTGTTTTTCTTTGTCTCTTATAATCTTTGTTGATTTAAAATCAATTGTGTTTGATATTTGCTCATTGGCTTCTGATTTCTTTTGGTTATTACTTGCATGGAATATTTTTTTTCCATCATTTTCCTTTTAGTCTGTGTGATTGCAGATAGATTCCACTGTATGTGGAAAAGTTGCAAAGATGTACAGAAAGTTCCCATACATCCTTTACCTTGTTTCCCCCTTTGTTAATATCTTTTTATTTGGAGTTATTTTATTAATATGTTTTATTGAAGTATAGTTGACACACAATGTTACACATTAGTTTCAGGTGTACAACATAGCAACTTGACAACTATATATGTTATGCTATACTTATAAGTATAGCTACCATCTCTCACCATACAAAGCTATTACAACTGGATCATATATTTTTATCCATTCTTCCAACATCTGTCTTTTTTGGAGAATTTAATCCATGTATATTTTAAGTAATTACTGACAAGAAATGACTTACTTCTGTCATTTTGCTATTTGTTTTCTATAGGCCTTATAACTTTTTTGTCTTACTCTCTGAATTACTGTTTCTTTTGTGCTTAGTCGATTCTTTGTAAAATGTTAAATTCTTTTCTCATTTCCTTTTGTGTATATTCTACAGCTTTTTGTGTGTGTGTGGTTACCATGGAGATTTAATTTAACCGCTAAATTTATGACTGCTCAGATTTTAATTTATACCAGCTTAATAACATTCAAACATTCTGTTCCTAGTTGGCTTTATCCCCAACTCTTTGGTTAGTTGATGTCACAAAATTACATTTTTATACATTATGGCCCCCTAACATAAATTATCATTAATTTAAATGCATTAGTATGTTAAATTATGTAGGAAATTTGAGTAGAGTTACAAATAAATCTCAAATAATGATAGTAGTTTTTAAACAGATAATTTTTTAATATACTAGTCTCTTAAATCATGTAGAAAACAAGGTAGTTAGAACCATTGTTACAATAACAGTAGCTTTTATAATTGCCCATTCATTTACCTCTTTAAAAATCTTTATTTTTTCATATACCTTTAAGTTACTTCCTGGTGTCCTTTCATTCTTCCCTGAAGAAGTACCTTGAGCCTTACTCCTAGGGAAGTTCCAGTGGTAACAAACACCCTTAGTTTTGTTTATCTGGGATTGTCTTAATTTTCCTTGATTTTTGATGGACAGAGTTGCCTGATATAGAATTTTGTTGACAATTCTTTTTTTTTTTCGCCTCCAAAATTTTCGATTAGAAATCTATTGATAATTTTGTTGACGATCATTTGTATGTGATGAGTCACTTTTCTCTTGCTCCTTTTAATATTCACTCTTACTCTTTCTGTATTTTGGTATAGTTTGTCCTGATATGGTTGTCTGAGTTCAGTTTACTTGGAGTTTGATAAGTTTCCTGGATGTTTACATTCAAATCTTTCATCCAATTTAGAAGGTTTTAGCCACTATTACCTCAAATGTTCTCTCTACGCCTTTCTTTCTCTCTTCTCCTGAGCATCCACAGGGCATATGTTGGACCCTTAGGCTGAGTTCCCTTTACTTTAATCCTTTAAATTTCTGTTTCTCAGGCTTGACCATTTGTATTGTCTTCTCTTGAGGTTCACTGATAATTTCTTCTGCTTGCTCGTATCTGCCTTTGAATCCTTCTAATGAAATTTTCATTTCATTTATTGTATTTTTCAGTTCTAGAATTTGTTTTTGGTTTCTTTTTAGATTTTCTCGTCCTTTATTTAAAAAAACTTAAAATGTTCTTGCATTTATTTTGAGAGAGAGAGAGAGAGTGAGCACAAGCTGAGGAGGGGCAGAGAGAGAGAAGGAGAGAGAGAATCTCAACCGGGCTCCATGCTGCTAGCCTAGAGCCTGATGTGGGGCTTGATCTCTTAAACCATGAGAGCATGACCTGAGCTGAAATAAAAAACTAGACACTTAACTGACTAAGCCACCCAAGCACCCCAACAATCCCTTTAGTGACATTTTTCAAACACTTTTCCCTTGACCTTCCCCATGTCTTCCTTTAATTCTCTGAGAATCTTTAAGGCAGTTATTTCAAAGTCATTGTGTAGTGTATCTGCCATCAGGTCATTCTTAGGGACAGTTTCTGTTAATTCCTTATTTTCTTCAGAATAGGCCTTAATTTCCTGTTTCTTGGTGTGTCTTGTGATTTTTGTTGAAAACTGAACATTTGAATCTAACAAAGTGTTATATCTGGAAATGAACCTCTCCTCCAATCTCCAGGGTTTGCAGATTTTTGTTATGCATTTTGTTTATTTATTTATTTTTAAAAATTGTTTTATGCTGCTTTTGTGTTGAGGATCAAACTGAGGTGTAAATTTCACTGTTCTCAGGTCTTTTCTGGACATTTTCCTGGGCATGAATGGACACTTTCTAGTTTTCCAAGGTATATGTAGCTGTTTCACAAGGTCCCAACTTTTAATGGTTCCCTTTCAAATGGGGAAAATGAGAAAATGAGGGGGAGAAGGGGACATGAGTATTTTAAGAGCCCAGGAAGTCCATTGAGCCAGAGAGGGAGGTGGCTGCAATAATGGAGTATGATGCAGAAACCTTGCTGCCTACTTCTTTGTCTGCATCTCTGTGATCAGAGCAGCAATCAGCAATCAGAGAAAAGATACTTGTTATTTGGACAAGGTCATTTTTGGCCCACTCAGGCTCTTGAAACCTGTGTACAAGCTGCTCTCTGAACACATGTATACAGCTTCCTGCTGGAGACCAAGAGATGGGGGATGGGTAGCTGCTTCTGTGGAAAGAGCTGAAATTGACTGAAATTATCTGCAATTTACAGTTAAAGAATTTCCCTGGTAGTTGGAACCATCAGTTGGCCGCAGAATTCCCAAATAGTTATTGCAGACAAATTCTGTCAGTGGAATTGTTGTCTACATCAGATGTGTGTGTGTGTGTGTGTGTGTGTGTGTGTGTGTATAAAATTTTAACCAGTTGCTATTTTCAAAGTGTGTTCCTTTACTCTCATGCTGGAAAATAATCATAATAGGTGTGTCTTGACAGTGTTAGGGATAGAAAGACCTTCAACTGAACAGTAATTCATCCCAGGAATTTAACTGACATGCCATGGCTTGTACTTTGTATAGGACAAAGCACATCCCTCTTTGTGAGCTCCTATCTGAATGTTTGTGTCTTGAATTAGTGTACTCCACAAATCTCTGCAAAATGAGGTTATCCTCAGTGTACTGTCATATATGTGGTTTTGGAGAAAGTTAAATGTGGTTAAAGATCTCTCTGGAGGGCTGTTGAGTAGGGCTGTTGAGGCAGTCCATGAGAAGCCCAGTTATAAGTTATTTCTATCCTTCAAAGGTGAAGGTGAAGAAACACTACAACTGAGAGCTTGTTGAAATAGGAATTAAGCAGAACATACTACCAAATCTAAGATTGAAAAGAATTTATTAGTACTTAGATATAGTCAGCAATTTCAGTAAGATTGGAAACAGTGGCCCTAATATGGGATTTTAAGTGTAATCCACTGAGAGGCGCCATTCATTCATTCAGGTTTAAGAATAGTCAAATTAGGCTATTAAATGGAGAACTAGTGGGGATAATCACTTCTTCGTTAATGGATCCTTTATAAAAAGGGATTTAATCCTTGAAGGCATTCTATTCAAATATATTTTGTTGTAATAAAAGTTTTAATATGTTGGGCAGTCCAATGAGGTCCTTTTAGTCATGGTGTTAGTGCTAAAAGCTTAATTTTATTTTATGAGTTCTTATATAAGAGCAACCATAGCTACTGTGAGATAACTTAACTGATGGCTATTCTGACTATGGGATATTTAATCCCAGTAGTTAAGACAGGGCGTGCATAATTGTCCTCTAATATTTTGTAACTCCTGACAGTATAGAGATACTTCAATAAATTTTGGTGAGCTCTCGTGATAGATCTTTTATTTTCCCAGTATTGACTAAGACGATAAAGATTTGTCATTGGGGGATCTCATCCCATGTTAAAAGTAATTTAGAACTTTTGAAATAAGTCACAAAAGCCAATCTGTGTCCTTTGTCTGTTACAATATTTTTAAAGTAATGTTAGATTCCACATATGTCAAAACTGAGACTTCTGTTTTAATTTCTTTCCTGACTCTCCCATGCTGTAATTTCCCATTTTTTGCTATTTCTTTCATTGTCATTATGTATACTTTGGGGGAGGGTATCCCTTCTAACCTGCTCATATTTATAAGCTCTTCCTCAGAATGTCCTAATTAGTATCACAAAGCTAAGGGCCTTCCTGATGGTGATTTTAGAGAATTGACATTAAGCTGAGTTTGAATTAACCCTTGAATTTACCCCATGAGGGTGTCGTCAGTATTTCCCTATTACTGTGTTAATCAAGGTATTCTTTTAGCTACAGGTATATAATCAACAACAGTAGCAAAGGCATTTTCTAGGGTTCTATTGTACCTTCTACTTTTACAGGTGTGGATCTCATCAGATGACATGGTGATATCCTTCTTCACACCATTGTAAGCTGGAGTCAGTCTTAACTCAGAGCACTGTTGATGATGGGGGCAGTCCTTGAGATGTGCAACCATTGGTCTCGTGGTTCTACCTAGCCTAGTGTCAATCACACAGTTCATGCTGGCATACAGAACAAAGTCGATTCTGACACAGAAGATAGGTTTGTGTGAAACACATGACCAGGGCCACTTAAAGGCTAAACCCATACTTTTGTTTCTAACTGCCAATTATGGAAGCTTCTGAGTGGGATGGAGGTGAAGATTCCCTTCATTGGGTCTGGCTTGCTTGTCTGAAAATCTTGGTCACACAAGGGAGGGCATGTTGAGGCTTTCTCCTCATTTTTCCAAATATGTCAAAGGAGTCAAGGAAGAGATGGAGCTTTAAAGCTGTCAGCAGTCCAACTTCAAAAATGGTACCAGAGTCTTTATTACATGTCATAGACTCTGGGTCTGGAGTTCTTTCTTGTCCAGCAAGAGAGAGGACACAGGATTGAAATGCGAGAGAGAGGCTACTGTTCTGGAGGAGACAAGAGCTCTGAGCATGGGTCCTTGCTCCGTTTTTATTAGGATCAGAAGGTTTACAAGCATGATGGGCATGCACAAATAGACAATGAAGCAGTGAACATTAACTCATAGCATGGAGGAAAGAGAGTTTTGAAGATCTGCTGTGTTAGGGGTTTGGGTCAATACAAAACAAAATCCTGGCACTGAGCAGATGGTTGTTCACAGCAGGCATGAGGCACCACTGCTCATTACCTAAACTGGCCTAGAGCACAAGAAAGAGGGAGCATGGCACCTCAGGGTCAACAAGACACCTTTCTTTTGCTAATTAGCTCCACTCTGGGCAACTTCCCCTGCTGTGCTCCCTACAGTCCTGTTTTTCTGTTTTTGTCCTTCCTTCCTGTGAAAGCAGCTTTCTGCTATTGTACTAAGTTGGGGGACACTTCTGCCCTGAATGCCTAATCTTGTTTACCTCGTTTTTGATGCTTTCATCCTGAGGCTTTTCTATTCCTATATCTTTTTCCTATACCAGGGAGCCTTTGCCCTGTATACCTAATCTATTTTACCTAATCTTGTATGTATACATCCTGTGGCTTTCTATTTCTTTATGTCTTGTTAACCCATCCGTGCAAGCTCAGGAAATTCATAAGTATATTCTCCAAAATTACACATGAGTGATGGGGGAAATGCCAGGACGAAAAGTAAGACTGCAGAGGACTACTATTGTTAACTTAGCCTTTGGCATATTTTTGACTGAATGAAAAAACTTTGCATGTATCACTTTTAAGTAATAAAAAAGATTTTTCTTCCTAAAAGACAATAGGGGAACTGGGATGAAATTAAATATGTATATAAATACAAAGTGTACCACTTACTGTATGTGCAGCCTTGACAAATTATCTGACACTCCATTTATCTTTGTCTTCTCACCTGTAAAATGAAGAATATCTATACCTTTACATGAAAGCTTTAAATAGAAGCTTACGATACTTTAAATAGAATAAAAGTAATTGAATTATTTTAAGATTCTCAATAAATATTATCAGATCCTATGACCGAAGAAATGAAAAAGCAAGGAAAGAACCAAAAAACCCTCTGAAAAGAAACATTCAAATATTTACAAAATTATTAGAATTAAGAAACTATGGTATCGTGCCGAAATTAATCTGCATTGTTGGACTCAATAACATATTTTTATTGGTGTTTTAAAACATTTTTTATTTAGAAAAGAAGGAAAACACATACCAAGTTGTCAATTGGCTTCAACCTGAGGACCACGAAAAAGAATTAAGGAAACATTTCGATTTCTTTATGAAGGAAGCTTTGCATGGCAGGTAATTTCTTTTATTCTCTGATTGAAAGACTTACCATTTTAGTGATGCAAATAAATGGTTGGATGCATGGATACTTGGAGTAAGTTTAAGAGAAATGGATGGGTGGGTGGATGAGCGGACAGATGGAGAAATCAATGATGGGGGGCAGTGGATGGATGGAATAGATGAGTTTTGCACTCCCAGTCATTCCTTTTGTGTAGTGTGCCCCTTCCACTGAAAGCATGAATGCATTTCCATAGAGTGAGGGGAATTGTTCCTTCTGGATCTTTCTGGCAGCTCTTCACCTACAATGCTTCTCCATAACACAGAAGTCAGGATAAACAACATAATTTCTCAATGTTAGTAGGCATATTGGAGCCACCATTTTATACTTACCTTTCCTCTCATCACATAAATTCAAGAACAGAAACATGCTTATGAACATTGATTTTTCATACCTTGAGCCATTGTCTTTTTAACTCATTTAAAATCCAAATGTCTTGATGATACACACTGTGATATTAGCCTGAAAGTTTTCATCATTATCTGGGATGTATAGAAAGTTCTTTATGTTTGACATAAGAGAGAAAAGACACATATTCATGCCTTGCTTGGTGAATTATAGTGGCCTAACCCCACCTTCCCCTTTTTCCTTAAAAATTTTATTCCGTTGTCAAGGTGGTCCTAAAATCTGGCTTTTTCCATAATGCCTTTCTCCGTACCAAAACTGGGAGATGAATTTCTCTCATCCAGAAGAAATCTGATCTAAAATACTCTATTGAAACTTTATCTATATAATCTTGTGTTGTTATTCATTATTTTTATTATGTCTTGTCTCTTCTGTCCCACTTTATTTCTTTCAAAACATGTTACGCCCACATATTAAATATGGTGCAACACACTGAGCATAGTATCTTCCTGAATTTTAATATATTAACTGAATTTCAAATATGATGAATACTCTGCTTTCAAGGAATTTGTAGTTCATGTCTTGAATTTATCCACAATATGTAGTAGTCATTCATCATGTAAAATTATTTAAAAATATAATAGAGAATAATTTCAGCCAATCATCTGTTGTCACTTGAAGTTTATTCTAAAGTGTATGTGGACATCTGCATATTGCTAAAGAGCTCTCACCTATGGGCTTTCAGTGGGATGACATGGTGTAGGATTAAGTTCTTTCGCTATTCCAGAAAGCACGAAATGGAAAGGGTAATAATAAGGTTGTTTGTTTTAAATTGTTTATCTCATAGGCTAGAAAGATATAAATCTTGTGTTCAGCTTAGAATTGGGATTCTAGGGGCGCCTGGGTGGCTCAGTCGGTTGAGCGTCCGACTTCAGCTCAGGTCATGATCTCACGGTTTGTGAGTTCCTGCCCCGCGTCGGGCTCTGTGCTGACAGCTCGGAGCCTGGAGCCTGCTTCAGATTCTGTGTCTCCCTCTGTCTCTCTGCTCCTGCTCATGCTCTGTCTCTCTCAGAAATAAATAAACATTAAAAAAAAATAAAAAAAAATTAAAAAAAAAGAATTGGGATTCTAATATTACCATCACAAAGTTCCTTATGTGAGGCCATCTCTCAAAGGTAGACTATCCAAAATTTAAAGAACAAAAATGGGCTCTCTTATCAATACTGATGGACTCTGCTATCAAGTTACTTCCGTAGGTATGCTGGGAAACAAGACAGTCACTCATGAACTGTGAGTATTCAGATGAAAGTTAAACAGAGCATTACAGAATGTGTCAAGTAGACATTGAACTATGAAGTCTGATATCTCAGAATTGGCTCCCAAAATGGAAGGCTCTTGAATTGATGTGGATGGTGAGTGGATGTGATTGGCTAGAGAAAGGAGAGGGGAAATAGTGAGAACATTTTAGGAAGCAGAAACACGTGGAGCAGAGTGATCAGAGTAGTGTTCATTGGACACTGGTAAAATAGGTGGGCTGCTGCCAGATATGGTCTTACTTACCTGAAATATTTTCTTTGAGCTAAAGGTTCTCCTAAGTATTGTGAAATGAACGCTTCAATGAGTATTTGTCATTATTATTATTTTTTTTAACAGAGAAGCATTTGACACCTTTGTAAAGTTAATGGAGCAATTGGGGATTCAATGCAGTGATTTGCTAAGGAGAAGTGATATCATGGATTCTTTAAAAAACAAGAAATTTGACCTGGTATTTGTTGAAGTATCTGACTTCTGTTCTTTCCTGGTTGCTGAGAAGCTTGGGAAGCCATTTGTATCAATTCTTCCCAACCAGTTTGGAAGTGTGGACCTTTGGACTACCAAACCCCGTGTCTTATGTTCCAGTGTTTAATTCCTTGCTCACCGACCACATGGACTTCTGGGACAGAGTGAAGAATTTTCTGATGTTCTTGGATTTCTTCATGAGGCAATGGCAAATCCAGTCTACGTTTGACAACACCATCAAGGAACATTTCCCGGAAAGTTCTAGGCCGGTTTTGTCTCATCTTCTAAAGAAAGCAGAGCTGTGGTTTGTTAACTCTGACTTTGCCCTTGAATTTGCTAGGCCCCTGCTTCCCAACACTGTGTATGTTGGAGGCTTAATGGCCAGGCCTGTTAAACCAGTACCACAAGTAAGTAAATCCTTAGCACTCAATAGGCACTTCATGCAGAGCTCTTCAGTGCAGAGTTGGTGGCTCCCTTGCCAGTGGTATTTGGTAGTGAAGTAGGGTGAGACAAGCAAACACCTAGAATATACGTGTTTATGTTTTTTTATTTTAATTTTTCTAGTCTATTTAATTGTATTCTGTCCTATATTAAATTTTATTATATATTGGTAAAAACACGTAATATGAGACCTACCCTCTTAACAAATTTTTGAAAGTATAGTATGAGTGATTGACAGTAGGTACCATGTGGTGCCTCAGACCTGTGGATCTTAGTGATCTCATTTAACTTTATAACTCTTCTTGCTTTGAATAGAAACTATTTGTTCTCCCTTTCCTCCAACCCCTGAAAACCAATTTCCACTTTCGATTCTATAAATTTGATATTGTTGATGCTTCATATAAGTGAAATCCTACAATATATGCTTTTTTGTGAGTGGCTTATGTCACTTAGCATAATGGCCTCAAGCTACATTCATGTTTTCATATGTTGCAAAATTACCTTCTTTTCTTTTTTTTTAATGTATATACTTCTTGAGAGAGAGGGCACGAGCTCTTTTGGTGTATCAAAAGTATTTTTGATGCAATCCAATGTAGTTATTTTTTATTTTGTTGCCTGTGCTGTTGGTGTCTCATATAAGAAATCACTACCAAATACAATTACATGAGGAATTCTCTCTCTATTTTCTTCTAAGAGTTGTATGCATATAGCTCACATTTTTAGGTCTGTCATCCATTTTAAGTTGATTTAGCATATGATATAATGTAATGGTTGACTTTCAGTTTTTTGCATGTGGAGATCCAGTTTTCCAATATCACTTGCTGAAAAGACTGTCTTACCTAATGAATGGTCTGGCATCTTTGTCAAAAGTATTTGACCAAATATATCTGAGGTATTTCCGGACATTCTGTTTTGTCTTATTTATCTACTTATTTGTCTTTTTGTCATACTATACTATTTTGATTACTGTAGCTCTGTAGTAACTCCGATATCGGGAAATGTGAGAACTCCAACCCTGTTCTTCCACATTGTTTCGGGTACTTATTGTTTTTGAAATTCCATATCAGCTTACAATAGGTTTCTATTTCTGCCAGAAGAAAATGCTGTCCACTATTTGCATGGTACCTGTGGATCAGCTTGGGAAGTACTGATAACTTTAAAGTATTAAGTCTTCTAATTGAGGAAGCCTGTTTTTTATTTCCACTTACTTGTGTCTTCTTTAATTTCCTTCAGCAGTGTCATATGGTTTTCAATGTAAAATCTTTTACCTCCTTGGTTAAATTTATTCCTAACTATATTTTTATTCTCTGGATTGTATTGTAAATGCAATTGTTTTTCTATTATCCTTCTTAAAATGCTCATTACTACTGTAATGCAATTGATTTTCTGAGCTGATTTTAATTCTTGCTACTTTCCTAAATTTCTTTATTAGTCAAGACATGTTTTTTGGTGTGTGAGGAAACTTTTGGGTTGTCTACATATTGTATCGTCTCATGTGCCATTATTTCTTGATGCAATCTTTCTACTCTTTCCTCTCTCATACTCTTGAGAGTTCCATAAAGCATATATTAATCTACATGAAGGGGTCTTTTGAGTCCCTTACAATCTACTCACTTTTTTGTCCTTTCTCCTTTTTGCTCTTTAGACTTGATATTTTAGATGTCCTGTCTTCCAGTGTATTAAATCTTTCTCCTGTCTGTTTTGGTCTGAATTGAACTATTCTAGTGACTTTTTCAATTCATTTATTGTATTTTTTGTTTTGATTTTGTTTGTTCTTTTTGAAAAATAACTTCTGTCCGTTCTTGCTATTTTCTGTTTGTTCATATATTGTCTTCCTGACTTCCTTTAGAACTTAGTCCCCCACCACTCCTTTATTTTTAGCTCTTCAGGCATATTAGGTCAATTTCAAAGACTTCATTTAGTAAATCCAATGTCTTTTTCTTCAAAGAGGGTTTTTGGAGATTTACTTTGTTCCTTTAAATGATGCATTTTGGGTTTTATTTTTTTTATTTTTTATTTTTTTGTATGTCTTGTGATCTTTTGTAGAAAGTTTTGGGCATTTGTAAAAACAGTCACCACTACTTGTGTTTACAGGCTGCCAGGAAACACCTTCACGAATTAGTGGGGAGTGTTTAAATACTTTGGATCAGCCAGGGAAGACAACTTAAAAAAGGAAGGTGGAAGGGGACAAAGTTCTAAAGGAAATCAAGAAGACAATATATGAACAAATAGAAAATAGCAAGAATAGACAGAAATTATTTTCAAAATAATTCTTAATAATTTCAAAATAATTTCTTAGGTATTTTCTGAGCATTTTTTCTGTCTGGACCTTTGTGTATGCTTTTATTCACCTGATTCTTCCTGTATACTTGGCTAATTTTAATGTCTTAAGTTCCCAAAGAGTCTTTCTGCTCAGGGAAATAGCTGTTTTGTTTCTCTTGTCCCAAGATTCTAAATTCTGCAGTATCCCTGCAGGTTTTATGTGGCATTATTCCCTCTACTATCTTGCAAGACTCTCTCCAACCTGATATCTGAGCTCTATTGTCATTCCCAGTCAGAGCTCCAAGTCTGGTGAGATCTAAACCTGTCAAAGGGAGCCTACAGAGTGGCTGCAAGCTGCACATTATTTCAATTCTTCTCGTCTTACAGAAGGCAGGGCCAACCCTGCAGCCTCTGGACCATGGCATGTCACTCCTGGAAGAGTGTGGGGCAAAAGACAGTAAAATTGACATGGAAATTCTCACCTTTCTGACTGTGATTTTTTTTGTCTTCCCGAATGGGCATTTGTTTTGTTTTTGTATATCACTGAGTATTTTCCCAGGTCCTATAAAATTATTTGAGTGAGTCTTTAGCCATTTTGTCCTTTATTTTTTCTGTGAGGGACTGGAGATATTCAACATCTTATTGCGGCATCGCGCTCTGCCCTTGCCAATGTTAAATGATAGATATACGCTGATTTTATAAATGGCAAATGACAACAAAGCTGGGTTTTCATGGTCCTTTGGGATGGTAGTTTTTATAGTGTCATGATGGAGTTAAGGAGGGCCAGGATGGCAGAACGAGGTAAGCTGGAGGCAGTCAACAAATGCAGAGGAAGAAGAAACAAATGTTCTGAAGAATTGACAAAAGATATGAAACTAATTTTTGGGGTAGTAGATCACGAACATCTTTAAGAATCATCTAGGATGGCTATATGCTCATTAAAATCAGACAAAATAGACTGATGTTAAACATTTTACAGGAGATAAAAGATATTTTATAAGTGGTCTAATATAACAAAATCAATCAGCATAATGCAACACATTAATAGAATGAAGAGGATGGAAAAGCTCATCATCTCAAGAGATGCAGAAAAAGTATCTAACAAAACTAACATCCTTTCCTGATAAAAACAGTCACCAAGCTAGGAGTAAAGAGGTATTTCTTGAGCATGATAGAGAGTATTTATGGAACACTCACAGCTTTAACATCATACTCTATGGAAAAGACGGAGATCCTGCTGCCTCAGATCGGTGGTCTAAGATACTCAGTCATCACCACTATTCAAATATACCCTAAACAAAGCAAGTAGGCAAGAAAAAGAAATAAAAGGCATCCAAATTGGAATGGACAACTGTAGAAATAGTTTGATAGTCATATGATGTAATCTTAGGTATAGAAAATCTCAATGAATTCATATAATTTGTGTTCTCATATACTGGCTATGAACAATCTGAAAATGAAGTCAAGAAAATTATTCTATTTACAATAGCACCTAATTAAACTGAAGTTGTGAAAGACACTGCAAATTTGCTGAAAGAAATTAAGGAAGACCTAAATAAATGGAAAGACATCTCAGGACCATGAATTGTGATACTTAATATTGTTAAGAAAACAATAGTACTCAAAGTGATTTAGGAGTTTTATCTAAGCCTTATCAACATTTGAATGGACTTATTATTACTTTCTTGTATTTTTTTTTCAGAAATAGAAAAGCCAGTTTTCATCTCACACTGAAATGGAATGGAATGCAAATAACCAAACAACATGAAAAAGAACAGGGTGGGATGAATCACACATATGTGACCAATTCATTTTTGACAAGGGTGCCAAGACCAATCAATGGAGAGAATAGTCTCTTCAGCAAATGGTGCTGAGACCAGTGGATATTCATTCACATGAAAGAGAATATATCTCAAGCTTTCTTCACATCATATACAAAAGTCAACTCAAAACAGATCAATGGCCTAAATAAAGAACTAAAAGCGAAAATATTCTTAGAAGAAAAGAAAGAGATAAATTGCATGGACTTGGATTTGCCAATAATTTGTAGATGTGACAAAGAAAGAATGAATAGCAAAAGAAAAAACAGATAAATTGGACTTCATCAGAATTAAAAACTTCTCTGTATCAAGGGACATTATATGGAAAATGAAAGGACAACCTCTCAGGTACCAGGTACCCGCTGCTTTTCAGCCTCATATTGGAGGTCCTAATAAAGTAATAGAGAAAGAAAAAGGCATAACAATCATGTAGATTGGGCAGGAAGACTTAAGACTTTTCTTGTTCACAGATGACCTGATGGTCCATTTAAGAAATCTGAAAGGTCAAGAAAAAGATTTCCGGAACTAGCAAGCAATTAAGGTAGCATCAAAGGATACAAGTTTAATATAAAAAATCATCTTTTTCTTATATCAGCAATGAACAGGAGGAATGTGGAATGAAAACCACTGTATTATTTACATTTGCACCACTAAATATGAAATCTGGGAATAAATACTAACAAAATAGGTACAAGATTTATATGAAGAAAACTACAAAATGCTGATGAAGGAAATCAAAGAACTAAATAAATGGAGAAATACTCCATATTTATGGATAGGAAGACTCAATATTACTAGATGTTAGTTATCTCCAATTGGATCTATAGATTAAGTGCAATCCACTGAAAATCACAGCAAGTTATTTGTGGATGTTGAGAAAATGACGCTCAGGTTTGCATGGAGAGGCCAAAACCCTGAAGAGCCAACACAATATTGAAGATGAAGAACTATGCTGGAAGACTTACATTAGTCAACTCCATGACTTACGAAATGGCTAAAGTAATCAAGACAATGTGCTATAAGTAAAAAAACAAACAAATAGGTCAAAGTAATGGAATACAGATTAAACAGACTCACATAAATTTAGACCCACAAATGATCTTTGGCAAAGCTTTAAAAGAGAAACCACAAAAAGAAATTAGTCTTTCCAACAAATGGACAAAGATCTTACATCTTCAAAAAATTAACTTGAAGTGGATCATAGACCTGAATGTAAAATACAAAGTATGAAATTCCTATGAGGTGATGTAGGAGAAAATAGATGATCTAGTGCTTGGTGATTGCTTCATATATATAAAACCCAAGGCATGTTGTAGTATAGAGTTGATAAGTGGGCTAAATTGATTTTAAAAATAAAGAAGATGTGGTTTATATATACCATGGAATACTACTTGGCAATGAGAGAGAATGAAATCATGCCATTTGCAGCAAGGTGGATGGAACTGGAAGGTATGCTGAGTGAAATAAGTCAGACAGAGAAAGACAGATATCATATGTTTTCACTCATATATGGATCTTGAGAAACTTAACAGAAGATCATGGGGGAAGGAAGGGGAAAACATAGTTACAAAGAGAGAGAGGGCGGCAAACCAAAAGAGACTCTCAAATACAAAGTCCAACTGACGGTTGATGGGGGTTTGGGGACAAGGAGAAATTGAGTGATGGCCATTGAGGAGAGCACTTGGGATGAGCACTGGGTGTTGTATGTAAGCAAGGAATCACGGGAATCTACCCTAAAACCCAAGAGCACACTTTACACACTGTATGTCAGCCAATTTTATAATAAATTATATAAAAAATAAATAAAAATTTCTGTTCTGGGACATACCTGTAAAGTGAATAAAAGGAGACATAGACAAAGAGTAAATATTTGTGTAGATATACCTGATAGAGACTATTATTCAAAATGTAAACACGCAGATAAACAACCATATATACGAAATACACAACGAACTCCTAAAATCAGTAATAACAATCAAAAACCAATCAATTAAAAATTTTAAAATGGGCCAAACACCTTACCAGAACTCTCAACAGAGAAGACAGGCAGATGGCTCACAAGCATATGAAGGAGACATAGGACAGATATTTTGTCAGCATCTACCTCAGCCTCCAGAATGCCTACTGCCCCCTTCTGGGCCAGGACAGCAACTGGCACTCACCCAGGCACTAGCACCTCTGAGCTGGCATTGGAACCCTGCTAAATGGCTACATCTCACCAGGCAAGGATGATGGATGAGGATGATCCTGGTACTAGGGCCATGTTCACAATGAAAAAAGAAGTTCCCATCACCTCACTGTTCCTCTTCTTAAAACATTGTTATACATGGAAGCCCTGAATCTAGATGTCGATGCTACAGTATGCATTAAGTGCCTCATGTGCAATGTGGGCTATTCTGGGAGCGGCTGGACACCTAAGGCTCTCTTGACATCCATTTGTGATTATTGAAAGTATTTGTAGGGTGTAGTGTGTCTTGGGGTCTCAGAAAAATGACTTCAAGGCCACAAGAAACAACAAATATAGCACAGTGCAGAGGGTACCAAGCTGTCCTCAGAGCTATGAGAACAGTTTCAGGACAGTGAGCTCTAGGACCTGACAGGAGGGTGTATTCGGTTAATAGATGTCTTTCATTTCATGGGTGCCTACGCTTCCATGAACAACTCTGTTCACCTCCTTTCCTTTCTTACCTCTCTCCAGGAATTTGAGAATTTCATCAGCAAGTTTGGAGACTCTGGTTTTGTCCTTGTGGCCCTGGGCTCCATGGTGAGCACCTATCAGTCCCAAGAAGTTCTCATGGAGATGAACAGTGCCTTTGCTCATCTCTCACAAGGGGTGATTTGGAAATGTGAGGCTGCTAAGTGGCCCAAGGACATCAAATTGGCATCAAATGTGAAAATCGTGGACTGGCTTCCTCAAAATGATCTCTTGGGTAAGGACTGACAGGATCTATTTCTCTTTTTCTACTTATGTCTCTTTAGGGCTCCACTGTGCAACTCCCTCACCATGAGAAGGGATGGTTGGTGGCTAAAGGTAATGTTTAGAGGACAGGACTGGAGCAGCCACCTGGAGTTCCTGCGAAATCAAGCTATATGTCCCAAATGGTTAAACTGCCATATTTGCTTCTTCTTTTCTAATCTAGTCCTGATATTTTCAGCCAGAAGTGACATTTTCATCAGGTTACCTTAACTCTAACATATTTGGACTAAAAAAAATGTCCAAACCCAATCGAAGACATTTGTGGACTTTGAGAGCAGACACCAGGGGTCTTCTTGCCATTGCTTTTCCTGGCCTCTTGAGAACCTGTTAGGCCATGTGCCATTACAGACACACACTCCCACATATATTAGTACATTCTCCTATGCTGCAAAAGGTATTGTCATCCTTTCAAAAAATTGATGTTGATGGTGTCTGAAGGGTGTGCCAAAATATCTGACTGTCAAGGTGAGTAACCTTGTTGTTGGTCCATAAAATTGTCTGGTAACAGCTCTTTACATCCCAAGGTTTTCTTTGTCCTTATGCGAGTATTTTGAGCATCTTCGATGCCACAACAACTGACTACATCAAAGGTTCTCCCCAAGATTATGGCTCACAAACACATTGGGAACTTAAGATGGAGATTCTGCATATTTTTTCATATAGCATGGAGTAACAAAAAGGATTCTGATTTTTGAGGAAACAACAACAATAGATTTTGATGCACATTCCTGTCAAGAGGCACTGTTTGAGATGAACTCTTCATTATTACCTCCGTTTTAGTTTCCTCTACAGAAGAGTGGGGTAGCACACCACACTGGAAATACTGAGATGGGTTGTTGGCAGCCATCTTGGGCACACAGGTTGAGAAACTTCCTTTTGTGAGATGGCAGTCGTAGCAAGGCGCCTGCCAATCAAATGGCACCCCATCTTACCTCCTTCTTAATAACCTTTCAGGCTTGGGTTTCTTGAGCTGCTCATGTCAGCCTCAAAAGATATAATGCTTTTTTTGTTTTATGGTATTTAAATAAAAAGGAAGGACCTGGAGTCAATATTTTCATGGACTATATCTGAATGAGAGTAGCCTGGCCAGAAGTATCTTAAAGTTGCATCTTGGGGATAGGTTACACAAATTGATAGCAGTTATGAGTTGGCTAATATTGGTGTAACTTATGTAAACGTTAGGCCCCTATTATGTAAATTCACTCATTCATAAGCAAAGGAACTTAGACAAGCCTTAGGAATTACCAGGACAGTTACACCTGCCCCATTGTAGTTTAGGAAGCTAAACGGAATGAATCTTCACCTTTCTATAGATGGTTAACATATGTTTTAAGATGATAATGTATGCCCCCTCGCCCTCTGTTTACTGAGACTTCGATAATAAGGATAACAACTCTCTTGCTTCATAAACATCCTGGGTTCTCCCCCTGCAACAAATTTACCTAACCTACTTCAAAGACAGCATATATTAATTAACTTAGGAGCAGAATCACAAAATAGCTAAGATAAGAATTGTTTCCTTTATGGTCTAAAAAAGAATTGATATAAAATAAAATGTGAGACTGAGGAAATTGCCCTTTCCTGATCAAAACACATTGTTGCTAAAGATATCATTCTATTCTTACTGATTTAATGCCACTCTTTGATGTAATGTCATTTACTGCATTTATGTAAAAATACTGAGATCAGCAGGGCAAGTAAGAAGCACACATGCCTGGTTCCAGAAACCATGCAGTTCTCTCAAGTCATTCATCCTGATGACACTGTTCATCCTTCGGGGACTCATGTACTCGCCAGAGCTGGACTCTGGCAATGGGTGGTCCATCATAACCTACTTTAGAGGTTTTCTTATGAAATTGAGGAGAAAGCACATAGAGTGTATGTTTGAGGAATGCCACGTGAGATGTGATGACAATGAAAGTGTTAAGACTTCAGATAAGAGGAAAATAATGGGCAGTGAAGGAGAGAGGGTAAGATCTGGAGAGTTACAGACAGAAAGAGACAGAAGGAGGCAGCAAGAGAGAGCACAGATCTAAGAAGAGCAAAGAGAGAAACAGAATAGAGAGAAGAATGGATGGATGGATAGGTGGATGGATAGTTGGGAGGAGGAATATGCCTTGCTTAACATGTTCTCTGCAGCTTTCCCTCGGCTCTGAGTCTTAGAGACAAGGCCAGAATCTTCTATCTTGGAATATGCATCCTTGAGTGCATTCAAAAGTCAATCAGGAAATCCATTTTCTAGAACATAGCTTGAAATCCATTGGAATTTTCTTCTGCCCTGATGCTTTCCCTGGTGTTCTGAAAGTTTTCACACTGAAATATTCTGATCTGTTCCTGATTTACAACAGCTCACCCACGCATCCGTCTTTTTGTCACCCATGGTGGGATGAATAGCATAATGGAGGCCATCCAACATGGTGTGCCCATGGTGGGGATTCCTGTCCTTGGAGACCAGCCTGAAAACATGGTCCGAGTAGAAGCCAAGAAGCTTGGTGTCTCTGTCCAGTTAAAGCAGATCAAGGCAGAGACATTGGCTCTGAAGATGAAGCAAGTCATAGAAGACAAGAGGTATGGAGCTCTCTGAACTTGTCATTTAGACTAAAAGAAGATATGAAATATGATGGGTACTGTGTGGCACTCTTTTGCAATAAGGGTGAAACTTGAGGGACAGAGAATGATATGTGTATAATGCTAGCAGCTGATCTATTTCCTCTGAGAGTAAGACTAGGCATTTTGGTTAGATGCCGAGAACATTTTTCTACCATAAGTGTTGTGAAGACTCTGACCTACTTATACTGGGTCTCAGAGAGGTGTTATATTCTGGTGCTGCTAATAGTAGAATTTCACGGAGGCAGGAGGTCTTCTTTATGTCTCCCAACATCCCACTCTATTTCCTGCCTCAGGCCCTTTGTCAATGCTGCTCCCTAGAACATCCTTCCTTCTTCTCTCAGAACTGGCTCCTTCATGACAGTCATACTCATCTCCAGTGTCCTCTCCTCAGAGAGGTGGTCTTTGTCTGACAGTCCTAAATGCACTCCTCTCTCACCCCCTTCAATCATAATTTGTTTTTCCTTCTTAATACTTCTCAGGATAGGTAACTACCCCATGTCTTTCTGTCTTGATTTATTGTGGGTCCCTCACATTAGAAAGCAGAGAGTAAGCTCTCCTGGAGGGCCAAGTGTGTCTGTTGTTTTCCCCTGGGCTCCCAGGGCCTAGCACAGGGTCTTCCACAAAGTAAGTTGAGATGAATTTCTGTTAAGTGAGTCGGGAGAAGGACCCATGATATCTTAGGTAAATTCCCATCTAGCACAACCATCTGATAACAAGAATGGGTGGGAATATCTTATTAGAATCTTAAGGACATGGACCTTGAGTCGGGGGCATGTTACATCACATATATTCATATATACTTTTTCCTTTAGCACAGCATAAGCCTCCTGAGAAGAGGCTTTTCCTTATAGTTTAGTTACTGTTTTATACTTTAGCACTTTTGGCACTAGGAATGAATTTTTGCATGGAGGGACGAGTGTGAACTTATCAATGGAACAAAGTTAGACTGTGGCAAAAGCACACCAACACATTTCCTTGAAACCCAGTCTTCTGTGCATGTGGAGGAAAGCGTGTTTGATACAAGGTCTCTAAGACTTCTGAGGCCGCAGGAGTAACTCCCCTCCTCTGTGTCTGCCAATAGGTACAAGTCAGCTGCGGTGGCTGCCAGCATCATCAGGCGCTCCCACCCCCTGACCCCTACCCAGAGGCTGGTGGGCTGGACCGACCACATCCTCCAGACAGGGGGCGCTGCCCACCTCAAGCCCCATGGCCTGCAGCAGCCGTGGCATGAGCAGTACCTGCTGGACGTCTTCTTGTTCCTGCTGGTGGTCACCCTGAGCACCCTGTGGATCTGCGGGAAGCTGCTGGGCATGGTGTCCAGGTGGCTGTGTGGGGCCAGGAAGCTGAAGAAGGCCTGAAGGGGGTGCATTCTTGATGGGCGTTTGAGAAACCACTGGTTCTACAAAGTCTCCAACCACACAGAACACCCCAGGTGTCTCCCTGCATTCCACCTGAGCATGGCACATAAATTGCTCTTCCTTTCTTCTGCCTGTGTTTAAAAATTCTTGTGAAGCACTCGGGATTCTTCTTTAAATTGTGGTAAAATATATTTTATTTAAAATTTGCCATTTTAACCGTTAAGTGTACAGTGACATTTAGCCATTGTCATTTTCCTGCAAACATCACTACCACTCATTCCAGAACCGTTTTCATCATCCCAGACTGTGTCTGTGCCCTTTCTTCATTTACATTTCATGATATGACATGACATATTGGCCAGTTCTTCCATTATCGATCTTCCTCTTGCATCCCTTTCTCACCTCACCTCCAGTTCAAGAATCCTGGCCTCTGTCCTGCATTTGGGCAGGGGTGGCCCTCCCAGGACTCCACCTGTGGTCTCTGTCTCAAGTCCGTCCTGAGAGAGCATCTCCTTTTCTAGTGAGATCTGGAGTCTGTCTTTGGCTACAGCTGAGGCTGTGTTTTTTCTCTTCCCACAATTTCCTTCTCAAGTTTCCCACTGTTAAATATGTAGACATGGAGACCTCTAGTAGGGAACTTGGACCTCTGCGTGAGGCTCTTGGGCTTCAGTTCCTGTGACTATAGCCATTTAGAGAGCATCCATCCGTCACTGTTGTGGCGTGGGATATCCCTTATGTGGAAATCCCTTAGGAATTACATTCAGTTCCTGGCAACATAAACCAGAAAAAGTGTGCTTTAACCACCAGAGCTTTTGTTTGGTTGGTTTTTCTTTTCATTGATAAAACCTAGAGTCAGGCAATGGAGTGCAGGTTTGGTGGATCTGTAATGTCCATAAACGTTTCTTTGTCTTGTCTTGTCTTGTCTTCTCTCTCTCTCTCTCTCTATATATATATATATATATATATATTCAAGGAGAGAATCTTTGTCAAGATTCAGTATATCTATATATACACACACACATATTATACATATAATTTTTTTTAAACAGATTTGTTCTCTTTCTAAATTCATACAAAAGACTGCCTTTCTGGTATGGCTTTCATGAAATATTTCATCTTCAAATGATTATTTTCTCATAATTGATTTTCATTCCTAAGTGGAATTAAGTTCTTTTAAGTTTCAAATATATGGTACCTCATGGGTTAAAAATATAGAGAAGGAAGCATTACATATATGTACTGTCCTTGGCAGGACCGTCGTTTTTGATTGCTGAATTCTGGTGTGTGAAACAGACCTTGTGACAGCTAATAATGTAAAAACAATGGGGTGTGTTGGTGTCTCAGTAGGTTGAGCATCTGACTGTTGGTTTTGGTTCGGGTCATGATCCCAGGATTGTGGGGTGGAGTCACACATTGGGCTCCACCCTGAGCCTGGAGCCTGCTTGAGAGATTCTCTCTCTCTCTTTCTCACCCTCCTCCCTTCTTCCTTGTTCACTCTTTCTCTCTAAAATAAAGTAAGAAAAAAAATCACTGCAATAAATAATTCCCTTATTTATATAGTGAAGGTCCTCTCACTTGCCAATTCTAATGAAACATTTTCTTGGATGTCTCTAAGGCTGAGTGTCTAATATCTACCCACTTTGTGAATTCTGATAGAGTGAGAATGCCACACACAGCCAGGAAATGTCACATGTAGATACACATGTCCTTGGGTGTGTGAATTATGATTTTATTTTTATAATTCTCTTGAAACCACTTGAAATGATCTGTGGCAATAGTTCCTGAAGAATGATGTAACAGTTTCTTGTGTTGTTGGGTCATTAGTCCCCATATTTTCCCCAATGACCAACACAGGGGCTGAGGGATTAGGCTCCCTGGCTTGTAACTTCCTCCCTCCCATGCTCAGCATGCTGTTCCTCCCCAACATCTGGGTAATTTCTGAGGTCATTTCTGTGTAAATTGCTTCCTCAGGCCCACCCACTCCACTGAAATAGGATTAAGAGCAGCTAGTGAGCCATGGAGAATGATGCCTCTAATCTGTTTCTGTCAGGAGTCTTCCATAGGCATGCCATCATGGCCTTGATGACATGGAAAAGTGATCTCATCTCCTCCTATTTCAAATTCTTTCTGGTTCCCATTATATGGAATACAAAGCCTCTGTGATTTCTCTCTGGTTACTTCTATAGGCACACATTCGTCTACCCACCCGTGTCCATTTCCCATGTATACTGTAACTCTTAATGAGAAGTTATGTGGACAGTTGTGAAATCTGACTAGGGAGACTTTGTTTAAGATGTTGCAACAGGGAAGAGTATACTGCAGTAGGGAAGAGAAACTGAACTCAACTCTAAGTTCAGCAAGGACAGATGAGGATTCATAGCCAATAAGCAGAGTGAAGGGATATCAAAGATAAATTACTTAATGACTCTTGTTTAGATGGCAAGAAAGACTACTCAAGGGAGGAGTATCATGACAGGTTTAGGGACTACTGAAACACGAGAGAGAGATTGGGTTCAACTCTGAATGCAACAATGAAAAGTGGGAATTTTAGCCAAGTTGCTGAGAGAGGGAAGGTGGATGGAAAGTCACTACAAAGAATCAGCAGCAGCGAGGGGCTGAACCTACCTAACAGGATTCTTACTGAGGCAGGGCAGTATGATCAGACCTCACCCTGGGTGGGGATAGTAGAGGTGAGGAAACTGACTAGCTATAGAGGGTGGTCAGATTTGGAGAATGGGGATCTGCTTAAACTGACAGGTTTCTTGCTAAATCAGACCTTGTAGAGATGAACATGCAATTCTAAAAGTCAGAACCTAGTTGAGAAGACACTTACTGAATACTCATTAGAGTTTGATCAAGGAGAGAATCTTTGTCAAGATTCAGTGGATAGACATTTACTAGAGCAACTTAGTTAGATATCAAGGATAAAGGCATTCTTGTTACAGGAAGACCAAAGTGATCAGATATCAAGGTGGAGGGATTCTCCATAAAGTAGCTTAGCAGGATTCTTTGCTAGAAGTGGGCTCAGCTAGCCAGGGGCAGGGCTATGATTGGACCCTAGTCTGGAAGAGCTTTCAGAGGATCCTGACTAAAACTTGGGCCTGGGATGGAGTCTTACCCCAATACATTTTGCTGTTTTGTTCCTCTGTGTCTTGGAGCATGCTGTGTGCTCTCTCAGAAATGCAATCTTCTCTTGTTGGAACAAAAAACTTCTACATGTTCTTCAGTACCCAATGTTACTGTGAACACATTAGTGTGGCTGGACTTGGCCATCACACCCACAACCACTCACTGCATCCTCTTTGAAGCATTGTTCTTACTGTGTTGGAACTATTCATAACATATACGTCTATTTAGAAACCATAAGACACTAAATGTCAGGGATTGGATTCTATTTATCTTCTTGTTATAGAAGCACCTAGCATGGCGGTTCTTACAAAGATTGTTGGCATGACTGGACAGTCATTTAGGAAAACGACAATATTTGATTCGTATTTCACAACATATCAAAAATTGTACCCTAAATATATCAACAATTTAATATAAAAAACAATAACACACTGGGTTTAAAAAAAAATAGGTGAATTTCTCCATAAATTGTGTGTATGATCGACTTTCTGAACATGACTGAAAAATTCTGATACGACAAAGAAAAGTTAACTAATTCAAGTAATTGGAGAATATTAAACCTTTTTTTCATGGCTACATCACCATGAGTACAGTCAAAATACAAATGAAAAGTGGGAGAATATAATGTTCATCACACATAGCAGACTTCTAGATATAATACTTAAATATTAAAAAAATTAAAATTGAGGAATGAAGCTATAATACATGTACACGTTGGAATAATAGGCAGCTATAAACTACAATGAGCAAGGCAACTATAAACAATTCTAATCTGTTAAGTAAAAAAGAACAAAGTGGGATCAACCATACAAAATAAGCAGCTAACACTCTTTAAAAAGCTTATACTCTTTAAAAACATCAATGATAAGAAAGGCAAACAAGGGCTGAGAGACCAATCTTTACTAAAGGAGATGAAATGGACATGATAATTAAATGCAATGTGTGATCCAGGTTTGGTTCCTCTGGGAATCAGTTTCTGGGATCTTGAGGTAGAACACTGGCGGAGATTAAGCAGGTACCTGGGAAAATGGGGCAGGAGGATGACAATATGAGGTCAATACTGCAGTTAGGAGGTGGGGAAATTCCTGTGAAAGTCCCTAAAAAGGAGATGTGTCTGAATCACCTGGAGGGGAACTCTCTCAGAAGTGACTTCCTAAGATCCCTCCCATCCCGGTTCAGAGTATTTTCTCTGCGGAGAGTGTGGTGATTACTTGGACAAAGAAGGGTTAAGGAGAGCTCGCTAACCCCTCCTTCCTGCTGCCCGTGGTTAGGGAGGGAGAAGAGGGAATAGCCTGTAGAGCAAGCACCCAGAAGGAGGAGCAGAAGGGCCAGAAGTTACAAACAGAAGAGAAGACAGGATCCACCTCTCACCTCTTCCCAAGCTGCCTGCCAGCGCATTTCCTTGGCTGCCAGGGCAGTGCGTGTCCCTGGTGCGCAAAGGGTGCTCTGTGGGACTCAGAGAGGCAGAGCACAGGGCTCTGGGCACCAGGCTGGAATCTGCAGCTGGTACAGGACCGAGCATGACAGGCCAGCGGGCGCTGCTGCTAGCAGGCTTTCTTCTGTCTGAGTTCCTGCTCTCAGAGGCCGCCAAAATTCTGACTGTATCTTCACTGGGTGAGTGCTGGCAGGAGAATCAGACACAGGCGCATCCCAGGTGCTCAGGCAAACAGCCCTGCTCCATAGGTCATTCTTCGTGGTTTTCCAGAGCTTGTTTGGGTCCCAGGATAGAGAAAGGTGAGGTGGGAGGGGGCATGGGGGTCAGAGACAGGTCCCCACTACTGAGTTGGGGAAGTTAGTTTGGAGGAAAACAGTTTTCTTTCTTTTCTTTTAATCTGCTCTGGAGATGCCTCCCACTGTGCAGTGCTGGGGCCAGAATTTAGATCCAGTGCTGAGCTGGAGACGATGAGCCGCTTGCTCCAGGGTGGGGCAGGGACTTTCAGAGGCACACCCTAAAAGCCTGAGGGTGCAGTAGTTGCCAGTAGAAAGTGGACGGCGAGGTCAGTTTCAGGTTCTTGGAGGCCAAAGACAGGGCCTCCTGAGGGCAGCAGCACACACTGGGCATGTTTCTTTAACAGGAAACCTGGAAACTGACTGGGCAGAGGAGGGGGCCCCAGACACTCAAGGTCTTGGGAGCCCCTCTCTCTTTTGCCCTTGCTGCTGGAAGGTTTTGAAGGACAGTGAACCAGTTAATTCTGCGTGAACCCAGTTTTAATGCCTTTGCTTTTGCCCCAGAGGGAACAGAAGGGAAACAGAAACATTTATCAGGATAAGGAAGCATCACAACATGGAGTTTCCCCAAGATATATTTTTTTGATCCATCCTGACAGGATAGGGGGCTTCCGGGGTCACTTTTAGATCCCCCAAACTTTGGTGATCCTGGGCTGGAAAAAAATAGAGTTCATATAATTGTGCATCCTCCTTTTATTCCTGACAGGGAATCTGAAGGTCAGGGAAATGAGGGGCCTTTTGCAAGAGCACACCAGACCTCCCTGATGTCACACACCCAGACTTAAGTCACTCTTTCTTACCTCCAACCTGTCCTCTTCCCCACACTCTACTCTTTACAGTGGAGATTCCTAAAAATCAGTGTTGAAAAACCTGTTTTCCATTTTCAATCTATTTTTTAATGATAGAGGCAACAGGAAAAAAGAGCTGTGTCACCTCTTGAAATTGCATGTCCCCTGGACTCTGAGAGGGGGCAGGTGTGGTTTGGAGGTGCATCCTCCCCTTGCCTCTGCCCTAGAATGCGCCAGGCTCACCAAGACCCTCAGGAGTAAATGACTCTGCAGGAAGCCTGCATTCACTTTTGCAGGGCTTAAAGGTGAGCCAGATCAGGCACTTGGGTTTGTATTTTATGAGGTTGTGTTATCTCAGGCAACACAAGTATAGATGTAAAAAACTAGAGTAATTTCTACAGGTACACACTGTTACTTTAGTCCTGTATCCCTCTCTACTGACCCCATCATCATGAGATCTTTATCCTCCAAACAACCCTCACTTCCCAACATAGGCAAATTTTATTCCTAGACCCATAGATTCAAGACAAATGCTCCATGATGTCACATGGTTTTAGACATTGATATGATAGAACCGGTCCCTTCCCAGAGAATCAAGCTTCTGTTTCCTTAGGATTTCCCTGTCTTGGGGGATGTCCCAGGCATCCAGGATCCTACAGTTCCACCCAAAGGGCCCACAGTTATCCTAAATGCTTCTATTGATTTTTAGCAAAATCAACGGAAGAACATTGTCATGTAAATTTGAATCTGAAGGACTGGCTCTGAGCAGTGGCTCTACCTTCTTCTGCTTCCGTGGCTTGGATTGATACTCATGTTCCTGTGTTTCTAGCTACCACATTAACATAAATTTCCAGACAGAAGAATTCCAGAAGTAGCATTGATTGATTGTTCTTTAGAAACTCATTATTCTCACATACATAACCTTGTGCCAACATTTCCAGCAAAATGGTTACTTCTTTAGTACACGTTATCTCATAAAGACAGCCTAAGTTTCAGCATGTACCTAGGACCACTCCCTCAGGCCTAAGCATTGAGAAAGTTATCTCACTGGCATGGAGACCTTGAATTGCAAAAGGGAATTTTTCATGTAAGATTTGCTACATATTAAGATTGGTCAGAAGGAATGCGGATATCTGTTCTGGAGCTTACCCAAAATGAAACCAAAGGACTAAAAGAATTCATCCTCTACTGACCACCAACTCTCCGCTGCCTTACCCTGGATTTCCAGATCCCCCATATCAATTTCAGACCCTTTGTTCTCACCTTTACAAAACCAAAATTTTGCATTGTTCCTAGGTGGAAGCCATTATCTACTGCTAGACCGAGTATCTCAGATTCTTCAAGATCACAGTCATAATGTCACCATGCTTCTTTATGGAGGAGATTACTTAATCCCAAGTATGTTTTTTGGTAATTATTAAATTTATCTATCCCAGGAAAGGATAGGGTCTTTTGTATAGAACTGCTTAGCACAAAATATTTTTTAATCTAGTTTTATTGAAAAGATGGAAAATGTGTGTGCGTGTGTGCATGTGTGTGCGCATGTGTCTTATGTTAAAGCTGGATATCTTATTAGACTGTGTAGACCTGGCCCCCACGATGCCATATATGCATATTTTACCTCCTGCTCTGGTTATTTTATCTATTATTTAGTGTGGAATATGAAATCTTCAATGATTATTATAACACTGTGTATTATACTTTTCAATTCTTTCACTTTTTGCTTTAGATATTTTGATGGTCTCTAATTAGGTGCATATATGTTTATAATTGTCATATCTTCTTGCTCTATTGAACCTTTTATTAATGTATAATGTTTTTCTTTGTCTCTTATAATTCTTTTGATTTAAAATCCATCGTGTTTGATATTTGGTACTTGCATGGAATATTTTCCCATCATTTCCCTTTCAGTCTATCGGTGTTTGATCTAAAGTGAATCTCTTGTAGACAGAATATAGTTGGATTATGTTTTATTTGTGTGTGTGCTTATGGCCTTTTAATTATTTTTGGTTTTTGATACATATCTTTATTTTGAAAAATTCAAATTTATGGAAAAGTTGCAAAGATTGTATAGAAAGTTCCTGTATATCCCTCACCCCTTCCCCTCATTGTTAATATATTTTTATTTTTAATTCTTTTATTATTATGTTTTATTGAAGTATTACTGACACACAATGTTACCTTAGTTTCAGGTGTTCAAGCAACTTGACAACTATTTATGTTATGCTACACTCACCACAAGTGTAGCTACCATCTATCACCATATGAACCTATTACAACTGGATCATGTGATTTTGTCCATTCTGCCAATTTCTATCTTTTGATTGGAGAATTTAACCTATGTATATTTAAAGTAATTACTAGTAAGGAGAGATTTACTTCTGTCATTTTGCTACTTGTTTTCTATATGCCTTATAACTTTTTCGTACACCATTTCCTGTATTAATGTTTCTTTTGTGGTTAGTTGATCCCTTGTAAAATGCAAATTCTTTTCTCATTTTCTTTTGTGTATATTCCACCATTTTTTTGTGTGTATGATTACTTTGGGGATTTTATTTAACCTGCTAACTCTATGACATTCAGATTTTATTTTATACCAGCTTATTAACACTCAAATATTCTGTTCCTAGAAGACTTCATCCCCAACCCATTTGGTTAGTTGATGTCATAAAATTACATTTTTATACATTATGTGCCCCCAAACATAAATTGTCATTAATTTAAATGAATTAATATCCTAAATTATGTAGAAAATTTGGGTGGAGTTACAAATTTTGAATAATGATGGTTTTTAAACTAATATTTTTTTAAAGTACTAGTCTCTTAAATCATGTAGAAAACAACAATGTAGCTAGAAGCCATTGTTACAATAACACTAGCTTGTATAATTGTCCATTCATTTACTTTTTAAAAGTCTTTATTTTTTCATATACCTTTAAGTTACTTTTTGGTGTCCTTTCATTGCTCCCTGGAAAACTGCCTTGCACATTTCTCCCAGGGAAGATCTAGTGGTAACAAACACCCTTAATTTTGTTTATCTGGGATTGTCTTAATTTTCCTTGATGTTTGATGGACAGTTTTGGTGGATATAGAATTTTTTGTTGACAATTTTTTTTTTTTAGCATTTTTGTATATATTGGGACACTGTCTTCTGGCTGCCAATCTTTTTTGTTTTTTGGCCTCTAAAATTTTTGATTAGATATCTATTGATTTTCTCATTGACAACCACTTGTATGTGATGAGTCCATTTTCTCTCGCTGCTTTTAGTATTCTATCTTTATCTTTCTATATTTTGATTATAATATAGCCTGATATGGATTTCTGAGTTTGTTTTACTTGGAGTTTGTTGAGCTTTGTGGATGTTTATATCATGTCTTTCATCTAATTTGGGAAGTTTTCAGTCATTATTACTTCAAATGTTCTCTCTATCCCTTTCTTTCTCTCTTCTCCTTCTGAGGATCCACAAAGCATATGTTGGACTCTTAGACTTTCTGGTCTTCAGACTCAATCATTTCTATTGTCTTCAGGTTCACTGATAATTTCTTCTGCTTGCTCAAATCTGCCTTTGAATCTCTGTAGTGAAATTTGCATTTCATTTATTGTGTTTTTCAGTTCTAGAATTTGTTTTTGTTTCTTTTTAGATTTTCTACCTCTTTATTTTTTTAACTTTTTAAAATGAAAAATGATTATTCATTTATTTTAAGAGAGCAAGCAAGAGAGAACAAGCAGGGGAGAGGCAGAAAGAGAGAGGGAAAGAGAGAATCCCTGGCAGGTTCCATGCTGTCAGCTCAGAGCCTGATGCAGGACTCAGTCTCACAAACCATGAGATCATGACCTAAACTGAAATCAAGAGCTGGAATTGCCTCATTTGTCCCTTTATTTATATTTTGCATACACTTTTTCCTTGACCTTCTACACATCTTCCTTTTGTTCTCTGACAAATTTTAAGGCAGTTATTTTATTTTATTTATTTATTATTTTTTAAATATAATTTATTGTCAAGTTAGCTAACATACAGTGTAAACAGTGTAGTCTTGGCTTCAGGAGTTGATTCCCATGATTCATCAATTACATATAACACCCAGTGCTCATCCCAACAAGTTCCCTCCTCAATGCCCATCACCCATTTTCTCCTCTCCCCCAAACCTCCCATCAACCCTCAGTTTGTTCTCTGTATTTAAGAATTTCTTTTGGGTTTGCCTCCGTCTCTGTTTGAAACTAATTTTTCCCTTTCCCTTCCCCCATGGTCTTCTGTTAAGTTTCTCCAGTTCCACATATGAGTGAAAACATATGATATCTGTCTTTCTCTGACTGACTTATTTCAACTTAGCACAATACCCTCCAGTTCCAACCACATTGTTGCACATGGCAAGATTTCATTCTTTCTCATTGTAAGGCAGTTATTTTAAAGTCATTGCCTAGTATATCTGTCATTAGGTCATTCTTAGGGACAGTTTCTGTTAATTTCTTATTTTCTTCAGAATAGGCCTTAATTTCCTGTTTCTTGGTGTGTCTTGTGATTTTTGTTGAAAATTAAACATTTGAATCTAACCAAGTGTTATATCTGGAGATGAACCTCTCTCCATTCTCCAGGGTTTGCAGATTTTTGTTATGCGTTTTGTTTATTTATTTATTTTTAAAAATTGTTTTATGCTGCTTTTGTGTTGAGGACCAAACTGAGGTGTAAATTTCACTGTTCTCAGGTCTTTTCTGGACATTTTCCTGGGCATGAATGGACACTTTCTAGTTTTCCTGGTATATGTAGCTGTTTTACAATGTCCCAACTTTTAATGGTTCCCTTTCAAATGGGGAAAATGAGAAAATGAGGGGTAGAAGGGGACACGAGTATTTTAAGAACCCAGGAAGTCCATTGAGCCAGAGAGGGAGGTGGCTGCAATAATGGAGTATGATGCAGAAACCTTGCTGCCTACTTCTTTGTCTGCATCTCTGTGATCAGAGCAGCAATCAGCAATCAGAGCAAAGATACTTGATATTTGGACAAGGTCATTTTTGGCCCACTCAGGCTCTTGAAACCTGTGTACAAGCTGCTCTCTGAACACACGTATACAGCTTCCTGCTGGAGACCGAGAGATGGGAGATGGGTAGCTGCTTCTGTGGAAAGAGCTGAAATTGACTGAAATTATCTGCAATTTATAGTTAAAGACTTTCCCTGGTAGTTGGAACCATCAGTTGGCCGCGGAATTCCCAAATAGTTATTGCAGACAAATTCTGTCAGTGGAATTGTTGTCTACATCAGGAGATTGTGTGTGTATGTGTGTGGGTGCAAATTTTTCACCAGTTGCTATTTTCAAAGTGTGTCCAAGAAAGTTCCTTATACTCTCATACTGGAAAAGGAATCATAATAGGTGTGTCTTGGCAGTGTCTGGGATGGAAAGAGTTTCAACAGAAAAGTAATTCATCTCAGGAATTTGACTGACGTGCCATGGCTTGTGCTTTGTGTAGGACAGCAGCACATCCCTCTTTGTGAGCTCCTATGAGAATGTTTGTCTCTTGAATGAGTGTGCTCCACATATCTCTGCAAAACGAGGTTGCCCTCAATGTACTGTCATACATGTACTTATGGAGAAAGTTAAATGTGGTTAAAGATCTCGCCAGCAAAACTTGTGAGTAGGGCCGTTGAGGTAGTCCATGAGAATCCCAATTACAAGTTATTTGTATCCTTCAAAGGTGAAGGTGAAGAAACACTACAGTTGAGAAGAACATATTACCAAATCTAAGATTTTAAAGAATTTATTAGTACTTAGATATAGTCAGCAATTTCAGTAAGATTGGAAACGGTGGCCCTAATATGGGATTAAGTGTAATCCACTGAGAGGCGCCATTCATTCATTCAGGTTTAAGAATAGTTAAATTAGGCTATTGAATGGAGAACTGGTGGGGATAATCACTTTGTTAATGGATCCTCTATAAAAAGGGATTTAATCCTTGAAGGCATTCTATTCAAATATATTTTGTTGTAATAAAAGTTTTAATATGTTGGGCAGATCCAATGAGGTCCTTTTAGTCATGGTGTTAGTGCTAAAAGCTTAATTTTATTTTATGAGTTCTTATAAAAGAGCAGCCATAGCTACTGTGGAGATAACTTAACTGATGGCTATTCTGACTATGGGATATTTAATCCCAATAGTTAAGACAAGGCGTGCATAATTGTCCTCTATCTAATATTTTGTAACTCCTAACAGTATAGAGGTACTTTGATAAATTTTGGCGAGCTCACATGATATATCTGTTATTTTCCCCAGTATTGACTAAGACGATAAAGATTTGTCATTGGGGGATCTCATCCCATGTTAAAAGTAATTTAGAACTTTTGATGTAAGTCACAAAAGCCAATCTGTGTCCTTTCTCTGTTACAATATTTTTAAAGTAATGTTAGATTCCACATATGCCAAAACTGAGACCTCTGTTTTAATTTCTTTCCTGACTCTCCCACACTGTAATTTCCCATTTTTTGCTATTTCTTTCATTATCATTACGTATACTTTGGGGGACAGTATCCCTTCTAACCTGCTCATATTTATAAGCTCTTCCTCAGAGTGTCCTAATTAGTACCACCAAAGCTAAGGGCCTTCCTGATGGTGATTTTAGAGAACTGACATTAAGCTGAGTTTGAATTAACCCTTGAATTAACCTCATGAGGGTGTCATCAGTGTTTCCCTATTACTGTGTTAATCAAAGTTTTCTTTTAGCTGCAGGGATATAATCAACAACAGTAGCAAAGGCATTTTCTAGGGTTCTATTGTACCTTCTACTTTTACAGGTGTGGATCTCATCAGATGACATGGTGATATCCTTCTTCACACCTTCAGTGGACTCATAAACTGGAATCAGTCTTAACTCAGAGCACTTGTGATGGTGGGGGCAGTCCTTGAGATGTGCAACCATTGGTCTCGTGGTTCTACCTAGCCTAGTGTCAATCACACAGTTCATGCTGGAATCCAGAAACAAAGTCGATTCTGACACAGAAGATAGATTTGTGTGAAACACATGACCAGGGCCACTTAAAGGCTAAACCCATACTTTTGTTTCTACCAATTATGGAAGCTTCTGAGTGGGATGGAGGTGAAGATTCCCTTCATTGGGTCTGGCTTGCTTGTCTGAAAATCTTGGTCATACAAGGGAGGGCATGTTGAGGCTTTCTCCTCATTTTTCCAAAATATGTCACAGAAGGTTAAGGAGGAGCTCGAAAGCTGTCAGCAGTCCAACTTCAAAGATGGTGCCAGACTCTTTATTACACATGAGTGATGGGGGAAATGCCCAGATGAAAAGTAAGACTGCAAAGGACTACTGTTGTTAACTTAGCCTTTGGCATATTTGGCTGAATGAAAAACATTTACATGTATCACTTTTAAGTAACAAAAAAGATTTTTCTTCCTAGAAGACAAAGGACTGGGGAACTGGGGTAAAATTAAATATGTATATAAATACAAAGTGTACCACTTACTGTATGTGCAACCTCGACAAATTATCTGACACTCCATTTATCTTTGTCTTCTCACCTGTAAAATGAAGAATAAATATACCTTTACATGAAAGCTTTAAATAGAAGCTTACGATACTTTAAATAGAATAAAAGTAATTGAATTATTATAAGGTTCTCAATAAATATTATCTGATCTTATGACTGAAGAAATGAAAAAGCAAGCAAAAAAACAAAAAAAAAAACCCTAAAAGGAAACATTCAAATATTTATAAAATTATTAGAATTAAGAAACTTTGGTATCGTGCCGAAATTAATCTGCATTGTTGGACTCAATAACATATTTTTATTGGTGTTTTAAAACATTTTTTATTTAGAAAAGAAGGGAAACACATACCAAGTTATCAATTGGCTTCTACCTGAGGACCATGAAAAAGAGTTAAAGAAACATTTCGATTTCTATATGAAGGAAGCTTTGCATGGCAGGTAATTTCTTTTATTCTCTGATTGAAAGACTTACCATTTTAGTGATGCAAATAAATGGTTGGATGCATGGATACTTGGAGTAAGTTTAAGAGAAATGGATGGGTGGGTGGATGAGCGGACAGATGGAGAAATCAATGATGGGGGGCAGTGGATGGATGGAATAGATGAGTTTTGCACTCCCAGTCATTCCTTTTGTGTAGTGTGCACCTTCCACTGAAAGTGTGAATGCATTTCCATATAGTGAGGGGAATTGTTCTTCTGGATCTTTCTGGCAGCTCTTCACCTACAATGCTTCTCCACAACACAGAAGTCAGGATAAACAACATAATTTCTCAATGTTAGTAAGCATATCGGAGCCACCATTTTATACTTACCTTTCCTCTCATCACATAAATTCAAGAACAGAAACATGCTTATGAACATTGATTTTTCATACCTTGAGCCATTGTCTTTTCAACTCATTTAAAATCCCTAATGCTTTGATGACACACGCTGTGATATTAGCCTGAAGGTTTTCGTCATTGTCTGGTATGTATAGAAAGTTCTTTATCTTTGATAGAAGAGGAGAAAGACACATATTCATGCCTTGCTTGGTGAATTATAGTGGCCTAACATCACCTTCCCCTTTTTCCTTAAAAATTTTATTCGGTTGTCAAAGGGGTCCTAAAATCTGGCTTTTTACGTAACGCCTTTCTCCTTACATAAACTAGAAGACCAAATTCTTCATCCAGAAGAGATCTGATCTAAAATATTCTCTTGAAACATTGTCTGTATCATCTTGTGTTGTTATTCATAATTTTTTATGTCTTGTTTCTTCTGCCCCACTTTATTTCTTTAAAGGCATGTTACACCCACATATTAAATGTGGTGCAGCATGCTGGACACAGTATATTCCTGTATTTTAATATATTAACTTAATTTCAGATATGATGAATGCTCCTCTTTTGAGAAATTTGAAGTTCATGTCTTGAGTTTATCCCCAATGTGTAGCAGTCATTCATTGTGTAAAATCTTTAAAAATATAACAGAGAATAATTTCAGCTAATCATCTCCTGTCACTTGAAGTTTATTCTAAAGTGCACATGGACATCTGCATAATGCTAGTGAGCGTTTGCTTGTAGGTTTCCTTTTAGTAGGCTGACATGGTGCAGTGTTTTACAGGTTAAAGGTTTGCTGGGCCATTGATTCCCTCCAACCCTCATTCAGGTAGGAGGTCTCCAAGCACCTCTGGTCAGGAGCATCACATCTATTTGCTCATATGATGTGACAAAAGGGTTATTTTCATTGCACGCACTAATGTGAAAACATTCAAGGAGAACAGGATCATAGACAGTTTCTTAATTAGGTATCAGTAAAATTTTAGTATTAAGTTCTTTGACTATAGGAAGCATGAAATGGAAAGGTTAATAATAAGCTTCAAACAGATTTTTGTTTGTTTGTTTAAGTTGTTTATCTCATAGGCTAGAAACATATAAATCTCATGTTCAGCTCAGAATTGGGGTTCTAATATTACCATCACAAAGTCCCTTGTGTGAGGTAGTCTGTCAAATGTAGGCTGTCCAAAATTTAAAGAGCAAAAATGGGCTATATTATCAACATTAGCGGACTCTGGTACCAAGTTACTTTCACAAGTAGTCTGGGAAACATGACAGTCATTCATGAACAGTCAGTATACAGATGAAAGTTAAAAAGAGTGTCACAGAATGTTCAAGCAGACATGGAACTGTGACGTCTGCTGAAGTCAGAGATGACTCCCAAACTGGAAGGCTCTTGAATTGGCCTGGATGGGGTGGATGTGTTTGGCTGGAGAAAATGGAGAGGTTGAAGTGAGAACATTTTAGGAACCAGAAACCCCAGGGAAGAGTGCCTAAGGCAGTGTTCATTGGAGATTGGTAAAATAGGCAAGCAGCTGCCAATATGGTCTTACTTAGTGGGGATAATTTCTTTGAACTAAAGGTTCTCCTAAGTATCATGAAATTTACACCGTCAATGAATATTTGTCATTATTGTTTTGTTGTTGTTGTTTTGTTTTGTTTTTAACAGAGAAGTATTTGACACCTTTGTAAAATTAATGGAACAATTGGGGATTCAATGCAGTGATTTGCTAAGGAGAAGTGATATCATGGATTCTTTAAAAAATGAGAAATTTGACCTGGTATTTGTTGAAGCATTTGACTTTTGTTCTTTCCTGGTTGCTGAGAAGCTTGGGAAGCCATTTGTGTCAATTCTTCCCACCCCATTTGGAAGTGCGGACCTTGGGCTACCAAACCCCGTGTCTTATGTTCCAGTGTTTAATTCCTTGCTCACTGACCACATGGACTTCTGGGACAGAGTGAGGAATTTTCTGATGTTCTTGGATTTCTTCATGAGGCAATGGCGAATCCAGTCTACGTTTGACAACACCATCAAGGAACATTTCCCAGAAGGCTCTAGGCCAGTTTTGTCTCATCTTCTAAAGAAAGCAGAGCTGTGGTTTGTTAACTCTGACTTTGCCCTCGAATTTGCTAGGCCCCTGCTTCCCAACACTGTGTATGTTGGAGGCTTAATGGCCAGGCCTGTTAAACCAGTACCACAAGTAAGTAAATCCTTAGCACTCAATAGGGACTTCATGCAGAACTCTTCAGTGCAGAGTTGGTGGCTCCCTTGCCAGTGGTATTTGGTAGTGAAGTAGGGTGAGACAAGCAAACACCTAGAATATACGTGTTTATTTTATTTTATTTTAATTTTTCTAGTCTATTTAATTGTATTCTATTCTATATTAAATTTTATTTTATATTGGTAAAAACACTTAATGTGAGATCTATCCCTTTAGCAAATTTTTGAAAGTATGAAATGAATTATTGACAATAGGTACCACGTTGTGCCTCAGATCTGTAGATATTTTTGATCTCATTTACCAAACCAAAAAACCAAAACCAAACCAAAAAAAAATCTCTAAAAGGAAACATTCAAATATTTATAAAATTATTAGAATTAAGAAACTTTGGTATCATGCCGTATTATTCCTTTACCCTAACCCCTGAAAATCAACTTCCACTTTTGATTCTATGAACTTGACTTTTGTAAATGCTTCATATAAATGAAATCCTGCAATATTTGGTTTTCTGTGACTGGCTTGTATCACTTAGCATAATGGCTTCAAAATTCATTCATGGTTTTATATATTGCAAAATTTCCTTCTCTATTTCTTTTTTTTTTTTCTTCCACTTTTCTTTTTTTTAATTTAAAATAGTTTATTTTCAAATTGGTTTACATAAGACACCCAGTGTTCATCCCAACATGTGTGTCTATTTCTTTTTTAAAGTTAATTTATTTTCAGAGAGAGAGAGTGAGAGGAGGGGAGAGGCAGAGAGAGCAAGAGAGAGAATCCAAGGATACTCCCCATTGTCAGTCCAGAGTCTGATGCAGGGCTCCATCCTACCAACCATGAGATCATGATCTGAGCCAGTATCAAGAGTCTGATGCTTAACTGACTGAACCATACAGGCACCCCCAAATTTTCTTCTTTTTAAAGATTATATAGTATTACACATATATATATATGTGTGTATGTCTCTCTCTCTCTTTGTGTGTATATATATATACACACAATATCTTTAACCATTCATCTTTCAATGGGCATTTAGATTGTTTCAACATTGTGACTATTGTGAACAGTGCTTCAATGATTATGGGAATACAGTTATCTCTCTGAGATTCTGATTCACATTCTCACTGTATATATACAGAAATGGAAATTCTGGATCATATGCTGGTTCTTTTCTTTTTTTTTTTTTTTGAGGAATGTCCATACCGTTTTCAATAGTGTCTGCACCATTTTGCATTCCCAAAAGCAGTATGTAAGGATGGCAATGTCTCCATATCCTTAACATTTACCGTCTTCTATTTTTTTTTATAATAACTGTCCTGACAGGTATGAAGTGATTTGTTATTGAGGTTTTGATTTGCACTTCCCTGATTACTAATGTTGTTGAGAATTTTTTCATATATTTGCTGGCCATTAGCATGTTATCTTTGGATAAATGTCTATTCAAGTCCTTAGCCTATTTTTTATTGAGGTTATAAGATTTTTTTTTATTGCTATTGAGTTGTGGTCTTTTCCTATACATTTTAGAGATTAATCTCTCTCTCTTTTTTTTAAGTTTATTTATTTATTTTTAGAGAGATAGAGACAGCCAAGCTGGGGAGGGACAGAGAGAGAAAGAGAGAGAGAGAGAGAGAATCCCAAGCAAGCTTCATGATGATAGCTGCGGAGCCCAATGTGAGGCTTGAACTCATGAACTGTGATATCACGACCTGAGCCAATAGCAGAAGTCAGACGCTTAACCATCTGAGCCACCCAGGTGTCCCTAGAGATTAATCTCTTATTAGGAATATGGTTTGCAAATATTTTCCATTTGTAAATGTCTCTTTACTCTGTTGATTGTTTCTTCTGCTGTGCAGAAACCTTTTAGTTTAATATAATCTCACTTATTTTTGTTTATTGAGTTTACTTTGTTTTGGTTGCTTGTGGTTTATCATTGAAATCATTGCCAAGACCAATACCATGAAGTTTTTGCCCTGTTTTCTTATATGAGCTTCACAGTTTCAGGTCTAATGTTTATTATTTATTTATTTATAATGTTTATATTGAGATAGAGCACAAGTGGGGAAGGGGCAGAGACAGGGGAACAGAGTATTCTAAGCAGGCTCTGTACTGACAGGAGTGAGCCTGATGTGGGGTTCAAACACACTAACCATGAAATCATGATCTGAGCCAAAGTCAGATGCTCAATGAACTGAGCCACCAGGTGCATGCCCACAGGTCTAATGTTTAAATTCTTAATCCGTTTTGAGTTTTTGTATGGTGTAAGGTAAGGGTCTAATTTTATTCTTTCTCGTGTGGCAATCCTCATGGCCTGGCTAGGGATTCTGGTAAAAGAGTGTTTTCATAACTATTCACTGGCTTTGGTGAGGCTGGTTACACATTTGCCTTGGATGCACTACCCTTTCATTTAGTTTCTGGATTTCTTACAAGGGAATTTGACTGTGAAATTTTGCTGAGTTGGCATGTTTTTCAGAGGAAGGAGCATCCAGGACTTCTTACTCTGCCATCTTGTTGACCCAGGGTCCACTTTTAAGGAAGCCCTTCCTGTAAGGGTCATGGAAGTACAGATTGGTCCTATATGACTTTGATATTGGGAACCTCCTTAAATAATGGCCCTAAGCTCTTCTAAAGCCTTACCTTCATCCTAGCCTTGCTGGTAAAAATGCTCCAACAAGTTGATATCTTACTTTCCATTTTTATGATCATACATACAATAATTGTGTAGTGAGAGGCCACCAATATTAAGGATTTTTAAGGAGAACAGTTATCCATGATGAAATGTAAAAAAACGGAGACATAGTGTTATGAGGCAGGACTGGGTGTGACTGACAATAAGAGTTGCATAATCTCTAATGTCTTCTTCCTATAGAGGTCTGGTTCCAGACTCAGCCTAGATTTTATGATTTGATTGATCTTGAATTGGGTCTAGGTAATGTGATATTTAAATGCTATCCAGGTGGCCTGAAGGCAGAGCCTGAACTCAGAACTACTTCTCTAGAAGTTTGCAAAAGGGCGGAGAGCTAAGATTAGTGGCTGCCTGTTTCCAGTCGGTAGGTACTTGGGTGCATTTGCATGGACGTTATCTCATATATTGTATGTCATATCACCTTGAGAAAACTGTGATTATATCGAATATTATACATGAGAGGACAGACGTTCAGGTGATGTACATATTATTCCCAGTACCAGTTGTCTACATGTAATATCTTGTCATGTGCCATTATTTCCTGATGCAATCTTTCTACTCTTTCCTCTCTCATACTCTTGAGAGCACCATAATGCATATATTAATCTACATGAAGGGGTCTTTTGAGTCCCTTACACTCTATTCACTTTTTTGCTCTTTCTCCTTTTTGCTCTTTGGACTTGATATTTTAAATATCCTGTCTTCAAGTGTACTAAGGCTTTCTCCTGTCTGTTTTGGTCTGAATAAAACTATTCTAGTGAATTTTTCAATTCATTTATTGTATTTTTTTGTTTTGATTTTGTTCTTTTTGAAAAATAATTTCTGTCTATTCTTTCTATTTTCTATTTGTTCATATATTGTCTTCCTGATTTCCTTTAGAACTTTGTCCCCTGCCACCCCCCTTTTTTTACCTCTTTGTGCATATTTAGTCAATTGCCAAGACTTTGTTTAGTAAATCAAATGTCTGTTTCTTCAAAGAGGGTTTTTGGAGATTTATTTTGTTCCTTTAAATGATGCATTTTGGGTTTTTGTTTGTTTGTTTGTTTGGTTGGTTGGTTTTTTTGTATGTCTTGTGATCTTTTGTAGAAAGTTTTGGGCATTTGTGAAAACAGTCATCACTACTTGTGTTTGCAGGCTGCCAGGAAACACCTTCACGAATTAGTGGAGAGTGTTTTAATACTTTGGATCAGCCAGGGAAGACAACTTAAAGTCTTCTTAGATATTTTCTGAGCATTTTTCCTATCTGGACCTTTATGTATGCTTTTATTCACCTGATTCTTCCTGTATGCTTGGCTAATTTTAATGTCTTAAGTTCCCAGAGTCTTACCCAGACTCTGCTCAGGGAAATAGCTGTTTTGCTTCTCTTGTTCCAAGATTCTAAATTCTGCAGTATCCCTGCAGGTTTTATGTGGCATTGTTCCCTCTACTATCTTGCAAGACTCTCTCCAACCTGATATCTGAGCTCTATTGTCATTCCCAGTCAGAGCTCCAAGTCTGGTGAGATCTAAACCTGTCACAAGGGAGCCTACAGAGTGGCTACAAGCTGCAAATTATTTCAATTCTTCTTGTCTTACAGAAGGCAGGACCAACCCTGCAGCCTCTGGACCATGGCATGTCACTCCTGGAAGAGTGTGGGGCAAAAGACAGTAAAATTGACATGGAAATTCTCACCATTCTGACTGTGATTTTTTTTTTCTTCCTGAATGGGCATTTTTTTTTCTGTATATCACTGAGTATTTTCCCAAGTCCTATAAAATTATTTGAGTGAGTCTTTAGCCCTTTTTGTCCTTTATTTTTTCTGTGAGGGACTGGAGATATTCAGCTTCTTATTGTGACATCGCGCTCTGCCAATGTTAAATGATAGATTTACGCTGATTTTATAAATGCTAAATGACAACAAAGCTGGGTTTTCATGGTCCTTTGGGATGGTAGTTTTTATAGTGTCATGATGGAGTTAAGGAGGGCCAGGATGGCAGAACGAGGTAAGCTGGAGGCAGTCAACAAATGCAGAGGAAAGAAGAAACAAATGTTTTGAAGAATTGACAAAAGATATGAAACTAATTTTGGGGGTATTAGATCATGAACATCTTTAATAATCATCTAGGGTGGCTATATGCTCATTAAAATCAGACAAAATAGACTGATGTTAAACATTTTACAGGAGATAAAAGATATTTTATAAGTGGTCTAATATAACAAAATCAATCAGCATAATGCAACACATTAATAGAATAAAGAGGATGGAAAAGCTCATCATCTCAAGAGATGCGGAAAAAATATTTGACAAAACTAACATCCTTTCCTGATAAAAACAGTCACCAAGCTAGGAGTAAAGAGGTATTTCTTGAACATGATAAAGAGTATTTGTGGAACACTCACAGCTTTAATATCATACTCTATGGAAAAGACGGAGATCCTGCTGCCTCAGATCGGTGGTCTAAGATGCTCAGTCATCACCACTATTCAAATATACCCTAAACAAAGCAAGTAGGCAAGAAAAAGAAATAAAAGGCATCCAAATTGGAATGGACAACGTAGATAGTTTGATAGTCATATGATGTAATCTTAGGTATAGAAAATGTCAATAAATTCATACGATTTGTGTTTTCATACACTGGCTATGAACAATCAGAAAATGAAGCCAAGGAAATTATTCTCTTTACAACAGCATCTAATTAAACTGAAGTTGCGAAAGACATATATGACACTGCAAATTTGCTGCAAGAAGTTAAGGAAGACCTAAATAAATGGAAAGACATCTCAAGAACATGAATTGTGATACTTAATTTTGTTAAGAGAACAATACTACTCAAAGTAATTTATGATTTTATCTGAGCCTTATCAACATTTGGATGGACTTAGTATTACTTTCTTGTATTTTTTTTTTCAGAAATAGAAAAGCCAGTTTTCATCTCACACTGAAATGGAATGGAATGCAAATAACCAAATCAACATTGAAAAGAACAGAGTTGGATGAATCACACATATGTGACCAATTCATTTTTGACAAGGGTGCCAAGACCAATCAATGGAGAGAATAGTCTCTTCAGCAAATGGTGCTGAGACCAGTGGATATTCATTCACATGAAAGAGAATATATCTCAAGCTTTCCTCACACCATATACAAAAGTCAACTCGAAATGGATCAATGGCCTAAATAAAGGCTAAAAGCCAAAATATTCTTAGAAGAAAAGAAAGGGATAAATTGCATGGACTTGGATTTGCCAATGATTTGTAGATGTTACATAGAAAGAATGAATAACAAAAGAAAAAACAGATAAATTGGACTTCATCAGAAGTCTTCATTAAAAACTTCTCTGTATCAAGGGACATTATATGGAAAATGAAAGGACAACCTCTCAGGTACCAGGTACCCGCTGCTTTTCAGCCTCATATTGGAGGTCCTAATGAAGTAATAGGAGAAAGAAAAAGGCATAACAATCATGTAGATTGGGCAGGAAGACTTAAGACTTTTCTTGTTCACAGATGACCTGATGGTCCATTTAAAAAATCTGAAAAGTCAAGGAAAAGATTTCTGGAACTAGCAGGCAATTATGGTAGCATCAAAGGATACAAGTTTAATATAAAAAATCATCTTTTTCTTATATCAGCAATGAACAGGAGGAATGTGGAATGAAAACCACTGTATTATTTACATTTGCACCGCTAAATATGAAATCTGGGAATAAATACTAACAAAATAGGTACAAGATTTATATGAAGAAAACTACAAAATGCTGATGAAGGAAATCAAAGAACTAAATAAGTAGATAGATACTCCATATTTATGGATGGGAAGACTCAAAATTGCTACATGTTATCTCCAATTGGATCTATAGATTAAGTGCAATCCACTGAAAATCACAGCAAGTTATTTGTGAATATTGAGAAACTGATGCTCAGGTTTGCATGGAGAGGCCAGAACCCTGAGGAGCAAACACAATATTGAAGATGAAGAACTAAGTGGAAAGACTGACATTTGTCAACTCCATGACTTATTAAATGGCTAAAGTAATCAAGACAGTGTGCTATAAGCAAAAGAACAGATAAATAGATCAAAGTAATGGGATACAGAGTACACGCAGACCCACGTTAATTTAGTCAAATGAACTTTGATAAAACTTTGAAAGAGATACCACAAAAAAAACTTAGTCTTTCCAACAAATGGACAAAGATCTTACGTCTTCAAAAAAATTACCTCAAAGTGGAGGTACATTCACAGACCTGAATGTAAAATTTGAAACTGTGAAATTCCTATGAGGTGATGTAGGAAAAAATAGATGATCTAGTGCTTGGTGATTGCTTCATATACATAAAACCCAAGGCATGTGGTATGATAGAGTTGATAAGTGGGCCAAATTGATTTTAAAAATAAGAGATGTGGTTTATGTATACAATGGAATACTACTTGGCAATGAGAGAGAATGAAATCATGCCATTTGCAGCAATGTGGATGGAACTGGAAGATATGCTGAGTGAAATAAGTCAGACAGATAAAGACAGATATCATATGTTTTCACTCATATATGGATCTTGAGAAACTTAACAGAAGACCACGGGGGAAGGGAAGGGAAAAACATAGTTACAAAGAGAGAGAGGGAAGCAAACCAAAAGAGACTCTCAAATACAAAGTCCAACTGAGGGTTGATGGGGGCTTGGGAACAAGGAGAAATTGAGTGATGGCCATTGAGGAGGGCACTTGGGATGAGCACTGGGTGTTGTATGTAAGCGATGAATCACCAGAATCTACCCTAAAACCCAAGAGCACACTTTACACACTGTATGTTAGCCAATTTTATAATTATATAAAGAAATAAGTAAAAATTTCTGTTCTGGGACATACCTGTCAAGTGAATAAAAGAAGGAGACACAGAGCAAGAGTAAATATTTGTGTAGATATACCTGATAGAGACTATTATTCAAAATGTAATACACGCAGATACACAACCATATATATGAAATATACAAAGAACTTTAAAACTCAGTAATAACAATCAAAAACCAATCAAATAAAATTTTTAAAATGGGCCAAACACCTTACCAGAACTCTCAATAGAAAAGACAGTCAGATGGCTCATGAACATATGAAGGAGACATAGGACAGATATTTTCTCAGCATCTACCTCAGCCTCCAGAATGCCTACTGCCCCCTCCTGGGCCAGGACAGCAACTGGCACTCACCCAGGCACTAGCCCCTCTGAGCTGGCATTGGAACCCTGCTAAATGGCTACATCTGACCAGGCAAGGATGATGGATGAGGATGACCCTGGTACTAGGGCCATGTTCACAATGAAAAAAGAAGTTCCCATCACCTCACCGTTCCTCTTCTTAAAACATTGTTATACATGGAAGCCCTGAATCTAGATGTCGATGCTACAGTATGCATTAAGTGCCTCATGTGCAATGTGGGCTATTTTGGGAGCGGCCGGACACCTAAGGCTCTCTTGACATCCATTTGTGATTATTGAAAGTATTTGTAGGGTGTAGTGTGTCTTGGGGTCTCAGAAAAATGACTTCAAGGCCACAAGAAACAACAAATATGAGCACAGTGCGGAGGGTACCAAGCTGTCCTCAGAGCTATGAGAACAGTTTCAAGACAGTGAGCTCTAGGACCTGACAGGAGGGTGTATTTGGTTAATAGATGTCTTTCATTTCATGGGTGCCTAGGCTTCCATGAACAACTCTGTTCACCTCCTTTCCTTTCTTACCTCTCTCCAGGAATTTGAGAATTTCATCAGCAAGTTTGGAGACTCTGGTTTTGTCCTTGTGGCCCTGGGCTCCATGGTGAGCACCTATCAGTCCCAAGAAGTTCTCATGGAGATGAACAGTGCCTTTGCTCATCTCTCACAAGGGGTGATTTGGAAATGTGAGGCTGCTAAGTGGCCCAAGGACATCAAATTGGCAGCAAATGTGAAAATCGTGGACTGGCTTCCTCAAAATGATCTCTTGGGTAAGGACTGACAGGATCTATTTCTCTTTTTCTACTTATGTCTCTTTAGGGCTCCACTGTGCAACTCCCTCACCGTGAGAAGGGATGGTTGGTGGCTAAAGGTAATGTTTAGAGGACAGGACTGGAGCAGCTACCTGGAGTTCCTGCGAAATCAAGCTATATGTCCCAAATGGTTAAACTGCCATATTTGCTTCTTCTTTTCTAATCTAGTCCTTATATTTTCAACCAGAAGTGATATTTTCGTCAGGTTACCTTAACCCTAACATATTTGCAGTGAAAAAAGTTGTCCAAACCCAATCGAAGACATTTGTGGACTTTGAGAGCAGACACCAGGGGTCTTCTTGCCATTGCTTTTCCTGGCCTCTTGAAATCCTGTTAGGCCATGTGCCATTACAGACACACACTCCCACATATATTAGTACATTCTCCTATGCTACAAAAGGTATCGTCATCCTTTCAAAAAATTGATGTTGATGGTGTCTGAAAGGTGTGCTAAAATATCTGACTGTCAAGGTGAGTAACCTGTCAGCCAGTTGTTTGGTCCATAAAATTGTCTGGAAACAGCTCCTTACACCCCAAGGTTTTCTTTGTCCTTATGCCAGTATTTTGAGCACTTTCAGTGCCACAACAACTGAATACATCAGAGGTTCACCCCAAGATTATGGCTCACAAACATATTGGGAACTTAAGATGGAGATTCTGCATATTTTTTCATAAAGCGTGGAGTAACCAAAAGGATTCTGACTTTCAAGGAAACAATAGATTCTGATGCACATTCCTGTCAAGAGGCACTGTTTGAGTTGAACTCTTCATTATTAACATTTTTTTTTGTTTTCTCTGCAAAAGAGTGGGGTAGCACACTGGACTAGAAATATTGAGATGGGTGGTCCATTATAACCTACTTTACAGGTTTTCTTATGAAATTGAGGAGAGAGCACATAGAGTGTATGTTTGAGGAATGCCACATGAGATGTGATGACAATGAAAGTGTTAAGACTTCAGATAAGAGGAAAATAATGGGCAGTGAAGGAGAGAGAGTGAGATCTGGAGAGTGACAGACAGAAATAGAGACAGAAGGAGGCATCAAGAGAGAGCACAGATATAAGAAAAGCAAAGAGAGAAACAGAATAGAGAGAAGAATGGATGGATGGATAGGTGGATGGATAGTTGGGAGGAGGAATATGCCTTGCTTAACATGTTCTCTGAAGCTTTCCCTTGGCTCTGAGTCTTAGAGACAAGGCCAGAATCTTCTATCTTGGAATATGCACCCTTGAGTGCATTCAAGTAAATCAGGAAATCCATTTTCTAGAACATAGCTTGAAATCCATTGGAATTTTCTTCTGCCCTGATGCTTTCCCTGGTGTTCTGAAAGTTTTCACACTGAAATATTCTGGTCTGTTCCTGATTTACAACAGCTCACCCACGCATCCGTCTTTTTGTCACCCATGGTGGGATGAATAGCATAATGGAGGCCATCCAACATGGCGTGCCCATGGTGGGGATTCCCGTCCTTGGAGACCAGCCTGAAAACATGGTCCGAGTAGAAGCCAAGAAGCTTGGTGTCTCTGTCCAGTTAAAGCAGATCAAGGCAGAGACATTGGCTCTGAAGATGAAGCAAGTCATAGAAGACAAGAGGTATGGAGCTCTCTGAACTTGTCATTTAGACTAAAAGAAGATATGAAATATGATGGGTACTGTGTGGCACTCTTTTGCAATAAGGGCGAAACTCTAGGGACAGAGAATGATATGTGTATAATGCTAGCAGCTGCTCTGTTTCCTCTGAGAGCAAGACTAAGCATTTAGGTTAGATGCCGAGAACATTTTTCTACCGTAAGTGTTGTGAAGACTCTGACCTACTTATACTGGGTCTCAGAGAGGTGTTGTATTCTGGTGCTGCTAATAGTAGAATTTCACGGAGGCAGGAGGTCTTCTCTATGTCTCCCAACATCCCACTCTATTTCCTGCCTCAGGCCCTTTGTCAGTGCTGCTCCCTAGAACATCCTTCCTTCTTCTCTCAGAACTGACTCCTTCATGACAGTCAGACTCATCTCCAGTGTCCTCTCCTCAGAGAGGTGGTCTTTGTCTGACAGTGCTAAATGCACTCCTCTCTCACCCCCTTCAATCATAATTTGTTTTTCCTTCTTAACACTTCTCAGGATAGGTAACTACCCCATGTCTTTCTGTCTTGATTTATCGTGGGTCCCTCACATTAGAAAGCAGAGAGTAAGCTCTCCTGGAGGGCCAAGTGCGTCTGTTGTTTTCCCCTGGGCTCCCAGGGCCTAGCACAGGGTCTTCCACAAAGTAAGTTGAGGTGAATTTCTGTTAAGTGAGTCGGGAGAAGGACCCATGATGTCTTAGGTAAATTCCCATTCAACACAAATATCTGAAAACAAGGATGGGGGAATATCTTATTAGTATCTTAAGGCCAGGACCCTGAGTCGGGGGTATGTTACATCACATGTATTTATATATACTTTTCCTTTAGCACACCATAAGCATCCTGGGAAGAGGCTTTTCCTTATAGTTTAGTCACTGTTTTATACTTTAGCACTCTGGCACTAGGCATGAATCTTTGCATGTAGGAACCGGTTTAAATTTTCAATGGAACCAAGCTAGACTGTGGCAAGACCATGCCAACACCTTTTCTTGAAACTGAGTCTTCTGTGCATGTGGAGTAAAGCATGTGTGATACAAGGTCTCTAAGACTTCTGAGGTCACAGGTGTAATGTCCGGCCTCTGCGTCTGCCAACAGGTACAAGTCAGCAGCAGTGGCTGCCAGCATCATCAGGCGCTCCCACCCCCTGACCCCTACCCAGAGGCTGGTGGGCTGGACCGACCACATCCTCCAGACAGGGGGCGCTGCCCACCTCAAGCCCCATGGCCTGCAGCAGCCGTGGCATGAGCAGTACCTGCTGGACGTCTTCTTGTTCCTGCTGGTGATCACCCTGGGCACACTAGGGCTCTGCGGGATGCTGCTGGGCATGGTGTCTAGGTGCCTGTGTGGGGCCAGGAAGCTGAAGAAGGCCTGATGGGAGTGCATTTTTGATGGGTGTTTGGGGAGCCACTGGTTCTAAGAAGGATTTCCCCAGCACAGGACAGCCCTGGTGTCTTCCCTATATTGGCACCTGAAGGTGGAGAACAATATCTCCTCACTATTTTCTGCCTCTGTTTAGAAATTCTTAGGAAGTAATCTGCATATTGTTTTTAAAATTGTGGTAAAATATATATTATATAAAATTTACCATTTTAACCAGTAAGTGTACAGTCATTGCCATTATTGTGTAAACATTACTACCACTCATTCCAGAAGTGTTTTTAGTATCCCAAACTCAAACTTAATGCATATCAAACAGTAAATACTCATATCACTGCCCCCACCTCCAACCACCACCCTGCAAACTCTTGGCAACTCCAGTTCTACTTTCTATGTCTATAAATTTGATATCAGCTTTGACTTGCGCCTCATCAATGGCCTCCTCACTCAGACCCAGACCTTCAGCAGACAGCCCTGTCTTCCTCCCCACTCCTGTCCCTAGACAGATAGCTCTGCTTACTTCACCTTGCTGTCTGGACACTTCTCATTCTCTCTGACCTTTCTCCATCCTCACTTTTTATGATATGACATAAGATATTGGCCAGTTATTCCATATTGGGTCTTCCTCTTGCATCTCGTTCCCACCTCACCTCCAAGCTCAGGAAGCCTGGCCTCTGTCTTGCTGTTAGACAAAGGTGGACGTCCTAGGACATTATCTGTGGTCTTTGTGCATAGTCCCCTCATACTAAAAGGACCTCTTTTGCTAGTCAGGCCTAGAGCCTGTCTTTGGGGCACAGCGGATGCTGTGGTTTTTACTTCCCACAATTCACTTCTCAAGTAGTTTCCACTCTTAAAAAAGTAGTCATGGTGACCTCAGATGCAGATCCCAAACCTCTGCTTGAGGCTCTTGGCCTCAGGTCCAGTGACTATAGCCACTCCCAAGATTTTGTTGATTTAGAAAGCATCCATCTGCCACCCTAATATGGCAAAGAGTAACCCTCTATGTATAGGAATTATATTCAGTTCCTAGCAACATACATCAGAAAAAGTGTGTTTTAACCACCAGGTTTTTCTTTGTTTGCTGTTTATATTTTTCTTGAGGGCTGGTGTGGTGGCTCCATCCTATTGTGTGTGGCTCTCACTCCCCTTCTTTTTTTTTTGAATTCTGGATCTCCTTTATTAGATACCAGAGTCCCTCTCTGGTAAATTCCTTTTATAATATATTTTACTTTCAAATGATTGTGTGCTCTTATTTGCTTTTGCATTATCAGAACTTGTATCTAAAATATCTAAACAAATCTTACAACCAGTACAAACACAAAGCTTGGACAAAAAGTTTGAGCAGACACTTCACAGAAGAAGATATGCAAATGGCCAGTAATCACATGAAAAATTACTCGACACTTCAGTCATTAGAAATGCAAAATAAATCCTCAGTATCACAGCACATTGCTAGACTGGCTAGGATTAAAAGGAATTATCATGTCAACAGTGAGCAAGAAGAGAGAGCTACTGGAACTTACACCCATTCCATTGCTGAGGGGAACGTGAAATGGTGCAGCCACATAGGAAAATCTCTCTGCAGTTTCTCAGGTAAGTACACTCTTGCTACATGACCCAGTCATTCCACTCACTCCTGGTATTCACTCAAGTTCATGAAAACATATGTCCACTTGATAATCTCTACACAAATGATCATAGCTGCTTTATTTATAATAGTCCCAGAACCAAGAAAATTCTACATGTCCAGCAATAGCTGAATGGAATGACATTTGTGTTGTATCCATATAATAGGTGAAGTTTGTTTATACAAATTATACTTTAAAATTGAGTTGAAAACTGTATGTGAGATGTGTTTTAAGTATCTTTCTATTGTTAACCTTAAAATGTAGTATTCATGAATTATTATTGCATTTGAATATAATTGTAAATGCAAACACATTTTAGCAGTTTCTAAAATGGGAGAGCTAGTACAGTTTTCATGAGGGAGGAGATATGCATGCATGAGAATTTGGTTTACTTCCTGAAGAATCAGAACTGGGGATCAATTTCACATACTTAGACCTAATCCAATTTATTCTGTGAGTGGAACTTGGACTCTCTCCATAATTATAATATAAAACATAAAAAATAATAAATACAGGCAAAATATTTAATTTGCTGGTCTTTCATGGGCATGAAGCATGATACACATTAAAGATCTACATATAAAATGCACATATTTGGAGGCATGTTTTAAGATGTTGAAATGAAGCTCAATCTGTCAGCTATGTTTCCTTTCATTATTTAGTGATTTTTTCTACTTATGTGTTTCTACCACTAGAACCAACCACAATCACATATTGATTTTTTGTGTGCCTGGCTGCACTAATTGCTCTATGGATGTGATTTTCCCCCATGTCAATCTTCTGTTGTTTGGTTTATCATATCCTAATTTCAGGGTGTTGTAAGATGGTTGTTTATTTAAGTGTCAACCAATTATCCATGAAAAAGGAGGTAAATGGAACTAATTTTGTCTTAAGCAATCTTCTACTTAGCTCAAGAAACTAGCTATTTCTGAAAAGCAGATTTCATATTTTGAATGTCCTTAAGATGAGTGCATTTTAGCCAGTTCAACAGTTTGATTCAGCCAACACTGACTGATTTCATGTTTGTAAAAGGCATCATACCGGGCATTTTGGAAGATGCAGATTCCAAGCTGAAAGAGGGTTCAACAGCCCCAGGGCAGCGCAGCAGGCCAGAGTGGATTCACATTTTTTCACAAACTGTATATAAACATGGTGATATAGATGTAATATTTATGTCCATCCCTATATTTATATGTTTCGTAACCATCCACTGAAAAAGGATCACGAACAGCAGCACTTCCTTAGCAATGAGCACTTCTATAAACTATATCTATTTTTTTAAATACCATTAGGTGTCTTTGAGAAATGGAAGATTTTAAGACAAAAACAAAACAGTACGAGTGGAGTCTGGAAATTGTGCAAGAAAGAAAGTAAAAGTTACAAAATGGTTGAGTTTCAACAGCAGCAGCCCCAATACATGATAATAGTAAGAGATAAGAGCCCACTGAACAAATATACAAAGATGAATAAATAATGATAATAAATTGATACAGAAAGAAAATAGATGATAGATAGTTGGTAGGTATATAGGGACAAAGGGAAAGGTTTTGTAACAAAACAATGCCACATGAAAAAAAAACTAGAGAAAAATGCAGTTAAAGATACTAATTGGCCACTATGAAAGCAACAATTGCTTTAGGTAAGAAATATAAAAGATGGTAAAATGAGTGAGTGAAATATGATAGGAACAGAATATTTACAGAGTTTCAAAATGTCTCCCCACATCTTATTTCCTAATTATAGGGTAAAAAAAAATACCATCTTCGTACTCAAGAATCTTTTTTTTTTATTTTTTATTAAAATTTTTTTCAACGTTTATTTATTTTTGAGAGACAGAGCCTGAGCTGGGGAAGGGCAGAGAGAGAGAGGCAGATGCAGAACCTGAAGCAGGCTCCAGGCTCTGAGCCATCAGCACAGAGCCCGACACGGGGCTCGAACTCACAGACCGTGAGATCATGACCCGAACTGAAGTCGGCCGCTCAACCGACTGAGCCACCCAGGCGCCCCTGTACTCAAGAATCTTGATGAACGCCACCTTAAATAAGGGATAGAGTTATCATCTCTAATGATTGGACCATCTGACATCATGTGCCTCCCGTTGAGACTCACCGAGATGGAATCAACACCACATCTGTAGTATTCTCATCAAATTCTGTAGTAACCTAAAGTATAATGAGAAAACATCAAACAAACCCAATTTGGGATCCATCATAGAAAATAAACAGCTTATACTCTTAAAATATTAATGACATGAAAGAAAAAGAAGGGTTGGGAAACTAGTCCTTACTAAAGGAGATGAAATAGACATGATAGCTAAATGCAATGTGTAATCCTGAATTGGCTCCTGCACCAGAAAATTCATATCACAACTTAGGATATTATTTGCCCAACTGAAGGAATCGAAATAAGGTTGGAGATGGGTCTGAGTCACCTGGAGGTGGAACTATCTTGGAAGTGACATCCTAAGTCTCTATCATTCTTGTTCAGAGTATCTTCTCTGGGGAGAGTGTGGTGATTACAGGGACACAGAAGGGTTAAGGAGAGCTCACTAACCCCACCTTCCTGGACCTAATAGCCTGTGGAGCAAGCACCTAGGAGGAGGAGCAGAAGGGCTAGAAGTGACAAACAGAAGAGAAGACAGGCAGGATCCACTTTTCACCTCTTCCAAGCTGCCTGCCAGTGCATTTCCTTGGCTGCAAGGGCAGCACGTGTCCCCAGGGTACACAGGTCACTGTGCAGGACATAGAGGCACAGAGTATAGGGTTCTGGGCAGCAGGCTGGAATCTGCAGCCGGTACAGGAGCGAGCATGGTGGGGCAGCAGGCGCTGCTGCTAGCTGGCTTCTTTCTGCCTGGATTCCTGCTCTCTGAGGCCGCCAAAATTCTGACTACATTTGCACTGGGTGAGTGCTGAGCCGGAGAATCAGACACAGGCGCATCTCAGGCATCTGTGCCAGGGCTCGGTCACAGAGCCTTAGCTCAGAGGATCATTCCATGTGGTGTTTCAGAAAGGGTCCCAGACTAGAGGAGGGAGAGGCATGAGAAGTCTGTGGGGTACAATGGGGTCCCTACTTCTGGGATGGGGAGGTTAGTTTTGAGCTAACAGCAATTTTCTTTCCTCTCTTTGTATTTGCTCTGGAGGTGCTTGCCATTCTGCATTGGGCCAGAACTTAGATCCGGTGCTAAGCTAGAAACCATGAGCCGCCCGCTCCAAGGCATGGGAGGGACTTTCAGAGGCACATCTTAAAGTGTGGGGATATGTGGTAGTTGCTGGTAGAAAGTGGAAGGTGAGGTCAGTTTCAGGCTCTAGGAGGCCAAGGACAGGGCCTCCTGGGGGCAGCTGCACTAACTGGGCATGTTTCATTAATGGGAAACCTGGAGACCTGACTGGGGGGAAGAGGGCGCCCTGAACAATCAAGTTCTCCGTTTTTACCCTTACTGCTGGAAGTTTTGAAGGACAGTGAAGCAGTTAATTTTGTGTGAATCCAGTTGTAATGTCTTCACTTTTACCCCAAAGGGAACAGAAGGAGAACAGGAACATTTATTAGGATAAAGAAGGTTTCAGAGGATGGAGTTTTCCAAAGAATTTTTTGGGTCCATTCGACAGGATAGAGGATCTGCCTATCCTGCCCCCTGCAGGGAATGCACTGAGGTCACCAAGACCCTCAGGAATGGCTGCCTCCACAGAAAGCCTTTTCTCGTGCATCCATTTCTTCCTTCCTTCCTTCCTTCCTAAATTCAAGTTAGTTAACATATAGTGTAGTTTTGCCTTCAGGAGTAGAACCCAGTGATTCATTTCTAACATATGACACCCAGTACTCAATCCAAAAAGTGCCCTCCTTAATGCCCATCACCAGTTTAACCCATATCCCCACCTACCTCCCCTCCGGCAACCCTCGGTTTGTTCTCTGTATTTAAGTCTCTAATAGTTTGCCTCCCTTTCTGTTTTTACCTTATTTTTCCTTCCCTTTCTCTATGTTCATCCGTTATGTTTCTCAAATTCTACATATGAGTGAAATCATATGATAATTTTCTTTTTCTGACTTATTTTGCTTAGCATAATACACTCTAGTTCCATCCACGTTGTTGCAAACGGCAAGATTTCATTCTTTTTTATTGCCAAGTAGTATTCCATTGTGTGTGTGTGTGTGTGTGTGTGTGTGTGTGTGTGTGTGTATGACATGGTATATATATATATACCATGTCTTCTTTATTTATTAATAAGTTGATGGGCATTTGGACCCTATCCATAATTTTGCTATGGAAATTATTGATAGTGCTGCTGCTATAAATTTTGGGGTGCATGTACCCCTTCAAATCAGCATTTTTGTATCATTTGGATAAATTCCTAGTAGTGCAATTGCTGGGTCATAGGATAGTTCTACTTTTATTTATTTTTATTTTATTTTTATTTTTTAAACAGAGGATATTTACAATGATTCCTTACTATATCCTTAAAAGTTTTTTTTGTTTATTTTTGAGAGAGAGAGGAGAGAGAGAGAGAGAGAACAAGCAGGGAAAGAAGCAGAGAGAAAAGAGAAACAAAATTGGAAGCAGGCTCTAGGCTCTGAGTTGTCAGAACAGAGCCCCGCATGGGGCTCGAACCCACAAACTGTGATATCATAGGGTAGTTTTATTTTTATTTTTTTGAGGAACCTCCAAACTTTTATCCAGTGTGGTTGCACCAGTTTGCATTCAAACCCACAGTGCAAAATGGTTCACCTTTTTCTGCATCCTCACCTACTTCTGTTGTTTCCTGAGTTGTTAATTTTAGCCATTCTGACAGGTGTGAAGAGGTATCTCATTGTGGCTTTGATTTGTATTTCCCTGATATATGATGTTGAGCATTTTTCCATGTGTCTGTTAGCCATCTGATGTCTTTGGAAAAGTGTCTATTCATGTCTTCTGTCCATTTATTCACTGGATTATTTGTTTTTTGGGTGTTGAGTTTGATAAGTTCTTTATAGGTTTTGGATACTAAATCTTTATCTGATGTCTCATTTGCAAATATCTTCTCCCATTTCATTGGTTGCCTTTTAGTTTTGTTGGCTGTTTCCTTTGTTGTGCAAAAACTTTTTACATAAGTGAGGTTCCAAAAGTTCATTTTTGCTTTTATTTCCTTTGCCTATGGAGATATGTCAAGTAAGAAGTTGCTGTGCCCTAGGTCAAAGAGGTTGTTGCCTGTTTTCTCCTCTAGGATTTTGATGGTTTCCTGTCTCACATTTATGTCATTCATTCATTTTGAATTTATTTTTGTGTACAGTGTAAGAAAGTGGTCCAGTTGCATTATTCTGCATGTTGCTGTCCAGTTCCCCCAGCACCATTTGCTAAAGATACTGTCTTTTTTTCCATTGAATATGCTTTCCTGCTTTGCCAAAGATTAGTTGGCGATATATTTGAAGGTCCATTTCCATGTTCTCTATCCTATTCCATTGATCTATGTGCCCGATTTTGTGCCAATACCATTCTGTCTTAATGTTCACAGCTTTGTAATACAGGTTAAAGTCCAGGATTGTAATGCCTCCTGCTTTTTTTTTTTTTTTTTTTCAACATTACTTTGGCTATTCGGGGTCTTTAGTGGTTCATACAAATTTTAGGATTGTTTGTTCTAGCTCTGGGGAAAATGCTGGTGTTATTTTCATAGGGATTTCATTTAATGTGTAGATTTGGGTAGTATCAACATTTTAATTATGTTTGTTCTTCCAATCCATGAGCATGAAATGTTTTTCCATTTCTTTGTGTGTTCTTCAACTTCTTTCATAAGGTTTCTATAGTTTTCAGCATACAGATATTTCACCTCTTTGGTTAAGTTTATTCCTAGGTATCTTATGGTTTTTGGTGCAATTGTAAATGGTATCAATTCCTTTAAACTTCTTTCTGCTGCTTTATTATTGGTGTATAAAAATGCAACCAATTTCTGTACATTGATTTTATTTCCTGCATCTTGCCTGAATTAATGTATTAGTTCTAGCAGTTTTATGGTGGAGTCTTCAGGCTTTCTATGTAAAGTATCATGTCATCTGCGAAGAGTGAAAGATTGACTTTTCCTTGATGATTTGGATTTCTTTTATTTCTTTTTCTTTTCTGATTGCTGAGGCTAGGACTTCCAGGACTGTGTTGGACAACAGTGGTGAGAGTGAACATCCCTGTCTTGTTGCTGATCTTAGGGGGAAAGCTCTCAGTTTTTCCCCATTGAGGATGATATTAACAGTGGATCTTTCATATATGGCTTTTATGATGTTAAGGTATTATCCTTATATCCCTACTTTCTTGAGGGTTTTTATCAAGAAAGAATGTTGTATTTTGTCAAATGTTTTTTTCTGCATCTATTGAAAGGATCATTTGGTTTTTATTTTTTCTTTTATTAATGTGGTATAGATTGATTTGTGAATATTGAACTAACCCTGCAGCCCAGAAATGAATCACAACTGATCATGGTGAATAATTCTTTTGATGTACTGTTGAATTCAATTTACTAATATCTTGTTGAGTTTTTTGCATCCATGTTCATCAGGGATATTGGCTTGTAATTCTTTTTAGTGGCGTCTTTGTCTGGGTTTGCAATCAAGGTGATACTGGCTTCATAGAATGAGTTTGGAAGTTTCCCTTACATTTCTATTTTTTGAAACAGTTTGAGGAGAATAGGTATTAACTCTTCTTTAAATATCTGGTAGAATTACCCTGGGAAGCCATCTGGCCCAGGACTCTTATTTGTTGGTAGAGTTTTGATAACCAATTCAATTCCTTTGCTGGTTATCCGCCTCTTCAATTTTCTATTTCTTCCTGTTTGTGTTTGGTAGTGTGTGAGTGTCTAGGCATTTGTCCCTTTTTTCCACATTGTCCATTTTGTTGGCATATAATTTTCCATAGTATTCTCTAATAATCGTTTGTATTTCTATGATGTTGGCTGTGATTGCTCCACTTTCATTTGTGATTTTATCTGTTTGGGTTCTCTCTCTTTTCTTTTTGAGAAGTCTGGCTAGGTGTTTTTCATTTATTCTTTCAAAAAACATCTGCTCTTAGTTTCATTGATCTGTTCTATTGTTTTGTTTTTGTTTTTGTTGGATTCTATGTCATTTATTCTGCTCTAATCTTTATTATTTCCCTTCTTCTTCTGGCTTTAGACTTAATTTGCTGCTCCTTTTCTAACTACTTTAGGTGTAAGGTTAGGTTGTATATTTGGGACCTTTCTTGCTGCTTAAGATAGGCCTGAATTGCAATGTATTTTCCTCTTAGGACTCCCTTTGATGCATCTCAAAGTGTTTGGACGGTTGTGTTTTCATTTTAATTTGTTTCCATGTATTTTTAAATTTCTTCTTTAACTGCCTGGTTGACCCATTCATTCTTTAGCAGGATGTTCTTTATTCTCAATGTACTTGAGGGCTATCCAAACTTTTTCTTGTGTTTGATTTCAAATTTCATAGTGTTGCAATCTGAAAATATGCATGGTATGATCTCAGTTTTTTTGTACCTGTTGAGGCCTGATTTGTGACCCAATATGTAATCTGTTCTGGAGAATGTTCCATGTGCACTCAAGAAGAATGTATATTCTGCTGCTTTAGGATGAAATGTTCTGAATATATCTTTTAAGTCCATCTGGTCTGTGTGTCATTGAGAACCATTGTTTCCTTGTTGATTTTCTGCTTAGATGATCTGTCCATTGCTGTAAGTGGAGTATTAAAGTCTCTTACAATTATGGTATATTATCAATAAGTTTACTCATGTTTGTGATTAGTTGATGTATATATTTGGGTTTTCCAAGTTGGGGGCATACATATTTACAATTGTTAGCTTTTCTTGATGGACAGACCCTTTGATTAAGATACAATACCCTTCTTCAGTTCTTGTTACAGTCTTTGTTTTAAAGTCTAGTTTTTCTGATAGAAGTATGGCTGCTCTAGCTTTCTTTTGACATCCATTATCATGATAGATGGTTCTCCATCCCCTCACTTTCAATCTGCAGATGTCCTCAGGTCTAAAAATTGGTCTCTTGTAGGCACCCTATAGATGGATCTTGTTTTTTTAATACTTTCTTATCCCCTATGTCTTTTGATTGGGAATTTAGTCCATTTACATTCAGAGTGATTATTGAAAGATATGAATTTAGTGCTGTTGTGTTATCTGTAGATTTTGTGTTTGTGGTGATATTGTCTGGTCGGTTGTAGTCTTTGCTGCTTTCCACTCACAGAGTCCCTCTTAGAATTTCTTGCAGGGGAAGAGTGGGTAATGGGCACAGAGGAGGGCACTTGTTGGGATGAGCACTGGGTGTTGTATGGAAACCAATTTGACAATAAATTATTTTTTTAAAAAAGCATATCTTGCAGGGCTAGGTTAGTGGTCACAAGCTTTAGTTTATATTTGTCTTGGAAGCTCTGTCTCTCCTTCTATTCTGAATGACAGCCTTGCTGAATAAAGGATTCTTGGCTACATATTTTTTCCTAGTCATCATTTTGAATATTTCCTGCCATTCCCTTCTGGCCTGCCAAGTTTCAGTGGAATCTTATGTATCTACCCTTGTAGGTTAAGGGCCATTTGTCCCTAGCTGCTTTCAGAGTTCTCTCTTTATCTTTGTATTTTGCAAGTTTCACTATGATATGTCATGGGGTTGACCTGCTTTTATTGATTTTGAAGGGAGTTCTCTGTGCCTCTTGGACTTGGATGCCTCTTTCTCTCCCTAGATTAAGGAATTGCTCAGCTATAATTTGTTCAAATAAACTTTCTGCGCCTTTTTTCTTGCTCTTCTTTTTCTGGGACTCCTATGATATGGATATTGTTTTGTTTCATTGAATCACTTAGATCTCTAATTCTGCCCTTGTGATCTAGTACTTTTGTTTCCCTCTATTTTCAGGTTTATTATTCTCCATAGTTTTATCTTTTATTTCATCTATTCTTTCCTCTGCTTCTTCAATCCTCACTGTCACTGTATCTACTTATTTTGTATCTCAGTTATAGCATTTTAAAAATTCATCCTGACTAGTTCTTAGGTCTTTGATCTCTGCAGCAAGAGTTTCTCTGGTGTCTTCTATGCTTTTTTCAAGCCCACCTATCAGTCTTATGACAATTGTTCTAAATTTGTTCAGATATATATTTTTAAATCTGTTTTGAGCAAGTCTCTGGCTGTGATTTCTTCTTGACCTTTTTTGGGGGGGTGGGAATTCCTCTGTCTTGTCATTTTGCAAAAGAGCTTCTCTCTTTTGCATTTTTTAAAAGCTTATTATGTGCCCTGCAGCTGAGAGTACTTACTGTATTAAAAAGGGGTCATACACTGTCCAGGGCCTGGCACCCCAGGAAGTGTTTTTGGAATAAGTTGCAGGCACTCTGCTGTTGCATTTTGGCTGCTCTATATCGCAGGTCAGTCCTCTGCAGAGCTTCTCTTTGTTTACAGTGATGGAGTGTTTGAACCTTCAACTAGGTGTGCTTTGATTTTTTTGTTGAGGTGTCCCTGGAAAAAAAGGATGGGGAAGCCTGATCCCATAAAAAGGGAAAAAGGAAACTGGAGAACAGAAAACCCAAAAGAAAAACTATAAGTTTGATGATTCCAAAGAAAGAGTAGGAAAAAAATAAAGAAAAAAGTAGAAGAAAAGAGAAAAGATGGAATAAGAATAGAATACATAAATAAGATATATATAGGAATGATATATATGTATGATAAATAAATAAATAAGATATATATGTATGATAAATATATGTATCATAAATACATATATTTCTTAACGTATATATTTGTTAAACAATGGCAAAAAAACACACAAAGAAACCATGAGCCTGATTCGAAAAGAAAAACAAGAAGAGGGAGGAAATAAAGAGAGAAAAAAGAAAAAAAAAACATTTTCTGTTGGTGCCTGGGGCTGGTGGCTGTGCTGGTCTGGAGGAGAGTGTGGTTGCTATGGGTCAGCCAGTCTTGCTCAGCAAATAAGCAGTTGCCAGGCACGGAGGGGAGGGGTTAAGTGGAATTGGTCCTGCCTCCACTGGGAGACGCTGTGTTGTTCTCCAATGTCCCACTGTGTTGGTGTTGGCGGGAAAATGGCATCACCCCAATCTCTCATCCCTGGACCAGGGATCTCAACCCTATTGATCAGGCAGCCCTCATAGAATAGCGAAGGCAGTCAGTTCACCCTGCTCCACAGTTCTCCCACACCTTGGTGCTCAGCTGGATTTCAAAATCTGAAGTCTTAAAGGGCCCAGCATCGTGCAGAAATGCTCCCCTTCTCCAGAATAGAACCTCTCCCTCCTGCTGATGAAAGGCTTTGGCTGGCAACTACATGCTCTTTTGTCCTTGAGGAGACAATAAACCTTCTTCCCAAAGTACTCAGGGAAGGGAACCGTTCTCTCCCAGTGCACCCCAGAGATTGCTACACTCAGAGTACTATGCACTCTGGTGTGGCTCCCTCCTCACCAGGAGGTTGAGCCAGGGATCCGCTCCTGAGAAAGTGGCACACTTCTGTAAACTCTGAGTTTCAACTCCAAGGTTTTTGCAAACAAAGAGTTGGGACACTCAGTACTTCTTACTCCCCAGTCCATAGTCCAGAGAAGTTTGCTCTTGTGCAAACTCGATGCTGCACTTTCATAATCCCTTTCTCTTTCTCTCCCTTTTGTCTCTCCACAGAAGGGGTTCCCTCTTCTCCATATCTCTGCCACTGTATCTCCCTCAGTTCACATACATGCACCTCAATCCTGCCAAGCCGTCTCCCTCCAAATGTGGAGATCCTTTGGCTGCTCTACAGATTGATTTCCTGGCTTTTCTAACTGATCCGACATTAATATAGTTGTGTTTTAGTGGTAAGGAAATCCAGGCCCTCCTACTTCTCTGCCATCATAACTTGCCTCTCTCTGCAACCATTTCTTGCATAAGTTAAAGGTAAGCTAGAACAAGCAGTCTGAGGAGGTAGGGGTTTGTGTTTTATGTAATCTGTGTTACCTCAGGAAACAAAACATAAATTAAAAATTAGAGTAATTCCCACAGATACACATACATCCCACTCTGCTGACCTAATCACTATGAAGTTGTTATCTTCCAAAGTACCCCTACTTTCCAACGTGGGCCAATTCTGTTCTTTTCTTCCTGATTGGACATTCTCTGCTCTGAGACCTATAGACTCAAGAGAAATGCCCCTTGATGATGCATGGTTTTAGACAATCATTGCAGGATAAAAACAGTACTTCCCCTAGGAGTAAGCTTCTCTTTCCTTAGAATCTCACGGTTTTCTTAGGATAGGTGATGCCTAAGTCTGTCATGTGCAGTTTCTTACAGTACTACCCCAATGGCTACAGTTATCCTGAATGCCTTAATTTCACATTTAGAAATTTTTAGGCCTAACCAGAAACCTAGAATCCTGCCAAATATATTTGAATCTCAAGGATTTTTTTTCTAGTTAGTGGATCTACCTCCTTCTGCTTCAACAGCTATTTCTTGGACTGATATTCAAGTTCCCATGTTTCTAATTCCCTCTCTAACTTGAATTTCCAATGAGAATAATTCCATAGAGTGCTGACTGATTTTCTGATAAGAACCCTTCCCCTTCCATATACAGCAGTGAGTCTAATTTCCACTAGTACAGTTGTTTCTTTAGGGCATGGTGTCTCCATAAAGCCTGGCTAAAATGAGGATGTCCCTAGGATCAGGAACTCCTTGGCGCCTAAGCAAAGAAGCTCATCACACTGACATGGAAGCCATGAGTCACAAGGAAATCGTTGATGGAGGATTTCCACAGGTCAAAATTCGGGCAGACCGGATGTAGGTATTTCAGCTGGGGCTTACCCTAAGTAAGACAGTGGGGCTGAAGAAACGCATCTTTCTCTGCTCATCATCAGCTTTCTGTCCCCTTAGCATGGATTTCCCCAAATCGCCACATCAATTTCAGACCCTCTGTTCACATCTTTACAAAAATGAAATTTTGTGTTGTTCCTAGGTGGAAGCCATTATCTACTACTGGACCGTGTATCTGAGATTCTTCAAGATCATGGTCATAATGTCACTATGCTTTTTTACGGGGAAGAGAGTTTAATCCCAGGTATGTTTTTTAGTAATCATTGAATTCTTTTATCCCAGGGAGACAATGTCTTTTGTATAGTACCGTGAAGCACATAATCATTCTGGATCTGGTTGCACTGACAGAATGGGAAAAGTGTGTGTGTGTGTGTGTGTGTGTGTGTGTGTGTGTGTGTATGTTACCTGATGACTATCATTAAATTCTGTAGCTCTGGCCTCCACATGGTGTATCTCCATGTACCCCTTCAGCTACATGTCACTTCAATTCAAGCATGCCTCCATACATTATTATTGATCATTTTGATAACTACTACTTTTTGATGTGGTTTTAATTTGTTTGAACAGATGTCTTCAGCCATCTTGCTGTTTCATAGGTTACTTTCTACTCCTGTAATGAGGCCTGAAATTTAAGAAAGCTTTTTAAAGGATGTCTTTTATTCATGTCCTAGGATCAAAATCTATCAATGAGATGATCCTGTATTCTTTTTTTTTAATTTTTTTTAACGTTTATTTATTTTTGAGAGACATAGAGATAGAGCATGAGCAGGGGAAGGGCAGAGAGAGAGGGAGACACAGAATCCGAAGCAGGCTCCAGGCTCTGATGAGCCATCAGCACAGAGCCCGATGTGGGGCTCGAACTCACAGACTGTGAGATCGTGACCTGAGCCGAAGTCAGGCCGCTTAACCGACTGAGCCACCCAGGCGCCCCGATGATCCTGTATTCTTGAGAAGTTACTGGCTGCACATGAGTTGTGCATAGTGATGTCAGAAGTTCTTGAGTCACTGAATCCAAAGAATTTTAGCTAAGATGAAGCTCATCTGTCTTGTCAATGAGTCTCTTTTGACAGACAAGGACACAAGGGCCCAGAGAACTTCAAAGATTTGTTCAAGTTCACACAGCAGTTTAATAATGGAGTTGGGTGGATTTGGAATTTAAAGCTCTGATTTTCTCATTTAGAATTGCTATAGCTTTAATTAAAAAAAATCCAACATTAAGCATTTTTGATGAAAAACAAGTCTGAACAAGTATGAAATTCTGAAGATGAACTTAACACTCTGTTACTGTGTAATCACCTTCTAGATTGGGTTCTACATTGTTCACTGAATATCTTTCCTATACATATCACTTTGTATCTGTCTTAATTGTCAGTCTGATTGTGTATTTGCTCTGACTGTCAACCATGGTAACTGTAGCACATGATCCTTTCATTTTGGTGGTTCCTGGGAATGAGGAACTGCTGAAAGCTTTATACCCTCTACCTGTTTAACAGACTCACACTCAGAACTACAAACAATTTAGGGGACTCATGGATTCCCTTAGTTTTATTCTTGGTTCCAAGTTCTAAGAGTCCAGAGTTTTTTGTAATATTTACTATTTCGGAGGTTTTGAAATGGATTATTTATTTTTCTCTACAGCAGTACCTTTGCAGAGGTCTGCAAATAAGGAAACACGTGATCGGATTATTTTTGTTGACCTGATTCAATACTCAGCATTGAAACTTTTGAACATATATTAACTACCTGTTTGGCTAACTTACCTATAGAGATTTTATTTACAACTTTAATAAATAAATGACTTCAGAAATACTGAAGTAGCAACAGTTTCTAATGCTTACATGAGGGTTGTTCTAATCAACAACTGAAATCACAAGTATAAGATGCCAACCTGCAGAGGATTTTCCTTTTCCTAAGAGAGCTTGCTATACCTCTCTGTCCACCAGGTAGACATTCTCCACATGACAGATCTTTATTCTGGGGGAACTGTGCAGTTACATCATTGACTCTGAGGGGCTTGCTTACACACTCATTAGAAGTTCTGCCTGGAGGGACATTGCTGTGACCAGACAATTCTACCGCTTTCAGCCAGTTAGGTTCTGCTTTCTTTAGGTAAGGAGGTAGGAGAGCAGATCAGCAGCTAATGCAAGTGTTGGGAGCCGTTTTGGGCTCAGAGGTTGAGACCCCTCCATGCGTGGGAAAGGTTGAAGCAAAAGCTCCAGCCAGCCAAACTGGCGCCTAGTTTGACCTCTTTCAAAATAACCTTTCAGGCTTGGATTTCTCTATTGCTTTCATTGGCCTAAGGGACATAATGCTCTTTAGTTTTATGGCACATGGAAAAGGGGACCTGGTCTTGATGGATAAAATCTGTGTGAGAGTAACCTGGCCAGAAGTTACCTCAAGGTTGCCTCTTGGGGATAGGTTACACAAATCGAGGCGTAGGCCCCAAGACTCCTTGAACCAAATTAGATTTTCCCTGCAGGTATCGCTCCCCTCAGCCCCACCATAAAACCTCAAGGCACATCTCTGTAAAGCTTCTCTCAGAATTAACATACTGATGGGAAAGATTGTAAAGAGACTTGGGACCTTCCCCAAGGTTAGCCTCACCCAAAAGTCAGAAGCACTGTTTATCAGCAGCAAATATTGAGCACCTCCCTGAGGTTAACATTTCGCAAATCATTTTGTAATTCTCATCCCCACGCTCCCTTATACCGTAAACCTATAGATGACTACATGGTCTTGTGACAACAATGTATGTTGTAAAGAATGCCTTGTCACTGATGTAATGTCACTCGCTACCTTTAAAAATAAAGACACTGAGACCAGCAATGCAGAGATGCCAGAATAGACACCAGAATGTCAGGGATGCCAGAATTGCCAGGGCTGCCTGCTTGGTCATCAGATTCCATCTCACTCGTGGCTCTCTCACTTCATTTCGCCTGACCGTCCGTCCTTCGTGGACCCCTAGATTCGCCGGGACAAGGAACGACCCCGGCATGCAAGGAAGCTCTGTCTTGGAATTCAGGCTTTTGAATGGACTCATGGTCTCCTGCCTTTACCTATCCAGTAGTGCTGACCTTAAACTTGGGAGCTAAAAAGCCTAATATCCTGGTCTTCTGTGATCAAGGTGATGTCAATTTGTTATTGCTGAGGTTTATAGAGTTTAATAAAATACAACCACCTTTCCCTTTGAATTTCAGAACCAACTGAGAGAAAGTTGTAGGAGTTAGATCAAACTGCACCTTTATCTAGCTGATTGGGGAACTTCCTTTAGATCTTTTTTTTAAATTTTTTATTATTTATTTTTGAGACAGAGAGAGACAGAGCATGAGTGGGGGAGGGGCAGAGAGAGAGAGACACAGAATCCGAAGCAGGCTCCAGGCTCCGAGCGGTCAGCACAGAGCCCAACGCGGGGCCGGAACAGACAGTGAGATCATGACCTGAGCCGAAGTCGGACGCTCAACCGACTGAGCCACGCAGGCGCCCCTAGATCTTTATTAACTATCAAGGCACTGAATAGTGGCTTGAAAATAGGCTCTGGAAACCTCTGAGTATTGTTTTATTTCAGTCTTTATTGTGCTTTGGGTAGTTTCCTCACATGCTTGCACTGAACTGTTCCCAGGAAGACTCCAATCCCAAGCTTTCTCTCCCTACAGCTCTCTTTTGTCTTCTGGTATTCTGGCCTGTGAGTTCTAGCTGCTATGTCCTTCCCCTAATATGCAGTGCTTCACTCATGGAGATGGCAAGGCCCGGTGTGGGTACCTCCTCCTTAAGATGTATCTTGTAAGTTTTCTCCAGCCATCCATGAATGTCCCGCGCTAACTGGCGTCCATTTTAACATATATTTGGTCTGGTTTTCTTTAGTTGTTTAAAGAAGAATTTCAGTATGGCCCTGTCACTTTCTTGTGGCCGCAGACTGAAGTTGTTTATATTCATTATTGAAACCATTCTATTGAAATAAAATTGGCCTGTAATAAACTGAATATATTTAACATATACAATTTGATATATTTGGACATGTACATATGCTGACTTGTCTGTGCATATATACCTGTGAAACCATTAACATATTCAAAATGACAAATATATTTATTTCCCCACGAGAAGATTTCTAATGCCCTTTTGCAGTCTCCCCTCTGGGGCCTCCTACCTTTCTATTCCCATTGCCAGTCAATCCCTAATATGTCCCTATGTGTTAGATTGCATCATGTAGATTTTATATCAGTGGAATCATAATTATGTAGCCTTGTATTTAGGTTTACTATAATAAGCATAAATATTTTTAGATTCATTCATAGTGTGTGTATGAATAGTTCATTCCTTTTTCTTGCTGAAAATGTTCCATGTATGGACTACCACGATGTGTTTCTTTAGTTGCCTGTTGCTGGGCATTCGTGTTGTCTCCAGTTTTGAGCTAATACACCTGCTGTGAAGATTTGTGTCCAAGCCTTTGTATGAACAGGTACTATCTTTTCTCTGAATTAATTGGTAGGAGAGCAGTGGCTGCACCATGTGTTAGGTGCATGTTTAACTTTTAAAGAAATGGTTAAACTGCCTTCCAAAATTGCTGTAACATTCTGTATCTCACCAGAAGTGACTGCAAGTTTCATGTACACCACATCCATGTCAGTACTTGGTGTGGTTAGTCTTTTTACTTTTAGCCTTCCTTGTGTAGGTATTTAGTTGTATTTCATTGTAGTGTTTACATATACTTCCTTTATTAGTAATGCCTTCCCCCTACCACCTCCCCCTGCAACCTTCAGTTTGTTCTCTACAGCTAGGAGTCTCTTATGGTTTGCTTCCTTGTCTGTTTTTATCTTATTTTATATTTCTTTCCTTTCTCTTATGTTCATCTGTTTTGTTTCTTAAATTCCACATATGAGCAAAAGCATAGGTATTTGTCTTTCTCTGAATGACTTATTTCACTTAGCATAATACACTCTAGCTCCATCCTTGTTCTTGCACATGGCAAGATTTCATTCTGATGTAGTAATTTGTGTCTTCCTTGTCTGTAAAGTTTCTTCATTGTTTCAACGAACTGGCTCTGGTTCCATTGATTCCTTCTTTTTTTTTTTTTTCTTATTTCCAGTGTTACTAGTTTATCCCCTAATCTTTATTAATTCTACCTTCTGTTGTAGATTAGTACACTTTCTTCACCAATATCTTAGGGTGGCAGAATAGGTTATTGATTTGATAACTTTCTTTGTTAACATATCTGCAAATTTCTTTCTAAATACTAATTTTGGTTCATCCCATAAGTTTTGGCATGTTGTATTTCCAAATTTATTTTTGTCTAAGTATTTTCTGATTTCCCTTGGGATTTCTATTTGATACATTGCTTATATAAAATATATTGTTTAATTACCATAGTTGATAAATTTTCTAGTTTTCCTTTTGTTGTTGATTTCTACCCTCATCCTGTGTGGTCAGATGTTCTGGGGTAATTATGTTTTAAAATCTATTGAGACTTATTTGTGGCTGAACATATGGTCTCTGCTGGAAAATGTCCCATGTACACTTAAGAGGAATGTGTATGCTGCTATTGTTGGGTAGAGTGTTCCATATATGTTCGTTACATCTCATAGATCAGTGTTTGCAAGTCTTCTGTTTCCTTACTGATCTTCTTTCTGGTTTTTCTATCCATTATTGAGAGCGGAGTATGAAATCTCCAACGATTATTATGGAACTGTCTGTTTCCTCCTCATTCTGGCAGTTTTTGCTTTAGATATTTTGATGGTTTCTCATTAGATGCATATGGTTTATAATAGTTTTATCTTCTTGCTGTAGAGAACCTTTTATTGATATATAATATCTTTAATTGTCTTGTAATCTTTTTTGATTTATGGTCTACTGTGATTGACATTTGCTCATCTGCTTTCTTTGGTTATTATTTGCATAGAATATCTTTTTCCGTGTATCTGTATCATCGGACCTAAAGTTTCTTGTAGGCAGTATATAGATGTATCATGTTTTTCTTTGTGTGTGTGTTTTTGGCCTTTTAATTTTTGTATTTATTTTTAAAAATAATTTCTTCATTTTGGAGTGATTTTAAATTTACATAAAAATTGCAAAGATAGTACAGAAAATTCTGATACAACTCGTCTCTCCTTCCCCCATTGTTAATCCCATTTTATTTTTAATTTTTTAAATTATTTTTGTATTGAAGTATAAATGATACACAGTGTGACACTAGTTTCAGATGTATGACATAGTGATTTGCCAGCTGCTTATGTACATGTTGTGCTATGCTCACCACAAATTTAGCCACCATCTGTCACCAAACAACACTATTACAATTGGATCATGTGTTTTACCCAAAGTCTATCTTTTGATAGGAGAGCTTAATGCATTCTACTTTTGAAGTACTTACGGATAAGGAGAGCCTTCTGTCATTTTTCTATTTGTTTTCTATATGACTTACAGATTTTTGTTCCTCACTTCTGTGTTACTGTTGATTTTGTGTTTAGTTGATCCTTTGTTGTGAAAACTTTAAATCCCTTTGTCGTTTCCTTTTGTGTGTATTCTATAGCTATTTTGTGTGTGTGTTACCATGGGGATTTATTTAACCTGCTAAATCAATGTCATTTATTATAATTTATAGTAGTTCAAGTTTAATAACATTAAAAATTCTGTTCCTGTAATGTGTTTTTTTTATTCTCACCTTCTTGGGTTGTTGACATCACAAAACTACCTTTTTTCACATTGCGTGCCCCCAGACATAAAGTGTCATTAATTTAAATGAGTTAGTACATTCAATTAAATAGAAAATTTGATTGGAGTTACAAAATTTAATACTTATTTTTAAACTAATAATTTGTTTTTTAAAATGGACTAGTTTCTTAAATCACATAGAAACCAAAAATGCAGTTAGAAACTGTTGCTATAATACTAAGTTTATATTTTCCTATGCATTTACCTTTATTAAAATATTTATTTTTTCATTCCCTTTTGAGTTAGTATCTGGTATCCTTTTGTTTTTTCCCTGAAGGAATCCCTTGAGCATTTCTCGCAGTGTAGGCCTAGTGGTAGCAGGTTTCCTTAGGGTTTGTTTATTTGGGAATGTCTTGACTTCTCCGTCACTTTCGAGGGATGCAGGGGTCCAGTTCCAGTGAACCTAGGGGTCCCCGAAGGATGGACAGTCAGGCGAAAGGAAATGAGAGAGCCACGAGAGAGATGTAGTCTGATGACCAAGCAGGCAGTTCTGGCAATTCTGGCATCTCCACCCTGCTGGTCTCAGTGTCTTTATTTTTAAAGGTAGTAAGTGACATTACATCAATGAATGACATTCCATAGTTTAATCTCTTTAACAATAATTCATTATTACCAGCAAGATGGCAACTTTCTCAATCCCTGGTTTTAGGTTAATTAACATATAAATTTAGGGCAGGGGGGAGAGAGCAGGGTGTTTCCTTGAGGCTTTAATGTTAAATATCTGTAAACAGGAGAAATCAGGGCATTGTTTTGAGGGCTATACTTCCAACTACAATGGCAAGGGTGGAACTCTCCATGAGTACATTTACATAGTCTCTTTTAGATGTTATCCATCAATGCGTCACATTGCAAGTTCTCTTTTTTACTTGAATGTCATAAAACAAAAGACCATTACCTCCCTTGAGGTCAACTAGGGCTGCTCAAGAAATCCAGGCCTGAAAGGTTATTTGAAGGAGGTGGTATTGGGGCCCATTTCGGCCGGCAGGAACTCTGCCTTTTCCACACAGGGAGGTGTCTCAACCTGTGAGCTCAAGATGGCTCCCAACAGTGGTATTGGGGCATTATTTCTTGGCTGGCAGGAGCTTTGCCTCAACCACCCTTTCCCCACAGAGAGGTTTCTCAACCTGTGAGCCCAGAATAGCTCTCAACATCGGGACAGTGTTGCCAGATACAGAATTTTTGTTGACCATTCTTTTCTTTTAGCACTTTGAATGTATTGGCCCACCGACTTCTGGTCTCTAAACTGTTTGATTAGAAATCTATTGATCATCTCATTGACAACCACTTGTATGTGATGAGTCACTTTTCTCTTTCTGCTTTTAATATTCTCTTTTAACTTTCTAAATTTTTATCATAATGTGTCTTGACTGTGTCTGAGTTTATTTTTCTTGGAGTTGTTGAGCTTAGTTATATATTATAAGATTATATTCACATCTTTCATCCAGTTTGGGAGATTTTCAGCTATTATTACTTCAAATATTCTCTCTGTCCCTTTCTTCTCCTTCTGAGCATCCACAATGCATATTTTGGACCCTCAGGCTATGTTGTCTTTTCTCCAATCTTTAAACTTACTGTTTTTCTGCCTCTATAATTTCTATTATCTTCTCTTCAGGTTCACTACTAATTTCTTCTGCCTCCTCAAATCTGCCTTTGAATCCTCTAGTGAAATTTTCATCTCATTAATTGTATTATTTCATTTCTAGAATTTGTTTTTGGTTTCATTTTTGATTTTCTATACTTTTATTGACATTTATATTTTGTACACATTTTTTTCCCTTGACCTTCTCCACGTCTTGCTTTAGTTCTCTGAGAATTTTTAAGGCAGTGATTTTAAAGTCATTGCCTAGTATATCTGCCATCTGATGTTTCTCAGGGACAGTTTATATTAATTTATTATTTTCCTCTGAATAGGCTTTAGTTTCCAGACTGAAAATTTGAATCTAATGGTGTGTCAAATCTGGAAACTTGACTTTCCTCCCTTCTCCAAGGTTTGCAGATTTGTGTTGTTAATTTTATTTATTAATTTTTTTGATTCTTTTATCCTGCCTTTGTGAAAAGGGTCAATGTGAGGTGTAAATTTCAATGTCCTCAGGTCTCTTCTGGACCTTTTCCTGGTCATAAATGGACACTTTTTTCTAATGTGCCTGGTGTATGTGGTTGCTTTCCAATATTCTAGCCTATATTATCTGTCTCCCATAAGGGGAAAAGCAGAAAAATGAGGGAGAAAAAAAGATCATCAGCCTTTAAAGATCCCTTGAATTCCATTCAGCCAGAGGAGGGAGATGGTTGCAACAACAGGTGTAGGAATAGCAAAGATTTTGCTGTCTACTTCTTTGTCTCTGCTTCTGTGATTACAGCAGCAAGCAGCAATCAAAGCCCAAATACATGATATTTGGAAGTTATTATTTTTGTTTTTTGTTTTTTGTTTTTGTCCACTCTGGTTCTGAAACCTCTGTGCATGCAGCTTTGTGAACACATGTATAGCTACTTGCCATGTGATGGGAGTAGTGGATGGGTAGTTGCTACTATGATAAGAACTGAAATAACTGAAATTAAGTAAAATCATATGCAATTTACATTGAAAATCTGCCCTAGAAGTTGACTGCAACTGTTCAAAATATTTTAGACTGAGTCTTCCAGTTCAAATTTTATTTAATTAGGGAGACAGATTCCTGGTACTCCACCATCTTCCCAGAAATTTACCTACTACCTTTTGACCTATCTTTTTTTTTTTTTACAAAATTATATATATATATATATACACACACACACATATATATGTTTATATATATGTCATATATGTATATATATGACATAGAATATGTGTGTGTACATAAAAATATATGTACATATATATGACATTGAATATGTGTACATATATATAAAAGAAAATTTTCACCTGTTTCTGTTTGAATGTGTGCCCAGGAAAGCTCTTTATACATATGTGCTCAAAGTGGAACCACAGGGGTTCTTTCTTGACAGTGTCAGGGGTGAAGAGTCCTTCAACAGAACAAATAATTCTTAGGAGTTTAGCTGAGGTGCCGTGGCTTCTCTTTATGTAAGGCAGCAGCACATCCTTCCTCGTGAGCCTCTATGTGAATTTTTGTGTCTCGAATGAGTGTGTTCAATGAATCTCTACAAAGTTGTCCTCAATGTAATGTCATACATGTGCTCCCAGAGAAAGGTGAATGTGGTTAAGATCTTGCCAGGTAGTCCATGAGAAGCCAGTACAAGTGATTTGTCTCCTTCAAAGTGAAGCAGAAGAGAAACTGTAGCTGAGATCTTGTTGAAATGGGATTTGAATGGAGCATATTAACAAATCTATGCTTGCAACTGTCTATCAGTACTTAGATATAGTCAGCAATTTCAGTAATATTGGAGATGGGGGCAGGCTTAATATGATGCATAATGGCAATAATGTTATAGTAATGTGCAAGGCATCATTAATTCTTTTCAGGTTTATGAATAATCTAAATTAAGCTATTAAATGTAAAAGCAGTGTAGATAATCACTCCTTTGCTTAATAGGTCTTTTTTAAATTTTTTTTAATGTTTATTTATTTTTGAGAAATAGAGCTCAAGATGGGGAGGGGCAGACAGAGAGGGAGACAGAATCTGAATCAGGCTCCAGGTTCTGAGCTGTAAGCACAGAGCCCGATATGGGGCTTGAACTCACAGACTGTGAGATCATGACCTGAGCCGAAGTCAGACACTTAACTGACTGAGCCACCCAGGCACCCTTAATAGATCTTTTACAATGGAATTTCTTCCTTGAAGCCGCTGTTTCAATATGTATTGGATTGTATTTAAAGGTTAATATGTTGGACAGATCCAAACAGGTCCCTTTTTGTCAATCTGACTATAAGTGCCAAAACTTTTATATTATTTAAATTTATGACATGTTACATAAGACAATGATAGCTATTAAGAGATGATTTAAAAGATGGTTGCTATGACTATGGGATATTCTATCCTAGTAGTTAAGACACGGCATGCACATTTGTCCTCTATCTAATATTTTTGACTCCCAGGAATACAGGGATTTCTACACAAATTCAGTAGGATATACTCAGTATGTCTGTTATTTTTGCCCCACTATTGATTAAGAACATTAACCTTTGTCATTGGTTCATCTCATCCGATTTTAGAAGTCATTTGGAAGTTCTGACGTAGAGGTACAAAAACAACCTGTGCCCTTTTAAGGTTGTAAAATTTTAAAAGTAATGTTACATTCCACATGTATCTAAACTGAGAACTCTGTTTTAATTTCTTTCCTGACTCTCCCACCCTGTTTATCCCCTCTCTTTCCTCTTTCTTTTGGTTGTTATGAGATGTATTTTGGGGAAGTATCTGCTATAACCTGCTCATATATATAAGCTTCTTCCTCAGAAAGTCCCAATAAGTATCATCAGAGCTAAGGGTCTCCCCAGTGGTGATTTTGAGAGATGTGAAATTAACCTCAATTCAAGTTAACTCATTGAATTAACTCCATGGGCCTGTTTCTCTATTACTGTGTTAACCAAAGTTTTCCTCTAGCTATAGAGATAATTGGCAGCAGTAGCAAAGGTATTTTCTAGTGTTCCAGTGCACCATCTACTTTTATCGGTAAGGATCTCATCATACCACGTGATTACCCTTCTTTACACCATTCAGTGCATTTGTAAATTGGTATCAGTCCTACTCTGGAGGATCATTCTTTTTTTTTTATTTTTTTTAAACATTTATTTATTATTGAGAAACAGAGAGAGACAGAGCATGAGCATGGGAAGCATAGAGAGAAGTGAAGACACAGAATCTGAAGCAAGCTCCAGGCTCTGAACTGTCAGCACAGAGCCCGATGCAGGGCTTGGACTCACAAACTGAGAGATCATGACCTGAGCCGAAGTTGTACGCTTAACCGACTGAACCACCCAGACACCCTTGGAGGACCATTTTTAATGGGGCAATAGCTGACTGAGACACACAGTCATAGAATTCTAACTAGCCTAATGTCAATCACAGCTCATGCTAGAATCCAGAAACACAATCCAATCTGATACAGAAATAGGCTTGTGTGAGATACATGACCATGGCTACTTGAAGGCTATATCCATCCTTTTGCTCTAAATGCCAATTATGGAAGCTTCTGAGTGGGACAGAGGTGAGGATCCCACTACTTGGGTCTGGCTTGCTTGGTTTGAAATCTTGGTCACACAAGGGAGGACACGTTGAGGCTTTCCTGTCTGTTTTCCAAGATATGTCACTGAAGGTTAAGGGGGAGACGAAGCTTAAAAGCTGTCAGCAGTCCAACTTCAAATACGGTATCAGACTCTTTACTTACACATGAGTGATGGGGGAAATGCCAGGATGGTAGTAGAGCTAAAGAGGGCTACTATTTTTTAAAAAATTATTTATTTGTTTATTTATTTATGAGAGAGAGAGAAACAGTATTAGTGGGGAGGGGCAGAGAGACAGAAACATAGAATCCAAAGAAGGCTCCAGACTCTGAGCCCAATGCGCGGCTTGAGCTCACAAACTGTGAGATCATGACCTGAGCTGAAGTCGGACACTTAACCAGCTGAGCCACCCAGGCACCTCGTACTATTTTTAATTTAAGTATTGGTATTTTTTGGCAGAATGAAAAACCTTTATATGTTTCGCTTTTAATTTTAATGAAAATGGTTGTTTCTTCTAAATGATAAATGACAGGGGAACTGGTATAAAATAAGATCTGTATTTAAATATAAGGTATACCATTCACAGTCTGTCACTCCTTTCATCTTTGTTTTCTCACCTATAAAATGATGAATAGTTAAAACCTTATGTGAAAACTTTAAATAGAATCTTGAAGTACTTTAAAATGAATAAAAGTGACTAAACCATTCACAAATACTAGCAGGTTGTGTGACTGAAGAAATGAGAAAGCAGAAAAACCATACAAAACAGAACTTCAATATGCAAACATTTGAAAATATTTACAATCTTTGGAATAAATAAACCATGATATCTTCATGCTAATGTCAATTCGGGTTGTTTGGCATAATGAAGTATTTCCCTATTGGGTTTTATTTTTAATCTCCTTTTTTAGAAAAGAGTGAAACATCATATGAAGTTATCAGTTGGCCTTCACCTGAAGATCATAAAAAAGAAATCAAGAAATTATTTGATTTCCTTGTGACAGAAGCTTTGCATGGCAGGTAATTCTTTTATTCTCTGCTTGAAAGACATCATTTTAGTGATGCAAATGAAAGGTTGGATGCAGGGATACTTGGAGTTTAGGAGAAATGGATGGGTGAATGGATGAAAGCATGGATGGGGAGATCAGTGACAGGGGCAGCAGATAGATGTAGATCGATTTTTACCCCCAGTGAGTTAGTCTGTGTGCTGTGCCTTTTCCAGTGAAAGCATGAATGTATTTCTGTATAGTATGGAAGACTGTCCCTTCTGGATCTTCCTGGCAACACTTCACCTACAGGGTTTGCATATTCTCCACCACACAGATGGTGGATAGACAATTTAACTTCTTGTTGTTGGTACACAAATGGGAGTCATCACATTATACTTATTTTTCCTCCCATTTCCTAACATAAATTCAAGAATAGAAAAATGCTTATGAATATTGATTTCTTATACCTCAAACCAGTGTCTTTTAAACTCATTTAAGAAACCAAATATCTTGGCGATACACAATGAGTGAGTAACCTGAGAGCTTTGTCATTACCTGGAACGTATAAAGGGGAGGGGAGGAGGTGAGAACATTTCAGGAGGCAGAAACACCTGGAGCAGAGTGACCAGAGTGGAATACTCATTGGACACTGGTAAAAGAGATGGGGGCTGCTGCCAGATATGGTCTTACTTACCTGGGGTATTTTCTTTCAGCGGAAGATTCTCCTAAATATTGTGAAATTATCACCTCCAATGAATATTTGTCATTCGTTTTTTTGTTGGTTTCTTTTTATTTTTTTACAGAGAAGCGTTTGACAACTTCATAAAGCTATTGAAACAACTGGGAATCCGATGCAGTGATTTGCTAAGGAGAGGTGATATCATGGATTTCTTAAAAAATGAGAACTTTGACCTGGTATTTGTTGAAGCATTTGACTTCTGCTCTTTCCTGGTTGCTGAGAAGCTTGGGAAGCCATTTGTGTCAATTCTTCCCACCCAATTTGGAAGTGTGGACCATGGGCTACCAAGCCCTGTGTCTTATGTTCCAGTATTCCGTTCCTTGCTCACTGACCACATGGACTTTTGGGACAGAGTGAGAAATTTTCTGATGGTCTTTGATTTCCTCATGAAGCGATGGCAAATCCAGTCTACGTTTGACAACACTATCAAGGAACATTTTCCAGAAGGCTCTAGGCCGGTTTTGTTTCATCTTCTAAAGAAAGCAGAGCTGTGGTTTATTAACTCTGACTTTGCCCTTGAATTTGCTAGGCCCCTGCTTCCCAACACTGTGTATGTTGGAGGCTTAATGGCCAGACCTGTTAAACCAGTACCACAAGTAAGTAAATCCTTAGCATTCAATAGGGACTTCATGCAGAATTTTTCGGTGCAGAGTCAGTGGCTCCCCTGTCAGTGGGAACTGAGAGTGAAGTAGGGTAAGTCAAAGAAATCTTATATGATACAATTCTCTATAGAACATCCGAAAGAATTCACACACCAAAAAGAAACTACTAGATGTTAAGCAAATCTAGCAAAGTTGCAGGGAAAATATCAATATGGAAATAGGAGCTGTGTTTCCATACACTGGCTATGAACAACCTGAAAATGAAATCAAGTAAATTATTTTATTTACAACAGCATCCAATTAAACTGAGGAGATGAAAGCCATATATGTTCACTGGACACTACAAATTTGCCCAGAGAAATTAAGGAAGATCTAGATAAATAAAAAGACATCTCTAGACCATGGGTTGTGATACTTAATATTGCAAAAAGAGCAATACTGCTGAAAATTATCTATAGATTTTATCTAATCCTTATCAATAGTTCAATGTCCTTTTCTAATAGAAATGAAAAAGGCAATTTTCAAATTCATATGGAAATGAAGAGACCCTGAATCACCAAAACAATAAGAAAGAGAAGAATGACTCATACATCTGTGATGAATTCATTTCTGACAAGGATGCCAAAACCAATCAATGCGGTCTCTTCAGACTCTCTTCAGAAAATGGTGCTGAGACCACTGAATATTTGTTCACATTGAGGAGACTTCAATTAAGCCTTCCTCACGCCACATACCAAAATGAACTCAAAATGGATCAATGGCCTAAATAAAGAGATAAAGCCATAAAATTCTTAGAAGAAAAGAAAGGGATAAATCTACATAGACTTGGAGTTGGCAATGAATTTGTAGATATGACACCAGAGCATGAGTAACAAAGGAAAAATATAGATAAATTGGACTTCATCAGGATAAAAACTTACTGTATCAAAGGATGTGGTATTAAAAAAGGAAGGACAACCTATCAGGTAGAAGGCAGGTATGTCCTTTCACTGCAACATGTTAGCTTCATAGTGGAGGTCTTAAGTAAAGCAATAAGACAAAAAAGGAGATTAAAGGCATATAGATTACAAAGGAGGAAATACCTGATTTTGTTCACAAATGGCATTATGGTCCATTTAGAAAATCTGAAAAGTCATAAAAAAATTCCTGGAATTAGCAAGCAACTATAGCAATGCCATAGGACACTAGTTTAATGTATAAAATCATCCTTTTCTTATATATCAGCAATGAATGGAGGAATGTGAAATTAAAAACATTATACTATTTACATTAGCACCACCAACAATGAGATCTTGGGAACAATAATAATAATAAAAAAATGTACAAGATTAAATGAGGAAAACTACAAAACTCTAAAGAAAGAAATTAAATAAATAAATGAAGAGAAAGTCTATGTTCATGGATAGGAAGACTCAATATTGTCAAGATATTAGTTCTTTCAAAATTGATCTATACATTCAATGCAATCCCAATCAAACCTTAGCAACTTATTTTGTAGGTACTAATTAAAAAATTTTTAAATTTGCACAGAGAGGCAAAAACCCTAAAGATCCAACACAGTATTGGAGATGAAGAACAAAGTTTGAGGAGGGAAGTTGTCAACTTCATGACTTACTAAAAAGCTACAATAATCAATATGATATTGGCAAAGGATTAGAAGAAAAGTCAATGTAACAGAATAGAGAAGCCAAAATAGACCCACATAAATTTAGTGAACTGATCTGTCATAAAGGACTAAAGACAATAGTATAGAGAAAATAGACTTCCAAAAAACAATGGTGCTGGAAAAATGATCTGAACACATAGAAAATTAATTAGACTCAGACCCTACACATTCAATAAAATTAATTCAAAACAGACCATAAACCTTAATATAAAAAGCAAGTGCAAGAGTATGAAACTTTTAGAATATGATGTCAAAAGAATCTAGAGGAACTAGGGTTTGGTGAAAACTTTTTAAATGCAAAACCTAAGTCATGGTCTACGAGAGAAAGAATTGATAGGTGTGCTAAGTTGAAATTAAAATTTCTCTTCTGGGCAGGAACTATCAAGAGAATGAAAAGAGGAGGAACAGAACATGACCAAATATTTGGAACAGAACTATCTGTTAAAAACTTTAATTCAAAATATGCTAATAAACACAGACACAAATATACACAATATACAAAGAACTATTAAAGTTTAACAAATGAAAACCAGTATCTTAAAAATGGGCCAAACACCTTACCAGAACTCTCAACAAAGAAAGCAGACAGATGGCTAATAAGCATATGAAGGACACACATGACAGATATTTTCCCAGCATTACCACAGTCTCCAGAAGGCCTACTGCCCCCTACTGGTCCAGGACATCAACTGGCACTTTCCCAGGCACTAGCACCCTGGCCTGGCTTTGGAAAACTCTTAAATGACCACATAACCCCAGAACTAGGATGAGGGATGAGGATGACCCTTATTCTGGAGCCATGATCTTAATGAAGAAAGAAGTTTCCACCACTTCTACTTTCCTCTTCTTAAGACATTGTTATATGGACGTTCTGAATCTAGATGTTGGTGCTACAGTATGCATTAAGTGCCTCAAGTGCAATGTGGGCTATTGTGATAGTGTTGGACACCTAAGTCTCTCTTCACATCCATTTGTGATTATTGAAAGTATTGGTATGGTATGGTGTGTCCTGAGGTCTCAGAAAAATGACCTCAAGGCCACCAGACACAATGAATATGATCACACTGCAGAGTGCACTGAGCTGTTCTCATTGGGGACAGTGAGTTCTAGGTACTGACAGGAGGGCATATTCAGTTAATAGCTGACTTTCGTTTCGTGGTTGTCTAGGTTTTCATGAACAATTGTGTCACCTCCTTTCCCTCCTTACCTTTCTCCAGGAATTTGAGAATTTCATCAACAAGTTTGGAGACTCTGGTTTTGTCCTTGTGGCCCTGGGCTCTCTTGTTAACTTGCATCAGTCCCAGGAAGTTCTAATGGAAATGAACACTGCCTTTGCTCATCTCTCTCAAGGGGTGATATGGAAGTGTAAGCCTTCTAAGTGGCCCAAAGATGTCAAATTGGCAGCAAATGTGAAAATCGTGGACTGGCTTCCTCAGAATGACCTTTTGGGTAAGGACTACCCAGATCTACTTCTATCTTTCCATTTACGTATCTTTAGGGCTCTACTAGGCACCCCATCAGCCTGCGAAGGAGCAGTTGGTAGCTAAAGGAAATGTTGAGAGGGCAGGAATGGAGCAGCCAGCTGGAGTTCTTGGGAAATCAGGTTATACTTCCCAAATGGCTAAACTTGCAATGTTTTCTTCTTTCTTTATATTCCTGATACCTGCAGTCAGAAGTGATATTATCATCCCATTATTTTGACCCTATCATATTTGGCACTGAACAAAGTTGCCTAAATACAAAGAGTTTATGGACTCTGAGAACACATATCAAAGGCCAAGTTGCCACTGTTTTCCAGGCATCTCGAGTACCTGTTAGGCCCTATGCCATTGCAGAAACACACTCCCACACTTACTGGTTCATCCTCCTTTGCTGCAAAAGGTGTACTCATACATTCACAAAGTTTATGTTGACAGTGTCTAAAGAGTGTGCTAAAGTATCTGAGTGTCAAGCTGATAACCTCTCAGATTTTTACCTGGTTCACAAATTCTCTGTTAACAGAGAACTAGATGGTTCTTCACATTTTTTTCAGAAGGCATGGGGTATGGAAAAGGATTTTGATTTTCAAAGAAACACAAATTCTGATGCACATCCCTGTTGAGAGGCACTGTTTCAGATGAACTCTTCATTATCAACACTTGTTTTAGGTTTCTCTAAAGAACAGTGGAGTGAGCACACAGGAACTGGAAATACTGAGATGGGTGGTTCATTATTTTCTTTAGAGAATTTTTTATGAAATTGAATGAAAAATACATACAGTGTAAGTTTGATGAATGTCACATAAGGTGTGTTGTCAATGAAAGTGTTAAGACTTCAGATAACAGGGAAGTGAATGAACAGTGATGGAGAGAGCGTGAAGCCTGGAGAGTGAGAGATAGAAACAGAGACAGAGTGAGACACCAAGAGAGAGAAAAGGGATGGGAGAAGAAAGAGAGAAATAAGATTGAGAGAGAAGAAGGGATGGATGAAAGGATGGATATGGGAGGAGGAATATTTCTTGCTAGGCACAGTTCTCTGCAGATTTCCTTGGGTCCTTATGGCTACATGGATTGATTTAGAGGAATCTCTGTACAGACACAAGGCCAAAATCTTGTATCTTGGAATATCCACCCTTGAGTGTATCCTAAGCTATATCGGTAAATAATTTTCTCCAACATAATTTGAGATCTCTTTGTATTTTTTTTCTGCCCTTGTTACTTTATCAGATGTTCTGAAAATTGTCACGCTGAAATATTCTGCTCTGTTCCTGATTTACAACAGCTCACCCACGCATCCGTCTTTTTGTCACTCATGGTGGGATGAATAGCATAATGGAGGCCATCCAACATGGTGTACCCATGGTAGCGATTCCTGTCCTTAGAGAACAGGCTGGAAACACGGTCCGAGTAGAAGCCAAAAAGTTTGGTGTATCTATCCAGTTAAAGCAGATCAAGGCAGAGACATTGGTTCTGAAGATGAAGGAAGTCATAGAAGACAAGAGGTATGGAGCTCTCTGGGCTTGTGGTCACTTAGGCTGAATGAAGACAAATACAAAGGGTGCTCTGTGCCACACTCTTGCAATAATAGCTGGAACTTCCAGGACACGGAATATGTATGTGATGCTAACATCTGACCAGTTACCTTTGAGAGCAAGACTAGACATTTAGGTTAGATGTTGAGAACAATTTCTGCCCTAAGAGTTGAGAGGACTGTGACCTACTTATTCAGGGCCTCTAAGAGGTGTTATATTTTGAGGGTGCTTATAATTGAACTAGCTTAGGGAAGAAGGTTGCCTTTCTGTCTCCCAATATGCCACACTGTTTCCTGCCTCAGGCCCTTTGTCAGTCCTGCTCCCTGGAGCATCGTTCCTTCTCCAGGAAGGACTCCAGAAACCAGTCTCAGGACTGGTTTCTTCATGACGGTAGGGCTCATCTCCAATGTCCTCTCCTCAGAGAGGCAGTCTTTATCTGACAGTCCTAACTGCATTCCTCTTGCATTCTCTTCAATCATAATTCATTTTCCCTTCTTAACATTTCTCAGGATCAGTAATATCCCATCCCCATTTCTTTATGTTTAAATTTATTGTGTGTCCCTCAAACTAAAAAGTAGAGAGTAAGCTCTCCTGGATGGCCACGTGTGTCTTTTGTTTTTCCCTGTGTTCCCAGGGCCTACTAAAGGGCCTGCTGCAAAGTAAGTTGGGATGAATTTCTGTTAAGGGAGTTAGTAAAAGGGCCCATGATGTTCTAGATAAATTACCATCCAGCACAATGATCTGATAACCAGGATGAACTGGCTACCTTATTGGGGTCTTCAGGACATCCATACTGAGTGGGTTACATGTTACATCCCATAGATTCATATCTACTCTTCCCTTTAGTGACCATAAGCCTCCCTTGTAGAGATTTGTCCTTACAACTTAGTCCCTGTTTTATAGTTTAGCACTTTTAGCACTAGGCATGGAACTTTGCATGGAGGCAGGCACCAGTTTGAACTTTTCAATGGGACCATCTGAACAGTGGTAAGGCCAGGCCAACAACTTTTCCTTGAAACTGAGTCTTCTGTGCATGTGGAGGAAAGCGTGTTTGATACAAGGTCTCTAAGACTTCTGAGGCCACAGGAGTAATGTCCTGTCTCCGTGTCTGCCAACAGGTACAAGGCAGCAGCAGTGGCCGCCAGCATCATCAGGCGGTCCCACCCCCTGACCCCTGCCCAGAGGCTGGTGGGCTGGATTGACCACATCCTCCAGACAGGGGGCGCTGCCCACCTCAAGCCCCATGGCCTGCAGCAGCCGTGGCATGAGCAGTACCTGCTGGACGTCTTCTTGTTCCTGCTGGTGGTCACCCTGGGAACCCTGGGGCTCTGTTGGAAGCTTCTGGGCATGGTGTCCAGGTGGCTGTGTGGGGCCAGGAAGCTGAAGAAGGCCTGATGGAGATATAGTGTTGATAGGTGACATCTCAGGACCCACTGGTTCTACAAGGCCATATTGGCACTTTAGGGCAGAACACAAATATCTCCTCATTATATTCTGCCTCTGTTTAGAAATTTGTATGAAGTAATGTTGGGATCATTTTTAAAATTGTGGTAAAATTTATATTATGTAAAATTTACCATTTTAACCAGTAAGTGTACAGTCATTGGCATTAAGCACATTGATGTTATCATGCAAACATTACTACCACTCATTCCAGAACTGTTTTCATCATCTTGAATTCAAACTGCATGCTAATTAAACAGTAAATTCTCATAACCCTGCCCCCACCACCACCCCACAAGCTCCTACCAACTCCAGTTCTACTCTCTGTGTCTGTGAATTTGATCTTGGCTTCTTGACTTGCCCGTCAACAATGGCCTCTTCTCCAGAACTTCAGCAGACACCCTGCTTTCCTCCATTTTCCATGGCCCTAGACACAGGGCCCTGCTTACTTTATCCTTGCTCTCTGGACACTTTTCAATCTCTCTGACCTTTTTCCATCCTCACTTTTTATGATATGACATAAGATATTGGACAATTAATCCATTTTGAGTCTTCCTCTTCCATGTCCTTCTCACCTCACCTCCAAGCTCAGGAAGCCTGGCCTCTGTCCTGCGGTTTGGCATGGCTGGCCCTCCCTGGACTCTACCTGAGGTCTCTGTGCTGAGTCCCCTCCTACAAAGAGCACCTCCTTTGCTCTCAGACCTGGAGCCTATCTTTCAGCCACAGCTGGTGCTGTGGATTTCACTTCTCCCAATTACCTTCTCAAGTTTCCCGCTCTTAAAAATGTAGTCATGGAGACTTCAAGTGCAGATCCCAGAACTCTACGTGAGGCTTGGGGGCCCAGGTCTAGTGACCACCGCCATTCCCAGGACTTTGTTCATTTAGGAAACATCTATCTGCCACCCTAATGTGGCAGAAATAGAAAGTAACCTTCGGTGTATAGGAATTACATTCAGTTCCTAGCAACATACACCAGAAAAAGAGTGTTTTAACCATTAGGGTTATTTTTTGTTTGCTGGTTTGCTTCTTTGATAAGGGCTGGTGTGGTGGCTCCATCTTATTGTCTGTAGATTTTGATCCGCTTTTTTTTTTTTTTTGACTTTTTGATCTTCTTTAGTAGACATCAGGCTCCCACTCTGGTAAGTTCCCTTTATAATATATTTTACTTTCAAATGATTATGTGCTGATACTTGCTTTTGCATTTTCAGATGTAATTATATTTCTCCCTTAAAGTTTTGAATGTATGGTATCTTGTGGGTTATAACACGGTGAAAAAACTAGTAGATATGCAGGATGGCTGCAGAAACCATAGTTTGATTGCTTAATCCTGGGGTTGTGCCCACATCTTGAAATAATTCAAATGGAGGATGAAGCAGCTACTTCCAATACTTGCTGCAGATGTGGAAAGAGGCCGATCCTTACCAAGGTCAGGATAGGATTTTCTGGGTAGAATGTGAGCTGGTGCCAGATGCTACCGAGTTCTGTGAGTTCTTATGCTGCACAGTGTCAGTTACAGTCATAAGCACATCTTATGATGATGATAATGATGTGTGTGTGTGTGTGTCTGTTATTCAAGGTTTAATTTTTGTAATTCTTTTTTAAAAAATGTTTATTTATTTATTTTGAGAGAGACAGAATGTGAGCTAGCTGGGGAGGCGCAGAGAGAGAGGGAGAGAGAGAATCCTGAGCAGACTCTCTGCTGTCAACGCAGAGCCTGACCTAGGCCTCTTTTTCATGCATTGTTACCTGAGCTGAAATCAAGAGTCGGATGCTCACCCAAGAGTCACTCGGGTGCCCTTATTTCTGTAATTTTTATGAATGAAATCTCTGAAATTTGTTGTTGGCAATAGTCCCTTGAAAGGCAGACCTGAGGCTTTTTATGTGTTGTGGAGATTAGAAAGAAAAGCCAAGATTTCTTTCCCTCATAATCAACAAAGGGATGTAAGGTTGAGGCTTTCAGATGCTGATTCCCATTTCCGTCCCTACCACATCATCTCTGAACACTTGTAACTCAGTGATGCCAACTCTGTGCCTGCTGCTTCCTGGGCTCCACTTCCATCCAGCACATCTGATCCAAGAAAGCCAGGGAGCAGGAATGATGCCTCCAGTCTGGATTCATCAGAATCTCCACTGGGCTGAGGGTCAGCATGGTCTTGATGGTATCTCATCATTTCCTGATTCAGATCCTTTGCTGGCTCTCATTGCATGGAATACAAGCCCTCTGTGATTTGTGTCTGGCTACCACTCCAGGAGTATCTTGAAAACTCTGAGATAGACCCACACAGACATGTTTAGTTGATTTATGACAAATATCTTCAGCAAATTTTACTGGAATAACTGATATCTGAATGGTCTTTGATTTTTACTTACTTACTTTACAAAACATTGACTGTAACTGCACACCATACAGTATGCAAAGTAACACATTTGATAAATTGGACTTTATCAAAATGAACAACTTTCACTCTTATAGAGACATGCATAAGAAGACAAAAATATAAGCCAAAAAGTGGGAGAAAATATTGCAGCACATTTCTCAGGGAACTTGTATCAAGGATATTCAAATAAATCTTACAACCAGTACAAACATACACAAAAAAGCTAGAGCAGACACTTCGCAAAAGAAGATATGCAAATGACCAAAAATCATATGAAAAATTCCTCGATATATTAGTCATTAAAGAAATGCAAAATAAAACCTCAGTATCTATGAGACTGGCTAGAATTAATAGGACCGATCATATCAATATTGAGCAAGAAGACAAAGCTACTGGAACTCATACTCATTCCATTGCTGAGGAGAATGTAAAATGGTGCCACCACATAAGAAAATTGCTCTGCAGTTTCTCAGTTAAGTACACACTTGCTACAAGACCCAGCCATTCCACTTCTAGGTATTTACTCAAGTTCATGAAAACATATGTCCGCTTGAAAAAACTATACACAAATGTTCATAGCAGCTTTATTTATAATGGCCCCAGATTATGAAAAATCTACATGCCCATCAATAGGTGAATGGAATGACATTTGTGTTGTATCCATGTAATGAACGCAGTTTGTCGTATACAAATTACACTTTAAAATGGATTTGAAAATCTCTATGTGTGAGATGTGTTTTTTTAAAGATGTTTATTTATTCATTTTGAGAGAGAGACAGAGCACAAGTGAAGGGCAGAGAGAGGAGAAGACAATCCCAAGCTGGAAGCACAGAGCCAGATATGGAACTTGATCCCACCAACCGTGAGATCACGACCTGAGCCGAAATCAAGAGTTGGGTGCTTAACAGACTGAGCCACCCAGGCACCCCTGTATGAAGTGTGTTTTTAAGTTTCTTTCTCTTGTGTACCTTAAAATGTAGTATTCACGAATTATTGTTGCATCACATATAGTTGGAAATGCAAATACATTTTAATTCCTAGAATAATAGAGCTAGTGAAATTGTGATGAAGGAGGAGATATGTGTGTATAAGAAATGGAGTTACTTCCTGGAGAATCAGAGGACTAATGGGAGACAGACTAAGGGGTTAGGTTCACATACTGAGACATAATCCAAGTTTATTTTGTGAGTGGGACCTGGAGTCTCTCCATAATTATAAAAAAAAAACACATGGAAAATGATAAACACAGGCAAAATATTTAATTAGTTGATCTTTAATGGCCATGGAGCATGACACACAATAAGAATCTACATATAAAATACATATATTTAGAGATATGTTTTAAGATATTGAAATGAAGTTCAATATGTCACTTATGTTTCTTTTCATTATCTTCCACTTATGTGTTCCTCCCATTACCACCAACCGCTATCACATGTTGATTCTTTGTGCCTAGCAACACTAAATGCTCTATAGATGTGATTTTCCCCCATGTCAATCTTCTGTTGTTTGGTCTATCACATCCTGATTGCAGGCTTAGTGAGATGTTTATTTGTTAACCAATTATCCATGAAAAGGAGGTAAATGGAATATTTCTCTTAAATTTCTACTTAGCCAAGGAACTAGCTATTTCTGAAAAGCAGATTTCATATTTTGAATGCCCTTAACATGAATGCATTTTATCTAGTTCAACAATTTGATTCAGCCAACAGTGATTTTATGTCTGTACAAGGCACCATGCTGAGCAATTTGGAAGATGCAAAGATGAACCAAAGTATCTTGGTTCTCTCAAGTGGCTTCCCACAGTCTTACTGATGAATTAATTGAAAGGTCGATCTATCTGTCATTGGCAGTGCATCTTGTTTCAGTGATTAGTTTAGTTTAGTAATTTCACTTAGTGTAATGAAATGACACAGTGTAGTACCATGAGCTCAGTTGCAGTAAGGAAGGATGCTTTTGGATAAAAAGCTAGTGGTGTGTGGGGAAGACACTCAGAACTATCCTAGGGTGGAGGTTGGTTGCACATCAAAAACCCTGCCAGTGTCAATAGCTTTTTAGTGCTTGGTGGGTGTCATGTACCATATACAAAGAACTTCTGAAAACAGCATGTAACCTTAAAAGAGAGATAAAGGACTTATTTTGCAAGTGGCCTTTTCTTGTTCCTCAAATCACACTCCGCTGGAAATTCCCTCAACCCAGGCAAATCTTCATTAAAATCCGCAGAGAATTTTGCCTTGATCTCCAGGGCAAGGCTGAGAAGTGGACAAGACAAATATAATGTCCTCTCTAGAGATTGTAGAAATCAATGACCACACTTGCCGGAGAATACAGGTTAATGAACAATGCAAAACAGAACATGGAATCCATGTCCTAGTTTCTTTGTACTACTTCTTGATGGAAGCAAGAGAAGGGATGCAAATGATGAAGTAGGGTGGGATGTTTTGAAGGATACTGCTTTCTAAATTTCTAAAGAAGCAGTAAATTGCTTTTTATCTGGCAAACTCATTGCTAAGGAACAAGTGTAAAAAGAGAAGAGAAGAGGAGAAGAAAGGAGAAAAGAAGACACCAAGGATGGAAACAGTAGGGAATGATATCCTATCAGTGTGAGGATATGGGGAAGGAAAGCGGGCTTAGAATCACTTACAATTACACCTATGGCTCCTTCTGTGGGCTGAGGTTTTAAGTCTCACTGCACAGATAATGAGACACTCTATCTGTAAGCTATTCAGAGACAACAGAAAAGCAGGAAGGGGTTGCCTAACGAAGTTAAGACGATTTGTTACACATTTTCTTATACAACATAAGAGGCAAGTTTTAATTCCATCCGCCAAACCAAACAATTGCCAGCTCCACTTCCTGCTGGCTTCCCTTAGAAGACAAACAACTTGGGCTTTCACAGCCACCGGATTTCCTAGGCAACAGAAGTGTAAACTTGAGAAAAGGCAGAGCTGGGTAGGGATTGACAGTGAGCTGAGCCACTCAGGCTGTGAATCTGCTTCAGTGACTCTAAACTGTGCAATCAGCCTGAAGAGGGCGGCCAGCAAGTCAGAGGAGGGGAGGGGACTGGGAGGAAGGTGGATGGAGGGGCTGAGCCCTCCCAGGGGAGAGGGAGGGAGCGTCCTTAGTTTCAGATCCCAGCAACTGGTGGCAGCAGGTTAACATTTAAGGTAAATCAGTATTTTTGATCTATTATGTTGACTTGATCACTTCGTTTAGATTTAGCTGAACAGAGAAAGAAAGACAGAGGGAAGAAGAAAGGTGTTACTTTCTAAAGAGAAAACCAACAGTTGTTGAGAGTTCTTGGTTATCAATCTAGGGAAGAAATAGCTTGGTTCTGGGAGAGGCTTTGTCATCTTTGTGAAGAGGTGCTCAGGTAAAAATGTAAAAAAAAAATGTATTCACTAAAGGGAAAGGAAATAAACATCACTGAGCAGTCACTATGTACTAGGTACCTATAGGTGAAGTGTTTGGGTGAATTGCTTCAACTAGCCTGTATGACCATTGAAAAACCTGACCTTCAAGAAGATTAAATATCTCCAAGTTATGTGCAATTAAAAGACTGAACTTTGATTAAAAAAAACCTTGTTTTTTCTGACATTCACAGATGTCAGCTATTTCTGCTGTACTTTGTTGAACTGACCATATAGAATCAGATAAGAAACAGAATTCTTATTAAAGTGGGCTGGCACAGCTTACTAAAACTTGTAAGTGGATTTGATTTATTACAAAATTGAGAAGGGCCTTAGTAAATAGCAATATCTTGACTTCAGTCTGGGGTATAGTTAAACCATACTAAGTAGATGAAATTGTTTTCGGTTTTTAGAGCTCTTATTTTTTTTTTCTCAAAATCTTATAACTACAGAAATGTCTTTATTTTGTAGTCGTGCATTTTAAATATTGAGTTTTAAATCGTGGACATTCATTTATGTTCAAATAGCAATAGTCTAATAACAATAACAGTGATCAATTCCAAGTAGTGATCTAGTAGCATCGTCCTAGGTGCTGATGATATGAACAAAAAAGACACAAAGTTTACAATCTTTGTTCCTAAGGACCTTATAGTCTAGTAGGACAGGCAGTTCTGAAAGCAGAGTTACATCAGATTTCAACATGGATGCTATTTGGGTTTTGCACAGATTATACAAAGATATATGCAAGCTGTATCACTCTGGTGAGGGTGGTTATGTGGGGCTTTGCCATAGTGATTATATAAGGAAGAACAGGACTTCTCTAGGCCAACAAGTGAGGGAGGGTGTTCTTTAATGCAGAACTGCATGTACAAAGGCATAGAGACAGAATACCGTCGTGTGTTTGGGGAACGTGAGTTAGTATAAATGAAGAATTGATTTTAAAACAGTGGAGAATTACTAGAAACAAGACTGGAGAGACAGTCAGGGCCAATGTGTACCTCAAGTGTTAAGATGTTTGTTCTTTACCTGCACACATCGGGGAGCCGCCAAAGGGTTTTTGATTAGAGTGTGAAGTTCACATTTCCGTTTTATAAAGATTGCTTTGATAGTCATCTGGAGGATGGTTGGGGGGGCTGGGAAGACTGAAGACAAGGAACCTGCTAAGAGGCAATTGTAGTAGTGGAAATGGGAAATGACTGGGTCCTGGATTAAGGTGGTATCCATGGCCGTGGAGGTGATGGAGGGAACAGAGATGCAAGCGGTGTCAAGATGGTGAAATTCTATAGGACTTGGTGTCTGATTTGATGTAGAAGGTGAGAAGGAGTCTAGGGTAACATTCAGTGAATGACCTGTGGAAATGGTGTTGTAATTTCCTGAGGCAAGGAATAAGGAGGAAAAGATAATGAATTTGGCTCCAGAACATTAAACTTGAGATGTCTGCAGGTCAATGAAGTGTGCACACTTTGTGGGAAATTTGAAGTGTGGTTCTGAAGCTAGCACAGTGCATAAGTTGGAATAAAGATTTGGGCGCCATCTTTCTGTCAGTGGATGTGGCTAAGACACGGCCATGGGACGGTGTGAGAGCATGATGAGGGGAAACAACCAGATCCTGAGAAAGAGTAGGGTTTAAAAGAGCAGGCAGAAGACAAGGGAGAGGCAAAATAGGTCAGAACCCGGAGGAACGGAGACAGAAGATAGTAGATTCATAGACATTGAGAGAAAAGTTTTAAGAAGAAAGAATGGCCAATAGAGCCAACTGCTGGGCAAGGTGAAATAGAAACAGGAAGTGACCGTTGAGGTTGGCTATCAGGTTGGCAGTGCTTCCTGAGAGAATGTTCAGTGGAGGGGCAGTAGAGACCAGACTGCAGTGGACTGAAGTATGAATGGAACATGAGAAAGTGGAGAAACTAGAGACTCTTTCAGGTAGTTGGACTGTAAAGGGCAGTAGCCAGAAGCAGTCTTGGATGGAGGGACCACTGCAGATTTGTGAACTAAAAAGAGGAGCTGGTGGAGAGGAGGGAAGGGGCACAGTTGAGGGTTGAAGAGGGGCTGAAATTGATGTTGTAAGTGGAGATTACCCTTAAGTGGAAGACAATTCCAGGCTGCCTCTGGAGGAAGGAACACAAAGTCAGGATGGTTTCAGAAGTAAATACCTTCGTAGACTTGGAGGAGGTGATGTGAGTGAGTTCATCTCTGCTTGTATTGTGATTTTCAAGGCAAGGTGTGGAGAATAGCGGCATAGGTTGAAAGGACTGAAAGAGGAATCTAACCAATGTCTAACCAATGTCTATTTAACCAATAAAAATATAGTTGACTATTTTGGAAGGCCCAGTGTGGTTAAAGAATAAATGTGCAGTGGCATCTGTCCATCTTGTCCTGTGAGTTTGTTCAGTTGCACTTCACAGCCCACTTTTAAAAAGAGGGCACATGGAGAAATCAAGCCAAGTTAGGCACCCATAAGGGAGGGTAGGAGGCTGACAAGTGTTGAGGACAGAGGCTCTGGTAACAAGTGGTCATAATGATACACTGAAGTGTCTAGGATGGAGAGGGGAGGAAATGGATCCAGAAGGGAGAATGCAATAGGTCATGGCTACAGTGGAAATGCAGAGTCAAGAGACTAATGGTCTTGTAAGGTCACAAGCATCTAAGGTTGGAAGAAAGAAACTAACAGGTGGAGAGAAAAGGGATATTGAATTTAGAATTTTCAGAGGAGGCCATATTTGGCTGGTGACAAAATGTAAGAGATGGTCTTGGAAAGGGATGCGGGAAGAGCAAGCAGACGAAGTTGGCAGAAATCAAGCAGCTCCAGGAACTTCATGGCTGCATGTTGGATGGATTGTCTAGATGAGTCGTGAGGTTGCCCAGATTGATAGGGGTACCTGGGATGGGGAAGAGGTCCCTAAGGCAGGACCCAGAGTCTCAGTGATTTAGAAAATGACAGAGCCAAAGAAGGACATAGTAGGGATTTCCAAATGTGCTGTGTTGCAAAGAAGAATGTAAGAATAGGTCATCTTAGAGACTGAGATTCTGTGGGACTTAGAACTGGGGGTGAAAAGTACCTTTATCTGTGAAGACTGCAGGAATAGAGTTCCTTATACGAATTCAGGTCTCAGGTATGAGAAAGACATTAGACCAGTCAGAATCTTGGAAGGAAATGGATGGCACATTCACAAGTAGTAATAACACAATTTGCATAGCGTTAAGGGATGCAGATAAAGGGTGATCAAACACCTGAGGGCCGCCATAGAGAGGTGGGGCGGGAGGAGGTGCATTATTGTTAATAAGCTTGTCCCTAGTTTTATACAAGAATGACATGTTGTGACTACAGTGGTTCCTGGTTTAAAAAATGAATATTTCCTGAATGTTGTGGACAGCTTACAAAAGAACCTGCTCAGAATCTTGGTTCTGATACTTACGTCTGAACTGGGACAAACTCTAAATCTCTTCGTACCTTAATTTCCTTATTTTGTGAAATAGGAACAGCCACATCCCCTCTAATGTAAGAGTACTTTGTAGATTATGAGTTATTATTCAAGCTTACTTTATACTAGACACATTTTCTGTTCTAAACAAATGGATAGTGAATAATTTGTAAAACACGGGCCACAGAGAGCCTGACACAGAATAAATGATCAATAAGTACCCCTGTTGCTTTTGTTGATATTTTCTGTATGGTCCTGGAGTAACAAGCCATTTCTATATAGGACCAGCCACTCAGAATTCAGGCCTTGTGGTCCAGAGGTCTCTGTGGCAACTATTAAACTTTGCTCTTGTAGATGAAAGCAGCCACAGATAACATATTAACAAATGTGTGTGGCTGTCTTCCAATAAAACTTTATTTATAAAACTAGGCAGAGAGGCAAATTTGGCCCATGGGCTATGGTTTGATGTCCCCACGTTCTAGATCATTTAGGTGATGTTCGCCTAAACTCAGGGTCTTTTTGATAACCGCCCAGGGAAAGGTAGATCTTATTTTCTTCGGGGGAACAGAGGTTGAGAGCCCAGAAGTCATCAATGTGCTGAGTTCTGATTCCAGGACTGACATTAGCCTCCATTAGCAATCTGGTTGCTCTGGAATAAACTGATCTGAACGTGCTCACACACTTACTTTCTAGAAGGATTCTATTTCTTCTGCCGACTGGGGCAGAAACTGCCAGTTGCCCACTCAATGGCCAGTTTCCTCTTCTTTACAAACACAACCTGAAGGAGAGCCATGTACCCAGTCAAAAATTAGGTTTCTCCACTGTCTTAGTCTGTTTGGGCTGCTTTAGCAAAATACCACAGACTACAGCTTATAAAAATAAAAATTTCTCACAATTCCACAGGCTGGAAAGTCCAGGATCAAGATACCAGCATGGTGGGGCTCTCTTCCTGGTATAGAGCCAGCACCTTCATGCTGAGCCCTCAGGGAGTAGAAGGGTCAAGGGACCTCTCTGGAGCGGCTTTCATAACGCACTAATCCTTTTTGTGAAGGCTCTACCCTCATGATTTCAGTACCTCCAGAAGTCCCTACCTCCTAATACCAGGAGTTAGGATTTCAACCTATGAATTTTGGAAGGACAGACACATTCAGATCACTGCACCAGCCTCCTTTGCAGGAGCAGTCAAAGAAATTTAAGAGGAAGGCGTTGGGTGGCGTCTCTTGGGATCCATTAAAGGGGGATGACTCAGCTAGGAAGCGCGTTCTTCCTGCCCTCTGCTCTTTTCTGCTACCTGGGGTGTGGATGTAATGGTGGGAGCTGCTATGGTAATTTTGTAACTTCAGGCAACTTTGAGGCTAAAAACAATGATAAGGTAGAAAGAGAGCAGTTCCTTGGGACATTCACTCTTTGAAAGGCCTCCAGACTTCCTTTACACCAGAGGAAAATAAACCTCTATCATTTTCAGAGACAATTGCCTGTTTCTGTCATGAGTATCTAGACAATTCCTGTCGGCTATGCCAATCTACACTGATGTCGAGACTCTGACACTGAATTTTTTTTTTAACTTTTTTTAACGTTTATTTATTATTGAGAGACAGAGAGACAGAGCATGAGCATGAGAGGGGCAGAGAGAGGGGGAGACACAGACTCCCAAGCAGGCTCCAGGCTCTGAGCTGTCAACACAGAGCCCAACGCGGGCTCAAACTCACAAACGGTGAGATCATGACCTGAGCCGAAGTCGGACGCTTAACTGACTGAGCCACCAGGCGCCCCTGACACAAAAGTCTATCCATCAACACTTCTTGGTTTTCTAGAAGTATCAGTTAATACCCTGCAAGATGCAAATTAATTGGCTGGATTTGTGTCTATTACATAAACATTAAATAGACAAATGACTCCAAAGGAAGCATTTTAAGTGACCATAAAATAGTAAGTAAGTGATTTTGGATTCTAAAGTCGCAAAAATACAAATGGTACTCAGACTTTCATTCCCTTTATTCCCATCTAATAGCAGTGGAAGATACATAGCTGAGGTTCGTCCTTGCAGTGAGTTTGAAATGGGGTATCAGGAAGTTGCCTGTTTGGTTCTAAGAGCATAGTCACTAAAACCAGGGAGTTTGGGGAAAAATTATTTTTCTTTTGTCTTTTTTTGTTTTGTTTTGTTTTGTTTTGTTTTGTTTGGCTTTTTGGGTTTTTTGTTTGTTTGTTTTTCATTTTGTACACGAATCCAGCCAAATCTTTGCTTACTTTTGTGTAGCTTAGATCTTTTTTTAGTTTGCTTCTTTAAGATCTTTCATGTGGCAAGCTGCCTGACCAGAATAGATTGCAAGTAATTTCCTGGTAAACACCCCAGAGACTCCAGGCTCAGCAAGATGGAGAAGGAGACAGCAAGGAGGGTATAATTAAGACAGTTCCTGGTTCCAGAGATTCCCAGGGGATGCTCATTATAAGGATCTTGTAACCCTGGGGCCTCTGTGCTTTATGAAACCTGGTATCACATTGTGTTAGTTACATGGGTCCTTGAATATCACAATAAACAGTATTTCTCACTCTCTTCATGGCCAAAAATGCTGCAAAGGTTACTAAATGCTGATAAAATTCTACTAAGAGGGGCGCCTGTGTGACTCAGTTGGTTAAGCATCTAACACATGATCTCAACTCAAGTCTTGATCTGAGGGTTGTGAGTTCAAGCCCTGTGTTGGGCTCCAGGTTGGGCCCAATGCTGGGTATAGAGCCTACTCACAAAAAGTTCTGCTGAGAGAATAGGTTATAATGGAGTTACTTTATCTCTCCTCCCACTTCTCAGAGGGAGCTGCGTCTCTCCTCACACTGGATTGTTAGTTGTTTTTCCCAGGTAAAGGTCAATATCTAGGGTCAACCCAAGCATGTTGGAATGAGACTTTGCCAATTGTATCAGTTAGTAATACTTCTGGCCACAGGCAACAGAGAACCTGACCAACGGTGTGTTAAGCATACAGGGGCTTATGTTCCTCACAAGTTAGGAGTGTGGAGTCTGGCAACTGCTGACACTAGTTCAGAAGCACAGTGATGGTAGGGCTCTAAGTTGTGTGCTCTGTGATTCTCTTGGCTTTTCCCTTGTGATTGCATAAAGGCTGCCACATCTCTGGACAGTGCATTCTCGTTCAAGGCAAGAAGAGGCAAAGGAGATGGAAGAGTTCTCCAAGAGCCCTCAGTACTTTGCAGCTGAGCCTCTAGCCAAAACTCATTCCCAGGGCCACCCAACTGAAAGTGGAATGTAACAGAGAAAGGAGAATGGGATGACCTTTGAAAAGCCAGTTGACAGTATCTGGAAAATCAGCCATGGTTCAAATCCAACAAAATTAAAACTACCCTGAGGAATGCAAACTCCTGGAAGGGACCTTGGCTGTCTCATTCATTACTATTGTGTGGTACATAATAGGTGCTCAATAAATATAAGTTGACTTTAGGACCAGGACTAGAGTGAGGCAAAGTAGGCACCTAGGGAACAGTATTTAAGGAGGTACTCACTCTGAGGCTCAGGCACGTACAAGGTTGAAACTGGCACATTCCTGAAATAGAAGGCTTCCTTGAACATTGCACCCTAGGAGCGCCTGGGTAGCTCAATAGGTATCCTACTTTGGATCAGGTCATGATCTCATGGTTTGTGAGTTTGAGCCCCACGTTGGACTCTGTGTTGACAGCTCAGAGCCTGGAGCCTGCTTCGGACTTTGTGTCTCCCTTTCTCTCTGCCCCTCCCCTGCTTGCTCTCTCCCTCTCTCTCTTTCTCAAAAATAAACATTAAAAAATTAAAAAACAAAAACAAAAACAAAAACAAAAACATTGCATCCTAGACACCTACCTGAATCCCAGCCCTGGTTGAATTAATAAAATGAAATTTCAAGAAGATGTATGAAGTAGACACTTTACAACACTGATATTTATACATTATTCTCAAATTGTGCCATATCATAAACATTAAAATGAGCACTTAAATCACACCCCAGAGATCAGCAGAGAGAATAAAAGTCTCTGATTTAGCAGAGATGGGGTCTAGAGAACCCTGCCTACTGACAACAACTACAGCGTGAATTTTAAGCATCTTGAGAAAATGTGTTTTGGCAGAGAGAATCTGAGAAGATGCCAGACTTCAGTGCCACCTCATTTCCACAGGGTGCCCCTGTCATTCAAGCATAGATTCCAATCCGTCGTACTTTAAAACTACATGGAAGTTGGCAATCCAGACGAAACCCAGCTGTTTCATATATTCATATGTCGTGGGATAATTGTAAACATAATTTCTAGGAAAAGAGTAAGTGTAATGGAAGGTAATCAGCACAGTAGCTTTGCATTTAGATTCCAGGAAAAACAAAACACCTTGCACATCACTGTACTAACTGGGCAAGGACCCTGAGACGAGAGGGAGAGGGGTCACGTTTAGGACCCGCGTGTGGCCTGTCTTGGCGCGGTTGTCCCCTTCCCTCCTTGGCAGTGAAAGCCTTCTGGCGCTCCAAGGCAGTCTCTTCCTTGAAGCTTGTGCTTTCCTTCTCCTTTCATGGGCCTCCTCTGAATTCCCAAAGCAGTGTATGAGCGCGGTGGCCTGACTGTTGACAGCAGAGACTTGGGCAGAACACACCTAGCTGTCAGCTGTCAGCCCCGACTCTGCCACTGACTTGTGGCACTTTCTCAGCCCAGTGACCCGGGTCTACGCCGACTTCCTGGAATAGGGCAGCAGTGTTTGACAGAACCCGCCACACGGGGCCTTGTGCTCACGTGTGTAAAGCACTGAGCCACAGTCCTGGTCCCTGGAGTGGTTACAATTGTGGTTATTACCACTTCTCTTCCTGCCTGGATCTGATCCTTTGTGAGGTTCCGTCTTTTCTCCAGCCCTTCCTCTCAAGGTCTCACTCCTGCCACCAGACAGACTTCATAGCTCCTATCACTTAGATTCTCAAACTCTGATGTACATGAAAAACCCCTGGAAACATTAAAATACAGAAACCGGCACTCACAACTAGAGATTCGAACTTCCTGTGTTTGGGGTGGGGTGTGGACATCTTTATTTTTCAACGACGCCTCTGGGGCTCTCATTGTCCCCGATGCTCCCAGTTCTTTCTCTACAGCAGGGCTGCTCAGCCTCAGTACTACCGGCATTCCAGACTAGAGAATTCTTGGTTGTCAAGGGCTCTCCTGTGCCTCGTAGGTATTTAGCAGCATCTCTGGACTCTACTCACCAGATGCCAATAGTACCCTCTCACCCCTGTTATGACCACCAAAAACGTCTCCAAACATTGTCCAGTGTCTCCTGGGGTCAGGGGACGGGAGGGTGGGGTGGGTGAAATCACACCTGGCTGGAACTACAGCGCTATTTCCCCTGGAGAATTCACACAGTCTCTTGCACAGCTAGAGGTGCTAAGGGTCCATTTAGTTGAACTGAACTCGGATCGGTTCAATGAAGGATCTCTCAGGATGTCAACGACACTGACACACACCTGTGATTTTACCGGGGGAGGCGGCGGTGGTTCCCAATATTCTACTGGAGAAACTATGTCTTTCTTCAAATCGTCTGAGTCTTTCATTTCAGCCTCAAAGGAGGCAGATCCTAGCCGCCTGCTAGGCTACTCCGAGCACTGAGATCTAATATTTATTCCAGAGGAGCATTTTCCATGGGGCCACCTCTTGAGGAACCACAGGTTTTTGCCATCTACCACACAGCAATCATTAATTTATTGAATGGACCGGAGTCCGTAGAGATAGTTTAATTTTTCCCAACCATTACCCTCAAACGTGATCCGTTGAATGTCTCACTCCACCCCTGGATAACATTTCAAGTATCAAAAGATGCACAGAGTCAATAAAAAATTTTAGTCTTCCATCCTGTTCCCAAGTAGAGAAAGAGTAAAAACCACTGCTTGTCCTCCATCCCCATGGGGATGGCCCTTATGTACAAATCTGAGCTAGCAGATGGGGAAAGGTTTGGCTTGGATGTGAGCTGTAGAGAAGGCAAGTATGTCTTCCACCTCTTAGGAATGAGCTTGGAGCCCTAAAGTTTTAGCAGTAGCTACCTACTCTTTCCATTGCCTTACTCTTTTCTTTTCTCTAAATAGAAGAGTGTTTAAAATCACAAGGAGCTATTATAGCAATACTGGGTCCCTTGCTATTGAAATGGTTAATATAATGGCACAGGTATTTAACAGTTACAGGAAATTCCTAAAAATGTTTTTAAGTCGAAACTCACTACATGGCCTGGCTGTGGGGAAAATGGGTCGATGGCGTCAGGAGGCAGGAGAGATCTTTGGAAAGAGCGGATGGCTTTGCTGGCGGCTGCTGTTCTCACGGGGCTGGGCTTGTGTGACTTCCTGGGTAGGACAGTTTCCTCAAGGCACACGCCATCCCCCTGTCCCAGCACCCCGAGCACTAGGCTGCAAAGAAGGACGGTCCAGGCAACGCCAGGTCCAAACATTGTGGTGCACATCTCGGCCCAGCCAGGCGAGGCCAGCCTGCTGCTGCTCCCCCTCCTCAGCACACGACCCACCTCCCCTGTGCTCCCCTACCATGTTTGCAAGGCCTTCCTGTTTCCCTAATTCTGTCCCAACTCTTACAGGCTCTCTGCACTCTGAAGTTTACCTGAGCTGACTAAACCTGCGTCAGCTCCCTCCGCTCCTTCATACAACCATCCTTTTCCTGAAAGATGAAAACCAGAAGCGTAATGTCACAGAAAACAGAGAGGGTATATGTTCTTTGGAGGGTGGAGTGAGACATTTCCTTTGGATTTTTGCATCAAAGAGGATATGGAAGACCTTAGTGCTGTCTCTTTATGGATATCTGGATAAATAATCCCTGGGGCCGTCTCTTTGGTTTTAAGATCCACCTCTGTGTTGCAGATTGTTGGGATGTAGGTTCATAAGAGAGAGGTGAGAGAGATATGTAATTCAGCTTATTGCCACTAGAGGGAGACAGAGACAGATACACAGAGAGACAGTTACACAGAGAGATGTAATTCAGCTTATCGCCACTAGTGGACACCAAAGACCACAGTTTGGGACTTGAGCGGTTTCCCCACAAAGGTTCGGCTTAACTGCCCCTGACCTCAGCAGACCTTCGTGCATTTTTAGTTTTCCATATCCTGTCCCACAATGTTTCTTGAAATCCAAGAAGAGCACTCTGGCAGTGATAGGCAGCTGTGCACCAGGACAGTGGGGTGAAGGAGCCTTAACTAGCTATCGTGTGAGAACACCTGGTGACCATCGCTGCAAAGTCTCCTTTGGCTTTGCTGCTGGGGGCTCCACTGGGCCAGCGCCCCACATCTCCAGGTCTCCGCATCGTCTTGCCCTGTGCATGTTCCTCCTGACCAGCCGGTGGGGGTGAGGCGGGGTGCGGAGCTGTAAGCAAGCGCTCTGGCTGCCACGGCTGAGCCCTCTCTCTCCTGAAGACTGCACATCTCGGATCTCACTACCTTTCTCTGTCCCCGCTGCCAGTGCCTCTGTCCAGTCAGCATGACCTCTCACCTGGTGGTCCCCAGCTTTTACCACCTTCCCATCCATTGTCCGCACTGAACCAGAGGGCTCTTTGACAACGCAAACTGTCACTCCCTCACTGAAGTTTGGGATCTTCTGTTGCTCACAGTGCAGGATCCAAGCTGCCCAACACGGTGTCCCAGGCTCTGGTGCCTGCTTGCCTGCCCAGTTTCATCTTTCTCAACACTGGCCGCATTCCTTCCCTTTTGCCGCAATGCTTTGCCTCACCACCCGCCCACCCTATGGCAGTCATACCACAGTAATAAAACCATTTTCTCTTTTGCTTTGGCCTTGGCACCTGGAAAATGCCCGGTGCTCTCCCTTCTTCCACCCTGCACGATCTTAACTTGGATGACTACTCCTTCCTCTAGGATGAAAGCTTAAACATCACCTCCTCTGAGAAGCCTTCAGAAAGCCCACCTGCAAAGGCAGGGTTAGCACCCTTTCTGACTTGTTGTGGCTGAGTAGTGGGCTGCTCCCTGCCAATTCCCATTCCCAGAAGCACTGTGTTCCTTATTTCTTCTTCACCAGTCTAACCCAGTGTCCCTCTCTTAACTAAGCCCTTACTAAACATTCGGTGACAAAACGGACTCAGCACACCTGGCCCACGGAAGTGCGCAGATGCAGTGCCAACACCAGGTGGCGCTGCGGCCACGTGCATCGGGAGGGCTCGTCTTCCTGGCCTTGCCCAGGCAAAGCTGGGCCTCCTCTGTCGTCACCGTGCCTGCTTCTCGAGGCTCTGGGACGGTCTTCTGCAGTCAGGGACGTGCTTTGTGCCATGCTGTGATGTCGGTGACATACGTTTGGGGACAGACTCTGGCCCAGGTGCCTGGAGCCTTAATGTAAGCGGTTATGGAAGTCCCGAGTGTCTTTCTTCTTCCCCAAGACCTTCCCCCCTCAGGCCTTCTTTGAAAGCCCCCAGTTCTTACCAAACCTCGTTTCCTGCACTGCTTAACTGGGGAACTTCAGACTTAAATTTAGGATTCTCTGCTACTCGAGGGCTTGCTTCTCAAAGTAACCCTTCCTCTATAGCCCTGGTGCCCTGAAAACAGCACACAAAACCTGTTAACTGTCTGTCCATGAAATGTGTAACTAAATGATGAAAGAGAATGGTTAATATGGGTATTTCAAGTATCACGGCAAGAGAGAAGTTTTTTGTTTGTTTGTTTGTTTCCTGAATTTATCAAATTTGACTCCAGAGGTAACCATTAGCCCGGTCACTGTGTCCGGTTGGCCACAGGAGATAGAACAGGCAGGGTGTTTTCCTGGACCGTACCCTGCTCTCCTATGAGTGGGTACCATCAAACTATGCTTTGGGATTCTTTTATATTATTTCACAAAGGTGGTGAAGTAGAAAGAGGTCTGCTTGAAAGTCAGAAGGTCTATGTTTGGGTGTGAGCCAAGACTCTGTGGCAAGTTGCTTCACCAACCCACGCCTTAGTTCCCCAGTCTGCTGATGGAGGGCGCCCGGGGCTGTCATTCAGGGCCTCGCATGGTGTGTGAATTCCTGGAAGCCACACTGACTGTGCCCCACTTGCTTTATCTGTGGAATAGAAATCATAGCTATAACTAGCTCATAGGGTTATTTTTTAAATTGAGATAAAATTTACATAACATGAAATTAGTCATTTAAAAAGATACTGTACATTCATCACGTTGTGCAACCACCACCTGTATCGAGTTCTAAAACATTAAAGCTGTACCTGTGAAGCAGTCACTTCCCCCAGGCCTTGACGGCGACCAGTCGGGGTTCTGTCTCTACGCATTTGACTACTCTGGATATTTCATATGAATGAATCGTACAATTATGTGACATTTTGTGTCTGGCTTCTTTCACTTAGTGTGCCGTTTCTGACATTCCCCCACCTCGTAGCATGTGTCCGTACCTCATTCCTTTTTATGACTGAATAATATTCTGCTGTATGGTTTTACTCTCTGGCCTTTGTACATATGGTCTCTTCTCTCGTTAGTGGCTTTGTCTCGCTCTCTGCCTGTCAAATTGTTATTCACCCCGCGAGGCCCAGATCTGAGGCCGCTTCCCCAATTCCCATGGCTCTCTGTCGAAAGCACTAATATTGTACTTTTCTCACTGTCCCGTAATAATCCATGTGTACCTCCCTTTCTCTGCCCACCAGTGAAGTCGGGGCTCCCTAGAAACAGGTGCAGAACTTTGTTCATCTTTGGCTTCACAGCACCCAGCAGACCTGACCAACACTATCTCCCCAACAAATAATCTGTTGAATTAGTGAGCGAGGAGATTCTTCTCACAGTTGTCAAGTTTACGCTTATTACACAAAAGGAGTAGGCAGTAGCATGGAAGCAGCCCACGATAAAGCACAGTTATTATGATCCTAGGTCTGCGGTCACAAGGAAGTAGTGCATTTGAAACTTGGTGGCCTGGGACAAGTTGAACAACCTTCTGTTCATCTGTTTGCCTCTGGATAGACATTTGGGTTGTTTCTGCCTTTCTGCTATTGTGAATGACGCTGCTGTGAACATGACGTACGCGTATTTGTTTGAGTTTCTGTTTTCAATTCAGCTCCTAGGGGTTTTGTGAGGACTGGGCACAGGCTTACCTCATAGCGGGGGCAGAATAACTGTTAGGACGGATGTTATTAATTTTGTCTTGAAGGTGTGTAAATAGGGCCCCACATGGTTCTTTCTCTTGCCGTCTCACGCACATGGAAGCCCGATCTCACTTTCTCACTACTGGTTTGTTGCCTGTGAGTCTCTCCCTGCCCCTCCTGCCTGCTGCCGTGGCTGGTGCAGCAAACCAGGGTGGGTAGGGTAGGGTGAAAGGGGCAGGGGAGAAGTAGTGGAAATGCGGACGAGGGGGTGAATGGCTGGGGGACCACTGGGCAGGTAGCACTGAGTGACGGACAGAGGCAGTAAGGACACCAGGTCTGGAAGGAGCAGACCCTGAGGAGAGTGTTAGAATGAGGAGGGCATAGGGTCGCTGCCTTTCTTGCTCCAGCGGAGGGAGGCGGGGTGAGGCTGGGGCCGGTACCACCAGCAGCATCCGGTCAGGGCGAGGCGGTGCCTCAGGCGAGGATGCATACAGGAGCAGGAGGTGGCTGGAGCGAACTGGTGTTTTTGTACAGAAACAGGAGATTCTGATAGTGGCTGGAGCACTCTGTGGGGCAGGCTTTCAGGCCAGAAGCTGGGAACAAGCTCCTGGAGTCGTCAGCTCGACATCAGGTGACAAAATAGTAACAGAAGATGCAGGTTTGAAGAAAGCTGATGCTGCCAGGAAGGCAAGTTGATTTGGGCTGTGGATGAGATTGTCGGAGGAGAGTCTGAACACTCTGGACAAAGGCCCCACAGGAGCTGAGAGGGAGGGCTCCCAAAGCGTGGCATGTGGTCATCTAGAATTCTGGCACACCTGTGCCTCTGGTGCTGGAGGAAGCAAGGAAGGGTCCACATGGCTGTGGGCAGAGCACTTCCTTCTTGATGTGGAATAAAGAGGCCAGGACCCAACAGACAAAGGTCTCCTTCTTGCACTGGTGTCCAGGAGAACTGAGAAGAATTCCTCACATTTGCATCCATGTGGTGGGAATTAGAATGCAGGTCAAGGAGGAGGGAACCCGTAAGATGGCTCTTAGGAGGCGCCGTAGGAAATCAGGCAGTTAAGCGTGTGCATCCCTGACTTACCTGTTCTGGGCTCGGTTTCGGTCTGAGCTTCCCTCTCTCCAAAGTTAAACAATGTGATCTTTGTGGGGAGAATTTATAGGGTGTATTGGAGAGGAACAGCCTTGGAGAGTGTGAATCTGAGAGTCGTCATCTCTGATGACAAGAACCCTATCCTAACTTGACCCTCGGGAGGAATGTCAGCACTTGGCAGGGCTGGGGGGGCGCTTGAGCCAAGGGCAGATCTGTTCAAACACCATCTTTCCGCATCTCGAATGCTGTGTTGGCATAGCCTTCAACCGTCTCGCTCCTTCATTCACAACTCACATTAAAAAAAGTAATTTCTAGAATCCCTCATGTACATGGGTCGGTGAGCTCACATGAGAATTAGTTGGTTGTTTTTGGAGCAGGGAGGAATTTTCAGATCATTTAATCCAATCCTTCCATTTGACAGGGAGGAGAAACCAGAGCGCCTGAGATTTGCTCAGACATCCCTGGGAGTGGGTTGGAGTCTGGACTCAAAGCAGGTCCCCAGGCTCCCAGGCTAGTGTGTGCACCGTTGTGCAGGTTTTGAAAGCTCCAGCCCCACTGTAGGGATGTATGCGGCTCAGGGACCTCTCAGGAAAGGATGCTTCCCTGCACCCACTCTCCTCTTTCTGAGTACTTAAAACACAAAAGCCAAACTGTAGAAAAAAAGATATTATATCTATTTGTCAGGAGAGAGTCAGTGTCTATACTTTTTCTGTCCTAAGAATCTAGGTGTTAATGGACACTAGTCTGTTAATCAAAACATGCTAGTTCCTGGCAGGAATCATCCAGTGTTGAGAATCTCAGTCAAGACAGAAACAATAAAAGTTAATGTTTACACCACAGATGAGAATATTAAACGTGGAGTTAAAGGGGAACATGTAGGATGCTAAATAAAAGAATAAACCATATAAGGTTGACTCAGAAAGGAGAGTATAGGGAAGTAAGACTTGTTACTTTACGGCAGGAAGAGGGTTGGGGCAAGATGAAAGCGTATCTGGGAAAGGCGGTTTACTTACAACTGTTGTCCAGGCTGGAGAAACCAGATGTCCTCTGGACTAAATAAGTAAGTAAGAAATATTCTGGGCACATAGTTGGTCTAAATAAAAGTTGGAAATTCTGAGAGGTTTGAGGCTGCTCCTTTGGAGAGGCTGCTGTCACCCTGCAGGGCCAGAAGCAGGTGAGGGGCCGAACTCTGCTCACGTGCTGTGAACTCTCCTCTCAGATGGCGGGGACGGCACGCCATGACCGAGAGATGGCGATCCAGGCCAAGAGAAAGCTCACCACGGCCACAGATCCCATTGAGAGACTCCGACTGCAGTGCCTGGCCAGGGGCTCCGCAGGCATCAAAGGACTTGGCAGGTAGGGTCCCGGCTATGGAGAGGCAGGACACTGCCAGGTGAGGCTAAAACTAGCTGTGTGACCTCGACCGAGTCTTGTTCTCTTAGGGACTCAGTTTCTTATTTGTAAAATGCAGTTGGGAAGAATTGATCTCTGAGGTCCCTTGTGACAGTTTTTGGTTCCTAGTCCCGGATTCGGCAAGGCTGTGTCTGCGATGAGAGCACAGCTCCTGGGACAACTTGAAGGGAGAGCCGTGCCCAGGTCTCAGGGACACCCAGCAGGATGAAGAGGGGAACTCTGCTAGAATCTGTGACAATGGGGCCAGCTTGGAACAGGGAGGAGGTTGCTCTCAGGCAGTCACATCTTGCTCACCTCCAGGGGGCACTGGAATTGCCTGTGGGATATTCACTGCTAGTGGGCTTTTCCCAACTCCGTAGGGCCCATCCTCTAGCCCTCTGAGAGGGTGAGAAGTCCTCAGGACCAGGAAATCTAAGGAGAAAGAGATTGTAAGCCTCCAGCTGGTAGGATCTTTTTTTAACAGACTGCATGGAGTGCCTGCCATGGGCTGGTGGTTGTATATCGTGGGTGAACGAGGCTTCTCCAGGTCCCAGGCAGGACTTAGACTAAGGAAATTGACTGCCACAAAAGCGAGAATCTCCGTGGTGATGTTGTGTGCTAGAGAAACACGGGGCACCACAGCAGGGGCATCCAGCCTCACGCGTGAAGGTTATAGACAGCTTCACTTACAGCAAGGAACTTACTGAGCATCCGGCATGTGACTTTCAACAGTCCCAAATTCTCAGACTAAGCCTGGCTCTGTCAGAAGTCCAGACGGTGGCCATGTGGACCCTGGTGGCTAGGCGGTCCCAGTCCAGTGAGAAGACTAGCCCTCTTCCCTTCAATACTGTATCACCCCAACCTACAACCTTCACGTCTTTCATCCTGGACCCATGTCATCATCCATGGACAAACCCCTCAGGAACACTGCCCTCTCTCTCACTCACTGGCCCACTCATCTCTCACTCACTGGTCCACTCATCTCTCACTCACTGGCCCACTCAGCTGAGTTCCTCTTGCTGCCTACCCCCCTCCCAACTCCTCTTAGCTCTTCCACTGTGAGCTAGTCCTCAGCTAGCTCATCCTTGGCCTTTTGCTCACTGTGTGCTCTGCCTCAACCCTTTTACTAGTTTTGCCCTTTCCTCAGTCCTTCCTCAACTCAAGTGGAACCTGTCCCCTATTTTTCCTCTCATGATTAGACCAAAACCAGGGTTATGGTTTTATGGGACCACAGATGTAAAGTGCCATTTTCCATCACATCATGTCAAGGATGCCTACTGTCAACATGATTTATCACTATTGGTGTTGACCTTGATCACCTGGCTGAGGTAGTGTTTGTCTGGCTTCTCCAATGTAAAGTTACCGTTCCTCCCCACCCTCATGCCATATTGGACTGGAAGGAAGGAAGTCTCCATGCGAAGCCACACTTAGGGAGTGAGGAGTATGCTTCCCTCCTTGAGGGCAACTTGTATGTGCATAATTTATTTGGAATTCTGCAAGAGAAATTTGTCTTTTCTAAATAATATTTATTTATTTAATAATTTATTTAAGCCAATATGGACTTATGGATATTTATTTTATACTGTGTGTGACAATTTAACACTATTTTATTGCTCTAAATCTTGAAGTACTTACAACATATTCATTATAAATGAAGTTTGGGGCTCTTTCAGTTGGCTCCTATGCCTCTTTGGGGTATCCCCATCAATGTTAGGTTTTTTTATTTGTTTGTTGTGAGCACTTCCTTACCTTCTATACAAGATACTCTAAGCTCATCTTGCATATTTCATGTCCCAGTCCTAGAATCAGACATTTCTCTAAGAAGCCCCGTTCCTTTTATTGGATAATTGTATGAGAAACCAAGATCTAGGCTCTAGATAAGCTTGCTGTTGCTGGGGTGTTACTTTCATGTTCTTTTAGCTGACAGAACAAGAAAGTATATGTGTAAATATATGTACATATCTATAGATATTTTATATATCATCTATGTTTATATTAAGCTAAACATGAGTTCATACTAATGTCTCCAACTCTAGCCCATTAACACATGCATCTGATCATTCTAGCCTTTTCCCCTGGCTTATCTATAAATTCCCACCACCTGCCATCTATTTACTTAATTGTTCAATTCCAGTATACCTTACAACAATGTCAGAATTGTTAACTCAGATCTCCATGGGAAATATTATTATCAACTAGAGTCCAGTGCTTATGTGCAGTTCCTTTTGCCTTTAGTCCTACAGACTCTACTCATCTGTAGAGTAGAGCTGACAGCTACTTAAGTCATCACCTTCATACCCTACTCCATCCTCCCCTTCAGTGAGGCTGTTTCAAACTTTTGTAATACAGTTGAGTTCACTTGTCACTGTCTGCATTACTTCCTGGGATCCCTTGACTTCCTAAATAGTTATTTTAAAATTTGTATACACTAAATTTTACTCTTTGTTCTCTATAGTTCTATGGGCTTTAGCAAGTGTATCATGTATCCACCATTATGGATTCATAAAGAATAGTTTCACTGTCCTAAAAATTCCCTGTTGCTCCCCCTATTCTCTTCCTTCCTTCCCTTTTTCTTTTTATTGTCTGCATAGTTTTGCCTTCTGCAAAAGTCATAGAATTAGAATCACATAGTACATTTTCTTTTAAGGTTTTTCTTTTATGAGATGCTGGAGAGAGGCTTTCCAATTTTGGAAGGAGGGTACAGAGAAAAATCTAGGGCTTCTGGATTTTACTTTGAATAACCTCGAGAGTGGTTTATTTTTAAATCTTTATGCTTACATCTTATTCTCTGTTCTTTTCCTTCCTTTGTGTGTGTGTGCACACGTGTATGTGTGTACATTTTCTTCAGAGTGTTTCGAATTATGGATGACAATAACAACCGAACCCTTGATTTCAAAGAATTTTTGAAAGGGCTAAATGATTATGCTGTGGTCATGGAAAAGGAAGAGGCAGAAGAGCTCTTCCGGAGGTTTGATAAAGATGGAAATGGAACAATAGACTTCAATGAATTTCTTCTCACATTAAGAGTAAGTGGCCGCACGAATCAGTGTATCTGCTGAGTTTGGCTTGCACGTGGTTTGGGCTGGCTATTTTGAGGTTTTGTTTTCAGAAGTTGTTACTGCACCATGGAGGAGATGGCAAGGAGATTGATAACAGGTTTAGGGACTTCTTGGAGTAACCATAATGCATGCCATTTAACAGCACACAAACAAATTCATACCACTGTGAGGAGTCAGAGATTTCATTGCATATCCTACAAAAAAAGCTCATTTGCTTGTGTTGTCTGTGTATGTGTTTTTTTCTAATTATCTAGCCTCCAATGTCTAGAGCCAGGAAAGAGGTAATTATGCAAGCTTTTAGGAAGTTAGACAAGACTGGAGACGGAGTTATAACAATTGAAGATCTTCGTGGGGTGTATAATGCGAAACACCATCCTAAGTACCAAAATGGAGAATGGACCGAAGAACAAGTATTCAGGAAATTTCTGGATAACTTTGATTCACCCTATGACAAAGATGGATTGGTAAGTAAAAGAGCTTAACTAAAGTGGAATTTCTTCTGTCGAATTTGTAATCGAAATTAGGAAACAGGTTCAAATCCTTAAAAAATACTTATATTCATTATAAATAGGAGTAAAATATTTCCTTAGAGATTATTTAGAAAGTTGGGAACTAAAGTGATAATATACATGTGCGTGCACATATATTGGTGAGGGATCCACATACAGCTAAATACCCATTGTCTGGAGAACATGACGTTTTGATTTAACACTCCATTTCATTGTTACTTATATTTACCATACTTAGCCAGACACGTTTCAATGAACTAGACTAAAGTCTATTTAACTTCAAAACAAAACCATGATTTAATCTTTTGTAACATGCTTCACAAGGTATTTCAAGATATTGAAGTGGTTTTCACACTCATCCTTACAATATCATTTGTCGTCACACTTTGCTACGTAGAAATGCCATTTAAGGGAAGCTTTCAGTAAAGGGAATGCCAGATAACAGAATTTACTTTGACTTCATCTTGAGTAGACTTTGAGATTAACTTGCATTTCTAAACTACAGTGAATTTAAAAACACCCCATTTCTATTAACCGGTATTTTCAAGTTATGAACACATAGCTTCGTAGGGTAAGGAATTACATTGTTGCAACTGTGTCCAGGCAGAGATGACAATGTCATCTGGCTTTTATCAACAGCCATAAGTGGGCTTTTGAACTCAAACCCAGTTCTGCTCTTAGGTGTCCTGAAGGCTCTGATGATGGGGAAGGGAGTGTTCTACTTGGGCCACAACTGTGGCAGCAGACGCCTGGGGAGGGTTACTCTGAACCCCTGTGTCACACAGGAAGGAGTAGTGGGGCACTGGGTAGGAAGAAAAGATATTAATGATAGGAATAGGAAATAAGGCTTCCCCTTCTTAAGGGAGTTTCCCCCAACTTTTTCTATGAAACTTCATGGTGAGTCTTATTAGCAAGGGGTTAGGGGAATAGAAAGGCAAACTTTCTTTCCTTCCTACTGACATTTTCTTGTTGGGGACAGAGAAATACCCTTCATTTCAGTTGAAGGGATTACAGAGGTGGATTAAAAAAAAAAGGGAGGGGGCTAGATTCTGTAGGATAGCCTAATGCTTAGGAACAGAAGTAACAGAACCAAACCGTATGTTTTCTTCCAACATTGCTGGCCTTTGATCTCTGAAATGTCAGTGGAAAAATAGTCAACTGCCATTTCCCCAAATTAGCCCGCCTTTACATGAGATCCCAGGGTATACTTGCCTCCTCTCTGCAGGTGGTTCCTTCTCCTCGTTGCCAGGGGAAACCTCAGCTGCCCTTCTCTCTAACTCAAGTCAAAGTGGCCAGTTGTTATGATTCAGCTGATTTAAAGTTCCCACCTCTGTCCCTTTTGACGTTTATTTTAACAAGCCATCTTAAGTTCTCAAATACTCATAAAGGTCATTGGGGTTTTTAGTAGTTACAATATATGGTGTCACCTGACTATCACAGACGCAGTATTAATATCCAGCTGACTGCATGGTCGTCATCTGGGCTACGTATTAATAATGTACTTTGCTGGCTGCACCGCAGAATGACAGAATCTGATTATTTTTGGGTGGAGATCAAGGATTTGCAGTTCTAGTAAGTGTCCCAATGCCTCTTATTCACATTCATATTTGAGATCCTTGTCTCTAAAAGATTCGGAAGTGCTTTTTTAATTACTACATATAATATGCACTTGAACCTCGTTTGGCGTAATTATGGATCTGGATCATTTATTGACTATTAATCTACTGGGTATTGTGCTAAGGGTTTTAGAGGGTTATCTCATTTAAAAGACATAATGAAAATGTTTTTGGAAAGTGATGCGTAATTCAAACTTTTGTACACTGAACCATATTTTAAATGCACAAGGAACTATTGGTGTAAACAAACTCCATGATAAGTTCATTTATAAAGAGAAGAATTAGTCCTTAATTTAGCTTTTCCAAATTGAGTTATTTTATACATTAAGATTTCTTATGGTGAAGCATAGCTATGCTTGAAGCCAGTGCACTCATATATGGTTAAAAAGTGTAGCCGATATCCAAATAAGACAGAATTTAGAATAAGCCAAGAAATTTAGCATACTCATTATGGTGCTGAAATTTGTAAACTTTTAATGGTTTAGGCTAAGTTCTCACATGGTCATAAAAACTCCTGGGTTTATAGTAGTCATGGATTTTGATGTAATGGATCCTCTGCTAATAATCCTCACACTCTGCCCTCAGAGCCCCTCATGCACCAGAAGCCATATGGACGGAAGGATGAAAGCAACCAAATCATGTATGAAGTGAACCTTCCTTACTCTAATTCTGTCCCCAGATCCCACTCTCGTTGGGTGATATTTTCACTTCTTACTCTTTTATTTTTATTTTTTTTAATGTTTATTTATTTTGAGAGAGAGAGAAAGAGCACATGAGCAGGGGAGAGGCAGAGAAAGAGGGAGACAGAATTTCAAGCATTGGCAGTGCGGAGCCTGATGCAGGGCTCAAACTCACAAACTGTGAGATCACGACCTGAGCCCGAATCAGAGTTGGACACTTAACCCACTGAGCCACCCAGGTGCCCCACTTCCTACTTTTTTAATATCCAGGTTTGGAAGTTTTCATTTGTACGTGTTATTTTACAATTACAAGTATATTTTTTAAATCTCTCAGAAGTAGATTAGCCTTTGAGAGAATATGGGTTATGCTGTCTTCTCTCATATAGAAATTTCTTAATAATTACAAATATTTTAAATACATTACTGAGTGTATATAAATAACCTAAATTTATTTTATGATTTTTCTAATCAGTCTGAAACAGAGGAAAAAAGTACAATGTTCTGTATCATGACTCAAATACTCCAATGTTCCCATTCAGGACCTTCTCCATTGTATAATATTCTGTCAGTTCAGGGTAGCATAGTCAGGAGGCTGACTAAAAGCAGGGGTGTCCATTCTCTCACTTTTTACTAAGGTCAAGCAAAATAATTAAGTAGGAATAGTTATTATGACTGAAAAGTAATTTACTACCATGAGGGAAAACTTGGGGAATTATAGGATTTGTGATTCACGCTTTTCTGAGTATAATCTGAGTCTCAGGAAACAAGCAAACACTTCACTAAGAATAAGTAATGGCCTTTTCTGAAATGATCAAATATATTAGTTCTGATGCCTGGTTTTACGTAATCTGGCTTCCGGATAAGGTTTAATGCTGGTTAAGTGGGAAATGCAAAGGAGGACATAAGTAAAGAAACTGAAGACAGGAGAACATTAATGATATGCTGATTTTAATAAAGCTATGCACATGTTTATTTCTACTTCCAGACCACTGAAAAGGCCAGCTCAACTACTAGTTCAGTCCAACGACTTTCTTCCCTCTGCTTTTTACTATGGGGGGAGGTAACAGGGAGAGAAATATGGATCCCCTGACTTTTTTTTTCTCTGTCTACTTATAATTATAGAAAAAAAGGCAAGTGGGTCAATCAGCTCATATGATTCTTAGGAGATGTAGGTAGCCACTCTGGAAGAGGGGTTTTGAATTATTTATGGATTTCACTTTTTGTGATGTTTTTAATCCCTCGTAACATTTAAAATTGAGGGCTAACTAGGGGTACCTGGGTGGCTCAATTGTTTAAGGGGCCAACTCCAGCTCAGGTCACAATCTCACAGCTGTGAGTTTGAGCCCCTCATCAGACTCTTTGCTGACAGCTCTGGAGCCTGCTTTGGATTCTGTGTCTCCCTCTCTCTCTGCCCCTTCCCCACTCACACTCTATCTCTTTCTCTTTCTCAAAAATATACAAACATTAAAAAATTTTTTTGAATTAGGACTCACCAGAGAACAACAAATTTCCCAAACAGCCATTGTCTGTGTCCTCCCATGGAAGCAGGGCTGTACGTTGGGCTAAATTGATCGGTCACAGAGATCCTTCAAACAGGAAGACAGTTCCTTCCCCAAGTCAACTAATCCTATCAGCCAGTATGGTTGAATTGCAGTGTACATATCACCGACAGCTATTAAAAAATAAGATTGATACCTGTTGTTTCTTCTTTCTAGAAGGAAAGTGATATAAAATCTAGTCTAGAAAAACACATTGGTTGCTATTCCAAAGGGACAGTTCTAAGAACAGGATGAGAGAGAACCCAGGCAAGTGTGAGGGGGCATGAAATAAGGGGCACCTTTTTTTACTCACTTTGTGCCTTGAATGAGTAATTTCTATCTTAAAAAAGCATGAAATTAAGGACTATTTAACTAGAAATCTGTTTCTTTATCCACAGGACAGAATTCCACTTCCTGAAAGGTAAAACATTACTTGCCCCAACCTCAGGACAGGCCGTGTTGTTTCTGACGTGTCGCGGAAAGCCTGTACTAACTACAGCTAAAGAAACTTGTTTCTTACTTTGAATTTCAGTCTCACTGATCCGAACAGATGGGCTCCTGATCTTAAAGAGAGGCGAGAACCTATATTTCACTTTCTATTTAGGTTGGTCTGGAAATTTTCAAGACTTTCTACTCATCTTCCCCTCTGCCACCCATCACGGCCATCTTCAACTTGACTCTTTGCTCTTGTCTGAGATCTGTTCTTCATCTGTGTCACTAAAAAGCCTCCTTGACCAATGTTTCCCTCCTATTTACAGGTACTAGAAATGAGCTTCCATTGAAAAGGCGGGAAGCAAAGTTTTGTTTTTGTTTCTCACTTTTCCACTGCAGGTGACCCCTGAGGAGTTTATGAACTACTATGCAGGGGTGAGCGCATCCATTGATACTGATGTGTATTTCATCGTCATGATGAGAACCGCCTGGAAGCTCTGAACGTAGGACCTGGGGTACCAGGGCATTGGGTCCAGCCACATGGCTCCAAATGATTAAACATCAGCCCCAAACCAACATCACATTTGATTTCGTGTTCATCTCAGTGATTCTTCCCTGTCAACACACACTGCATTTTCTAGGGCGGACATGACACTATGTAGTTAACTGTGACTTAACTTCACTGAAACTGTTTCCTTAACTCTAATATAAGAATTAATTGAAATAAGATTTGGAAAGCTCTTAGAGCCAGGTTCTAGGATATATACTTGTGTCTAATAAATATTAGGTGCCTTTGTTGGCCATTAATAAAAGTTTAAGTATTTTTCTTATAATCTCCATCCACTCACCCACAGTCTTTCTTCACATCTTTTTAGATGGTCTATTTCTAGGTGTGAGAATTCATCTGTTTTTATGACTGACTGTAAATTTTCTTTAAGTTTATTTAATTATTTTGAGAGAGAGAGAGGGAGAGGGAGCAAGAGAGCTCACAAGCACACATGAATGGGGGAGGGGCAGAGAGAAAGGGAGAGAGAGAGAGAGAGAGAGAGAGAGAATCCCAAGCAGACTCCATGCTATCATTGCAGAGAAGCCAGATGAGGGGCTTGAACTCATGAACTGTGAGATCATGACCTGAGCTGAAACCAAGAGTCAGACACTTAACTGACTGAGACACTCAGGCACCCCACTGATTTTAAGAGCTGCAGTTCCAAATTGGGACCAGAAGAGAACCACACATTAGCCTCAATTTTTATACCTGAATCTTGAGTTTCTCTATTCGTGGTTTAGGGAAGCCTCGCTTTGGTGAAAAGATTTAGAATGACATTTTTGGGTCATTCTGTGACCCAAAGATTCTGTGAGATAGGAGGTCATTTCCTGGAGCAGTAGAGCTAGGACCATCCCTGTGGTTAAAATTCGAGGCTGGGCTGTGATCTCGGATTTTGTGGGGGACCTCTTGTCTTGTGAGTGAGGAGACCGTATCATCAAATCTTTGTCCGGTGGAATGTTTATCTCCCCTCTCCCTGTCATGGGCCAATGATATTGACATTCCCACCATTACAAGAGGGTGGGATATGATATAGACAAGGGTCACAGGCCTACTCCAAAGAGGGTGTTCCATCTTGACACTTTATGGCCCAAAGTGTTCTCCTTCCAGCTCTAAGCTTTGGCTTCATATTCTCAATGTGTGAGAGTCTCCCCATGAAAGGCTTTGAAGCAAAGGCAGCTTCAGCTGTTAGAAAATAGGTTTTGAAATTATCACTCTCCCTCTAGTGTTCTGTGTCTGGGGCCAGAGATAAAAACACAGCAATCACCCCTTTGGCTATGGTGCTGGAGGTAATAACCACCTGCCTTGTTATCAAGGACCATCCTTTTTTGTCTTCTCTGTCCCTGGCTGCACTCATCCTCTGGCTTGGGGGCATGGATTGGGATAGTAGTCCCCTTTAAGATCCCGTGTATTTAAGTGGGTCTGGATTTAGGGTCAAGCACAATTTGTACCAATTCACTTGTTTACTTTTTATCTGACAGACTTGGAAGTCGAGACCAAGATACACTTTGATTTAAAATTTGTGTTTAGGGCAGGTGTTTCCAGATGAGAATCATGGTGGTTTGTTTGTTGTCAAGAAGCTAAGCTCCCACAGACTCTGATGACAGGCTGGAAAAGTGACCTTTTTCTTGAGGATGGGAGCATCCCCAAACTTTGGGAAGCTAGTTTTTCAGAAATTAATTACACAAGTTTGGTTTTCCACTGGCTTTATTATTTAGGCTTATATAAAGATTGGCAGGCTGAAAGATGTCAAGTATTATGAAGAAATATGTAGAAATGAGGTAGAAATCCAAAAGAAATTCTGATGGGCTGTATAGGAAAAATATCCATGTTTTTTGTAACCTGCCCTTTGAGGATTGTGACTAAGGAGAGGTCCCCGGTTTCCTGGCCATGGGCAGTTTCAAGCCTACTGCTCTAGATAGATCTGTGTCTTTGATTCTGGGAATGACTCATGCCTCTGTTTAACTGTGGCCGTAGAGTTAGCATGTGATTCTGAACAAGGACTAGGTCATAGCTATCAGCTTTGTCTCCCCAAGTCATATTTTTGCTTCCTGTCTAAACGGGGCACAGGCCATAGCTCTCAGATTTTAGATAACATGTGCTTCACCGTGTATTTGGTCACATTCAGTTATCTCCCTTCTAGCAGGTCAGGTTCTGGGCTCACAAAGGAGGATTCCACCAGGGGCCTCTCCCCTCCACCACCCCCTCCACCGCACCCCCCAACAAGATTTAACAAATTGATGATCAAGGATCACTCTACTCCTATTTTGAGCCTCATTTGTGATATCTGGCCTAGTCAGGAGTCACTTATTTAACTCTATTCCTTCTAGTAGCAGTGGGAGGGACAGAGAAGAGTCATTTAAGAAAAATCATTTGCTGATACTTTTCTGGATGTATTTTGTGTTTATTTGACTTTCACAATTTAAATTTTACTCCATTTGCAAATAAAACACAATAGAAAATCTCCAGAATAACCTGTAGGAGCACCTTACCTGTTGGGCCTGAACCCCAGAGAGTAAATAAACAAACAAGCCAAAGATAAGAGGATAAATTTAGTATCTTCTCCTGAAACAGAAACAGTGTATGTGTATATTCTGAGAATCAAGATTGGTCAGAATAAGCCGCCAATATCAGTACTGAATGTGGGTTCTAGCTCCCCCTAAAGGCAAACCGAGGGAGGAACGGAGGTCTGACCCTAACTCAGCCTCTCTTCAAGGGCTGGTTCATATATCCTGACTGAGTTCCCTTCAGAATCACAAGTGAGTAATCGAAGGAGTGTTGGTGTTGTAGTCTAGGGCAGAATTCCTCCTGTCAGTCTGCATGGCTAATTTTCTGATTTTTGTAGACATTCAAACCATGATAGAATTTTTTTTCCCAGACGCAAATGGTACCCTGGAGGCTGATGTATGGCTCTTGGTGGTTTGGTGGCAGCCCGGAGTAATACTTCATACCCTAGTAGCAGCTTTTTAAGGCAGAGCTGGGCCCCTGCCAAGTAGGCTATAGATTGGCTTTGTCACATCACAGTGTTAGGTTGAATACATCTCACTGGTAAATATTTATTGAGTCACTGCTATGTGCCCTGTGATATTCAAGGCTGTGGGGATAGAGAAAGGAGCTAGAATGAATGTAAACAAAACCACTGGCTTTCAAACCAAGCTAATAGCCCAGAGCTAAGAGATCACAAAAGAGAGGAAGCATAGGCACTGAAGCCAGGAGAGTTGCAGCCCTTTATATATATAGCAGTGTGTTGCAGAACCATATAATAAATTTGGTGAATGTAGACAATCTATCAAGACAATGCCAGGAAAATACCCCTCTATTCTTGGAAGCACACCATTGTGTCTGCCCTTCGCTTCTCTTAGCCAGTGTGGATTGCCTCACTGAGCCCCAAGAGTACAAGTTGGTATTGATTCAACCCTCTTTAGGCACCCTACAGATGCAATTTGTTCTGCTGATGTTTAATCAAGTGGAGAGATGAAATTAACCAAATGCATTCTTGGCTGGTGTGTTGGGTGCCCTTCTTCTCCTCTTTCATGAAATTCTACTAACACCTCTGAGTGGTATACCTTTTTCGATTTATGCACGACTCTCTGGGGAAGACAATGAAAAATCCCCACAAATTCCAATTTCTTGGTTCAGTCCATAGAATTGCTTTCCTGGAAATTATAGGCTGTTCTTTTAAATTAAGAGCTTGTTGAAAGAAGCAGCAAAGTTTTACATTTCGGAAATGCTTATGATTCAAGGAAAAACAAAGGGACCAAGGATCTGATAGGTTGTCATATAATATTATGTTCATATAACTGATCCTTTTGAAAGCCAATGTTTCTAAGCATGATCCTACTCTTCCAGGTCGCTGATGTGGAAACTACATAACCTTGACAGAGATAGCTGGTTCTTTTCTTGTCATAAAAAAACCTCACTAAATGAATCCCCTAAAATTATGTCTTGTAAAACAGATGACGGGTGAAATCTGTTGAAAGAAACATAAACAAATGATTGATGGGGGTTCTGAGAACACTGCTGTGTGAGAAGAGTTCTTTTGCCACCTCAGTTGGTGCGGTGAGAGGTTGTGGTGAAGCAGCTCTTCCTCTCTGAGAATAGCATGACCTTCTTGTTTTATTTTCACACCTGCTTCGCCAAAGCCAGTATCTTCCCTCAGCAGAATAGAGTGGAAGGTGCTCGTTAGGAGTGCAACACACTGAAACTATGAGCCACCGACCAGTAGCTGAGGTTTTGATAATGGACCTTGCAACTACCAGAAAGGTATATTGTGTTAGGGAAAGAAAAATCTCCAAATGTGATGGTCTATTTTCTTTTGAAGATCTTCTTCCTCTTCATAAGTGGAATTTATTTATTTATGGTTTCTCTGGAGTATTACACAAATCCTGAGAGCCATTGAACACGGGCGATGCAATTTCTGTTTCACCAAAGTTCCTGTGAGCACCGTGGGTTTCCTGTTCCCACTCTTGCTCCCAACACGGGGTCAAGCGGCAGAGAGCTGAGATGTGCACAGGGTCACACCCATTACGCGGCCCATGTAACTATCATTCATCTCCAGTTTCATTCTGCTTTAGACCCCATAATCAATTTAAGATTAAACACCTGAATTTTGAAGCCATACCTGAGTATGTAGCTTGTAATCCTGTCATGAAAGCCTTGAATAATTTTTTTTTTTTTACCAACCTTAAGACTTGGTGCTCAGACATTGGTATTGATTCTGGGAACATCTTGATCTTAAATTTGAAAGGTTTGAGCTGCTTGTCTCTTAGAAACACTCAGGCCACATGTGGAACTGATGACAATCAGTGCTTGGAGAGAGCCTCAGAACAGGAAAGGAACCCGTAATTGAGAGAAAATGACAGACGGCAGAGTACTTTGCTTTTGCCACGGTTGTAGGCAGCCCCGGAGCGCCTCCACTTTGATGGGATAAAGTGCAGCAGAAAGCAGAGCACTGCCAGGTGTGCACCGCCTCATGAGACCCGGACCATTCTTTCAGTTTCCAGGAGGGACCGGAAAATAAATTCTGTTCCACAGGTTGCATACTTAGTCATGCCTGGAATCTCATTTAGCAATTCATTCAGCATCCATTTATTTAAGATTATCTTTGAAGCTGCATAGTAAATCACCATTAATTTAAGCTTTGCCAGTTGAGCTCATTTAGATACGGTTCGAGTGAAAATTTACTTTTGTTTCATCTATACTAAAGCTGATGGGCTGTTAGGCAGGTCAGTATATAAAGATTATAAGAGCTGTGCCTGCCTATGTTCTTGTGTGTTTTATAGGTACTTGGAGAGATCTATTTGCACATGAGCGTGATGAGTCGGCTAGTCCTAAAAAGTTCCCACATACCTGAAAACTGTCCTAGGCCAATTGTTTGATGGCAAAGCTTTATTTATATAACTATAACGCAAACTATTTTCTAGACGTTGAGGCATTCCTCTAAGTAAATCCTATGCTGATTGTATTTTAAATAGAAATTGAAGCTGAAAAGCAATGTTCTATAAAGCAGAATTTCCATGATGTTTATGCTGTGAATTTTAAAATATTTTGTTTATAAAGCTATACATGCTTATAGTAGTAAGCTACATATGCAATGAAAGAAAGACTTTGTCATAACAGCAATAGGATATTACTCTGAGGAACCAGAAATTGAGAAGTTTTTGAGCTACAAAATTGATATGGTTTAATATATAATATCAACTTTGTCATTGTCATTTTATCACACTGTGCCTTGCCATTAACATGATTCTGATTTAATAGAATTTCTTCAATTTAAGGCTGCAAAACATTAGCAACGTTTGTACTAAAAGAGTTCATCTAGCTTTTGTTTCTGTTTTCAGGTCTTTCTAAAATCTATTTCTTCTTATTAGCTAACATGTTACATATCATGCTTCTTTAAAAGTTTACTTCCCAGTTGGTGCCTTTGGATCATTTAAAAATGTTATGTGTGTGATATTTCAGTCGCAGGCGATGGAATTTCTTCTTTGAAAATGATAAGGCCCTGTTCAAGTTGTACTCGCTCATGTTTTTAAAAGGGCGCCTGGGTGGCTCAGTAGGTCGAGCGGCCAACTTCAGCTCAGGTCATGATCTCACGGTCTGTGGGTTCGAGCCCCACATCGGGCTCTGTGCTGACGGCTCAGAGCCTGGAGCCTGCTTCAGATTCTGTGTCTCCCTCTCTCTCTGACCTTCCCTTGCTCACTCTCTGTCTCTATGTCTCTCAAAAATAAAATGGAAACGCTAAAAAATAAAAAATAAAAGAACAAAATGTAATCCACCCTGCCCCACCCCCCAAAAAAACAAACATTATTTCGATGGCCAAAAATGAGAGTTGAAATTTTAATGTTAACATTCCTTTCCTTACAGGCTTGAACTACTTCTATCTAGTGGGCCAAGCAAGTTCCCACAATGCTCAGCCTCTGAGTGGTGCCCCTAGGACTATGGGCAATAGAATTACTGTATGTGTTGGTATTGAGGAATGGGGGAGGTTAAGAGGGATGAGAGAGAAACACAATGTGGGGGCTGATTCCTGTTCTTTTACTTTCTCATTTACCATTATAGGAGGCGCAGGGCCAACTATGAAATGCTAACACATATCCTAACTAAATTGAGAAATTGGACTTCTAGCATCTTCCAAATGGCTAGTTCCTTGCCCTCTACTACTGAATACCAGGCATCATGGACTCCTGGGTGCCCAAGGATCCTGGGAAGTGCCCCACTCTCTAGTTCTATCCCTATGCATATGATCAGTCTAAACTTTCCCTAGAGAGCTTTTTATCTGTGCATTTATGCTGTAAATTTTTCTACCCTAACGTATTAATGATAATCACAATTATGATCATACAAAGGATGCTCTAGAGCAGTGCTCTCTCATAGAACCTTCTGTGATGATGGAAATATTCTACATCTGTGCTCTCCAAGATGTCAGCCACTAGCCACATGTGGCTCCTGAGCAGTTGCAATGTGGCTAGTGCAGCTGAGGAATTCAATTTTTCATTATGTTTAATTTTAACTTATTTAAATTTAAAAAGCTGTATGTGACTAGTAGCTACTGTATTGGATAGCACAGTTCTAAATACTTTTATCTTAATGCAAAAAATGACGGCCAGTGGACTGGCAAACCTTGCAAATGCCCACCTTGGAGGGTAAGGAAAGCCAGGCACCCTGATCCCCAATCCCAATCACTTTCTTAATTGCCAATGGCAAATCGGACTCAATAGAAAACATTTCAGGGAGAGTGCAAAATGCTCGACTATGACTCACATATTTTGACATCATTTCCTTTTTTTTCCCTTGCCTTTATCCCCCCCAGGTTTCAAAAGAAGAATTTTTGAACTATTACGCTGGTGTTAGTGCTTCTATTGACACCGACGCCTATTTCATTTTAATGATGACAAAATCCTGGAGATTATGACACTGTCTGTTAATTATTTTGGAAATCAGGGACTCTCAGAGAGTGGAATGACTTTGAAAGAAATCCATTGCTATAGATTTTTGATAAGGTATAAATTAAAGTTTCTGGAAAAGCTAGGATGTTAAAAGTAATAGGTCTTCAGTCATCTTATTTAATTACCTGGAACATATTCATTTTTTTAAATGCCTGAGGACGTATTTTTAAATCAGGAAGAAAAGAAGAACAGAAGGAAGAAAGGAAGCCATGAAGTGAGGCTGGAAAATGGTTCTTAGGTGAAATAATGTATTTCTAGTTATAGTTGTTCCCCTATAGGTGTAAATATAGATGTTTCCCCAACCTTCACTTATTTGTTGTCTTTAGAATCTTTAGCAGGTTGTGATGATAAAAGGATTGGGGGAACATGTGACTGTGTGAAATTTCCTGAGCTTACTTATTTCCATATGTCTCTTGGTGAAAACAAATAAAGTCTACTTTATTCTGAAATTTAATGCCTTCCCCCCCCCCCCCATTTTCATATTTTGAACCAGGAATTTAAAGTCAGCAAATTCCCACGCATGCATGAACAGGGGACACAAGTGATTTTGGGACAAAAGGAGGGTGATCTCATTTGGCCCCCTTAGTTGAAGGCTGGGTTTTCGTGGAGTGGGGTCACTTCCTGGGTCGGCCCATTAGGACGAAAAACAGCACAGAGGGAAATCTCTGTGCCTATAAGAAGCCTTGGAGACTTTCTGGAGCTTTGAGGTAAATTGATGAGGAGGACTTTGAGACTGTTTTGGGAATTCATCTTTGGAACTCATGTTTAGGCTCCTTCTCAAGGCAGGTGATGCCAGGTTTCTGGACCCATTTCTCTTTCTCTATTATCTGCTTCATGGGAAACAGAAGTGGCTGGAAATTGATTACACATATAACCACAGGCCCTTCACCTTGGAAAAGATGAAGAAATGAAGTGGGAGAGGAGAGGAGGGGCTGACTCTGTGCTTCTCAAACTTTAAAAATTTTTTTTAAATATTTATTTATTTTGAGAGAAAGGGAGAGTCCAAGCAAGAGAGGGACAGAAAGGGAGGGAGAGAGAGAATCCTAAGCAGGCTCTGTACATCGGGCTCAAACTCACAAACCGTGAGATCATTACCTAAGCCTAAACCAAGAGTCAGATGCTCAAGCAACTGATCCACCCAGGTGCCCCACTTCTCAAACTTTAATGAGCACCCAAATCACCAGAGACTCTTGTTAAAATGCTAATTCTATTTCGGAAAGCTGGATTGGGGTTCGAACTTCAGCCTTGCTAACAAGCTTCTCTGTGATATTGATAAAAACACCTGAAGTCAGGTAACACTTCAAGTCACAATAGCTAGAGATACCAGCTTGTATATTTCCGGCACTTTTGGTTTATTATTTGCCCATCTCTAGTTGGCCGTCATAATATGTGATTTTTGACTGCTGGGCCATCCTCTCTTTTTCCTTGAAGTTCTGAAAATATGAAGGAAGTATCACAAAAAAGTATGTGCCTTGCAGGCATGCGTAGGAAAGAAATAGCACTTCCAAGAGACATTGTGTGGTGGCATTGTAATTGGAGAATTTCTCACAGCCCAGGGCTGAGTCCCGCAGCCTTCCAGCTTTGAGGATCTGAATGTGTCAGTCCACCAAGGGTAGGTCATGGCTCAAAAGAGACCCTCTTTGAGCAAGCTCGTGGCAACCATTACTAAAACTGGAATACCAAGCCATTCAACTACTATGGCATGTTAGGGTGATGTTCTCTGTGGAAAACAAACTCTAAAATGTATAAAAGTTCAAACAGTGGATATTTACTCTTCATTCATAAAGTAGTATTATGTATCAGCTGTTTGTGGTTGATGAACAGTTTTCCTCTGTGTCATGATTCTGGGTTGCAAGATTCCTCCATTTTGTAGTTCTCCTGTTTTCTAGAGTTTTGTGGTCAATGATATTCATGTACCTGAAGGGGAAGAGTGTGTAGAGGAGACTGAAGAACTTTCTGAACAGCTCTGGTCTGGAAGGGATACCCTGTCTTCTGCTGGCATTTCATTTGATGATTAGTCATATGATTACATAGAAATGCAGGCGAGGCTTGGAAGTGTAGTCCCAGTCAGGAAATCTTCTTGTGAGTAAAAATCTATCTAACATAAAGACAGTACAAATTTTAGTGGACCACTAGCTGTCTCTGCCACTTAAAACAGCAGTCCCCATTGCCTTCCATTTTCCTAGGGAGGCATGCTTGGTGGTCTTGGTAACCCATGTGGAATAAGATATTTGCCAGGTCGAAGGAGTATAGAACGGAGGTCTTTCTATCTTTAACCATTTTAACAACCAAGAAAACAACTTCTACAACCATATCTGGTAAAGATTCCCCACTTATCGAGTCTTGTCACCTGGACTTTTATGGTTCTTTCCCAGACCTTGAAATTCATGCTGCAACAACACTGAGACAACTCATCCTTTATTTGCCTCTATGATGTGGGGGCTAGGAATTTTCCATCTATGTCTATGCAGGAGCTCTCTGTGGGGAGTTACAGCTATGAGTCCTCTCAGACATTGCCTTACATGTCTCTTTTTCTGGCCGGTCCTCCTGATTTGCATTCTTTATAATGAAATGGTAATGGTCAGTAAGCCTAATGCTTTCCTGAGTTCTGAAGTCATTCTAGTGACTTACTGAAACTGAGGGTGTCATAGGAAACTGTGTTTTGAACCAAGTGGTATAAATTCAAGGCCGCGACATAAAAATTCTGCCTGAATTTGTAGCCTGACCCACAGAGTTCAGACTCAAGACTTCGGCAATAGCTAACAGATTCACAGCTCAATCTGGTAGTTTCTTATTGTGGGAATGATAGGGGAATGGAGGAAGAGAGAGGTGGAGACCTCTGCACAATTTCCTCTTTCTAGAAGCCTTGACAAAATGGCATAGATGTTTTTCTTTATCAGTTATCTAAAAACTCTACCATATTTCTTTTAGTGACTTTGTTAATATTCCATAGTATAAATATACCATATTGTATTTAGAATACTTATAACTTTCCTCCATTACAAGCAGTGCTGCACAGATTTTTTTTTTTTGTACATAATTTTCGAGCCCTTCCTGTGATTATTTCTTTAGAAAATTCTTAAAAGTGGAATTTTTTTAATTTTTTTTTAACATTTATTTATTTTCGAGAGACACAGAGACAGAGCGTGAGCAGGGGAAGGGCAGAGAGAGAGAGGGAGACACAGAATCCGAAGCAGGGTCCAGGCTCCGAGCGGTCAGCACAGAGCCCAACGCGGGGCCTGAACAGACAGTGAGATCATGACCTGAGCTGAAGTCGGCCACTTAACCGACTGAGCCACCCAGGCGCCCCTAAAAGTGGAATTTTGAGGAGTGCCTGGGTGGCTCAGTTGGTTAAGCATCTGACTCTTGATTTTGGCTCAGATCATGATCTCACGGTTTGTGAGTTCAAGCCTCATGTTGGACTCTGTGCCAATGGTGTGGAGCCTGCTTGGGATTCTCTCTCTCTCTCAAAAATAAATAAATAAACATTTTAAAAGTGGAATTTTGGAATATACTCATTTAAATTTTTGCTCTGTATTTCCAAATCGCCCTCTTAAAAGTTTGCACTGATTTATACTCACACCAAAAGTGTACAAAAAAGCCTATTTTACCATCCCTTTCCCAGCATTAAAGTTTAGCAATATTTTTAAGTTTTACAAGTTTATAGGTAAAAAATTTACCTCATTATGTTATTTGCATTTTTTTTATTCTGGAGGAGATTCAGCATATTTTCGTGCTTTTAGAATAAAGTTCACTCCTTCTGGGAACCCTCTGCTCACATGCTTGTTCATATTCCTCATAAATTGTTTGTTTTTTTGCTTATTGATTTGTAAGACTGGTAGGATATTAAGGCTATTAGCAATGTGTCACATTGTTACTATATTTTTCCAGTTTATTTTTATCTTTTCTTTTTGTTGCGGATTTTTTGATACAATGAAAATATTACCAATATTCTATATTTTACATATGCAAATTTATTACTCCTTTTCTTTTATGGCTTCTGGGTTTTGTGTCTTTATTAGAAATGCTTTTTACATCCAAAAAGTATAAAATTATTTGCCCCTGACTTCTAGCATATTTGTTTTCATTCGAAAAATTATTTATATCTTTGCTCTGTGTTAGATTTATTTTAGAAGAAGTTGGTTAGTTCTTTCCTCTTTATCTACAAATGGCTAGTCTATTGTTCTAATCTCTATTAAATAATCCACCTTTTCTCCATGAATTAAAAACAAGTGAATTTTTTTTTTAAGTATGTGGATCTGGACACATAGACTCTCTATTCTATTCCATTGATTGTCAAAAAACAAAAAAACAAAAACAAAAAAGAAAGAAAGAAAAAGAAGAAGGAAAAAGGAAAATCTAACCAGGGATGTCTGTAATTGCTAGGCAAGTAATCCCTTTGCAACTTTTTGTGCTGATAATTATTGTCATTTTGTGACTTGTAACTGTATAATGAACATAATTTATATTGCCTTTGAAAATGAATAAAATGTCAAAATCACTCCTATAGTTAGTCTCTTCTCAAGTCATTTCTTCTCCAGAATTGTTGAGGCTCTTCTTAAACATCTATTTTTCCACATGATATATATATATATATATATTTATGATATTTGGAACAATAGCACACGGATATATGTAGATGATGTAGAAGACTACACATCTCTTATGAAATGTCTAGTTCTGAGTAGTGGGGTTGGGAATGAGGTCTTTTACTTGCAACATTATAGATGTCTGTGTTTCTTGAATATTGAGGAAGAACCAAGTATTAGTTTAGGAACAAGTATTCAGTGAAGACTTAAAGAAATAATTCAACATATATAAATATTATAATCAAAGACCTTAATGAAGTGTTTGTGTCTTTTCGTGTTTTGTTTTTATTTTTGCTTGGTCTCTTTGGGTTTTGCAATATGCAACAATTTCATCTGCCAATAATAAATATTTAGTTTCACTAAATATTAAAATCCTGTTTAATATTTATGCTTCTTACTTTTTCTCCCTGTCTAATTGCATTTAATAGCATTTCTAGAACAATGTTAAGTGTGGTGACAGTGGAATTTCTTCTGTTTTATCTCGAAGTTTAATGGAGTACTTAATATTTCACCATTGAGCAGGACCCTGGCTTATATTCTAGTCTTATGTTACTAAAGTTTTTTTTTAATTAAAAAAAGAAATCATAAGCATTACTTAAATCTACATTGTCAATGTCACATTTAAATTCATGAAAACTTATTGATATGTAGAAAAGGGACTTCACAACATATTTACCGGACTTGGGATATAGCATTTATTGGATTTTTATCTAATTAAACTATTCCTTAGGCTATAAAAGTAATATTTCACTCTTATCAACGGATAACTGTCTTTAGCTTAATATTAAAATGTTTTCTGATTATTTATCTTTTTTGTTTAATAGCTAGTCCAATTTACACTTCGTAGCAACTAATTTGTCATAGAAAAAGAAAAGTCCTCAGCCTCTGTGAGCTCTCTTCTTGTTGAGAAACCTTTACCCAGAGTAGAAAGGAAGTAACCCTAATAATTTACGGTTGAGGGGTTCACTAGATCAACTCCAAAAGATCAGTTCTGTTTCTGTAGAATGCAGCATTGAAATTTTATTTTTCAAACCTCAGGGACTTCACGGGTCATTTGCGTCACATTTGGTTTTCACCGGTAGCTTCTGGAGTGTTAACGTATTGGTGGTTGGTTGCCACCAACCAAGTTTTACGCATCATACTTTCTTTGCCCGAAAAGTTGTCTCCTTGTGAGCTATACACAAACCCCACACGAATGCCACCAGCCATTGAAATGTGGAAGTTAGATTAGACTTCAATGTGCATCTAAAATAAACTAAATAAATGAATAAACAAGATTAAATGCAGATATTCAAGAGAGAAATGAAGCTTTGGAAAATTCCCTCACCCTATTATTTCCCCATTTCTGTGGTTACAGTGGTTAAGAGTGCAGCTGGGGAGGTAACTGTGGATGGGGAAGGCAACTGACTCCTTACACGTGGCAGCCCAGATGTGCTGCTCACTCAGGGATGCAGTGTCTGCCTCTGAGCATCCCAGCCTGGCATCATTCTATCCTGAATGATGGTGAGGAAGCGCACTGACTAATACAGCGTCATTCACTAACAGGCTGATTCATTCATTCCACGTTAACGATTTAGTGCTTTCTAGACCTTAGGCACTGTGTTTAACAACAGACTTAAACCCCAATAACTCGCAGTTCTCCCTGTCAGAGTGCTTAGAAGCCCAGGAGGGAGTCAGATGAGGTAATTCCAAATCAATGTGGTGACAGTAGGGGTAAGCACAAGGTACTCTAAACCCTCCATAAACCCTGATACACACATGAAATTTATTATGCCCCACCCCTGATTAAAATCCTCCCAAGTAACCCCACCCCCTGAAGACTAAATCAAAACTTCTGAGCCTGGCATGTCAAATGCTTAACCATTTTGGTCCACGCCAATTCTGCCCCTGCTCTGCAGACTTTCCCCCTGTGGATGGCTTCCAGTGGACCCCCTGCCGAATGACCCGGCCACACTCTTCATTCTCTCTGAGATATATTGACACCCAGGACCATAGAGACTTGGCTGCCAGCAGGCTATCCTCTAGTGCTCTCTCTACTCACCAAGTGAGACAAAAACTCACCCAAGTCAGTCCTGGGTGTCCCAAACTCGTTTCGGCCCGTTGGACCTGTTATCATCATCATATTATGAAGCTGGTAAAGTATGAGTATGCAAAGAAAGCCTGATGCTGATCTGTAAGAACTACCTTCAATGGTTTGAAAATACTTGACAAAGGCATGTTGAAAGAATACTGCTAGGGGCACCTGGGTGGCTCAGTTGGTTAAGCATCTGATTCTTGCTTTCCGCTCAGGTCATGATCTTAAGGTTCGTGTGTTGGAGCGCTGCATTGCACTCTGCGCTGACAGTGTGGAGCCTGCTTAGTATTCTTTCTGTGTCTCAAAAAATAAATAAACTAAGAAAATTTTTAAAAATTAAAAAATTAAAAAAAAGAATATCGCTACGCATACGCTTTATAACATGATGGTGCAAGATTAGGCTGGGGGATACCTTTAAAACGTTAGGCATCTACACTTACTTTTTTTTTTTTTTTTTTGGTGTTTGAAAGCCTTATCCATTTTAAAGAAAGCAAAACTAGACAGAGTAGTTGGTGTGTTGCAGTGTGCGTTACCAAAGAAAGAAGGTGAAACTATGGTCAGCAACCCACAACCCAAAGAAGAAGCTTTGACCTTGTTACAAATGGGTGGTGAATGGACATACAGTCAAATATTTTTAATTAAAATAAAATGTTCTGGGCAGATATGTATTATTCTTTATACAATCACCTTGTGTCTGACTTTTAGGATTAACCACCAATGCCCTATTGTTCCCGACTGAGGCAGACAAGGAGACATCACCTATTGTAGCTGTAACTCCCCAAATGCCCCCCGATCTGTCACAGCTCCAAGGCTTTGAGCTTGTTTCCTCTGCCAGGAAATATCCTCTGGGCTCCTTTATCTGGCACATTCTACTTACTTTGTCTTGCCACATCAAGTGCAATTTCCTTCACATTACCTCTCCTGGTTTTTGTTTTTGTTTTTGTTTTTCCTCAGCCAGCGGCCGAACGTCCTTCCTATATTCGGGGACTGCCCCAGTCTATGAGGCACAGCCTTTTACCGTAGAAGATGCAAATGCCCCCATTCTGATCTCTGCTTCCCTTTGGAGGGCCCAGGCACATGAGCTCGGCATAGTTACGACCAGCCATAGGCTCCCAGCTCTACCTTTAAACTGGTGGCCAGTATGTGAAGCTGCTGGATGCAGCTGCCTGCTCTGCTCTGGGGTTGGTGGTGACTGTGGCGGAGGCTCTTTTCAGTTTCTGGATGTGCCAGTGGTAGGGATAAGGAGAGGCTCTGTGAACTCCGTGTTTGGTTCTTTGACTCTCTCAGATATTCTGGGAGCACTCTAGTAGCCTTTATTAAATCTGTTTCTGCATAAATTAGTCTAAATTTGTTTCGATTGCTTACTCTGAGAATCCTGATGATACTTTGCCTGAAAGCAGTGATATGACATTGGAACTGTCCCTATGTGTCTCTGTCCCCCTGTGATTGTGAGCTGGAAACAGTATATTTCATCCCTGTAACTCCAGGGCCAAGCACAGGACAAAGTAAGGCAAGACAGATCCTCAACAAATTGCTGTTAATTCATTAACTTGTGAATTAATTACTTAATTGATGAGTGCTGTTCCTCTGAAAATCCAAATATAAAATGACAGCAAGTGACACCAGAATGTTTTCAGTAGCTGAGGAGGACTGTGGCCCATTCTATCCCTATTCTTCACAGAAGACAAGTGCAGGCACAGAGGGTTCCATAGCGTTTAATTAAATATGAGATGGTAACACGTGTTGGATAACTGTATATTTAGCAGCTCTACAAAATGTTTGTAATGCATATGGGAGGTGCATGGTCAAATCAGAGACCTTCACTGTAGTGAATGATGGGCAGTTTTTAGAAAAAACCCAGAGAAAAACCACTGAGCTCATACAAATGCCATCTGATCTGCACCATTCCAGATGTCTTGACCACATATTCTCACCCTCTTCCTGGCGGGTTCCATCTTGTAGCCTCTCCAGAAGTGCGACGAAAACACAAGTATGCGCATCCGAAATAGCCTCTACTTGTCTTTTCTGAAGGAAATTTCCATGGAAACCAGAATGACAGGAGAGGCAAAGGCTAGTGGAAAATCAGTCGAATAAATCAGGGGCTCCCTGGATCCAGCCACTATTGTTTAATTGCCCAAATCAGCTGCCTGTTTACCGGTTCTCATTTCGTGCTCTACAGAACTAGCAGTTTACAGCTCTGACCTATGCATTGTGTCTGACCATTTTCTCTTTCCTAATGAAATGCAAAAGGAGGTTGGTAGGAACGTACTCGCGATCTGACATTATACCTTGTCCTTGAGTATAAAATCAAGCTGTTAGCAGCAGTTATGATTATAAGAGTATGATACATGGATTTTAAATCCCTCCAGTAACAGATAGACATTAGCACACTCAATTCAAATAATAACCTGTGCCCAACAAGACTGAAACACGGGATTTTAGAGCCGGGGTGGCTTTGATCTTTGTCTAGACTTATCTCCTCATTTCTTCAAGAGACTGTCTATTATAACAGGGAAACAAACTTCTGGCTGCCAGTCCTGAATTAACATGTAAGGTTTCTGTATCCCAATTTCTCCAGAAGTTAAAGGTAACAACAACACACCTCGTAGGAGCTCTGTGAATAAGGTATAGGATACCCAGGTTGGCATGGGATTTCCTGCGATGACCTCCTCTTTGAAACCTGGTTCCCATTTCTACAAAACGTAAAGAACACGGGCCCACCTGGTGGAAAATGTTTTCTGCTACTGACCCACCAGGTAGGTTCTGCTTTTCCCGCATGCAGAGGTATATCACTTTTTTGGCATTTTCCCTGACTGTCTTCAATTGGGCACTCTGAACAAGCCTCTATTATAGCATTATTATGTTATTATGATCATTTGTTAACAAAGTTGCCACTTTTATCGGATTTTCCACTTTATGAGGGCAGGGTCCCCAGATTTATTCTCCTTAGATCCCCTGTGCCTAACCCTGTGGCTGGCACATAGTAGGCTTTCCATAAATACTTGCCAAGGAAATGAAAGGGATAGTGCTTATGGAAATGCTTTGAAAATCACAAAAGCACTAACAAATCTAAGGGAATACGAGATTAGATTCGTCACTACCGATTCAGAGAAAAGGATTTGGAAAGTACCATGCCCAACAGAGGAATGAATGCTCTTATTATCATTAGGCCTCAAAGCCAACAGAAATGATGTTAGTCCAAAATTTAAAACCCCCTTCACGGATATCATAAAACAAAACAAACAAGAAAATTGAAAACTTAAAAACACTTAGCCCCCCAACAAACTAAAAACAGAAAAAAAAAGATGGAAAATGTAAACAAAAACAACAGTGACACCCCCTTGAACAAAACAAAACCCTGAACCTATGTCATTCATTACTTCCTGTGCGGCTGCTGCCCTGTGTGGTTCTGCATCTATCCAGGGTCTGGGGGCTTGTGGGATGGGTGTCGGCTGCAATTCCCTGAGCTGAGGTTTCTTGCCTTGACTTGGTTTTAACTCATCTCTAGAAATTCATCTAGATCAAGAAATGCAAGAAGACTTATGTCAAATCTTCTTTACCTTCAAAAACATGGCCCTAGTAGGCTCATTCACTGCATGTGCTTATAACTCTTCTCCCTGAAGCTTGTGGCAACATCCACAGGACAATTTGTGGGTGCATTTGGGTTGGGGCAGTCTCTACCGCAGAGAAGGGTTATTCCTGGCTCATTGCTCAAATGCATCTTTGTCAGGAGTTGGCAACAGGTGCTATTTTATTTGGGCGCAGCCAGGTGGTGTTAGCAAGACAATCATCCTCTTGAAAACTAACAACAGAAATTCTGGGTTTCTACTTTTTCAGAAAAACAAAATCAAATGGGATTTGTGACCTTTTCTTTTTTTTTTTTTTTTCAGCTTTTGTAGACATGGCTGGCCATGGTAGTTCACACATCATGTGACCCTTTCTTTCTCAGAGCATTTTTAGTTTGGTGGCCATGTCCCCATCTGTCTGGGACACTTCTGGTATACGCTCGTCCTGGAATGAGTATTTATAATTTCTCCTTTCACTTTTGGAAATGACCCAGTTAGGACAATAAATGATATAGTCACCCCCATTTGTTATTAGTGGGGTTTGGCGCTCAAGAATAGGATAGCCCCTAGTCAAGGGGAAGGCGGATACCTTGGGGGAACCATAATTAGACACCCAGCCATCAAAGCCCATGCTGAGTGAGGGCAAAATGGACAAGTTACTTCACTCTTCCAAGCCTCTCTGTTCTATCATCTATTAAAAAAGAATAATAATAATAATAATTGTAACAGTGCCTGGGATTACTGTGAGGATGTGGGAAGACAAGCTATGTAAAACCCACTGTATATATAGTAAGTCCTAATTATGGTAACTATCATCCCTGTTCTCCTTTCCCTCTTTCTTCCCTTGCCCTCTTCCTGCATTCCTACCCCCTCCCTCCTCTCCTCCACCCTTTCTCTTTTCTTTCATTCTTTCCTGCTGTTTTTTTTTTTTTTCTGAAATAATGGAATAGTTTGGGTTGCCTAAAGCAGAGTCCCCCTGCCTCAAGCCAAATGCCCCTGGTGTGGGGAGGAGTGATCCAACCCATGCTTCTGAATCCCGTAAATGACACGGAGGGCTTGCATTAATTCTGTATTCTTTGTGCCACGAGGGAGAGTAAGTAGAGCTTAGTCATCTTTGCAGGCCATCATGGTTCCAGTCCTGGGTTTCTGGCAGTTCATTGGTTTTGGTAGAAACTGGACATGGTGACATAGGCTTCTTCCTGACTCGATCCCAAGGAAGTGAGAATGGGCTGTCCCTGAGCAGCTGGGTTCAATGTCAGGATTCCTGATTGGAAAGGAAATGGAGTGGGCCCAGGGCCATTTGTAGTTCCGGGGACAAGCAGAAGGCCCTGGTACACATGAGGCCCGTTCTTGCCACCATCCCTGAAGTCTGAGGACCTGGAAGATGGGAGTACAAGGGCCTCGCACATACTGACATTCCCAACCAGGCATCCGTGGGGTGAGTCTCCTCTGAATGCTTTTGGCGTGATGACTGCATGCTCAGGTGGCCAGGTGGGGCCCTGCACACCCCCTCCAAGCCTCTGCTTTTCAGATTCCTCTGGTTGTGGAAGAGGAGTGTCTTGCAGAAAGCCTTCGGCTTCATCTCTAGCTTGAATGCCATCCACCTTATGAATCTGGCAGTCCAGGAAACTTTCAGGATTGAAACTCACATTCAAATTCTATACCAAAAAAGAGAGAAGGCATTGAGAGTGCTTCAAAGAGACACACCAGCAAAAGTTCAGTTCAGGGAAATGTGTAATGAACTTTCTGACAGGGGTTTACCAGAGAATGTCAGAGAATTACCCACATTTTCAAGTTAACTCTGCATCTGGATGCACTCTGACATACCACAGTCTGAAGGGACTGGCCATGGCGTCCAGCCCCGGGAAAGCCCAGGAGACTTCTGAGACTTCTATCTCATTTTAGTTTCCTATCTCCAGGGAGCTACAGCTAGGATCTTACAGCTATGGGATGCACAAAAGACCAAAACTTGTGGTTCAACTGTTCCCTACCCTGCAATATCATTCTTGGCTACTGAGATGCCTCCAACATTGTGATAGAAGCGCCAGAAGCACTTACCTTTTCGGATTTCTTGCACAGTCGTTCCAGAGTCTTCTTATGATCAGGGATACTGGGCCACACAAAAGGTTTAATTCTGAAATAACAGGACATTGAGAAAGATGAAATGAACAGTGAGGGAGCATGCATGCACAACAGGTCTTTCCACTCATTTTGAGCTAGAAACCAGAAGAGCAGATTTCTAGTGTTGGCTCTGCCACAACTAGGTGGGTGAACTTGGACAAGTGACTTGCTTTCCCTGGGCCTCAGTGTCCTATTAACTCACAGAGGGGTTGGACCAGGGCTCATTGTCAGTGATGTCTGTGCACCCCTTTGGGAGGGAACCCTGGAGAAGAGGAACAGTGAGGTTTGGCAAGGGTGTAGTTATGAAACCAACATTTGCCCTACTCGTCTACTCCTAATATAGGTGTTGTCCTCTTACTCCTTCCCTTAACTGACAACAACTCCTCCACTCTGATTTTGGTGGAAGTGAGGAAAATTTTCTAAGTCACCCAGGGAAATTGGAGTATCATTGGGCACCTCGGTGGCTCAGTCAGTTGAGCGTCCTACTTCAGTCAGGTCATGATCTCATGGTTTGTGAGTTGGAATGCTGTGTCAGGATCTGTGCTCTCAGCACAGAACCTGCTTCACATCCTCTATCCCCCTCTCTCTTAACTCCTCCCCCACTTGCACATGCCACTCTCTCTCTCTCAAAAATAAATAAATATTAAAAAAGAGAGAGACAAATTGGAGTATCATGAGAATATGTGGCACTTGTGCTGAGGGCATCTTCCTAGAACATTAATAACTTGATAGTATGTGTCAAAAACATCATTTGTATAATGAAACAGACTGGCTCTGTCATGAGGTAGAATGCAAAAGTCCCACGAATTTGTGTGTTGAAATTCAAGACTTTGAATACATTCTGCATTTTCCATGGGTACCCCAGTTGCCCAGAAATTTTGGAGGCGTGGCTCCCACTCTCTTAGGAGAAAAAGTTTGGAGGCAGGGTTTGCCCTATGTCTAATTTACGTATTTTCACCTCTTATGAAATTAACTGTGGAAACTCACCAGTGCCTTAGAGTGGGGAGGGATGTTGGGCACTATAATTCCTGAAATGCCTTATTCTCTTTGTAATTTCTCATCAATAAATAGGGTTAGAGCTCCAACTTTCTGGGACCCCATGCAACCATCCTATTGATTAGTTAAAGTTCACCTTTTTTTCCATAATGCACAGGCTAAGATGACCATCAGAGCCACAGAGAAGAAACTCAGAACGCTAATAGTTAGTAAAACAGGGTCCATCCTCCCTGGAATGCAAGGATAGATCTTGGTTAGCAATCATTAAGCATGGAGTTGGGAAGGCTTTGAATTTATTTAGTAACTTGAGACCATTTATTATTTCTTCAAAGTTGCCCTTCAGTGAACAGGATGATGTAAGAGCTTTATGCACAAGGAATTTTGGCTTCAGTAAGTGGCACTGATATGAGTGACCAGGTCTAGAACATCTGTCACTTGAAATATAAAAGTGACCTACTATTAAAGATAGCAGTACCTTCTTCCCAACCCCTACACCAAAAGACGCGAGCCCAGCAGAGGAGGAGGCAGGATGCTCTACCTCATAGGTTCAGCAATTTCCAGACTGAAAGTGGGATGTTGGTATAGCAGAACAGTTCCCCTCATATCTCAAAGAGAAGGTATATGTGGAGTGTTTTGGTTCCTCAGGGGCTTGCCTGAGCCATGTTCTTTGGCTTTTCTGGCCATTCTCACTTCCTAGACCATGTGGATACCTTTGTTATTCTGGAAAAGGAGGCATGGATGGGCAGCACTCATCCGCCCACCTTCCATCACCAAAGGTGTTCCCTAGAGGAGCTTTTGAGACACCAGTCATTGAGATTCCATTCTAAATTGGTAAAGTGGAGGTAGTGCGTGGGGACTTTATGCAGAATTATTAGCAGCTCCCAAGAGCACTTGGGTCAGTAAAGTCCCATCAGCCTATATCATTTGGTCAAGGACTACGGGCTCTATTCCCACCACTTCCTTGTTCTTCACAAAAGGGGCAAAGATGGCAGGTCATTCTCCAAAGACAGTGTAAGCATGCCCTCAAGGGAGTCCTAAGGTGGGTTCCTTTCACCTCTCTGGTTCTCACTCTTGTTCACACACTTTGACATGCAAAGCACAATGCAGGAGACAAAGACTGCTGTCATTTCCCACCTGTGATCTCTGGAGTTCTGAAGTGGAAGCTTGGACTCCATTCACTCCAGATGCCTTTGAAATAGTCGGGATTAGGGATGGACCGGACTTTAATCTCATACATTGCATCAGGTTGTAGCTTTCTCTGTAGGAGTGTCAGCTTTGTACTGGATAAGTTCACATGCTAAAGAGCAAAACATGCCATTATATTTTTAGGACCAAAAAAGAAGTGCTGCCCAGATCCCCCGAATCATTTCAAGTTGAGTGCCTTTAGTTATGTGGGTACTCTTGTTAGGAAAGGGATATATGACATGGGGAGGAGCATGTGTGAGCTGATAAATAATGCTACCAGTGGTCAAGGACGGCAACAGTACTGTGAGTCTTTGTTCAGCTGAGCTGGGCTTTCCAATACTAGGAGAATATAAATCACTCCCAGACTCCCACCTTCCTTTCCACACTTAATTTCTCTCTCTCTTTTCTTCCCTCCTTTTTCTCCTCTTTCACATCCCAAAGGAAAATACAAGGGACTGGTAAGGTAAGTGAGCAGGAATAATTTCTCTCTAGAAAGATACCATTCTACATTGCATATAGCAATATAGAGAACAACAGTCTCTTCAACAATGTGCACTATCCTTAAGAAAAAATATCTATCAATTTGGTGGATAAAAAGTTAATATTGCATTGTTATTTATACTTATACTTATTTGATTATTAGTTCTCATATATTTATTGCATTTACATATTTCTTATTTTATGAGACATTTCTAAGTTTCTCGCTAACTTTTTCTGTTGTTACATTTGTCCTTTTCTTAATGATTTATAAGACCTCTTTATATATGAAGGATATTAACCATTTGTCATTGTATGTATGACAATTTAATCCTAACACCTAATTTGCCTTACAATTTTGATTATTATGTGTGCTGACATTTATAAGCCTTTATTTTTATGTATTCATATGTATCCATCTTTTCCTTTCTTTTTTTTTTAACGTTTATTTCTTTTTGAGAGACAGAGAGACAGAGCATGAGCAGGGGAAGGGCAGAGAGAGAGGCAGACACAGAATCTGAAGCAGGCTCCAGGCTCTGAGCCATCAGCACAGAGTCCGATGTGGGCTCGAACCTACAGACTGTGAGATCATGACCTGAGCCGTAGTCGGCTGCCTAACCGACTGAGCCACCCAGACGCCCCCATCTTTTCCTTTCTTTACTGCTTTTATGCTTAGAATATTTTTCTTCATTTCAAGATTAATAAGAATTTACCTATATTTTTCTACTTTGTTTAGAGTTTCATTTTACATAATTTCTTTAAATCATCTTTTTATTTTATTTTATACGGACCAAGTTAGGCATTTAACTTAATTTTTTCCCCAAACAGCTAACCGATTGTCCTGGTATCATTTATTCAAAATTCTTCTTTTCTTGGGGCTCCTGGATGGCTCAGTTGGAGGAGTGCGCAACTCTTGACCTTGGGATCATGAGTTTGAGCCCCACATTGGGCACAGAGATTACTTAAAATAGATTTTTTTTAATGCTTCCTTTCTCCAATATAGTTGCTCCTCCATTGGTGCAATTTTCAGATGAAGACTCAAGAGAATAGGGTCAAGGTAGCCTGGTTTGTGTGGCTGTTTGTGTGGTAGAATCAGGGAACAACTGGCTTAGGGCAGACATTACACTTATGTAAGTACTATACAGCAGCATATTACAAACAAAGAAGGCTGATCCTGGCCCAAGAAAAGAGAACAGTATGGTAAGTAGGCATTCTTTTCACCTTGAGAAACATACGCCATCATCTGGTTTTTGCCCATGTGTTACAAACAGGACAGAAGTTAAGCCAGTGAGCCCAGAGGAACCTGAAAACCTGGGATATTTTACTTTTCTCCTACCTTCTCCTCAAGACAGATTGCAGGGATGGCCAGACCATTCTAACGACAACCAGAGCTATAATGGGATGACCCAGAGAAGACCCAGGTTTTGTGAAACCTGAATCTCTTATACTTTGGGGAACTTCTTTCAGCAAAAGGTATATTTTGAACCAAAATTTCTAGGGGCCCTCCCCAGGTAAATGTACCTCTGGGACAATAAAATTTATAACATTAAGAAGTTTTTATTTTGTAATTTTAGGTACATATGCTACGATTTTGTGTGTTTTATGGAAATTTACTTATTCAGTATGTCTATACATTCATCTTTTATTTTATTTTATAAAGGATAAATGTAGTTGGTCTACATACCATCCAGTCATTTTCATGTTTTTCCTGGCGATAGGCTACCTCATGCAATAATTCTTTCACGTACTTCTTTTGTAAGTGAGTTGTGTTAAATGTCACCAGAAAGTCATTTGCTCCCTCACGATAGACGACTCTTATGTCAAAAGGAGCCTCAGGTTTAACTGTAAAGTAAAAACAAAGGAGGTCAATCTATAGTCAAGAAGATAATTATACTTCTTAAAGTTCATCTATTCTGAAAATCACATTCTTTATCTGGGTCAGTAATTGGGCAACAGATCAGAAAACATTTCTTCTTCTTCCTGGTTCAAAGCCTGACTAGACTCTTCAGCCTCCCCTGCAGTAGGATGTAGCCTTGTGAACAACGTGAGTAGAAACAATGGGTGTCACCTCCCACCCTGGCCCAGAAAGCGTACATGTGTGATCTTATACTTGTCCCCTTTCCACCATTTGGAGTCATATATTGAAGACAGTGGAACCACAGGATGAAGAAGCCTGAATATTGCTTGGAGGAGCACCACTCACACATTAGAAATAGCTATTTTGGCTCTTATGTGAGCAAGAAATAAACTTACAGTGTTTGGGGTAGCATATGTTTCAGGGCTTATTTGTTACAGCAGCTAGTGCTAATTCTACACTAAAACACATTCACTTTGTCTTCTGAATACTAGAGAACTTGCTATCAAGTAGCCCCAAAGCAGGAGCGTTTAAACTTTGAGTCTTCACTATTCCAATAAAAATCAGGTTGTGAGCTGGAAGTCTTGTACCTCATCTCGGCTATGTAGAAGTTGAGGGTCTGCATTCTATTATTAAGCTCATAATTTTTTGTGTGACTCCAGTCTGGTTTGTATTAGCTCTAAATTCCTCTCTAGCCACTTTTTTCTCTCTGCCTGCCTTGCAAACTTACTCTTAGGATCACATGCACCATATATGACATACTGTTGGAGGGAAATAGGTTTTATTTCGGGCAGAACCAACCCTGAGAAAGGTACTGAATTCTTTGAAAAGCATCATCCCCACTATTAACCAGGGGCTTTCCTGTCTTGGGTTCTTAGCTGCCCTATCACCAAAGCCTGGGACTTAGTTTTAGCCTTAGTTTTCTAAAGATGGAACAGCCATCTAAAGATGGTTCAGATGGCTGATCTCAGACAGAGAAGGGGAGCACGTAGACTAAAATCTAATCTAAACCTATTGTTAATGAGAGAGTATGCGTTCATCAAACTCTTACTCTCTAGACTGAGCTGGATTCTAGGCTCTATGAGCTGGGTCTTAAGGCAGACTTGTCAACCTGGTAAAGTGCACTCACATAATGGAATTTGGCTCACTTATGGTAGTCACTTGCGCATAGTCGTGACCACCTAAGTATCTACTGCTTTGCCCAGAGATCCTGAAAACTTCTTTGCCCTTGGATGCCTTGTAAAAGAAGAAGTTTATCCTTCTTTACTTTTATTTCTTTATTTTTTTGCTGCAAGAAATTACAAAGATTTTATTCATGTATCTAATACATAATAAACATTGAATACTGTCATAGGCATGATTAAGATTATGTAGACAATATGTCCAGTGAGATCAGATTAGATAACATCCAACATGGTGGTTAAATACCGCCCATTTATTGTCACACATTTGTGACATTAGACTGTCACATTAGATGGCCTTGACACCCACTAAAGGTTTGCCAAGAGCCAGATGTTTGGGAGAACTCCCTTCTTTACTTTTAGATTCACTATAGAAAGGGAAGATGCCCTGGGGGAACAGGAGGAAAGGGTGGTGAGGGTTGAGAAACAGACCAATAGAGAACCCCTGCCAAGCCAGTTCCTACCCTTCATTCAAGGGAATATTTAAGCTCTGATGATGAATTCCTTGCCTCATCCCCATCTCCCAAGGACTCCCAACGATGGAAGAATTAAGGAAAGAACACAATGGTATTGATTATATACGTAGTAAGCACTTATGCAGGCCTCCACCAATAATCTCTTATCATCGCTGTAATGATGAAGAAACCGAGTCTCAGAGGGGTTAATTAACTTAGGTTCAGGCTCCTATAAAATAGTTTGATAGGATTTAAATACAATTCTGTCTGATTCTGAGGCTCACTCTTCCTCCTTTAGCTTTTGTTTCTGTACTCCATTATCTCACTCTGGCTCGTACAGGTGTCCTCCAAATAGGTCTGTCTCTGGCCCAAAGAGTGTCTTTGAGCACATTAGAAAAAGTTGCATTCCCCAAGCAGCATTTCCCCAAGCAGCATTTTCATAAGTTAATTTATTCTGTAAACAAACTGAACAATTATACAGACTCACTCTACCAAGACAAATGGGAAGGCAGGAAGTTGACCCTCTAATCTTATCAGAGGGCCCATAACCTAAAGAAGGGGAAGTGAGGGGCAGGTGGTTGCAGGGTAGCTCTGGTCTAGGGCTCAATCAGGGGCTTCCAGTTTAGATTCAATTAAATGACAGTTCTGCTAATGAAATGTCACCTTAGGAACCAGAAGAAGGTGCTACTGAGTGACATGCCTCCACTACTTCTCATCCAATTGCTCAGGGGTGATTTCCAAAGCCCAAAGGGGCTCACCACACCAAGTTCACAAGAATCAGGCTACCAGCTGTAAGCACAATTACCTTTCTCCCTTGGCTTCTCAGCTGTGGCTTGGTAGGTTTGCTTCTGCTGAGATGTAGAAAATGGGCTTCTGAGAGCACTGGATGTGTGAGAGCTGGGGATTCAGATCAGTAGGGTACTACCTGGACTCTTGAGTAGTCACATGCTCATTCTCTAAAATGCCATGACCCTGTCAGAGGACTGAGAATCTCTGCCTTCCCTACCTGGTCTCAGAGTAGTGAACATATATTTGCAACCCCAATGTAAACATTTGGACACGGTGCTCTTGTGCAGTGCACAAACTGACCATCCATCCATAACAGCCTAGTCTCCAAATGACCAAAACCTAGCTTGCTTGTGTCCTATATTCAGAATTACCTTGCAGTTACATTGGTTATGGCTTATGTTACTGTGTGTTCAATATGCACAACCATTTGCCTAATGTCTCTTTTTCACTATCTCTGCATTTTTACAAGATAATTATTCACACATGGAACTTTTGTTTTCATCTTTATTTTACCAACTTAGTGAAGCAAAGCGGAGACAAGATTCAAAGTTTCTTACTTCTTTGTTATCTCTAATGAGTATTGTTCTTTTACCTTTAATTTTCTTTTTGGATGGTGAAGAAGGGGTTGAGAATAGGGAGAGAGAGTGAGCCATGGTATTTAAAACCAGTAAAAGAATGAATGCACCTGTTCAATCACTTTGACCAGTCTCCCTCCTATGTATATTGTTTCATTTGTAAATCTCCATAGGGAGAATAAATACAAGTAGTTATTATTCTATTGCACTAATGCATCATAATTGGCTTAGATAGTCTCCTACATCAGGGTCTCTCTAAGGTTTTGAAGAGAACTTTATTCACCCTAGGGTCATAATCTGTAAATAATGGAAAAGAAAACTTCTTGGGTCTACAATCTCAATCTTTCTATTTATTTTGATATGCTTGCCTAGCAACCAAATGGTGAATTGGTAATTAATATTGACTTATAGTCAGATTTACTGATTCATATTTTTTGTATGAAAATGATATAGAGCAAAAGGAAACATGTAGGTGAGTTTACTGATTCAGATTATAATTTTGCTTGAAATATAATTATTATATATTTTTTGACAAAATGTAGTATGACTATTCTAGGACAAATTAGATTGGCAATGCATCACTTCTCAGTAATGAGTCTCTTAGGATGATGTGACGGTAATTTCATACTTCAGCTTGTATAGGCTGTGGTGTCCAGTTGTTTGGTCAGAATTGGTCAAACACCACTCTAAAGGTACCTTTTTTTTTTTTTAAAGACTTGATTAACTTTTAACTCAGTAGACTTTGAGTAAAACAGTTTACTCTCCATAATATGGTTTCCCTCATCCAATGAGATGAAGGCTTTAAAAGCAAAGATTGAGAGCTCCCAGCTGACTCAGTTGGAAGAGCATCTGTTTCTTGGGGTCATGAATTCAAGCCCCACATTGGGCGTAGAGATTGCTTAAATAAGTACGTGTAAAGAAAAAAGCAAAGAGTGAGATTTCCTGAAAAGAGCAATTTTGTTTCAAGATTGCAATACAGAAGCCCCGCTTGAGGTTCCAGACTGTGTGGACTGCCCTGTGGGATTTGGACTCAAGACAGCAACATCCACTCTTACTTGAGTTCCTAGCCTTTTAGCTTGCCCTACAGATTTCAGACTTGCCAGCCCCTATAATTATGTGAGCAATTCCTTATTGTGAGCAATTCCTTATATCTCTTTCATATCTATATCCGTATCTGTATATCTATCTATATTCTGTATCCATATGTATCTATCTATCTAATCTTCCAATGATCCTGTTTCCTCTGGAGAACTATAACACAGAAGTCATATTAATTTTTCAAAACAACTTGATAATTTAACTAAACATACTCAGAATATGGTGGATATATAGGAAGAGGAATACAAGGAATTTAGGAGAAGGCAAGATGAAGAGGATAAGGACATACGTTGGTAGATGACAGAGGCTCAGCTCCAGTGACTTTGTGCAGAACTCTTCCTGCAACCTGTAGTGCCAATCACTATCCTTCATAGCTGAGTTTGAAGATCCTCATAACTCTTTTTTTTAATTAAAAAAATGTTTATTTTTGAGAGAGAGAGAGTATGAGCAGAGGAAGGGCAGAGAGAGAGGGAGACACAGAATTGGAAGCAGGTTCCAGGCTCCGAGCTGTCAGCACAGAGCCGGACGAGGTGCTCAAACTCAAAAACTATGAGATCATGACCTGAGCTGAAGTCAGACGCTTAGCCAACTGAGCCACCCAGGCGTCCCCCTCAGAATTTTCTCATATTAAGAATTAGTGTCGTGTGCTTAGAAACTTCCATTTCTTTAAAAATATTCCTTCGTTAAGGAATTTGGTATTCTCTATTTCAAAGAGGTTTCATGATTTGTCTACTTTTAACATACGGAAAGTCCAGACGTGATCAGTTTCTTCATACATCCCCAAATAGCAAACATACTCCCATATACAATTTCTTACCTATCTCGACTATGTTCATTTTCCTGCAAGTTATCTTCTTTTCTTTAAGCTTCACACATATTTCGCTGTTTCCAATCAGTAAGAATTTCTTTGTCTTGATGAAATACATCTCTTGCAGTTTATTAAAAGTCAAGCATTTCACATCCAAAAGGGCCCCACTATAGAAACAAAAAGGGAATCCATCTTAATCCAAGTAAGAGTTTCTATATACAACGGAATAGCATTGCATGTACATTTCAGTTGTGTGACTTCAACTCTGTCTGGATAGATGCTTGTGAAAGAGAGAGAGAGAGAGAGAGAGAGAGAGAGAGAGAGAAATAATTAAATAATGTGGCTTCTTGCTATCATCACACCTAGTTGATGATATACTCAGGCATTAGATGCAACTGAATCCGAAACTGTCAAAGCATGTTCATGAAAAACTTGGAAAATTCCTATTTTTAAATAATTCATCATTGGAAAACAAAAATGTTATTTAGGTGGGTAGATAATTGCTCTTTTTGTTCTGTAGAAATAAATTCAGGAAATAAAGCCTGTAAAGAAACATTGACCAAAACAAAGTTAAAGAAGTGATACAATAGTCTAGACTATTATATACATAAAACCATATATACTTAATGAGTAATTGAGGGATTTTCAAAGGTAATTTTGAGTGTGCTCCACTTTTACCTCACCAACAGACTTTAAAACCAACCCTTCTTCCCATGTTCCATAGTTAACACACAATAGCAATGCTCTTGGAGTTGAATTCTCACTTCTGTAATTTCCTCTTCCCAATTAAGATCAGTCTTCCAAGAAACTGAGGAGGAGAGATTGTTGCTTATTGTACAACTAACATCAAAAGCTTCACATTGCACTTTTTTCAATAAAAAGTATAAGTACTAGGTCCAGTAATAGCAGAACAACTTATATAATACTAACCTTCCAATATGTAACTATTATAAACCTAGGACAAGACATTTTTGAAAATCCTATTTAAAAACTTTAAAGAGTAATCGAAGTATGCAGAAATGAGGTGGAATTTTAAAAAATGTTTACTTATCCTACTGAGAGAGAGAGAGCGAGAGAGAGAGAGAGTGAGCAGGGGAGGGACAGAGGGACAGAGAGACAGAGAATCCCAGGAAGACTCCATGCTGTCAGTGTGGAGCCCAATGTGGGGCTTGAATCCACGAACTGCGAGATCATGACCTGAGCCAAAATCAAGAGTTGGAGGCTTAACCAACCGAGTCACCCATGTACTCTGAGAGGGAATTTTATTCTTTAAAAAAGGGTGGATGAGATCCTCATTTCTGCTTTTTCCTTTTTCTTTGTTTGGTAGCACTCCTCAGGTCACACTGTGACAGGTATCTAGAATCTAACAGAAAGCCACAGTTTTATTATCATGAGAAGTTACAGAACTCCCTGTGTGGCTGGATATTTTTAATGGAGAAAAGCCTAGAAATGAGGAAGGTATAGAGAGATCTGCATATAAACTCTGCTCATATCATTAGATGTTCCTTTAACTGTCAGGTGTAAGGGAGACTCTAAGGAAACCATGGGATAGCAATAACTAGATGGCTCTAGAAATACCTGAGCTGAGATTTTAGGTACTATCTCAAAAAAGAAAGAGATAATTTAAAGATTAATCCCGTCAAGTTAACAGACTAACAGAGCTAAAATCAATGCTTGGCAGAGTAAGTTAACAGAATCCAGGAAACTTGTTATCAATAATGTTTTTCCTATGTTCAAAAGCTACTACAAATGACTCGAAAAAAGAAACATGAGACCCATAGTCAAGACACAAAACAGTCAATGGAAACTGACCCTAAAGTTACCAGATGTTAGAATTAGCAGAAAAGGACTTTAGAGCAGCTTTTATAAATATGTTCAAGGACTAAAAGAAAAATATGGTCATAATGATTGAATAGATATATAATGTTTGTGGAGAACTGAAAACTATAAAAGAAAACAAAATGAAAACGCTATAGCTGACAAGTAAATTTAAAATCTTAAAAAATGTACTGAGTGTATTGCATGGTCTTAATAATAGATTGAAGATGGCAGAAGAAAGGGTTAGTGAACTTGAAGATAGATCAATGAAAGTACTTAGTCTGAAGAAACAAATTCTCAGTGACCTGTAGGATTATATCGAGACTATTAATAGAAGAACGCTACTTCAATTTTAAAAAGGAAATTTAGGAAGAGTCTACAAATAATATTGTGCATGATGGTGAACTTGTGAACATTTTTCCCTAAGGTAAGGACAAAACAGGAATATCCACTTTCACCATTTTTATTCAACAATGTACTGGAGGTTCTAGCCAGTGTATAAAGCAAGAGAAACAAACAAACAAAAACACATCCAGGTGAAAGGAAGAAAAAAGCCTTTCTTTATTAGCAGACAACATTATATAGATTCTCCAACACAATTACAGGAAGTAGTAAGGTGATTTTATAAAAATCAGAATATAAAAGACAATTATATTTCTACAGACTAGTATCAAATAATTAGAAAAATACATTTTAAAATCAACAAGTTCAGGGGTGCCTGGGTGACTCAGTTGGTTAAACGTCCAACTTCGGCTCAGGTCACGATCTTACGGTTGGTGAATTCAAGCCCCCACATAGGATTTTCTGTGCTGACAGCTCAGAGCCTGGAGCCTTTTTCAGATTCTGTGTCTCCCTCTCTTCTGCCCCTCCCCCACTCACACGCGTGCACTCTCTCTCTCTCTCAAAAATAAGTAAACTTAAAAAAAATCAACAGATTCATTTATGATACAATGAAAACATAAAATGCTTAGAGATAAAATTAATAAAGGATGTTAAAGGTCTTTGGAATAGAAGTTATAAAATATTCCTCAGAGCTATTAAAGAAGATCTGAATAAATGGAGAAGTAGATTCATGGCTTAGCAAATTTAGTAGTAAGAAGATGGGAATTTCCCCTAACTTGGTGTATGTGATATTAATCAAAATCTCAGCAGGATTAAAAAAAAATTTGACAAGCTGATTCTAAAATTTATGTGGAAATACAAAGAACTCAGAAAAACCAAAACAACATTGAAAAAGTAGAACAAATATGTAATTCAGAGCAGCTGATTTCAAATTTACTATAAAGCTGTGATAATTGGACAGTTTTAGCAATGGTGTAAGAATAAATAAGCGGATCGATGGAAAGTATAGAGAATTCAGAAACAGGCTCACACAGAGAAGGTTAACTGATTTTCAATACAAGTGCCCTATCAGTCCAATGGGAAATGGAAAGTCTTTTCAGCAAATTCTCCTGGAACAATTAAACAAATGTAGGGAAAATATGACCCTTAATCTCATGCAAAATTAGTTAGATATGGATTATAGACCTAAATGCAAAGGCTCAAACTACAAAATATCTAGAAGAAAACATAGGAAAACATCTTTCTGACTTTAGGAGTGGACAATGGTAGTAATGACACACAAAACAGTTAAACATAAAAGAGGAAAAAAAAAAAGGGTGTCTGAGTGACTCAGTGGGTTAAACATTGGACTCTTGGTTTTGGCCCAGGTCTGTGATCTCATGGTTCTTGGGTCTGACCACTGGGTGGGGCTCTTTACTAACAGCCTGCTTGAGATTCTCTCTCTCCCTCTCTCTCTGTCCCTCCCCTGCTTGTCCACAGGCATAACTCCTGCACACATGTGCATGTGCACTCTCTCTCTCTCTCTCTCAAAACAAATAAATAAACTTAAGAGGTGCCTCGGTGGCTCAGTTGGTTGGGCATCAGACTTCGGCTCAGGTCATGATCTCGCAGTTCATGAGTTTGAGCCTCAAGTCGGGGTTCTGTGCTAACAGCTTTGAAGCCTTGAATCTGCTTCAGATTCTGTGTCTCCCTTTCTCTCTCTGCCCTTCGCCAGTTAACGTTTTCTCTCTCTCTCAAAAATAAATAAATAAACTTAAAAAAATCTACTGCACCTTTACAAGAAAAAATTAACTGAAAGAAAAAAAAAAAGACCCTGGACTTTCATCAAAAGGAAAACTTTCTCCCTATTAAAATACACATTAAATAGGGTGACAGGCACAGAGGAGGGCACTTGTTGGGATGAGCACTGGGTGTTATATGGAAACCAATTTGACAATAAATTATTTAAAAATAAATAAATAAAAAATAAAATACACATTAAGAAAATGAAATGGCAAGGTACAAACTGGCAGAAAATAGTTTTAATGCAGATATCCAACAAAGGAATTGTATTCAGAACATGTAGAGAATTCATTCTCATCAACAATAAAAGGATAAATAATTGGGTGAAAAGGACAAAATACTCAAAATGATGGTCACCATGATTTGTTATTTGAATAAAAACATAAATAAAAACCACAAGATACTGTTTCAAAGCCAAATGTTGGAGATGACTTTAGTTCTCACACTCTGTTTGTTGGAGAGTAGAATGGTATAACCACTTTGGAAAACTGCTGGGCACTTTCTTACCGTGAAACACACACCAACCCTATGATACAGCAATTCCACGCTGAGGTTTTTACTGCAGAGAAATGAACAAACTAATCTGTACACAAATTTTAATAGCCACTTAAAATTTAGTCTCAAATTTGAAAACAAAACAAAACAGAAAACCCCCTCCAATGTCCATGAAAAGGAGAAAGGATTCCAAGTTTGTGATATATGCATCCAGTGGAATGAAAACTCAGCAGTTGAAAAGGTGAGATCTGAAACATGCAATCAGGGTGGATAAATCTCAAAAAGAGAAGAGTAATCAGTGTGTTCTTCCATTTAGAAGAACTACTGGAAACTGGCAAAACCAAAGGGCCATGGGTTGTTCACAGGGGATGGGTGGTTAGAAGGGGACAGGCAGGTAAAATAAATGTTCTATATGAAAGAAAGAATGAAAAGTATGTCCTCCTATTGTAAAAATAATTAAACGAAGCAGAATAAAAATAAAAGTACTCATTTCTCTTTCTTTTCCAACCCTCAATTTAATTTCCCTCTCCTGTGATAAACATGATTACCAGTTTGTTTTCCTACAAGCTCTTCCAGCCAAATAGCCCTGAAAAGAGGGATAACTGGCTCAAATTGGAAGTGAGGATTGTGGCCAAAAAAATGTTTGGTATGAGTTTGCTTGCATGAAAAGAATTCTTTTCATGAATTTCATTAATCAGACATTTTTTTAAAGATCATATTTTAAGAATATATTCTAAAAATGTCCTTTCCTGCCTACACTACAGAATGTGTTGGTTTCCTTTGGTAAATTGGACTTGTGTATAATTTTCTCAGCATGTGCTCAAGTGAGCCCTTTCTAGGATTGTTCCTGGATTCTTTTTTGTTTTTTAATTTTTTAATGTTATTTATTTTTTTGAGAGTGAGAGAGACAGCATGAATGCGGGCGGGGCAGAGAGCAAGGGAGACACAGAATCCGAAGCCGGCTCCAGGCTCTGAGCTGTCAGCACAGAGCCCGACGCGGGCTCGAACTCACAGACTGTGAGATCATGACCTGACCTGAAGTCAGACGCTTAACTGACTGAGCCGCCCAGGTGCCCGTTCCTGGATTCCAAGCAGAAAGAACATGTCTGTGTGGCGTGAGGTGAGGTAGGTGTGGGGTTAAAATCTGAGGAGGATGTCTCGGCTTTAGGTACACAATCTCCCAGTTCTGAGCTGCTGTGGTTTTTGAGTGACTGGTTACACTTCTGCATTCAAACAAAGACAGAGATAGGTGAAGAAATTTTAAGTTTATTAATTGGCTAAATATTAAGTTTATTAATTTAAGTTTATTAATTGGAATATCCCTTAAAACTCCCACTTCCCCCCCAGTTATAGTTTTTTTGTTAACTGTTAATCTTTTAGAGTATGCAGTTGTGTGCCTTTAAGTGTGTGTGTGTGTGTGTGTGTGTGTGTGTGTGGGTGTGGGTGTTGGAGTTTCTAGCAAGTGTGTCCCTCATTGGGCCAACTAGGTTTTCCCCCTTGGAGTAGAGTAAATATTAAAAGCAAATTTTTAAGCTGGGCCAGATGGATACCAGGGAACAAGCTTGGGAGCAATATCACATGGAAATTTCTGAAGATGCCCAACATTTCATAATTTGATAAATAAAGATAGAAGGGGAGAATTAGAGAAGGATCCCATTTCTGAATTTTAGGTAAACATATGATGTGGACAAATTAGAAAGACAATGCCTTTTAATTCAGTCATTGAGTTTAGAATATATTTGTAAGCAGAGCATATTACGGTATTCAATTATAAATCCTTACCAGGTAGCAAGTTTTTGGTATTGTTGGATATTTAAGAAGGACCTAAAATGGTATTCTTGGTTCATTCCCACTTTTTGGAAAGTGAGATAAGTGAGAAATATAAAAATAAAATATCACCCTATGGTTGGCTTGTGAGCCTGGGTATCCTTTAAGGAGTCTGAATTCCAGGAGCCTCCCTATGTGGAGGGGAAGCCATGTTTGTTGCCAAGAAAAACCTATGGCTCCAAATAGACAATCTTGCTTCGTGCCAATGACACTGGCTTCAGGCGATTGGAGGAAACTTGGTGTATTCCCCATGAGAAGTTCAACTCAATTCAATCTAATTCATTTCAATTCACTTAACTAAGTTGAAACAATTTATTTGGTTGCTAACTATGTACTATTAAGGTTAGGAATATTCTAGAACGACACTGTCCAACACAATAACCACCTCCTTATATGTGATTATTGAACACTTGAAATATCACACTGTGATGTCCTCTATGAAATAAGCAACAGTAATGTGAAATATCTCATTAGTATTTTTGTTTATATTGATTATATGTTGAAATGAAAATTAAAAATGTACATTATTAAATCAAATATATTAAGTTAAATTAATGTCACCTATATATTTCATTCTAGTCCATTCTTATACAAACACCTAAAAAGCAGGCTCCCAGAATCAAACGCCCACAGTGTCTACGAAAGTGACATAAATGAAAAAAGTGGGCCTACCTTCAGAGTTGAGATTTAATTGTCCATCCACAGAAGCAGCAGGAAGTCTGTTCAGGTACTTTTACTGGATGGGCCTGTTATTATCAAATCTGATTTAAAAATTTTTTTTTAATTTTTTTTTAATGTTTATTTATTTTTGAGAGACAGAGAGAGCGTGAGCAGGGGAGGGGCAGAGAGAGAGGGAGACACAGAATCCGAAGCAGGCTCCAGGCTTCGAGGCATCAGCACAGAGCCCAATGCGGGGCCCGAACTCACAAACTGTGAGATCATGACCTGAGCCGAAGTCGGCCGCTTAACCGACTGAGCCACCCAGGCGCCCCCAAATCTGATTTTTAAAGAGATACCTAGATGTTTAAGTGCTGGTAGCTAGTCTTAAAAAATTAAGCATTTTGAGATCTGAACCAAATAACTCTAGTCTTAAAATCAACAAACAAATTTCCTTTGTTTAGCTTCTATATTTACTGAACAACCTTTTGATCACATTTTTAATAAAAATCAGTCTACATTGAGAATTAAGTCCCATTTACAAGTACTGACCACACCAATGCAATGTACTTGTTATGATCAGAGAGCTTAAGTAGCAACTCCTTGGTCACAGAGCTCCTTAAGTGTTACTATGGGTATTCTAACTTAGGTGCTTGCTTTTAGTGCCTCTGTTGTGTTATTCCAGGTACCTGAGAGGTGGTTAAGATTCTGGTGAATAAAATATTTTCAGGTCCTCCAGTAAGAGTGGAATTATACTGATATATACCCTATTGGCCACTCTGTTCCTCTTCTTTCCACAAACCTACTCCTATAGGTCCTGAGCTCAGTACAAATATTTGGGTATCTAAAATAATTGTATCTATAAATGTGAAATTGTCATTCGGCATGCGGGTAATCTAACTCTGTGATTTTGGCTAATCCAAGTCCATTCCTGGGAGATGGATCCTCTCAGTGAACACCAAGTAATTTGGTTTCTAACCCCGGAAGCCTGGTGACCAGATTAGGCAGGTGGTAAACCCATCTAGGAAAACGCCTCTAATAAGCCCTCTGGGAAACAGCATCTGGTTTCTATCAACAAATCCACCTGTGTAAAGACTTCAGCAGAAAGTACATTTTTCAATGATTCCCAATTTCTTCTTTATAAACTTGTTAAAGGAACAGAAAGCTCCAATGAAGCTAGTTTCATTGGAAAAGCAACCTAGCCTAGTCAGCAAATACAGCACTCTAAGTGACTTTGATTTGAGAAACAATGTTCCTCCTGGGCCTAGAATTGCGTGAAAGTCCCCCCGCCTCCAGGGTGTGGATACCTTCACAAACACAGCTGCTCTCCAGAAACACCTTAACCTCCTTATACTTACTTCACATGGAAAATATGTCTTAAGACAATCCCTTTCCAAATAAAATAAATAAAGCCAATTGAAAACCTCCAACGGATACTGCAGATAGATTACAATATGATAGAAAAAAATCAAAAGACTTGCAAAAGGAAGTGGACAAGTTTGTTCAAGTGGTCAAGGAAGTGGTGTGAGTGAAAGTGGACAGAAAGGTCAGCCTTAGCCTCCTGAGGAGAAACTATACGAATGCTGCCGTCCACCAAATAGCCTGGTGGTGAACCCAAAGGCATACAACTGTTGGCGGGGTTTTGTCCATAAAAATGAGCATGTGGTATGAATGAGCTCTTTGGTTGTTTTAGTGTAGTCTAGTTGCAGTATAGATTCTGGACATTGTTGGTTCCTGTTCTCCTGACATATTTTATTCCTGGAAAGTGTGTTATAGAAGTGAACCAAGAGAAGCAGACTGAGAACACACAATGGAATTCAAGTCCAAGAGTATGTTCTTGAATGACTGCATCAGGAAGCATTGCCTGAGCACATGCAGGAAGATCCTGTAATTTAATGTAAGACATGGGACTTAGGGCTTGGCTAGACCAATTAGGGAGATTGGTGAGGGTCTACTGAGTTTAAGAAGTCCTTTTTTTTTTTTTTTTACTACTGGTGGGTCTTGACTCCCTTTTCTTGTTAAGAACCTACGTAGGTCATTTGATATGTATTTGGAGATAGCCCTAAGTTAGAATTTCATGTTGGAGTATTTTTTTCAAGTCATCAGAGACAATAACCCTCAGCAATGAGATGGTTTGTGGAGGGAGAAGAAATCTTTCTGAGTTTTTCACCAAACTTTCCAACCAAAGAGAGACTTTCTCTTTTTCTTTGCCTTTTCCCTGAGGCCTCATGAAAACAAGAGCCAGATTATTCCTGCTGATTTTTGGAAAATTTATACTAAGGATATCATCTGAAGTCAAACTGTGCCAAGAAGGTGGAAGTTAGGACTGTATTCATAGATTTTGTTATTTTAATGTCTCTTTCCCAATAATTATATACTGGATGTGTCTTCCAATTAAATTATTATTATTTTTTAAGTTTATTTTGAGAGAGAGAGAGAAAGTGAATAGGAGAGGAGCACAGAGAGAAGGAGAGAGAATCCCAAGCAGGCCCTATACTGTCAGCACAGAGCCCAATGTGGGACTCGAACTCACAAACCATGAGATCATGGCCTGAGCCAAAATGGAGAGTCTGGTGCTCAACCTACTGAGCCACCCAGGTACCCCTCTAATTAAGTTATTAAAGTATTAAATTATTTAATTATCCAAACCTCTCTATGAATTCATGCAATTCACTTAACAGGTGAAGAAACTGAGGTCTAGATGAGTTACATAACTTGCTTTTGTTTGAAAAGCTAAGACGGTGCTGGAATTGGGATTAGAAACTACTCCAGTGTGCAAGCCACACTAGATTGTCTTATGTGAGGCAAAGAAATTTGGGGGGAGAAGTGCCCTAGGAAAACAAGATTCAAAGTCTGCTACGAAGTCAGGGGGGGTGTGAGATCTCCAGGTTCCATACCATCAGCGTGCACTACCAGCAGGGACTGACTGACAGGTGAACCCATGACAGGATATTTGCTGGAGTATTTTGGTGAAGAACAAGGAATTTCAGGAAGTTTTTGGAATTCATTCGATTTTAATACTTGACAATTAGGCCCCAGACTCCTTCCTTTGCTGAGCAGCACATGGAAAGAGAGACAGGATTTCCAGGCACCTGGAGGAGCCAATATTCCTCACCATATTTCAAATTCCAGATTGGTGCTGTTGACATCTGGGTCATCAAAAGTACAGGTTAGGAAGTGTTGGGATCCATCCACTTCCAGCTGACTGTAGCACGAGAACGGGTAATCATCCAGTTCAGCATCGTCAAACTCTCCTGGGGAGGAACAAACCTGTAGCTGTTAATGACGTAAATAAGTGCCTCCTTTCGAAATCTGACGTGACATTAATAAAATGGCAGCCTTTTGGAGCAGACATGAAGGGGCTACTATAAGTTTATCTAAAGAAGAAAAGCCCAAGGCAAAAGACAGAAAACCCAAAACCAGAACCAAAAATATCCCAAATCCAAACCAAAATAATACCTAAAGAGCACAGATTTATCTAGAAAAAAATCATCAAAATTAATAAATAACCTTCAAATATTTATTTTATAAATAGACTATACCACTTTTTCTTTCTTTAAAATGTTTATTTATTTATTTTTGAGAGAGAGAGAAAGAAAGGGAGACACAGATTTGGAAGCAGGCTCCAGGCTCCCAGCAGTCAGCGCAGAGCCCAATGTGGGGTTGGAACCCGTGAACCATGAGTTTATGACCTCGGCCAAAATGGAGAGTTGGGCACTCAACCCACTGAGCCACTCAAGTGCCCCTACCTTCAAATATTTCTAAATATTTCTGCCTTTGATTAGTGCATTAGAGATCTAGAATAAAACACTAAACATACTCTTGTCTTTTCACAGTATAATTTCTTCTATTAATTAATGCATTTCAAATAAGAGATACTTTATTTCCATTATTCAAATGCTACCTAGCCTTGGACTTTATTACTAATCTTTATGTATTTCTCCCAAGTTTTTTTTTTTTTTTTGAATGAAGGAAGATGAGAGCTATCATACAGTCAGAAGTTCACTTTTTTAGGGGATAGCCTTCCCTTGCCTAAATAGGCATTCCAACTAAAAGTACAATTGATTATCTCCATTGTGTGAATATTTATGTAAAGCAACTTGTCTTAAGCTACTAAGGCAAATGTGATTAGATTAGCTCTTCTAGGACTCATATCTGGTGGACTTTCCCACAATCCTGTAGATATTACTTCAATGTTTATAGATCCTTCTTCTATAGATACTATATCTTATAGATAATATCAGAATTCTGGAAGTATGTAGTGAACCAGAATCTTTTTTCAGTCACTTTGGTAAGTACTATCTGTCATAGATAGTATTCAATTTTTTAAACTGGGTGGAGGCTCTTAAGATTAAATAGACATTTTGTATCTATATTTCACAATATTTAATAGAAAAAAATGTGTCAACAAATATACTTGAACTGGGACCAGAGAAAATCTAGAGTAACAGAGCCCTTCTCAGAGTAATCAAGTGTGAGCTATGATGGCTCCCAGGTCCATTGATACTAAAATTTACTTGGGCCCATCAATACTAAAAATTAGAAGCTTCTAAGAGCTTCAAATAAGGATACAGAGTATACGAAAATCAAACCCTGGTCGAGTGTCCTGAAGGTTATGAAATGTACAAATAGCATCCTCTTTACTTAAATTACCAAGTAGTGCTGTGGGAAAATTAGTAAAGCTGGTTGTGAGTGGAGTGGACCAACTAGTTGAGTGACAGGTTGGTTCAGTCAAAGCCACAAATCTCGAAAAATTACATCTAGATAAAAAGCTGTGGGCCCTGCTCTTATCTGATCATTCCTAGAATCCATAGGCTTACGATTCTGCCACGAGCAAAGATTCCTTGTGTAATTTCCATAGCGTATAGACCCCTTCCTGATGACAGTTGGGTTTTTTCTTTGTTTTTTAAGAGAGAGACAGATAGACAGAGAACCTTAAGCAGGCACCATGCCCTGCACAGCGCCTGTCATGGGGTTGGATCTCATGACCATGAGATCATGACCTGAGCCAAGACCAAGAGTCAGATGCTCAACTGACTGAGCCACCCAGGTGCCCCCTGATGACAGTTTTAAATAATGAGGGTCAACCCACTCTTTAGGGCTCACATTTTAAAGCATGTTCATTCCTAATCTGTTAGGATTAAGACTTTGTCTCCTAAGAACTGGCTCTTTTCTCAGTGGAACAGAGTGGTATTAGCCTGCCTTTACACAGCAGTCCTCACTCTGTCTTGATGTTTTCTCTTCTTCAAATCTTCCACCAATCCTATGCAATAGAACCTACATTACTATTTGGATTCAGACGTCTGTGGATCAGAATTTTGTCTCCAAAATTCTTCAATATACAATATAAGCCAGAGAGCACAGTCTAGCAGTCAGCTGAGCACCAGCAGAACAAGACATTCCCACCATCCTTAGCCATCCAGTCTGGTGAAGTGAGGCTGATGTATATTCTCATACAATATACAAAGCCCTGGTTATACAATTAAAGTGGCTACGTTTTGAGAAGCAGCTTACTGGCTCTTTAGGAAGTGTTACTTGGCAAAACTGCTTTGTAACCAAGAAAAATTTCCCTCAACAACTTGCAAAACTACATGACATTTTACAAAGAGAATGTTCTACCTGATCTAAGCTGAAAAATTCTTAGGTAAGAGTATTATACACAGTAGTTAAGACCTTTGACACCAGAGCTGAACAGATGTCGGTTTAAATTCTTGCTATTCTACTTTGTAGCTGCAATCCCTGACCTGTTACTCAACCTCTCTTTATCTCAGTGTTTCAATATGGAAATTCCCATTATACGAGAAATCATTGAACACATATATGCAAAGAGTTAGCTTAGAACGTAGTAAGTACCCAATAAGGGTTAGTTATGACTATTATCATTTTTTTGTTTGTTTTTGAGAAATAAGTAATGAAAAGGTAAAATAAGAATTCTAAATCTAAGAATATACATGAAACCTTTGGGAATCCTTTGAAAGGGCACCTGGGTGGCTCAGTCAGTTAGGCACTCTTGATCTGAAAGAGAATTCTATGTCAAAGGTATTATTACTATGACTTTGAAATGACATACATCTTTTTAACACTGAGTTCACTTATTCTTTAATGTTTGCTATCTAAGCATATTTGTCTATTAAAAATTTAATTTTTTAGAATATGCATTATTGACAAGGCCATGTGGTTTGGAAATCTTCCTGTTGAATTAGTTGTTCAAAAACATACATGGTTTGGATTTTTAAAAAATATCCCTTTCTTCTCTTTATCATCCTTCTGGTTATCAAAAAACTAATCTTCCAGCAAATAGCAGTGGATCATTATACACCCTAAACTGAAAAGTATTTTGAGGTGATCATTGTGGGTGGGTAGTTATAGATCTCCTAAATAAAACTGAAATTTAAAAAGTTGAAGTGAAACTCAGCTTTCAGTTAGAATTATTATTTCTTTTTTAAAAAATTATGGCCACCAGGGAGAAATAGAGGGAAAATAATATACTCCAAAGAGTAAGAAGTAGGTGTTACCTGAAAAGCAGCTATCTATGCAAATACAAGGCAATATGTACCAAAAAATTATGATCATCCCCACAAAGTGATTCATATACGGTCACCCTGAAAAATGTCAGCCCTCTGACAATTCCCTTAGTGGAAATATTGAAGGGATTTCCACCCTTAATAATTACGTGACTTAACATATCCAAGCTGAGTCATTAGGCTGATGTCTTTGATATCTTTGATAGGAAAATACTTTTCAACTCTTAGAGTGAAAGAGTTTAATTATCAGGAACAAATGGGTGGTTCAAATTCCCAGGTGGCTCCTCTTGCTGCCGTTTTGTCTTTGTTTATAGTTGCGTTGTAATTATGACCTAGTTCCTAAATAGACAGCATAGGCTTGTAGGTGTTAAGTATTTCAAGGATTCCTAAAGAGAATTATTATGTGATAATAAATGTGCCAATATGAAGACAATTAAATATATCTTAATGAGACAGTTCATACAGATCTTTCTCTATTCAGTTGTTCACTAAGCATCTCACATAAATCTATCAAAGCTGAAGTATTTTGAAGAAGTTTCCAAGTATTCAATTCAAATATTGAATGTCTACTATGTTCTAGACACTTTTAGATGCTAGAGATATCATGATGGTAAATGCAGACAAAGCTGTTTTTTCTGGAAATTATTTTATCATGAGAGTTATGCTCTTAAGAAGCTAAACAAAATAAATCTAGCTTGATTTTTTTAAACATGGTAAAATTATCTTAGAGATTCTCTACCAAGCACAACAATTGCATCTATATGGGTATTCTTTTTGTAAGAGTAGAGACATGACCAACATTTAAGATTCACATTTAGAGAGTTAAATGCATTCCTTCTAGATGATTCTAGTACTTTATACCACCCACAGTATTGTTCCCTTGCCTCCTGTCTCAGTGGTTAGAACTTACAAATGACAGAAAAATGACAGAATATGTGGTAAGTTCTCCAACTCCATTCCAACCCAGTGACCGGATCAGGGCTGTTGGGGATCTAAGTAACCTGAAGCACATGCTAGAGATAATCTGAAATCCTAAAGAAAAGTTAGAAATGACTCACCATTCTGTGCATAGCCACTTTCTCCAGAAACGACTTGAAGTAAATAGAAAACCATACCAAAAGCTGTACCTAGAATCATCATTCTGAGAGAGAGAAAGAGGAGAGAGGAGGTGTGTGAGCCTGGGTGTAGGAATGAATGAGACAGAGCACCAGCGAAAGAGAGAGAGACACCAACCTACAGCTTTAGCACTTTATACTTATTTAACCACAGACAGGGGGAAGTATAAACACAGCAAAAAAGAAGGCGAGTGCCAGAAACAGGAAGTCTGAGTAAAAGTATTGCTGTTGTAAGCAGAGGTAGAGGAAATGAAGGGATAGAGCATTTGAATTATTGTACCTCTTTGGTATTCCTGTCAGTCCCCAAACTTACTGTGTTTATTCCAGAATAAGGTAGTACATTCAAATATAGCCCAAAATACCTGAGACTATCGAGTGTGAATAAGGCTCAGTTCAAAAATTAATCACAAGGCTAATATAAACTTACAAAGCTAATCAATTGATTGCAGTAAGTTTTGCTTTAAGGAAAGATTCTGCACTTTATTAAGTAATTTATTGCAGGCTATTTTAAAATAGTTCACCTCCAATTTCTGAATATATACACTAGAAAATTTCATAAGAACAGCAAATGTTCGTTTTGTTTTCTGTGTATCCCTAGTACTTACTTATACCTCACTAATCAGAGTAGGCATTCAAGAATTATTTATTTAGTTTAGAAGTTGGCAAACTGTGTCCAAGGGGCAAAATTTGGCCTACCACCTATTTTTTGCAAATAAAGTTTTATTAAAACACGGTTGCTTTTGAGCTAGACCTGTGGCAGAAACTGTATGGCACACAAAGTGTAAAATCTTTACTCTCTGGACCTTTACAGAAAAAAAAAAAACAACTCGTTAATCCCTTGTTTTATGGATAAACAGTTATTTTCTCAGTGTATTTGTAATAGGATTATATTTCTGAAAATCTGATTGCCACACAACATTTCAGGAACATATGGCATTTTCAAGTCAAACCAGTATATACAATATATATAAGAGCAGAAGCCTGAGACAATGACAAAGATAATTCAGTTTCTCCCTAAACTTGTGTGCCAATCAAAACTGTCCCTAACATGGCCTCAGGGTTAAAGTAGTGACACTTGTTAACTGACTTCCTGGTAATTGTTGGATCTTTTTCTTTAAACCACTATTAGTATTCAAATGATGGTTGATAGCAATCCTTGTTATCAACAGACAGAGGAAGCCTTGTGGAAGACAGAGGTCTGGCCAGGTCTTCTACTGGCTAATCACTTGGATTCAAGCTATGAAACACCACTGACCTCTGTTTTAGAAAAAAGCCACAAGACTGCAGTTATAAAGTGAGGAGTACTGAGATGCTGAGTCCACGGTGTGGAGTGAACTTCTGTTTGATTCATAGATATTGGGTAGTCTGGTCCCACAGGACTATAAAAATGGTTAAATTAGCAAAGGTGAACAACACCCCCACAGTGTATAAAACAGAGAATCTTTGAAAGCTGCAGGAGTTCACTCAGCTCACCATTACAGTTATTGTGACAGTCTCATAAAATGAGAAAAGAAGTAGGGCATCTGTACCGGTCTCTAGAAGCCTGTCTTCAGTGTTGAGGTGGATCCAGTGATAGAGATGGGGTGCTCTGTTCATAAGATCACACTCTGGAGCCTGGACTGCAAGCTCAAGGGATATTTCACAGCAGGATGCCAACTGAACAGGCATAATCTATCTCCTCCATCTGCTAAGGCCTTCTTTTGGCATTTTCAAACATTTTCAAACCAATTAAAGAGTAATAATTTTGTGCATCAGATAATAATTCCTGCCCTCATTTCTAGTCTTGTCTAGAAAGCTTGGTTAGAAAATCATGAGTCCAATTCATAACAATTGGTATACTTTGTGCATTGAGCTGAATGTCCTTTTAAGAAGGATATAATTATAAATTCTCATAAGCTAAATAAGTGTTAGAGGAGGAATCATGAATTATATATATATCCACCAACCCAGGCCTCATGAATTGTTCAGATTATCACTCCATGGGTGAGTAATTGGGTCGTGTCTCTTTAAATTCTCTTGTTTATCATTTAAGTGGACTATCATTTTGATTGTATCTCTTTCCTTTAGTTGTGAAGATGTAAAAGAACAAAGCCAAGACACAATATTTTGGTACAGCATGTGCTAGTTTGCTCAGGGGATTTCCACTGGTGTACTTACTCTTTTTGGGTGGGGCAGGAGATGCTGAAGGACCTAGAGAGAAACCTAGACATAGCGTGGGGAACTCAAAGAAATGAGAAGCCTCATTAGTCAGTACTTCTAGAGATTCTTGGGGAAGAGTAGTGCTTTCTCTGTTTTCGTCACCCAGGTCTTGCTAGTCTTTTGAAACTTAGGAAAGATGAGGAAGAACTGCCTTGCTCCACATATTCCCTCAAATGAGAGACATTCACCTTGTTGCTTTGTCATTGCTGTCCATGAGAGAAGTGGGGAGCTAAGAAAAGCAGATCAGAAAAGATGCTCAGGGCACCAGAGCCTCCAGCTGAGAAGCCAGAATCCCAGCAGTGGACAGAGGACGAAGCAGGTCCTTGGACGCTGCAGCCTGGTTGGGTGGGGCACACCTCCTTCTCTTCTCTTTTCCCATCATTTCCTTTCATCACTATCTTCTCTCTTCTCTCTCTGCTACGTTGTCTTCCTATGATGTGGTAAATCATAGAAAAGGAAAGGCATTTTATTGTTTCTCATATACAAGCAGAACACAATAACATTTTAGGACTCCCAGTATCACTTGGTCACAACTTTCCTTTCTTCCTTTGTGTGTGTGTGTGTGTGTGTGTGAGAGAGAGAGAGAGATCATTCAGACTATTTATTAAACAGAGAAAGCACAGAATGCTTTTCTTTTATTTTTCTACCGTAATAAGTTACGTGCCCTTTGTATACAATAGGTAGATTCTTAAAGAGCTCAGAGAACATACCTTTTAGCTAGATTTGAGATTCCAGGATGGGGGGTTTGGAAAAGTGTGTGCATCCTTTATTTGATTTTGTTGTTTGTTTTCTTGGTAGAAGTCCACTCCAGAAAGTTCCAGGTTTTCTCTCTTTTTCCCAGTGAGGACAAAGATTTTCCTCGGTGAATTCAGGCTGAGAATCTTACTACCAATCTTCATTATCTGGACTCATCTCTTACGAGCAGAAATTTTATTTCCAACCTTGACAGAAATTATAAATTTAGTGGGACAGGCACCAATGTATTAACTCTTTTAGCACCATTGAGAAACAAACTGTTTCAAGGGCAAAAACACTTCTCAGAGTCAGTTTTTATATGAAGCTTAAAATAGCCATTAACATTTAGTAATTTGTCCTAAATGAGAAAGATTTAAAAGTAACTCACCTTGTGACTGATGACTGAAGGACTATAAAGTGAAACAACAGCTACAACAATAGTAATAATAAGCAGGATATGTTGCTATGGCAATATCCTGGGCAAAATCTGATATTTGAAAAAATACTCAGAAAGTTCCAAAACATGTTCTATAACATTTGTATAAGTACCTGCTCCCCACTGTCACTTACCTTCCTTAATTAACAGTTAGGTATTATCCATAAGATGGGAAACAATCTTGAACACCTACCTGCTGGAAAAAAGAAATCCAGACCAAAGTAGCAGAGACCTCCAGGGACTATAGGGAAAAAAGGAGGAATAAAACACCCAAGCGTGTCAAGTAGGTGAGGGTGGTAGTAGGGAGCCCTAACCTTGCTCTAGTCCTAAATGAATTGTCTTTAGCATTTTACAGTGTTTGCTGAGTCAGTCCCTAGGGCCCTACGGGGGAGTCCCAACATCATGAAGTTTCATTTCCAGGAGCACAGTGTTTTCCTTGTTGTGGCTCTTCTTTCATTTCCCTTTCCTCCTGACTCTGCGTCTTCAGCCCCATGCCTTGCTGTCATGTCATGCAATGAGTTCCTTCTGGGCAGAGTTTGAAATGTCAGAGCTATTTTTGCCTTGACAAGATTTTAGTCTCTGTCTTTGGATACAACAAAAATGGAGTCTTTGAGTGCTAATTTTTCACTCTTTGCTCAAGTCATTTCTGCTAGAAAGAGAGTGTTTTGATGTCAATACATGCTCAAATTTTGGTAAAAATGTGAACTAGAATGCCAATCTTTGAGGAAAGTGGTATGCCTGTTGGCAATGGCTCCAGGTCCTGTTGCTTTTGTGGGTAGCTGGGGCATGGTGTGGGTCTATCTCTCCCTTCAGACCCTTACCAACAAACAAACAGTTCATAGAAAGCTCCTGCTCACAGCTCCAGTGTCAGTGCCCTGCAGTGTTTTTGAGAAAAGTCTAGATTAAGTGACACCATCCTAGACTCTGGCCTGTGACTCTGCACAGATATCCTTGCAGGTGAGTTTCTTTATGCCCCCAGAACACTTTCCAAGGGACTGCAGTGCTGATTGCCACATCTGTATCCAAACCCAGATGACTGAACAAATTGGCAACAGCCCCCAATCTTACTTCTTATTCTTCCCCTGGCCTCTTAGAACCCAGCTCATGTGTAAATTGAGTACTCAAGAACAGCATGGTGTCCTATAATTTCCTAAGCTAAATAATGCAACGTCAAAAAGTGACCCTGAGTGATACTGTTCATGGAATTGCCACCTAGAATCGGCAGATATTCCTAGAAAAGGAGGAGCAAGGGGGCTGTCTGTTGGCAGATTACATGACACTGTGGTAAAATTTTAAGATATAATCGTTACTTCCAGATACGTTCCAGGAAAATAAGTAAGTACTGCCTACTTTTGCTTACCAACGCATAAACTTTTATGCTTTTATCAGTCTCAGGAGACTTTGGAATTTAAAACAGGACTTTTGTTTGTTTCTGTATGTGTCGATTGGGCCATGCTGCTGAAACAACATATAGTGGATTTGAGAAAGATGCAGATTTATTGACCTCTTATAGAAGATGATCCATGGCCGTTACGAAGCTCCATGGGTTCATTCAATTAGGCACCCAGCCTACCCTTTCATTTCCTAGGATGTTGCATTTGTCTGTGTCTTGAGGGTTAGCCTACCAGCACCATGATCTTACTCCTGCCTTTGGAAAGTAGATATAAAAAGAAAGTGAAGAGGAATCAGTTTCCTTTTTTTTTTTTTTTAATTTATAATAGTTTATTTTCAAATTGGTTTACATATAACACCCAGTGCTCATCCCAACATGTGCCCTTTTTAATGCCCATCACCCCCTCTCCCCCCTCCCTCATCCCCCTCACCCTCAGTTTGTTCTTAGTCTTTGAGAGTCTCTTATCTGAAAGTTGCATATATCACCTCTGCTCTTCTCTTATTGGCTAGAAAGTAGTGACTGTGGCCACTTTGGCTAAAAGGGAGAAAGGAAAAATGTAGTCTGAAAAGGAGTGACTGTGTTTACAACTAAAACTGGAGAATCTATTAGTAAAAGAAAGAAGGGGAGAATGAATGTTGTGGAGAACAAGTAGCCTCTGCAAGAGTCGTATACTCAGTAGTTACGCAAAAGTACATATCATGAAGAACGTAAGTGGTAGTAGCTATTTCCATCTGTAGGAGGAGAGAGTAGGCATTTGATCTTGGGATTAAAGACTAGGAAATGAATGGGGTGCTTGGGTGGCTCAGTTGGTTGAGTCATGATCTCACTGCTTGTGAGTGAGTTCAAGCCTTGCATTGGGCTCTATGTTGATAGCTCAGAGCCTGAAGCCTGCTTCATATCTGTGTCTCCCTTTCTCTCTGCCCCTCCTCTGCTAGCTCTCTCTCTCTCTCTCTCATAAATAAACATTAAAAAAAAGATTATGAAATGACTTATTGGGTAAATGGACCTAGATCTGGGCAGGGCAAAGCTGATTTCCTTGTAAGGAAGTAAGAATTTTAACATTCATACCAAGCCCATTTTCACTGATCTCAGGTCTCTGATCCCAAGAGGCTTTAAAGAACAGTAAAATTCGGGGCACCTGGGTGGCTCAGTCGATTAAGCGGCTGACTTCGGCTCAGGTCATGATCTCGTGGTCTGTGAGTTCGAGCGCCGCATCGGGCTCTGTGCTGCCGGCTCAGAGCCTGGAGCCTGCTTCGGATTCTGTGTCTCCCTCTCTCTCTGCCCTTCCCCTGCTCATGCTCTGTCTCTATGTCTCTGAAAAATAAACGTTAAAAAAAAAAAAAAGAACATTAAAATTCCAAAGGGTTCCAAATTTGGGTACTCCATGCATCTCCCGAAACTGTAAGTAATATATAGAGATAAATGGTTTTTCTTTTCTTAGAACCTCGGATGGGACTGTGACAAAAATGTTCAAATTCCATTGCATTGACTTGGGGGGGACACCATGATAAAGCACGTGAGCTGTCGTCCTGGGGATCATGGACTATGAGAAACCTGAGCAGCTGTGTCTGAGATTCTTGATTTGAGTTTGCTGGTTAGTTCTCTTACTTAATTCTTGGCAAGTGAGGGGAGGTATGTCTGACATCATACAACTCAAGCACTAAGTATTTGTGCTGGTCACTACCTTCCCTACTGTGGTGCAGACAAGAAAAGGCTGTCCTTTCTTATTCTACCAACACTGACTGGGAGGAGGCTGGCCTTACTCCTGGGGAGGCTCTTCACCATTTTCTTGTCTCAAAACTTTCTAAAGCAACTCTCTTCCTCTCTACAAACAGCATAGTCTATTCCTTGACTTTAGCCAAGTTGTGTGCTTTCTTGGATAAAACGTTCCACTACTAGAAGCAGAAAGGAGGGCATTTATTCTTGGTAAATATAAAGTAATAAAGGTGCCAGCAGCAGGCAGGGACTTTTAGGTTTGTACCAGTGTACATCTTGTACTTGTGTTTTCACTGAAAGGACTCATTTTTTTTTCCAGTTTAGGTTTGTACCAGTGTACATCCCGTACTTGTGTTTTCACTGAAAGGACTCAATTTTTTCCAGTTTATTATGGGAAGCTAGATTTTGTCTGCATTGGTTATTGTACAATGTCTTTCAGAAGGGCAAAATCCTCTTTTAAGTAAAATCTTAGACCTTTCTGGGCAGTGTTGTATGCCCAGGTTTTCAGAGGGTCCTTCATAAAGGCCTTAGGGGCTACCAGAAGATGTAGGCAGGAAGAGGAGGAAGTTGAGCTGATGTGCTGTAAGTCTAGCTCCAGCGCGGTGATGTTTAGGAAATATGAATCATTGCTCCCTCCCTACTCCTACCCATGGGTTGGTTATCTTTTCCTTTTTTGCTCTTCTCATCCCCCACTCTTCGTACATTCTGAACTCTTCACTCAGGAAAGAAAGGTGGCCATTGAAAATATTTAAGAGAGAGTTCCTTCCTGGCTTTTGAGTTCCAAAGCCAGAGATTTGAAGAGAAGAGTGGCATATACAGGGTCACAAAGGAGAGGATTCTCAAATATCACTTCCTCTATCCTTCAGACTAAAAAAGTATCCACACTGAGTGGGAAAAGAATGGAGAGAAGGGGCGGGGAAAGAGCAAGTTCCCAGGCTGACAGGGAGTAACTGGGAGAGCCCAGGTGGAAAAGAATGGGACCCACAACTGCAAACCATATGCCAACACCTGGGATCTCCTTGTGAAATGAGTCAGATCCCCTTCTCTTCACTGTGGGATACCCTACACAATGCCCGAATTCAGAGCTCTGCCAGCCATCCTTCCCACGGGAAATGGTGAGGGCTTCACTTCACCACAGCCATCAGTTTCCCTTCCAACTTCCCAACAAGGACAAGACTATAACACAGTCTGGCTTTCCCCCAACAAAGTGTCAGGTAATTCTTAAGTCCTGGAGGAGAATGGCCATTCAGCTGGGACTGGAAATAGGGAAAAAGAAATCCCCCTCTCTTCTTATTCCCACTATGGACAGGCTGAACTTGAGGGGCTGAAGGAAACAATGTGAGAATACTCAGAGCCAGGAGAACCGTAGCCTTCCTCCTGCTTAAAACAGTAGTTTTCTGTGTAGGATTTTGTTTGGAAAACAAATGAGGTCTACTGTTTAAAAAACTAAAATCTCTAGAGTCCACTCAATAGGACATGGATTTGGAATCACATCTGGGCTGCTATTCAACTCTGGCTAGTGCCTCTCATCAGCAAAATTGGGGAACAATATTTAATTCTGAAAACTGCTGTGTGGTTGAAGTACATGCTTCAGTGCCTGTCATATAGTTATTTAGTGCCCACAAGTTTTCTCCACCATCTGCATTCATCAAGAGGGAAACAAAAGTAGCATATGATGTTGTAAAATGTTATGCCATGTGTCTCCTCTACCATTAACTTTTACCCCACGGCCCTCCTCCAGCAGGTCTCTATTGCCCCAAGTGAAAATTGTGATACTAGAAAACAGAGATTTCAATTTTTTTTGGCTTTCAATTTCAAAGCCATACTCCATAAGGTAGGAAAAATTTAGAACAATTATTTTTTTAGTTAAAACATGTTCTCCTTTCCCTGCTTCATCTGAAGCCAATTCAATACACACACCTGCTCCCTCCCATGCCCCTCTCTCCCTCTTTCTCTCATCACCAGATAAAGAGGTTCTAACTGAGGGAGGGAAAGGGACAGGAATAAAGTGAGTAGAAAAGAGACAGTTGAGTGCTGGTGAGCACTCATGACATGGAGCCCAGCATCCTAACACCTTCATGCACCAGGAAATAAGTCCAAGGTGAGGGAGAAGTCCCTGGATAGGCTTGGGGGATGCAATAACATAAGGGACCTGTGGTTCACTTCTCACCAACATGCTGAGAGGTGGCCATCCCCCAGGTCTTCCCAAACCTTTAGAACACTGGAGAACAGAGTAGAGATGGCTGCCAAGGGTGATTGGGCACAAAGTCTTGAGCTGGTCTCCCAAAGTCCCTGCATGCTTCAAGGCCCCATGGAGAAGCCTGATATTTTTTCTGCATCCCAGAGAGTTGTGTGGATATGACACCAAGACGCTATGGGTTATGGGCCACGCCACTGTCAACAAGTTCTATATACAGGAGGAGTAGGGGACCAGCTGGAACCTCAGATGCCTCAGCAAATGCCTTTGTGGGGGTGTAACATGTGTGGGGTCTGGATGAAATAGCATATTTCAGAAGATGCCAGGGAAGAATGAAACACTTTTAGAGGACCATGGGTTCAGGGACGACACTATTCCCCTGATGACATGACATCATGAAACCATTACTCATGTCAAATCCCAGACAAAACTCAAAGTCAACCGTGGAAGAAGAATGGGGAAAGAAGAAAATCCCGAATTAATTAATATAGCTGAGCCCAAAGAATGACAGAATTTTAAAACTGGAATTGGAGGGGGGGATTACTTAGGGGGCTGTTTATTTGGATTCCTTCTTACTAGAGAGAAGTAAAGTGAGAAGCTTAACTGCTTGCCCACAGACTTGGTTTCAGAAGTCATGGAAGTTTTATGGGTAGATGAGTTAAGATGTTACTTAAAATTAGTTGGTCTGTGAGAGATTTTGTAAAACAAGAGATTCCTGGTACAGGGCTCTTGATTGAGCCCTGAATACCCAGCCCACTCTGCTGCAACTTGCTTTTGTCCCTGTCCATATGAATATTGCACTATTTTTTCTAGCCACAAAGAATGTTCAGTTGTTCAAGAAGAGTAATTCCTGGGGCACCTGGGTGGCACAGTCAGTGGGGCGGCCAACTTTGGCTCAGGTCATGATCTCATGGTCCAAGGGTTTGAGACCCGCATCAGGCTCTGTGCTGACAGCTCAGAGCCTGGAGCTGCTTTGGGTTCTGTATGTGTCTTTCTCTCTGTCCCTCCCTAACTCACACTCTGTCTCTCTCTCTCTCAAAAATGAATGAACATTAAAAAAAATTAAAAAGAAGTTTACTTCCTTATTTTTGTAGCTCAGTTTTGTTTTTATCTTGGGTCTCTATTCTACTGGAGGTGAACAACTTGATCTTGCTACTGTAGAATAAAATTCATGTGTTTGAATGACAGTTGGGTACATGCTTAAGTATGGTTTGAGTTTTAGGAGATGGGTGTGTATAAAGAAAAGTAAATATTATGGAAGGCCCTGGATTCTTTTAAGACATAGATTAAGGCCTAACTTGGCACCTTCTCTGGAAGCAGTCATGGAAACTCACCCACGGCTTGGTTGAAGAACAACCAAATGTTCCTCACTACTGACAATCATCTGTATACTCTCTCCCCCTCTGATCCATGCCTGGATAGGCACCTTCTTTATTTGTTTCCATCACGTCCTTACCATTCCCATCCTCCCTCTAGGCCAGCCTGGTGGCAGCCTCTGACTCTTACTGAAAAGTCTGATTGCTTCAGATTGAGTATATTGAAGTTCTCATCATTTCCTTACGGAGAATTATAACATACATAAAATTAAAAAAAAGAACCTCATTCTTTTGCATGTATATATCCAGTCATTTGAAAGGCTATCTGTCAGAAAGGCTATTTCTCATTTCATTTGTCTTGGCACTCCTTTCTAGAATCAACTAACCATAAATATAAGGTTATATTTTAGGATCTCAGTTCTCTTCCATTCTATATGTCTCTCCTTGTGCCAGTATTATACTGCCTTTATTGCTATAGCTTTGTAGTTAAGTTTTGAAATCAGGAAATGCGAGTCCTCTAACTTTGTTCTTTTCCTCAAGAATATTTGGATATTTTGAGTACCTGGCATTTCCATGAGTTTTAGGATCAGGTTGCCCATTTCTGCAGATAAGGTAACTGGAATTTGATAGGATTACATGAAATCTAAAACTTGATTTTGGGAGTATTGATATCTAAACAATATTAAGTCTTCCAATTCATTAATACAGGGTATTTTTCCATTTTTAAGGTTTTCACTAATTTCTTCAACAATGTTTTATGAATTTCAGTATACAAGTCTCACTTTCTTTTTTGTTTCATTTATTCCTATGTATTTTAATCTCTTTGATGCTCCTGTAAATGGTCTTGTTTTTTTAATTTCCTTTTCATATTAATTGCTTGGGTATAATAATACAATTTCTTTTAGAATATGATTCTTATATTCTTATAATCTTCCTTCCTTCCTTCCTCCCTCTCTTCCTTCCTTCCTTCTTTCCTTTCTTTCTTTCTTTTTCGTTCTTTCTTTCTCTTTCTTTCCTTCCTTCTCTCCTTCCTTCTTTCTTTCTTTCTTTCTTTCTATGTTTACTTATTTTTTTTTTTTTTTTATATTTTAATATTTATTTATTTTTGAGAGACATAGAGGCACAGCATGAACAGGGGAAGGGCAGAGAGAGAGGGAGACACAGAATCGGAAGCAGGCTCCAGGCTCCGAGCCATCAGCACAGAGCCCGACGCGGGGCTTGAACTCACAGACCGAGAGATCATGACCTGAGCTGAAGTCGGCCGCCCAACCGACTGAGCCACCCAGGCGCCCCTATGTTTACTTATTTTTGAGAGAGAGAGAGAGCGCGCGCGTGCGCGCGCACAAGTGGGGGAGGGGCAGAGAGAGGGAGACATAGACTACAAGTTTTTATTAATTCTCTCTCCTCAAGTTGAGGAAGTTTCTTCCTATCTCTACTTTGATGAGCATTTTAATCCTGAAAAGATGCTGTATTTTTGTTAAATGCTTTTTTGCATCTGTTGAGGGGATTATGTGTGTTTGTTTTTTAATAGAGTATATGACTTTGATTAATTTTTAAATGTTAAACCAATCTTCTATTCCTTGGTCACTGCCTCATTATGTTCCTGGATTCAGTTTGGCTAGTTGAGGATTTTTGCATCCATATTCATACCGGACATTGATATGTAGTTTTTTCTTGTGATGTCTTTGTTTGTTTTTGGGTAATAGTGGGAATAAATCGGGAAGTCTCACAAGCTCTTTTATTTGTTTGGAAGAATTTGTGTAGGATTAGCATTAAATCTCCTCTAAATGTTTGACAGGATTTATCAGTGAAGCCATGTAGGCCTTTTCGTTGTGGGAAGTTTTAAAATTACTAATTCAATATCTTTATTTGTTTAGGGTTATTCAGATTTTCTATTTCTTCTTGAGTTAGTTTTGGCAATCTGTGTCTTCCTAGGAATTTGTTTATCATCTCAGTTAGCTAATTTGTTGGCATACAGTTGTTTGTAGTGTTCTCTTATAATCTTTTTATTATTGTAGGCTCGATAGTGATGTCTCCTCTTTCATTTCTGATTTTAGCACTTTGAATCTTTTTCTTTCTTAGTCTAGTTAAAGGTTTATGTAGATTTTGTTGATCTTTTCAAATGTTTAACTTACCATTGGTAAATATTTTTAAGAAAATCGTAGAGAAGAGAGAAAAGGAGAGGGCAATATCTTGTGAGACTATCCCTTACAGTCCCACTTCTGATTAGGGAAAGTATTACTAACAAAAGATTCATACTTTAGTATTATAGTATGATTAGCTAGAATCACAGCACAAATACAGGAAGAAATGAATCATAGTTCAGATGATGTGATTTAAAGAGTTATATGTTGCTTGTGGGATTTCAGTGAGACTTATTGAAAAATCTTATTTCACATTAAGTGATAAGCTCACAGATGTGTGCAGGGGACAGAAATCTCTTTCTTCAAAACTACATTTTATTTCATGGTAGCTACAAGTTTTGTGGAAAGCATTTTTGACTAATAGGACACCGAGCTGTTCTCTTCGGACCTGAGAAATTGGACAAGATTAATGTGTGGCTTAATGAATGGTGGTTAGATGTGTAGAGTTTGGTCTCTTTCAAGGTATATCATCTTTAAATTGTGTTCTTTGGGGGCAGATTGGTATAGCAGTTAAGAGAATGGGTTTGGAATCTAGATCTGTGTTGTTAAAATAGCAGTGTGACCCTAGAGAGGTTATTCAACAAATGAAAGTCTAAGTTTCCTACTAACTAGATTGTTGTCATAATTAAATGAGATAAAACATCTAGATGTTCAGCACGTATTAGTGGTGATGGTGGTGGTGATGATGACGATGATGCCAGTGATGATGATGATGTAGGGTAGTGAGCCCATGCATATGCACTTACTCACTTGGCTCTTTCAAGAGATGTTGCTAATTTCAACCTATTAAGGCTTGCCCTTCCCTGACTGCACTGCAGCCCTTCTGTGGACTGCTTTTTGCCCGTAGATTTCCTACTATGAGCTGTATTTTTCTCTTCCACCTGGGCTTTTTTCCAGTCACCATTCAGAACTTGCAGACTCTTCTTCTGATAAAAGTACTCATAGTTCCTTCTCTCCTCCCACCCCCCTTATGGTCATATCAATTCCTAATTATCTGCTGGCATTCATAAAGGATTCTTACTTTGCATCATTCATTCCCTCAATTGCTTCGTAAACAAACATTTCTTGTAATTGCAAAACATCTACCTAGAAAGTTGAGGGAAAGGGGTGGTTTCTTTTTTCAGTGTTAATCACAGAAAGACTGAAAGTGATGCCTTATGACTAACTTTTGAAGAAATGAGAAATGAAAAGAATTCATGTCGATGAAGTCTTTGCCTGAAGTTTGTGAATTAGCATTAAGTACAGACTTTCAGCATCTTTTTTCATTATCTTGATTAAAAATTTCATTTTCCAAGTGATGAAATTTAAAATTGCCAAGTTACAATAACTTTAAACCCTGCAAAATATACTTTTGGATCCCATTTTTCCGTTCACTTGCGAATGTGAAGCACAGTGATGAATTATCATCTTGATGACCGAAAAGGAGAAAAAGTGCCATGTCGCAGAGAACCAAAATCAATGGGAACACAAAGGCGGGCTGTGGGCGGGTGGAGAGAAAACCACGACATACCTAAGGACAAGCAAACGACCATGAAAAACATTTATAATAATAATAATAATAATTTTTATTATTATTAATTTAATTCTTTTCGCCAAGTGAAGGACAAGTAGAAATTCACGTAAAGTGAGAAGGAAGGATAAATGTAAGGAATATTTGTCGCCGTAAAGTTGGAATAAATGCAGACTGTAGTGAGGACTTCTTACGTCATAACCTCCTTCCGTCGGTAAGGTGAGTTTTTTAAATCATTCTAGGGAGCGGGCTGCTTTGTTTCTTCTTTCATGGATATTTATCCCCTCCACCCTCCACCCCTTGCCTATCTCCTGTTGGGAGCCAGTGCTCAAGGTCTGCATCTACGCAGCAATAGAACAGGAGGCTGCAAGGGGAAAGGCTCAGTGCACTGTGTGACGGACCGCCAAAGATTAATTTGCCCGCTTTTGTTTTATTTTATTTTATTTTATTTTATTTTATTTTATTTATTTTATTTTATTTTTATTTTAGAGAGAGAGAGGGTGCGCAGGAGAGGGACAGAGGGAGAGGGAGAGAGACTCTAAGCTCAGCATGGAGCCCCCCACACAGGGATCGATCCCGGCTCAGCCCCACAGCTGTGAGATCATGACCTGAGCTGAAATCAAGAGTCAGACACTTAACCAGCTGAGCCATCCAGGTGCCCCTGCCTTTATTTTAAATTGCCTGGCTCTGGGATTTAATAGAATGAGTCTGGGTTTGCATGAAATCAAACAGAGGAAGCCAAGAAGCAGAGTCAACTTTTGATGCAGAAGACAACAGAAAAAGCAGATCAGAGGGCCCAGCAGCTGGCGATCAGAGCCACCATTTGCTGAATGGTTCTAGGCTGGGTTCTTGCCTAGAACTTTAAGGTTAGTATCTTTGCAAACCATTATTATATGTATTTCTAAAATTAGAAACCCAAGACTCAGAGGAGTGGCTTACAGTTTCTCTCCACCATCTGACCACTCCTCTGTGATGTGATCTGGGCTTCTCTAAATCTGCTGAATAAAGAAAGCTTGAAAACTAAGTTAATTCATGTAGTAGTTTAGGCTCATTTTCCTTTGCTGAAGTCAGCAAACATCAAGAATTGCTACTCGTGGGTTTTCAGAAAAACCTTCACATACTTAGAGAACATTACTACTAAAATACATGCAAATCTTACATCCCTCATGTTTTAATTGCTGCACTATCTCCCAGTCCTTTGGCTATCTGAAATGGTTCTTCAGATGTCTATGTTTATTTATTTTTGAGACCAGAGAGTGAGAGAGAGAGAGCATGCGGGGGGGGGGGGGGGGGCGGACCAGGGGGTGGGGGGTGGGGGAGACAAGCTTTGCACCGTCAGCTTAGAGCCCAATTCGGGGCTTGAACTCATGAACTGTGAGATCATGACCTGAGCCGAAATCAGGTAATAGTCACTTAATGGACTGAGCCACCCGAGCATACCTTAAACACGTTTTTTGCGCTTTTTTCTTTCTCTGGTCCCTTCCCTATTTGTGTTGCGGATAACAAACGATCGCCTTACTTTCTGGTTGGCTACGGCAATTCCCGTCCTTGTCTGGCGGTTACTATCTTAAGCAATATCTTAACCATTTCAGGCAAGCATCTGGATGTTTCCCATGATTTACCAACATGCTTGCTGAACAACAACAAAAAGGTGTTTGGGGAGGAAATTTTAGAGAGGTTTTCCTGTTTACGTAGTTTAGGCAATAGTTCTATCTTGACACACTGGCTTTTATTTTGGTAATGCATCAGAAGTGGATTTTATTTTAGTCACTTTAGAAGTACTGGTGTGCCATGAGACAGTTCAAATGAGTAGAATTTGATCTTTTTTTCCCCCAGGCAATAGAAACACAATAAAAATTGTGAGCCTATTTTGAATTGGAATTAAAAGGATCCCCCCGCCCCTCAGACTTTTCTGCTTGGTTTCTGAGCCCCAGTATAAACCTTTTTTTTATCTATCGACCTGTTACCTTTGTGAGCTGTTAGCTAACTTAGGTCTCAGTCAGCATTTTAGGCCAGAATCGTGTCATATCAAATTCTGCTTACGGATACAAATTGTTCTTGAACAAATTGTGGGAACAAAGGGCTTTGTTTAATCTGACACTCTGCTTGTGGTTTATAGGTGTTAAAAACATTTTCCCCAATAAGGGAACACCCAAAATACATGTCATTAGCACTTTGGCAATTATATAATAAAAATGAATGGATGGATCATTTCTCTGGGTAATTCTGGAACTTAAAAACATTAGACCCTCCAAAAATTTATCTCCTGCCGCTTTGAGTTGTATTTTCGTGTGTCCAGAGTAAAGACTATTTTATGTGCAGTAGTACTCACTATCAAAAATGTGATATCCAGGCAATTTCTTACATGGTACTCAAAAAAAAAAAAAAAAAAAAAAAAAAAGAAAAGAAAAGAAAAAGAAAGAAAGAAAAAGAAAAACTTTCCAGATAATTCCATCAAGTCCCGAGGACAGCTTTTTATTTCAGAGATTTAAAAAATTGTATTCAGATGTGAGTCATTATTCTAGTAAGATGAATTAAACCGGTCACTGAAAAGAAGGTAAGAATTGACTAAAGGAGCAGTTCGGTTCTTAAGGATGATTCTTAATGAATTAAGAACACTCAGGGGGTAAAAAAAGAGGAACCCAGAAAAAGACGTTGCTCTCTGAATAACAGAATAGAATAGGATTTTGTAGTAGTATTTTCTGTAATTTGCTCCAATCTGATTGAAGAGGCAATTCCATAATGATTTTAATTCATGTTCTCTCTCAGTAAGTGTTTCAGAGAAGGCTTATATAATTGGAAATAGGTCAGCCAGTGTTAGTGAGTGATTTACAATTGTGGAACACAGTCTCATCAAAGTAGGTCAGTCAGTGTCCTGCTAAGCACGATTCCACTTGTGCAAGGAGCTCAGTTCTCACAACACACATCTGTGTGTCATGTGAAAACAGGAAGAAAAAAGTTGAGGTCACATAGACTTCTTTCCAAACTGATGAAATACGAGTTGTAATCCATTCAGTGGGTTGGGGTAGAATTACAAGACTAGCCAGTTGGACTTCAGGCCGGGATAGAAACCAATAGACAATAACTGTTAAAAATTGCCTTTAAAGCTAAATATCACTACTGTGGCATCAGATACTTCAAAAGTCTAATGAATTAGGTAACCTAGAGGGATGTTTAACTAGGTGCTATCAATAAATAAAACACTTCCTAGGGCAATGCACAGTTAAACACACACACACACACACACACACACACACACACACACACACAACTGAGAGGGTATAATAAAGACAACAACTTACTTGATGAGTACTTAGAATTGCTTAAGAACCAACAACATTGATATGTGAATTTAATATTCTTATTTACTGCAATTCATCAAATCTAGATGACATCAGTTCTAAGGTTCATTCCAATTTCAGAGATGTTAGCTGATAGAGAAAGTCCATCTTCTGAAAAAAGTCCTTTGAGCAGGAAGCACTTTTGTCATCCTGGCCCCTGTAAACACAGGTCTTTAATATTGTAAACAATAGAATTATACTGCTCGGAGAATGTTATCTTGCTTGTTCTTGTCCCTAATTCAGAAAAGATTCCTTATTAGACATTCATTTAGATAAATTGTATGGATCATGCTGTGAAGCTGAGTCAGGGGCGATCGAAAGTTGCAAAGCATCTGACCTGGGTGCCAAGTATTATGCCTCACTGGGGGGAGGAGGGGTTCCTCCATGTCCATGGATCACCCTCTATCCTTCTGCAATACTGATTGGCTACATTTCTAGGAATCAGCAACAGATCTAGAACCCTGAATTTCCAATCAACTTTAATATTCTTTAGGTGCTGGGGAAAAGACAAAATGGGACTGTTTCCCTGGTGCCTCCTTAACCCATAGAAGTTAATGCCTTGTTGGTGAGGCGGCTTGGACACTACTGCCCAGTGACAGTTCAGTATTTGGTTGGAATAAGAAATTATGATGGGTCAGAAGCTCTGGTGCTCCTAATTGGCTTGGTGATGTCCCCCAACATTTTATTCATATAGGCCTGGGGACTCTTTGTCTACTCAGTGGCTGGCATTTCATTCCACAGATGGAGGTAAAAGAGATGCAGAGCTAGGAAGACCAAATTGGCACATGCAGCCCTTAGAACACCAACTTTTGCAGACTCTTCTTAACAAACCATAATAAGTACACAGTACACCACCTGTCAACACTGTTCTGAAAAAGTTAATGCATGTGGACAAGGAAGACCAGACAAGTAAGATTGTCTTTGTCTCATTCCATGGCTAGAGCTTTCCTTTAGGAAGGAAATTTCTTAGAAAGGAAGGAAGCAGAGAGCAAATGTTTTGGACATCTCCATGACTAGATGTCTTAGCACCTTTCAATTTACCATAAAAATAAACATTTTGGATGATAGTAACTGAACATATTAGATTACATATTTGTGTAGGTCTAAAAGCTTTGCCTCTGAAGTCAAATTAAAATCTGTTCTGTGTTTTACAAGGAGAAAGAGTTAAAAACCTATATTCTGATCTATTTCTGAAATGGTTAAAGCGTTACTCTGGACCAGAAAACCAGGACCGTGGTTTGGAAACAATCTTTGATATTATCTGCAAATCTTCAAAACAAAATGCAAGTGTGGCCGTATTTTTTTTTTTTTAGCTGATCTGCCACACATGTATTTTAGTGTCTGTCTGATTGCGCTTAGATGTGGGTAAGCAGCGGGGAGGAAAAAATAATGTTTCTTTACTCAGTGGATAAAAAGACTTCAAATTACGTGCGTCTCACATGCTTTGGTAATCGGCCCCACATTCTGCACCGTGATGTGGGGTAGATACTGCTAATTTGGTGTTTATGTCTTGGGGGAAAACAAGCTTTGAAGAGAATGCTGTTACAGATAGGTGGTAATTTCTGAGCTGTGCGAAGAGAAATTGGTGATAACTCTCAATGAAGACCTCAAGGAGATTTAATCACAATTATGGTGGCTACCCCTAAGAGCAACTGATTTGGGGAATCCCAAATCGTGTCCTCCCTGGCCATTACTGAAATATCAGTATTCACTATAATTTTTTTTTTCTGCCGAAAACACCTGAACTAGGAGGTAGCATGTAGGCACCAAAGAGCTAAGCAAAGACTTTCAAATATTCCTACTAAAGTCTTTGTAAGGAAGTTTAGAGAGGAGGACGAGAGTCTGAGGACATCAAAGTCTCACACTTTATCTTCAAATGTATGTATAGTTTGTTCTGGACGCCATACATAGGTGTTAATATAAAAATAAGATTTTCCCAATTTTTTATGTGTAAACATTAGTCCTCCTCAAGATTTACTGAATCAGAATCTGCATCTTAATAACATCCCAGGTGATTCATATACATTTTACCATCTGAAAAGCACAGATTTTTTTTTAATGTTTATTTATTTATTTTTGAGAGAGGGAGGGGCAGAGAGAAAGGGAGAGGGAGAATCCAAGCAGGCTCCGTGCTGTCAGTGCAAAGCCTGACATGGGGCTCAAACCCATGAACCACGAGATCATGACCTGAGCTGAAATCAAGAGTCAGATGCTTAACAGACTGAGCCACCCAGGCACCTCTGAACACCACAGTTTTAAATCACTTACAATCTGTGTTAAATTGGAAGAGGGTATATATTTACAAATCTCTTCTTTGGGAAGATAATTAAGAAATCGGTAATAGTGGTTGACTCTAGCAGACAGGACTGGGATGGAAACTCGCTTTTCGCCACACACTTGTGTAGTCCTGGAGCTTCTCCATGTGCATGTACTATCTATTTAGACCAATTTTAAGAGCAACTTCTTGCAAATATAGCAGTTACTTTCCACTCTCAGGTCTCCAGGGAGGTGGCAGCTCTGTGGCTCCACGGGCACGCCACACACACTCCTGCCGATTGTGTCATGTTAGCACACTCTGGTTTAAGCAGCACGGTGGGAAAGGAAAAGTCTCCAAGCCACATAGTTTGTTTTTTGAGGATATGAGAATGTAATGATGTCACTGGGGGTTTCTCTGCAGAGGGAGCGTTTGAGAGAGCAGGCAGAGTGAGTCAGGGTCACAGGACACCTTCACTCTTTTCCTGCAAATCCCCCTCGTTCGAACTGTGGTCATCACCCCGGTGTTAAGTTCGCAATGAGACATGATTTCCCAACACCAGAACACTGCATTAAAAAGGTCGCAACTGATTTACTTCTTGATATATGAGAGTTCTTGGGTTTCTTGTAAATCAGAGAGCTGACAAACTGGTGGGGAGCTTCCAAGTTTCAGGGTGTACCCTGGATCTGCTGATACCAAGCGGGGAGAGGCTGAAGGAGAAGAGTTGCCAGCTCTGCCTCCTGAGGTTAGAAATGGAGCGTCCTCACCACCGCGATGGTCCCGGAAATTCTGGACAGCAACTCCTTCTCTCTCAGTGATCCATTGTATGTGCAACTTAACATCTTTTTTTTTAAGTTTATTTATTTATGTCGAGGTGGGGAGGGGCAGAGAGAGAGGGAGGGAGAGAATCCCAAGCAGGCTCTGCTGAACTACTGGAGGCAGTTGAATCACAAACCCACGAATCATGAGACTATGACCTGAGCCGAATCAAGAGCCAGACACCCAACTGACTGAGCCACCCAGGCGCCCCCATGAATCGTTTAAATCTGGTTTCTCTGGTGTCACTACCTTATAGGGTCCGAAGGACTTTATGTTAAGAAGAATACTTTAAACTTTGGCCGCTGAACCTATCCACTCCCTCAGGACCACTGGCCTCCTGCAAAATGTTGCACAAGGATTTGGGGGATTCTTTGGGAAGATTGAGATGGTTTTATATGTGCTCACAAACACATGAGGCCGCCCAGCAAAGAATCTGCCATTTCTTACTTTTCACCGGCTTTGCCGCTTACCTCTGCACATCATTGCTCCTGCCAGGAATGTTTTTCCTCTACAGAGTATCTTTTTCCTAGGGGATATCTGTCACCAGCTGCATCTAAGACTCTGGAGTCCTAGGGCGTATGTGGTGGGTGGTGGAGGGGATTGAAGCCGTGTGGCGTTTTAGGCAGGAGGAAGGAACTTTCTCTTTTGGTGGCATTCTCTTTTATTTAATTAATTTATTTAATTTTTTAAAAAAATGTTTATTTTTGAGAGAGACACACACACACAGAACACAAGCAGGGGAGGGGCAGAGAGAGAGGGAGACACAGAATCCAAAGCAGGCTCCCGCCATCAGCACAGAGCCCGACGTGGGGCTCGAACTCACAGACTGTGAGATCATGACCTGAGCCAAATTTGGACGCTTAACCGACTGAGCCACTCAGGCGCCCCTGGTAGCATTCTCTTTTAGAGGCTCCGTGTCCCAGGGTTTTAGTGAAACAGCCCTTTAAACATTTACTTACAGTCCTCTCTTTCCTGAGGCCATAGGCAAAAGGGGGCTTTACCAGATGACAAATCCAAGCATCAGAACGCACACTGTGGCCATGACATTGTTACTGAATCTAGCTGCTCCTGCTCCTAGACTCAAGATACATTTTACCTCAGGATTTTTATCTTCTGCATTTGGGCTTCTGACTTCCAGATTAAGTTTCTGATGGGGTTCCTGCTACACTCTCAGCAGAAACTTTAGGTTCATAAGAAATAATAATTTATTGACTGGACTTCTCTGGGCCCTATTACCTAAACAAGAGCATTTCATGGCTAAGCAGACATCATCTACTCAACTCTTGAGGGGTTTCCAGGGACAGGGGCCCAGCCAGTTGTTTGGTTATTGGCCTCATGGTAAGGCCAGTCCTACCTGGTCTTCAGCCATTTCTTGCTGTCTCTAGTATGGAGGAGCAGCACGCTTTGCCTCACAGGGAAGTTGAAGGAGATTGTTCTCCAATCTCAGGTCCCATGATGCCCCAGAACTGTTGCCCATGAGCAGCTCAGCTGTGAGGTTGTGTGGTGCTGGTGGGCAGGTGTGAGGACAGGGATTGGGAACCAGAGGATGGGAGGAGAACAAGGGGAGTGCTTTCACCCAGAACACCCCTAGAATCAGTAACAAGAGTTTCAAAGATACATCTATTTTCCTAAGTATTACTTTATTTTCCCCTAGAATAAAGGGAATGTGATGGTAGCCATAAAAGGGGACAGTGTGGGCATGGGGATATGCCTTCTCACCATGTTCTTCTGTCTCTGGGAATTTCTGTGAGAAGAAGGGAGAACCTTCTAAAGTAAGCCCACAGCCAATTTGGAAATAGATCCACCAGCTGTGGTTTCCGGAACAATAATTTGATCACAACTGATATGTGAGTTGCTAGTAATCGCCTCTTTATTGGCGTTGCCATGTTCTTAGTCATAGAGGGAAGGATGGCTACAGGAAGTTATGCTGACTTTTCCTTTTCAACTTAGCCTTGCAGGTAAAATTGAGAGTTAGACAAAAGTTGCATTGCTAGACAACCACCTAATGCAAAGGAATGTGTGGGCAAATGCATTGACAGGTTGTGTGATGTTTGTGTGCTTATTCCTAGACCTGTCCTAGGTTACCACTTCCAGGTTTCTTCAAAGCTTGGCCTTGTCCCATGCATGTGTTTAATATCTCTCCTCTACCCTTCCATGTCGAGTATGGGTGGGGGACGCAGATGATAAGACAATAGGCTCTAGAGGGGGTTGTACCTCTGATCTTGGTCAAGTTGTGCGCCCCCAGCCCCCTGGTGGGAGCTCAAATGCTTAGCAGCCTAGGAATTGTAGAGCAACAGGCTGGAGAATGCTGGCCTGGCTGCAGACTGCCTTCCTTCTTCAGATTATTATTTGTTTTCATCCACATGGTGTGAGTGTCCAGACATGCTGAGTGAAGCCACATTGAGTCTGCTGTACATGGTTGGGTAGTTTGTGCACTGCAAAAATGTAACCAGTTGAGAGAAGAATGGGGGCTGACTATATTCACTAATCTCTTGTGTCCCGCCATGTGCTGTATGAGTCTGAAGGAAGGGACGTCTCCCAGAGGGGCTGTCGGGGAGTCACACAAAGTGTTGTATGAGCTAGTTGTGGCCCTGTACACCTGCGTTAAACTGTCACAACTGCCTTCTTGCTTGGAATGACCCACTTTGGGAAGCCTGACAGTGGAAAACAGATAGGCAATGGGCCACATACAAGGCCCATGAATATGATTTGTTTGGTATCTCCAGAACCGGCCCACACATATTTTAAAATATTTAAATTAGTTGTCAATATTTCCAATTTAAGTTTGCACAAGGATCAGAATTTCTCGCTTCCCCCTATACTGCCAGGTAACATTGGGTAGCAGCCAGGTCGTGTGGGACAGTCCTCACCATGCCCTCTGGCCTCTCTACCACTGACAATGAAGGTTAATTGTGTTTGTCATAGTACACATGCTCCATTTTCTTGTAGTAGAATTAAGAGAAAAGTGAAATCTATCCTGTGCTCTTTTCAAAGTGAGAAAATTAAAGTTAGACTGAGAAGCCATGTTTTTGAGAAATGTGATCTGCTGCTGTATTTTTCAGATGTCCACCAAGGTCCTCCTGCATTTGTGTTTGCAGCCTGCATTCTCATGTCAGATTGTCTCAGCATCATGCAGTCAAGGAAACTGCAGAAATTCAGCTAGAGCACATGCTCCTTCATTTGGCCATTAAATTAAGCTATTAGGCTGACAGAAGAACCTTGATTTATCATGATGCTTCTACAGGAGAGGGCTCAGGAGGGGAAGAGTATTCTGGAGGTCATTCCTTTCACTATCCTTGGTTTCACAGTATTTGTCAGGAGAGAGGGTTTAGACCATTCTGCTGAGTGGCGGGGGTGTAGGGGGGCTAGATGGTGGGTGGACCGCATGTGTCAGATCAAGAGAGAAAGAGCGTTGTGGTCAGATTATTGGAGATCTGAATGTGGGGGAGGAAAAACAGTGAAATTGGCAGCATAGACGAGGCCACAAAAGTCAGGTATGTAGATGGGTGGAGTCATCTTTCATAAGCCAAGGCTCCTGATGGCAAAATTCCTTTAGTTGGGAGGCAACGCTCAAGGGGCAGAGGGTTCAAGAGACCAATTCTTAGCCAAAGGGAGCTCCCAGGGACTTAATCACATGGCTATACCTTATGATGCCTGTACCTGATCCATAGGCAAGAGAGAAGCAGTGCAGTTGGAGAGTTAGGGGCAAAGACTCTGGAGGAAGATCCCTTCCTTTCCTGGTAGGAATCCTTGCCCCTTAGCGGGCGGCCATGTGGGTTGGAGGAGCTGCTTAACCCTTCATGCCTCGGCAGTGAGAATAGCAATAGACCTACCTTAGGAGTTGTCTGTAGATGAGAATTAAATAAGTCAGTTCATAGAAAGTGCTTAGACAGTGGCCAGCACGTGTCAAATACCCAAGAAGCATTTATTACTATCTGCTTGCTAGCTCTCCCACCTCCCTTAGGAAAATGTAATATTTAGAGACATGGTTATCAGCTTGGAGGAAATTGCTCTCTGCAAGAAATAACAGCAGCACGGTTTTATAAGTGGCATCTCAGCAAATTGTAAAAGAACCTTCCAAAAAATTCCACTGGCACAGTGGGTAAACTTTGCAAACGGCAACTAAATTCAGGAAGAAATTATAAAGGTCTCCTGTAGCATGAGAAAGCTAAGTGAGGTCTTCCAATGCAGGGAACTCTTCCTGTAGATTCTTTTGCAAGGAGCCTGGTGGCAAAGGCTCTCCTTGATTTACAGGGACCATACCATGAAATAGGCTCAGACGGTGAAACTAGTGGGAGAGAAGTAAGCCCTCAGCCTTCGAGCGCACAGTGAGGTCTGCCGCGTGCGAGAAGGATGTTGTGGTTTCAGCCTGGTTTGTGGGGGCACAGCAAGGTGAGGTTGTTTCAGACAGTGCTCAGTGTCGCTGTCTCCCTGTGGTTAGCATGAAGTGAGCAAAGACAAAACAGCATTTGCTTGGAGCTCAAGCACTCAGGGCGCTGCTTTGAGCCCAGGCTGGCCCTTTTGGGGCTTTAAAATGCAGCCACAAGACTCTAGTGTCATTGCTTTCCAGATTTGTTTTGACACAGCTTGAAAACAAAATTTCATCCCGTTCTTATGCTAAGAATCTGAGAGTGAATGTGTTCGTTGATTTGTTTATCCGTGGCTCAACAGAATCTTTGGTGACGCCTCTAGTAACAGACTGGGCTGAAGGAGCTACTCCAATAAGCAATATAAATTCATTGTTAAGTCAAATATGCCAGTAAAATAGGAGAGGAGACAGACTGAGTTGCAAAGGCTTTGGGGCACAGTTAGGTCCTTTTGTTTAGATAAGATGCGTAGGTTGTGAGGAAGGGGTTTAGATGGAGCACCTCCCCTCCCCCTGTGGGGTCTGCTGGGCCAACCTGTTCAGGTTAGACCAAGCCCCAGATCCTCAAAGGAACTGATTAAAATAGAATTCTTGTTTCTTATTAGCATCTATGTGTCAGTCAGCCTCTAGCAGATGTACCCTGATGTCACTCAACCTCTCTTCTCCAGAGCTGCAGGGAACCTTTTGGGGAGGAGGAAAATGGCCCACTTTCTGACACACACACTCTATCTCACACACAAATAATTCTAAAAAGAGGAGAATGATTCTCTCAACAGATCTAGCGTAAGGGGTGAATATGGTTACAGGAACATCTTTACTCTAAAAAGTTGCTCTCACTGTTTAGAATTTCTAGTAAAAGGAGACATCCCTCTTCATTCCTTACTCATTTCCATTTTTATTAAGTATCTGGTAAGTATCAGAGGCTATGTTGAGTGAAGCTGTATGAAGCTGAATGTGAGACAAAGATGATCAGTATAGAGTCGAGTTCTAAATAATATTTTTTTCAAAAAAATATAATTTATTGTCAAATTGGCTTCCATATAACACCCAGTCCTCATCCCAACAAGTACCCTCCTCAATGCCCATCACCCACTTTCTCCTCTCCCCCAACATTCTAGGAGGTGTGGAATTTATTTGACAGCAAGGGGTCAGAGGCAAGGTTTTTAAGCAAAAGTGCGACCTGCTTAAGCAGTTTCAGGAAGATTATTTTGGGAGTAGTGCAGAGGCTGGGTTGGGGTAGAAAAAGGGAAGATGTGGAAGATACAGAAAGTAGGAGGTCAACTGAGAGCAATTCAAGAGTCTAGAAGATTTTGAGGGCTTTTGAAATAGAGTGGTGATTGTTGAACCTGAAAGGAGAGTACAGATGCGAGAGATGTTTATAAGGAGTAATGAGATTTGGTGTAAAGGGAGAGAGACAATGAGGAAGCAAGGACTTGGCCCAAGTGTCACAGAGTGTCAGAGACAGGAGAACGGCAGGTGTTGCCATTAATGGGGAACGGGATGTAAGAAGGAGGACCTCTTCCCAGAGAACCTCAGAGATGGATGGGGCCATAAAGCCATCCTGTCTGTGTCTCATCTTCTCCCACTGTAATCCTCCCTTAGGCAGCAAGACGCTGGCTCAGACAGGGTAAGAGCTAAGTGGCTAGAGTATGGTATTGGGCCACACAGGTAGGGCTTCTAGTGAAGGAAATAGGCGGTGCTCGCACAATGGGATAAGCCTCCTCAATGTGCTCTAAAGAAAGATGAGATCCATACATGATGAAGACCAAGCTGAAAAGGTCCTTCGAGGAGATGAAAGTTGGGTAGCAGAGCCGAGAAGCTGATTCAGTAGAGAGAGAATTGCAGTAGAAACAGTACGAAGGGTAAAGTTCTGGACTCCTGTCATGGCAACCAAAAGTCCTGCCACATGGCACTCTGCCTCTGTCAGAATGCTGCTAGAAACAGGGAACCTGAAGCTTCTGTCATGCTGCAATGTTTATTGCTGGTGTTGGTTTATCCCTAGGGACCACAGAGAGTATGCCTCTATCCCAAAGGTTGGAAACTTCTCTACTCAAGTTTAAGGCTAAGGGGTTTGAGTTTCCTCACTTCTGATTAAAAAAAAATCAATTCCTTTGCATATATAAAGTCTGCATATATTCAAGTGTGTGGCCAGGAACTGCACACAGAATTGCAACTGAGTTCTGACCACCACAGATCAGAGTAAAATCAGCATCTCCCTTACAACCATTGATGCTCTGAGGGCACTGGATTCTTTACACAGCAAATTAGTCAATTTACTTTGAACAAAACCCTTTGTTTTTATTTTTAAACACAGCTAAGCCATACTTCCTCCATCCTGTGCTTGTGCAATTGGTGATTTGTACACAAGTTGAGCAAACTTGGTAAGAGGATGGCTTTATATTAATATTGAGTTCCTAGTCTGTCTATTATTTACCAGCTGTGTGATTTTGGGCAAGTTAATCTTCTCTTTAAGTGCCATTTTCATTGTATACAAATGGCAATACTGAGAGTACCTACCTCACAATGCTTGTCAAGCTCTCAGCATAGTGCCTGCTTCATAGTAAATCCTCAAAAAGAGCAGCTATTATTATGTATAGTCACCTATTATTAGTACCTCGACCTTGTTATTGAGTCCTCTTTCTCTCATTAAACTTAATTTAATTCAAATCTCTTCCAACATTGTGTCAAGCATAATTATAGTTCGCCTAAATCCTATATCCCTTTTTGAATTTTTTTGTTGATGTTTTGTATCACAGAGATCACCAAGACAGACATGGGCATTAGTTCCCATAGCTAACAATCTCTTGGGGAAGAGAGGTAATGAATAATTTGTGTGATGAATGTTTTGTGTCCCTTCACTGGTTCCAAACTCAGTTGTCCATGCATTCAGTCCATATTTGTTTACTTTGTTCCTAAGGAAATCACAAATAATCCTGTGAACATCATAATGATACCCAGAGGAGAGCCCTAGGATAAGAGACTTCCATGTCACAAAGGCAATAGCAGGAGGTCGTCGTAATATTTAGCACAATCAGAATGATTTGAAGATAGTGAGGCATTTCCTAGAATTGTGAGACTCGAAAGGCCCTTGGGTGGGTTGAGTTCTAGAACATTCCTTTTTGTCTGGGAGAATCCCATGCAACTTCTTGTTTCAGTGTGAAGTTCCATGCCTTGCCCGTTCTAGGACCTGTGTGGGAGAGCTCCTTTTACAGCTCTGGGTCATGCCCAGTCACAATATCTGCTTAGTCTTGATGATGATTAAGAGATTGTGACATGGTAGCAAATACCCACCAGGGAGAACTTTCATGTGGTGTTTGCTCTCCTACTGCTTAGATGAGTCAATGGGCCTGAGGAGGGAGATTCTGCAATTTCCTTCTTTAACAATGCTGTGCAAGAACATTAGGACAGCAAGGGATACTGTCAGCTCTGCTTTTAATTTTTTTCTATTAGAAAGTAGTGCTGCCTTGTCTTGTTCGATCCTTGAGGAAATGTACATTAGTTTACTGCCTGTGTCCTCATCATGATATTTTACTTATTTGAACTCAATTTTCAGATATTTCTCTCCTTCCTTCTCTAGGAAAATCTGGTAATAACTACAACTGCATGTGAACTGGCTAAGTCGAAATTTGGAAATCTCTGGCAGAGTTTCTACTGGACACCATCCTCCATCATTTTAAAGACAAGGATTCTGGTAATGGAGCCCACAAGAAAGAAATTAAGGAAACGTATCACTATCCAGAAATAGAATATAAATCTTACAATAGAAATTGTCTTCGAATTGCTCATTATTAACAGTGATCGATCTAAATGTGATATTTCCACCCATTTTGTGCAAATGTATCAATACAACTTAGAGTTGGCTATGAATTTAGTCTTAGGTTCTGGAGCATAGCAATAAAGAATACAAGAGAATCTCTGACTTCATTGAACTTATAACCTAGTGGAGCGACAGGCAAACAAAAGAGTAGACATGTAGTTTGTCAGATGTAAATAAGTACAATGGAAAAAAAATCATGTTGCGTTGGAATGTGGGTTATTTCTATTTTGTATTATGTGTTGAGAGAAGGCTTTAGTGATAAAGTATCATTTAAATAGGCACCTAAAGGAAGTCAGGGGACAAGCCTTGCAGGTTTGGGAGAAAATCTAGGCAGAGAAAAAAGTACATGCAAAAGTCCTGAGACAGAAGCATGCTGGTGTGTTCTAGGATCAACATGGTGGATTTGTCACTTACGTAGAGTGGGCAAGGGGCAAAATAGGAGGAGACAAGATCAGAGAAGTAGCAAAGGGTAAGCTCAAGGTGAGGACTTGGGCTGGGTGATGCATGAAATGGGATGCTGACAAAGGGTTGGAATGAGGGGTGACATGACCTCTCTGGCATCATGAAAGGCTCCCTCTGTTGGCTTGGACACATTGAGATTGTGATGACTGTGAGCCATCAATATGGTAATCAAATGGACAGTAAGAGTGAAGTTTGGAGTCCAAGGGGTGAGAAGATTAGAAATTTCAGTGTTAGCCTCTGTAATACCCGCAAAATAATGGAAATGGATGAGTCATTCAGAGACTGACTTTAGATTTAGGAGACTGAGTTCTAAGGCCCTTCAACATTTGGAGGTTGAGTAAAAGAAGAAAATCCAGCAGCCAAAAAGCCTCAAAAGGAGCAGTCAAGGGGGGATGAAGACCAAGAAGGGGTTTCAGAGAAAACCTACCACTGAGAATACATCATCACTCACTTAAAAAGAAAACATTTTCTTGAGATAAGTATCATTGAATTTGAGTCACTAATATACACAAGGAAAAAGATATAATGGTGTGAGTATATCCATCTATATAAGAAATATTATATTCTTTTAGGAAAGGGTTAGGAATAGATGATAGGAGCATGGCTATACCAACACCTGATGCTGCAGCCTTCTCTTCAGTTTATGTGGGATGAACCTTGGAATTTTACTGCATGTGGAGTCAGAACTACAAAATGTACATATCAGTACCTCCCTGATGTGGAGCTTTGGGGGAATTCCCACTATATTTGCCTGATGTAGGTACTTCTTACAGGTATTTTTCATGACTTATGTGTGTGTTTATGTTTGAACACTTTGTTCTGATGTCTTCTATTTTCAGAATCACTTCAAAATACATTCCTTCTTACTTTGGATTTTTGCTTCATATTTAAGTTTTATTATAGAATATTCTCTGAGTTGAGGAAGGCCCCCTTTTCATTACTCCTAATAGTGAGGTCTAAGTCATTTCTATACTTACAATGACAACATATAACATATATGGCAAACACCATGTTTACATTTAATGTTTGGGAGATTCATTGCCAGATTATAAAAATCACACTCTGGTTTTCATTTCTTTTCCTCTGTAAGTCTCGAAGGAGATCTCTCTCCATCACTTCCTTGTACATGCTCACTCCTTTGGAGAATTATTTTAATATCCTAAGGGAAGAGATTAAAAGAGAAGTAACAGACATTAATAAGTGACTTAGGATTAAAGATTATGTAATATATGGCAGTGATTAAACAGTAAATTGTTTTTATTTCTATATTTTTCTTTAAGGAAACAGTTCTCTATTTAGTTTAAATCTCATCCTGCAACTTACTGGTTGTACCCTTGGAAAGATATCAAAGATCTTAGAGCCTTTGTTTCCTAATCTAACAATGACTGGGGTTGCCATATTAGATTAACTAACATTTATAAAAAGTTATTTACACAGTTTGGCACATAATGAACAAGCCTAAGTGTTACTTCCCAAATACTGAAAAAAAATATTCATTTTGTATTAATGAAAAATTCAATGCCAAATCAACCATGTCTACAGATTTATAGAATTTTAGATGAGTGGATTATTTTGAAGAGAGACTATTTCATTTCTCCATTTTTTTTAATATTAGGAATAAATTGATCTGGTTTTTGTCCATTTAAGATAGCAGTGTCTTACATTTTAAATCACAGTCATTGAAAAAATAAATGTAAAATATTATCAAAATGTAGAAGGGATTCAAACGTGAAAAATGTAGAGTTATATTTATGCAGGGTTTTTTTTCCTCATGAATTGAGGGAATTGTTCTAAGAATGTAACTTCTTTTTTTCAGAGCTGAGTTCCAGAGGTTTCAATTTGACCGAGGTCATTTTACTCAAGAAGGCAGGAGTTAGTTCACTATCTGAGCTGACCCCTGCTGAGTGACACATGCGCTGCTTATTATCAGTCACTGCTGGGTATCATAGTGAATCATTTTCTTGTGAGACCTTGTTCTTTGAAAATACAGATTTCCTACAGACAGAGGTCAAACTCAAGTGAACTAAGTGAAAAAGAACAGCCGCTCCCCATTGTTAATACTATGTCTTCTTTGACTAGAGAGTATTTACACTAACTGATACTGACTGCTGACTGTTCACTTGGGAGTTAAAGAGTGAGCTGACCTGTGATCTGTGACCCTCTGCAGCATGGAGAACATCATCAGCTGCAGATGTTTAAATGAGCCTGGCTAGGTTTGCACTTGAAGATGGAGGCCATAATTTTCACTAGCAGTTAATGGAGGAAAGCTGAGAGAGTTTGGAAATGTTTGACATGGGTGCTGTGAAAACACAAGGTGCCATAGCCACCATCATGTTTTGTTACAAATGAGAGGATTGGAGAAGACTTTAAAACTCAGATACCCTGAAGACACAGTGGGATGAAAGTCCCTTCAAGTCACTCTTAATAATTCGTATTTGGTTCTCATGTAATTGGGTCCTGACTCATTTGCTTATAAGACATTTGGATTTTAATGCTAAAACATTTTTTGTTATCTCCTATTGAATGGAAACCTTAATTTTAAGCATATATGCTTGATTTGCAGGTTTGCTAAAAAATAATTTACATTGACTCATCCTGTGTTTGTTATAAGAAACTACACTTGTTAGGTTGGTAGTAGGTGGTTCACTTATATTTGCGAATATATTGATCATAGGAAATTAATTGATTTTGCTCACTAACAACTCAGTTACAGTACCTGCATTGATCTTGTTACATTTATTTAACCAAAGTATTTTCTTAATAATTTAGGAATATTACTTGAAATTACCTCTTTGTGTAAGATCTGTGGAAGTAGAAGTTTAAATGATTTTAATTGAATACCTATAGGATCCAACACAAAATCTGGAATTTGCACTTAGGTATTGACCACATGGGGATTTCTGGGACTTGAGTTTGGACTCTGTCATCTTGGCACTGCAACAAAAGCCTTTTCTTTCTTTCCAAAGATCAGACACTGAATTCAGGAGATGAAGTGCTAGTTTATTTATTTATCCACATGTAATTTCACAGGACTCAAATATTTTCTGGGCATGGCAACTACCAACAAAACAGTAATAATAATAAGAGTAATAATAATTATAATGTTTAACATTTATTTTTGGGTGCATTCTATCTGCCAAGCACTAAGCTAAGTACTTTATACATACTAAGTCATTATTTTTTTAAAAATTTTTTAGCGTTTATTTATTTTTGAGACATAGAGACAGAGTGTGAGCAGGAGGAGGGCAGAAAGAGAGGGAGGACACTGAATCCAAAGCAGGCTCCAGGCTCTGAGCTGTCAACACAGAGCCCGACATGGGGCTCGAACTCATAGACCTCGAGATCATGACTTGAGCCGAAGTCAGCCGCTTAACCGACTGAGCCACCCAGGCGCCCCCATACTAAGTCATTAAATTCATACAAGAACCCAAAGAGGTACATATGGTAACCTGTTTTACAGATGGGGAAACCAAGGCACCATGAAGTCACTTTGGCCAAGGTCACACAGTATGTAGATGTGAACCCAATCTGTATAGCTCTTGAAGCTACTGTCTCAACCACAAAGCCAGGATGCTTACCATAGGAGCAAAAATTAAACACGCCAAAATGACAATGAATACGCAGTGTTTTCGAACATATATTTCAAAATGTTGCTGCTTCCAAACACAAACCTTGTAAACAGAGCTATTGGGCAACAACCTTCACTTCCCACTGTTTATAACAGCAAACAACATTTTAACCTGAAAAACCACATTCTAGCTTTTGCTGTACTTATCTTGAAAGATCTTCAAATAACATCACTGTGGTTAAAGTTCATTTTAAAATGTGATCTATTTACTTCTACATGGATATCTGGAGCAGAAATGGTGACAGGATGGGTTTGATAGAAACTGAATCTTCAGAGATTTTTTTTTTTCTTTTCCATTATTTTTTTCTTTCTTTTCTTTTTTTTTACACAATGAAAATGAGAATAGAACATCTTACTGGAAAGGGAAGCTCTTTCATTTTAGAATGTCAGAGTTTACGCTTTTTAGGTCATGGGCTCAAGTCTCTTCAATTCACAGTCATATGAATGAGTCCCAATTATGTAGTCCTCTGTCTCATGGCTGTGAGGTGGAGGGCCAGGGAGGGGAGGTGAGGGGGAGGAGACGGGGAGCTGAAGAAGCTGACTCTGCAGAAGCACTCTGGGAATGAAGGAATGCATGGACAGATTGACTGGTGACAGACAGGTTTACTCTCTTTCTGCTGTTGGGGCATCAGGCGATAATGGTCCAGGGAGACTGACTCACAGGAGGTCAGATGCCCTGCGCTGGCAGGCTCTCGGTCAGAGGGGTGCTACACGCCAGGGAGATTTGGGGAACGTGCAGAGATGGTGCTGGTGGTCAGTATGTCCAAGCCCTCCTGGGACAGAGCGGGCAGTGGCCCCGAATCCTGCCACACTGGAGATAGTCCTGTGCAGAGAAACCGCACCGTCCACAATGTCAGTAGCGAGATGTACAGCAAGTTGATCAAACTCCTCCCCAAATAGGGAAATATGTACATTAAAAATAGTCCCATGGACTCCTGCTATCCCTAGGAGTCAGGACACCTTTTCAAGGGGCTGACTCTCAAAGGCAGTCATCCATTGGCTGTTTTCTTAGGAAAATGCTGAATAAGATCTTCTCTGCAAGTTAATCGTATTTAGTCTGGCCAGAGTAAAGATGTTCCCAAATCGTCTGACTTTGAAAGGAGTTTTCTTCCCATTAGAGGAGGAAATAATTATGGCATCATTTTATGTTTCTACTGGTTCCTGGTAATATAAGATAAATTCTAATATACATAATTCCAAGGGATTTGAAAATTATTTTATAGGTTCAGAATAAGAAGGCCGTTCTGAAACATAGGACGGCCATGTAAGATGAAATGTAGTCAAAGGCGATGTGCCTCTGGAATCTACCTTACACAGAAGGATATCTGCCCAGAAGAAAGCAAGAGGGAGGTTGATTCCCACAGCTGGGGATGCTCCCTTGTCCTCTCTTCCCTCCTCTCTCCATCCTTTGGTCTAGTTCTGGTGTGCTCTGTCCCCCCCACTAATTCTAGGGTCACACTGACCTATGCCCTCATCCTCCTAAGTGGGGAGAAGCTGGTCTTCATTAATGAAAATATGAGATAGAAGAAATTGAAAAGGGACATGTAACATATCAGTTTTGATGCAAACAGTAAACGTTTGTGGAATGTATGAGTACGGCAACTTGGAACAATTGCCATCAATGTTTCCAGATATTTTGGCCTATTTATATAAAGAGACACAACTTTGTCTTAAAAGAAGCCAATTAAATGTTAGAGACACAATGATATGGGTAAGAGACGAAGAAACACATAGGGATGAAGAAGTCGCTATCGCATCACACCCCTCCTCAGAAGCCTACTGGGTCCGCTTGCCCCATGCGGACTGTGTCCACGCCTTTGCACAGACCTTTCCTTTTTCCTATAATTCTGTCCTCTCTCTACTCCAACAGTAGAATCCATGTAGACCTCCTCTCCTCTCCCTCCACTTTCAAAAATCTGGCCGTTTTTGAAGACTCAGCTTCTAGAACAATGTCCTCTGTTTTGAATTCCTGTAATGTTGTTCTTGGGTGGTTTACCTCATATCACTCTCTTGTAATTCTTGCATGTAAAAGTTCTCTTGCAAACAGAAGTGGAGTTTGCTTGAGAGCAGCAACTGAGTTTCGTATTCATTTTGTCTTCCATGGAGCCTCGGATTACTAGCCTCCGCGGCCGGTGCTCAGTCGTCAAGAGTAAGCACAGCAGCCTTCATTTCTGAAGTCCTTGCCGAGTGTCAGAAACCCCACCATGTGCTTTTGGTGCCCGAGCTCATTTCATTCTCACTACAACCCCCTCTGTAGGAATGGACCATCTAACAGATGAGGGAGCCAGGATGAAGAAAAAGTTTAAGTCAGGTTTCTAGTAAGTAGTCTACCTGAGATTCAGTCCCATGGCTTTCTAATCCTTGAGCCTGTGTTCCTAAATGCTATCATCACACTTCACTACTAGGTGAGTGTCTGCCAGCTTGTTAGAAATTGATTTCAAGTATTACCAACATAGGAGACACAATTTATATGCAAAAAGATCAGCAATTTGGAACAAACAAATTTAGGTCTGAAGATATTCACATGTGAATGGTCTCATTTCTGGGCATAGAAGGTTATCACTGACAAGTCATGAGAAATGTGTCTTAGAATCACCTTCATTTTATCGAAGTGAAAGTGTTTTTATATTAAACTCAGGGCATCCTTAATAGTCCAAGAAACGACCAGCAGGAGCCAAGTCTCTTTAGACTTCATATGGTTGAATTGGTATGTGAGGGGCTGTACACCTGCTCCACTATAATAGGGGTCTGGCTGTACCTGCCTTCACCCTTGCCGTTGAAGACCTGGCATTGCCATGGTGGACGCACATACAGCACATGCGGTAGAGACTCGCTCGGTCACTGTGATCTCTGAACTGTGGCTCTCCCTTTCTTCCTTCTCTCCTTCTGCGGTGGTAAGTTCTATGGGTTTTGTCCTCAGTCTCTCCATCTCGCATAGCGTTTCCCTGATCAAACTGACATCAAGTCTTTTGTGTACACTGGCACCGTATGCACTACATAGTCAATGTGTACCATGATTAGAGAGAACGACTATGTCAGCACTCGTTTGGGGATCATGGTCTCCTTAGTTCTCTTTGGCAAGGGGGGATTCTATTCCATGCTCTTCAGTCATAGCTAGTTATTAGATGGCTGCAATGATCCAGAACACTAATACTGCCTCTCATCCAGCTTTAGTCTCATCTACTCCAGTCTTCTGTCATAGATCCAAGATAGCCCCCTTCCTAATGAGGCAGCTCCATAATGTTAACAGTGTTATTCATAGTACTGACAGCTAACTGTACTGTTTCTGGCCTTGCTGTCTGCTGGGTATCACAGGCTGGCGTCTCTGACCTGATGCTTTTACCGACTTAGCTTCTCCTGACCCTCTGGTTTGGTTTGGCCAACACTAGCTTCTCCCCCATCTCTGTAGGCCACTTTGGAGATGTCCCACTGTGCCCTGATCCTGAGTTGGACTGAATTAGGACACCTTGGGATAATACTCACAGGGATTTTATAGTCTGAATAACTTGAAATCAGGTCTTGAATAAAAGGATGCTTCAAAAGAACAGCAACTCCAACTGGCTCCAGATTTTTGGCACCGAGGTCTTCAAATACTTTTACGAAGTTCTTTAAAGAAGAAAAAAAATGAAGTTAATTAACCTCACAGTCCTGCAGATGTTATAACTTATTTTGCTTAGTAAAGGAATTTGTCATAATTTCTATACAATGATACATTTGAGAGCAATTTCATGAAACTATGCTAAAACTTGAGGGTGAGTTTTCTTATGTGCAAGTTACCCCTTTTCTGAAGGAATCCAACCAACCTCTGAGTCAGCACTCTCTATCTGTAGGTGGCTAGCAAATCTGTTAGCGTCCTGTACTTCTCTTCCCCCTCGGAACACTTTGAGTAGTCTTTCCATAGAAATCTTTTCAGTGTTTGCATTCTCAGGGATTTCTTCTTCCTTCTCCTCCTTTTCTTCTTTTAATTCCTTTTCCTCACTCATAAAGTTTCCCTCAAGTTCAGCATATTCCTCAGTTGGACTCATATCAGTAAAGGAGGAGGTCTGCATGATTCAATGAAGAGAATATGAAGTCAGACGGAAGATCTTGTTTCCAGTAACGGAGACATTTAGAACTCACCGATGTTGGCACACACTTTTCACGCAATGAAGCGATGTGCCTCGCACAATCTAGCCAAAGTACAGGAAAGAACGTGCTAGCTGCCCTGGAGATCACATCAAGAGTCTAGACCAATTCTGTCTGTGGATACAGACACCTCAGTGTGGGGTGTGTCTTACCTCCATAGATGCTTCAGCTCACTGCACTGCCAGGCACTTTGGATTCCTCCATAAATGGACACCGGAGTGAATTAGTGTGACTGGTGTCAGACTTCTGCACATGAATGTAGATTTTTAAAGGATTTGCTTTGGAAACTGACTGTAGCTGAGAGGTTATGGCAAGTTAATTTCTCAAGCTTGATAGCTTCTAAGAGCTTCAGAAACATTTGATTTCATACTAGAGGTTAAACTCAACTAAACATTCAGAAGGCAAAATAGAAAACAAATTGAACATAGAAAGTCAGGTGGGATTTTGATGGCTGCTCCTTGAAACATGGCCAAGAGCCATGAAGTCAGGTGCTGGCTTTGTGAGTATGGTAAAGAGTATATTATTTCTGAAGTAATTTCTTGTGTATCAAAAGCCTGAAAAACATTCCTGCCTGTTGACCTTGTAACTATAGATCTAGGAATTGATTCTAAAGAAATACTCATGTGCACAAAGGATTGTATAGATGGATTTTTGTTCAGTGTTACAGCGAACACAAAAAATCTGCAATTCCAAAATCAGAGTGGTGACATAAATTATAGTATGTTTCTGTGATGGAATACTATACTGCAATGAAAACTGTGGTTTAGAAAAATATCTAGTGACTTGAGAAAACACTCATAGAGATAAATGCAAAAAAAAATCCATAAAATGATAAATACACTAGGATCCTAATTTTGTTATATATCTATGCTTATTAGTGAAAAAAAGAAAGGAGCGCCTGGGTGGCTCAGTCAGTTAAGCATCCAACTTTGGCTCAGGTCATGATCTTGTGGTTCAGAAGTTTGAGCCCCGCATCGGACTCTGTGCTGGTAGCTCAGAGCCTGGAGCCTGCTTTGGATTCTGTGTCTCCCTCTCTCAGGCCCTCCCCTGCTCATGCTCTGTCTCTGTCTCTCTCTCTGAAAAATAAATGAAAACATATACCAAACTTTTAAAAAAGAAAAGAGAAAAGAAAGATAAAGTAGAGAGTTAACAAATGGTTACCTCCGGTTAGTGGAATGGGTGATATCTTTTTCACATAGTGTTGTACTTTCCACAAACTCTACAGATTTGTATTGTATTTGTTGTATTTGCTGTAATAAATGCATATATGTGTGTGAATTTTTCATGATGAGATCATTGATATTTGATGATTTGCCATAGAAAAATGTGTATTTTTGGAATGTTGACAGATTAGATGTCATAAAACACTGAATACATAAAACACCAAACTTAGGCTTAAAATAAAAGGAGGGTTTCAATGTTTATAAATATTCGGTTCAGTAGAAGCATTAAGTGCAAGTTAATTAGTCATGTAAGTTCTTTCCAAATAGTTATGAAAGTCCTATGCATACAAAAATTATGATGCAGCAGGAAATGAAGCCTCCGATAGTTGTAAGTCCCTTTAGGAGAGTTGTAGGAGCTGTGATCAGTGTAATGAACACAGGTTTCATTTGCTCTAGCTCTGTGTGGTTGAGTTTCTATATCCTTTGATAAACTGGGAATTTAATCTAAGAGAGAGAGAATGCTTTATCAGGTGAAGATTCTGAAAATAAGTATAGATCTATCTATATATCTACCTACCTACCTACATACCTACCTATCTATTGCCCATCTATCTACCTATTCAAACTCTTTTCTATCTTAAACAATTGGAATATTACATTGCAGAAATGTGAAATTGGCCTTTTTGTGTCCCCCTAAGAAGCTTGGGGATCGTCACACAGGTGGTGTAGGATGAATGGGTTTCTATTTAGACTGCAGTATAAATGATAAAAGGACACAATAAATGTAGAACCTGTGGGTGAGTAAATGACTAGTTGGATTAGATGAGCAGGCGATACCTAAATTAAACAGAGAAAGAGCGCTGTGTCTCTGCATGATTTCCATAATTAGAGAGGGACTAATTTTTCAGAGGCCAGATATAATCATCATGGGATAAACGAATTGTTACCAAAAGGCAATAATTTAAACACTTGAAATTTTAATAAAGAATTTTTATATTTTTTATATTTATGCTACTTTTGCTTTCTATGGGGTTGGGACAGCATAGACTTAGTGGTTCAGTGAGAGGGCAGGGAGAGAGGGGAAGCTGAGAAGGGGACCACAGAAGCCATATCAGCCTTCTCGTGGGATTGCAGAGGGTGCAAGAGAAGACAGACATCTCTGAAAGACCACAATTTTGAATGTGGGTGTACAAACAAAACTAGCGATGCCAGTTTGGAGGAAAGCCAGTGCTTCTGAATGAGCAATTACTAGTGGCATCAAAATTCTGTGTGAGTCACATTATCATCTGAGCAGGACAGATTGTGGCACTAGCAAAGACTCCCTCGTGGAGGCTCAGAGATCTCCCAACAATGTGTCCCCAGAACGGTGCCTGGCCATGCATTTCCTTCATTTAATCAGTTCAGTTTCACATCTCAGAAGCAGAACAGAAGGTCAGTCCTTGGGACTAATATGGGCAAAGTGTCAAAAGAGTAAGATGGTATGAAAATTTAGATGTTTTGAACCCCAGCACCTCAAATGCTCTGCCAAGATGCTTTAACAAGATTTTCAAAATGTGGGAGTTTCAAACGCACAATTTACTGAATTCCAACATCACAACCCCACACCACAGAGGTCAGAATGAACCATTTTTCCAAATGTCAGCTTATTTAAAACTTCACTAGGACCAGCGCATACTCATGAATACTTTGCTCTTGGGCTTCTTTTAACTTACCCAAGAAGCCATGGATTTGAACAGAAAGTCTGTGCCACATTGAACAAAACAGCATGAGTCACTGAAATAGAGTAAGGAAGAATGAAATATTGGGGATGTTTCCAGTTGTTCATGTGGAAAGCAAAAGCAGAGATCTGATTTAATGTCTTGGGTGTGAATATGGATCTGTTGGAGGTGTTATTTCTGAGTAAGCTCATTATGGCTTCCTCGGAGGAGGTTGCCCAGGAAACGAACACAGCTGGAAAGGGCACGGAAACAGAGTGGCATAATTGGAGGCAGGATGGTAAGAACAAGAGGTGAGCAAGAATGAGGGAGGTGGGCAGATTCTGTATTTCAAAAGCTCAAGCACCTAGGGTTCACCCAAAACCAGAAACAGGCCTGTGTGTGTGGTGTGTCACAGGCATGCTCTCTGCCCCTTGCCCCTCAGGCCCGTTCTACTTCTGTGGTGTAGTGGTTGTGGAGGAGTTCCTCTGCAGTGTGCTTGGACTTAGAAGAGCTCTGGGGAGAAGCACTACAGGGGCGTTGTTCCCTAGTGGGGCATTAGCTTCCCTGAATAAGTGGTTTAGGGACAGAGGGGATGCAGAGCCCTCCTGTGCTAGCTGGCCTGGCTGCCACTCACCCAGACAGCTGTCTGTTGCTATAGGAACAATTCTAGCACAGGCTTCCTTTTTCCTGGACTTTCTAGCTCATTGCAGCCTCCTGGATTTGCTACTGCCTCTGCTAGGAACACCTGCTCTCCTCCTCTCTACCTTGGAGACAGAATTCCATTCATCCCCCCTCTCTCTTCTTCCCTTCTTTCCCACCATGTTTGTAAATACTAATTGAACACTTGCTATGTGGAAGCTACGATGGGGAACATAAAGCTGGGTAATAGGTTGTACCCAACTTAAGGTAGAAATAACTTAGCAGAAGGATTCAATAGGCAAACAGCTGCCTGAATTACTAGCGCTTCTTACTTCTCTCCTTCGTTCCCCTACAGTCTGCTCTAACACAGCAGCCAGAGAGGTGTCCATACATTTTAAGTCAGATGGCTATGTTCCAATAACTTCTCATCTCGTCTCTTGGCAAAGTCAAAGCCAAGGTCCTGCATTGGTCCTTAGGGCCTTCTCGTCCTCATTTCTTTTTCTCACTACTCTCCTCCAGCTCATTCCTCTCTAACTATAATGGCGGGTCTTTGGAATACACCAGACACCATTCCCCCAAACCCCCCCACCTCACACACCCCACTATAAGGCTTTGGCATCTGATGCTGTCTTTACAGCAATTACTTACAATTGCAATTACCTTGCTATTCTTCCCAGCATTGCAACCTATACCAACTCCTATATTTTTCCCTATGTTATTATTTTCCTAGAGCATTTATTATCATATGATATAGTCTATATGTTACTTACTTTATTTCCCACATCAAGGGTGGTTTCCAGTACACAGAGAAGCTGGGAAAATATTTTTTGAATAAATGCCTGTATGCATAAAGTGGTGCTCAGCCCTGCCAGAGAGGACCTGAATCTCAGGGGGCCCAGTTGAGAGTGCTCAGTGTTGCTCTTGAGTGTCAGGGGAAACTTCATGAATCATCTGGTAGTTGAAATAGGCCCTGGATACCGGGGAGGCCTTGCACCTTTCAGGATGAGATGAAGGGTACTCCAGGTGGAAGAGGCAATAGCAAAGACAATGATAGCGAGGTGGGAAAGAAGAAAAGACAAACACCTCTTTCGATCAGTAAGACCTTATGTTAATCTGTCCTTTTTGCTGTGTTCCTTCCATGTTTGGGACATTGTTCACCCATTCTTTTCCTCATGGATAGGGGAAATTAGATGGAGTCCCTTTGGGGGAGCAAATCAGGCTTCTTCTGTATCCATTGCAGACCACAGGGCTATGCAGAGGGTGTGATTTGCAAGTGAATTACTTAATTAACTGACCTACTCAATGAAAATTTTACCGAGCTCTGTGCCAGTAGTTCAAGTCCAGGGTTGTGGCAGGTTCAGAACAAGACATATGGCCCCTCCCTGCCCTCTGGGTGTTTGGAGTCTAGCAAAGAAGCCGACCTGAAGAAGTAGTTACTGTAAGGAGGATTGTGAAAGGGGAAGCATAGAATGATATGGAGACATATGGCAGGGGGTGCCTGACATCACCTGAGGTCAGAGAAAGTCTCCAAGAGGACAGACATGTGACTAAGACCTCTCGCAGGCCACGATCCATGCCAGAGTTATCTTAGGGAGGCCCAATCAATGGGGGAGGGGGAGGATACAGAAGCATCCCTGGGGAAGTGGCAAAAGCAGTCCCAACGAAGGCAGTCATATCTGACTCCTTATTTACCTGGGAAAACTGAAACTGGTCTTCTACTATCTAAGAAGACAGAATACTTGAATGAAATAAACACTCATTGCTGCACTTTCTGTCACTGGGTAAGTGTTGAAGTAGCATCTACAGCACATTGGGTTGAAGAGCCTTGAGTTGTCAGCTTACTGGGAACCTGTCTGGCCACACTCTAACCCTGATGGAAGAGGAAGGATGTCTCTTGTCCATTTACCCAGGGCCAAAATTTAGGGTTGCGTCTAAGAGAGTCTATTTCTTCCCAGATGTGAAAGCGGTCACAGAAACTTCCCTTTTTCTTTTTCTTTTTTTAAAAGAGAACCCAGCTTAGTCTATTTTGACAAACATGTTTGAAAGGCAAACAAGTATGCCTAGGACATCTGAGAGTTTGGACCAGGCAGTATCCCTCTGTCTTCTGTGTCCATAAAAGGAGAAGAGAGAAAAAGCATTCCATTACAAGGACTACAGCTCTGTCCCCAAAAGGTCAGAGGGATACTAAAAAGTCATGCAAATGGGCACCTAATAAGTACATTAGTTAGCACTTGTTCTGAGGCTTTTCCACTCAAGACAGCCAGGGAATGCCAACCCTTCAAAAATCTAAAAGGGAATGTGAGGCTTATTTAGCTATTAAGCTTCTTTGTCCTTAGATGTAGAAGATACAAAGTACTCATGGATTTCAGGTGACTGGGCTTTGGCCTAAAACATTATCAAGTGTCACATGTATGTGGGATGTCGGAGGTCTGACTTGATTCACATAGAATTTCCACATCACATGGCAGACAGATTGGGATGGATGGTACCTACTTCTTCATTAGCAGGATCAGTACTTCATGTAAAATAAAGGCTGTCCTTTACAGAACACACTTGGATTCCACCAACAAATTTTGAGCAAATTTTGATTTTACTACAAAGGTTTTTTTTGTTTTGTTTTGTTTTGTTTTGATAGTGGGTCTATAGTTCTTAATCCAATTGTGTAAAGTTTTATTGAAGACCTAGTGTGTGTAAAGCACTGTGCTAGGTACCCAGAAAAATACAGAGATTAAAAAAACTTCTGTTGTTAGAAGTTTAGGATCTTCTGGTATCCCCCTCCAGATCCCAATGCTAGTCCATTTCTGGAACACAATTACCTTTTCTGCAATAACAGTAGGAGTTTTGACTGGTTGGAAGACATGAGTCCCAATGGCCACGCTGAGGGCCCTGTAGACCCCTTCCACAGCATCTGGATGACAAGCAAAATAAAGCAGCATCTGTGTGTAGTCAAGTTGAGGTGGATCCTTCTCATAGTCAGCAAATAGCCTAAAGAAAAACTGTCACACAAGAAGAATTCCAATCAAAGATAAAAGGTGTAAAATGAGTAGTTAATAGATGGACAGGCAATAAAAGATCCTCCTAGGGGCTTTGGGATATGGCCACTTTCTGAGGATTGAATTAGTAAAAGTAATATATAGTGAATAGTATTAACTGAAGAATATGCTAAGTTAAAAAACAGAATAAGTAAGGCTCAATATTCTAATTTTAAAGAAAATTGTATGCTAATCAATGGTATCAACATATTTAGGAAAGAATGTGCTAATAAAAGGGAAAAAAAGCATGTGGGGATGACATGTTAATCAGGAAAAGGGAGCCACAAAACAAGAACCCATCCATCTATCTATCCTTAACACCATTCTGACAAACTGGGCTCTGACTCCTAAATATGAAGCTTCTGATATATCTCCCTGCGGAGAGTGGAAAGAGGGGGAAATGATGCCCAAAGTCACTGCGACTCTAGCCATTAAAATCTTTCAACTGGTCAATCCTGCTCTGAACTTCATACTTAATCTGTTGACAGTAATGTGGACTCTTTCTACTGTGGGTTTACGCTGGAGGAGAGAGTATACTAACCATGAATATCAGGATTTTTTTCTGGTAATCTCTCACTCATTCTAGATGACTGAGCTGGAAGTCAGCTCTATATGCAGTGTTTTGTGTATTTGGTAGCAAGAAAAGTTAGTGTGTGGGAACTCAATATCCCCCAGGACCCTGCAAAGCAGCTCAAACTCTGGTCACACCTAAGCACCTACATGGCCCTGTTTGAAAGAAGACTGGCTACCTCCATGAGCTCTTCTCAGATATGCACATTTAGTGACCTGGAGAATCTTTTTTTTTTTTAATTTAAATTTTGATAAAGAGTAGATGGTGTTGGATTGGTCTGAGGTTCTGCACATATAGCAAGCTCCTAGATAATTCTAACAATGTGGTCTTGCCCTAGACTTTGAGAAGCAAGAGCCCAGATCCATAGACACCATGCTATTCTCAATTTCCCACAATACTTACAACTATGGACACATTTAATTAGACAGTCAAAAGAGTAAGTTTCTGATACTTGAAAATCCAATAAAAATTTAAATAAAAATAACTTCGATAGGAAACTGCACAAAGTCTTCTATGCTACAGAGCAGGAAAGAATCTCAGAGGTCAATGGAATCTGCAAGTTCATTTCTTCAGTCACTTCTATCAAGTTAACAGAGTGGTACGGCTGTTGTATGCCAGGCACTGGACTATCCTGAGATGCTTAAAAATACTCTCTGACAGTAGGGCACCTTTGATTTTTCATGATCCAGCTGGTGGGTTCCTTCAGGACTTTGTGTTTTCTTCGTGCCCTCTTGTCTCTGAGTTACTTCAGGGATTGCAAGCCAGGCTTGGAAAGGGAGACTGACACTAAGAAAAACAGGCAGGGTCCCTGGGTGCGTATCTTCCATTTCTTTCACAGGAATTGTTGAACTTCATTATGACTTCCACTGAATTGTGCTTATAATTTTTTTAATGTTTATTTATTTTTGGGAAACAGGGAGACAGAGTGCAAGCAGGGGAGGACAGAGAGAGAGGGAGACACAGAATCTGAAGCAGGGTCCAGGCTCTGAGCTGTCAGCACAGAGCTTGAAGCAGGGCTTAAACCCACAAGCACGGGATCATGACCTGGGGCAAAGTTGGACGCTTAACTGACTGAGCCACCGAGGCGCCCCAACTGAATTGCACTTATAAATGCTATGCAGGTCCAATACATCATTATCTCCATTAACAAAGCAACTAAATATTATAACTTAAAAAAAATTTTTTTTAATGTTTATTTTTGAGACAGAGAGAAACATAGTATGAGCAGGGGAGGGGCAGAGAGAGAGGGAGACACAGAATCTGAAGCAGGCTCCAGGCTCTGAGCTGTCAGCACAGAGCCCAACATGGGGCTTGAACCCACAGACTGTGAGATCATGACCTGAGCTGAAGTCGGATGCTCAACTGACTGAGCCACCCAGGCGCCCCTAAATATTATATCTTGAAAAAAGATGTGAAAAAATGAAATAAGCTGACATGTAGACTCTTTCTGTAATTACACAGGCTTGATTTTAAGTCAGTTGATTGGACATTTATAAAAGATAAAGCTTGCTGTGTTCCTAAGATCATTTAAAATATTGTTGTAAGCAGAATTCTAAGAAAGTTTCAAAGGTTCCCACTCCTTGGCATATTTATCTTGTATCATCTCCTCTCCTTGAGTGTGGATAGGGTTTGTGAATGTGATGGGAAAGTCACTCCCATGAGTACGTCGCCTTACATAGCAAAGGTAAAGAGATTTTGTAGATGTAAGTAAGGTCATTAATCAATTGATTTTGAGGTAATCAAAACAAAGCCTGATATTGGGCCTGACCTAATCAGGTAAGTCCTTTAAAAAAGAACCCAGGCCTTAAGGAGAGATTCGAAGCCAGAGAGATGCTCTCCTTCTGGCCATGATGAACCAAACTGTCCGGTTATGGAGAAGGTCACATGGCAGGGAACAACAGGCAGCCTCTTGGGCTGAAGGTCTCAGTCCTACAACTGCATGGATCTGAATCCTACGAATGATCCATCTTGGAAGCCAGTCTTGGAACCAATCATGGAACTGACCTCAGATGAGAATACAATTGCAGCTGATAGCTTGATTTCCGCCTTGTGAGACCCAAGCAGAGGACCCATTTAAGCCATGCCTGGACTTCTGATTCAAAGAAGCTGTGAGCTAATGAATGGGTATTGGCAAGTACTTATTGACCACCTAACATGTGCTAGGCATGGACTATTCTATGCCCATAGGCATGGACTATGCTTAAAATGCATTCACTAAGAAATAGATAAAGATGCCTGCTCTTAAAAAGCTTTCTAGAAGGGGAAGACAGACAATAAAGAATACATTTAAAAAGTTAGGTGAATTAGATAGTGATTATGGAAACACACAAAAAGGTAGGTCAAGAAAAGAGGAATTGGGAATGGAGAGTGGGGAGGAGGGCAGATTACATGGCTGAGAAGGTAAAATTTGAATAAAGATTGGAGGGAGTTATCTAGGGAGTACATCTGGGTTAAAAGCATTACAGGCAAGGGAAACTGCTGAGGCCAGTGTCCTAAGGTGGGCATGCACCTTGCATGGTTGCTCCATAAGAAGGCCAGTGGAAATGAAGCAGAATGGGGTAGGGCAGAATAGCAGGAGATGAGGAAGAGAGGAATAAGTGTCAAGGCCAGGCTGGCTTCTGAAGGACTTGGGCTTTTCCTCTCAGTAGAATGCAGAGCCATGGGAGGGTTTGAGTAGAGGCTGCCATGATCTGCTGGTAATTTGAACTAAGACAAGGGAGGAACAGGCAGACCCATCATGAGGCTGTTGCCATCATCCAGGTGAGGTTGACTGTGGGTTGTTCCAGTGATGGCCATGGGACTTAGAAGAAGTGGTCTGATCCTTAGTATATGTTGAAGACAGAACTACCAGGGTTTTCTGAGGGATTGGATGTGGTGTTTCAAAGAGAGAGAAGATTTGGGTATGAGTCCTAGGGTTTTGGCAACTGGAAGATCAGAGCTGCCAGTGACTGAGAGGGAGAGGGCTTTGGGTGGAAATGGGAGAGATGGGGTGGCAGGGATGGGAGTTCAGGTGGACACGGTGAGTTTGAAATATCTATTAGAATGTTCAAGTACAGATGTCAAATGGGAAATTGCATGTAGGAGGTCTGCAAGAGAGGGCTGAGGTAGAAATAGGCATTTGGGATTTATTAATAAGGGAGTATTTCAAACCTGGCATGACAAATATTATCAGCCCAAAGTAATAGAAGGATTTCACAAGAACAGAAGCTGTGGAGAGATTAAGACAATAGCTGTGAATATGAATATGGCAAAATTGCCTTTTCTCAGGAAATCTCTAAGGATTTTAAAATACTGGAATAGTTGCTCTTGGTGTTGAGTATGTGGGAAGCTGGGAAGTCAGGACACGGCCTGTGGAACCCTGTCATTCATAATGAAGTGTGCTGTCACTGTCAGGGGACGACAATGTGATTGCAACACAGACATGTCTTAGGGTTCCTTTCTTGGATGCAATGGGGACTTTCACCCAGTGCCTGGGACTCTGGGGTCATCCAAGCTCATGGACAGTGCTAATTGCCTGTCTGTAGGACCCCCTGCCAGTGTGGCTCAGAGGCAGGCCCTGAGTCACAGAGAGCACAAGTAACAAATCAGAAGAGCTGGGTGGGACTCAAGACTAGTCCAATCCCTCTTCTTAAGAAGGTACAGAGGCCCTCAGAGTGAAGGGATCTGTTCAACATTCTCTACTGAGTCATGACGGAATTGGGGACAGAGTCCAGGGCTCCTGACCCTCAGAATTCCCTCTTCACAGAGCATTTTCCCTGCACTGATTTGGTCTTTCCTATTCTAATCACAGTCAAGGACATAAACTACTTCTGTTGTTTTATTTTTTTTTTCTTTGCACATCTTTCCTCAGCATGTTAACCATTAACTGTTCTTCAACCAAGTAGAGTTAGCAAGGCTAGCTTCTGTTTAGCTAACACTTACATCGGGCTACTCTGTGCCAATCACTCACTCTGCACAATGACCCTGCCAGAGAAGGATTGAAAGAAACCAAGACACAGAAAGGTTAGGTAACTTCCTCAAGTCTTCCTCAAGACCTCGAAGTTTGCAGGGCATTGGAATCTGTGCTTCTAATCCCAGCTTAATAGCACTGAGACTTATGTTATACTGAGCATCCAGTCTCTGAGGCACTGAGGGGTGGGAAACACCACCCCTTCCTGTTCTCCGGACATCACATTCACACGCACACACGCGCATACCTATCAGCCATCCTCTGCCCCATTTATTTCTCAGGCTTCATGGTCCTGTCTCTGGGGCCAACTTTGTTCCTTTCCTCCGTGTCGCTTTCCAGCAGTCTGGGCACCGACATGTGGGAGCCACATCTTTCCTTGGGACCCAAAGCGTCCCCCCTGCTTCACCGCCTCACAGTCTCAGGGCACAGTCTGCCTCTGGCGTTAGCTGCTGAGTGAGAAACTGAAGGGCTCTGCCCTCGATTGACATTTCTAAAAACTTCTGGCTGGAAGGGAAAGTGCTTTCATGTGACATCATATTAAGTTGGCCAGGTTCTTTGCAGAAGAACCTGTTTATGTTGCTCACAGATTTGTTCACAAAGTCATATAGAGATGGCCTTCCAAAGGCTTTACAGGGTTGGTCTCCGTCCTACAGTTTCACCCTGAAAACCCCCACCACGACCAAGACAAAAAACTGCCCCTCCCTGCCAGTCTCAGGTCTCGGACTTCAGTAACGCCTTGACCCCTTTCTCTTACCTCTCTTACCTGCTCTCCTGCTAGCATCTGGGAGAGGTGCTTGAACATTGTGCATCCAATTGAAAGGAACTTTTCATTTTAAGGTTATAACTGGTTCAGTTCTGTACTGAACTGGTTTGTAACCGGTTATAACATGGTTATAACATGTTCAGTTCTGTACTACAGTTTTGAACAAATGGATGGCTGGAAATTGGACAATTGATACACCTGCTTTGCAGAGATGTCTAAATCCACCATTCAACTTTTCTCATAGCCCATTGAATTTAGTTGCGTTAGGTATATTTTCATATTTTAAACATTTACACTCAAACCAGAGTACTTTACATATATTAAGGTCTTGCTTTCTATTGTGGCCTCAGGGATAGAGGCGAATAATATCATTATTGGTAATAATAATAATGATAATAATATTTTATTGATAATCTAATGGGTCATGGGCAATACTTACATAACCCTTGGTATGTAATACAAGTTAATCAAAATCAAAGTGGAATGGACAAAAACCAAATACAGTAGTCCCCGTAATTTGTGGTTTTGCTTTCTGTGGTTTCAGTTACCCACGGTCCACTGTGGTCCACCTCAGTCCGGAAGTAGATGATTCTCCTTCTGACAAATCATCAGAGGGTCACTAGTAGCCTAGTGCTACATCACAATGCCTACACCATTCACTGTACTTCATCTCATCATGTAGGCATTTTATCACCTCATATCATCACAAGCGAGTACAGTTCAATAAGAAATTTGAGAGACAGAGACCATAGTCATATAATTTTGCTTACAGAATACTGTTGGAATTGTTATTTTATTATTAGCTATTACTGTTAGTCTCATACGATGCCTAATTTATAAGTTAAATTTTATCATATGTATGTATAGAAAAAAACAGGATAGGGGTGCTTGGGTGGCTCAGTCGGTTAAATGTCCAACTCTTGATTTCAGTTCAGGTCATGATCTTATGGTCATGAGATCGAGCCCTGCATTGGGCTCCATGCTGGGCATGGAGCCTACTTAAGATTCTCTTTCCTTCTCCCTCTGCCCCTCCCTTGCTTGTGCTGTACTATCCATAATTTCATGCATATACTTAGTGTCTTGGGATGTATCCTAAGGTGGGGTGGTTACTGGGTTGTAAAATGACTGTTCTTATCCTAAGCTTTTAGAATTGGAAGGACACTCGGAGACAGTTGTGTTGAATAATGGCTTACTTGACAGATGAGAAAAGTGAGACCCAAGGGGTTATGAAAATCATAACTGATCATAATAACATAATCATAACATAATCATAATCTGATCACACAGAGTTAACAGTGGGACTCTGTCTAAGGTTTTGGTCCCTGCATCCTCCCCCAGAACTTTTCTGCCCTGCTACCTTATGAACATTAAAGTCTACAACTGGGGGTGAGGGGTTGGGGTTGAAATCTAAAACAAATTACACGAGTGGAAGAAAAGATTAAGAAATTTTCAGTGTTATAGTAGTGAGGTTTTCAAGGATCTCAGCAATTACCTCTATAAGATGCTCCTGTCTATTGAATGGCAGTGGTTCAAGGGGATTTTCAGGAATTTTTAGATCTTCTTCTCTTGTAAACCAGAGACCAGCCTATACAAAAAATAAAAATGAAAATTATTAAAGGATTGTTCCTCTAAAAGCCACAGGGATTGAACTCATCTTGCTCAACTGTCTAGAGCACTGGTGTCCAAAATAGGGGGCAAAAACCAAGGGGATGCAGGAGAAAATACTAGAATTTCCATTTATGCATATTTTGATATAATTCTTATGTCATTTTTATTAAAAATTTTTGATAATGTAAATAATTTATTAGTGCAGTAGTACCCATATATAATTTATAAATTAAAATCCACATATTGAGGGGCCTAGGATTATTTTAGCTATCAGAACATGTGATGAAGTTTGGAGGTCACTGCCCTAGATCTTGCCTGCATGCCAATATTCTGGAGGGATTGCACTCATAGCACTAGCTCACATTCCATGGATTTTGAGAGGGGGTGGATGTGCAGAAAGAATATTTAGAAAAAAAAAATTCTCAAAAGTTTCCAATCTGACAAAAACTACAAAACCCACAGAGATTCAAGAGCTCAATGAACCCCAGGCAGAAGGAACGTGAAGAAAACCACACTAAGGAACAGAGTAATTGTTGAAAACTGGGGATAAAGAGGAAATATTAAATGAAGCTAGATGAGAAAAAAGGAAACAGAGAGAGGATTCCAAACCCTCCTACCATTTCTCAACCAACTCTCAATTCCATGTTTAATTGTTCAAATGCATAGGAATTTTCCCTGATCCTTAAAATCAAGGAATTATTAATATTAGTTTTCTAATAATATATGATATTGCATAAAGAAGTGTATTTTGCACAGAAGAGGGCCACTTTAGAAAGGAAAAAAAAAATAACACGACTGTAAAACAACTTATAATTCCTAAAATGTCTTCCATGGGGAGATTCAAAACAGCAGAGAAGTAGGGGGACCCAAAGTTCCCTTGTCCTTCAAACGCAGCAGTGTTGAGGCCAAAGGACTTTGAATTCCAAGAGTCTGGGCTGCAGTGTGACAGAAACATCTCCAGGGACCCACGGGGACAACCTGACTGGCTATAGGTGCATGACTGAAAACTAGGAGAGATAAAACAACCGGAGGGGAAGATCCCCTTCTGTGGAGAGACAAAAGGGAAGAGAAAGAGAGGCTAGGGAAGCATAGGACTGTATCTGGAAAAGAGAAAAACCTCAGACTGGGATGGAGAAAGATCTTATCTTTAACTCCAGGGCTTTCTTCGGACTGGGGCTGGCTGCCTTGATCGTGCACCTGGGGAAGAGGGGAGCCAGCTCCGGGCTCAGTAACTAGTTCAGGGGCAAAGTCCTCAGTGGGAGAAACTAATCCCCTCCCTAGAGTGCTGTGGGAAGAAGGTATATAACCATTCAAAGGACAAAGACTGCCTGCACCCAACAGCCAGAGGTCATATATTGGCAGCAAGGAGTGGTACTTTCCCAGAACCAGGGCTCAAGGAGCAAGACCCTTTACGACATGGAGGTTTAAATCCCAGTCGAGTGTCAGGGAGCTGCAGGAGTTGGTGGAGCAGGACAAACTGCCTTGTTTGTGCCCGCATGGCACTGTGAGGATGGCCTGAACAGAATGGTTTGGGACACCCGGTCCAGGGTGGAGAGACTGTGGTGTCGCCATTTTCCTCTCCATCACCAACAAGGTGGGGCTTCAGGGAAGGTACTGTAGGCCCACAATGGAAGTGGACCCACCTACACGGAACCTTGCCCCACATGTCTGGTAAATGCATATCTACTGGAGCTGGATTGTCGCTGAGGAACCAGACAGTCCCTCCTCCAGTCCAGCACTGCTATCGGTTCCAAGGCACTCAGTAGTTTTTCATTTCCTGATTTAATTCTTGGATAATTCTTATTATATGTATTATTTTCTTCTTTTTCTCCTTATTCTTCTCTGCTCTAGTCTGGTTATCCTGGTGTTGGTTTGTTTAAGCAGATATATTCAATCTATTCTCTTTATACCTGTTCTACATCTCCTTCTTTATTTTCCCCTCTCTCTCTCTGGATTAAGCCTTATAGTTTCTATGTGTGATCAATTTTTTTTTCTTTTCTTTTTCCCCACCCCTGTCATTTCTCTTTTTGTATGAGATAAGGCCTCTTCCATCAACACTGACCCACCCAGTGGTTTAGTTGTAGTGGGTATTTCTCAGTTTTTTGTTTTTGTTTGTTTTCATTTTATGTTTGTTTGTTGTTTTTTTTTGTTGTTGTTGTTGTTGTTTTTTTTTTTTTTCTTTTCCAGGGCTACTTCAAGGAACAAATCAAAGCACACCTAGTGGGGGATCCAAAACATCACTACAAGTAGGGAGATAAAGCAACCAAAGTACAACAAGAGAGATCAAGTAACACGCACCAAAAATATCTCCTGAAGGGCCAGGCCCTGGACAGTATACGACCCCTCTTTAATACAGTAGTGCTCACAGGTGCAGACCACATAACAAGTTTTAAAACACATAAGGGACAGAAAACTAGCCAAAATGATGAAATGGAAGAATTATCCTCAAAAGAAATTCCAGGAAGAAATGAAAGCTAAAGAATTGATCAAAACAGATATAAACAATATAACTGAACAAGAGTTTAGAATAATAGTCATAATATTAATCACTGGGCTTGAAAAAAGCATAGAAGACAGCAGAGAATCTATTGCTGCAGAGATCAAGGAACTAAAAAATAGTCATGATGAACTTAAAAATGCTGTAAATGAGGTGCAAAATGAACTAGAGGCAGTGACAATGAAGACTGAAGAGGCAGAGGGGAGAATAAGTGAAATAAAAGATAAAATTGTGGAAAAAGATGACGCTGAGGAAAAGAGAGATTAAAAAAATTCTAGACCACGAGGGAAGAATTAGAGAACTAAGTGATTCAATGAAACATAATAATATCCGTATCATAGGAGTTCCAGAAGAAGAAGAAGAGAGAGAAAAGGTCGGAAGGTGTACTTGAACAAATCATAGCTGAGAACTTTCCCAATCTGGGGAAGGAAGCAGACACTGAAATCCAGGAGGCACAGAGAACTTCCTCCAGACATAATAGGAATCAATCTTCGACATGATATATCATAGTGAAAGTGGCAAAATACAAAGATAAAGAGAGAATTCTGAAAGTAGCTAGGGACAAATGGGTCTTACCTGCAATAGTAGACACATAAGGGTAGTAGCAGACCTATTTACTGAAACTTAGCAGGCCACAAGGGAGTGGAAGGAAATATTCAATGTGCTGAATAGGAAAAATATGCAGCCAAGAATCCTTTATCCAGCAAGACTGTCATTCAGAATAGAAGGAGAGATAAAGGTTTCCCCAGACAAACAAAACCTGAAGGAGTTCATCACCACTAAACCAGCCCTACAAGAGATCCTAAGGGGGACTCTGTGAGTGGAATGTTGCAAAGACCACAAAGAACCAGAGACATGACTACAAGCATGAAACTTACAGATACAATGACTCTAAATCCATATCTTTCAATAATAACACTGAATGTAAATGGACTAAATGCTCCAATCGAAAGACATAGTGTATCAGAATGGATGAAAAAAACAAGACCCATTTATTTTCTGTCTATAAGAGACTCATTTTAGACCTGAGGACACCTTCAGATTGAAAGTTAGGGGATGAAGAACCATCTATCATGCTACTGGAAGTCAAAAGAAAGCTGGAGTAGCCATACTTCTTTCAGACAAAATAGATTTTAAACTAAAGCATGTAACAAGAGATAAAGAAGGGCATTATATCATAATTATGGGGTCTATTCATTAAGAAAAGCTAACAATTATAAATGTTTATGCACCCAGTTAGGAACCACCCAAATATATAAAACAATTAATCACAAACATAAGCAATCTTATTGGTAAGAATGTGGTAATTGCAAGAGACTTTAATACTTCACTTACAGGAATGGACAGATCATCTAGGCAGAAATTCAACAAAGAAACAATGGCCTCGAATGATACACTGGACCAGATGGACTTGACAGATATATTCAGGGCTTTTCATGCTAAAGCAGCAGAATACTAATTTTTTTCAAATGCACATGGAACATTCTCCAAGATAGATCACATACTGGGGCACAAAGAAGCCCTCATTAAATATAAAAGAATTGAGATCATACCATGCACATTTTCAGATCACAATGCTATGAAATCACAGGAAAAAGTTTGGAAAACGTCCAAATGCATGGAGGTTAAAGAACATCTTACTAAAGAATGAGTGGGTAAACCAGGCAATTAAAGAAGAAATTAAAAAATATATGGAAACAAATGAAAATGAAGACACAACAGTCCAAACCCTTTGGGATGCAGCAAAGGGAGCCCTAAGAGGAAAATACATTGCAATCCAGGACTATGTCAAGAAACAAGAAAAATCCCAAATACAAAATCTAACAGCACACCTACAGGAACTAGAAGCAGAACTGCAAAGAAACCTCAAGGTCAGCAGAAGAAGGGAAATAATAAATATCAGAGCAGAAATAAACAATATATATATAATCCAAAAACAAAACAAAACAAAACAAAAAACAGTAGAACAGATCAATGAAACTATGAGCTGGTTTTTTGAAAAAAATAAACAAAATTGATAAACCCCTAGCCAGACTTCTCAAAAAGAAAAGAGAGAAGATCCAAATACTTAAAATGAAAATGGACTTATCACAACTAATCCCTCAGAAATACAAACATTTATCAGAGAATACTATGAAAACTTGTATATCAACAAACTGGACAACCTGGAAGAAAAGAACAAATTCCTAGACACCCACACACTACCAAAACTCAAATGGGAAGAAATAGAAAATTTGAACAGATCCATAACTAGTGAAGGGATTAAATCAATTATCAAAACTCTCCCAACAAATAAGAGTCCCGAACCAGATGGCTTCCCAGGGGAATTCTATCAGACATTTAAAGCAGAGGTAATACCTATCCTTCTCAAGCTATTCCAAAAAATAGAAATGAAAGGGAAGCTTCCATATTCATTTTATGAAGCCAGCATTACCTTGATTCCCAAACCAGACAGAGACCACACAAAAATGGAGAATTACAAGCCAATATCACTGAAGAACATGGATGCAAAAGTTCTCAACAAGATACTAGCAAATCAAATTCAACAGTATATTAAAAGAATTATTCACCACGAACAAATGGGATTCATTCCTGGGTTGCAGGGCTGGTTCAACATTTGCAAATCAATCAGTGTGATACATCACATTAATAAAAGAAAGGATAAAAAAATAAAAAAATAAAATCTTTCTCTCTCTTGCATTCCTATTCTACTAACTATATATATGACTCACCATGTCATGTTTAGTAACATTAGTAAGTACACAATAAATGATATACATGTAGTAAATGATAAATTAATAAAAGTAAAATGAATGAATATTCAAAAAAAAAAAAGGATAAGAACCATATGATGCTGTCAATAGATGCCGAAAAAGCATTTGACAAAATACATCATCCTTTCTTAATAAAAACCCTCAAGAAAGTCAGGATAGAAGGAACATACCTAAACATCATAAAAGCCATATATGAAAAGCACACAGCAAATATCATCCTCAATGGTGAAAAACTGAGAGCTTTCCCCCTGATATCAGGAACACGACAGGGATGTCCACCCTCACTACCGTTGTTTAACATAGTGTTTGAAGTCCTAGGATCAGCAATCAGACAACGAAATGAAATAAAAGGCATCAAAATTGGTGAAGAAGTCAAACTTTCACTTTACGCAGACGACGTGATACTCTACATAGAAAACATGAAAGACTCCCCAAAACTGATATGTGGATTCAGTAAAGTCGCAGGGTACAAAATCAATGTACAGAAATCGGTTGCATTTCTGTACACCAATAATGAAGCAACAGAAAGAGAAATCAAGAAATTGATCCCATTTACAACTGCACCGAGAACCATAAAATACCTAGGAATAAACCTAACCAAAGATGCAACATATATGTATGCTGAAAACTATAGAAAACTTGTGAAGGAAATTGAAGAAGACACAAAGAAATGGAAAAACATTCCGTGCTCATGGATTGGAAGAATAAATATTATTAAAATGTCAATACTACCCAAAGCAATCTACACATTTAATGTGATCCCAATCAAAATAACACCAGCATTCTTCACGGAGTTAGAACGATCTGAAAATTTGTATGGAACCATAAGAAAACCCTGAATAGACAAAGTAATATTGAAGAAGAAAACCAAAGTGAGAGGCATCACAATCCCAGACTTTAGCCTCCACTACAAAGTTGTAATCATCAAGACAGTATGGTATTGGCACAAAAACAGACACATAGACCAATGGAATAGAATAGAGAACCAAGAATTGGACCCACAAATGTATGGCCAACTAATCTTTGACAAAGCAGGAAAGGGTATCTAATGGAAAAAAAGACTATCTCTTTAGCAAATGGTGCTGAGAGAACTGGACAGCAACATGCATAAAAATGAAACTAGACCACTTTCTTACACCATACACAAAAATAAACTCAAAATGGATGAAAGGCCTAAATGTGAGACAGGAAACCATCAAAACCCTAGAGGAGAAAGCAGGCAACAACCTCTTTGACCTCAGCCGCAACAATTTCTTGCTCGACACATCTCAAAGGCAAGGGAATTAAAAGCAAAAATGAACTATTGGGACCTCATCAAGATTAAAAGCTTCTGCACTGCAAAGTAAACAATCAACAAAACCAAAAGGCAACTAATGGAATGGGAAAAGATATTTGCAAATGACATATCAGATAAAGGGTTAGCATCCAAAATCTATAAAGAACTTAACCAAACTCAACACCTGAAAAACAAATAATCCAGTGAAGAAACAGGCAGAAGATATGAATAGACACTTTTCCAAAGAAGATATCCAGATGGCCAACAGACACATGAAAAAATGCTCAATGTCACTCATCATCAGGGAAATACAAATCAAAACTACATTGAGATACTACCTCACACCAGTCAGAGAGGCTAAAATTAACAACTCAGGAAACAACAGATGCTGGAGAGGATGTGGAGAAATAGGAATCCTTTTGCAATGCTGGTGGGAATGCAAACTGGTGCAGCCACTCTGGAAAACAGTGTGGAGGTTCCTCAAAAAATTAAAAATATAACTAACCTATGACTCAGTAATAGCACTACTAGGAATTTATCCAAAGGATACAGGAGTGCTGATTCATAGAGGCACATGTACCCTAATTTTATAGCAGGACTTTCAACAATAGCCAAATCATGGAAAGAGCCTAAATGTCCATCAACTGATGAAAGGATAAAGAAGATGCGGTTTATACATACAATGGAATACTAGTTGGCAATGAGAAAGAATGAAATCCTGCCATTTGGAGCAACATGTATGGAACTAGAGGGTATTATGCTAAGTGAAGTAAGTCAGTTAGAGAAAGACAAATATCATACGTTTTCACTCATATGTGGAACTTGAGAAACTTAACAGACCATGGAGGAAGAGAAGGGGAAAAAATGGTTACAAACAGAGAGGGAGGGAGGCAAACCATAAGAGATTCTTAAATACAGAGAACAAACTGAGGGTGGATGGAAGGGTGGGGAGAGTGGAAAATGGGCAATGGGCACTGAAGTGGGTATTTGTTGGGATAAACACTGGGTGTTGTCTGTAAGCGATGAACCATGGGAATCTACCCCCAAAACCAAAAGGACACTGTACAAATTGTATGTTAGCCAATTTGACAATAATTTATATTAAAAAAAAGTCATCTGTGAAAATTTTAGCAATGTGAAATGTTGAATGTGACCCTGTATAGTAGGGTTTAAGTTGATGAAGCAAGGTTCTTATCAACCATATCCTTCCTTACTGGGTTATTAGGTGATTTCTCCTTAAAAGATGGAAATGCCCCCTCTCTCTTGTGAAAACATGGCCAAAGTATTTTTTTTTAACTTTTTCTTAAAGAGTGAATGCTGCATTGTTTGGATCCCAGAATGTCTGGGTCATCGAGCCTGCAATAACACTCATCATCACAGACAGAAGGTGAGCTGAGAGTTCAGTATGAAAGACTCCTACACAGTGTGGCTCACTCTCCACATGCAGTGGAGACAAGCATGTGACAGACAGCTGCAGCACGACTGGGGGCTTTGATGCTTGCAGTGCTCAGCCCAGGTACAGAACCCAACCTACGTCAACTCTCTCATTCCATTTTAGAAGCTGGGGAAATCAGTACACTCTTAAGTGGCTGTTGTGGTGAACTTGCTGTTCGTCAAAAGAAAAGAAAAAAGGCAGAATAAAAAGCCGAGTAGAGAGCCCTTCTATCCTAGAGAACTCCAGTTCAGTGATGTGTGTTATGGTATTTTACTGTTTTAATGTAGCATTTTTAACACATCTCCTAAAATTTTGCTCTAGAAGTGGTTTTGACTCTTCCCATATAACTTCTTCTTCTTCTTTTTTTTTTTTTTGGTTTTGGTTTTGTTTTTGTTGTGTGTACGTGTGTAAGCTGGCAAGTGTTGGAAACTTGCAAAAGTCATGTGCGATGGTCAAGTGGGCCTTTGCAAATGACCTCTTTGTCTTGGGGCTCCTGTGAGGGGATCTGGGTGGGCGGGAGAATGCTCAGAAATCAACTGCTCCCTAAACACACGAGGTGTTCAAATAAGTACTTCTGAGTTTCTTTTAAAGGCAGCGGCCAACTTTCTCTACGAAATTTACACTTTTTGGTGAAGGAGCTTTCTGGTTTTGGCTCAGCATTTTGGTAAAAATTGCCAACGTCCTTTGTTCATTTCATTTGTACAAAAGGATGTTTAAATTGATATCCTGTGTTAATTGGCACATACTGTAGTGAAGATTGGTAATTTCGCAAGTGCTCACTTTTAAAACTCTTAACCCAATTATGAAAATAGAGTAAGTTTTTCCCTGCTGTTTTTGTTTTCAGACAAACTCATTTTCACAAGTTTTAAGTCGAAGACAGTGATAGAATTCATAAATGGCTCTACTTGGGAAGAACACATTTCAAAAAGCACAATCAGCCAAGCACCTGTCTTGATCAGCCTTGAAGGAACCTCCTCATATTCGAGTGTTACCTCCTCTGGCTCAACAGCATGAGTGTGGGAACATCACAGCTGTCAATAAGCATGCCATCCGTTAATTAAGGACAAAATGAGAATCAGGAAGGGATTTCAGTATTGAAATATACATGAGATACAGACACATAAAGAGTATGACCCTATTCTGGAATTAGTATCTTATAAACACTTACATCTTTTGGTTCTACCAGAAATGTGCAATGCTGAGGAATACGATGATTTCAATTAGTAGACACCAAGTAAGTCAGATCCTCTTAGTTATGGGGTTTTATTCTCCTTCCTTACTCAAACTTCTAAAAAATGAATTGACTTTTCTTATCTTCATTTCCTGGAAATCATTTAATCAAACCTCTGCAATCTGATTTCTATACTCTACCAAAATTACTCTGGTAAAGGTCACCAGTTATGTAAATACCTACCAAGTCCAAAGACCAGGTATCATGTTACTGAGTTGTTCATCACTTTCCATACTTCCTTTGGGTGTCTCGTTCATTCATAAATCTAACAATTGCCTACATGATAGTGACTTGCAATCCCTTCTGCATCTGCTGTTACCAGATTGGATGTTTCTGTCTGCATTTCCCACAGACATTTCAAACTCGACTTGTCAAAAACTATCTCATCATTCACCAAAAGGGAAAAAAAAACCTTCCCCTTTCCCTGTGTTCATTTTCCGGGGTAGTACTGTTGTCACTCTCAGAGTACTGGATATTGAGCATTCGATGTATTAAAAGCTCTGGAGGTAATTCTAATTTACAGCCAATGTTAAGAACCGCTGTGTAGGAGCTGGGAGAAGGATAATGAAGTTTATGTGGTTTCTTTCAGAACTCTTAGTTCTCTGAGCATCTCTGGCTTTCTCCAGACCCTTACCCTGGGGTGTGGAATCTAGACTTCCACCTTGGACTTGGACAGTGTCCATGCTGCTTCTGTGTACCCAGACATAGACAGCCAAGGGTCTGAACACCTGGACCGAAGACCTGGCAGTGTGACATCAGTGAGTAATACATTTCTTAGGTCAAAAGTATTCTGGTATTCTTAGTGCCACTAGGTGCTGGTAGCAACCTGCATATACTGCTCCCAAGTTATGGTGCCCAACTGCTCTTCATCCACAGCCTTGAACCTCTGCAGGGTCTCGAGGAGCTCTTCCTCCAAAGGGATGGGCCAAGGCATCGAGATTACTAATAGGAATTTCCGCCAGTCCACAAACTCTGAGTTTATTGTTAATAAAGATGTTAACTCCTGAAACTAGAAGAAAACAGGAAATGCCATTGGAATATTTATATGGTTCTATCTTGAAGCTCTATCGCTTCATGTTTTTTTGTAACATTCAGATGAAGGAAAGAGGAGCTTACATTGAATAGAGCTTGTTCTCAGGCTTCTTCCCTCAGGTTCTACCAACGAACCCACACCAGACAGTACCTAGAGAGTGTTTCACTTTTTGCTTCCTTGACATTTGGGTTTTTTTGCTTACTGTTACAAAAGGAATTTACTCATGTGACTTGACTCCAGTGACAGTACTTTATGACAGTGGAAGAATAAAGATTATAGAAGTGGCTGGGAAAGGGCTCTATAGCCAGTAGGGAGATACTACAACCATTTTGCTTCTGACACATCTTTAAGAAACAGAGCAAGATGCCAGAATCATCTACTGTTACTGGTTAGGATCATTCCTTCCGGAAGTAACAGATACAAACTCACAGGCTGAGTCTTATGGTCTCCATAATGTTTCATTGACTGTTAACATTGTAATTCATTCTTTAAATGCTAAGCGGGCACATAGTTTCTCTTACATTCAAGTTCATTTATATATTCATTCAAGTTTTATCAATTGCCTACTAAGTGTCAGACACCGTACAAGTACTGGTGATTTTTAAACTACTGACTTGATCAAATAAGAAGAATTCTGCATTTTGAAATCCAAACAAAATGGAAACTTACTTCAGTTTGACTGAGGTGCATCCAACTACTAGGAAAGTTGTTTGTTCCAAGGTTCAGGGTTACCAAATCCAGCAGAATGTCAGTAAATGATTTATGTCCTATTAGGCCTACAATACAATGAAAAATATTTTTTCAATTATATTATGTGACAGGGATTTTGTTTCTTTTGCTAAAACAGAACCAAAATGGATATTTATGCAATCATTTTATCCATATTATTTAAAACTGTAAACTTTAGAGAAACAGAAGACATATGAAAGCTTAAAAATTATAATCAATTTCCTGATAAGCTTTCATTATTGTTTCTCAGCTAAGTCAACATGTCTTTTTTGTCTGGGTAATAAATCATTTCAGATTGGGCAAAACACTGAGACTTTATACTTTAATTTGGAAACTTCCTTTGACTTTTTGCTCAGAATAGGTTGAATTAAAAAAGAAAAACAACTCTAGGTTTTCCAACATACAGTAGAGCACAAGAGTAAAATATTTTGGTGCGTGTGGGATAAAGGTGTCTCAAATACATGCAAGTCATGACTGTGATCAAAATAGCACATTTATCCTCATTTTGCTCTTAGTTCAGAATAGATTTGTTTTTGTAAACACAGGGACACTTGAGTTGTTAAATTAGTAATAATTTAATCATTGGTTGGCTCAATATTCCAAAGTATTTCATAAAAGATCACCAACCTTTTAAATGCTTTGCTTTTATACACTAATCCATTTTATTCTGTCCAAAAGAGAAGTCTGTTTTGTCTGTCTCTCATTTCAAATTGCATGCACATGCATTAAAAAAGAAATAGGAAAACAGAATAAACAAACATGCTTTAAAAATGTCTGTCTAACCCCTCTGACAGAAGTACCTTCTAGAGTCAGGAGAGGTTCCTACAAGTACTGGGATATTTCAGGTCCAGGGTAATAGCTATCCTTCCTTGTTGAGAAATAAAGAGAGCAGAACATAGATGTAGCATTTCAAATTTTTGTTTTTACAACTGAATGTTTAGCATTTATAAAAGTCCAATGTGAACTTTATCATTTCTTCTAACCTTTAAGAAAATGCATGAATCCTTTTAAAACATCAGTGGTTCAAACCAAATACACAATTCTGAGATTTGGAAGTTAATTTTCTGGGTGGCAAGAGCAGATTCTTTCTTTGATATGAATGGACGTCTGAAAGGTTGTTCAGAAATAAATTCTCTATCCTTTTTGATCAAACCAGAGTATCCAGTTTTATAGAGATGAGAATATTTTCCCGGATAGTAGAATTTTCAGTAAAATGAGCTTTATTTTCAGCAAAAAACACGTTGGTTTTTAGACAATTTAGAAATAAATCATCCATGAGGTGCCTGGGTGGCTCAGTCTGTTAAGCATCCGACTCTTGATTTCAGCTCAGGTCATGATCTTGCAGTTGTGGGGCTGAGCCCCATGTTGGCGCTCTGTGCTGGGCATGCAGCCTTCTTGAGTTTCTCTTTTCCCCTCTCTCTGCCCCTCTACTGCTCATGCGCGCGCACACACACACACATTCTCTCTCTTTCAAAATAAATAAATAAACACACTTTTTTTAAAAAAAGAAAGAAACCATTCATGTTCCTCAAGATGAAGCCATAAATTAAATCTATTTTATGAAACCATGAAGGGGCTCTAAGTATTTAAAAATTCTGGTAGATGTGCAATATATTTCCACTGTCTTTAATAGCTATGGTGCAAGCAAAGTGTTGTAAGATAATACTGCCAGCTTACATAGGAATTGTTTATCTGGTGACCTTAGTGTGAAATGTGAAACTATTTTAATATTTGATCTTGTCCATTACATATGCTCCAAGGCATATGATCTTCACATAAAATAGGATAATAAAAACATAAACTTAGAAATTTTATTCATGGAGGGCGCCTGGGTGGATCAGTTGGTTAAGCATCTGACTCTTGATTTTAGCTCAGATTTTGAGCCAAAGTTGAGCTCCATACTCACAGCTTGAAGCCTGGTTAGGATTCTCTCTTCTTTCTCTTTGCCTCTCCCCCACTTGCTCTCTCTCTCTCTCTCTCTCAAAATAAATAAATAAATAAAAGAAATTGTATTCATTGATACAAAAAAAAAATACTCCTTTTCAGTTTGGCCCTAAGTTAGTTATCTAATGCAATTGTCATTTAGAATCATCTAGGAAAGACGTTCATTGTATGCCAGGCCTAAAGGAATTCAGATCAGAATCATAGTCTAGTCACCCTTAGCAATAACTCTGCAAAAGATGATATCAAAATGACACAATGTTTAGAAGGATCCCCTCCATCCAAAGAATGTGAAAGAATATATTGATATAGAAGTAGACTTAGAAAGGCACAGGAAAACCAGTCTTTGGATTTTGGCTTTGTTTGTCTGGAAAGATGCCAAATGTCTTCTGTGTTTGATGTGAAGACTGGTTACTGTGCTACTTCTAAATTTCAGATTAAAAAGAATTTGTTTTTGCTCTGATCAATGATGCAGTCCACATTTGTCATATTACTAATCACTTTCATAATGGCTTTCCGAGTTTGATGAACAAGTGGAATTAGGTCTTGTGTCACCAGTTGAAGATGGTGTTTTCGTATTCCATAAGTGGATAGCTCTCCTAGGGTCAAAGTTATTAATGTCTGGAGAATTCAACTGAATTATCAGAAGATCCGTCATACTTTCAGCCTTGATCGTGGCATGCATCTGGGACTTGGCACGTTTCATCTGACTAAAGCCACGTTCTGCTTCTGCGGAACTTGCAGGGAGGGTCAGCACTAGGTCCACTAGGGTCAGGATATTGGGATACTTGTGCAAGTAAACAGAATTCACAAAATCCCAGGTCAATTTGTGGATGTTCTGAAATCTAGGGGGAAGAATGAAAAGTGTAAAAAATTGAGACTCTCAAGTTTCATCCAAATATTTATAAATACCATGTATGCTTACCTGGCATAAATCTCTAATTTCAACATGCTCCATTCAGCGTCCACTTCATCGATTTCCACATTGGCAGCTTCCAGTAGTGGTTCATAGTGGGCAATCAAGATGGATACCTCTTTTTCTCCAAATTCTGCCATCAATATACGAGAGAAAAAAAGTCACATATATGAAAGAAACCTACAGTCAAAGAAGAATAGGTTAGAAGTTCGTGCATCTAGGGTACCTTGAGTTATCTTCGTGGGCCACAATTTGAAGCTTCCAATCATGGTAGCCTTCACCACATCTTGGCTGGCATCTCTGAAACAGCCTTGCAGCCTCTTGATGAGATGTGTTAAGACTGTGCTTCTCGCATCAGAAATGTTTCCCTCTCCTCCAAGGCAGTTACCGTGAAAGTGGGTGGCTGAATCTACCTGACGTTCTTTCGGTCCTGGTCTTGGGAGGAAAAAAAAAATCCCCCAAATAAACAATTAAGTGAAAAAGCCCCTGATAAACAGTGTCCCCAAACTGTCTGGTTTGACAGACCCTCAGACCATTTCCCAATTCCTCACCTCGTTTTATACATTCTGAGCATTTCCAGGGTTGACTCTAATGTGGCAAATACGTCAGCAATGGAAGAATTTCTGTTCTGATTGACACGGGAAAGAATGCTAAGGACATTAATGACGTCCACTAAGAAATGGATGAATTTAACAATGTCTGCTTGGAGAAGGAACTCCAAGAGTTCGTTGGCTTTCTGGTGACTTGTGTCATTTCTGCCCTCAACTGCCTGTAACATAGATCGGGAATAGAATAGAGGTTTATCTTTCTCAAAATGATTCTTTCAAATTTCTCAATAAAAAATATTCTCTGTCAGTCTGGCAAATTAAAATAGTATGGTATTTTAAAATTACTTACCGAATGCAGTTGCTGCACTATTGCAGGATATCCCTTGAGGAAGTTCTGGAGGGCTGCCTGTAATCCCTGAAGCCACCTCCTGCCCCCTACTTGAGAAGGCAGGACAGGGCGAAGGTGAAGGCCTTTGAAAGCAGTTATCAGAGAACTCTTGTGGACAGGAGAACTGTGGTAGAAGTGGTAGATGCTGCGAAGAAGGCCTCTGACGTCATTGTACAGGGGAATGCTCTGGAAGACCGCCTTGTAAGACAGTTCAAGATGATGTGCAAAGCAGTACACGGTCAGCACACATGGCTGGATCTCTCTGAGGAGCATGGCTACGCCATTGTTTTCTCCGTCTGAGCCAGGGGCACCATCACTTCCGAAACCAACCAGTTTCTTTGCCCAGTCTTGGTTCGATAGCTTAAGTCGAAGATTTCTCTCTAGAGTTTTCTCAATGGCATTTCGTATTTCCAGAGGATCCTTCTTTTCTACTGTCTGTACCCCAACAATTTGGCAATGCACTTTTCCTGCATGTGCAAACTGCACGTAGACAAGTTCGGCTTCCTGGGTTGAACTGTCTGTGATTCCGTCACTGAGGATAGAGAAAAATTTACTTTGTTCTAGTCTCTCTCTTAGATTTCTCCGTTCCACTTCAGCGATAAAATACGTGAATGTTCTTGCCGATTTGTTAGTTCTGAATACTGGGCCGATATCGACACCCTTCATATCATCCAATTTGCACATCCAGATAAAGTCTTTGAGGGGGCGTCCTGTCTTGGCGATAGCATGGCATGATCTGAATAAGTTCTCGACTCTCCCGAGGGTGACTTTGCTCATGGTCATCACCATGAGCTCCGTAGTGGCTTGGTTCACTGGAGAACCACTTGTTGCTTCCATGAGTGAAGCCTTGGCATGAGCCTCACTGAGATGATGTGCATTGAGAAATTCAGTCCTAAAGTTGTCAGTGCCATAAAATAAACTCACTTGATTTCTCCTTGACTTTACTCCATGCTTACGACACAGGCCACAGAACATAAGATTTAGGGTCTCATCATATATCAGCCAAGGGTATTTTTTTAGCCAGATTTTCAAAAATTGACTTTTCCTCTTTGGAAGGTAATGGTCAAGCTTCTGCAGCCTTTTCTGCTTTTCAGTGACTCGGTTCTCATCGCCTGGAGGATCCCTGCCTTTAAAATAACTCCACGTTGTTATTTTCAGTAATCACCAACCTCTACCCTTAGTTTTGCTAAATCTCTGCTCATTATTTTTGGAAAAAGTTACAGCGAGTGTTTACGAGTTAAATATGTCAGGTGTACCGGTGAGCGCTTTAAGTGGCTTATATCATTTAACCCTCATAATCCATTATCCCTATTTTATAGTTAAGAAAATGGGCCAATTACTTGTCATTTTATAAAGAAAAAGACTAGAACACAGAACGGCTAATTAATTTGTCTGATGTCACAGTGCCTGTACGTGGGGGAGCTGGGGCTTAGTAGCGGGCAGTCCTACTTCACAGCCCCATGTTTACGTCGCTTTTACAGGTTCCTCCTAGCAAAGGGTGCTGTGTTCTTCTTCACTCTAGAATCTGTTTCTCTGTGCATAAGAGGGACATTGCTTTTTGCTGACATTTGCTTCCTGTGGTGAGAAAAAAAAAAAAAAAAAAGAACAGGACACACACAGCAGCAGGTCTACAAGATTTGCCTTGGACATCTCTTCCCTCCTGCCAAAGGCTCGCCCTCTCTGGCCATGCTGTAGCCAACCTCTTCATTTACAGAAAGGGCTTCAGGATTTGAGACCCATCCCAGGTGGTTTCAAGGAGCTGTGCCTCAGGCCACAACTTTCTCTTTTCCCCAAAGGTCTAATTTTTTAAACATACTTTGTTTCTTTTTTTTTTTTTCTGGACAGAAGGAAAGAAAATTTTAAATCACACAAAGCAATGTCCTAAAATACAGTTTCTCTCTGAAGGCAGGCAGCCTAGACCACATATTTATCTCCCTCCTGCAACTTCTGTGACCCTACTGATCATTAGACTATGTTGTCCTATCTTATAGTCTAATGAAAAAGTGGAAAATATGTGTTTGTGGGATATTATACTAAAATACCTCATGTCGACATACAAGCTCAGTGTTTCATTTTGTTTTACTGCTTTACTGTCCTAGGCTGGCTGCTCCGCTAGATTTTAAACTCTTCTGACAGAAAGAACCACGCTTACTTCCTTTGTGCTCCATAATGATGAGACGAGTGTGAGTGGGTGGCGGACGTTTCAAAAAATAAACATTCCCTATTGATTTTCATGATCTCATAACTCTTAGCATCTTTCACTGGAAAACCTTTGTCATTAGTCAATCTGCTCCTGCCTTTCTTACCCTATTTGCATCTAACTTCTATTTGCCTTTTAATTAGTTTTTTGTAGTCGTTATGGTTAAAACATAGCCCCATTTTGTTTCCCCACCAAAATAAGATCCTAAACATTGCTGTGTTCATTGAAGAGGAGTCTCCTTGTAGTTAATACCTCCTGACTTCATTTTCATCCCCACACTGTCATTCTCCCATGCTAGGCCTTCAGCGCCAGGCTGGTGCCTGTTTGACACACACAAATGCTGGCGAATACACAAATGAATACACGAAAAAAGAAGTAAAAGAAGTCTCTTAATTGCTAACGGAAAGGACTTGAACTTTTGCTGCCCATTTAGCCAGCTTTTACGTTTTTAGCTTTATGAACAGATTTTCCAGAAGGTGTTATCTTGAATTCTGAGCACATACTTTCATTTGCCTAAAGCAGATTCTCTGGTTTCATGAGAATATGTTTCCTCCTCAAGAAGCAGCTGAAATCCTGCCCACAGAGAGTTTTAACAGGTCCAAAGGCTTCTAGATTTACTACTGCATTTCCGTGATCTGAATCTATCTAGCGGAAGGAGTTCACCCACTGAGAGAACCACAGGACATATGGAGGCTACTCTTTTTTTTGCAGTAATCCCTAGATTTTGCCACCTGGAAAGATAGCCCTTTTAATAACATCAATCTTTCTCTATCGTACTTTTTCTAAGAAATATTTCTGTGGTTTTTGATTTGTGTAAAATCAGACTAATTTAAGCAGGTTTCAGATTAAAATACGGGGCTGATATCCCTGCAAATATTAGTCCCATATTTCTATAATTTTCTCAGAGACGCTAGCTTAGAAAGGACTTTCTAATGATTCCCCCCAAACCCCCCACCTGTGCCCTCAATCTTGTCTCTCAGTTGAGGCTCTGTAGAGACACAGAGCAGTATCTGTACTCTCTCAGAGTCTCTTCCTCCCTATAATCCACTCACCACAACGTTTGGCTCTAAATATCTTTGATAATCCTTTCCTGCATGTCCTTCGCAAGCCACTTGGAGACTTTGCAATCTGACCACAGGGTCTTTATGGTCCTCAAATCCTGCCTCTTGCCCCATCTGGTCTGTTTGCTGTTCCATGAATACGTCATGCACGCAATCTCAAAATCTCAATGTCTACTCTATTTTCCCCTTTGTCCGGAACACCCTGCCCCTGCTCTTCTTCCTGGAAGGTTCCATTCAAAATTCTGCTCTGGGCTAACCCTTATGCTGACCCACATTGGCAGCAGTAACTACTTCCTCCTTTGAATTCTTGTAAAAACCATGTAGCTGAATGATCTAGCTGAGCCACCACAGACAAGAGTTCTGTTTGTGCTTTCTGTGTCTGAGACCAATCACTGAATCTAGGGGTCTTTAAAAGAGGTTCAAAGGAGGGGCCCTTGTCAGTTTTTAGAACAATATTAGAGCCCTGAATAATGAAATGCTGCTTCCCTCAAAGAAGGGATGAGGGTGCAGAATTTGCTGGACTGTGTTCTCTCTGGATAGCCTCTCAGCAGAAGCCAAAACAGCCATGAACCAAATCTCTATAGGCATTACATGGAGTGTTGATGGGCTTACAAAGAAAAGGAGTTCTTTCGGTTTAAGTGGGAACAGAGGAACATTGCTAAAGTTTTCTAGTTCCAACAGAGTCCAAATTGCTTTCATTGGAGAAAGACTGTCTTCATGATGTGCTTGGCACTTGATGCTTAGAGACACGATGTACCTACGCAGAGTTTAATGCAGTACACAAAATGAGTGCTTTTGTTTGGGATGTTTTTGGTCCATGGGGGAGCCACATACCTCATGGTTTAATTCTATCAGGTGTTTTTTGTTTTGTTTTGTTTTTTTTCTGGAAATGTTCCAGGGTGTAGGTGTCTATTCTGGTATGTGTACCTTCAGGATACCAAGCCAACGTTTGGATAATAATTAGAATAGCTTGTATCACTATTGTATAATGTTATATATTATAAAATAATATGGTATTATTATAATTATGTAATTAAATCACAACAGCTTATATATTACACTTAAACTGCACATTCTATGTTCCAGACACTTTCTAAACACTTAACATATATTAATTACTTTAATAATTCATAGCAGCTCCATTGAAATACTCCATTTTCCAGAGGAGGTAAGTGAGTCAGAGAGAGGCTAAGTAACTTGCCCAAGATACTAATCAATCATTTGATGAAATGTGGAGTTGAAAAGAGTTGTCTGACTCTTCTTATCCTTGGATGGGTCTTCTTACTCATCCAGTCATGGGTAAGAAATGAATCAACATGGAAATGCTAGCATGGGGCCTGACACATGGAGGCTGACACCATGCCAACGTTGGCTATTGTTATAATTCAGAAGATATTCACTAAATCTCACTCTGTGCTCAGAGTATGCTTGTGGGAATCCCTGGGACGGTCAATGAAAGAATGTCTTTCTGATTCCCTGGTTGCCTCTTACTTAAGTTGCTCTTAAGAGTCTGGAGTATGGATCTTTGCTGGGTGGCAAGAAAAATGCTAGCATGACAAATTGTTTCACTGCATTTTGTATGATTTTGTATGATGATCATGCGTAAGGTCATTTTTCTTTTCTGGCATATTTGTAACGATCATATCAACAAATGGTATTTTATGTCTCATGACTGTATTTACCAAAGGAGATTTAGAATCATCACAAGTGGCAGGAATTGACCAGGAAAGGAGTGTTGAATATAAGCATTACAGTATATAATGCATTTTCAATTTCTTCATTATCTTTAGTAAGGACTATTTTTAACAAAGACTTTTATTTTTCAAGCGGGGTAGCCAATACTCAGCAGAAAACTCCTTAAGTTTTAGTTCTTTCCATTTATATACTGATACTAGTTATTCACAGTACTTAAAGTCATTTGTTTTATTTAAAGATTATTCATTTCCCTCAATAATTTTATTTTTGTAGCATAATTAAAAGTTACCAAAGTGGGACTTTGGACAGTATAAGGAGTGGACATTACCGCTCCTTATAAATTTGCTAAAACATCATCCTGTGAGCCTAGGAATGTAAAGACTGTTATGTGCAAATATGTTTGCTTTTTCCCTAGAGAAAAATCCATCTGTTCATCATATTTTACCATATTTTAGTGAGCTCGAAAGTTGCGTCTTAGATACCATAGGTTACACTGGCATAAGATGAAGTAGTTTATGGAAATGATCATATTTCTTGGCTTAAAAATAATGGCAATTTTCAAGTTCAAGGAAGAAATTCTGCAGGATCGCACATTTACAAATGTGCCACTTTCTGCCAGTTGCTCCATACTTTCAAAACCGATCACTTCAACTAAGATAGCTTTTAGAAACTGTAGGGTTCTAAGGTACATATAGTGGAAAGTGGCATGAAAGATTGATTTTAAGTTCTCAGAAGGAATAAGACAAAAGACTTCACTTAAAAGATGGATGGCTGTGCATCATTTAAGTCACTGAACAACAAATGCAGAGCTGAGGAAGAAAGACTAAAGCCAGAGGATCTTTTTGGGGTTCAGGGAGTTGGGGAGAAAGGGTGAGAGGTAATTATTGGACTTCCTCAGGGAGAAGCAATGTCAGTATTTGCAGCCTGACTTCAAAAAAGTCATCCCTGAACTGTGACTCCGGGATGCAGAAAATGGAATGATTCTAATTTTACCTTCCCTTTATAACATTAGCAAGAATAATAACAATGAGTATGACTTTTATTGATAGACTACCTGATACTGTGCTAAGGTTTTACATGTACTTGAAGAACAACAACAGGGGCACCTGCGTGGCTCAGTTGGTTGAGCGTCTGACTTTGGCTCAGTTCATGATCACGCAGTCTATGAGTTCGAGCCCCATGTTGGGCTCTGTGCTGACAGCTCAGAGCCTGGGCCCTGCTTCAGATTCTGTGTCTCCCTCTCTCTCTGACCCTCTTCTGCTCGTGCCCTGTACATCTCTCTCTCTCACAAATAAACATTAGAAAAAAAAAAGAAAGAAAACAACAAATGTGTGTGTATTAAACTATTATAATTGAGCCAATAATAAAGAGTTTAAACTGATTGCTCATAGACCATAACTCATTTTGAACCATGAAGACTCCCAAATCTCACAGTATTATATAGCCTTATAAATTCTCCAGTAATGACAACTGTCCTTAAATATGTGTTAATTCTCCAGCTTGGGTGGGTGGAAGTAGTTTCTCAGAAAGAGAAGGTCTCCCCTTCCGTTTGCTCATGGTTCGCGCAGATGGGGAACAAGAAGCAAAGCAGTCTCCTTATTCTTTCTGTTAATGTCCACACCAGTGCCTCTTATCTGCACACTGTCTAGAGGCTGTTCCTCCAACTTTGAATACTCTATGTATCCCTGTCATCAAATCACTCTTGACCAACCTCAATGCTTGCTGATTCTCTTTTGCTCTGCATTCTGGAGCACTTTTATAAAGTTGATACTCTGTTCCAGAAAGAACCTAAATAGAAGTTTATATTTTCTTCTTCCTTACTTTTCAAATTATACTCAAAGTCTGTCAGTCAAGTGGTTTTCCTTTTACACCTACTTTTTAAAATATATATAACTATCTTACTCCCCCCCCTTTCCTTTCTTCCCTCTTCCTTCCTCTTTCTACACTATACTTTGAAAGCTGTTGGATTCTACCCTACTCAGAAAACAAAAAAATGTATCAGTTGACATATTTCAGTTCCAAAGGTTTCTAGAATTAATCTTCTAAGACATACACATGTCAGCTTATAGCTGCTATATGTTATTTGTTTTAAAATTTTTAGTTGAAATGCAGGCTCTAGACTTGAGGTTGGATCCAAGAATGTACCATGGTTATCATCATGAATACTTAAGTTTTTATAAAGGGATTAGAAGTGGTTGATAATTTTCAAAATCCACTTCCATCTACTCACATGTCTGCAAATGCTTTTAGTTTTGACCTGCTAATTGGATGCTCTCCTTCCCATCACCCTAGTGTAGGATGAAAGCAAAGTGTATTTCATATTCAGAATCTTTATACATGCATCTTTTTATTTTATATGTAAAAAATAGTGTGGATAAAATGAAGAGCAAAAGCAACTTTGAAGAAGGAAATATGTAATAAGAGGGCATTGTGAAACCTACACAATGGGGAAGAGAATGGAAGTTGCCGGAATGAAAGAAGGAAGGGATTTCATGGGCTGGCTTTATAAAATTGTGATTTTTTTTTTCTTTTGTACTTGCTGATGGTCACGTTTCCTTCCTTCCCAAATAATTCCAGCCAGAGTTGGTGCCCATCCATAGTTGCCGTGTGTGCCTTTGTGTATTGGAGGCGTAGACCCGCTCACGCCGATTAGATGTGCTGACAAGTAGAGGTTCTCCCAGAAGCACATGGTTACACCTGTTTCAACTGCTGGGCTTAGCAAAGAGGTGTTCAGACTTAGAGTAAAGGAATACCCTTTTGACTACTGAAATTTTATGTGGGTTTCTAGAAATACTGGACTCAAAAAAAATTTTTTAATGTTTATTTATTTTTGAGAGAGACAGAGAGACAGAGCGTGAGTGGGGAAGAGGAAGTGAGAGAGGGAGACACAGAATCAGGCTCCAGGCTGAAGCAGGTTCCAGCCTGTAATCTGTCGGCACGGAGTCTGATGCAGGGCTAGAACCCACAAACTGCGAGATCGTGATCTGGGCTGAAGTCAGATGCTTAACTGATTGAGTCATCCACTCTGAGAGTGGAATTGTGTTAAAGAAAAGTAATGATTTTCCCATACATGGATATTGGAAGATAAAATAAACCTGTTTTTGAGAGGTGACTTAGTTCAGTGAGAAAGTGCAAGAGCTTTTGAATCTGAAGAGAACTGGAAGGCATATGACTATAGGCAAAGACTACTTTGTGACTCAGGGTCCGGACCTATAAAATGGAGAGGAGATTCTTATCCTACAGGACCTGTCTGAATTACCTGTGCTGTCAATTGATGGAATTCATTAAACTGGGAGTAGAAAGAGCCTGAGTTAAAAAAAAAAAAAAAAAAAAAAAAGCCTGTGCAGACGCTATAGAGCCATAATGATAAAACGTGAAGGAAATAAAGAATTAGTGTGCATAAAATACTATGCACATGTACATATGAGCATTTAATCAGCTAAGCAAATATTTTGTTAACAGCTTATTTGGTTCTGTTCTTAATCTGTAAAGCCCTGAGAGAAAAGGCAACTCTGAAAGGAAAATTCTCTCCTCTGTGGTCTCCCTTCACAGATTAGTTTGGGAGACAGAAACACAAACTCAAAATCCCAGTACAAAGCCTGGCTGTCTCTCTCAACTTCCAGACTGAGCAATACTCAAGTTTACCAGCTTCGTGGCCAGAGGCAGGGACGGGCCCGAGAGGAGACTTAGCAGGAACACACTGCTGAAGTATTACTCACTGTTTGCCTCCTGTTTGTTTAATTCAGATTTATGTTGTATGAAGCAAACGTGTGATAAACTAGGACACAGCAAGGGCTCATTTGGGTGACACTCCATCCCAGAGGGCTGATTTTCCTGGTGAGCAGGTGATTGCCACCCTCATTAGTCTTATCCTTTTTTGGTGCTTTTTTCATGATAATTATTTTTCCTACCTTTAGGTGCTATAACTAAGAACTGATCTCGAAGGTTGTCAAGCTGTTCGATGGTCAGGGTGCCGTTTTCTTCCTTTTCCACGGGTGGAGGACGTACTGGAGGAGGGGGATCTGGAAAGACTTTTACATCGCCATTAATAAAGAAATCTTCTTGGTCTAAACAAAGCTCACTCTGGATTTTTGTTGATGTTTCAATGTGATAGCGAGCTACCTCAGTTAATTTTTCCACACTGAAAATGGAAAAGTGAATAAACAGGGTTATCCCCATTAAATACTATTGGGTTAACGGTATTTGCTTAGTAGACATACACACAAAGTCTACACATCATACAGCTAAGTCAGACAATTCCATCTGCATGTTTCAAAATTCTAATTCTCTTCCAATCCGTTTTGCAGAAAAAGAGAATAATTAAATATAGATTAGAAATAAAATGTATTCTCATTGTTGGAGCTAATAGTCACATATTTTATACAAAGATGAACAAAAAGGGACTTCATCAAATATGATTTCATTAGTATTAGACCATATTTTAGTGCGTAAGCAAGATTATTTCAAGAGATAAATTTCAACCTAAGTATGAACCGGAATAAGGATATATGGTAGAAAAGCCTGTGAAATATAACTGTTAGAATGACACATTTATTTGGAATCAGGATAAATTATAATGTTAATCAAATTTAATAATGGATTTCCAGAAGAGTGGCTTTTCTCTAACTTTATATCAAAGAGTTTGAGGTTATTCAGGACACAATTGTCAGAATGGACTTTAATAATATATAACCTTTGAAATTGCTTTCTATTTTTACAAATAACAATTCCTAGTTAAATCATGTAGTATAAACAGCAATAGTTAGGTGCAGTGGAAAGAGTACTCAAAGCTGAGCTCTCATTCTAGAATTATTCTCTGTACTCATGAGTCCTTGGTAATTTACTTACGCTCTCTGAACTTCCTTATCTTTGCATGGAGCTGATAACACGTAACTCTATACCTTATGGTTATTAATGTAAAGCCACACAGGGCATGGATTTAAGCTGAACTAGGATTAAAGTTATGGTCCTAATTAATGGCCATTTCAAAAGCCAGAGAAGTTTTATGTACAAGAAGTGTATAAATATTTATACAGAGAAGTACAATATTACCATATTACACAAAGGATTGTGTTTATATTTTGCAATAAAGATTGGACATGATTGAAAAATCCATTTTTAATCTGCTCTTATATAACCCAGGAATACCAAAATATATATACTGAAAAATTTTTTTAAATGTTATTAGTTGCTTTCTCTCAAAAGATAACCCTAGAATTCAACTCCAGCATTCTGTACTGGTGAGTGTCCATATTGCACGTATTATCTAATTTGTTTCTGCCTCGTGGTTGCTGTGTGCTGGATGCAGAGGAGAAGGCACTGGATAGCTATTAAGTTTGCAGCCTTGAGGGAAGAGGGCTTCCCACTGCAGACCAAGACAGAGCCATAACCAAGATCTCAAAATGGTTGTGCGCCACCTAGTGGAGTTTATCAGGCATACCCTTCTTATGAATGAGAGGAATTAAAAAATGCCAGGAGAATGAAAAGCAAGATTTGAAATTACAAGGGATCTGAGAGCTCTCTTGCTCGCTCTCTCCCTCTTTCTTTCACCGCCAGAGAGTTTTTGCAATAACCAAAACAGAAAGCATAGCTGAACAGTCCTAGTTTTAACTTCTGGCTACATTCAGAGGTCAGATACAAACACATAATAATGTAAATCTGAGAAATTGGAATACGTCTGATAAAAATAAGAAGAATTTATTCTCGATGGCTACATAGATGGGAGCTGTGAATCCTAAGAATTAAGAAGACATGTTCTCATTTGTAAGTGGCAGGCAAAGAACAGAGTCGAGCATCACCACTCTGTGATGCTAATGGTAACTGACATGGCTATCCAGCGGTAAAATTATTTTAAGCCTTACTACAATAAGGTTACCAGGCTGAGGTGTGTGTGTGTGTGTGTATGTGTGTGTGTGTGTGTGTGTGTGTGTGACTATATAGCATAACATAAAAAATCTAGGCTGAAGATTTTGCAAGAGAACTTTCATTATGAGACAAGGATTGTACAGAACAAATCATAACTGACTTTTCGATGGCAGTTGTTTCGGAGAACACTTGACATTTGTATTCTACGTACGTAGCAACTTCTAAATTTTCAGTAAATGTTGATTGCAAACTGTAGTGTTCACAGAATCTAGATCTAGTAGAAACCTCTGAAATAGCCTGGTTGGAGTCTTTCCTTTTATAGATGAAGGCCACGGGGCCCCAAGCAATTAGGCACGCTGCTAATTTGTGGACAAGGAAGGAGTCCCCATCTCTTGGAACATCATGTCTCCTGACTCTCAGTTGAGGGCTATTTCTTCTTTGTTGAGCTGCTTTTTTATGGGAGAATTAAGAAAATGAAACTCTCTGCCCATCACTAGAAATGAAAAGTCTGAAAAATCTTTGGAACCCAATGGTAAAGTAGAACTGGATATTACCCTTACGAGGGAATCAGCCTAAGTGGTGAAACGTCCCAGTGAATGACTTCTTAATCTCCCATTGATTGGCCCTGACTAATAATGAGTCTGGCACTAGGAAAATACAAAACATTACCTTATTTCTGAAAAATATTTAAAAATAACGCATTATCTTACCTTGTAAACTATTGGCAGCATAAAAACCAAACTCAGAAATGGTGTGCAAACCTGAATATTGCAATAGGACACTTAGATATGCAACTTACTGTTTGAAATGAGCCAATACTAATGCATATGTGATGCACTAAAAGGTCAAAGTTTCAATTTGTGAATGTAATCTACATTTATAAATGCCTAAAAATCTGCCAATTTTGGCCTCCAGGAATTAAAAAAATACATTTTTAAATATATTTCATTAAAAATACATTAAAAATACATTTTCAAAATACATTTGAAAAACCATGCAGTATATTACCTGGCCATTTCACTCAAGTACCTCTCACCAAGCCACTTTTCCATGAGTTTATATACATCTACCACCTTTGTTAGTAAATCTTCAAGGAAGGCCAATGCTTTTGTCTTTATCAGTTCAAGTCGGAACTGTGTGGCTATCTCTGTTTAAAAAGAAAAATAAGGATTTTAAAGTGAGGGGTGTGTGTGTGTGTGTGTGCATGTACACATGCATTTTTTAACCAACTGAATTCAATTTTAAACCAATCATGCTTCAGTTTGCAAAGACGTAGGTGCACATTTAATATACGAGTATAGATAAGTAATACCTGATCTATGTCACTGAGAAAAAAATGTAATTTATGGTAGGGTCATTTGACAGTTTATTTAAACCAAAAGTATAAACTGAGATTTACATTTTATTGTACTTTGTAGCAATATACTCTTCGATCAATTGTAATGGGAAAACACAAATAGATAATTTCTGTATTTCAACAGAAGGAAGTTACAGAGTCTCTTGATCTCCCTCCTTTAGAACCTTGGGATGCCGATGCCACTGTATTTTCTTAGCATTGGTGAAATGAGGGTAAAACCCATGTGTCTCAGGGCTGACGGCTGCCCTTGGCACACACTATCTGTAGACGTGGATTTTACTTCTGAAATAGCACTTTCATCTTTCTTCTTTGCTTCTTCTACCGCCACTAGCCTAATTTGCTATATTTCCTGATTTTTTTATTTTGAAGTCCGTTTTGAGTTGCATTATAGGACAAATGGATGAGATGGAAGGAGAATATGTCTCGTAAAATCACTGCTGTTTATAGAAAAGGAGGCTCTTGAATATTATTGATCCATGACTGGCTCTTCGATGTTCTCTGTTCCCAGGAACTCACTTTCAGGGCATGTTAGCCTTTAGTTAGGGTTTATTTTCCTGATGAGAGGCCTAAATTATTCTTAGCATATAAAACCACCTACGTACATGGTCCTAAGCCTTCTTTCAACCTGTAAAATCACACTGACTCTAACATATTCTTTTTGTTTCTTTGAGATTCTAATTATTGCTAGTGTTCTCCTAACCCCTTCCCAAATTTTCTTTGTCTCTTTTTGAGATCCCACCAGACAATTACAGAACAGTCAAATATAGCCCTCATGTGGTTTTATGAAAACAACCAGCTAAGCGTACTTTTCAATCACTTTGCTTTGTGTTCTAGACACAACTTGAGCTGGCCACGGGCTGTTGGCTCTACTGGTCTACTTTCCACTGAAAACTATCATCTTGGTTGTTTCCAACTGCTACCTTCAAATTGCAGGGCAGCAAGGTGTTCTTCCTTGATTTTGAGCATCAGTTCGTTTTTCCTTTCCATTTCGGCGATCTGCTCTGGTGATACCGTCACGGGTGTGGCTTCCGCTGTTGGCGGTGATTTACCTGCAAGGGCAATGGAGAGTGCTGGCACACAAGCATCCACACAGCTACTTGGAGAAAATGAGGCCGAAGGGAAACGTGCGGGTCTGTAGTAAACCTCTTGTGATTTGCAAAGTACCAAGCCTGGCCCTGACTGTGAGTTTGAAATATTGATCTTTCCTTGAGAATTCTCCAGGTAGCATCCAGGCTAGCTGCATATAAAAATGCCCCATTTGTGTAGCATCATGGGAAAATGAAGTGTGCACTGAGGGCACATGGTTCTATATTCCAAAGAAGGTGCAATCAGAGTCTGGGGATAGAAATTAGCAAACCGTAACATAGCATGGGTGCCATTAGCCACTTGCAGAAGTAGCGCTCCATACAAGGTACTAGTGTTAGCCAAGTGTTTCCCAGATCCTCATCAAGAATAGACCAGGGAAGAACCTCCAGAAGATATGGTGGAAATGAGGCTCATAGCCAACAGCCTGTAATCTACTTAATCTCTTCAGCAGTACTTAACTACAAGCACTTCAGTGATTATATAAGAGAATTAGAAAATAAGCATTTGTCATCATTTGTCTGAGACTTTGCCCTTGCAAAATTGCAGTGGGATTCTAGCTGCAGGCCCCATACGCGTGATTCTACTTAGTGCGGTAAATCTGTCGTGAAGGTCTGGCCCCAGTGGGTTCAAATCTTGTGAAGAGGAGATAATTGCAATATTAGACCTGCGTATTAAGTTACAGGTGAAATAGTGCTTAATCCTGCTGGATTTTTGTTTTATCATCTGTAAAATTAAGGGACTGGACTCAGCCATTTATCCACTAAAGTAAAATGAAGCCTGTTCTTCAAATGCTGCTTATTTCTTTCATTTTTACCATCTGAGATAGACTAAGTGGTGTGTTGTCTAGGCAGTGCTATTCTTCTCTTTGCTCCAAGGTCCCCCTTTTCCCCACCCACCCCTCCCCTCATCCTACATTCTCAGTGCCTCATCTCACTCCTTCTCAGGGTTGCTTAAATGTACTCTGACTGGGAAGTGCTTCCCTACCCCTCAGATGGAGTAGGTGACCTCACTCTCAAGGTCACCTGTGCCTCCCCAACTAAAGAACAATGACTGGTCAAATGTCCATCTCTGCTAATAGACTGGATTTCCATCAGGGCAGGGACTGTGTTTTTGTTCTTGTTCTTTAAGTGGGTGTCTTTAGCACCCATCATAGAGTGTTATTAGCAGGTGCCTAACAAACATATGTCATGTCACGAGCAACTGACTAGGGAGGTGACTTCTGCTCAAGTGTTTCTGTCCCTCTTGCTTCGACTCACCTTAAATATGTACAGGTGGGGACATTCAGAGGGGAGGATACTGTTGGCGTCAGAGTTTATCCCCAAGGTTGACAGGAGGTCTCTCCCAGCCCAAGTTTTGTCTCACCTGTTTTCCATCATGTCTCCAAGACAGAGATTAGGCAGGAGGCCTCCAGGAGAGAGGAACTTGCTTGCATTAAATCAGAAACCTGAATTCAACCTGAAGCTTACATCCACATAATCACGTTTCACCCAACCTTGTCTCGGTTACTGTAGCCCCTTTGCACACACTTTTCAGATGACATAGTGTCATCTTGGAGCACTTCTAGCATGTTCCAAACTGTTTTTGAGGTTTATTTTACCTTGGATACACTTGACTACTTGGATAAACAAGTTTGGTGAGACAGGTACATGGTATGATCGGCCAGCTAATATCACAGGAGCCTGGGTCTCTAAACTAAACCTAACAAACAGTAGCTTTAGTGTAGCTGCTTAAATGTTTGTATTCTACCAAGAAGAGGCGTAAGCATCCGGAGATTTGGATGCTAGAACCATGAATACCTTTTGCTTTTTTGTCTGCCTTTTTTTTCTTGGGCGGTTCCTTTTTGACTTTTTTATTTGTACCCATCTGAGGAGATTTTTCTTTTGTATCTGTTGCCTGGTTTTCCTTTTCTTCTTCCATGAGCCTCTGATGAATTTCAGCAGCCACCTGGTTGTATACGAGCAATATTTCAATTAATGCAATGCTTAGGAAATACGGTAACTGTTTCGATTTAGTCATCACTCAATTCCACTGAAGCCTCATTCTACTGCAAACAACCATGCCATGTAGTAGATCTTTACGGAAAACACACTTCGGTGTCTGTGATAACCCCATGGTTATGCTTTTAAGAAGCTTCCTTTTTCATCTCAGACTCTATGGATTTAGCACCCACTATTCTTCCAAGTTCCTGTTATCTCTCAGCCTTCAACCCAGGACATCCCCTATATGAATGTTTCTCACCTTGTATTGTTATTATTATTATCATTATTATTGACTCCCCTACAGAGTTCTAAAGACAGATTTTCCTAATAGTCCCCCTCCATGAAATGATAATATTGAAAAAGTGTATCTGTCTATGTATCTTTATATTTGTGCTTTATACATAAAATGGGTGAGAATTTCTCATGCTCTCCCCAACCGAGCTTTGGGAAGGCAAGTCCTGTATTAACTGGGCTCCCGGACACTTGGATGCTGGGCTTCCATTCCACTTCCACACTACGTCTCATCCCAGGAGGTGCTCCTGAGGATGACTTGCTCCGCAGGCCAGCCTCATCTCTGGTGTCAGCTTCCTCCACTCGGGCACACTCAGCCTCCCGCCATCTCAGCAACCCCTCCTTTCACTTCCACAGGTGTCCTGCTTTGAGAGGTTAGTTGTAGGGCCACCCCGAAGAGCAGAGGAATGGGGAGGGTGGGGTGCTGTTGGATCCTCTCCACCTCTCCTCTGAGGCTCTGTGCTTCAAGCAGCAGGAAAACTTTGTCTTGGGGACATGCCTGCAGTTTCAAAGGCTGGACCTTGTGAAGTGACTCCAGCTGCCCCTGGAGAGGTGAAGAGCACTTAGGGGTGTAGCCCGGAGAAAGGAGAGCAAAGACTCCCAAAAGGGAGAAAGTAAACCTGCACACACCGAGGAAGCAGGGGCAACATGCAGTTGAAAACCTTAAAATCTCAATAAAGCAATCGGTGAAGAAACGGGCGTCATGAATTTATTTATTTAAGCGCTTACTGTGTCCAAGCCTGACATTATCTCTGGGGAGGACTGTGTGAGGGGCCAGGAGGAGAAGGAGGAAGTTGCTTGGAGGTGAATAGAAAGATGAATAAGGCACAATCTCTCCTCTCAATGATGCTTAGTCTTGGCAAGCTACACCAGCCCGTTCCTGCTCGGCCCAAAACCCTGCATGCTTCCTACCCCGGGGCTCAGCATATAACTGTCCCCAACTGTTCTCTGAACAGTTGCCCAACCCTCCAAATGGGCTTTAAGCAGCTTCTAGTGCCACTGTGCTCATAGAGGATGCCAAGGAAATGCTAATTAATAGATGGAATTTCTTCTAAAATAATCATATTCCATGGAATATACCCACAGATTCTTTAAGATCAATGGAGCAAATAGTGAAATAGTGAAAGGTTTCAGAGAACAAGCCATTTGTGTGTGTGTGTGTGTGTGTGTGTGTGTGTGTGTGTGTGTGTGTGGTTTTGATCAGATGCCCTTAATCCCATAAAAATGGATTTCATGATATCTACTGTACTTTCAAATTCTTGGTAAAGCTGAAAGCAGACTTGTTAGCCTCTCCCTACTAAATTGCAAGCAATTCATTTTTGAATTTGTTTTTGCAAAGCACAGTAAGTTAGCAATTTTCTTTGAAATTGGATTTTTCTCCTTTATAAACAATCTTGTGGTGGTGGTGGTGGTGATGATGATGATGATAATTATCACCTGCATATTTTTGGTCCACTTCCCTCGAAGACCTCTGGGTCTCTTTCAAAAATTAACATAATTCACAATACATCCAGCAATCTACCTGTAAGCCTGAAGAAATGCTAGAAATAATGTCTTGACATTGTGGGTGTTAAATATGACTTGTTTCTTTGAAATCATTGCATGCCTGCTAATTAGAAGAAAGTTTTTCTGAAAATTAACATAGCACATTAAATGGGTAGCTCTTGGTAAAATTTCTATGTAGAAAAAAGGCCCGGGTTAAAAAGTGCTCCTATTTCAGCTGCGTTAATCTCTGCTGGTAGGTACTGTTTTCCCTGCAAGTTTGGTGAATAATGCCGGTCTTGCTTGAAACTTAAAATTCCCTTAAGATCATGTAATATCAATGTCAAGAAAATCCACTAGAAACTTAAAAGCAGGATTCAAATACAGTTATTAGGAATATTAATTAGATTAGTAATTACTCAACTTTTCTCCTATGCTGTCTATGTGTTTTTTTTTTTAAAGCCCACAAGGGGTGGGGGGCGCCCAGGTGGCTTATTTGTTTAAGTGACCAACTTCTGCTCAGGTCATGATCTTGTGGTTTATGGGTTCGAGCCCCACGTCCGTCTCTGTGCTGATAGCTGAGCCTAGAGCCTCCTTCAGATCCTGTGTCTCCCTGTCTCTCTGCCTTTCCCCCCTCACTCTCTGTCTCTCAAAAATGAATAAACATTTAAAAAAAGTCCATAAGGAAAATAGTACAATTTTCAATAAATTTTTTAACGTCATGATCTATTATATTTACAATTTCTAAAACACTTCCGTATATATTATCTCACCAGATCCTTCAGTGATTCAAGAGAGGAAAAGTATGTGAACTGTCTCCCATGTTACAGATAAGGACCTGAAGACTGAGAGAGGCTAAGTGATTTCTGTAAAATCACACAACTTAACCAAGAGAGGTAGCTCGTGCTCTTTGTGCTGTATGATGCTCTTTCTAATACTGTAATATTTTATCAAGTCATTTTCCCTAGGCAATTCGAATGGGATTTGTAAGACTTGTAAATTACATTTATGTAGCTCCATAAGAATAATAATTCATTTTTTTCTTGAACTCCTAGATCTGATTTCCCACTCTCTGGTGCTTGGTAGTTGTAATCTCACAGTCATCACTACAGTCATGGCCATCATCAATAGTAACATCAGCGTCATTGGTGTAGCAGCAGTCAGGCTGTGCTCTGGGCTTAGTATCATATAAGATGTGAGCATGATGCTAAATGTACAGTATACAAAAAGTTTTAGAATCCAGTTAAGCATTTAGTAAAACAACTAACAAGATGAAAGTTATGAATAATGACCTAGATAGTAAGAGCTGAATGCCCAGGGAGACAATATTGCTATAGAGATGGGAAAAGCACATGATCAGAGAAAGCAAGGCCTTCAAACAGTCAAGAATCAAAGCAGGAACTAGCTCGGAAGACTTATAGAAAATATAGTTTAGGCAAAAAGAAGGAAGGAGGAACATATTTTAGGAGAGAGAGATGACATTAGCCAAGGCATTGAAATTGTTAATGCCTATGAAATATGTAGGAAGCAATATCTAGTTGGCTTACGAGAGGGTTTGATGAGTTGGTACCAGGAAGATAGGGAGCTCTGAGCCTCTGGGCCAAGGGTTTAGGATTCCATGGTGGCTAAAGGAGGTCATCACATTACCCCATTTTCCTTTCTGGTCAATAACGGAAGATCGTTTCTGTAGCTTATATACATCATATGCTTTTTTAAAAAAATAAATCACTCCTTTTCCTTTATCTGGATCATTTTTCTCTTATAAATACAAAGTAGCTATCAAGATATTTGGGGTATACATCTACCCTCTTATTATATGCTTTCTGTTTGTATTGTTTGTTCTAAATCTTTTTCTGTTCCTTTTTTTTTTCTTACTTTGGCTTGAATATTTTAAATGTATTCATTTTTTTCCTATATTAGTTTGGAAGTAACACACGCTAATTCACTTAGTGGCTACTCTAGGAATAATACCATGAATTGTGGACTAAAAAATATGTAGACTTTGATAAGTTAACAATTCATGGTATAATTCCTAGAGTAGCCATTAATAGGACAGTAATAGAATGCACCACTTCCAAAACTAAGTAGGGGGAAAAAAGCAAGCAAGAAAAAATAAAAGATAAAAACGAGAAGATGAACAAATATATATCATGTAAACAATATTTAAAAGTATAATTTCGCCACTGCTATTTAACATAGTGCTGGAAGTCTTAGCATCAGCAATCAGACAGCAAAACAAAATAAAAGGCATCAAGATTGGCAAGGAGGAAGTCAAACTTTCACTTTTTGCAGATGACATGATACTTTACATGGAAAACCCGACGGAATCCACCAAAAGCCTACTAGAACTGATTCATGATTTCAGCAAAGTTGCAGGATACAAAATCAATGTACAGAAATCGGTGGCATTTCTATACACCAACAATGAAGCAGCAGAAAGAGAAATAAAGAAGCTAATCCCTTTCACAATTGCACCAAAAACCATAAAATACTTAGGAATAAACCTAACCAAAGATGTGAAAGACCTCTACACTGAAAACTATAAAAAACTTATGAAGGAAATTGAGGAAGACACAAGGAAATGGAAAAACATCCCATGCTCATGGATTGGAAGAATAAATATCGTCAAAATGGCAATACTACCCAAAGCAATCTACACATTTAATGCAATCCCAATCAAAATTGCACCAGCATTCTTCTCAAAGCTAGAGAAAACAATCCTAAAATTTGTATGGAACCACAAAAGACCTCGAATAGCCAAAATAATACTGAAGAATAAAACCAAGGCGGGAGGCATCACAATCCCAGACTTTAACCTCTACTACAAAGCGGTGGTCATCAAGACTGTATGGTATTGGCACAAAAACAGACGCATAGACCAATGGAATAGAAAAGAAAACTCAGAAATGGACCCGCAAGTATATGGCCAACTAATCTTTGACAAAGCGGGAAAATGTATCCAATGGAAAAAAGACAGCCTCTTTAACAAATGGTGCTGGGAGAATTGGACAGCAACATGCAAAAGAATGAAACTAGACCACTTTCTTACACCACTCACAAAAATAAATTCTAAATGGATAAAAGATCTGAATGTGAGACAGGAAACCGTCAAAATCCTAGAGGAGAAAACAGGAAAAAGCCTCTTTGACTTAAGACGCACCAATTTCTTACTCGACACGTCTCCAAAGGCAAGAGAATTAAAAGCAAAGATGAACTATTGGGACCTCATCAAGATAAAAAGCTTCTGCACAGCAAAAGAAACAACCAACAAAATGAATAGGCAACCAACGGATTGGGAAAAGATCATCGCAAATGACATATCGGATAAAGGACTAATATCTAAAATTTATAAAGAACTTACCAAACTCCAAACCCGAAAAACAAACAACCCAGTGAAGAAATGGGCGGAAGATATGAATAGACACTTCTCCAAAGAGGACATTCAGATGGCCAACAGACACATGAAACGATGCTCAATGTCACTCATCATCAGGGAAATACAAATCAAAACCACACTGAGATACCACCTCACACCAGTCAGAGTGGCTAAAATGAACAAATCAGGAAACTATAGATGCTGGCGAGGATGTGGAGAAGTAGGCACCCTCCTACACTGTTGGTGGGAATGCAAACTGGTGCAGCCACTCTGGAAAACGGTGTGGAGGTTCCTCAAAAAAATGAAAATAGAGCTACCCTATGACCCAGCAATAGCCCTGCTAGGAATCTACCCAAGAGACACAGGAATGCTGATGCATAGGAGCACGTGTACCCCAATGTTCATAGCAGCACTTTCGACAATAGCCAAATCATGGAAAGAGACCAAGTGCCCATCAACTGGCGAATGGATAAAGAAGTTATGGTACATATATACAATGGACTACTACGTGGCAATGAGAAAAAATGAAATCTGGCCATGTGTAGCAACATGGATGGAACTGGAGGGTATTATGTTAAGTGAAATAAGTCAGTCAGAAAAAGACAGATACCATATGTTTCCATGAATAGGTGGACTTTGTGAAACTAAGCAAAAACCAGGGGGAGGGGAAGAGGGGAAAGGAAAAAAAGACACAGAGAGGGAGGGAGATAAAACATAAGAGACTCTCAAAGACTAAGAAAGAACTGAGGGTAAGGGGGATGAGGGAGGGGGGAGAGGGGGTGATGGGCATTAAAAAGGGCACATGTTGGGATGAACACTGGGTGTTATATGTAAACCAATTTGAAAATAAACTATTATAATAAAAAAAAATAAAATCAGTGAATAGAAAAAAAAAGTATAATTTCAAAAAAAGCATTATAAAGAAGATTAACTCCTAGTAAAAAAAGGTTCAGTTCATCAGGCTTTTCTTTTTTAAAATATTTATTTATTTTTGAGAGAGGGAGAAAGGGGGGGAGAGAGAGAGAGAGAGCGCACAAGTGGGGGGTAGGGGGGAGGGCAGAGGATCCAAAGTGGGCTCTGTACTGAGAGCAGAGTGTCTGATGTAGGACTTGAACTCCTGAACCATGAGATAATGACCCAAGCCAAGGTCAGCCGCTTAACCAACTGAGCTGCCCCGGTGTCCCCAGGTCCAGATAGTTTCTTGAAGGCTACTAAACATCTCGAGAGGAAATAATTCCAACTTCCTCAAACTTTTCTAAAGAATAGAAAGAGAAGAAACATATCCTGACTTGACTTATGAGGCTAGTATTACCCGGACACTAAATGTTGATAAGGGAGAATGAGAAAGAAAAACTGAAGTATTATGTATAGTATTATCTACTGACACTAAAGTTAGCCAATACTCTTAGATATATATCCGACGGTTGTGTGCACATATGTGCACCATTGGGCAAGTACGAGAATGTTCCTAGCAGGGGTATCCATAACGGCAAAAACTGGAAATCCAAATGTGTATTCATAGCAGGTTAGTTAAATAAACTGGGATAAGTTTATATAATTAAATATACAGCAACAAAAATGAGTGGACTACAGCTACACTCAATAGCATAGAATGAATCTCATAAATAATGTTGAGCAAAAGGAAACACAAAGAGACAAAAGGTAGGAGTCCACGTATTTAAAGCTCAAAAGAAAGCAAAGCTAAACTCTACTGTTAAGAAATATAGACTTGGGAGATAAAACTCTTCTGAAAATCAAGGCAATGGTTAGCCGGAAAAAAGAGATGGAAGTTCTTTTTTTGTAGGGATGAAGGGGGTAAGGACTGGGAAGGGGCACAAGAAGGACTTGGTAGGTGCGGATCTTTTGCATTTCTCCCGTGTGGTGGTTTCATCATGCCTGCAGTGATAGGTCATGCACCTAGTCAAAATTACCAGTAAATGTTTTATAGAGGAAGCAAGACAATGACAGGAATCTACAATCACTTTTGAGAGGGAGAAATGAAAGAAGGAACCAAAGGAAGAGAGGGAGAACAGAAAGGAGGCACTGAGGCTGCTGTGAGGTAAATCAAAGAACTCTGGAGGCAGAGTGACCGGGAAGGGATTTGGGAAACGCCCAGTCAGAAGCATTGACTCCTCGCTCTGAGTTCCTGGGACAAGCTCCTCTTCTATCTTTTCCACAAAGTCTTTTGGAAGGTTGACATGCTTCTGGTTTGGATGGGATATTTCAAGGAAGCTCAAAGAAGGCTTGGCACAGAATGACAACAGAACCACACTGGGCACCCAGGCTTGAAGGATGAGGGAACTGTGGTCATCCAAGTTAAACTTTGTGTATACCTTCTTTACAGGGTGAAGCTTCTACTTACATTTAAGTTATCTGGATGATTTTCCCTTTGCTTTTGATTTGCTCCAGGCTCCCTGCAGGCAGTGACTATTGTCCCTTCGCCTCCCGGTGAAACTGGAAAGGACTGGAACTTTGAACTCATATAGTCTTACGTTCAAATCTCTTCTTTGACACTTACCTGCTAAATGACCTTGGTGAAACTTTTTAACCTTTCTGGACCCTCGTTTTTCCATGATAAAGAAGATGATAATGTAAAATATAGGCCTATGGGCCAAATGTGTGTTTTACTTGGCTCTGTACAGTTGTACAAATTTGATTACTTCTAATATGTTTAAATGAGTAGGCTTCACATACAAAATTTGAATTTCTGGTTTTTCTTGGAAAATTCAAAAACCTGGCCATAGTGGGCCTCATTCTTAAATGGTAAAGTTGGTTAGGGTGGAATAGCACACACTTCTTTAGGAGTACAATTTCCACCTGGCCACAGTCCCACCCCTCCTATTGCATCGTTGACTTTTTCCGATTGGCCCTTTAGGCCTCTGCACTTGGAACATTGGCCCAGCACAGAATATAAACTACATGTTTGTTTACTCCATTCTTGCTCATATATATTTGCTGACTGAATTGTTTCAGTTCTTATTTCTTTCAGAAAATAAAACACAACAGTTTCTAAAGGTATAAAGTTATACAGCATCGTGTAAATTTTCTACTCATAGCATATTGCGAACATTGGTACTTAGTGAATGGGTTTTACTGAAAGTGTAGTAACAAGCATGGCTTACCATGTGAGATACTGCTAAAGAAGCTTGATGCCAGGTGTCCATTAGCAACTTCTCATCTGCCTCAAAGTTTGACTCAAGGTTTTCCAGTGAGTAATCGATCTTGCCCTTCAGGATGGCTTTTGTTTTTGGTTTGGATGTAGCTGAATCCGGGGAAACGGATATTCGAGGAATTAGAGGAATTCTTTGAAAAACAAACAAACAAAAAGGAAATATAAATATTTTATTTAATAGAATTCTATCTTTATGATCATGTTATTTTGGGAATTTTGTTGCCTTGCTTTATTCTCAATTTTCAAAGTTGTCCCGGAAGAACTCTTCAAATGAAGACTATAAAGACTATATTCATATTTTAATAGTCTTATTAACAAGAGGAAACTAGAAACAAATAGTAACAAAACATAAATTTTAGATTTATTCTCAGTAATCATGAGGAGGGAAATTAAACAATGGCAATTATGAAGAAATGCAATTTTGAAATTTAACCAGGGCAGAAACTTCTAACAAGGAACAAATCAGTCGTGAAGAAACAAACCAAATAAAACTGGGCATCACTCCTTTAAGATGACTAGAATCATTTGGCTTCCTGAAGTGGACAGTTAAAAAGCAGGATATGACAGGGGTGAGGTCTGCAAGGGGGAATCTCACGGAGGCAACAAGGTTTTAATGATGGGGAAGATATCCAACAAACCACCCGAGTTTAGTGTATGGATGATGACGGCTTTCTCTTTGCTTTGTAAAATGCTGTGGGAACACAGAGTTAAGCTCTCCCTCTCCCTTTTTTTTGGCCATATTGCTGTCACTTTGCAGAAATTTTAGAGCTGCCCCTGGGAACATTCTCTCCCCGAAGGACTCCCAAATCTCAAAGGCTAAGAGATGCAGGTAGAGATCCCCAAATCGGAGTGCTTAGTATGACTGGGATCCACCCTGGTGACAGAAAGTGCAAAGAGTCCTCAGCTTGGGCATAAAATGGGGAGAGAGAAGCTCCAGGGCTGCCTTTGCTGAAATCTGAGGGGTCAGGAGCCATAATAGGAATAAGCATTTCATTTGGCAGACTCAAGCTTCTGGGGAACAGTGTTGATCCAGAAGACTGATTGGGAACTCCAGCAAACAATTAGCTTGGTCTAGGTTTGAAGCCTTAGACATGGTTTCTTGAACTTGGCTCTTCGATTCTCACAGTGCTTGGAATTCTGACGGTGTACTGTGCCTATAAAGGTAGCGTGCTAAGCTTCTTCTATGCGGTATACATCTACCCACAAGGACAATTTACATTTTAACAATCAAGTAATGCTAAATTTCAGTCACCGAGACACTGAAATTTGTGTGTCTAACAAGTTAAAGTTGTGTGATCATCTCTAAATGTTTAATATAGTCCAACATGCATCTCCTAACACCTTGCTTTGGAGGACAACAGTGGTGGCATATCATTTAGAAATAAAACTTGGGGTTAGAATTCATTTACTGGAAAAAATTCTGGTCTAGCTATCTCTGTCACTATCAATAGATACAAATTCATGCTCCTTTCCGAAGCTCCTTTCCTTGAATAATACAAATATAAGATTACTACTAATTCTTAGTAACTAATTATTAGTTATTAATCAGTTATTAATTACTATTATGTTGTTGTTATAGGACTAAAATGGACAGCTATGTGAAAATGCTTGACAGCATGTTTGTTTCCCTTATATATGTTAAAGAGACTATAGTTGATTGGTTGATACATTGAGAGTTTTAGTAGATACTTATGGCAGTGATTTGAGGTTGAAACTGGTACACAGTTGTTTTGCAGAAAATAAGAACTGCCTGTTCTTTTGCCTGTTTTATTCTGCTAACCAACTTTAATAGCTTTCCCAATATGCCTAACTTGCTATTTTGTGCTAAGAACAGAATGCACTCCTGCTGTAGACATTGGAACTTGGCCTCTTTTAATGGCTCTGATGGTTCATATTGCCTGTGGAATTTTTTATTGTTGGCTTTTCAAAGTTCCTTTCGGCAGCTTGCTGAGCTACACATTTCTCTTGTATTTGTACCAAGAAGAAGGTACAAGCTTTCCTTCTTGTATTTTCTTGTTTACTCATGGGAATGATTGAGACATGGAGGGATTAGAGGGAGGAAATTGAGAAAGAAGAAATGGGTCTCAGATCTCATGTATAACCATATTGTGTTCAGGTCATCTCAAATCCTTCTTGGTACATGGGATGATAAAACAAAGCAAGAACATGCAATACTTATAATTAAAATAGTGCATGTAAGTTTTTGTCATAATATGCAATAATAATAGTCACCACTTACTGAGATTATTGAGACTAGATCTCAAGTCTTCTGATTCCCAAAAGTGGTACTCAGTGCTTCGAGGTTTCCGTTTTCTGTAATCTTAACAACCTTACTTTATAGATAAGGAAACCAAGGCTTAAGAGAGTTGGGGTGACTTTCCCCCAAAATAAGTTGTTTTAACTTACTCACATACACTTAGTAAATAATAGACCCAGGATTGAAACCAGATCTGTCTGTCTTCAAAACATATTCACTATCCCATATTTAGTCTGTGCAAATGTACTACCTGAATTAACTTAAGCAAGCTCATAAAATAAAGTACACATAATACTCCCCAGCTGCAATATATATCATATCTTTGGAGATCTAAATTTAATGTTCAGCTTATGTATTATTCTTAAAATCTGATTTTTTTCCCTCTTCATATTTATTGATTCTTGTTTTCTCATGACCTCCTCATGGGTCATGAGAAAATATTACTTTAATTCTTAATGCTATTTTATTAGCTTATTCTTAACTAATTAAAATTTTAATTTTAAGGGCTTTTAATTTTATTTTTGTTACTTTATTTTAATTCTTACTTTTTGTGCACACATTTAATGTTTTATAGTTGAGAGCCACATCATAGGAATTGCTACCACTCTCACCCCCTATTTCTTAAAGACATTTTTCTATTTGCTTATAGCTTCTCTGGGTTTGGGATCTTGCCCTTCTCCTGCCACTACCCATTGGGTCTATAAAAGCAATTATTTACAAAGTTTTGTATTGCACAGGAGTGTTTGGTTGAAAATATAATTCTTTATTTTCTTGCTGTGGAAGGAATCTGATGTTAGACTATTGACAAGTCTTTCAGTCTCATGAAGTCATAACCACATATGACTGAACCTTCACTGTTTCTCAATTTGTTTACCTGTAAAAGAAGACTCATAACCCCTTCCATTTTCATTTACATGTAACACACACACACACACACACACACACACACACACACACACACAAAGGGCTTGGAACCTTTCATAAAAGTGGTAGAGATTCATGATTCCTTACTGAAAACCCTTGGGCCAAAAGTTTTTCAGAATTGAGAATTTATATACACTATCCCCAGCAGAGTCCATTGGAAGCACTTCATAATAAAACACACTATACTTCTGCAGCAAAGCGAGTAAATAGTCACCATAATTTGGATAACAATGCATATCAATAGTCTTAAGTCGAAGTTAGAAAATTTTTCACTTTTTAGAACCTTTTTGGATTTTGGATGTATAGATACAGGAGTGTGGTGTTTATTAGTGGTATTCAACTTAAAGTCACAAGTTTTTAGTTCAAACAAAGTATAGTGCAACACGATAGCCTGCCTTACCTATGTTGGCTTTCTGAAATGTCTCTATTATCCAGTTTGACCAACGGGACTCGAGTAAATCTCTTATTGTCATCGATTGGGATTTTGCCTTCCAGTCCCCTGTAATAATCTTGAAGGAATCTCTGTGTATCTTCAAAACGGTTCAATTCTGCCTTTAATAGCAAATATAACTGTCAATACCCAAGAAAGAACAAGTTGATCTGTACATATTTCCCATATAAGTTCTGTAAGCACTATTTAAAAATATTTCAGTTGAAATCAATTTTCTGGAGATTAAGAAAGAGAATTGGCTATAAGTGTATATCTAAATCTTCATAAAAATTAAAGATGACTGGTGACTTTGTGTTCTCTGTTCTCATTGAGGATGATTCCACTTAACAAGATGGCATTTCTATGTCTCTTGATATTGTGACGAAAGATTGCAGTATGTATAGTGTCTGAAGTAGAGTATAATATTCATTATTTTGATATTAAGAATTCCTGTGTCCTGTATAATCAATCAACCAATACATTAACAAGTATGTGAATGTCTTCTACCAGAGGTACCAAATTAGTTGATTTGGGAGATGGCAAAAATAGGATAAATACAGATACAGATACAGATACAAATACAAAAAAATTGAAGTAGAAAATAAGAGACTAGGTTTTGGTCTCTAGGACCATAGAACATAGTTGTGGAGAAATGACAAGGGAAGGCAAAGTGGCAATGGATAGTTCTCTCTTCAGTTTCTTTTCTTGCTCAATATGTGTACCAGGGAGATCATTCCTCCATGCTCACAGCAAAACCCATCTGTTGACTTCGCCAGTACTACCTTGAGCAAAACGGAGAACACAGAGGAGTTGGTGATAAGCTGAGAATCAGTTATTCATGAGGGACTCCCTGCCAGCCAGGCCATTTCCCTTTGCAGCAACGAGGAAATGCTTGCACAGTGAGTGCCAAACGCACATATGTAGGCCATGAGTTTCCTAGCCCATTCTGCCATTAGATGTCAGAGCAGTTGGCATATCCATGCTCCTCTGTGGTGGCATAAACGTGGCATCCAGACTTTGCTTTGGTTCATGGGGCTATTAAACCAGTACCTCAGGGCCTGAAGATTGAAGCTCTCCTGCAGAAGTATTCCATGATATGTAGTTAATTATAGAAAGCATCATCTCCAAAAAGAACAAAACTGACCTAGTGTTCTAGCTGAACCTAACCCAAGGATATTCACGAATATTTGTCGAGCAATTAATGTTGCCATTTATTTCATTAAACATAGAATAAATAAATGCTTTCACCCTGTCTAAAACAGAAGACAAAAACAGCTTCAATATCTTTGTTTCTGACACAAAAAGGGTAAGCCAAACTGCTCTTGAAAAGCTGTCTTGCACATTATTAAACTTTTCCAGGCAAATGACTGAAACAGGAAGAAGTTCACTTGGTTAAACTGGATCTATATTATAAAATAAAATTACTATTGGGGCTCCTGGGTGGCTCAGTCGGTCAAGTCTCCCACTTTGGCTCAGGTCATGATCTCACGGTCTGTGAGTCTGAGCCCCATGTCGAGTTCTGTGCTGACAGCTCAGAGTCTGGAGCCTGCTTTGGATTCTGTGTCCCCCGTCTCTCTCTGCCCCTCCCCCACTTGTGCTCTGTCTCTCTTGCTCTCAAAATAAATACAAAATAAAAAAAATTTTTAAATAAAATTACTATTCATATATTGTTTTAAATTATAGCGTATGTTTTAAATATTTGGATTTTAAATAGTACTTTGAAATGATTAAGAAAACTAAATATTTTTCTTTTCTTGCATAGCAACCAAATTAAGTTTTCAAATATTCATATACGGACAAATCTCACCATGTGATAAGTGTTTGCATTTGTCATGCTGAGAGATAGAATCCTAGTTTTGAAGAGAATGTTAAAAAATCATCTAGCACAGCATTTTCTAAAATTTATTGCATAGAAAATTTGTCCTGTAGGCTGGTAATGAGGACCTTGCTGGAGAAAAAACCAAAAACTTTACAATGTCAAATAGTTTCAGAAATCCTGGGTTAACTTATCAAAAATTTCTTTATGGTAGGCCATCTGGATGTCCCAATATGTCCATATGCTTGTCAGTCTCCCAGGGAGAGGGAAGCATAGAGTATACAGTATTTCCCAATCTCATTTGATTACTGAGTCCTTTTTCTGTGAACCATTGTGTAAAACTTGTACTCCATGGAACCCACTTTGGGAAATGCTTATCAGTTGTATGTTACCCAATACTGCATGCCCTTGAAGGCTTTCACAAGGATTCTTTCCCCTAGCCCTCCATAAACATGTGCAAACTTCTGCTTATGAGTTTCCTGGACCAGCAGCTCAGCTGCTTCCCAAGTCTGTTATTTGATGGACAGTTCTAATCATTAGGCTCTTTCTTCATTTATCGAACTGAAATCCACTTCCTGAAATTTCCATCTTCGGTTTTTATGAGAATCCTATTGATCCAGTGCAGAATGAGGTTCCTTGCTGTTCCACGTGGCAGGCCTTCAACTATCTGAACCATGTTGATGATAGCGCGTGGTTTGGAGCCCTGGCTTGGGAGTCAGGCTTCCTCGGTTCTAATCCCTGCTTCTCACTTACTGATTGTGGGCCATCGGGCAAATCATTTCGCTTACGTCTGCCTCAGTTTCCCCATCTGTGAAACGAGGATTATAACAGAAGCTTACAGCATAGGGTTGTTGTGAGGGTTTAATGTAACCTATGTGAAAGCCCATAGAACAGTGCTTGGCACATACAGAGTAAAGAGTAAGGAATTAATAAATAGCAGCTTTTATTTACTGCCCTTTCCTTTACCTTCTTTCCTCCTAGTTTGTTTCAGAGGTGGATTCAGCTTCTCAGGACAAGAGCCTTTAATCTAGGTATTGCTGAGACGTAAGTCATACCATTCTCGCAAGAGGCACATACTACCGGGACTAATGAGAAGTGATTGACAAAGATTCTCTATTCCCTTTGCCTTCACCACTGGATTTCAGTTATTTCTGCCACAAGATTCTGATGCGCCGTTCCAAAAGCCAATCTCTGCTTGCCCAAACCGGTGTCCCAGGAATGCTCCCTGAAGTGGCTTTGGCTGCTTAGGTGGTTCACTTTAATTTTTTGTGCAACTCACGGCTGGATCCCGGAGCTTATAGTCAGTGAAGCTGCTCCTGCGTCTCAGGTTTCTGCTGACTTTTCAGGCCTCCTGTGGTCCAAGCTGCCTCTGCATCATGGGCTTGTCCCTCTGAAGGTTGGAAGTATCAGCATTCATGGTCATTTGTTGAATGAGCATTTATTGAACACCTACTGTGTGCTAGCTCAGATTGTCAGCTAAATATTCTCCTCTCCTGCAATATCTTCTCATGAAAGTCAGTCAGCTGATGACTAAAAATGTATCCTTTTCCATTCTCTACCTTCACTGCTATTCTCTCAGGAGACAGTACTCCCGTAGACACAGCTTGACCAAGACAACCTTACTGTTCCCCTCAGCGTGGCTAGACTGTAGATAGAGATAGTCTTCTTCCTAAGTCTTGGCTCCTGACATCTCTTTTCTTATTTACTTTAGAAAATTTGTCATTGTAAATCCTTGCTCTGTCCATTTGAGGTATAAATCTTTTTAAAAGCTTCTTGCCAGTTTTAGAACTTAAAACTGTCTCTCCCAAGTATCTGGGCATCATCCCTTTGAAATGTTAAGCATCAAGGAAGATAGTGCCCCTACCTGTTGGTTCCTCTGGGAGCAGAGGAGCCTTGTTCCCAGTAGTAAAATTACCCTCTGTGGTGAAGGTAGGAGAAAGTTTATTTTCCCTTTAGGCAAGCTAAGCCAGTCAGCAAGCACAGATCGTTTCTGCAGTGGGGACTACACCTCAGCTCTCAAACTCTCTCTAGTTCTTCCTCTTGGCAATCCTGGGTATCCAGACTTGGTCCGTGCTCTCTCTCCTATTGTTGACAATAGTCTTGGAATAAGAACAAAGTCTAACTTCTTGTCTAGTGCAATTTTTTTATTTAACAGCCGGCAAATATAAGTTAATGAGGTTGTTCTGGTGAATGGTATTTTTTTTCAATCCTGACATAAACTTTTTTTCTGGAATCGAATGCCTGTTGACATTGACCTAGCCCATGCTCTGTGGCAGGGCTGCTTTCCTGGGCTTCTCCTAGTCGCTCTGGGTGTCTGCAGTGAGAGGCTGACAAGGTAACAACCAGCATAGACACAATCTCTCCTGCCGTTCTCCACTTTTCTAAGCTGGTCAGTGGTTGGTTGGGATGCTCCCACTTCTGGTGCTTGTTTGGCCCGGGGCCAAAATGATTTATTTCCACTCACTTCTTTGTCAAGTTGGAGCTCAGGCCAGGCAGAGTGCTGTGAGTAAAACGAGCCCGAACGGGCCCCTCATGCTTCCAAAGGAACTGTAAAGGAAGGGACAGGACAGAGCTGTGGAGGCAAGAGTCTGTCATCAGTGGCCTCTCTTACCTGCATCAGTGAGAAGAAATGGTTCATTGTTATTCCGATGCAGTCCTGCAACCAGCTCTCGTTAATGATATCCTGACGCTCCTGCTCTGCCTCTTCCTTCCGGGCATCACAGATGTCCCACAGGCGGTCTCGTAAGTCCTGAACAGAGAGAGACATCACTGTTATGCTTTAGAATCACGACTCGAACTACCTCAGGGCAATAAAGCTAGGATCCTTCGTCTGTCTTAAAAATATCTCCAAGAAAATTAGACCTAATGAGCTCATGTATTTTATTTCTTCATTCAACAAATATTTATTTTGCTTCTACCCTATGCCAAGCCCTTACTTTGAGCGACCAGCTCACCAAATCACATGCCCATGTGTAGCACAAACCCAGTGCTCACTTTATTCATGGTAGCTGTGTGTTATGTAGTACTCTAATCGTTTCGCAGAAAATTTGCTTAGTTGAAAAACTACTTTCAGGGAATTTGGGGGGAAATGACATATTATTGGTGGAAGAAATATGCAGCCATATTTAATCCAAGGACACGGGCTCATTCACTAATCATGAGTGGAACATGTCATTCACCAAGAAGTGGTGAGCTTAATAGGATTGTTCAAAAATAAGCTTTCTACTAAAGAGCTGGCAGTAAAAAAAAAAAAAAAAATCTTTTCAAGATCCCAGGTCTGCCATTTAGATAAAAAAACGAACAATAGTTACCGTCTTTCTATGTGTGTCAGAGTGTCAGAATATGTCATTGTACTTATACCAACTCATTTAATGCCTCGCAACAATCTGAGGTACTATTATTATCTTCATTTTGCAGATGAGTCACAGAGAGGTGATTTTCCTAACGTCACACAACAAGTAAGTGGTAGATCCAAGGTATGAGCCTGTGGTGTTGGGTAATATACGCAGTATTTCAGGTCTCTATTACTTTGTCTGAAACTCACCTTTTAAAAGTGCAATATAGAATAAATTAGTTTATGTATATAAAGCACTTAGCATAGTATTCAGCAGTCAATAATTCCTCAGTTAATAAAAACTATTATAAACTTACAAGAATATAAAATTCATAGCCATTAAGTCCGTTTAATAAAACATACAATTAATTAAATATATACAGTCAATTAAAATGTGACAGCTTTCATACTAATAATGTATTGAACATTACCATGTGTTGGGCATTGTGTTAAGTGCTTTACGTTGATTGCTTCACTAATCCCCACAATAACCAGGTAAATTCTGGGGAGTAAATGGATGCCCGGAGAGGTTGTCACTCAGCTCTGGTTTCAGTGTGGTTGAGTCAGGAATCTTAATGCAATCAGTTTGATTCCAGTGCCCCCAGGAGGTTTTATCTCTGTGATACTGTGTCATTGGAACAATTAACATATTGGTTTGTTACTTTCAGGGAACTGCACATAAAATAAAAATATCGCAGCCGTTTTTATAGTCAATTTTAAGTATCGGAACAACGCACAATTATTTTAGAGCTGACCTTGGTATCTCCATGGTCTTTCCACAGATGCTCTGTCAGACATTCAGTAAGTACTGCTTGTGTTTACCAAGCATTTGTGCATTTATGAGAGCCAGAAGAGTTCTCTTTTTGCTCCTGCCTCACTGTGAGGCCTTGGCAAGTACTAGCATCTGTGTGACTCGGATTTCTGATGGTAGAGTGAGGACAATGTAATAGGAGAACCTCTCCATTAACGTCTCAGAATTGGAATGAAATAAGCCAAGAATAAGGAAATTTACTAAACATATAGGGGGTCTGGACTTACCCAGAGGCATGACTGGTTTTCACATTTTATTTGGCAAGAATTAGGGAATTATTAAATATCCATTAAAAGTCATGGGTGGGTTATATTTAAGAAAAACTCACGGCTACTAATTGTGAAGTTCATGCAGACAAAATTCACTGAAAATGAACACATTTACAAAATTTTTATGAATTTGACTCTGATATGCCTTGGTGAGGGCCAACTTTTGTTAAATTTAATGGGGGTTCTCTGTGGTTCTTGCATTTTAATGTCTGTGTCCTTCCTCAGATTAGGGAAGTTTTCAGCTACAATTTGCTCAAGTAAACCTTCTGCCCGTTTTTCTCTCTCTTCAACTTCTGGGACTCCTATATGAATGTTATTCTGTTTTAAGAAGTCACTGAGTTCCCTAAGTCTACCTTCATGATCTATTACCTTTGTTTTTGTCTTCTTTTCAGCTTCCTTATTTTCCATAATTTTATTCTCTGTATCAGTAAGTCATTCCTGTCTTCACCCATCCTCACTGTCTTGGCATTCATTCAGGTTTGCATATCCATTAGAGCATTTTTAATTTTGGCTCGACTAGATTTTAACTCTTTTATCTCTGAAGCAAGGGATTCTCTGGTGTCTTCTACGCTGTTTTAAATTCTGTTCAGACACCTTACCTATATCTGTATTGATTAAATTCCTGGATGTTACTTCTTCCTTTTCTTGTGGTGAATTCCTCCATCTTGTCATTTTGGAGGAAAAAATAATAAATAAAATAAAAATTAATAAATTTAAAAAATAAAGGAAGCTAGATCCTTTGGTCATTTTTGGTTACATTTTAGTCTGCTTGTTGAGAGAAGCTGCCATGTTCTCTCCCTCGAATGATGCAGATTGTTCTCTTAATCTGCAGAGTGATATCCTAGCTGTTCGAAATGATTTGATGTTGATCTAGCTGTGTTTGAGGGATGAAACAAACCCAGGGTCCCCCTACTACTCTGCCATCCTAACTCTTCCTCCTTTCACAAAAGTTTCAAAGATTTTTGTTGGGTCAGAAACCCAAATTCAACTTATATGGTGCTTATTAGAGTCTCACATAAAAGAGAATGACATAAAAAGGTGAAAAGTCAAAACTTACATGAGTTTAAAACAGTTTAAAGTAATAACAACAGCTGTCAATCCATACATAAAATGGTACATCAACAATACTTTCCTGCCCTGCTTTTTTATTCTTCACAAAGGTCTTATTAGCAATGACATACTCACTGTATATTCTATATGCTCACTTGTTTATTGCTTATTCTCTGTCTTTGGCTACCAAAACATAAATATCATGAGGTTGTAGATTTTTTGTTCACTGTTGTGTCTCCAGACCCTTGAACAGATGCTCAAAAAATATAGAGAAGACGAATGGCTTATGGGAGTAGACTTTGGCACTTTTTTTTTGTTGTACAAATAAATATTAAGATTATAGTCAGATTCAACTACTAGCAAACTATACTTAAGATAGTGGCAAGGGAAAGAATTCCTCTGACAGGATAAGGGGCTCTGTAAATTTATACAGGAAAGACAAAAGGTAAGATATTGATGTCCGGCTTCCTGAACATCGCAAGTCCTTTTCTAAAGCATCAGGGTAATATATTCCATTTGTGAACTTATGAAAATAAGCCTATCAAGTGTCAGGTACTGTGCTTGGTGGAGATACAAAAATGTATAAGATTTGGTACTTTCCTCAAAGAATCTCAATATTGGCAGCCCTTTAGGTTTTCCATGAAGTTCTGTCATTCCCCTTCTCCCTGACATCATCCAACCCTATGACTGCAATCAAGGTAGGCATGTGCTTAATACTAGGCATCAATATAGTTACAACACCCAACAAAGGAGTTAGGAGTCTACAAAACAGATGCCAAGAATGCTCTTGCTCTGCTGGACATGACTCCTCTTTCTGGAAGTGTTGGCCCACAATATTCTCATTCTGAATTCAAGTTCAGAAGAGTCATTGCTCATGAGAGTTTCCAGGTTAAGTGTTCAAACGATTTCCCTCCTCATCCTCATACCACATGAAAGTAAAAAGGGAATGGATTAGGGTTCTGCAGTACAATATTGAGTGTGTAGAGACCCTGGTGCAATAAGTCACAGATTTCCTTACATTTACTCTTTGGTGTAGTTCAGCCTTTGTCTCCTCATCATCCCATAGGTCATCAGGAAGAGAGTTGAAATCAGACTGCCATTGAGATACAAAATTTTGCTTGTGATCTGGACGCCTTAGAAAATTCTGGAAATTTGTTCTGTAAGGCATTAAGAGAATGAGATGGCGCTTACACGACATGCCTGTAGACTACAAAATTCTAACTTTGGAAACTTTACTTACCTAATCTCATACAAGTAGGTAAGCACAGTATGCTGCTCTTCTCTCAGATGCCTGAGTACTGTTTTGATGGAGTCTATATAGGAATTTTCTATTAATTCCCAGTAAGGTACTAAAAATGAAGGTAGTTCCTGTTAAATGGTAAAGCGTAAAAATAATCATTTCGAAGTGAAAATACTTCTAAATAATTGAGCCAAAAAAAGCAATACAGAGCAAAAAGACCAAGATGTCTAAAGCATTCTCTGTGAAACTTCTTGCTCCTCCTTTTCTTCCCTCCCCCCGTTAATTCCTATTCCAAATAAATTCTTCATGTCTCCGTTCAGACATAATTTCTTCCAGAAATTCTTTCGAGATCCAAAAAGTCTAGGAGGTCATCCTCTGAGTTCTGGAGTTCTATCTTAGCACCCTATACTTCTCCCATCTTAGTAGTGACAACATTAATGGCAACTGCTTATTCATTTGTCCGTATTCACCTTTAGAATATCAATCTCATAAAGCTAAGAACAATGGTTGTTTTATCCACCACTCTATAATTTTTCCTATAATTACCACAGTGTTTGGAACATAGTTGAGAAATATTTATTGAATGAATAAATAGATGCCATATTTTGCCTAAGTTGGGAAACTGCCCATCATGGAGAATATCTAGTGTTTGTGTCAGGGTGATAAGTCATTTCTCTGAATTCGCCCAAGTGGTATTATCTTACAAAATATCACTTAGAAAGTTTCTTTAGGTTACCTTTAATGAAACAAATAATCAAATCCAAGAAATAATCAAAATGAAATAAAGTTGAAGATACATAATATATTCGATACAAATTCTGTGTACTAATTATTCATTTATTGGCTGTGCATTTATTTACTCAGGGAATGACACATGAGGACCTGAGAAGCCATCTGGCTAGTCTCCTTTCCAACTGAGAAATGCCAAATACTAGAGATAAATTATCCAATCTCTCTGTGGACCTCACCGATACATTAAGCAGGACATTTCAGGGTAGGCCTTCCAGTGTCACACAACTCATGTTACTGGAAAATTCTCCCTTGTGTTGATCGGAAATTTGCCTTCTTGTGGTTTCCATTTACCAGCCCTAGCTGTGCCCTTTAGAGAAAGGCAGACTACATCCACACAGTGTTCCCTATGACAGCCTGTCAGATATTTGAGGACATTAGTGAGGATAGGTAGGATGGGATTCAAGATGAAACTTGATTGTTTTCATAGTTCCAGCTTCCAGTATGGCATTTGCTCATAACAGGCCCTCCATAAATTTACTATAGATGTAAGTGGACTCACCTGAACCAAACATTATCATCGGTTAAATTTTTAGGAGTCTGCATGGATCCATCTAGTTCTAAAAGGCTATGATTCAATGTCCAGCGACATTTGAAGTATTCATTTATCTAACTTAAACATTTACAGTTCCTTTAATGTTCTCTGACATTATTTTAACATCTTTTTCTTTCCTGGTTCTCCCCTCTGGTTTCTATTCTTTCATGATCTCTCTCTCAAATGGTATCCAGAATGGTACTAAAGAACTTTTATTTTATTTTATTAATTTTTTTAAATCTTTATTTTCGAGAGAGAGAGAGAGAGAGAGAGAGAGAGAGAGAGAGAGTGACAGAATGCGAGTGGGGGAGGAACAGAGAGAGAAGGAGACATAGAATCTGAAGCAGGCTCCAGGCTCCGAGCTGGCAGCACAGAGCCTGATGCAGGGCTTGAACTCATGAACCGCAAGATCATGACCTGAGCCAAAGTCAGATTTAAAGAACATTTTAAATAAGCCTACTACTATACCTCCCTCCTAGTTGACTTTTGTACATGAATTCACACTCTGTGCATGGAGAGTTACCTAACTGAAGTAACACCCTGCTCATAGATATCATTGATTTATAAGAATTTCATGAGAAATTGTCAAATACTATTTGGAACTCAAGATATACAATGTTAATGGTATTTCCCTGATCTGTCTATCCATCCTTCCTCTCAAGGAAAAGGAATGGGCCAGTTCATCAGGATTTAGTCTTAGTGAAACTGCATGGGCTCTGGGTGATCATTTAAAAAAATATTTTTAAATGTTTATTTAGTTTTGAAAGAGAGAGAGAGACAGAGTGCAACCAAGAGAGGGGCAGAGAGAGGGCAGACACAGAATCTGAAGCAGGCTCCAGGCTCCAAACTGTCAGCACAGAGCCCAATATGGGGCTCCAACTCACGAAATTGTGAGATTGTGACCTGAGCTGAAACCAAGAGTTGGATACTTAACCAACTTAGCCATCCAGGTGCCCCTGGGTGATCATTTTTGTAGTTTATACATGCTCAGAAGTCATTCATTTAATAATTTTCTCTCATATTTGGTCAGGACTTACTGCATAGAGTATTGGTCTGTATGTTACTAAATCTCAGCAGCCTTTTATTAAATATTTAGGTATTTGCCTACATCTGGTCTTCTGGAATCTCCCATATCCTCTATGGTTTCTATGAGTTACTGATAATGTCATGCCTGTAGGTTCTTCAGTCTCTGGGAAGTAAATTTTCTGGGTCTGGAGACTTGAACTTCTATGATGTGCCTAGATACTCAGATCTGTCCTTTCCAATTAAAGAGTCTTCTTTTCATCAGATAAGACTGAGAATAGTAGGAAATCAGTAGCCAAAGCAAATATGCACCAAAGCTTTAGAAGCTAAAAAGCAAAGGCCTCTCACTCTGACTGCCTTCTCGGTTCCCTCTGCACCTCCCCTGTGCCCAACAAGGGAGAAGGACCCAGGCTCTCCCGGAACTTGGTTGTTGCCTCCACTTGGGAGACCCAGACATGAAAGCAATCTCTCAGTCTCTCAACCTCTCTTTTTCTCACTCACTCTCTCTCAATCTACCTTCCTCTCCCCTTTCCGTCCTATTCTCCTTCTCTCCCTTCCTCTTTCTCTGTCCATATGCCTAGATCCAGGATTACCAGATAAAATATAGGAGGCCCAGTTAAGTTCATTGATAATCTGAAATTCAAATTTAACTAGGCATCTGTCTTTCTTCTTCCTTGGTGGATAAGCTCTGCAGCCTATGTAAGAAGTTTAGGGCAGGAAAAGGACTAGAATGGATCATTTGGCTGCTTTGTTTCTGGCTCTAGACTACTTTTAGTTGTAGCAGAATGTGTTCTCCACACGGTTTCACTTAGGTTAATAGAGCTAGAGTTCTGTGCTCCATATCTTCCCATTGTCCCTCCAGACCAACCTCCTATCCTTCATTCTTCGTGCTGCTCAGTGCCCTGGAAGGCTAAGTTATGTGAACTATTTCAGGAAACAACCTTGTCCTCCATCTCCTGGGAAAGAGATGCGGGAGCAAAAAGAACCTGAAGCCTGGTCACGTATTTCCCTGCTCCTCTCTGCTGCATCGCTGTGGGTGGTTGCATCGCTCTGCTGAAGGCCGCAGCCCTCTCCATGCAGAGGTCCCCTGGAGGCCCAAGCATTTGCTCCCTTTCCTCACATTCTCAGGCCTACAGGCCACATGGCTCCCAGTTATCTCTTATTTGGGAGTAATAACTGAATCCTTGTATATTCCCTTATTCTTGACCTTTAATTCAACTCTCCTTAAATTATCATCTGTTTTCTGCCGGAATCCTGACTGCTAGAAGATCTACATGGGAGCGGGTACCCTATCTCGGTGTTAATGTTTAATTTTTTACTTCTATCCTCTATTTCCTTCTTGTCCTCTATGAATTTATCCTTCTTATAAGCTTCAAGATTTGAAGTTAAGGATTAGATTTCAATACTTTTGTCCCTTACTCCCAAATCCTGCCAAATACCATCATTTTAATTTTATCTCCTTCCCAACAACCACTTCATTATTTTTTTAAAATTTTTAACATTTATTTATTTTTGAGAGACATAGAGACAGAGTATGAGCAGGGGAAGGGCAGAGAGAGAGGGAGACACAGAATCTGAAGCAGGCTCCAGGCTCCGAGCTGTCAGCACAGAGCCCGACGCAGGGCACTAACTCACAGACCGTGAGATTGTGACCTGAGCTGAAGTCGGCCGCTTAACCAACTGAGCCACCCAGGTGCCCCCCGCTTCATTTTTAAGTAGGCTTCATACGCAGCATAGAGCCCAATATGGGGCTTGAACTCTCGACCCTGAGAGCAAGAGTTGGACGCTTATTCCACTGAGCCAGCCAGGCGCCCCTCCCAACAACCATTTCTATACCCTGATTCTATGACAAGTTTTTAAATATATTTATTTCAAAAAGTAGCTTCTGTTTGGCTGAGTGATATCACACACATCCATAATTATATCATTTAATGTTACCATCTTCAAATATTTTCTGTTCTAACTTCCTTATCAGTGCTAATTAATTCATTCATTAGAGCTCTATCAAGAATCTACATTGTGTTTGATTCTGTACTGAATGGGTGAATTTTTCCACATGTTCCTACCCTCTCTCAAAGAGTTTATAATCTGATTGGGGAAATAAGACATTTCCCTATGAAAGATCAATAATAACAGCAACACCACAATCACTGAAATTCACAATTGGGTCTCAGATTCCTGGCAGATGGTCACTGCTCAGAGTTCATAAGAGTAAGAATTCCCTGAAGATTTCAGTGTAGAAAATAGAGGCTGGAACTTTTCCAAAGTTCTTTGTCTCTGAAAAAAAGTGTTAAAGACCATTCTTGGTGATTCTCTTAATATGAGGCAACCAGATTTGCCTAGGTGGAGACTGGGTTTTGCAGTCGTCAGAGAACAAAGAACTGAATGGAGTTTCCAGGGCTCACTGGAGGCATCTCCTGACCTAATATGGGTGTATCTATTTAAAGTTCTCAGGTCAGATAGCTATCTGTTCTTTTATGAGTTTAGTCAGCTTCGAAAATTTTCTATTTCTAAAAGGTCAGAAGTTAAACTTCATTTGAAAGCATTATAATGTGGGCATGAGAACATGGATGGAGGGCTGTAATTTGCTGGATATTTGTTCTGAGAAAGTCATTCTTCCAGGAAACTGCATCTCTGCTTGTCCCTGGGGAGAAAATTGGTCCTTACAGAGCCCATTTGTTCTGCTTTCACACTCAATACCAGTTCAAAGTATGATTCAGAAACTCGAAGGAGTAGAGAGAGGATACAGTGTAGTTCAATGAGTAGTCTCAAAAATTCACCGTGGCTTTTTGATGAGCATATGTATCACCAGCTATGAAAGGCCTTCTAGGTGGTGCAGGTAGTGGTGTGAATCTTACTGTAAATAATAGAAAGACTAGCCTCTACTAGCTTGAATCTAAACTGCCATACCTCAGGAATTGGCTCATTCACATAGACCCATTCTTCTGATCCTGGCTTAGGTGGTGGTGGCACTATAGGAGTAGGTGACACCTCTGTAGAATCAGCAGGTGACTTCTTTACTGATGCTTTCCCTCCTGGTGATTTTCCTTTAGGAGAACCTTAAACATGCATATTACATCATTTCACTACAAATGGATGAACAGAACCAGATTCCAGTAGATGAATAAATCTAGGAACACTGTGGACTTCATGCAATTCATTAAGCAATTTTGGGGAGTCTTACCAAATCAAAAAATCAAAACCCCGATTCATTAAAGCCTCCAGATTAACCAATAATACCACTAACAGGTATTTTTTTAGTTTATTGATTTATTTTGACAGTGAGAAAGAAAGAGAGAGAGAGAGAGAGAGAGAGAGAGAGAGAGAGAGAGAGCATGCACAAGCAGGGGAGGGGCATAGAGAGAGGGAGACAGAGAATCCCAATCAGGCTCCACATTGTCAGCACAGAGCCCAATGCTGGGCTCAGTCCCATGGACTGTGAGATCATGACCTGAGCCAAAATGAAGAGTTGGATGCTTAACCAACTGAGCTACCCAGGTGCCCCCCCCCCCAGTAACAGTTTATTTAAGCCACTCAATTTCTTTTGTCCAGTTGGCTATGAAAAGCAACTTGATATTTTATCTTTATCTCTTTCCTTGCTTTCATAACGAACATATGGTTCTTACAAAGTATAGACTGTAAAGTGCATTTCATTTACAATTGAAAATAATGGCAAGTTAAATTCTCTATCCAGAATGTGAAAAAATGTAAGTATAATATGAGTGGTGCTCTTGATGTTTTTTAGAAGCTCAGGGGAAGAGCAGGGAGGAAGGAGGCTATTGAGATTCAGTCAGAGTCAGTGAAGGATGTGGAGAAGGAGGTGGGGTATTACAACTTTTGAATGTCTCAACATTCCCTGAATGAGACAGAGGGTTTCTGAGTGGGAAACTTGATTTCTTGCTACCATAAGGGAGTATGGATGAAGATACTTGCTGTGCCATAGGCCTGACTGAATTAAAGCATGAGAGAGAGAGAAGAGGGGAGAAAGGAAAGAGAGAGGAAGGAGGAGAAGGTGGAGGAGGAGAAAGAAGTGGAAGAGAAAGAAGCCTAATGTTCAGTTTAGAATCTAAAAAAGGCATGTTTCATTTCCCCTAAGAGCCTCAAGAAGGGAATCTAGACTAGTCAGGTGGTGTGACTCTTAGGGGCTGGAAGATTCTGTGATGGATCAAAGTAGCTTAACTCAGAAAGTCCAATATTTCCTTGAAGGATCAAGGTTATTATGGTTTAGAAATTCATTCAGTTTAAATTACACTTACCTTCAGAATAATTATTGAGATTTTAGGTGCAGTTTATAGATGTCTATAGATTTGGGAACACTTTATTTCCCAAACTATATTTCCTTATAGAGTACTATTTAATGATAATGTTGTTTAGAAAAGTAAATATATCTTAAACTTTAATGTCAGTTAAAACATATTGATTACAAGTAGAGAGGAAATTGTCAATTTTGTCTTATGGACAGTTTAGATAACTTCTACTTATACATTTAAAAATAGTATCCACTAGGGGCACCTGGGTAGATCAGTCGGTTAAGCGTGCAACTCTTGATTTCAGCTCAGGTCATGATCTCACTGTTTGTGAGTTTGAGCCCCACAATGGGCCTGCTTGGGATAGTCTCTCTCTTCCTCTCTCTCTGCCCTGCTCGCTCTCTCTCTCAAAAGTAAATTTTAAAACTTCATAAAAAAATAGTATCCATTATCCAAAGGTCTGAAGTTGTATCTAGACATTTTTAAATTAAAAAAAATTAAGAGAATCTTTGTTCAGGCAATAATCAACAATGTTTATAATTTGATATATATTTCAATCTGATGATTTTTCATTATTTGACCTGAAACTCTGGTGAAATAAAAGTGCTGATATTATGGCTACTTGCAGATGGATTTCTCTAAGAAGAACTTTGCAATTGTAAATGTGAGACTGCAATGAGTTTCTTTTTTCTTCTTTTCTTAAATATCATAATCATTCAATTCAGTGAAAACTAAGAGCCAGGAAGGATTTGGGGGCCGTTGTGCTTTGATTCCATTTAACTTTTATCTATTTTTTAACAATGAAAATTCTAAGAGTAAAAATAAAACATGAATGTATCTATGCCATAGGGCAGGGAAATAGATGTCACTTTTGAACAAAATCTATCAACATCTTAAATGTAACAGGGGGCATTTCTTTTTTAGTACCATTCACCCAATCATATAGAAGCTTCAGTTTCTAATGAGACACCTACATTGGGGAATAGTGTTTTCACTTGAAAGTTGGATCATTTAGTCCTCAGTGTAGCCATTCTATGTTGAAACAGAAGTAGTTTGTATTTATGTTTTTTCCTAAATTGTAAACCAACATAAATATTTTGGGGAATGGGGCGTATAAATAATATGTTAGAAATAATTGAATGTCTCTGATATCCTAATGGCTATCGTAGAGCAATAAGCCTTGGGCTCCAGTTTAGTGGTTCTACAATTTTAGCGATCATCAGAAGTCCCCAGAGGGCTTATTAAAACACGAGATTGCTGGGCCCCTGCAGGAGTTATAGATTCAGTAGGTCTGGTTAAGTATTTGCATTTACAGTAAGTTCCCAGGTGATGAGGACGCTGCAGGTGCCAGGACCATACTTAAAGTGCCACTGCCCTAGGGGATGTAGTTAGGTATTTCAGTTTCATTAGCCTTTTATCTTCTTCCCTCTGTTTTTCCATGTCCTTCCAGTTAAATGTCACTGACGTTTCTAACACTGACATCACATTTATTGCTACGTGGGCTGGTAGCACCTACAAATAAAGTCAAGTCAGAAGGCAAGCACTGGATTGGCGCCAATTCTAATCCATCGGCAGGCCAGTGGAGCTAGAGACAACACTATTCACCAATGTTTGTTCCATAAAACTCTAGTCTCAATGGATACTCCTGTAGGAGAGAATTCTGCAGCCAAAGTATTTTCAGATATTACATATTGTATCTCCCACTCCCTGAGAGATGCGTATTGATGTATTTTTCTAAGTCCTGCAATTAAAAACTTTTTAATTTGTCATAAGTCAGAATTTTCTGAAATTAGTTGAGTTTGGAAAACTTTCTTCATTTAGCCCCTAATTAACAACTGCTACATAAGGTCATAGGGTTGAGAAAGCTGTTGTTTTATGTAGCAATAACATGGGACAATAGCAGATGAGTTGAATAGAGCAAGAAATACTTTAAGAAAACCAAAATATACTTGTGAATGGCATTTTACTGTCAAGATTCTGGGAGAAGAAGGGTAGAGATTGATCTAACATGCAGAGAAGAGCAGAAATAAGTAGTCAAAGATATCAATAGCAGGAAATACAGATAAGTTTGAAGAAAGAAGAGAGAGAGAGATTGTTTCTTAAACCATAAGAGATGATTTCAATATAATGGTATCAAATGACCTGAGGTAAACAGATAATTGGTCAATAGTGTTCACCACCAATAATATTAATTTCAAATGCTAAGAATTAAAACTGTAATTTTCTTTTAATGAAGGAAATCCTGTTATATATGTTGAAAAACAGAATTTCTATGTAACAGAAAGACTTCTAAGTCACGATTGCAAGTTCACCTATTTCAAATATTATTAAACACAATAGAAATACAGTAAAATAAAAGCAAAAAAAGGTTTGAAAGTTTTTAGTTACTTAAATTGAGCTAACTGCATGACTCCAGTGTATATGTTTTACTGCTTGAACTTGTATTTGCTTGTGGTTTGTTTGGAGTGTGTATGCTTTTAACCGAGGATGCTCCTAAAGCATGTACATTATTATGTTTAACTTGATTTGGTAACTAATGTGCATAATATATTTAATTCATATTTTTGAAAATTCTGTGATAATACTTCATTTGCTTTTGTTGATCATAATGAGAAAGCAAAGAATAAATAATGTACTTGTGAAAATTATTCACCTATTAGAAAATGGGTAGAGCTGAACATAAATTAGAGCCCTTAACATTTGAGCTAATATTTACATCTCAGTGTTGACTGACCAGGTGGCTCTAGTTATATATCACATTACATAATCAGAAAAGGGTGAGATTCTCTTTGGGGATCATGGTTATGTATTTCTAAATGGAAAAATAAAGATCCTTTGCAGCCCATCATTTTGTGAACTTGAACACTTTTGGCTTGCAACTGCATTGGCAAGTTGTAATAAAAAATTAAACAAAGGTACACACTTCATGACAACCCCCTTTGAGTATACTCTGAAAAAGCCAACTGTATTTATTTATAACTGCATTTCAACCTTTGTTTGGTTGTGACAGCTCGTCAACATAAATCTAACTAATATACTTTCAAGAGCCTAATAGGGTTTTCTTATGAACTATCGGTTACATAAAAAATATTATATCCCCTTTATTTCACAGAAATAGTTAAAATAAAATAGAAAAAAATTAAATGAAATTAGGGTCAGGACAAGGAGAACTTAAAGTGGAAGGAAAAAACTGGGAAAGGAATTAGAAAGGAGACATTGAGATCTCGGTACTCTTGCACAGGTACAGCCATTTCCTGAACTTTTGGACGGCCAAGATAGGAAATACTACCATTTAGATGTGCCAATTATCTAACCACTCAGAGGAGAAAGATTGTCCTGTCCCTGGATTCTGAATGAAATTTCTCACCTAGGATTTCATATAGGGGCCATTAAATGATGTAGTGGGCATACTATCCCCTCAGAACATAAAATGCTAAGTTGTTATTGGCATAAGAGAAGTTCACCTCCACCGCTATGCTATATTGTGAAGGGAGCTGAGGACTTTGTACCATGTTATCAGTGAAAGCAATCTGATAGGAGCCCAAGAAAATATGGTTCAGCATAGATCTTTCTGATGGCATAGCTTAGTCCGAGGATAATACCTATAATATTTATGATGAATGGATATTCTGTATATGAGATATCTCTAAATTATTTCCCACAAGCATCAGTTCTTTTGCTAAAATCCAAACTACAGAAATATTGAGCTTATATTCTTTGGCAATGGCTTATAGTTTACAAAAGCCCAAGAGAAGTATTCAGTGTGCACTGCTATACAAACCTGGCTCTTTTTCATTGAGGCAGTTATAAAATGCAGAATCATATTCAACTATGTCTATCTTTATCTGCAGTACCTTTTCTTTTGAGTGAAGTCTCACCTTTCTTCCCTTTGCCTTCCTGAGGAGAGTCTTGCTTACCATGCAAGGGTTCTAAACAAAATTCAAGACATAAATATTATTGATGATTTTCTTTAATATCCAGGGCTAGATTATTTGTAAGCAATCAAGTGTTATTTCTCACAGATAAACAGTTATATTTGTGAGTTATTTACTGTGAGCTAAAATTAATCTGAAGACAGAATGGGTTAAAACTTGAATGACAGCCCTTATAGTGCTATTCTATTTTGTCACGCTGAGCAGTTCTGTCCTAAGTACAATATCAATATTTGGTAGTGGATTTGATTGTAAAGTCTTTCATGCAACATAGCTGCAGAGTTTTAAAAGTTACAAGTCCATTTGAAGGGTATGGCTCTATTTCGATTTATTTCAACTAAATGATCATTATAAAATAAGACAGCCACATCCGTAATAAGAATGACACAAAAACAACTTGAGAAAGGGCCAAATAACCACACTGTCTTGAGATGGTGCCTCCTTAAACTTTTCCTGACTCCACACTTGGTTGCCTTGTGACTTGTACATTTCTATTTTGGATTGACTATAACTTGTCATGTAAAGGATGATTTGGGTATATTTATCTTGGATTCCTTGGTCTCTAGTTCAAAATTATATTGAAAGGGGGAAAATGGGAAACTGATGATCTAAAGGTCAATAGGGTGTTCAAAATAATTAATTAGTTCCTTGAAAAAGTTCTCTATCCACATTATTCACCAAACAAGTTCAATCATTATCTACCCTTTGCCCTGGGCTACAGTTTATTCTTCATTGGAAGGATGGACATATGGGATAGTTTACATGCCTATAATGGAGAGACCCGGCCTATTTATATTTAGAGGTGATAATTATAAGAATGTGTAAATACATAGCATATATCACATTTACACTTCTTAGATCCATCAACCAAGATTTCATAGAAATAAGACACAGGGAAGGATTAACTCTGAAACTTTGTTAACCTCTATAAAAGGACTTTAAACATCCACATAGCTGACCACCAAACTAAGAAAATAAATAAACAAAAATAAATAAAATCCAAACATCTGAATTAGGTGCTTTTTTAGAAATAAGCATAAAAATAATAACGATAACAATAAAGTCTAGATAAGCTCCTAATTCCTTTAATAACAATACCTTGGGTAACCAACTATTTAACTAGTTCTAAACTAGCACTAAACAAGGCAGCAGAGAAAATAAATTAAAAATAGAGATACTTAAATTTGTAAAGGACAATGAATTTATAAAGCATTGTAGGCAAGTCTAATTTCTTCTGGGGACAACATGCATTCATTTTTTTTAAATTGGTTCCAAAATATATTCTAAAATCTCAAAAAATATTTTTCAATAGCAGCATGGATACAGTACTATTGTATTCTGTCACATTGACAACTCTGGTTTTAGATTAACCAGATTAAATTCTGAAGTTTGGTTGTAGAGTTAGTAATAAACCCTTTTAATGGAATGTAACTGTGAACTCTTTCAAATTTAATCCCTAGCATATTGGAAGCAGATAATAAAATGCAGAACTGTACACAATGTAGAACAATCTTCTTTGCTCTATTTTCATCCTGATTATTATTATTTTTTTTAAATAATTCCTGTTTTCATCTTAACTTCTGAAGACTATAGTTGGATATTTAAGCTGGGCATGTTCGGAAGCCTCAGGCTTTCATTTCTGAAAATGCTCTCATTCGAAAAAACAAACAAACTGTAAATTATTTACATAGAAATAAACAAACCTGCCAGAAACTTTCCCCCTAAAATCACCAAACTAAGCTTCCCTGAGCCGGAAGGGGGAGGTCTGTTTTGCTGCCTCCCTCCCTCCACTGCCCCATCAATGCCCTCCAGCTCTGAGATCTCTCCCTGATAATGCATCTTTGGAAGGCAGTAATTAGGCCTCTGGAGATTAACACTTGGATACGTTGTTAAAGATCAGGCATTAGGCCTGTCCTGGGTGAAAAAAAGAGACAGATACAAGCACGCTTTTAAGAACAATAGTTTTATTATTCCTCCAATGCACAGTATTCAAGAAAACAATTTAAAATTGCAAGTAAACTTCAGAAACATAAAAACTGAACTGTGTTATAACTAGAAACACTAGAGATTGGTTTCAGGGAATGGTTCGAAGACCTAGATCCCCCAGATTGTGAGCAGACCTGGGGGGGAGGCAGTGGTGGGGACAGCCATGGCCATGGGTTAAAGGACTCTATTAGATAATTCTAGGTTTACTTGAGCCACTGTCATAACTCTTCCCTAGTTCTAAACAGCACTTTAAAGATTTCTGTCTTTCCTCCAGACCTCTGGCTTTCTTTTTTTAATTCCTAATGAGGCAGTGAGAAAAGGGTGCATATTTAATTTATGGCTTTGTGCCATAATTCTTTAGAATTTGTGTATTTTGCCTTTAGTCAAGTTCCATTTTATTGGTACACAGTAGTCTTTAATGGACCATAATATATGTTACTTAAGTCTTCAAATTTATTGGTTTAATAAAATAAACTCAATTTAAAAAATTCGCATCCATCTCAAATCTCCATGAAGCAGAAAGAGCTGGAGTTTAGAAATGCAATCCTGACATACAAGATCAAGGATTCCTAGGAAGCCTTATTAATTCACAGCCGGCTGCTTCACAAAGCTAAAACCAGAGAGAAGGGGCACGTTTGTCTCCTACACACAGCACCAAACGGATACTAACATTCTACCAACATCCTGCATTGCCACAGTTGAGAGCTTCACTTTGGTCACTATATTTATTGTCCACCACTGAAGTTAACAGCCCTTAGCGGTTCAGGATATAGAAAGAACTTAAGCCAAAACAAACTCCTTATCCATGCTATAAATTACAAGCACAGAGGTTTACTGAGATCTGGATACTGGTTTCTACCCTTTGATTATCCCATATACTGCCACTAATGATTGTTACATATGAATTCTAGTCTCTGATGAATGCTGCTGATGCTTTTCCTTATCCTTGGGAATAACTGGCTCTAACTCTCATTTTCTGAAGATGTCTTCACTCTACAAAAACTTAAGTCTACGGTTCAGCAAACAGATGTCTATCCTTTTGATCTGCTCTATGTTCCTTCGGGTCATTCTCTGTGCCCTCCCTATTGTCACTACTGTGGTCTTATTCTAATCAGTAGAACTGTGCATGAGGACCTCACGCTCCCTTCTACACTGTAAAGTACCTGGGCTTTGTGACGACCATGCTCTTTGCTCCTAAGGGCTCTTGCACTTCCATCTGAGTCATTGCTTGGTTTCATACGACTAAAGTTGCTTAAAGTCTAAGTCTAAGTAAATGCATTGGTACTGTTATTTATAATTCTTATCTAAGTGAAAATAAGAAACTGGCAAAGAGGATTATAAATTATTCTGTCAGTCACCTGAGGGTGGTTTCCCTTTTGCAGTAGGAGTTTTTGAACGCTCCCGCTGAGGATGGGTTTCCTTCTCTTTTTCGGGCTCAGGAGGAGGGGGAGGTGGAGGTGGAGGCTCAGTGGGGGGAGCCTCTTCTTTTTTCTCAGCTTCCTTTTCTTCTAATTTCTTTTTAACTTCAAAAAGATGATAAGAATGAACCTTTAGTAGAGCTTCTAGACACCTGCTATTTTACTTGATAAGATAAGCCTAAATTAATACAAAATTGCCCTTGCTGATTTAAGGCTAACTTCATGTTTTAAGGCTCTCCTTTAAATCATCCAGTCCTTAAAACTAGGTTTTGCAGCCTTCTCTTCTCTGCCTGGTTAGAAATATTGTTTTCGCTGCCTTTTATGGTGACGGTGAGGATGGTGGTGATGATGATGATGGTGATGGTGAGGATGGTGGTGATAACGATGATGATGGTGTGGGTGGGGGTGTGTGTGTGTGTGTGGATAGCAGGTAGAAAGGCCTATTGAAGGGTGCCAAATGGAAAAGTAACAATCTAGATGTAGCTAATGCAATGGAATAGGAAAATAAATGATTATTTCAAAATTCCCGGTGGAAAACCAAGGAGAAGAAAGCAAGAAGAGAAGGTGAAGAAGAGCAATGTGACAGAAGTCTTGCGAGTGCGGAGGAAATAGAAGGGGAAAGAAATATGCCTCACTGACTTCTGGGAGCAAATATACACAAAGCGCTTAGAATAGTGCATAGTACTCAAGCCTTCTCAGCAATTCATTAATTCATGCAGCAACTAGTTTATTGAACTTGAATTGTGCCTTGAAGGAAAGGAAGGGTCATAACAATAAGGCAAAACTCCCACCACTACTGCTAATAATATTAGAAGTAGTAAAATCAATAGCAGGCACAGTTCTGGTTGCCAGAGATATATCGGTAGAACAAAAAGGAAAAACCACTGCCTTGTGAGGCTTGCGTTTCAGTGGTGGGAAGCAAACCATAAACCCAATGAGTAATTTATATAAGGGGTTGGGAGGTGGTAAGTGGTGTGGAGAAAATAAACAGAAGAATAAACAGGACCAGGCGTGCTATGGGACAGTGCTTTAAGTTTTAAATAGAGGGCTGAGCAGGGGTGCCTGGGTGGCTCAGTAGGTTAAGTGTCTGACTTGGGTGCAGGTCATGATCTCACAGTTCATGGGCTCATGGGTTCAAGTCCAGAATCCAGCCTTCTGCTGTCAGCATGGAGCCTGTTTCAGACATCCTCTGTCTCCTTCTCTTTCTGTCCCTCCCTTGCATGCTCTCTCTCTCTGTCCCTCCCCTGCATGCTCTCTCTCTCTGTCCCTCCCCTGCATGCTCTCTCTGTCCCTCTCCTGCATGCTCTTTCTCTCTCAAAAATAAAGAACCATTTAAAAACAGGACTATTTTATATATAACCAGTTTTTTCCTATTTAATAGTACACTATAGTCATTTTTCACCTCAGAATATATATAGAAGTATCGCATCCTTTTATTTTTTTATTTTCTTAAATTAATCAGGGTGTTTAATTCAGAATACTGGGTTAGGGTCATTGTTTATGGTTTTCAATGATAAAATAGTTGTTAAAGTGCTTAACCAATAGGAAAGTAAATTTTAAATCAGTAGCAGTTGAGCTTGTTCATGTATTCATTACATTAACATTACATGTTGCAAGCCTGCAAAATCTTGAGGAAAATGTTGAAGTGAGTCTGACAAAAACAAAGTGATTTCTAACCTATAGATGTTTGAAGCTATACCTTAGAATTGGTGTTTTTGCCTCCCAACAAAGACTCTAAGATTGCTTTGGGAGGTTTCCTCTGTCTTCCAGCCCAGTTTCTATCAAATAACATGTTAAGCCTCTTAAATAATAAATTATTTAATAACATCAAGCCACATATTTTGAAATATATGAAAGAGTAAGAGAAGATTTGAAAATGCCACCATTTCAGGAAAGTATTACTGTAATTTTGGTTCACTAAGTGAAAATCTAAAGATTTTCATGGCTTATACTTATGCACTATTTTGGTGTCAGTTAATTGATACGTTCTGGTGGTTAGGTCATAAATGTGGTGGCAGGAGACAGCCTGCTATTAAGGCATCTTTAGAATTCTGGTGGTATTATTAACCTCGACCATTTTTATTATAGCAAGAAACTGCAGTTGTCAATACAATTAGGGGTGCCTGATAAACGAAAGGGAAAGATTTATTTCTCGAATCATTTTGCAAAGGTAAAAGTCTCCACTGATGTCTGGCTTTGGCAGTGTATTGGCCTAAAATCTCTTTCAATAATACTGTGAAAAGTTAGTGGGCAATTATTATTGGTTGGATGAAGAAGGAAAGAGGTCAGGACGGTTTAATGTTAGAGAAGAAGGCTTAAAATAAGTAGCTAATAATCAGTAAATTCACTGATCGTAATAATTTTAAATGAACTGCCCAGGGTCCATCCTAAAAGAAGGGTTAAAGTACCAAGGTTAACACTGAAATCTTTACCCTTCTCTATAACATCCTTAATTTTAACTCGGCTAATTTTTTTTTCCACATGAAAACAATGCTTTCAGTGAGATGACTTCTTTTTGATTAAACAAAGAGAAAAATGTCTTATTCTAGAAATATCTGCAGCACAGAGCTAAGGTCAGAAGATACTTGCAGACAGTTTTACCCAAATAAAAGAGAGAACTCTGAAATCACGTTTTCTTTTCTCCTAAACTCAGTAAAACCACATATTTTAGTTACATGCATTCAAAATTATAAAGAAATGTAATTACCTTTATTCTCTTTTTTCATTACTTTAGTCATAAACGTTTCTTTTACTTTTTGGCATAAAGACTCTTTATCTACTTCAGCATTGATTTTTATCAAAATATTTTCTGGCTCTGTAAACCATTGCTCCAATAAAGGCCAGTTGTCCAAGAAGCCTATAATTCTGTAAAATAAAAACATTGTATGAATATCATATACCAACTAAAATTATGCATGATTTACCTGACATGTATAATGAAAAAAAAATTAGCTACCCATATAGTTGCTGAAAAACCAACTCTAAGAAATTATTTACTTTGAAGAAGAAATTATTCAATACCATCAAGCCATAGTTTTTGAAATACAGTAAAACCTTAGATAGTGAATAAATTGTTTTGCAAGTGTTCTGCAAGACAAGAAAACATTTCTAACTTTTATTTTTTTTAATTTATTTTTAACTTGATAAATGAGTGATGTTTTGCAATACAAGTAGTACATGACACTGAATGTCACATAATCACAATTGAGCCAATGGTTCTTCTCTCTCTCTCTCTCTCTCTCTCTGGGATTGTGGGTGATTATCTCCCATGCTCAGATGCTTGGTCTCAGGCCATGCAGAAATTAGTGATTTTTCAGACCATTGGAAGGTGCCCACAACAGGCACTAGTGTATTTTTTGTTACTTCAAAGCACCTATGGACAGTCCTTTGCTTTTCCATTCAAGAGTAAGCTTAGGAATGCTTTGCTTCATTCTAGGTCAGGCTGCCTGCAGATAGAGACCTTTTCCTCTCCTGCCTTATTGCCAGTTACATTAAATATAGTACATAACAAGAGTTTATTAATACTGTACTAGAGTCAACATTCATGCGGGCATATACAATGGCCCCACGCAGAAAAAGATTGATGGAGATGACTATGGTGGAAGTTAAGAAGGAAATCATTGAGAAGTACACAGGAGGCATGCAAGTGACTTAAATTGCAAGATTTTGTAAGAAGTCTATGACTGCATCGAGTCTGCAGAGGAGGAGAGGGGGAAATGAGATTAGGGAGATGTGTAAAAGGCGAGAAACGGTGCAAAATTTTGCAGAAAAGCACCACCTGAATAAGGCTGTAGCGGTGTGAGCGATGATTTGTTTAATGACAATGCAATATCACATTTCTGTGAAATCCTCAAAAGGAGGCAAAAGCAAGTGTCATTGGGTAGGTTCTTTGTTAAAGTTGCATGAAAAGAAAAAGGTACCTTTGAGCTAATAGATAGCTGTGATTCTGTTAGTGACAGTGAAAGCTGTCCTACACGATAACCCACCTCTCTCTTGTCTCCCTCACACCAGTCATGAATGTCTTCAAAGGTAAGTGCAGGTTAATTTATTTTTCTTTATATTTTGTATTTTATTATTTTATATTATATTACATTACAGTGTTATAATATTTTTGTATGGATATTATTGAGTTGTGGAACAAATTATCTGAGTTTCCATTGTTTCTTATGGGGAAATTCACTTTGATATACAAGTGCTTTGGATTACGGGCATGTTCGGGAAGGATTATGTTCACAAACCAAGGTTTTATTGTATATGAAAGAGTAAAAGAAGATTTGAAAATGCCATCATTTCAGGAAGTCTTTAGTGTAATTTTGGTTCACTAAGGAAAATCTAAAGAAAGATCACCTGCATTCATCATAGGGTTAACTCTGAGCACATGTCTCTTGGTAGCTACAGGCTGAGGTCATCTATTTTTCTCTTAGAGACAGAAATCAAAGAAATCTTTGAGTAAGTGTAGTTATCTAAGACTTACTTGTTTGACTCACAAATAATCTTGGAATGATTTTTGAAACTTTGTCTTCCTTGAGAATAAATAAGCTTAAGGTAGCTAATTAGTTAATAAATGTAGAAAATTACTTTTCTCTGGCTCACATCATAGTTTTAAACTTCTCTGGGTGTCATAAAAGAACACATGGGTGTTTTTGTTTGTTTCTTTTTGTATAACAGCATTTTAACAAAATGGAAATAGTTTTAAACCACATTCTGTGGTCTGATGCCTAGCTCTTTCAAATGCCATGATCTTCAAATGGCATTTGCTGAAGGAGGGCTAAATTAGGATTCCATATAATGAACTGTAAAGGGAAGTGTTGCCTGATTTGATTCTTCTCTTCCTAGTCTATAATGATTTATACTCTGAACATGAAATCTAGCACATGAATATTTCACTTAACATCAAAGCTATTTAGTTTTGTCTTACTTGCAAAAGGCTGAATCCTGGAAAATACATTTTTTTTCTAGATTTGATAATTCCAAAATGATTGGTTGTCAGTCCGTTCAAAGGACAAGAAATAAGAAGTGGGGTACTGAGTTTTATTTGTTTATTTTTTCAAAGTTTATTGATTTATTTAGAAGGAGAAAGGGCGTGAGTGCACGTGCACTCCATGCATGAGTTGAGGTGAGCAGAGAGGGAGAGAGAGAGAGAATCTCAAGCAGGCTTTGTGCTATCAGCACAGAGCCCGATGTGGCACTCTATCTCACAAACTGTGAGATCATGACGTGAGCCAAAATCAAAAGTTTGTGGCTTAACCAAGTGAGCCATCCAGGTATCCCAGGACATTGAGTTTTAAACTAACCTGTGCTGAATCTGGTCTTTTAAATTCTGGCCTTCATCCATATCCTGGTTTTCAGCAGCTACCTGTTGAGTGATGTCTTCATAAGGTATTTCACTTGAAAATGCTTCAGCTGTGATATAAACATTAGTTAATTGGATAAATGGCTAAAGCAAAGTTGTAGTAGCACTGCTAAAATGTACTGATGTAAGAAAGCCAAAGAGATACGATCCTGCCATTGGTCCAATATTAATAAAAGTGTTTAACAACATGAAAAGAAAGAGGATAGTTTTGGGATCAAAATTCAAATTTTTCTTCAAAATTGGGGAAAACAAAATATGATATAACATTGAAGAGAAGCTGTAGTTTCAATGTAGAGGATCTCAGGGATTGACTCTGAAGAGGTGAGAATGGAAAGTGATGGGCCATCATGAATAATAAACTAGAAAAAAATTAGAAAATCAACACTATGGTGTAAATATTAAAAATGAAATAACAGTGGGGCCATAAAGTCAAATATGTGTAAAAACTATTTGTTGCTATTATGTCACAATCCAATAAAGTAAATTACATTTCTTTCTAGATTTTATGATCTTTCCTTAGAGAATAGACATAAAGGAACTGACCAAGAGTGACCAAAAACAAAAACACCCTCAACAGCTCTGATTGTGTCCTATTCAGGGTTAATGGTACAAGTCCAGAAAACTCATGAACTTAGAATAAATGGACAATCATAAAGAGAAAAGAGAGCCTTGAACTACACTAAAAGGAATTTAATCAATGCAAGAGAACACAGAAGACTGAACTAATCGTGTTCAGGAAAATGGGGGACCCTCAGAGGATATAGTAACCAATTTTTCTCCATCTACATTCAGGATAGAAAAAGATGAAGTGATTTAGAATACAGAATAATGACTTAGGTTATTTATAAAACCAAAAGATTACTGACACCAGTGATGAGTGATGGAAGAAGATTGTGGGAACTCTTCTCAGGAGGTGCTATCATGCACCATGTCATGGTCACTATCTCATATTTGTCAAGGACTTCAGCACGTTGATCAGAATTCCTCTCCCCAGACTCCACCCTGGCAGTGGTCCCTTCCTCTTCTCTCCACCTCTTGCACTCTCTTTCAAAGACCATGTCCACATCCTGGACTTTGTGATCACCTTGATTGGCCCCATCCCTGCAATCTTAATGACCTACACTCCTACTATTTGTCTTCCTAGCACTCCCATATAACGAATGAAACTCTCCGACATTCATCCGGTCCCTAGATTCCTACACCCTTTCCCCCAAATTTACCAGCATTATCTTGACTTCACTTTATTTTCTAGCAAAGCTGAGTTGCATGGTTGAACACTTCCGCTTCTCTCCCTCATCTAACAATTTCGATTTGTGTCCTTCTGCTACGCCAGGCTTGGATGATATTTATTTCTCCTTCCAAGCCTACATTTACACTGGTAGGCATCTTTGAAGAAAAATACACAATTTCTTAGCTTGTAATTTCACTAATTCTTTTGCTCAAAAACCAGCTGATAGATAGGTAGGTAGATAGATAGGTAGATAGATATCCAAGATAAGTTTCTTGAGAGCCATCTTCACTCAGGCTCTCTACTTCCTCACCTCCCATTCATACCTGGATCCACCCCAGATCATCCTTCCCAGTCCCCTACTCCATTGAAACAGCTCTCATTCCAGTCACCAAAAACCATCACGGGCAATGCACATGTTTCAGTCCTTATCTTACTTGATTTCTCTGTTGTATTTATAGGTAAACTTCAGCATACAATTCTTAAATATTTTGACACATTTTCTTATTTTTACATCATAACTTGTAAGGCAAGATTGTGATTCTGAAATGCGCCCCAAATTGCACAGCTCAGAAATGACAAAGAAGGGATTTGATTTCAGTCAATTTGACTCCAGGCTCTGGATTTCTTTTTAATTTTTAAACTGTTTGTTGAATTATACATGACAAAAAGAATGCATATATGAATATATAGCTCAATGACCTCACAAACTGAAAACAGTACCCAGATCAATGAACAAACATTATCAGCCCTGGAAGGCCCTCCTGTTTCCTCCTAGTTACTATTCGTCGTGGAAGTTAACAAGTCAGAGCCTGCACTCAAAACTTCTCTATACCTCTCTCCCTGTTATGAACACTGCTGCTCCTGCTCAGCCTGGACAGTGGACCAAGGCACTGGCTAAAAGCCCATGCAGCCACCTCATCTTCAATTCTGACACAGCCTGATGCTCCTAAACTGCCTGTTTCCCTATCCTTAGGTCTCCCTGTTGGCTTTGAGCCTGGTCCATTCCTCTCCACCCAGCCTTGGCTGGATGATGCTCAGCCTTTGAGCCCACCTGGCTTTGGCTATAAGGTGCTTCCTTGTGATATTGTTCTTCAGGCTTCTCCATAGACTGAAGCATTGCAGGACAGCATGCTGAACCTGACCTTGGAGACTGGGCTCCCATACCCCAGCCTGGACCTCAGGACCCCAGCCCCTACTGGCCTGGGATGAAAACAGTACAACTTTGTTTTGAAAATCTGTCTTCACTTGGCTTATAAGACACTACTTTCCCTGGCCTTCTTCCTCTCTAGCTGCTGCTGCTAAACACTTCTTCCTTTGTTCTCTCCAGTAAATTCTGATATTTTCTGGGGGGTCATTCTGGATCTTTCTTTAAAGTACATTTTTACTCTTGGTGATATCTCACACCTTCAAATCCTTAACTTCAGTGTATGCTTCCTTCCTGAATTCTAGCCCCATTTGGAAGACTGTTCTCTGAACATCTTAGCTGAAAAGTCCCACAGGCACTTCAAACTCAATGTTTCCCTACGCAATCTCTATGTGTTTCTTTCCATATTCTCTAAGTAAATGGTATCATCATTCAAAAGCTGTGCAGGTCAGAAACCTGGGGTCATCCTTTCTCCCTGTGGTGCATCTCCCATCCTCACCGATCACTGAGTTCTGTGGTTTGCCTCCTAAATACCAGCTGAAGCTGACCATTCCCAACTTGCCTCTCCCAGCTGTTGCAATGCCTCTGGTGTTTTTCAGAAGGTAAGAATTTTCTCATTTGTTTTTTGTTTCCAATCTCACTCCCCTTCCAATGCATCCTCCACCCTGAGCCAGAATGGCCATTATAAAAAGCCTATCTAATTGCATTAAATCTCAGCTTTAACATCATTCAGTGACTTCACATGGCTTCAGGAAAATGTTCAAACACCTTAACTTGGGGTGGAATTTTTGGCTGGTTCATGCCTACTCTGCAGGCCTAGTTCTGCCCCTCTTCCATACCTTGCTGCCTCTTGGCCCTACTGAGGTACTTGCTGTTGTCTAGATGGACTGTGCTCACTAGCCGAGTTATGTGATTTGTTTCTCTCTACCTCTCTCCCTTTCTTGGACTGGCTAACCCCTTCTCATACTGAGCTCATACTATAGCACACAACTAACTATAATACATAATCAGCTTACTTTTGCTTCTTCTTACACTACATTGTCAACTACTTGAGGATAGGGACTTGCCTTTCATTTGTTTATTATCAGTTCCTGGCAAATTATAAATCTTAGATAAATGTTTACTAGTGGTGCCATTTTAGCTCCCTTCACTGTAGACCAGTGGTATCCAACAGAACTTTCTGAGATGATGGAAACATTCTACACCAGTGCTGTATGATATGGTAGCCACTAGCCACATGTGTACATAAAATGTAGCCAGTGTGACTACACTGAGGAACTGAATTTTTAATTTGTTAATTTTAATTAGTTTAAATAGCATGTGTGGCTGGTGGCTGCCATGTTGGACACACAACTCTATACTGCAACCCCTTGGTTTCTTAGCTACAGTCTCCACTGAATTCTTTGTAGGTAGGATCCATTTCTTCTTTATTACTCTATATCCAGTGCCTAGCACAATGTCTGGCACTCAGCAAGGATGCTATAAATAATAAATGAATATGTGAATGAACAAAATATTGTAGAAGGGTAGAATTTTATCTGTCTAAACAGTTTAAGTGGGGTCTTGACTAACACAAGGAAATTTCAAAGGCCATTCAAACCTTATATTCTAAGAAAGAAAAATATTTTTCCTTTTTTAGAAAAATTTTAAGTATAAAAGAATAATACTTTTTCTTAAAATACTTTAATATGAAAGTTGCCTATTGATTTAAAGTTGTGGACATATTTAGCATACTCAATTCTGACCAAAATAAGTAAGCATTATAAAGTTAATGATTTCATTCTAGTTTTAATGGTTTAGTTGGCCTAAATCCAACAATTGGCTCAGTTCACTTAAAACCAAGAAATATGCAATGTTATAAATGTATGGTAAAAAGAAAAATCACACTGCGCTTTAATACTAATTGCTGAGGGTAGATAAATATGATTATTTATGTGTATATGTTCATAAAATTTGACAGAGGAGAAGTTCTCCCTGTGGCAGGGGATAAAGGACATTTTAAAGCCTAATTATAAGTCAAGGGTCAAGATATTTATTTTATTTTATTTTTTTAAAGTTTATTTATTTCTAGAGTTCCCATAGGCATGCAAGTAGGGTAGGGGCAGGGAGGTTGGGAGACAGAGAATCCCAAGTGTGGAGCCTGACATGGGGCTTGATCCCATGAACTGTGAGATCGTGACCTGAGAAAAAATCAACAATCAGATGCTCAAATGACTGAGCCACTCAGGCACCCCAAGGAATTAAACAATTTAGATGATAACATCAGCTTTGACAAATTTGCCAGAATCCCCTTGTCATGTAGTTTTGATAGAGAATTGAAAGAACTCAAACTGGATTGAGTTGGACTTCTTGAAAAATTGTTGCCAATTGATTTACTCCTGTTTCTGAAACATACACTATGCTTCCTATGGAGTCCCAAGAGGGTAGGCAAACCTTCTGTGGCTCTTGTTAGGTTACATTCAGCTTTCAGGGACCTTCTCCCCCACAAGAGTCTGTGTGTGTGTACTTTATGACAACTTGACATACCCACTTTCAAGTCAGACTGATCTTGAGTTCAGGGTCCTGTTCTGCCACCAGTGGGCCACAGATTGGCAGTGCTGTCAGCCAATCTCAGCCATGTCCTGAACAGGAGGGGGAGTTGGTTGGACAAGCAAAGTCCAACCAAGACAAGCATGGCTCCTACTCTCTTTTATGGATAGAAGTAAATTCTCTCTTTTAAGATTTGGTACACAGCATCCAGTTTAAATTACTGGGATCAACAGCTAAAGTAGTATCTAATGGTTTTGTCATTTTATTTAAGTAAAGGATAAAAGAAGACCTCAAAGTTACACAAACTCAAAATAAGGATGAGTGTGACCTTGGACGAGTCAAGTGCTCATGCTTTACATTCCCATCTATAAATGAAAACATTTAAATAGATGACCTCTTAGGTCTCTTCTAGCTCTGAATGTCACTGTATTAGTAATAACAGCAGTAATAAAAGAATGGTAAGTACTATCATTTCTTAAAGGATTTTTTTTATAAAGGTAAAATCAAGACTCTCAAACAAAGGTAAAATGGCATTATTTAACTCTTCAATTAATGAAGGAACCAGTAGGATGTTAGACCAATTCAAATGAGAATTGGAATAATAAACTATCTACAATAAGGAATGATAAAATACATGTTAATAGATGAAAAACTGGTTACTATGAATAAAGCAATCTAATACTTGTAATCTCTTCAAAAGTTTAGAAATTAATTTTATATTGATTAAGTAAAATTCATTTGCATGTCTATGGACAAGTATCATTTGAATTGCTATTAGTTTCCTATAAGTTATAGTGTTATAGAAGATCTGAGTCAAAGCCAGTGAAAGGCACAGACTCCTATAGATGCAGATAGTCCAAAGGGGTCCAAAACATCATACTCAGCTTTCTATTGAAAGGCTATCCAATGATGTCTTGTCTATTTGAAAGTCTTTCATAATTCTTTCTGATGTATTTGCTACATGTTTATTGACATGTACCAGACACTATACTAAATGTTTAACATGAAATCATTTAATACCTGTGATATTGTGATAGAATAAGAAAAACACATTTGGTCTTTTTCTCTGACTCCTGACAAAAAGCTTGGAAAACACTTGTAATTTCCTGAGTGATAGGTGTGAGGAGCATTTTTTCTTATTGATAATAAGCCCCTTTCAACATTACCCGAGTTAATGCCAATGAGATGATTCTTGGAAGATGGGGCCTGGTTGCCAGAGGAACCAACCATGTGATTAGAAGGCTGGAACTTTCAGCCTTGACCCTAGACTTCTAGCAAGGGGAGTGGGGTTGAGAGCTGAGTCAATCTCCAATGGCCAATGATTTAATCAATCATGCTTATCAGAACTGCCATAAAAACTCTAAACTAAGGAGTTCAGAGAGCTTCTGCGATGGTGAACACATCCACATTCCAGGAGGGTAGCATAACCCAAATTCCATGGAGACCAAAGCTCCTGAGCCTGAGACTCTTCCAGACCTTGCACTACATTCCTCTTCATCTGGCTCTTCATTTGTATTCTTTATGATATCCTTTATATAAACCAGTTACAGCAAGTGTTCTGTGAGTTCTATGAGTCATTATAGCAAATTCAAATCTGAGGAAGGGTCATGGAAACTCCCACTTTGTAGCCACATTAGACAGAAATGTGGGTAACCAGGAGATCTACTACTTGAACTGGAATCTGAAGTTGGGGCAGTCTTATGGGGCTGAGCCCTTAACCTGTGGAGCCCTCCTTAATTAGCAGTAGTCAGTGCCAGACAGAATTAAACTGTAGAACAATTTGGTGTCTCCCAAGAATTGGAGAATTGGGTAGTGTAGGAATCCCGCACCTTTGGTATCAGTAGTGTTGTGAGTAAAGAAAGAGTTTTCCTTTAATGTCTGTAAAAATACAACGAGGCATCTTATTATGTAGATTGTGAAACTCAGGTTTAGAATAATGAAGTAACTTTCCCTTGGTCAAATACCTCCTGAGTTGGCAAGACAAGGTTGAAGAAGATGTGCTTTCCCCATAAGTATTTAGTTGTGGAATAAAGTAATATTTTCATTCCAATGACAAAAAGTACTTCAATAAACCATGACTGTTGGAAGGACTATTCAACCCCGCCATGTGAGGACTTCAGCCAACTGATACCTGCTCCTCTGACTTCACACACAATCGCAGGGAAGGAGGTTATCAGAGCCTTGCTTTGCAGAACAGGTGTGATTTATGATCTTCATTAGGGTGACCCGCCAAGATGTACTAACCAGCCACAAGAAGCTCCTCATGCATGCAAGTCTCAAAAAGGGCATTTCTGTGCCAGGGGAGCTGCCAAATTAAGGGAAGTGTTCCATGAGATGCTCACAGTCAGCACAGAATTCTCTGCTAGTTCTCCGAACAGCTAGTTCTCCGGTTAAAGCAGGAGGCAAATGTGCTCTGCTAGATAATTCTTTGTAAAATCTAAACTGGATTTCTTATTACCACTCCTAATTGTAAATGGGAATATTCACTGATTCAATCAAAGAAGAAATGAATAAAGAGCTTTGAGTTATAAAAAAGATATCAAAACAAAGGGGAAAAGTGTCCAGCTTACCCATTGTGTCATTCATGCGATCCAGTGAGGAATTATCTGAAATATCTAATAACATGACAAAATCAAATGCGGAAGGGGGAAGAGGCACTTCTTTGGGGGCTGTAGTATCAACAGCCAATGTGGATATTTGCGCTTTCTTTTCCTCCATTTCTAGGACCTCTCTGTTGTAGCCCGTGAGAGCTTCCTCCAGAAGTTTTGCTTGGTTTAATGTCATTGGAAAACCGTCTAAGACCCATCCTTGATCCGCAGGTATCTTACTAAATTGGAAATGGACAAACTGTTAACATTTTGATAGATACAAATACTTCTGAAGTAACAATACAATGCCTTTACCTTTCCTTCAACTACATAGTAACTTCCTTTGGCACAAATTTTATTACCTTCCAGCTATACTGAGGCTTATTAATGCACCACAATCACTCTTTTGCTTAAAATCTTTCTGTCCTCCAAATATATTTCAGAGGTCATAACATGGTATTTAAAACTAACTGGCTGCAACTTACCTCCCTATAACTCTTTGCCTCTCACAGTCTCAAATCATTTACTTCAAACAAACTGATCTCCTCACTTAGGTAGATAAGCATTGCATTTTCTAGCTTGTGGTCGTAGATTTGAACCTGTTTCTCTTCTACACATGGTGACATAACATCCCTCACAGGGCAGTTGTGAGGATAAACTGAAATGATTCATTTTAAGAACCCAGCACTGAGCATAGCACACTGCGGATACTCACAATGCCAACCTGGAGAGTGCCTCCTACTCGCCCAATCCAGCACACAGCCATAACCGCCTAACCTGAACTCTGCTCTCATTTGCTTCGCTGTACAATGAATAATTATTGTATTTCGTAACTGAGAAAAATTCAAGTGAGTCTTCTTTATCTCAATTAGATTATAAGTTGTTGTAGTGTAAGGAGAATTTCTTGGGTTTTTGCTTTCAGTGCCATGTCCTCCATAGAGAATTGAGCCCCAAGAATTATTATTTTGGGTCTTTAAATTGAAAAACCATATGAAAGGGGAATAAACTTCAACTTTGCTCTTCTAAACCCTTAATTATGTAAAACTGAGATGTTGGTTTTTGGATTAAAAGTTATGATTTCATTTCTTTCTCTGTTAGAAGTCCTTTCTTGTCTGTGCAACCTCCCCTTCTCATTGCCTTCCCAGCCAGCACTGACCAGCTTTTGGGTCCCTGGGTACATTTCCTTCTCCTGAAACATAAAACGAGGAAAGGCACTGACTTGTGTCCACATAATCAGGGCCTCTCCCATCTATAATCTGTCCCTTAACTTTTCCAAGTATCTAACTTCTCCTTGATTTCCTCAGGGAATAGAACCTGACCTTCACCTTTGTGAGTGAAGACTGGTAACGTGGGAGAAGTGAAATATACGCACATAAATCACAAAACCTATCTTTATCTTGCTGTATGTTTTCTCATGTAGATGGGTAGTATTTATTAGATATTAAAAATCAAAAAACATTACTTCTATGTTATTCTTCATATATCTCTATCTGATAAAGAATGTATTAGTAGATTAAAAAAATACATACTTAATAGCATTTACCATGATGCTAACTAGCAACATGTCAGAAATGCTCTTTCCTTTCTTCAGCAACTTTTCTGATTTTGCACCAAGCTGAGCACGCACAGTGAGCTGCGAAAATAAACAATGAGTGTTAGAATACAACTAATTTAAAAGTCAGAATCCAAATGTTTGGGGGAAAAAATTAAATGGTCATGCTCTCTGGTGAAGACGCTGATCATCTGGCACAATTCTGGAGCCAGCTCAGGATTCAGGGAAGTGTGTGTGGACATTGAGGCTCCTCTGTGTGGCTCCCTCCTTGCCAAGATCTTCCTCTTAATTCTCAGCTGCTCTGGGATTGCCAGTCTTCATTTTCTAATACCTTAAATTGAAACTACTGAAGATTTTTGCTTGAGTTCTAGCCACTCTCGTGCTACACAGACATGGCGGGTCTCTGGGATAACCTGTACAAGTACGGCTCTTGACCAGGGAAGTTCCATTCATTCATTGGTCCAATCCCATATGGTTTCTGCCTGTTTTATGCTGTCTGCCTGTCTGCCACTTTCATTTTTTACTGTTGGCTTTTGGTCATCAAATAATTTGCTTTTCTATTTTGTCCAGCATCGATAATGTTATCTGCAGAAGGTCTAGTCCAAGAAAGCTGTTGTATGAACAGGAAAATTCCCTAGTGCTGATTCTTCACCACCAGTGAGTGTTTTACAAGTCAAATGATATCAGACGTTCCTCAAAACCCTGTCAAGTTTCCTTGTTTACATCAAATGTCCTCGTCACGCCTGTAGGCTGACCTAATTTTTCTCCCTTCCTGCTCATCTCTCTAACCTTATACCTTACTATTACCTTACTTATTATTATACCTTACTATTACTATACCCCACTTTGCTGGCCTGCACCTTCCTGCCTCATGGCTGCCACGCAGCTATTCTTACTGCCTGAAATGCTTCCCCAGATGCCCTTGGCAGGTTCTCTCAATCCTCTTTCAATCTGGTTAGATCGCACTTTCTCAAAGAAGGCCTCTGCCATTTAATACAGCAACCTTCCCTCCTTCCCCACAGGCCTTGGCCTGTGCTTCTGACCCCTTACTCCACTCTACATTTTCTTTCCTCCTGACTCATTATCATCTAAAGGGTCATATAATTCATTTACTCTGTGTTTATGGTTTGTTATCTGTCTCCATTAGAATGTAAACTCCTTAAGGTCCAAGAAACTTGCCTTTTCTGTTCACTGACATATCCCAAGTAATTACAACAGTGCACACACAAAAAAAGTATGCCCTTTGAGTTGAATTGAATATGGAATTTGGAGGATTTGTAACTCAATAAAAGTAAATAGAAAAAATACACTTATCCTTTCTGCCAATTTATATTGCAAATACACAGAGTAAAAATGGTAACTTCCCCTTTGTCACTTTCTCTAAGCCCATTTCCCTCTCCATTGGCTGTCATACTGACTATTTGATGGATATCCTTCCAAAACTTTTCTATCTTTAAGTAGAAATCTAAAATATTTGAAAACTAAATTATTTCGCAAGGTGAAATGCATAATGAAAGTAACTAAATATAATAAAAATAAAGCAAATAAAATCTCAGTTGATTAATAAGGACATTCTAATTGATGATAAAAAGAAATCTCCATACAGAAAAGCAATACTATAGAAGGAAATGCTAGTTTCCATTAGAAGTAACAGTAAGTGAATTGTTGTGAATATTTCAGGGATTAATAAAGAAATTCTGTAGAGTCACCAATAAATCTAAGGAGAAATTCTGGGGAAAAAAAAGTATTTAAAGCTAAAGAGGTAGGAAAGGAAAGAAAAGTAATAAATTAAGTGGTAAAGAAAAACACATAAATGTAAATTTGATATGTGACTAAAATTTTAAAAAATCACATATTTACTTTCTTACCTGACAAAACTGAATAGCAATTACCACTGCTTTAGAGATAAAGAATATTAAGAGTATAAAGAATATGAAGTAACTCGGATTTAGTAAATATTTTACCATAACATTTACTTTAAACGAAGAAAGGAGCACCTTGCTATTTCGTTCCATTTGAAGACACACCAAGAAACTATGACTAATGACATATTTCAGTCTACTAGTAGTCAAAATTAGATTACAGTACTTACTTCGGAGAAACTATCACTTGATTCAACTTCTTCAGCTTTTGGAGTTTTATTTGTTTCAGTACCTAGCAATAGGAAAAGTGGTAAGAATAAAGCCCAGTATTTGCCACTAAGAACCATGTTAGTATTTGCTCATCCATGGTTTTGGACAAATGGGTTGTTGGATCCAGCCATGCCTGAGATGCTCGGAGGAAAGAAGTAATAGAATCACCACAGAATGGCTCATCTTTGTTCCACAACATTAAAATCCTGGCCTTTATGTGGCTTGGTGTTTGCCACTTCCTTCCTTCCACTATGGCTCACTCATAATAATATCATTAGAAATACTTTAATACAATTCGGGTTTTCTTTTCAGAAAAATAGTCAAGTTTCCGAGGAAAATTTGTTAGAATATGAACTTGTTTATTTTTATTTTCCTGAATTATCAAGTTACAGGTAATAAATATGTCTAAAAGTAGAAAAGTCTAGAAGTCAGTAGGGTTTTTTACTTGAATTCTATGGGGAAAAAAAAAAGTTTTCAGAGTCCGTTTATAATTAATTGTACTTTTGTAATAAAATGTCATACAATACTTAGATTAAAATTCAATTAAAATTATCTTGTAAGAAACACATAACTGAAATAAGGGACAGATTGCACCCTTTTAAAAGATGGAAAACGCAATTGCCCTTGGAGTTGGACCACACAGTCCAGTGGTGACGGCAATAATGACGTGTGCACAGGACAATCTGAACTTTATGCTAGAATATGAGGAAACTATTAAACATGGCAAGCCTTCACTAGCACAGCTAGAAAAGATATTTAAGACTTAAAATAGTTTTCCTTCAATGTTTCTAAAAAGCATGTGAAAGACTAGAACCCAGATCCCAAGTGAAGTAACTTTTCATTAGGTTTGGAAGCTTGGTTCTATTTATTTGCTTTGCCCAAGGCTGGAAACAAACTTATCTTTATGTAGGGAACCACTCTTCAGGGAGGTGCAAGAGACCAGACCCCGTAGCCCACCTCAACCAGTGAAAAACAGAGCAGTGTGCAGGGAGCCCTAACACTACCCAGATCTGCTGGGGCGAAAAGAAACAATAAAATACCATCTCCTTGCAAAGCCAGGGAGAGGGAGGATTTATCCCAGCTGTTGTCACAAGCAAACAAAACTAAGCAACTACTTGAAGGAGGGTAAAAAATTCCTTTGTAATACTCCTCTCTTATCGCTATTTATAGACAAAGGTTGGGGACTCCTGTGTTTACCTTGCTCTCTCTTTTTTTTTTTTATTTTTTTTTAACGTTTTTATATTTTATTTTTGAGAGACATAGAGACAGAGTATGAACAGGGGAAGGGCAGAGAGAGAGAGGGAGACACAGAATCAGAAGCAGGCTCCAGGCTCTGAGCCATCAGCACAGAGCCCGACGCGGGGCTCGAACTCACAGACTGTGAGATCATGACCTGAGCTGAAGTCGGCCACCCAACCGACTGAGCCACCCAGGTGCCCCTACCTTGCTCTCTCTTAAATGACCAGGTGGACAACTATGCAAAACTCCCCTTGTCTCCCCTTTCTTTCCCTGAAAGCAAGTTTTTGCTCACATACATGTGCAGTTACTATTCATCTGCCTCTCTAATGTAAATAATGAATGATTTGTTTTGATATCTCACTTACTAAGTACATTTTTATCTTCTGTTTCTGGCAATGCTTCATCAGAAGCTGGGTAAGCTGAAAATACATTCTGTAGATCCTTTGGGGAGAAAACACACATATACACACAGAAATTTTAAAAATGATCCGGGTTATATTATCTGCTAATTTATTCAATTGCAGAGACAACAGAAGGTAGGGGAAAGAGTACTAGTATCCACCTCCACCCCTTCTCTGCTCTGCAGCCTCCTCCTGCCCCCCATCTGCCTTGACCATGACCCAAAGCTGGCATGGGTCTTTATGCTATGGAGACTCCACCGTTGGCTACTGCCAGGTCTCAGTGGTGGACTATAACTCTGGAGCTGGTGACTTGGTGAACTCCGCCCACAACACTCATACCCCACCCACTTCCAACCTCTTGCAAGTCAGCCCCTTTGCCCTCTTACCAGTCTTACCAACTTGTGGCTCTTTCTTCAGGAGATTGTCTCCAGCTGATGGTAAGTGGGTGCGAAGTGGGCCAACCACCCTGGATGACCCACGGAGGCAAACTGGAGTATGTTGGGGAAGTAAGAGGGAGGAATTTTCTCTTTCACTATATAAATACCCACATAATAACTTTGATTTTGCCTCTTAGCCCACAAAACTTAAAATATTTTCTCTCTGGACCTTTATAGAAAACACTGCTAACCTCTGGTCTAAAAGATCTCTTAGATTCTATCCAACTTCAAATCTCTAGAATATGAGGAGCAGAAAAGAAAACTAAAATCACACTTGCCTGGTTTTCTTTACTCTTTTCTTGCTGAACTGGTAGAGCCTTTTCTTCATCTTTTTTCTCAATTGGTAGGACCTCACTGACTTTTTCGTTGTCATGAAATGCTTTGATGGCTTCTTGGACAAGAGTATCAATAGAAAGTATCTGAATAGGAAAGTCTAAAGTACAGCAGACAATTTTATTAATAACTCCATTTAGGAAACTGACATAATTATCCTTCTGTTTGGCTTTATCCCATAACACTGTCTTTCGGGCTCCCTAGAATTGTCTTTTGGATCAAACTGTTTATTCTTTTATTGTGGTAAAATTCACATAACATACATTTAACCATTTTAACTGCTGTAAAAGATACACCTCAGAGGTGTTTAGGTCATTTACATGTCTAACCATCACCACTATCTTGTTCCCGAAAATTTTCATCAACCAAAGAGGAAACCTGGTACCCACTAAGCAGTCACTCCTTATCTCTCTTATCCCTGCCCCTGGCAACCACTAAATTGCCTTCTGTCCCTATGGGTCCATCTATTCTGGCTATTTCATATCAATAGCATTATATAATATGTGGTCTTTTGTGTCTCATTTCTTTCATTTAGCGTCATGTTTTCAGGTTCATTCATGTTGTGGCATACTGTATTAGTAGTATGTTGGGAGCCGTTTCGGGCTCGCAGGTTGAGACCCCTCTCTGTGTGGAAAAGGTTGAAGCAAAGCTCCCGCCAGCCAAACTGGCGCCTAATCTTACTTCCTTCTAGATAATCTTTCAGGACTGGATTTCTTGGACTGCTTTCGTTGGCCTAAAGGACATAATGCTCTTTGGGTTTATGGCACATGGAAAAGGGGACCTGGAGTGCGATGTCTTGATGGATAAAATCTGAATGAGAGTAACCTGGTCAGAAGTAACCTCAGGGTTGTCTCTTGGGGATAGGTTACACAAATTGATCATATAGAATAGCAGTTATGAGTTGGCTAGAAATTAGCAGACGTTAGGCCCCAAGACTCCTTGAGCCAAACTAGATATTCCCTGCAGGTATAGCATTGTGTTAATCATCCCCTCAGCCCCACCATAAAACCTCAAGGCACATCTCTGAAGCTTCTCTCAGTATTTGGTTAACAGACTGATAGGAGAGATTGGAAAGAGACTTGGGACCTTCTCCGGAGGTTAGCCTAGCCCAGAAGTTAGGAGCACTGTTTACAGATAAGGTACGAACAATAGCCAAATAAAAGTAGCTACACATATCTTCACTGATCAACAACAAACATTGAGTACCTTCCTGAGGTTAACGTTTCACGAATCCTTTTGCTATTCCCATCCCCACGCTCCTTTATAATATAAAGGCAATAACAAAATACTTTTACAGAAACTGCTCTTTGTATAAAGAACAGATAAACATGAGCCCTTATGATATAGGCTCACTCACTCATAAAGGAAAAGAACTTAGAGATCATGTCTCTACTAAGCAAATAATACCTCCTCCATCATAGTTAAAGATTATGGATAGAACGTCTCCTAAACTATCTATAGATGATTAACATAGGTCTTAAGGCAACAATGTATGCGCCCTCTGTTTACCAAGGGCTATGACAATCCTGCTCTCTTCCTAAAACCTTTATCTTGTTATTTCCTCTGCTTTGCCTAAAAAACAATGTGTAACTTTGGAACAAAGTCATAAAAACAGTTACTGCCTAATCTAAGTCGAAGGGATTCGCAAATATGTCAACCTAAGAAAAATTGTAAATAATGCCTTGTCACAGATGTATTGTCACTCGCTACCTTTAAAAATAAAGACACTGAGACTAGCAGGTCAGAGACGCCAGAATTTCCAGGGCTGCCTGCTTGGTCATCAGATTCCATCTGACTCGTGGCTCTCTCACCTCATTTCGCCTAACCGTTCGTCCTTCGTGGACCCCTAGATTCGCCGGAACAAGGACCCCGGCAGTAGTACTCACTCCTTTTTTAAGGCTGAGTAATATTTCATTGTACAGATATACTATTTTTGTCCATTCCTCAGGTGACAGACGTTTGGATGTTTTCTCACCTTTTGGCTATTTTTAATAGTGCTGCTATGAATATTCCTGCACAAGATTTATTTTGAACACCTGTTTTAGATCCTTTGGGGGGTATACATTCCATAGCAGAACTGTTGGGATCATATGGTAAATCTTTGTTTAATTTATTGAGGAACCACCAAACTGCTTTCCATAGTGGCTACACCAGTTTATATTCCCACCAGCAATGTATGAGGGTTCCAAGCAACACTTCCTCACTAACACTTGTTATTTTCCTTTTTAAAAAAATTTTTTTTATTATACCTATCCTAGTGGGTGTGAAGTAGTATCTCATTGTGCTTTTGTCAAGCTGCTTTTTAAGGAGGTACTTTTAACATCTCAATAATGATCTACCTTACTTTTCTCTGCATTAGAATAGTTTAAAATGGACTAGTCTGTAAATTTTGAGTTTTGTAGTAAAAACAGTAAAAAATAAGTGTAATGAATAAAAGTGAAATAAACCAATGGAAACCTATGCTTTTAGCTGAATGAACTAAACAGAAAAAGCCAAAGCCTCATTAAAAAGACAGAACTCACAGTCAGAGAAAGACAAATGTATCATATGACTTCACTCATATGAGGACTTTAAGATACACAACAGATGAACATAAAGGAAGGGAAGTAAAAATAATATAAAAACAGGAAAGGGGACAAAACATAGGAGACTCTTAAATATGGAGAACAAACAGAGGGTTGCTGGAGGGGTTGCAGGAAGAAGGATGGGCTAAATGGGTAAGGGGCATTAAGGAATCTACTCCTGAAATCAGTGTTGTACTATAAACTAACTAACTTGGATATAAATTAAAAAAGTAAATTAGAAAAAAAAAAGTCCCTTGAAGGGGGGGAAAAAAAACGAAAAACTCAGCAGAAGTGAAGAATTAACACATTTATAATTTTAAGCAGATTTCTTTTGTAGTTGTTACAAATTACTAATTTCTTCTTTCATTGGTAGGTAAATAAAATCTATGAGGAAAAATTTACAACTTGTTATTTCTCTAGACTCTGTGCCATCAGTATACAACATATCCATATATCCAGGTTTGCTTGGGACAGTCCCAGTTTATGACTCTAAAATCCTAAAAGTGTCCGTCTTGGACAGGTAATTATATGATCACTCTATTATAAAATTTTTGATGATGACAGAGTTTCTCCATATATCAGCAGATTCTTATATGTGTTGTCTACAGACATAGTCATTTGCAGCTACAGTCAATGTAAACAGAATCCAATAAGGAGGGGGAAAAAAAAGAAGAAGAAGGAAATTCTACCTTTTTGTAGCGCCTTTAGAGCAGTAGTTTTTCCACTAAATGTTTTCCCCAATAAGCACCCTTTAATAGCAAATGAAGGTAATTCTGATATTGTTATTTTGACTTGAGGAGGATGAGATTTTTCAACTAATCTGTGAATCACATGGCCCAATGTTGTATTGTTGGAGGGTGGCGAATTCTCAACCATTCCTTCTGGTAAGGCCCACTCTCCCATCATGTTCTACAAAATAACAATGAAACGAACAAAACAGAATATTTCTGAAAGTGGAATTTAGCCATATAAAAAGTTAATATCAAGTTATAGTAAACAAAACTATTTACTACTTAAAATAATTATATTACATAAATGAGTAATAACATAATACATTCATATAGGAGAGCAGAAAAATTAGCTTCCTACGTAAAACTAAAAAAAAAAAAAAAAAACCTCAAAAATCCTTAACAGTTTACGAGAGTAGACGTATTGAGTTAATTGAGACAAACTGTAACCCAGGTTGAGTATAAAGACACTTAAATTGATGTTGCCATCATTAAACAAAAAAGAATAATAGTTTATCTGCTATCTTATGCAAATACTAAGCTTACTTTAAAATATTTTAAAGAAAGATAAAAGAGAATATTCACGTCCAACATGGTGTCCTCTAAATCTACTGTTTGACTACTCCTGGTTTCTTCAGGTTTTCTGCTGAAATGATCAAATAATTATAGGTAAAAAACAAACAAACTGTGGACCACATTCTCTACCTCTATGTAATAAAACTAGAAATCAGTTTTTGAAAGATATGAGAAAAAGAAGGACTTAAAAATTAAAAGCATTCTTTTAAAATAATTCTTGGTGTAAAGGGGAAATTAAAACAATAGATTCATTAAAAATATGGGATGGGATCAAATTGTACTCAGAGGAAAATTCGGTCCCATAAAATGCCTGATCTAAAATAAAAAAGAAGAGAAACAAACTAAGCATTAAAATAGGAAAAAGTAATTTAAAATAGAAATGAAGGGGGAACTCATAAAAATGGAAATGGATACAGAGTAAAACTATCAAGATATGTTTTATTAATATTTCTAGAACTCGTCCAGACTAGTCATGATAAAGAGATCGCTTCTACTTCTGAACAAAGATGAAGAAAAGCAAGTATCAATTTTGTCACATAATATGAAAGAAACAAGAGATTTTAAACCTATTACTATATTACATTAATAGGTGAAAAAATTTTAAAAGCATATGATCATTTTAAGCTAGAAACATCTGATAAAATTCAAAATTCATGTCTGATGAGGAAAAAAATAAGTAAAATTAAAATGAAATAGGACAAATGTTTTAATATGTTATGAATTGAAGATAGCTCTCTCTGGACTGATATGAAATAGTGAACGAAAATGAGACACAATTTTTCCATTAAAGGCAGGAATAAGAAAAAGATACTCATCATTAACAGTCCCATTATTCTGGAAGCCAGTGCAAATAAGATAAAGAAAGAGGTAGAAGTGCTTCTAGAAGTAAAGGAGGCTGCTGTGGACTTGAATTCCTAGTGCAGAGGTGATAGCTGAGACCTGAACTACTAGTGCCCATGATGGTGGCCGCAGTGAGTTTTCTTATCAGACCTTGCATTGGTGGGTCTGGTCATTTTCCTTGGAAGATTAACCTTGAACCTGGTTCTTGAGCCCACCTACTGATTAACTGAACCTAACATATTTGGAATAATTGTTTTCCTGCTGCTTCAGCAAGAGTCAACTTTTTTTGCTTGCAATTAAAAACTTTCACAAATCATTGGAATTAACAAAGAAATAGAGAGCCTATACATAGGAAGCCTCAAACTTCACTGAGAAGTATAAGGAAAAATAACTTCAATAAAAGGTAAGTTTAAAAGGTTCAAATCTATAGGGACATCTGAGTGGGGCTCAGTTGGTTAAGTGTCCAACTTTGGCTCAGGTCATGATCTCATGGTTCTTGCGTTGATCCCTGCATGGAACTCTGTGCTGACAGCTTGGAGCCTGGAGCCTGCTTCAGATTCTGTGTCTCCCTCTCTCTCTGCCCCTCCCTTGCTTGTGCTCTGTCTCTCTCTCTCAAAAATACATAAAACATTAGAAAAAAGGGTTCAAATCTATAAACCATTTAATTCTTACCAATTAATCTGATTGAATATAATAACAGCAAAAGTGCTAGTGTCATTTGACAAATAATTCTAAAACTAAAGCAAAAGAAGGAATACAGTGAATAAAAATATTTATTTAAAAAAACTTAAGAAAGTAAAAGGGGGTATACTTCACCATGTATTAAGCACTTGTTAAGAATACAGTAGTGAGGGGCCCCTGGTGGCTCAGTCAGCTGAGCATCTGACTCTTGATGGCGGCTCAGGTCATGATCATGGAGTTTATGAGATTGAGTCCCATGTCAGGCTCTGCACTGACATTGTGGAGCCTGCTTGGGATTCGCTCTCTCCTTCTCTCTCTGCCTCTCGCTCACTCATGTTTGCTCTCTCTTTCTCTCTCACAAAATAAATAAATAATTTAAAAATACAGTAATAAAAAATGAGTTTCAGAAAGAAATGAGTTTGTTCAGTGCACAAAAATAAAATTCTATAAATAGATCTAAGTATATGCAGGAATTTAGTACATAATAAGATGTATATTTCATGGTAGCAGAGAAGTACATTATTTCATAACAGGTACTGGAATAACTGGCCACAGATTTGAAAAGAATAAAGCTGGATATCCTTATATTTTTCATGAAAATAGATTCTGAAACCAAGAAATCATGAAGACACCAAAATCTGGATGGACATTTATATGTTTCAGGATGGTCTTTCTAAGCATGAATACCATAAAAGAAGAGGCTGATAAATTTGGCTATATAAAAATAAAATATTCTACACATCCCCCCTCCAATAACCATATTTACACAAAATTAAAAAAAAATTGTAATGCTTATTTATTTTTGAGAGAGGGACAGAGTCTGAGTGGGGGAGGGGCAGAGGGAGAGAGAGAGAGGGAGAGAGAAAGGAGAGAGAGAGGGAGACACAGAATTTAAAGCAGGCTCTAGACTCTGAGCTGTCAGCACAGAGCTGGATGCAGGGCTTGAACCCATGAACCATGAGATAATGACCTGAGTCCAAGTTGGACACTTAATCGACTGGGCCACCCAGGTGCCCCTACTTATACACAATTTAAAAGTAAAAAATGAAAGGAAAGTATATATACTTTTACTTTTTAAACTTTTTACTTTCCTTTTTTACTTTTTTACTTTCACAAAGGATTAAGAGTCTTAGTTCATAAAAAGTTGTATGCAATAAGATTAAAAATAACACAAATAGAAAAAAAGGCACAAAGAATAAGAACAGTCAATACTCAAAATAGAATAAAATGGCCAATGAGTTTTTGAAGAAATGTTCAAATTCACAGAAATAAAGATATTCACAGAAATAAAACAATGACGTATCATATTTTGTCTAACATAAAAAGATTAGTCATACTTTTCATTCAGTACTTGTGGGAGAGTAAATTAGAACATTGCTTTATTGTATTTTTTAAGGTGTCCAAAGTCGCTTAAATATCATCATAATAAAAATAATTAAGACACAAAAACAGATAAGAATTAGGATTTAGTTTACATACAAATCACCGAAAAATTAGGTAAGATAGTATTTTTCTGAAGTCACTTGAGGATCTTAAAAAGACCTTGAGTGCATATAAAACAAATTTAGGAACATAAGTAGTTAACAATTATTATATAAATATTCCATTGATAATCTACCAGAAACAAAAAGTAGAAATACATGACATAGAAATACATGATATATTTTATTATTTGGAATTAGTAAATATAACCTACTTAACTATTCAAACTTCAAAACACTCTGATGTATTGTTTCAGTGGTGCAGAACATTCTGAATTCAAGATATATCAGCTTAACAGCTTTTAAAAAATTAAGTTTTTTCCAAATCTTATTAAAGATGATCAGTTTTATTAGCACTTTTTAAAATATATCACTTGCAGGGGCACCTGGGTGGTTCAGTCATTAAAGTGTCCAACTCTTGATTTCTGCTTAGGTCATGATCTCACGATTGTGGAATTGAGCCCCACGTTGGGCTCTGTGCTGAGTGTGAAGCCTGCTTGAGATTCTCATTCTTTCTCCTTCTCTCTCTCTACTCCTTTCCCTCATTCACACATACACACTCTCTCTAAAATCAGTCAGTCAACCAATCACTTGCCCTCAATCAACTTGCCCCTAATTAACCTTAACTTAGTCCTCTTAGTCCAAATAATTGGGCTAGAAAAAAATGAGCAATATTCACTGTGGGAGAACATGAGCTCCCTCAACAGCATATGCTCTCAAGAAAACCAAAGAGAGAACAAAAACAGAAGACAATGGGGCACCTGGGTGAATCAGTTGGCTAATCATCCATCTCTTGATTTCCGCTCAGGTCATGATCTCACAGTTCATGGGATAGAGCCCCATGTCTAGCTCTGTGCTGACAATGCAGAGCCTGCTTGGGATCCTCTCTCTCCCTCTCTCTCTTTCAAAATAAACAAACAGACTTAAATAAATGATACAGATTTTCATTAAAAAAGTTCAATGCATTTTTTCATAAAACATAGGCCAATTTTTCAACTTCTGCTAATCTGAATTTTTTTTTTTTGAGGAAGAAGGTATATATGTTTTCTCTACCTACATGTCAGGATATATATCTTTATATTTGTAAACTTACATTAATATATCTTTTGTATGACATGGCATAGATATTTATATATGCTAGGTCATATATAAATTTTAACATGCTTTTATATATGCTATTTCATATATAAATAAATACACGTCTTTATTGTTGAGTTTTTAAATCAGTATTCTTTTCATATCTACCCAATATCTGACCAAAAAATGCTTGCTCAGAATATAATGCTGACAGATTTCGTAAGTGCCATAGATGGCTTGCCTAGTTTGGGGACAGAATTTCTGTTATGACAACATTCTGAGATAAGGAAATGCTTTTTGAAACAAATAAACAAAAATCCTCCAAAGTATTCACAATAGGTTTTCCTTTAAAAATGGTGGAATTTATTAGTATATAAATATAATTATATCTGTTACTTCTATACAAACTATCCTTTATTTGTAAAATTTCCTTTGTTTTAGTTTTTCTAACAATTTTGTACATAATAATCATATGCATTATTCAAAATTAGCTAAATACCGAATTGCTTTTCATAATCATTGACTGAATTGGAATTTATTGCTTGCTTCTGCTTTCATTCATTGGAATTGCTTATGCTTCTAATTAGACGTGATAATTATTTTATGTAATGTGGCCAATCAGAAATAAACTAAATTAAGAAACAAACCAGAAGGGTGTCTGGGTGGCTCAGTTGGTTGAGTGTCTGACTTCGGCTCAGGTCATGATCTCCCAGTTCATGAGTTTGCGCTCCGCTTCACGCTCTGTGCTGACAGCTCAGAGCCTGGAGCCTGCTTCGGATTCTGTGTCTCCCTCTGTCTCTGCCCACCTCCTGCCCAGCTCTGTCTCTGTCTCTCTCAAAATTAAACATTAACAAAAAAATTTAAAAAAAAAAAACACAACAGAGAAATTACATTACTTTAAAATAAAAGGGCTTTAAGTCCAAGGCCAATTTTAAGTGGAAAGTTTCCAATGTTCTAACGATTTTGTGTGGTGTATTTAATCTGTTCTAAAGAAACCAGTCTGAGACAGAAATCAGATGACCTGGATTCCCAGAATAGTTCTGCCACTTACTTGTTTCCAACTCTTGACGACTCCCTCATCTTTGTGTGATAGTATCTGTCTCACACAGTTGCTGTAAAGATTGAATGAAATGCTTATGTGAGTAGCCTATGTGTCTGTGCAGTTTCAAAGTTTAACTAAGAAATTCTCAGGGGCACCTGGGTGGCTCAGTTGGTTAAGCGGCCGACTTTGGCTCAGGTCATGATCTCATGGTCTGTGAGTTCAAGCCCCGCGTCGGGCTCTGTGCTGATGGCTCAGAGCCTGGAGCCTGCTTCGGATTCTGTGTCTCCCTCTCTCTCTGCCCTTCCCCTGTTCATACTCTGTCTCTGTCTCTGTGTCTCTCAAAAATAAATAAACATTAAAAAAAAAAAAAGAAATTCTCAGGCTGCTGCTGGAGGCACATAACAGTGCCACACAGGAGGGTGCTGCCCCATGGGAAAAACTATATGCCGCTTTCACCCCGATTAAAGAGGCGAGCCTCCTCACAAAGGGATCAGAATAAAGCCCTGTTGCATCACTGAGTTACTTGTAGAATGTGGCCCAATACAATGGGATAGAATGTTCACCATGTAGAGACCTGAATGCTTAGGTTAGGAAAAGGTCTGAAGCTTGAACTGTGGAGATAAGGGGCTCAAGGATTTGGTGGAACACATTTCGCAGACTCATCTTAAAAATACAGTTGATAAAATTTCTAAGTAAAGACCAAAGATAAAGGGTAAGTCAAAGCAATCATCTCAGGTTGGAACAAAAACATGATGAGTGAAGAGGAGATCAGAAGAACTGGAAAAAGGGAAATTCAGACCAGAATGAAGATTACCAGTTTAACTACAATGAGCTAAAGAGATTTTCTAGTTCATTAGTGAAGAGGAACTAGATTTTTTTTTACCATAACCCTATTTTGCATGGTTTGTTATATATAATTGTTATTTATATAATAAAATTTTTTTAGAGAAAAATTATATAATAAAATGTATAATTCTTACTCCTTAAGGTATTATTATAAATAGATATCTGACAATTAGTTTAAGACTCTGATGCCCAGTGTGGGCAATTTCAGGTAAGTATCACCGGTACAAACTATTGTTTTAAGGAGACGCTTTTCCTATGTAGATGTGCTCCATGATACTAGAACTTGAGTAATGAAAACTGTCAAATGTATGTGTGTATATATATATAATTATATATGTATATATTATTTGATTATATATGTATATATTATTATGTATAATAATCATTAAGAAGTCTGTTTTAATATTGATATTCTTATTGTTCCTGTATAAATACCATCAGTATGCATATTTGAGAAGGTACAAGCCTCAAGATCCACCAACACCTAGGTCTACCTCCCCCTGTAAATTCTTATCTACCTACACACAGAGACCATGAAATTACAACAGAAGTAAACAGCCTATTTACCAGAATGGTTTTCATTAATTGGTCGACATTGACCTTTTCAGAGACTGGATTCTGAATCCCTGGGACCACAGTATCCACCTATTCTTCCTATCTTCATAAATCACATAGACCTAACACTCTGCTTTCCAGCCTGGATCCCCACTCACACTCACATGGTTCTCTGTATCACATTGTAGGTACCTCATGGTTTCCTAGACTTCTGATTCTGGTTACTTCCAGTCTGTCATATCTTCTTTTGTTTCCTATGCTTTGATGTGTCATTATTCTTCATCCCCCATTATTAACCATGGCTAAAAGCAACATGAGCATTTAGAGAGAGCATCTGCTTGGATCAATGTTCTTGAATGTAGGCTGAAGTGCACATTTCAAGGGCAAGCCTGAGATCTTCCATGTGTTCAGTTCGTTAGATTCCCTCCCTGATTGTCACATTGTTCAAGTGGTTAAATAATGGTGCTGGCAGAGCTATATAGTTTTCTCAACAAATTATTTACTTCTGTGCACATGACCACCCTTGGACTAAAGCAAAAGCACCTCATTCTCATGTCTTGCCACTTCCAAAGATCCAAGTTAGGAATAGAGCTTCCTCATCTACACTTTTAAAGAGGGGGCAGCCATGGTTTACTTCGATCAACTTGGATAACTAGAATCTGGGCCTTGGGAGTTATTCATCAGTCCATAAAATCTGAGTGCTACTAGCACAATGTTAAACAAACAAACACTGGATCATATTTAGTAGTGACATTCACTTGTGGCTTTTGTAGAGTAGGGGTCCTAGTCTGAAAGCACACACAATGCCCCCCCTAGTGTTTGTCTTCACAGATTGTTAGAAGTCACCAACATCTGCATCGTCTGAAATGCCCTGGATATTCCCCGTTTAGTAGGCCCTAAGTGTCTTACAATTCAATTACTGATGCCTTCAAAAAACAAGACAAATGCCTTTTCTCCTAAGAGAGAGAAAGAACTTCTTAGGGAATATAACACTTACAGTGCTTATGACACCTGCTAGTGTCCTTGGGTTTTCCTGGAATACAGTCTTTTAATCTATATATAATAAAACCCATCAACAGACAGATTATCTTGGTACAGTGGCCAAAGACTTAAGATAGAAGCTTCTAATAAACTGACTTCAAGAAATACCGCAGGTAGTAACTCCACCAAAATGAGGCTATGCACCTTTCAGAGTATAGCTGATGCACCACAACTCCATAATACTGACATTTGAGCTGCCTTAATCTTGCATCTGCTATGGCTGGCTTTCTCTTGCACACCACTCTGCAAGAAGTGAGGAAGAGATGATAGTCTGTGATATCTGAAATATGATATTACTCGTACTGAAACTCACCCCTTCCATCGTGTCCCTGATAACCTCCTATGCTTATCTCGATTTATGCTCTGGAATGTTTTTTTCTCATCTCCACTAAACTCAGCATCGGAGGGAAAGATCTCTATCTTGGCCAACTTTATATCCCCAATAGAACAGTGCCTGCACATAGTAAGTAGTCAATATTCAGTGACTGAATTAATAAGTCAATCAATTATTGAGTCAATCGGTTCAATATATGTGAACTGAACAAATGAGTGAATCCATGGTTATTAAGTGTTAGTAGTTTTGATTAAGTACAAAGATGACTTAAACACAACACAACCCAAAATCTAGGAACAAGATCAGAAAGTGTCATCCTCACAGAAAGAAGTTAGCAAGAACCACACACCATATATGAATTTAGCTAATCCTGGAAGCATTTCTAGAAGTAATGGCTGGCAGTATGATATTGAGAGAGTTTCTCCATTAAATCAAGGCATCCCTTTTTTATGCAGCACACAGCACCCAAATTTAAATCACGTATAAATTTGGGACTTTGTAAGAAGCTCTGTCGGGGATTTATCAGGGCCCAGGTAAGAGCAGCCTGTGTGGATGGGTACATAAGAGCTGCTCTACGGCAAGTTGCTTGTGACCTGGATAATTTCATATCACTAAGTGGATATTTATCGTGGGTCTGCTAAACTAGGTTGACCCCACCATGTGCTCCTGCCTGGCAGAAAATAAAAATAAGCCTAGGCAATTACTTACTGCTTCCTTACTTTGTTTCCAGGCCTTTAAGCTGAGTCCTGTTCTGTTCTAGTTCTGTCTAGCTTTCAGCTTGCCACCTTTGTTTTCACTTTCTAGTCTGGTTTTCACCCAATCTCAGCTTTGATCACTGGCGTATTCAAAGGACTTGGCTTGAGCCTACTCTGCTTCTTCCTGTTTTCAGCTACTTCAGGTAAACTCTCCTGACCATCTCGGTTCTTGCTCTATGAATTCAACTCCTGACACCAGCTCTCCTGGCTGACCTCCTGTCTGGATCTGTCTTATCTCTGACCAACGAGAATCAGATTTAAGAGAAGCACATTTACTGCGATGGCAGCATGGAAAGTCAAGTGGCTATTTTCCAGTTACAGTGCTTGGGAAATCTGGCACTCAGAAAATAGCATAGTCCACAGGAAAAGTACTAAGGCAAAGCTTTGTAGCTTTTGAAGACCGTGTTTTTTGTCTTCCCTTCCTAAGCTTTCTGTCCTCCAACCCACCCCCAAAATCCTGAGGGAATCTGGAGGAACCATCTAAATTTGTAATTTATATTTCAAAATTCCTGAACAAGCCAGCAGTCTCAGGAAAAACAGAAAGGGTAGTGGGATATCTTCTCTGATGGGGAGTTCTGCTCATGTAACCTGGTAGCTCTACAGGGTTTCTTAACCACTGTATGGTACTTGTTTGATAGCCACGTTCCAAAAGACAGAATTGATACTGCCTTATACTGCTCTTGACAAGGAGGAAGAGAGGACATAGCAGTTAGCTGATGTGCAACTGAATTCTGGCTTCTCGTCCAGGAGCTGTCATGGAAAGGGCTCTGTGTAGGGGTCCAGATTAAGGGTCTCAGAACAAGTTGAAAACATGACCTGGCCCTGCTGAGTGAGCTTGGCAGCCTTTCTAAGTCACCTGACTTCCGGTCAGATCTGAGTGTTACTGGCTGCCTGACCATACCTTCTTGTCAAACCATCTGGCCTTCAGATTCCAGAGAAGACAGGGAGGTGGAGAGGTATACCTCACACTGACATTCGCACCTTGTACATGCACCTCCAGAGAGAAGGTATGCTTCCACACCCCTCTGTGCTGGAGTGCTCAGTCTGGGCCACACCATTATCTACCACCAGGAAGTGCAAATATGGCTCATGGTAACGAGGGAACGGAAGAGGTTAACTCTACTTCCCCTGCCATGCTGAGCTAAAGACTGTTCTGGCCAGAAGCAGACCTGAGAGCAGTCAATGCCTATCTGTCACTCATTTGCATGGTTAATTCCAATTCATCAGGATATCCGAAGAACTGGTCTTAATCAAATAATGGCTCTCAGTCAGAAATCTGATCATCTCTGTCCCAGCAGTAGCCTTCCCCAATCTGTCCTGATCTGATATTATGGGAAAAGATGGGTTTAATTCCAGCCTTTCACAAAAGACCACTAGTGAAACAGAGTCCATCTACCTCGTACTTCTTCTCTTCTTTTTAAGTTTATTTATTTTGAGAGAGAGAGAGAAAGAGAGACAGAGAGACTGAACAAGTGTGGAGAGGCACAGAGAGAGGGGAAAGAGAGAATCCCAAGCAGGCTTCACACTGCACTGTCAGTGATGACTCCATTGCAGGGCTTGAACTCACAAACTGCAAGATCATGACCTGAGCCACAGTCGGATACTTAGCCAACTGAACCACCCAGGTGCCCCAACGTTGTATTTATTTTTAGACGGAAATTCAAATTGGCCATGGTCGATTACCTAGCATGTGATGAAGACCACTGTCAAAGCTTATGGGCCCACACTTGAGGGAGCCTGCTACCTCACCATGCAATCCACCCATTCTAGCTGGTAACAAATCTAGAAGTTCAGAATGCTCAGTACTTGCAAACAGTGACAGGCTTCTCTTCCTGAAACTTTAGACTCCAATTACTTACTTATGTATTAGGCAGCCAGAATCATTGGACTGATATTTTGTCCTGTAGGTTTGATTAGTAGGGGTAATTGAGACTAAGTCATTCTGAGACATCTTCTAATCTAAAAACTTACATTTCGGTGCTGCTGAAATTCAGTGACAAATCAGATGCAAACAACGGACAGGGGCTTCTACTTAGCACTCTGTTTTCAGACACATTCAAAGTGACTCACTGAGGGCATCAGTGGAAGAGCGGCTAATTTACCACAAAATGCCAGGTTCCTGCTCCATTCTCTGCTCTGGCAAGCCACCATGGCCCTTCCAACACTTTAAGCATGGAACACTGGGAATTACAGCAGCTGTGTGTCTAGCCCAATGTTTTTCAAAGCACAATTGTCTGGAGCTAAAACAAATTGAGACTCTAAGGCTTGCACTTCTCCTGACCTCAAATGCCCTTAGGACAGTATCACACTGGACTTTATATCAGAGAGATCTCCCTATACCAGGAACATCAAACAATTCTGGTGGTGGCAGCTGTCCTTATAAAAACAGTAAAGTTCATTCCTTAGTTTCTCAAACCATATTCTATTCATCAGGGAGATGGTGGTCTCCCTCAAAACTACTTCTATTCTAGTTTCTATGGTATTGGTGCTCAAATAACTTTTCCAGAAGCTTATACATCTGAATTCACCTATCTGCTGCCATTTCCCAGCTATGGACAGTCAGACAGACTTGGTTGGAATTTCTCTAGTATCACAAAGTGTGTAGACACTATGACTTGGTCTGCATATCTAGCCGTTGAAAAATTCACATAGAAGTTTTCCACACAGAGTGCCCTCTCCCATAATAATGACACTACATTATTTTCTTTGTTTCACTGCTTAAGTTGATGGCTTAAAGAGGTATACGCTACCCAAAAAAAGCTTAGAGGTGACTGCCCAACTTACAAAAGACTACCGTTAGTCCAGGGTACCCGAAGAATATGACTGGCAGGTCCTGGGCACTGGGTAGGAGAGGTGGGGTGGGAGGGTCTTCCAGGTGGGAGAGTTTCTGGTTCTCAGCCCAACATTTCTGCCCTATAGCAAAATTCAGACTTTCTTGGATTCATTTAAGTTTCTTGAGATTAACAACCCCATGTGTTCTTGTTATATTTAGCTGATAAGACACTGTTTTAGAGTTCAGATCTTCAAAGCCTGCTCTAAGATACTAGGTGGGCACTTTGAGCAACTAATTGAAGATAAGCTGGTCTTGATGGCTAGAAGTTGGCTCCTGTAGTCAAAGTAGGCAGAGAAAGAACGAGAAAATCAGTGGTAGGAAGCCCAGGGAGACCCTGACCATCTTTTGCCTTGCCTGACCCCAGTGGGAGAGGGAACCTGGAAGGAACTGGCTTCCCCCTAATCTATGTGATCATGAGCAAATGAAAATTGGTGGTAGACATTCACTTTACTTTTATTCATCTCAGCCATTTAAAACTCTTCTTCCTTGACTATATCCTTCTCACCCCTAATTCTATCTGGGTACCAATCATTTGGCTTGGTAATCCATTTCTTGATTCTGGTCTAATGCCTCGAACTTGATTCCTTAATTCAACACCTCCTACCATGGTTCTCTAATGAACTGAGATTGTCACCAATTCTAGTAATTTGAAGTGAAATGCCCTTCCCATGACCCAAGGTCTCCATCAATTCCCTTATCCCACAGAGAGAAGTCCCAAACTTCTGCCAAACCTACTCCAGCCTCTGAAATCCTGATCCACAGAAGTTAGAAGGCAGCCTTGTTGTCTGGTAACTACAGGCCTTGAGCAACTATGGATCTTTTTGAAAACAAATATATTGACATTCTGCTCTGTAAGTTAGTATCACTATGCCTGACTACAGGACTCACTATTCTAGGGCATATTGGTGACTTCACCAAGACAGAGCCACACAATGAGGTCTAGCCTGAAAAGTCCAGCCGGGTAGCCTTACTATTACAGGAGAGATTTAGGGGGTTAGAGGCAAAACTTAAAGCAAATGGGGAGAAGAAACTGAAACTATGAAATGTATGACACAGAAACTAAAATAGAATGACAGAATATTCCTTTCAGTATTAAACTTCTTTCCTAGCTCCTATCTGGATATTGATCATGATTCTTGTTACTTATCCTGGGAAGTATTTGTATTTTAACAGATACCTCTGAAGTCTTAATCCAAAAAAGTGATAATGTGGGGCCTCAGGTAAAATGGCAGGCATAATTTTTAAAGTAGAATGCCTAACAGAACATCTCAGCTGAAACCATGGAAGTAACTGCTTACTATACCTACTGAAAAGGCAGCTACATTCCTGCTTACCTGGAAACAAAAGATATAAACACATGTTCATAGTCAAAAGACAAGGTATAAGACTTCTTTCTTAGCAGAGGACAAAAAACAATAAAACAATTTCATTTGAAATTAAGGGTTCCTATACTTGACAGGTAAGTCTGCACTTTGAGGCATTTTATAAGCTTCTTGAATAAACAGGTATGTTATGGACTAAATTGTTTCCCTCTACCCACTGTGATGGTATTTGTAGGTGAGGCTTTGGGGAGGTAATTAGGTTTAGAAGAATTTATGGGGGGGATGATGAGATTAGTGTCCTGTTAAGAGGAAGAAGACAGACTAGAGTTTCTCTCTCTCTCTGTTCATGTTAAGGACACAGCAAGGCAGGAAGACAGTCCTCACCAAAGAACTGAATCAGCTGGCACCCTGAACTTGGACTTAGCAGAACTGTGAGAAATAAATTCCTGTTGTTTAATCCACCCAGTCTACAGTATTTTCTTATGGCAGCCTGAGCTAATACGATATATATATATATACATATATATATACGTATATATATATATCTTTTAAATAAAAAATAATAATTATTATTTGATCTGGGGAATCTGGGTGGCTCAGTTGGTTAAGCATCAGACTCTTGATTTCAGCTCAGGTCATGATTCCAAGGTTCATGGAATTGAGCCCTGTGTCAAGTTCTGTGCTGACAGCACAGAGCCTCCCTGGATTCTCGCTCTCCTCTCCCTCTGCCCCTCCCCTGTACGTACTCTGTCTCAATACATAAATAAACTTAAAAAAAATAATCTATTCACATTCATCTAAAATTGATCAGTGTCCATGGGTCAGTTACCCAGTGATGTCACTTGAGTAATACAGGCTTCAACTTAGTATTCTGTCCATAGGGGAACTGATTAAATAATGCACTGGGAAGACAGGGAACAAGGCGAGAGCTAAGCTGGAGAGTCTACTGTCAGAAGTTGAGTCTAGAAAGCCATTGGATCAATACCAAAGCCTGGAGTTAAAGAGTAAGAACAAGATAGTGTCTACAGTTGTTGGGTGAAACAAATCAGATCAGACTTATATAGGAAGACGAACAACCCTGTGGCCAATCCTATTCTTCAGGGGAAAAGACCTTGTAACATAACAAATACCACTGCATAAACAAATGTGGGGATGGGTATGTATACGTCTGCCGTAGTGACAGGAGTATTAGTGTTAAACCATAACATATATAAACACATCTTTAAAGTTTAGTTAGCAGAAAATCATAAGCCCAAAGTGCTGTTGATAAAAATGTGCATTACAACACACTATAGGGTTAACCCAATAGCCACAGAAACCTCAGCTGATCATGAATTTAAACAGTAAGTTTTCATTACAAACAAAAACTAGCAGCAATTAAAAACCACGACCAACTTAAAACAACATTGATGATGTGGCGGACACAAAACAATCTTCCCCCACATTGGGAATTCCAGCTACAACTTGTTTGTGGGCACACACAGCAGATCTCTGCAAATTGTCAAATGCTTTATGGTAGAGACTTGGAAAAAATCTGTCTTCAGGAAACCATGACCAAATTCTAGTTTGTGAATGTCAAATTTCAATCACTCCTAAATTCATTAAGTAGGTATCTGCTAATAAGCAGCTGATGTATAAACTGGATGCTGTGGAATTCTGGGTAACTTGCCCATAAGAATCATGAAAAGGACCTGCATTTGGGGAAGTCTGGGCTTTAGTAGAAGGAGACGACTGTGTAACTGAGACCCACTAGCTGCTGGGTGGGGGCTGTGCTTGGAGCAGCTGTTGCTCCAGGGCAGTTGGGTCCAGGCTTAGCCTGCTGCCCGTGGTCCACTGGGATTTCAGGGCTCCTCTCCACTCTCTGCTGAATAGCTCAAGGTTATCCTGCAACGGTGGATGTCCTGGCTGCTCACTGACGCTGTTCCTGCTTCAGAGAGACCAATGATGCTTCTGTTCACACCATTCCTGGACTAGGCCTCTCTCATGGATACCCGCTCTATTAACAGGGTGTGATGACTTAGGAGATAATATTAAGCAATAAGGATCAGATTTTTCGTATCTCTATCCAACGTGTTCATGAGCAAAAATTTGTTCTTATGCCTATTTCTAGGTGTGATATTTAAAAGTTTTAAGCATCATAGTTTACGCAAATAGAGATTTAAAAGTGTGAGCTCGAAGCCTGGATATACCAGTTCTTTCAGGATTCTGGGTCTGGGTATCAATAAAGTATGCTAAGAATCTAAACTTTTTGAAGATTAATTTCTAAGTAATGCATTTACTTGAAGGATTAAAAGTCCGGAGTAAATTTAGCAATGACAAGTGTGGACAACGGTGTCCTTTAGATAAGCTGCCAATTGCTGTCCCTTTGCCTCCCATGAAAGGCTATTTAAGCCCGATAATGTAGTTGTCAAGTTGAAGCATCTATTTTTCACTTGTATGCAGGAACATGTAACAAGTTTCAGAAGAGACAATAGCTCCGATAACAGGGAATGATAATAGGCTAGTTTACGGCATATCCTAACACCTGTGTATGATCTATTTTCCCTCAGGCAGTAAAATGGAACAGAGCACATAAACTTATATCAGAACTCATAAGGTAATTTTCATTTCTAGGAAAATAGAAAAGGCTGTAAACAAAACAAACTGCATTGCTAGATGTTCACATACTCCTAACAAAAGTTTATGATTTCCTGCAAAAGAAACATACGAGCTGCTTCAGGATGTGGGTAAGACAAGCATGTTCCTGTGGTAATGATTTCCCAAACGAGAAAAAAGTCAGAAAGGCAAATCTTTGCTATGCTGCAGGCTGCCAGGTCTCCTGATTTATGAAAGCAGTAAGAATAGGGTAGTAGAGCTGTTTAAGAAACAACTTAGAAAAAAATATTCTATAAATCAGCAAAATTGTCCAATGAAATGACTTTTAATTTATGACAGAAAAAATACCTTCACATATTTTAATATTGTCAAAGCATTTATTATGTAGCCTTATGCTTTAGGCTGACACACTAGATCCGCATATTTTATCATAAATTTCTCTTCTTTTGATATTTCTTCTTTTACATACTAGTGCTATTTTATACTTTGCTCTGTTCATTGTTGTTCATTCATTTTATTCATGTATCCTCTCAAGAAACACTGAGTATTTGCTAAACATCAGCAAATGATTAGATCAAATCATTCTTCCTTCTCTCTCTCTTTTTTTTTCAAGTCGCACTTACTACTGTTCTAACACTTATTCAATAATATAATAACGGGCTTCATTTTTCATTCCATTGATGCCAATCTACCCGGAACTTCCATCCGATAGCTGTTAATTTCACATCTTTACTCCTTAAGGTGAGACCAAATGCGGTGGGGAGAGGAGGGCAGTAAGGAAAGAAATTAATGTCTTGTTTGGGTCCAATGTGCAGTGCACTTGACTAAGTATTTAATACATATTATCTTAAATAGGTTTCACAACAACTAAATGAAGTAGGTATATTACCATACCCATTTCATAAACTGCGAAATTCAGTCTCTCACCACCAAAGGGACAGGCTGTCCAAGGTCTCACCTTGGTCTGTCTGACACCAAAGGCTTTTAGACAGCTCTTCTAAGAAGCAAAATTGCACTCAATGCTTTTATAAATCTTTGAATAAAATTTGTTTGAATCTATGCTATTCATAAAACTCAGACTGTCTCCTCTAACATATGCCTCTAAAAACCACATACTGTTTAAATAAATTACTAAAGAAATACCTTTATGCCAGAGTTTCTGTAACAAAGGTGACAGCTCATACAAAGAAAATGCTAATAAATAAATTAAAATATTTTAAAAACTCTGAAATCTATCAGCCCTGACAATGTATGATGTTTTATTATTTTCCAGACCACTCTTCTACTATTACCGGGAGTAACAGGTAATAGATGATGGATAGGTTAGGCATTTAAAAAGTAGTATATAAATACAAATTAAACCAAGGGAAAATGCAAACATAAAATGCCCATTTTTATTAATAGAGATGAAATGACATAATATCACAGAATTAATGTTAAAGAAACATTGTGTATCATGTTGCATTCTCTCTAATTATTCCGTATTAGTAAGTACCTTATAGTCTTCATAATCTTTGCTGTCTAGCAAGTCCCTTTTCTCCAGTTCTATAAGTTGTTCTGCAGAGGGCTTAGCTGGTAGCTGCTTAATAGAGGCTTGCTGGTATATGGGCTTTCCATTAAAAAACAGTTCCTTCCAATCATGCATCACCTTATATGGAATCAGACTATAACAAAAAAGATTTTAAAAGAGGTAGCGATGAATCAATGGTCAAAATATAGTCAAACAATAGTCAAATATACTACCTTAAAGTTTAGTCTTTCTATTATCATATTCGTTCCCCGGGATCTGCTGTTTGAGGCTAGGGACTCCATTTACCATTACTGTGTATTGCTGATGGCTAGTAGAGCATCTGGAACTCAGGAGGTTTGAATGAATGAACGTTACTTAAACCCACTGGTCCTTCAAACCTTCATATTGACTGTGCACTAACAGAACATTATATCTTAACATGATGAGCACTGTCTCAAAACTTAGGTTCTTTAATTGCTAGCTATGATACTAAATTGTTGTGCAACCTCAGAAAATTATTTAAATGCTTTAATATCAGTGCCCTCCTGTACAAAATGAACACACTGAGTGTTTTCCAAAGTCCTTTTGGTTGTCAGTTGATTTACATATTTGCAAATAATTTGTAAGAGAAAGATCAAATGTATGGTGGTTTTTATTATCATTGCATATTTGATAACTTTAAAAATTTTTTTCAGTAACTATTTCTATTTAAATCTGATGAATGATTAAGATGTAATCAGGACAGATTGATGGGAAAACAGTTTCAAGAAGAGCAAAATGCAAAGAAAGGAAAGGGTCTCACACTCAGATGGATTTCTCTAAAAATAGTTGGACTGGAACTTGAAATTACAACAAAAAAGGTAGTATTTCATTAATTTCATTCTGATACATACTACATGGATGAAACTTAGGACATTATGTTAAATGAAATGAGCCAGACATTGAAAGAACAAATGATGTGTGGTTTTACTTCTTTAAGGTACCCAATTTAGACAAATGCACCGAGACCAAAAGTAGAACGGAGGTTACCAGAGAGTTATTTAATGGCTACGGTACTCTAGTTTGGAGTGACAGAAAATTTCTGGAGATGGATAGTCATGATGGTGGCACAACAGTGCAAGTGTACTTACGTGCTGAAGTGCGCATCTAAAATGATTAAAAGAGTTAATTTCATGTTATGTACTTTTTGCCACAATAAAAATTTGTATTTCAATTAAATGTACAACTTCAAATATAATCACATTATGTTTTCCGTTAATAAAAAGTTTATAGTTGCTAAGGGTTACTTTGTAGAAATATGGAAGTTTATAAATTAATAAGCTCAGGTATAGAAGTATGGTAACATCAGAATTACTGAAATGGCATTATTGGCTTCTATGGTGAAGTAAGTAATTAGCAACTTATAAACTGTCCAAAAGTTAACCTTATATTTACTGAATTAATAGCCTATTATCTGAATATCAATAATTTTAAGGAGCAATCTAAAAATTCAGTTCTTTTGAGTTGGTTGGTACCAAAAGTATACCTGTGCTTTAGAAGAAATATATATGCTGATGACATCTTGTTTAATGAAGCAACATGAGTTTATCTTGACTGATAGTAGTATAGACTAATAAAATATTAATATATATGTGTAATTGTCATGTTCAGTTGGAACGAAAAGACACGTATCTTACACCATACACAAAAAGTAACTCAAAATGGATTAAAGACTTGAATGTAAGAACTGAAACCATACAACTCCTAAAAGAAAACAGAGGCAGTAAGCTCTTTGACATTGGTCTCGGATTTGATACCAAAAGCAAAGGGAACAAAAGCAAGAATAAACAGGTGGGACTACATCCAACTGAAAAGATTCCACAAGGCAAAGGGAACAATCAACAAAATGAAAACTTAACCTACTGAATGGGAGAAAATATTTGCAAATCACATATCTGATAAGGGTTAATGTCCAAAATATATAAAGAACTCCTACAACTCAATAGTGAAAAAGCGAACAATCCAATTAAAAAATGGGCACAGGATTTGAATAGACATTTTTCCAAAGCAGACATACAGATGGCCAATAAGTACATGAAAAGATGCTCAACATCACTCATCATCAGGGAAATGCAAATCGAAACCACAGTGTGATATCACCTCACACTTGTCAGAATGGCTGGGATCAAAAAGATAAGAAATAAAAAGCGAGGATGTGGAGAAGAGGGAACCCTCTTGTGCACTGTTGGTGGGAATGCAGACTGGGGCAGCCACTATGGAAAACAGTGGGTTCTCAAGAAGCTTTTAGTCCAGGTAATTTGAGAGGTGTACATATTTAACCGGGCTGCCTTATTCTTGTCCTTGTGGAATTACTTTCACCAAGGTCCACTGCGAACTCATTCCCCTATAACTTTTAGCAAAGACTATCACAAGAAACAGGTCAGTGAAGCCAGATGATACATTTGCTTAAAAGATGTTGCCTAGAAAAAAACAAAAACAAAAACAAAACAAAACAAAAAAACCTTACTTATTGGAAGATCTCCTGAAATGACATATCTTTTTTTTTAAAACACTGAAATAAAAATGTTTGTAAAATCTTCTTTGATTATAAAAAAAAAAAAAAAAAAAAAGATGTTGCCTAGGACATCCTCCACTAGATCTACGACACTACTCAGTGTACCTTTAGGTGAGTGTACCACATGAGACAGCTATTGTTCTTAACTCAGTGACAAGTATTTTGTAAAGAACTAGAATGGAAAATGGAAAACACATGACAGATTGTATTTTCCTTTTTCCTTTGGCTACCAGGAAACTCAGGTAAAATTTGCAGCTCGATTGCAGCCACTGGCAAATCTACTGCTGCCAATATAATTGAGTTTTAATGTATCTTTTGTTCTTAACTATCCACTTTAATTTGGACTTTCCTTTGTTCTTATTTGGCATATTTTTAATATGTTTTATATTGTTAAATATTTCCTTATAAATAATGAATTCTTTTAGAAACAAGGTATAATAAAAAAATATATTTAATGATATATATTTATTTTATAATATTTTATAATATATAATGATATATTTATTTTATTTTATAATATATATTATATTTTAATATAATTTTATAATTATATAATTTATATATTATAATTATATAATTTATTTTATATATAATATATAATATAAGACCTTTGTAAATCTGTAAAATAATTTTTAAATAATTCCAGTCTTTCAGAAAGTTCCAAGTGTTTCAAATTAATTATCATCGTTGTCTTTGTAAATTACTGTAAGTTTAGACACAAAGTAATGTTAAAAGACATCTAAATTCACCTTAAATAAGGCTAATCAGTGGGTGAATTGAGTCAGTAATCCAGGTATCCTGGACCCCACTTCTTAGCACTTTTTTCATGAAAACTTTTGTCTTTTCTTATCGACTGAGTGTCTACTTGTGCAAACACCATTTTCTGTGATGTCTGTACCATAATGATTATAAAAAGTAACACTTACTTATCTGTCAAAATTCGGTAGTCGGCCACTTTCGTGGACAAATCGAGTATTTGATCCAAAATTTCTGCACACATTGTGTAATGCTTTCTGTAACGAGCCTGAGCTCTCTCCACGGCAATCTGTTCATGGATTTCCTTCTCTCTGATGGCTTGTTCCTCAAAATCGATCTTGGCTTGTTTTGCCAAAGCCTACGAAGACCAGAGACGTGTTTGAGTCAATTTCATAGTGTGCGATGATTCAAACAAAAATGTTTTCATTTCAACAGTCAAAAAAAAAAAAATTAAATAAAATGAAACCTCCTTTTACATCAAGAAAAACTTAATCATGAAGGAGCACTTTTTTCCTTCTTAAGTACTGAGTATGATGGCAAGGACAATATTGGAAATATTTCACCTTTAGCTTATCTTACCAGCAAAATACAGTACAGAGAAAAGTGGTCCAACTGTGGAAAGCCCAACACAGATGAACAATAAATTGGATCTTAAGTGGGTAAAAAGAAGCCTTGAGCACATGGGTTGCAAATCGTCAGAATCAGGGATCACAGAGAGAGAGGCAAGCCGATGCCAGACCCTAGCATGGTGGCCCATTGGTACCCATCTTAGGAGCCTTAACTGGACGCATCTGCTCTGTCCAGCCGATGCCCTCTGTCTTATAGTGAGAGAGTTCTAGGACACTGATTTATACTTAGAAAATATTTTGGAAATTCCCTGATATTATTGGCTGGAGCATATCACAGATGGGCCAACAAATGTTACATGTATTTAGACAACCAAAAAGCCCTTCTGCTGTTACAGCCTTTATAAATCAGAAAAATTCACTCGAGAACATTTATTTCTGCAGAAAGTAATAAAATACTTAGAGTTTATCATGACCTTCTGCTTGGTTTGCACTATTATGTTGTTCAGAGAAACACTTTCTTCACATAAAGAAGAAAGGTCAAACTCAGCATGACTAGACGTTGCTTTCAAATAGCTAAACCAGCTTCTTGAGAAATTCCATCCTGTGCTAACATGCTCCAGAAACAATACTTGCCTCCTGTAACTTAACCTGCTGACTGTAAAATGAAGGGGAACCTGGGCCTTGGAGGAGCTGCCACCAAAGTCGAACCCCAGCTTGTCTACAGAAGGCAAGTCCTAAGCTCCTACTCAGAGCCCTCCTCAGCCTCCATGTCCTATAAGTGGGGTTAAGACTCAGCGTGCACAGAAAAACTCACCAAGCCATCCTGTCAGGGAAATATTTCTTATGATACTACTCACACATGACCAGATGCCTGACAATGCGCTGCTTTCATCCACTGAACCAAATGGAAGGTTCCTTTGTTTTTGTTATTGTTGTTTTATTTTGTTTGCTTGTTTTCTTTTTATGGGGAAAGGGATTGGGCTGGGTGACCTCTGAGGTCAGTTCTGTACGTTTGGCAAGTTCAAGTTCGGGACTCACAGCAGAATTTGTCACTGCTGTATTGTTCTGCAGGCCCTGATTTCCTGGGGCTAGCATACAATGTAAGTACAAAGCTTTAGGGCAGGCTTCATGACCTGCGAAGAGGTCAGAGGAAAGAGGACTCCAAAAGACCAGCCGTAACTAGATGAGAATTTACGGAGACCTTGACATTCAAATGCGCTTGGGAGGCCGCTCTACTGCAGACTGCCCATAAAACCTGTGGAAATGTTTGCGGAGAGACAGGACCCGAGCCTTGAAGAGAAGGCAGAATGTCCCCAGCAGGAAGAGAGCAGCCTTCACCTCCGAGCTGTCTCCCTCCCTCCTTCCAACCCTTTCCTTCTTTTTAGCTACTCGTCTTCTAGCCTTACCCCACCTCGCCTCCCCGTGCTCAACCCACCACAGTTTCCTGTCCCATCACAGCAAAGTGGGTTGGAGCCCTAAAAAAAGAAAGAAGGAAAAGGAAAAAGGAAGTCTGTGGGAGGTAGTAAATCTCGGTGGTTACGAGCCCGGACTCTGGAGTCTGATAGAGGCAGCTGTGCTCCTGTCTACACCACCGACAGGCCGTGTGACAGCGAGCTTTCTAAATCTCGTTTTCCTTATGTGTAAGATGTAGATAAGGAGAGCGTCCACTCCGAATAGCTGTTGCGAGAACTCTGTGCATGTAATAATCAGAGCTCAGTGCTTGACTCACAGCAAATCCTCATATGAGGTTGAATATTATTATAATTAAGTACTGCTATTAATAGCAGGTGGAACAGAAATTTGAAATCAGAAACTTTTAATACAGAATGGATGCCCAATTACCTTAAAGGAAGAGAGAAACAGACTTAATCTAAAAACAAAACCAAAACAGACAAAAACTGATGATGGAAACCATGAAGTTCTCTCTCTCTCTATATATATATCTCTTTCCCTCTCTCTCTCACACACTCTCTCTCCCTTTCTGCACTCCGCCCCCCACGCCTTCTTTAAATGTTCTAGACGTTGGCCTAAGGCCTGGGGAAACAGTAGTGAGGAGAAGCAAACATGACCCCTTCCTCAGGAGCATACAGCCAGTGGGGGAGACAGTGAAAAAGCCACACAGTGACTGTACACTTGCACAGCATGTGTCACAGGGAAGGACTACAGGCTATGGCGCATAACAGGAGGCCTGAACTAGACAAGAAGTGGCAAGTGCACAGAGCTCTGAAAGATGAGGATTAGCTGGGGAAAGGCTCGTGGGAAGAAGGAGAAAGGCAAAAGGAAGGGCTTGTTCAAGGAGCTGAGAGCAGACTAGAGTCTGGGAGACAGAGGGGAAAAAGGTATGAGCAGGGATCTGATCAAAGGGAAGCCATGGGTGGGTTTTTGAGTGTGAGGGCAGTGGTCAAATCTGAGAGGCAAGAAGATTCCTCTGGCAGCAGAACCGAGAATGATTTTGAGGGGATGGAAGTAGGGCAGGTAACTTGTATAAGTTATCTCTAGTTTCCCCTTCATTTTTCACAGGTAGACAGATGTTTCTTTAACTCCTGCGTTAGGGAATTTTTGCAAGACAGAAAAGCAGTAACTGTAGGAAACTCCTCTTCACTTCAAAAGGCTATCTTCAAAGGTGAATTAATCTGTCACTCAAAGAGAGGGGAGAGAAAGGAAGATTTTGAGAGCAAAGAAAAAGAGGAAGCAATGTGAGCCTGCTCCCGGCATTTCCTGGGGAGCAGCAGAGCCGACCATGTGGGGTACCAACAAAGGCTGGAACAGCCTCCGTGAAGACCTGTGCCTCTGGAGGCAATGCGTGGGCTGCAGCTGAGACCTCGAAGGCAACAGGCTGGATCTGGGCCTGATGACCGCAGTGCTTCCCTGACGACTTGGCCTGTGACCTGGGGCACCATGCATCTCGGTGGGCAGACAAGAGTTCTCACCATGCATCTCGGTGGGTTGCAAGAGTTCAAGCTCAGGTTGATTTAAAGAATATACAAAGTATTATGTTCTTGCATACCCCAGTTGTAGTTGCGACTCATAGCCTCTCAAAATGGATAAAGGAGACCACTGCAGTGGTAGTAGTAGAGACTGAGGTGTGGTGTAGACGTGGAGAAAAATGGACAAACTGAAGAGATAGTACATGAAATCGACAGGACTTAGTGATGTTCTGGACATGGAAGAGAGGGTGATGCAGGGTTCAAGTGGACCCTCAGATTCTGCACTTGTGTGACTGAATAAAGGGTGTCATCATTTATTGAGATATACGACCTTGAAAAAGACCAGTGTAGTAACAAGGGTAATAAATTTGGCTTCAGCGTGTTGAATTTGAGGTGTCTCGGATATCTGAGTAGAGATGTCAGGAAAGCAGTTGAACATTTGGGTCTTCACTGCAGAAGGCAGAGAGAGAGACGCAGGGGTCACCTGTCTCTTGCAGTGATTATGCCCCCGTGGCGGTGGATTAGGAGGCCCTCTGAGGAAACGACATAGAGGAGAAAAAGAAGAGGCCTGGGACTAAGCTGTAAGGAACCCTGACATTAACAATTTTGGTATTTGAGGAGAATGAGCCGACAAAGGCCAAGAAGGGGCAGCCAGTGAAGTAGCAAGAAAAGCAGGAGAACATTTCCACAGCAGAACTCATCAGAAAGGGACCATGGGAGAGCAGATTAATAGTTAATATTAATAATGCAAAATATTATGAATTGCCTGTATCATTAACAGACTTAAAATCTTTAGTACATTTAAAAGTGCTTCTAGAATTTTCCCCCTTCTTCCACCACAAACAACAACAAACACTACAAAAGCAGCGACGAGTAATAAAAACAATTTTAAAAACTCTTTTCTTTGCAAAAGGGAAGGAGTAGAATGATTGGCTGTGGGGAACAAATCGTACTGTGTTTATTGAGTGTATGACGCTGGAAAGAAAAGGTCTGCTCCTTTGGCAAATTCAATTCAATATTTATTTCTTTGGCTCCTACTTACACACAAGCCACTGTTGACGTAGGAGGTGACAGACCCAGTGTCTGTGGAGGCAACCTGTGAAATCAAGCCGTCTCACAGACAGGAGTGCCAGAGAAGCAGATACCTCAGCTTTAGAGGAAGGTAATCATTGTGAGAAGAAGGGATATAATTTTTTTCAGATGCCTCAGAACCTCACAGTTCTGGTCTCTGAGGCCCTAGCAGGCCTGAGCATTCCAATCCTCTGAAGTTAGTTCAAGGTCAGTTAAAGAAAAGAGGAGGTAATGCTTCTCATCACAGTGGGACCCAGTCCTACTATAAATGCTTTACTATTCTGCACTTAATTAATGGGCTTGAAGCAAACATATTTTTCAATAGCCACTCAGGAAGATTAGCTAAACGCATTATTCCTAATGCAAGCAAATGCCATTCAATCCATTCAAGTTTACTCTTATTAAAAAAAAAAAAGAGGGATGAAACCACTATCCAGATAATTTAGCTCTTTAAGAGGACACCCGATATCAGTGTTCATGCTTGAATTCTTGGAGGCATGGTTCTTCACCCCGCCCCTAACATTTCAGCTACGTCTGTTCTAAAAGGCAAAAGCACCATTTTCCTGACTCTCCAAGTGATATTTCTAAAAACTGCATAATTTTGGCAAAAACTTTAATTCATTTCCATGGAATATCACCGTGGAAACCATGAGGTTGATAAATAAAGTGTTCCCTTCCTATTTTTTGTAAGGTTTCTCTTCTGTTCAGTCTGGTTTTGTGAATATATTATGGCAGTAAAGACAGGATGTTGAAAACGCCACTGACAGGAGTTTTCATTTCTTCAATCAAATCTAGACCAACAGATTGAATAAATTTGGAATATCTCCAATAGGAAATAGGCAAGAATTAATCTATGCAATCCATTGAGAGAACAGATCGATTTTGATTATTAGAACCCTTATTTATATAAAGATAAGGACAAATACTAATGTATTAAATAATGGAAAGATTAGATATTTTGATTTTCAGAGCTATAAAAGGACCTAGGTGCAATACCACGGTAGCCAAGAGCATACCTATCATCTGGATCTTGGTATCTGTGTATCATTCTCAAATACAATCAACCAGAGCACCCTGGATAAATGATTTGTTTTGGTTTGGAGGAAGGAATAATACAATATGGACTTGAAACAAGCTTGTTTTATCAGAAAGCAAGGAATTGTTTATTAAAGACTAAGGTGTCTTAGTAAAGGAGGCAGCTTAAAAGTGTTCTCACTGACTGAGAACATTCCCCTAGAATAACAAACACCAACACCATTCTAGTAAACTTAGCAGACTAAATAAAAATGAAGTTCCGTATGCATCTAGAAAAATGGAGTAATGACAAACTGAAAATTAGATTATCATTAATCTTTTAGACAGTAACACTTTTCCTAGAAGAAAATGAATAATGTATTTAAGATATTCAAGGAAAGAAAATGTGAACTAAGGATTTTATATATAGCAAAACCGACAATCGGGTATAAAATGCATCTACTATTATCAGTGTACCATACATAATATCCAATACAACATACAGGGAATATTGTTCCCTGAGCCCTTCTTGAGGAAAGTACTGGAGAATGAGTTTCAGGCAAGCAAAATGACCAGAGATATTGAACATAAAGATGGGTGGTGAACATCAAACATTCATAGAATCAAGACTAAAGGGAGAGTGTAATACGTAGAAGCTCTATGTGCTGTCAGTATAGTTATGAAAAAATAAAAATGGGGAGATAAGAGAGAGAGCATACAAAAAATTAACTCTAAATACAGTTTTGTTTACCTTGACTTGGTAGAAAAGATCAAAAGTACCCTTAGAAATATTTTTAAGGGAGCTATTGTTTACCGCTTCTCGATCAAGAGCATCCTGGAAATCTTTAAGTCGTCTTTCCTCATATTGTTTTTCTCTGAAAATTCTGTTTTGCCATAAAACTTCCTTCTCATGCCGAGCGTGCATGAGCTGCACAGCGATCCTGCGTTCCTGCTGGGACTGCCGCATCAGCCGGTTGATCAGCTGCTCTTCCCGGTACGCCTCCTGGAAACACCATTGGAGGAGCCAATTACTTGCCAAGGCCATGTCCAAATTTCCCATTGGGCTAAGAAGCCTATGCATAAGTCATGTCTAAAAGGCAGAGTATTCATGGGCATCAATTTCTGCCATTTGATTTAAATTTGAATGTGGCAAAAATCAAGTCATAAAAATGAGTATTTCCAACAAAGGTTGTATGGACAATTTTGGTATCTGGAAGCATTATGATCTTGTAAGACACAATTATTTTAAATGAATTCTTACTTTGTCTAAAATCCAATGAAAATTAAATTCGATGACTGTTTTCAAGATTTTATAAATAAGGGATAAGATTCATAATTTATAACATGTTTTCAGAAATGTGAAATTTCTGAAATAGATACTAGTTGTAAAAACAAATACAGGATTTGGCTGAAGATGGCAGATTTCGTTAGTTGCCAGTATGGATATCTCAATACACGAGAGAGATAAAAAACAACAAACAAACACAAACTGATGGGATAGAAGATGGGAGGAAAATCTAAGGGAAAATGACCTACTGCTTATCTTAAAAAATCTCACTGGTTGTAATCTGAAAGAGAAACTAGATGTATTCTCTTGGGTCTCTTGCCTATTTCAAGAGAACGGAAGGGGAGTTGGTAAGTGAACAGTGGAAAAAAACATTAAACTGGGAGTCAGAAGCCATTGCCACCCCAGTTGTACCATTATTAGTCGCTGTGGCCTTGGACAAGTCAACTTGGGTTTTTAGGGCCTATTTTCTGACAGATGAAATGAGGGGTTTTGGTGGAAGATGATCTCCAAAGCCCCTTCATGCTCTCATTCTGCCTAAACAGAGACATCATGTGGAAGGAGGAGGTAACTAGAGTTCTCAAGGGGGAAGATGTAAAAGAATGCCTAAACATTGGAGTTGTCCATTTAACACTGAACAAACCGATTATTTAGGGAGGAAATCTGGCATCATTGATGCATTGTTTCAAATGATCTCTGCCACTACGAGAATATGGGAGAAATGCTGTGTATGTTTTTAGAATCTAGATGCAAATAGCAATAATGCTCTGGGGTAAATTGCAAAACCTGAACCTGGGAATTATATAAAAATGTAGATTAAATAAAATTTCAACTGAGAATAAATATGAAAGTTTTTTGTTAGTGCCACGTAGAAGATAAAAAATTAAATTGTGAACAACTTTGAAACATGTTTAATCTAATTATAAAATTCTAGAACCTTTTAGTGTTAATCATTGGTTTCCTTTTGAGATCCAGTGGGGTAGTGGAGGCAGCGTGTAAAAATGGCCCCCAATTCTTCAGTCTTCTTCATCCACATCCTTGCAATGGTATCCTCCAGATATCCTTACCAAAAAGGAGAATCTATTTCTCCACTCCTTAAATATGGGGTATGGGGTAATCATTTGACTTGAATTGACCAATGGGACATTGGCAAAACAAAACAAAACAGAACAAACAAAAACTTGGAATTTGATTTTCTTTACTGTCTTATGACCCACCACTGTCACTGTGTTTTCTGGTCTGCTCGAAAATGAGAGACTGCATAGAGAGAGGCACCAGTCTTCCCTGCTGGACCTGAGGAAGCTCCAGCCAACCCACCCGCTGATGAAAGACACGTGAGAGATGCCAGGTGAGACCGGCAAAAGGATAGCACAGCAGAGCCCTGCCCAAACAGGGACGGTTTCTGCTACAGTTTGGGACGGTTTGGAACACATAAGACACAGTCACAGCCATAGTTTTAAAAAATATAACCTTGATTTATTAGTCCAAGTGAGTTCTATAACTAATATAGTATATATTCTATATTTGGTTGTTTATATGGTTATTTGGTTGTTTAGTTGTCTAAATGAGATCTGATCATTCTGACACTTGTAAAAAAGAAACTGGATTGGTCAGAACTGTCTTGATTACTGCTTGGGTGACAACCCGTTATGGTTAGAAAGGGAAAAAGAAAAGGAAATTACTATTGAACGCTGAGTCAACACTATGGATATGAAGCTTTAGTATGAAGAACCACCAAGTGTTTTAAGACCTGTACCCGAAAGTTGAATGGAAAAGATTTATTTTTTGTTCCCTTGTACAAGTAGTTCATATTTTAGAAATAGACTTTTCCAAAAATTTCACTGGGATGTGGAACACATTAGGTGCTCAGTGCAGCCTACAGATGTCCGTTTAACCTGTAACACAGATGAAGTATTTTATTTTATTCTTTTAGAAAGAGAGGGAGACAGTGTGTGAGCAGCAGAGGGGCAGAAAGAGAGGGAGCACAGAATCTGAAGCAGGCTGCAGGTTAGGCTTTGAGCTGTCAGCACAGAGTCCAAAGCGGGGCTGGAAATCATGAACCACGAGATCATGACCTGAGCCAAGGTACAATGCTTAATCAACTGAGTCACTCAGGTGCCCCCACCTTTTCTTTTAATTATATTTGTGGAAGATTTAGACAGAGTTGCAATCCAAAATACCCTCAATTTGATTACCAGGCCCTCTGCCTCCCCCAGGAGCTGGAGTTACGAGCTTACCCTAGTCTGTGCCATTGCTTAGTTCTCCAAAGATGCCCGAGCAGCTCTTGTGGAGGAAGGGGATATTGTCAGAAAGACCTGGGAGCTAAATATTCAAGCCTGTTTGGGTTAGGAAGTGGGGGAAGGGTGTGATGTTCAAATGCCAGTTTCAAGTAAATAATATAGAAAAGGTTTGGGGAAAGTAGAGACAGTTGAGTTGGAGTGAATCCCAAGAACCAATGAAAATGCTAGCCAAATGACCACAGAACCAGTTGGTAGACACACTAGGGTTATAATCTCCACTTAAATGCCTAAACTAAACTCATCAATCTCCTTCAGTCCTGGTCCTTCTCCAGTATTTCTCCATCTCCGTTGATAACCCTATAAAGCTATGACACTGTGACCTAAAATGCTAGGGCCATCCTAAGTTCATTTTGCTCTTATCATTCCTAATACCCAATTCTCGACGAGGTGGTCTATTTTAACTGCTATGTATGTTTTTAAACCAGCCCTACTCCAATCCATACCTATTGACACTGCCCCTACCTTAAACAATGTCAGCCCTTCCTTTACCATGCCTTACCCCCGCCCCTTCTCCACAACTCATCCTCCAAAAAACTCAGAGTGATCTTTCTAACCCCTAAATCTCATCATTTCGTTCATATAATCACATTTCTTTATAAATCACTAGGCAAGATAACACCTTGAGCATAGATCTCTGGCTCTCTCTTCACAGGCCCAAATTAAACAGGCCCCAGGTGGACACTGCCACAACTTGGAAGCTAGAGAAGATATTCAGAGACATCTCTGGTAGATGGAGTACAAATGGAGCCAGAATAAAAACATCCAGGGCTGACATCAGATTCATGACATGCTCACCAAAACAGCAGCTACTTGAGGGAAGCGGAGGATATTCCAGCCCTGACAAATGCCATTTTCTCTTTGCAGAAAAACAGGGGCACAAAAAACAGGCCACATTGCATGGGGGAATTTCACATTCCACCACTGTGAAGAAGTTGCCCTAGCGTCCACTGTGCAGGGAGGTCGGGACACTAAAGGAAGCAATTAAGAATGGTGGTCCCTTGCTGCACAGCCCAGCCTGTTTGTAGGAATAGCATCTTTCCCCAACACTAAGGAGAAACTTGATGGAAATATCCAGAGCACTAACTTCCTTTAATGTTCTTTAGGTGGTCGGATCCCTGAACAAATCTCTAGCTAGAGCTTTGAAAAATTAATGTAATAGCATCCTCTTATAAAGCGAGGAAAATCAGAAAGAACTCATTCACCCTATTTGCAAGGTAAATATCAGGTCTAGGTTACATGCAAAAAAATAGAAAAAATCTAGCAGCCAATACACAAGTGTTTTGTAACATTAAATAGAAGTATATTCAAAATTCTATTGCTAGTTAATAAAATTTGAAATAGGTATTTTACAATCTACTTTTTAATTATCTAATTTCCATAATGTGTAATTCTACTTAAAAAGGAGGCTATCAAGTAAAAGTAAATATGTATGGTTGAACAAAGATATACACGAATGTGAAGTAAAAAATAACTATTTAGCACAAAGAGATGACAATTATTTTTTTGTGTTTTTCTCTAAGAAAGGAGTGAATCCATGGACAAATAGTTTCACTTCCTCATACTTAGGCGAAATCGGTCTTTCATATTTCAGACATGTAAATTTGTCCTATTTACATTCACATGTCAAATCACCTTCCTCCCCAGGTCTGTTCTTCCTGTCATCACAGCTTCACCTGCATCCACCCAGCTGCCAAAGCAGGACATCTGGCCTCTTGTCCCACTTTTTCACTGCAACACGTCTAATGAGCCATGAATACCTGTCGATTTTACTACTAGAAAATAGCTCCTGAAGCCACTTCTCTCCGTTCTCATTGTCACTACCCTACACTTAAACTAGGATAACTTCATACCCAGATTATGGCAACATCTACAACTCGTTTTGCCTTCCTGTAATCTAATCTCACAACGAAAGCCAGAGTGACCTTTCTAAAGCCAAATCTGATCTTGTCACCCTTCCCCCCCTTTGCACCCAGGATAAAAGCTCCGATATCCCTCTCTAGAGCTTGCAAGGCTCATTATGACGTGGTTCCTGATGACTTCTGCCAGCTGACTTAAGTCTGCTAAAAGTGCTGAGCCTTTGCATATGATATCCTCTCTGGAAACATGCTTGACTTTCCACCATTTTGGCCTCTGCTGGAAACTAACTCCCTCTCACACCCCACCACGAGTACCCTCATCTAAAATGAGCTAAGTCCTGCCTCTTCCTCATGTTTCTATTCATCATCCTCCAGAAACTAACTCTGGACCAAGTGAGGGCTGGACTTCACTCCCATATGTCATCTGTCCCTCCCATCGCCCTCACTGTCCCTTCACACTCTAATCTAGTTTCTTGTTTATAGGTCTTCCCCCAAAACAGCAAGCTCTATGAGAAGACATTTCTCATTATTCTTGTTCACTATAGTATCCTAGGCCTAGAGCAAGTACCCAGAGCACAAAAGAGGTTCAGTAAATATGCGTTCAATGTGAGAGTTGACCAGTGATTCTCAAACTATAGCTGCATCAAATTACCTGGGTCCCAGCCTACAGCTATGTTTTGAGTAGGTCTGAGGTGAGGTCCAATTATTTACATTTCTAAAAATGTCCTAGTGATTCTGATGCTGCAGGTACAGGAATCACACTTTGAGAACCACTGGAGTACACCAATAAACAAACTTACAGGACTAACAACTTCTCCATATTGTTTTCATTATAAAGTTCCCTTTCTGATAATCTCAATAGATTATTGAAAAAATTCAGTAACTTTTCAAGATTAAGACTCTCAACAAATCACGTATAGAAGAAATGTAACAATATAATAAAGGCCATATATGACAAGCCCACAGCTAATGTCCTAATCAATGGTATGATGCTAAAAGCTACCAGTTTGTCAGCATTCCTTTAAGATCTGGAATAAGACAAAGATGCTCATTTTCACCATTCCTTTTCAACATAGTGCTGGAAATCTTAGCCAGTACAATTGACAATAAAAGGAATAAAAGGCATCTAAATCGGAAAGAAAGAAGTAAAATTGTCTGTTTGCATATGATATGATCTTATATACAGAAAACTCTAGGGGCGCCTGGGTGGCTCAGTCAGTAGAGCCTCTGACTCTTGATTTCAGCTCAGGTCATGATCTCATGGTTGTGGGATCAAGCCTTGCATCACACTCTGTGCTTAGTGTGAAGCCTGCTTGGGATTTTCTCTCTCTCTCTCTCTCTCTCTCTCTCTCTCTCTCTCTTTTTCTCTCCCTCTGCGTCTGCCCCCCCACCTCTCTTTCAAATATATTAAAAAAAAAAGAAAGAAAGAAAACTCTAAAGACTACAACAACAGCAACAAAAAATATCTGTCAGAACTAAAAAACATATTCGGTAAAGTTGCAGGATATAAAATCAACATATAAAAATCAATTGTGTTCCTATACACAATGGATAATCTGAAAAAGAGATTAAGAAAACAATCCCATTCATAATAGCATCAAAAATAATAAATTATTTAGGAATAAATTCAACCAAGGAAGTAAAAGATCTGTACACTAAAAACTACAAAACACTGATAAAAGGAATTGAAGAATACACAAACAGATGGAAAGATAATCTCATAGTCATGAGATTGGAAGAATTAGTAATGCTTAAATGTCCATAATATTTAAAGTCATCTATAGATTCAATAAAATCCCTATCAAATTTCCAATAGTATTTTTCATAGAAATAAAAAAAACCCTAAAATTCATATGGAAACACAAAAAACTCTGAATAGGCAAAACAATCTTGAGCAAGAAGAATAGAACTGTAGGCATCACACTGCCTGAATTGAAAGTATATTATAAAGTTACAGTATTCAAAACAGTATGGTAATGTCATAAAAACAGACATATAGACCAATGGAATAGAATAGAGAGTCCAGAAATATCTCAATACTTGTACAGTCAACTGATCTTTGACAAAAGTGCCAAGGCTGCATAATGGGTGAAGACAGCCTCTTCAACAAATGGTGCTGTAAAAACTGGAGGTCCACACGCAAAAGAATGACAATGTACCCTTATCTCACACTGTACACAAGAATCAACTCAAAATAGATTAAAGACGTACATGTAAGATCTGAAATTATAAAACTACTAGAAGAAAGTATAGGGGAAAATTCTTCTTGACATTAGACAATGTTTTCTTTTTTAATGACCCCAAAAACACAGGCAACAAAAGCAAACATATATAAGTGGAATTACATCTAACTGAAAAGTTTCTACATATTAAGGGAGAATTCAACAGAGTGAAGAGGCAACTTACAGAATGGGAGAAAATATTTGCAAATGTACATTTAGTCAATATCCAAAATATATAAGGAACTCAAACAACTGAATAGCAAAAACCCAAATAACCCAATTTAAAAATGGGCAAAGGACCCAAACAGGCATTTCTCAAAAGAAGGCAAACAAATGGCCAATAGGTATATGAAAAGGTGCTCGACATCACTAATTACCAGGGAAATGCATATTGAAACCATAATCAGATATCACATCTGTTGGAATGGCTATTACATTAAAAAATAAAAACACACACAAAAAGTAACAAGTGCTGACAAGGCTGTGGAGAAAAGGGAACACTTGGAAATTATTGTCAGGAATGTAAATTGGTGTTGCCTTTATGGAATACAATATGATGGTTCCTCAAAGAATGATGAATACAGCTACCATACGATCCAGCAACCCCACTTCAGGACATATATTCAAAGGAAATTAAATTACTGTCTCAAAGAGATGTCTGCACCGCCGTGTTCACTGTAGCACTATTCCCAATAGCCAAGATATGGAGAAACCTAAGAGTCCATTGATGGATAAATGGATAAAGAAACTTCAGTGTATATACACAGTGGGCACATTAGTAAGCCTTAAAAAAGAAAGTCCACCATTTTTGACAACATGGATGAACCTGGAAGGTATTAATGCTGAGTGAAATAAGTCAAACAGAGAAAGATAAAGAATGCATCATCCCACTTATATGTCAATCTAAAAAAGTTGAATTTATAAATGTAGATCTTAAATGTTCCCATCAAACATGCAAAATATTATGTGAAGTGACGGATATGCCAATTAGTTTCATTATGGCAATAATTTCACAAGGGATACATATATCAAATCATCACATTGTACACATTAAGTATGTGCAGTATTTATTTGTCAATTATACCTCAAAAAAACTGGGATAAAGATCCTTGTTAGCTCCGAAAGCAGCAATAGATACACATGGTTGACATAGATTTTTGATTTCTTTTTTGTTATATTTTTTAAATGTGGGAAAATATACATAAAAATTTCTATCTCGACTATTTTTAAGGGTACAAGTCAGTGGTAAAAAGCACATTCATGATGTTGTATAACCATCACCGGGTTTTAGATTCTTCAGTGAATGTTTTACACAAACTTTCTTTCTTCTGAGTGTGTTTACTGTGATGATGTGAAGATGTGCTGTTGACATTTTATTCAGAGTAATAGATACTAACTAAATAAGATACACAAGTGTGTGTATAAAAGATTAAATTTTGCAAAGTTTTCAGCACTGTTATTCAAGGAATATCTAAATATCTTACCTCTTGTGCTTCGTGGGCTATTAACTGGTCCATCAGCAGCCTCCGCCGTCTTTTCTCCCTTTGCTCTCGGGCAAAAGCATCCTCCTCAAGGCGCTTTTGGATTTTTTTAATGTAGTCATCATCCGAATAAGTGTTTAACAAATCAGTAGTTGTCTGGCCTGCTGTATCTGAAGAAGGCTTGGAGGCACTAAGGACAACAGTTTTTACTTGGATTGAGAAAAACAATGTAATCACACGCCACTACTTGCAACTACGGAGGAAGACCTCAGGAAAAGGCTTCCTTCAGTGCTCTGTTAACTTGTTAATACAAGCATTAAAGCAAATCTTAGAACTTCGTTGTGACATCCATGGCTTATCATTAGACTCCATTCGCCGTATTTCTGGACTTTACTTTGGGAGGTCCTTAGCATAGCGTTAGCATAGCCTTCTTTCTAGCCTATTGTCTATTTGTTCTTTCACTTCTCTTGATCTTTGCTGTGCCCAGAAGTTGGGGTTTCTTTCCCTCTTTTGCCTGCTGGCTCTAGGCGTCTTGCCTCCCCTGTTTTGAGTCAAGAGTAAGCACAATATTGATAACCGAAGCATCGGGGAAAGCAAACCCCTGCTAAAGTCAGCCGGGTCTACTAATGTCAGGACACTAAGAGTACTTCCATGGATGGCTCAATCCACTACTCCCCTAAGCAAATGCAAGTTGCCCTATGAACTCCCAATAACTTTCTGAATGCTTAAAGCAGTCGCCTCGCTCTTACTGGAAGCTTAGCAGCTGAAAATTGACTTGCACAGCATGCCACACTTGCACCCATAAGACTGACCTAGCTTCTTGCCTAAGTCCTGGAGACACGGGTAAGAAAACCTTCTTTGCTTCTTGTCCCACCTCATGTCCAAAACTAAAGGATCAGGAAGAGCCTGGTGGTCTTACCAACAGAAAGCAAACACACTCAGTTTAGTGGGACAATGGTGGCTTAGTACAGAATTTATAGATTCATCAAAAGTTATCTTTAAAAGTAAAAGATACAGGAGTGCCTGGGTGACTTAGTTAAGCATTTGATTTCAGCTCAGATCATGATCTCGCAGTTCCTAAGTTCAAGCCTCCCATCAGGCTCTGTGCTGACAGCTCAGAGACTGAAGCCTCCTTCGGATTCTGTCTCCCTCTGTCTCTGACCTTCCCCTGCTCACATTCTCATACACACTCTCTCTTTCTCAAAAATAAATAAACAGGGGCGCCTAGGTGGCTCAGTCGGCTAAGCATCTGACTTCAGCTCAGGTCAGGATCTCACAGTCTGTGAGTTCGAGCCCTGCGTCAGGCTCTGTGTTGACAGCTCAAAGCCTGGAGCCTGCTTCAGATTCTGTGTCTCCCTCTCTCTCTCTGACCCTCCCCCACTCATGCTTTGTCTCCCCTGCTCTCAAAAATAAATAAAAACATAAAAAAATAAATAAATAAACATTAAAATAAATAAATAAAAGCCAGTTTAAAAAAAGGTAAAAGATATATTTTTATGTATATAAGGATCAAATAATCAATTCTCATCTGCATATCTCTTTACAAAATAAACACAATACAACAGTAGAATGGTACAAGATATATCTTGTTACCTGCCAGTAAATAAAAAGTCTTAATATTATAAAGAATTATTTTTAATATTATAAATTATTAATGTATTCAATTTAAATATAATTTACTGTCTTATTCAAAAGACAAAGACACATTATTATTGTATGTGGGAACTACATAGTCATCAACTATTATACAGAAAGAAGTATTAAAGAAGTATAAAAGCACAGCTAATTCTTATTTAATGAAGTAATACTTGCATGTGTATAGTGTAGATCACATTGTATTATAGTTCATTTTTTGTACATTTGCTGCTCCCAGATGAACTCTGAGCTCATGAATACCCTATTATACTCTTCTCTGTCCATGAGCCTCATTGTCCTGACATGTAGTTAATATCTGATAAATTTCAAAGGATATGCTAAGAAGCACAATACAGAGTAATTTTTTTAAAATTACACACTGAAATTCTGGTGATTTTATCAGCAGGGGTTCAACCTTCAGTTGTATTCTGTCACTAAGAGCCATTGAGCAGAAATTCTGTAGCCAGGAAAGCCTCAGGAGGATCAAAGACAAAGTTTAACCCTATTTATAAAGATTTAGTTCAATTAAGTACTTATGAAAATTATGTGGCATAACTTTTTAGATTATTCATTAAAATTCTTATTATATTTTTACTTAAATGTGTTCTTATAAAGAGTTTGCTTTGGATTATACATGGATTAATATACTTAACACATTTCTTGTCCTTTAAATATCGATCAGTCTGGCCTCCAACCATCCAGCTGCTGTCTCATTCCAATTAAAGCCTGAAAAAGCTACATGATATTTACTTGAATAAATATTCATTTTCCTAGATTTGGGTTTCTTGAGGGCAATAATTATGTTTTCTCTATATCTGCTTGTCAGGCCTCCACAGAGTTAATAATTAGGTGTGTAACTGCATGACTAGTAATTGGAACCTTGGCTAAATTTGTGTGTATTTAAAAAATAATTGCTGGGAACAGCCTAAAGAAAATCTATAAATCCAAATGTCAAATTACAGCAGCCAACAATCTCAGCTTATATATATACCTAGATAGATAGATAGATAGATAGATAGATAGATAGATAGATAGATAAAACAGCATTTATTATTTGTTTTAGGAAATAAAGACATTGTACACGTGGGGGAAAAGTAGCGTGGGAGCTCTTGCATTGCTCTTTGCTCTGAGACAACATTTCATTTTTCCACAAAGAAAAAAGATGAACTTTGAGTCCCCTGAGGAACTGTTTCAGGAGCAGGCTGTGGAAGAGCCTACAGAAATTGTTCCTTCTGGCCAACTTATGAGATTTTAGTGCTTTCTGGCATCAAGTAATGAGAAGTTTTTGAAAGAGCCCAGAACATGCTTGATCCTAAGATAAATATTCAGAATGAACTAATGTAGCATTTAATAAAAGAGGCTTAACAAAGGCCATACTGTACGATAACTTTTGCTTTTCTTTAAAAGTTTGCTCCAGACCAGTGCTTCCCAACATTCTTTAACGAAAAGACGCTCTTTTGCAGCATACTGGAAGGTATTTGGAGTCCCAGATGAGGCTGCACAGTCACAGGTGACTAGTCCAGGGAGTCTGGCCGCCCCAAAGTCTACCCTGCCGCTCTGAATTGAAGTGAGGGTGTCTCTATTTCATGCCTCCCAGTGCTAAATCTCCAGCAAGACCAAGTGAAGGCTTCTGTGTGGAAAGACCTGTGATAGACACTGCTATTTCCTTCCCTTTTTCCTCAAAACAGAGCCCCGGTTTTATTCAGGAAGACAATGTAGCCAGCTAAAGACTACATTTCCCAGCATTCCATTCTGCTGGGTATGGCCATGTGACTGAATTCTGACCAACAAAACGGAAGCACAAATATTACCTCGGTCTTTGGGGAAGGTTCTTAGAAGGAGCTATTTCAGCTATTTCAGATATCTACTTTTTGCCTATCCTCCTTCCTTACATCCAGAATATGGGCCAAATGGCCAGAGCCCCAGAAGCCATCTCGTATTGTGAATGTGAATTTGGGGACAAAAAAGACACAAAAGAACAGTGGAGCTAAAGGAAAGCTTCAGTCTTTGATGACTTTGGAGCTCCAACATGTGCTTTGAGCTACTTACATTCTGATTCCTGTTACGTGAGAGAGAACCCACTCTTGTTTGGGGTTTCTAAAGCTAACTGACAGAGAGACTTTGGTTCAGGATGAGTTGGCAAAGGCAGTAATAGTGAGCAGAGTAAATGTTTGCAGCTGTAATGTATGAGGATGATATTTAAAATATTTAATAAACTGACATGGCAAGGACACTAATCAATCAAAACGGGTGTTGGTGCAGGAATGAGAAGACAGTGCTGTGTCTGGTGCTAATTCTGATTGCTAAGTTGTGTGGAAATTGAGGGGTCCCAGGAAAGGGGCTGGCCATAGAGCTGTAGAGAATAACACCACTCACCTACAAGTGACAAAAGTATTTCAATATTTTAATGTGGTAGCACTGGTGGACCCCATCTGTTTATCACTCCAGAGTGTGTAGCTGGTGAGATGAAGGAAAGAGTTGGAAGAAATCCAGTGGTTTCATGGGCCAGTCCAGGGTGGGTATGGTGGGGTTTTGGCAGTGGCTACATGGGTAGGTAGGCTTGGATTGTGTTTTCTTTAGGAGTCAGGGGCAGCACTGGTAAATGGCAGTGGGAATCAGAATAGGGCACCAAAAGTTTCTGGGCACCTGAGGGGCTCAGTCAGTTAAGCGTCTGACTCTTAGTGTCAGCCCAGGTCATGATCTCACGGTTTTGTGAGCTCGAGCTCTGAGCTGGGCTCTGCACTGGCAGCATGAAGCCTGCTTGGGATTCTCTCTCCCTCTCTCTCTGCCCCTTCCCAGTCACGCTGTCACTGTCTTTCTCTCAAGTGGAAAAAAAAAAGTTTCTGCAGAGGGTAGAAGAAAAGGTAATGTGTGTATCCTTCATTTTGCTTTATTTTCCTTCCGTATCTGACTTCCTCACCATCTCTTCTGCTTTTTCTTATTCCTCTTCATTTGATTGTTTCCTTCCCTCAGAAATACTACTGTGGAACTCACTAACATAATTTGTATCTATTTTTCTTCCTTAACAGAGATTTAATTCATATTCCATAAAATGCAAGTGACTAGAATTTTAGTGGTTTCCACTTAAAAATGCAGAACTCAAGTGCTCCTACCTACGTAATCTGTAATCCCTCATCAGTTATCTTCTGTGAGTCTGTGACCCCTAATAGGAAGGAAAAAGGGAAAGGATTTTTATCTTCAGGCAAATGAAGCCCATTAACCAGGTATTTTTTACAGTGAACTCATGGAAGAGACCATGAGACAGCTAAATTCATCTGACATCTTTCTATTGCTGGTCCTTGTGCTAAAGGTGGAGGATGCAACATGAAAGAAACCAGCTAGAGTCTAATAAAGGCTTTACTATGACAAATTTAAATTAGTGGTAACTCGAAACAATTTTCGTGAATGGTTTTAAAAGTGTGTGACCTTAGGACAGCAAGCCTAGCATAGAAAAATAAATTAACTTCACATCTCATAATAGCCACTTTCCCTCCCGATTTTCACAAAAGTTGTTAATGAACAATTAATCTGAATTTTAGCTCATTTACCTTCCTTCATATATTCTCCTCATGAAGATTCTACAAAGTAAAAAGATCTTTGGAGCGGCTACCCCCGATAAACTATTTCTGAGTATTTAAGAGTTAAAGGCAGGACAAAATGCAGTTTTGTGTCTGTTAAAACAATTCACACCTCACCTTTCTTTTGCCTGGAGATCCTTTTTTATTAAAGCTTCAAACTTCTTAATCTCATTGGCCACATCCTTTAAAGAAAATTCATTATCAGTTTTCTGCCTCTAAAAACCACTGAAAATTTTCATTTTACACGTTTACAAGATGCTTTGTGCTACTAATCCAAGCTAATTAGGAGATAAGATATAAAAAGCTGTATTCCAGAATATTTTTATAATTCTTATTAGGCTAAATATACTTCGGAGAACATGAAAATTGCCTAACTTGAATCATTCCATTCACGATTCCCATTCTGACAGTGTAACAAAGGCCATTGATGAGAATAAAGATTACGAAAGAGTCAGGCGTGGATTTTTATTTGCAATTCTTTTAAATAAGAATAAGCATTCTTGGATATAAATACTTCTTCAAAAATTGTTGTCTTGTATGTTTTAAGCATTTCTTGTGCAACCTTATTTATGTTATTAATTTGCTCTCCAAATTGGTTTAGCTCATCTTCTGTCTACTGCAAATCCTTATTAATAAACTTTAATCAACTCAGAGAATTGTAAGAACTAAGTACTTTTCTAAAATTTGGGTCTGTAAAACCTCTATGGGTATTATTCTTTAGAATCCAAGTATAAGATAGTTTTCAAATATTAAAAAATAAAGAAGTGTGGGTGAATCTAAAACACAGGGATTTAGATATCGGAGAGACATGCTGTCTCGGCTTTACCAGTGCTGTAGACAAGAGTGAAACATGGAGGCTTTCGAAGTCTCAGTTTCCTTACTGAGAAATAGGGGCAGGCATTAATACCTACTAGGAGAGTTATTTAAAAAGTAAGGATAATGTAAAGTGGCCAGCCCAGACTGAAATATAGGAGATTATCAATAAATGGTAGCTAGCTATTATTCTTTTCCTGAAGTCCCAGGAGAGAACATCATTAATAACCACTGTAGCATATGCAGTGTAGATTCCAAGAATTAGTATCAAAGTGTAGTATTGCTCCCCTGTGAAATTAAGTACATTGTATCCTACTGGAATGACTGACAGCTGGTACGGTCCAGTAAAATATCACTAGTATAGGTATCTTAAATTGAAAGATAGCAAGCAAACTACCTAACATTTCTGGACTCAGAATAATGCACGATGAGGAAGAATTGAGTAAAACATGGTGGGAATGGTATATATATATATGGTATGTGTACCTTGAATGACACCTCTGTGCCCATAGCTGTTGTGACTCATCACAGAAGCTCCATCCTATAATACTTTTGTAGTGACCACAGGATCCTTCTCAACACAGGAGTCCAGATTGGTCCTGTCATTTAATGTAAGTTTCCTATCCCTGACCTAGAGCTACATTCTCTGATTCCAAACAAATAACAGTATAAAATGGATTAGATATGCATGCAGTGGACGGGTTTTGAATGAGAAGGAGCAATGCCGCAGATAGCTTGAAAAGGAACTAAGAAGTTGGGGGAGTCCTCTCTATATGTTTTAGGAGACGATCAGTCTTTCATTAAGATTAACACAATGCCATATTAAAGGATTTTCACCTTACCTCTGCCTCTTTTTTCTTTTTCATCATTTTTTGGGCCTCAAGTGCTTTCAGAGTACGATTTGATGCAGGTTTGGGAATCTGAATGATAGCTGCTTGGATTTTGGCCATTATTTCATTTTGTCGTCTTCTGTTCAAGCGTTGCTGAATATCCCATATACATTAGTTATTCCACTCATTAGAATAACAGGCTATGCTATACACTCACAGGTACACACACATACATTTTTCCATTGAAACTTTCAGAACTCAGCAATTTACCAATGGACTAAGTGTCACAACTGTGTAATGTTAGGAAGCAGATGTCAATATGACTCATCTCTTTTTCTTTTTAATGTTTTTATTTATTTTTGAGAGCGAGACAGAGGGAGACACAGAATCCGAAGCAGGCTCCAGGCTCTGAGCTGTCAGCACAGAACCCGACACAGGGCTTGAACTCATGAGCCAAGAGATCATGACCTGAGTTGAAGTCGGATGCTCAACCGACTGAGCCACCCAGGCGCCCCTCAATATGACTCATCTTGAAAAGTATAATATTAATACCATTTTGGAATCCCCAAATTATGCCTATCGAGTGTGTGTATCTTCATTCTTGGTGATGATACTAAAAGAGTAATAAAAATGCCTCAAATACAAAGAAGAATATAATTTTTTCCTAATTCCATCTTCCTGACCTTCCCAATAATGTAAAGAGAGGGTCTGCTCTAAAGAGAGGGTCTGCAGAGAAAATTCCATCTAGGAGGTGGTGTCCAGGAGGACTTCTGGGGAACCTAGGAGAAATGACAAACTTCCCCCAAACTCAGTCACACTTAAACAATGAATTCAGAAGCAACCTCACATATCAGATTAAATACTGAATTCAGTGATACCATTATTGGATCGTCTCCTCTCTATGTAGGCAGTAACTATTTTAAGTAGAATATAAGCAGGAGGGTACAAGTGAAGGAAAAACAATAGTGAGAATCAAATAAAATATTTTAAATAATAAATGCTCTAAGAAGGAACATGTAAAGGGTCTCCTGTGTCGCTCAGTCGGTTAAGCATTTGACTCTTAATTTCAGCTCAGGGCACAGTCTCAGAGTTCGTGGGATCAAGCCCTGCATCAGGCTCTGTGCTTACAGCATGGAGCCTGCTTGGGATTCTCTCTCTCTCCCTCTCTCTCTGCTCCTCCCCTGATCAGGCTTTTTCTTTCTCTCTCTCAAAATAAACATTTAAAAAAGGTAACATGTAAAATTAATCATGGCTTTACTACTGAAGCATTACATTAACAGAACTAATAAGTTCCTTAGTTCCTATATCTAAACATGAGAAACTTCAACCACTAAAAAGTCAAAACTTATAATTTAAATATATTTAAAATTTTTCTTGTCATTTTACTTTCCGAAGTCTAAAGACCTTTTCTTCTTTAGAGAACCAGGAAGACATAGGCTCTGCCCTTTGTCCTATTTGCTTCCCACCATTGTTAACATAAGTTATTTCAGGATATTTAATGGTTTCATATTTCCTTTCTCCCAACTTTCTTTGGAGACTTTCAGCATTACACTTGACACATCAAAGTCAGACAGGCTGGGTCCTGAATAATTAGAGTCCCAGCACGTGGTTTTGACCTCACCCCGACTGTAGGAGTGCCTCACCTCCTTACCATGCAATGTGAAGGGGACGCCCAACCCTTCACGCTCTGGCAAGTAAGGGGATCGTAAGATCTTCCAGAGTTTGTCTCTCATCTTTCCCTCCCTCCACACAGGGGGATGACCACATTCAGGATATTTTAATTTCTTGTCATGATAAATATACAAATTTATAAAGTGATTTATAGTGCAATGAAGAAAACTATAATTCTTTTGCCTGTAGTTTACACATTCCATATACCTAGTCGCCTGAAATTCTCTTAAAAATCTTTAATGATTCCACACACCGTCATGTACGCATGTTCTTAAAGGCATGGGAGATCACTAGAGATTTTCAAAGGAATTTGAGAAACAGCGGGGAGTTAGTCAAAGCAAGAAGGGCCAGAAAGAAGTTAAGAGATGTTTTAAGGGGGTTGGAAAAGGAAGCAAACAGAAAATCACCCCATATTGCCAGGATGAGAAAAATGAGGCAGGACAGGAAGACTGAGGGATTGCAGAAGAGGGACCAGAGAGGGGGAATCCCGTTCCACAGCCCTTAGTGGGGACAAGAGCCACATGCCCTCGCTGGAGTGGTAGGAGCAATCCCCCATCACTAAGGCATCGGGAGCATTAATTTCAGCCAGATAACTTATAAAAGAGATCAAGTCGTCCTGCCACTCCAGAGAATGGCAGTTCTTGTTCTTAGTCTCAGGGAGAGGGACAGGCGGAGTGGGGATGGAGAAAAGGGGAAACTGAGGGAGAGAAAGGTAAGAGCAGGGCAGAGCACGAGTCAAAGGAACATGCGATTTGAGCTACATTAACGCTTATGCAATGTGTACTAGCGGCATAAATCACAAACAGTATACGACAATGCACTAACGAATTTCTGGAAAAGTTGTACTAGAAAACCTTTTCAATATTAAAACATCTTTGTTCTTCCTTGAGTTTTTGAAATTTTTCAAGTTTCTCAAAATGCATGCGGACAAGATCTTCTTTCATGTGTTTATATTTTTCTTGAAACCTGTGTGTAACCCGCATCAGATTGAAATCAGTTTGACGTGGTATCAGGTTTCTAAGTCTCTAAATGAAGAAAGCATTTCAAAAGATTTCGTTACTAGAAAATAAAAGTGTATTGTCATTACAATCACACATAAAATTTGTCTTCAAAATAAAATTTCTATGAAATACTACTGTTGATGGTTAAACTAAATTCAAGCCCCATATTAATCACTTATATCTTTAATTCACATAAAAGCAATAAAAACATGATTTGAATTCCTCCTTATAAAATTGTCTCATATACGATTATATTTTTTGCCCTGAGTTCAATTTTTAATAAATGGTATTCTTTATAGGAATGAATTCTTAGAAGTACATTTTTCATAAGAATAATTTTATAAAACCAATTCAACATATACGAGATAATATGAGAAGCCAGATTCTTCCCATTACTTGAGCTACCTCCTAGTAAAAAGTGAAGAAACATTAAAACTTCCAGGTCACTGGAAATGAGAGTATAACAATATAAGAAAATGAACCTCAAAGATGATTATAAAGTGGGGTACGAAGTAACATGGCTAATGTATTTAACTAAAACATTTATATCCAAAAGTAATCTCCTTAAAAGCTAAAGACTTACTAAAAGTTTTTTTCAAATGGTGCTGTTGCTCAAACCGTTTTCGGTCCTTCTCTTCTAAAACCACTTCAGTAGATACTGGCCCTTACTCAGAAGATCGTTTAGGACTGTTCAGCTGACTTTAAGCCCTTACACACCTTCCTGCTCTTCTCGTCACTAAAAATGCCTCGCCTCCATCTTCACGGAGGCAACAAAAATGTAAGGTCCTTGAACATCCTATTTTTCTATCTCAGTACATATCTAGATCTTCGGCTTAATTATTTTCCTCCCTTCAACACAGGAAATACCCACTGAGATATAATGGAGCCTACTGTTAAGAACTGGCTCCTAGACACCCACTGCCTAGGTTTGTTGCAACTCCACCACCTACTAGCTGCGTTAAGTTGGGCAAATTACTTAACCCCTCTGTACCCCAGTTTCATCATCTGTACAATGGGAGTAATACAAGCACCTATCTCATAGGGCTGTTGTGAGGATCAAAAGAGACAACAGATACACTGCACCTGGAACAGGGCTCTGTACCTTACTATGTACAATCAATAAATTTTAGTCAATATTATTTCACAGTAGATGCCCGGATGTTCCTCCATCTGGTATGATAGAAAAATGCATGTCTAGCTCATTCCTAAGATATCTCCTCGTCCACCTGGCCCATCAGTTGCACCCTCCTTTCTTCCCCAGAAGACCTTGTTCCACGTGGTTCTCACACCAGTCACCTCCTGCCACTGATTCTTATTCTCAACTGGCAAGTTGCCCCAGTCTCCATGTCCATAAAGGAAACAAATAACCTCGCATTTCTCTTGAGCTTCCCTCCTGCAGCTACTGTGCTTACTTCCTCTTCTCTCTTCCCTCCACACTTCTTGAATGAATAGTTTATGCTCAAGCCTTCTTCATCTCAGTTGACTATTCAGTTCACCACTTTCCACACTACTCCACTGAAACATTTTTCTCTCCCTAAAATTTTATCTTCAAGGGGGTCGGGACCGTCCTTGTGTTGGTCATTGTGCAATTGCCTGACATAAAATAGGGACCCAACAAATATTTGTTCAACAAATGAATGATTGACTCTGGGAAGGCCACCATGGCCAACTTTAAACCTAACGGTTTCTTGTTGGCCTCAACTACCCAGCTCTTACAGTGCTTGTTGCTGTTGACTGTTTATACTTTATAAAGAATTTTTTTGTATAGTGTTTCCTTAAAACTACAAAAAAAATAAAGTCTAACTCTGAGGAAGGTGGAGATAATTAATTTTGTTTTAACAGTTGGGAAAAGAGAGAAATAGAGAATGAGAGTGTTTCAGGGATTGGCTCAAAGTTAGTCAGCTTGCTCGTGAAGGAGGTAGGATGTAATACCAAGTTCTTTGGCTGCAAGTCTAATCTAATTTCCAGCTCTCCACAGCTGCTGAGCTCATTCTGCTACCAGGCTTATGAGGCTCATAAGAATAGGCAAATCTGAAAGTGGAGGTGGCCCTCACATCTATTATGTCATTGTTTCTTCATACATTCAATGCACACATTTAATTGTTTCCATTTCTATTTAGTGCACTCCATCAGGGCAGCACCCCTCCCCCATTATCCTAGAGGCCTGGAAGTTAATGTACTTCACTTACCATAAGGAAATAGCACAGGAACTAGAGAGTACTATCAACTAAAAAGTTGTATCAGTTAATCAAAACACACTTAATGACTATTTGCGGTGTTCAAATCATTGCGCCAGGCATATACCTTGAATTTAAAGAACTAAAAATCTTGAGGGCTTATGACAGATAAATCATGAAAGTCAGCCAGCAGGAGTTTAATATCAGAGAGCGAGAACTTCGTGTGCCCTAGGGGTTCCACAGGAAGAATCCACGTGTACCGGGAAGGTTGTCACAGAAGTAGAAGGAGAAAAGTTTGCAGGAAGAGGAGAGACGAGAAGTGTACACGTGGGTGAAAGTGAGGGAGGAGAAGAGATGTACAAGAGCTATTCGAAGACAGGTTGCTGATCAATGTAGAAATGACAGACTTTATGCCGAGGACTATGAAGAAATGCAGTCAGAGACACAGGCTGAAACCATTTAGTGAAAGATCTTGAATGTCAGTCCAGGTTGGAGACAGGATATATGTAAAATGGGAGGTTTCGGAGCCAAGAACCCAGTGGAAGTGGAATTTAGGGAAGATTCGTCTAGTAGTTGATTGACATCTGGCAGAGAGCCAGAAGGCCAGGAGACATGTTAGTAGGTTGCAGCCGTAATTCACGGAGGGATATGAGCAGATATGACGGGCATAAAAACACTGGGAATTGGGAACACACAGAATTTGATACACTAGTGGCCATGTGGCAGGAGAAGTCAAATATGGATACATGCATTGAAAATATTAATATAAAACAAAACCCGAGTATGGCCAATAATATACATAATGGACACAGATACCCAATGGGGCTTTTTTGAAATGCAATGTCACTGTCAGGTCTCCTTACCAAGTTTTACATGGGGGTATGCTTATGTTTCTTTGTGTACTTACGTCTCGAAAAGCCTCACTTTTCATGCTTTGATATCTGGCGTGTGCCGGGGGCTGCATGGTTCGCATTTCCACTGCGGTCAGCCCGCTTTTCTTCTTCTTCTGAAGAACAGTGTACAACTGATACAAAAGTTTTGTTGCCGCCCCAGGCTTTTCTGTGATGATGCTGTAGGCCACATTTTGATCAAACTGCACACCCAGCAGGTGAAGTGTTGGCTCCAAGCGAGAAAAATTATTAAGCTTGGCATTTGAAACTCTAGGTATTAAAAATATTTTACATAATTAGACACTGACATTGAATTAAAAACAAACAACAAATATTCGACACATGATCATGATCTGATATGATGAATTATCCTGTGTTTTTTACAATATATCATTCCTCTGTAAAACCACTCAGTCATGTAAATACATTGAAATTTTCTATTGTCCACAACCCACTCACTTATTTCTCTTGAATGATGAAACTAAAATTCATTTTATACACTTCTCTCCTTAAATAGACGCTAGAATTTTTACAGGAAGTCAATACAAAAACAGATAACTAAGTTCTTTCTTCTAAATGGAAAAATAGCTACGCTTTTGAAAAATATTTTACTAAGAAGGCAAAACTGTAATTTAAATTTCCATTTCTTTAGGGGCGCCTGGGTGGCCCAGTCGGCTAAGCGGCAGACTTCCTATCAGGTCATGATCCCATGATTTGTGGGTTTGAGCCCCACGCCGGGGCTCTGTGCTGACAGTTCAGAGTCTGGAGCCTGCTCTAGATTCTATGTCTCCCTCTCTCTCTGTCCCTCCCCTGCTCATGCTTGGTCTGTCTCTCTTTCAAAAATAAACACTAAAAAATTTTTTTAATTTCCATTGCTTTAAATGATATTATTACTCAAGTCTGAAAATAGTTGCACTGACAACTTGACAACGATCGTCTCAGGCACTGTCAGAAATACTTAATTAAATAATATTAGCTTTGCAATCTAATTAATTATTCAATCTTCACTTTAAAGTTTATATTACTACTTTAAGAATCAGTAAAGACTTTCTAATTTTAAGTTATTTCTGAATCACTTATGAGATTTTAATAAGTTTGTTAAAGTCTTACAAAGATGAATACGATGTATTCCCTGCCCTTGAGGGGCTCACAGCGGGACAAACACATGAGTGACCAAGAAATGATAAGCGGAGGTAAGTGTTGGAATACAGGTCTCAGACGATCTAGGGCTGTCAATAAGCCTGTGAATCCAGTGACAGAAAGAAGACCAAAGACATGCTGGATGCATTTCCAATTCTTGTGCCTCCTGTGTTCCAGCTACATGCAATTATCAGTTTTAACCCCTGGCCTACCTCCTCCTTACTTTAACTTCCCAACATTCAGTGTTGAAAAAAATATACTGAATATACTTGAAGGTTGCAAAAAATATACAGGAAAAAACATACTGAATATAGTCCCAACCTCCCCCTGCCCCACTAAAACAAACAAACAAACAAACAAAAAGGTTTTGTAGGAAGGAGGGGGTTGGTTGGCACCTATTGTGTAGAATCTCTCATAGAGGGTTTTTCACTCAATGACTTCATTTTGGAGTATAAAGTTATTTGGGGCAGATACGACGATCTTCAATGAACTCAATTAAGTGTTTAGAGGTTTATAGAGATTGCTTCACACTTAAACTTTATATGCTGTTGGTAGCATACTATTTCCCAAGAGGTTGCTGTTTTTTGTATCTTTAATCACAGATACCACTGAAAATCTGATGAGTGTCATGGAACCTGTTTCCCAAGGGAAAAAAAAAAAACACATCCAGGCATATACCCAAAATGTGTATACCATTTCTGGATGTTTGTGAACCTCCTAACAACTAGCCTAAAAGCGCCCATTCACTGCAAATTAGAAACCCATGCTCTGAAAGGAGGTAGTGCTGAGGAAATATAGGAATGATTTCTAAATATGAATAAGGAGTCGGTGTCATGGGAAGGCCAATGTCAACAAAAATAGTGACACAATAACTTGATTTCCTTTTCCAGTTATATGGTGTAACTTATCATCCTATTTCCTCTGTTTACTATTATTCTTTTAGCAGAAATATTTGTTGAAGTATATTTAGCATATCAAACCACATCAACAAAATTTGAATAAAATAATTTAATAAAATTAAATTAATAATTTTTTTATAAATTAATAAAAGAGAAACAGGTCTCAGAGGGGCTGAGAAGAAATAATGAATGCTACAGGAAGTCTCAAAGTAAGAGTAAACATTTTTTTTCAGGTGTTCTTATGTTCAGGTTTGCAGTTTGCTCCCCAACAAATGACCTTACAGTTTGATATGACAACCATCTGCCTAAAATGAGAGTAAAGCAGACCATGTTTTGGAGGGTGGAGTTGCAGGACAGTCAGGTCAACGACTTGTGCTCACCTTCCCCGGACAAGCACCTGACACCCTCTCTTGCTCTTCCAGCACAGTTATTCTCTCAGGCCCTTCCTATCCTAAAAGTCCCATATGTCTTGCCCACTACACGTATTTGGAAAGATCACCAGAGAGCCACTTGTGGGAGCTTTGGCCTGGGTCATAACCTTGGGCTACAGAGATTAGGGGCCTCAAAATTCAGGAGGGAAAAACGAAAAACAAACACTACCCATTTCCAAATTTTATCAAAACTTAGCCCTGCACCCGGTAAAAGTGGAGAACACTTCCTCTCCTCTTACTTGTTTCACACGGCCCCAGGAATGCAGTGGGAGCCTACTAGCATTAAGGATCAGCCACACATTAGGCTTTAAAATGGCTGTTATGAACTGGCTAAAGTACCAGGTATAACAGTATCTCTCTCTGGAAGTTTTTAATATATAAAAACAAAATTTTAAGAACGTAACTAGTGTGTAAACTGGTGGAAGTCCGTTCTTGTTACAGCATATGCTCAATCGGTTAGCATGAAAATCAACATGTTTTTGTATACAGACGAACCATGAGGACATCACTGCTCTGGAGACAGAGTATATGATGCAAATGATAACCTCTGAGGGAATAAGGAATGTATTCTGGGAAAAGCCTTCTCCTTCTCTATGTGCAGTGTTTGTTTGTTTCTAGCATTTGATGTCTCGGTTTTCTTACAGCAAATTCCCAGATGTTGTATGTTTGTGCATAGAGGGTAATGAGTGGGCAAGGGGAAAGGAAGAAGTTTGCTTTTTCTTGCTTTTCTTTGTCGACTAGACAAACACATGCTACTGGTAATTTGAGCATGGAAGGGTTTTCCCTTTCATCAGAAGTGAAAGGAAGATAATCAAGAACAAAAATCTCATTTGAGGCAAATCCCATCCACAGAATTATTTTTCTCATGAGCAAGCAATGCCATCTATAGGACGTAACATAAAAAAAGAAATTAGGGGAGGGGGGAGAGGGGGTGACGGGCATTAAAAAGGGCACATGTTGGGATGAACACTGGGTGTTTTATGTAAACCAATTTGAAAATAAACTATTTTAAATTAAAAAAAAAAAGAAATTAGCAAGTTCATGGCAACTCATGTGACATGTTTGTTCTTGATAATTTTATCACTACATTCATTGGTTTAGAAGATAAAACTTTTCTGTCTCATACTTTGGTTGCCACAATTCTTAGCTTAGCTGATTAGTGTTTATTTTTTATTTATTCCTATTCTACAACTTGGAGGAAAAATCAATTTTCTTGAGATTTTTCTGAGATACAAGACATTCTTAGGATTATTTAAATTATTTTAGGTATCTGATACTTGCAGTTCTTATTTGCCAAGAGATTATCTGTCTTCTCTCCTCCTTGCCACCTGGTGAGGAACACATCTTACTTACAAGGTAAGTAGAAACGGTCCCTCCAGGAACATCCAAGTTCCTTTACGTTTTATTCTTTTAACCAATCTGCTCATTTTTCACCCTTTGAGGTGTACTAAACATATCCTAGAACAGAGAATTCTTTCAGAGTTAGATGAGTTCTTCTCAGAACTAAGAATTTCTAAGGCAATTAACTTCAGTTACAGGCAACATTTATATTTTAGACTAAAGAAACTAAAAATATTAAACAAAAACTCCAAACCATGAGCCCTAGCATTAGACATCTGCCTAAAAAATAGGCTTTGACAAAGAAGGATCCTTTTCCCCATCAAATACACTACTACAAAGGTCATATCCACGGATTTACTGATCTTGCCTTCTTTAAAAGACCATGTGCCCCTGGGGGAAAAAAAGTGTGTTGTTCTAAGAATTCAAGATGAATGGAATTTGATTGTCAGAACAAGTGAGTCCCTCTTCTCACATTATGGAAATGATTCTCAGTGGGATAGAAAGTTAGTTAGTTCTCCGCAGCGGGTGAAAAGCAGGGCTGTTACATATGATGTTACCCAGGGCACACCCCTGTCCAAAGGTGGGGCAAGAGTAGGAACCTATCCTGTGCTCAGCTTGCCAATCCCTGTACCTGATGCAAAAGTGTTTCAGCCAAAAAGGGGTTCCTCTCCTTTGCACAAAGGCCTCTCTGTTCACTAAGACCTGTGTCTTTACAACTGGGTCCATCCAGATGAGGTTCCTTTTTCCATTTAACACAAAGAGCCTCTATGGCCCTGCTGACAAAAGCCAATTTAGTACCTGAAATACTACATACATCATCTGGCAGGTATGGCGCTTTAAGTTTTCTATGGGTAAACAGGCATACTTTCTGATATCATTCATTTACTCAATAGAAAAACATGATTCTGTGTCAGCTATGGGCCAGGGACAATGCTTTCAGCACAAAGAATCAACAAACAAACATACTCTGCAACTTTCAGGAACTGGAATTTAAAACAACAAGGAGATACCACGATACTCCTGTTAGAGTGGCCCAAATCCAAAACACTGACAACACTAAATGTTGGCGAGGATGTGAAGCGGCAAGAACTCTCACTCAATGCTAGGAGGAATGCAAAATGGTACAGCCACTCGGGAAGACAGTTCATGCCTATAAAACAAAATGTACTGCTATCATATGACCTAACAACCATGCTCCTTGTTATCCACCCGAAGGGTTGAAGGGTTATATCCAGACAAAATCTCGTGTGGATGTTTATAGCAGCTTTACTTATGATTGCTAAAATTTGGAAAGCAATCAAGACATCCCATAGTAGATGAATGGATAAACAAATCGGTACATCCAGACAATGAAATATTATTCAGTGCTAAAAAGAAATGAGCTACCAAGCCATAAGAAGACATGGAGGAAATTTAAATGCTTATTTGTAAGGGAATGAAGCCAAAAGTCTATTGTTGTATCATTCCAACTGTATGACATTCTAGAAAAGGTAATGGTATGAAGATAGTAAAAATAAAATAAAAAAAAAATCAGTGGTTGCCAGGGTTAAGGCAAGTGAGGGAGAAGTAGGTGGAGCATAGAGGATTTAGGGCACTGAAAATACTGTGTACGATATTATAATGGTAGAGATAAGTCATTCTACATTTGTCCCAACCCATAGAAGGAACGACACCCAGAATGAACTCTAATATAAATTATTCTCTTTGAGTGAACACGAATCATTACAGGTTTATCAACTGCGACAAATGCACCACTCTGGTGGGGGAGTGGATGATAGAGGGGGTGATGAATGTGTCAGGGCAGGGGCTTAATGGGAAATCTCTGGGCCTTCTTCTCAATTTTGCTATAAATTTGAAACTGCTTTAAAACATAACATTTAAAAGAAAATAGGCAAGGATTGAATAATATTTCGGCAGTGAAGCTATACAAATGACTAATAAGCACATGAAAAGATGTTCAATATCATTAGTCATGAGGGAAATGCAAATTAAAATCACATGAGATACTACTCCACACTGACTAGATAACTATAACCAAAAAGACAAGAACAAGTATTGATGAGGATGTGGAAAAACTGAAATCTTCATACATTACAGGTGTGAACGTAAATGATACTAACACTTTGAAAAGCAATATGGGTGTTCTTCAAAACTGTAAACACAGACCATGTAACCCAACAATCCCACCGCTAGGCATTTACCCAAGAGGAATGAAGAGATTTCCATGTAAAAACACGATGTTCACAGCAGCACTGTTCATACCAACCAATAACTCATATCCACCAATTAATGAATTGATAAACAAAACGTAGCATATCCAGTTGAAATTATTCAGCAAATAAATAGTAAGAAGTACTGATACATGCTACAGTATGAATAAACCTTGAAAACATGATCAGTCACAAAATATACAGATTGTATGATCCCACTGATATGAAATATGTAAAATAGGGAAATGCATAGAGACAGAAAATAGATTAGTGCGTACCAGGGGCCAGGTGGTTAGTGGTGATGCTTGGGCTAAAAACAAAACAAAAAAAATATTACAGGTGTTTTTCACCAGGAATCTATAGTTGCTTCACTCCTCTTACAAGAAAGAAGCAATTAACAAAATAAGAAGTAATGTGGCCTCGAATTTCAGAAATATAGGAGACATTAAAATGGGTCCCATCTAGAGACGGGGGTCTTGCTGCAACCATATAACTTTCATTCCTTTGTACTCCTGGGACAAGGAAGCACGCATATGCCAGGAGCCAACAATTTTCGTTTCAATGGTGTGTTTGGCTGGTTCAGGCTTGGAAGAGACCCTGTGGCTCCTGATCTTTTTAAAGTTAACTTTGGGGCTAAAGCCATCCCAACGCCAAAGGAATCGACCCTTTTTAAAAAGAATCAATCTCACTAACCTGCTTTCTGAAAATTCTGAAAAATCGCCCTGAAGTTCGAACTTGTGCAGAATTTCTCCAATTAGATAGCCACTGGAAAATGCCTTTGCAAATGACTTGGGACCTGAATTTTAAGACATAGAGATAAAAAAGTAAATATAATGTTGCATATATTATCATGATTATTTTCATTATGTATACATAGAGTAAAACTCCATAACTTAAATTCAAAAGCTGTGAAAATACTTCTAGAAACATCTTTTAATAATCAAATAAAAAGACTAAAGTTTAACAGTAGATGTCTTATAAAGATTCCTGAATAAATATACATCAATATTTGATGACATACGAAATTTTGAAAGAAAACACAACTTTTGATCTAATTAAACAAAATACGACCAATAAAATTTATCTAGACAACCTGAGATCTAAAAACAAACCTTCAGGGGCCACCTGGGTGGCTCCGTCAGTTAAGCGTCTGACTCTTGATTTTGGCTCAGGTCATGATCTCACAGTACCATGGGATTGAGTCCCCAGTTGGGCTCTGCACTGTGAGCATGGAGCCTGCTTGGGAGTCTCTCTCTCCCTGTCTCTCTGCCCTTCCCCTCTCCTCTGTCTCTCAATTAATAAAGAAATATTAAAAAAAATAAAACAAACGTTCGATTTATTTTTATTTTTCAAAATTTTTTTATTTATTTTTCAAAATTACACTCTAAAACCCTAGTTATCAATACAATTTATGGATGATGACAGCATATTCTGGCCAAGTGAGGTGCAGTCTAACCTTACTTGGTAAACCTTAAGACTTAATTTCAACCTTTTTACAATGGAAATGTTTTAAAAAATTATCTGTCTGCACCTTCTCAAATAAAGTCTACTGAATATAATCAGGCTTCCCCTTGGTAGTTCCAGAGGTTACTCTGGTGCAGTCGTTGTCCCCTGTAATGACACAGATAGCCCAGAGGAGAACAGACTTTGGAGCCAGAGACATCGGTGTTGGCATCTTGACTCTGCCCCTTACTAGCTGTGCAACCTCTGGCAAGCTGCGTATCCTCCCTGAGTTCCCGTCCTCTCATCTTGAGAACAGAGATAACCATATCTACATCTCTCTTGAAAAATTATTTTATTATTTTATTATTTTTTTGAAGAGCTATTTTAAAGATTAGAGGTAATGTCTGAGGATTGCTTTGCTCCGTGCCTGCCACATAGTAAGCACATAATGTTCAGGAAAAAAAAATTAAGTGTTAATAAAATTCGCTTTTGAAAAAACGTTCTTTGTTTGGGGTTACTTGCATTTTTCTTATGAAGTGAAGGACATTGGGTTACAATGCAGAACCGATGTGCGAAATAAGTTCTGTTATCATAGGACAAAGCTATCATCTTTTAAATGATTTCAAAATCCTCCCCAAACCTTCGATGTGTTTCTGTCCTTCAGGCAACAGCAGTCAAACACTATATATCACTGCACTATCACAAGCTCATTCGTACCAGATTGTCCTCTTTTATCTATCTGGCTAGTAATGAGGTGGTTAATTGATTTTGAAGAAATAGCATTTCTTCCCAATCTGTAGAAATGATACTTGGTGTGTGGTTGCGGTGGGGTGAGGTGAGTCACAGAGACCTTACTCAGCACACTACACATTATCTTAAAAAAAAACTCTAACATATCTGACACCAGCCCACAACTTCACCCAAAGCTTATTTTCTATTCGTTTTTTTTTTTAAATGTTCATTTATTTTTGAGAGAGAGAGAGAGAGAGAGAGAGAGAGAGAGAGAGAGAGAGAGAGCACTAGCGGGGGAGGGGCAAAGAGAGAGGGAGACACAGAATCTGAAGCAGACTCCAGGCTCTGAGCTGTCAGCACAGAGCCCGATGTGGGAGTTGAACTCACAAACCACAAGATCATAACCTAAGCCGAAATCAGACGTTTAACTGTCTGAATCACAGACAGGTGCCCCAAAATATTTTATATTCTTAATGATACCCCAATCCTTAGGTTGAATCAATATATAATAAAGTAGCTTAAAATGATGTCAGCTATGCCCATTGATTCTGTTTATTTAGGGCAAACTCCAGAACCATCCAGCATCAGAATCTATTGACTGTGGCTCCTGGATCATACAGTAGTCGTATTTGAAGCAACTGATATCCAAATGGCTCTTTCCACCTCCAAAGGGTGGAGGTGTGCTATCTCCTTCTCCTGAGTCATGGCTGCTTTCTCCTTTCCTCAAAGACCTGACGACGTAGGCCACCAATGCTGTTACCTGGTCTTGGCTGCCACCATCATCTTTACTGTGCCATCTGGGCTGCTCTGACTGTGCCTTGCACCTCTCTGTCTGCTGCTTTCTTCTTTCTGTTTTTATTTTTCCCCCTCTCTCTTCCCTAGCCCATCCTTATTCTCCTCTCGGTTTTCTGAGGAGCCATCTGACAGACAGCTATTGTCAGACGATGGATTTCTACTGATAGTCTAAAGACTATTTATTGCTTTGCATTCTGAAGCTGTTGTCATGTCACCTTCAGGTAGTTCCAGTCCCTTCTCCCTTCCCCTGGATTTTGCACTAGGTCTGTTGTTTGTTCGACTGAACGTCTGAAGTCCAGCCCGTGAATAACTGGGGAACATCTGTATCCTGCTCTGTCGCCCTCGGTGTAGCAGGCAAATGGCCTTTAGTAAACTGTTTGCTACAAAAGGGTCACAGAAAAATAAAATCATAGTACACTTCCTTTAAAATGCATGCCATATTAAGAAGGCAATTCTGATAGGAGTAAAATAGAGGCATTTATGGATATAAAGGTCAAAGAACAGTAAACACTTATTCTTTCATTGTCAAATAGTTCACTACAAGTAAACACATACGAAAACATCTGTCTTTGTATGCATAGGACACTTCAGCTTTACTGTGTGCTAAATAAGCAGGAGAGTGAACAATGAGTGAAGAAAGATAGTCAGTGGACAAACATATAGAAAAAATAAAAGAAGAAAAATAGATGAATACATGCAAGAAATTAGAACGGAAAAAAGATGACGAAGAGAAAGTATACAAGCTAGGAATATACAGATTAAAAAGTATGAGAAGACAACTAAGAGGCCAGAGAGAGAGAGAAAGGGAGAGGGGTGTGGGGAAAGAAACAACAAGGAAAAAAAGGAAACAGCAAAGGAAAGCTTATTTTTTCCCTTTGCTTCATTATATTTTTCTTCCCACCAAATGTTCCTGAACCCCATGATGAATTCCATGACGGCTCTCTCTATAAGTTAATTTGCACTAACAACTGGAATTTCCTATGGGAAAGAAGAGACACGTTGTCTCTAGGACGAGAACAGTGAATAAGATGAGAAATAAACTTTGGAGCCCAGTGATATTCTTCCTCCTGAGCTCTGACATAATTCACATCTGGGATCCGGCGATTCAGCAACAAATGACGTAATTTATATCTGGGTTGAAGGCCATTCAGCAACCTCGACCCTGCCTCCAGGCTTCCAAACTGCACGCTTGACCCCTATCACTACACTTTTCTCTTGCTGTAGAGTCTTTGATGTGGGCCTTCATGAAGGTCTAGATGAGGGAGGATTTGACAGATGAAATGACCCATGTGCTTCCCACCAAAATGGCCCTGAGCAGGCTGGAGAAAGCAAATAAAGGAGATAAGCCTTCTATATTCCAAAGTGGTAATGAGGAGGGCACAGACTCTGGGGAAATATTCTGGTTTGACTCCGTGCTCATTTATAAGCCACTAGACTTTGGGAAATTATAAATGTCTCAGTTTCTTGTCTTTAAAAGAGGGAGAGTGATGGGTTCTATCTCCTAAGACTTGGTTTGAGAATTAAATGAGATATTGCATGTAAATGTTTATCATAATTCCTGGCATATAATAAGTGCTCAGTGACATTTTTTATTGTTATTATCAGTGCTTCCTAATTTAAGATAACAGGTCATACTAATTACAGGTCATATAATTCATGAGCTCAATGACTACCGTGCAAATATCCTTATTTAAAAAGTAATTCAATACTCAGAGAGCAAATACTTGACATTGTCCTTAAATTCAAATACCCTTAGGTCCAGATAAGGTATAACACTCCCACCAGAAGCACGTGTAATCAAACACAGTTGATTCCTACAGCAAAACATTTCAATGGGAGAATTAAAAATTAAACATAGTATCACCACGTTTCTGGTCAAGTTTTGCCACCCAACGAGTAAAGAGATACTTGAATTTTAGAATCATGTAAAAGGGTCTGTAGACCTCTACGTTCTATGCTCAGGGATCTTCACTCTTCCCTTAGCAGGAGAAAAAAGATCTAGTCTGCATTATCAGCCACATTTTAAAAGCCAAGCAAATTCACTTTCATTTGAGAGAGAGAGAAAAGCAGCTGCTGACGGCTTAGAAGTACCTTGGCCCCATCAGGCCTTGGTGTTCCTAGGAGCTGGCCTGGCACTCACGGCTAGGCCTTGGCCTTCTCCTGCCAAACATAATCAATTTCACAGCACACCAACACCAGACAAGGCCACTCTGTGACCCTGATAGAACAAGACAAAAACAAAATTCCTTTGTGATCATGTGTGTATTCAGACCAAAACAATACTGTCTAAATCACAAAAATGACACCAAATCTCCCTATTCTGGCCAACATGTGTGTTTACTGCTTTTTTACCAACCAAATCTTTGTCTTGTTTTATTCTCTCCACTTCTTCAAGAAGATTTATTAAGATACCCAGTCCTAGAGTTGCCTATGCCTTTTGACAAAGTCCAATTCAGAGCAAAGCACTGCTTCCTTGAACTTTCCTCAATAAATACCTAACACAAACCCAGAAGCTTTAAGTTCATTCTAACTCCCTCTTCCTGAATGACCCACAGTTCTCCGTGGTATGTGTTTTCTCTTGTTGGTTACAAGTCAATAAGCCCAACTTTGTTCAACTCTAGGTATGTATCCTGTGGTCTTTGGCTGGAGGATATAACAGTTTACTTTCCTCCAGTATAACAAGAGGATGATTAAGCCTTTCCTTTGAAGATTTTGTCATAATTCTCAAGATTTTCTATCTGAAACAAATTCTCTATATCATTCTAATCTTCTTTGATGGCTAAAATATTGGGTGGCATTCTTTTCTTGGAACTTTATATCTCAAAAATTTTGATATTACTTTATATAACACCCTTCAGCTATCAGACTTGGTGTCTCAATTTCTAGCCAAAGGAAGCCAAATTTTAACTAAGAAAAATGCTGCTGAGATGGCCAGGAAATATCAAAATCTGTTGTATTACAAGAGACACAGTCTATTTCTTAAGTACCCTGAGGGATGAAGTATGAGAAAATGTGTGGCTTAATGGCACCAGTTTAAAAGTGGAATGAAACTGCTGAAAGTAATCAACAATAGAGAAATTATGGAGAGAGACCAAATTTCCATCAACTGATAAATAGATAAAGAAGATGTGGTAGATAGATAGATAGATAGATAGATCGATCGATCCACAATGGAATATTACTCAGAGATCTAAAAGAATGAAATCTTGCATTTGCAACAAAGTGGATGGAACTAGAGTGTATTATGCTAAGTGAAACAAGTCAGTCTGAGAAAGACAAATACCATATGATTTCACTCAAATGTGGAATTTAAGAAACACAACAGGGGCGCCTGGGTGGCTCAGTTGGTTAAGTGGCTGACTTCAGCTCAGGTCAGGATCTTGCGGTCTGTGAGTTCAAGCCCCACATCAGGCTCTGTGCTGACAGCTCAGAGCCTGGAGCCTGCTTCGGATTCTGTTTCTCCCTCTCTCTTTGCCCTTCTGCTCACACTCTGTCTCTAGGTCTCAAAAATAAATAAACGTTAAAAAAAAATTTAAAAAAAACACAACAGATGAACATAGGGGAAGGGAAGGAAAAACAAGATTAAAACAGAGAGGGAGGCAAGCCATAAGAGACTCTTAAATATAGAGAAGAAACTGAGGGTTTCTAGAGGAGAGGTGGGTGGGGGGATGGGCTAAAGGGGGGATGGACATTAAGAAGGGCACTTGTTGGGATGAGCGCTGGGCGTTATAAGGAAGTGACGAATCATTGGGTTCTACTCCTGAAACAAATACTACACTGTAGGTTAACTAACTTGAATTTAAATAAATAAATAATAACTAACTAACTAAATACAAATAAGCAGAGCCTCTAAAAATCACAAAGATGAGGATCAAAGTACCCAGAGTTATCTTCTCAAGATGAACAAATCCATAAGCTTCAGCCTAACACAATACTTTACTTTTGCCTTACTCATACACTCTCACGTAATAAATAGTGTCTAAATGCCTATTGTGTGACAGGCACTATCATAGGTGTTATCCTAAAGTAAAGGACATAAAATAGTTGAAATAATATTTATTGAATATCTAGATCTAGTGTAGATGTTAGGCACTGTGGTAGGTGTTCTCCATTTCCAATCTCATTTCATATCCTTCCAAATATAGAGAATTCTTTTCTTGCCATTTTTGAATGGAAGTATAGTTACACATGTTACATAGTGATTTGACAACTCTATACCCCATGCTCTTATCACCCTAAGTGTAGCTACCGTCTGTCACACCACGACACAATTAAATACCATTGACTGTATTGCCTATGCTGTACCTTTCATCCCCATGGCTGCTTCATTCCAGCACTGGAACTAGCATGCTTATCGTTCTTACTTCTCAGGGCATAAAACTGGGACCTAGAGATTACTTATACTTCAGATACTACAAAGTTGATAGAGAAACTTAACTTTCCCAAATTCAGTTTTCTCTTTTTTATACCTCTGCTATTACTGATAACAATGTTTAAGATTATTGAAACAATTAGGGGCACCTGGGTGGCTCATTTGGCTAAGTGTCTGACTCTTCATTTCGGCTCAGGTCATGATCTCATGGTTGGTGAGATCCAGGCCTGCATCGGACTCTGCGCTGGCAGCATGGAGCCTACATGGGATTCTCTCTCTCTCTCTCTCTCTCTCTCTCTCTCTCTCTCTCTCTCTCTCCCTACCCCTTCCCTGGCTCACTCATGCACATGCACCCACTCTCTCTCTCTCTTAAATTTTTTTAAGATTATTTAACCTATTAAAATATGCATAATAAGGTATTTACAATTTTCAATATAACCACACCTAGAACCCAAAAGAATACAGACTGCTTGTATATACCCATGTTTACAAAAGATCTGATCTATAACATAGAATTCAAAGGCTTCTACTCATTTATGGAGAATGTCAGTTATGACATTACAGTGCTAGTTTCCTCATATGGTGAATTCATTAGAGTTTTGTAAAACAGAAGCAATGCTTATTCTTGAATGTAATTGAGAGTTTCTAAAGAATTTTACAGCAAATCTTTTAGTAACATTACATTATTTTTCATTATACAAACAACTGCTTGAAAACAGCAGCTTGAATTTCAGATACAATTTTCTGTTGAGCAACTTTTTGTATTCCAAGACATTTTATTAGCATATACACATAAGTGTTATTCTCTAGGAGAAATGGTCTAGTTAAATTAAACTCACTGGAGATCCTTAGCTTCGGCAATGAAGCTTTGAATCTTCATATGTTGAGACTAATCAAATCTCTGGTGACTCGCAGAAACCTCATTAAGTGGAGGGAGACTATTCTCAAGTGAGGATCATTGGAATTTATTTTCTTCACTGCTGATACTCAGGGTAGTCCAGGCAACACAAAATTCAATACAGTCTGTTTTATCCAAATTGACTTCTACCTTTCAGAATAATGCAGAAATCAATTGCCTTTAGCTGAGTTGTCAATGACTACATCATTCTTTAGCTTTATCAAGGCAGCAAATGCACTCACTTGGCATTCTCATTGTTTTCTTTGTCCTAGTAAGCAACATACGGACTGGCCCATTTCTTTTCTTTTTTATTTTTTTTAATGTTTATTTATTTTGAGAGAGAGAGAGAGACCATAGGCACACAAGCTCACAAGCAGGAGACGGGCAGAGAGAGAGGGAGAGAGAGAATCCCAAGCAGGCTCCAAGCTACCAGCCCAGAGCCCAATGCAGGGCTCAATCTCGGGAACCATGAGATCATTACCTGGGCCAGAATCAAGAGTCAGCCAGCCACTTAACCGAAGGAGCCACCCGGGGGCCCCTGAACTGAACCACTTCTAAACAAACACTAATAAATCCACTTTTGCCATTTACCCATCTAAATTACAACATGCCTGGGCGATTGAATTTGTGTACTTATTATAATTTCACACTGAACAGTAATCCTTATAAAAGGAGCTCAAATGAATACTCTTGGGAGAGCTGAGTTTTTAAAAAATTATATATTCCTTACCTATAAATTGTAACATACAATGTACTGCCTAAGAGCACAAGTCAAGGATCTAGCTCGAGGAGCCACTAGCTGTGTGACCCTAAGCAAATTACCAAGTTTCTCAGCTTCTTTTACCCATCTTTACAGCCGCGACGATGTCTCTTGGGGCCTTTTATTTTAGAATTTAAAAGAGCAAAACAAAATAAAACAAAAAACCTATGTAAAGGGCTTAGCCCAGCATCTGGTATAAGTGTCTAATCATATTTTTATTTGTTATTTTTTATTATTCTTTCATTTATAAAACTCCTTTAAGAAAATAATTCTCATGTAACCCCCCATACTACTTTATTATAAGATCCTTACTAATTTCGATTAAAAGATGTTAAACATCTTTTTCTCCTATTTTGTCATGTGAAGTTTGATCTTTTTTGATTTTCTATTTGCAATGTTATGTTAATGTTCCTTTCCAATTATGAAGGTAATAAAAGCAACACACCACAGAACGCACATGTATAAAGAGAAGCCAGCCGTCTTCTCCTTTCTCAGGGTAACCAATACCCTACACTATTTTGTATTCTTCCACATCTTTCTCTAATCTTATACGAACAAACAATATGAAGATTCATGCCTATGTCAAGAGTCTGTATTGGCTCTTCACACATTCCTCTGTGCTCATATAAACAGTTATATATACACATATATACCTATGTGTGTGTGTGTATGTATTTCCTAGTTGGTGCAAAAATGCAATTACACTCCTCATGATAAGCTATAACTTTTATTTCTTTTTTTTTTTTTAACATTTATTTATTTTTGAGAGACATAGAGACAGAGTGTGAGCAGGGGAAGGGCAGAGAGAGAGGGAGACATAGAATCCGAAGCAGGCTCCAGGCTCTGAGCCGTCAGCACAGAGCCCGACGCGGGACTCGAATTCACAGACTGCGAGATCATGACCTGAGTTGAAGTTGGTCACTTAACCGACTGAGCCATCCAGGCGCCCCTATAACTTTTATTTCTTACTTGACAAAAATACATGAATATCCTTTAGGTGAAAAGTTATAGCACTAACTCATTCTTTCTAATAATTGCATAATGATCTATGGCATGAATATAGAATCATTTGCCCAAGTATTTTACTCTTGAAGGAGATTCAGATTGTCTCCCATTTTTTCATTTTGTCCCTGAAATCCATGTAACAATAAACATTCTTGTTCAAATATCCTGACAAACTGCTGATTTTATTTTTGTATGATAGTTTCTGAAGAGTGAGATTTAGCATTTATCATGTCCCAAGTATTATTCTAATACATTTACTATTTATTATTACATTTACATTTATTATATCATTGAATCTTGACACAACTTGATGAGATATTATTATTACTCCTATTTTGAGTATCATGAAATTTAGGTAAATAAATTGCCCAAGGTCACCAGTTAGTAGTGGATGAGTGATTTCGACCCAGGCAGTCTGGCTTGCTCTTAACCCAACCCTTATCTAGAAAAATTGCCGTATTATTTTCTCCAGAAGTTGTAGTCACTTATCGTTTTTCCACGATAGTTCCTATCAACCTTTCCAAGCCTTCCACTCTACACCATAAAATGGCTTCTCTAATGACCAGAATGAACAACCGGCAGTGTGCTTTCTCAGGTGCACAGATTCTATCTTGTCTGTTTCCAAACACATTTGAGTGTGTTTCCTATACTCTGAAAAGCCTTTTACAATACAGAATTTGATTAAATCAGTCTCTTTAGACTTCAGTTAGCAGTTAGGATCAAGAAATAAATATGTATTCCTAATGAATGGGATACTGAATACTGCAGCTGTCTTGCTAACAACTTCAGGGAAGCAGACATCAGGAATTTTCCATTCATAGTTCATGTGGTTAAAATGCTCACTTAAAATGTCCCCCATCTTTTCATCTTCAAAGAAAGAAGTAATTCTTCCTCTTCCTCTCAAAACCCAAATTCCAAAACGGATTACAATTATAACTAATACAATTATAATGGCATACTACTATCACGATGTTTCTTATTAATTTTACTTACTTTTCTCAAAGTGTTTTAATACGCAACAGAGTCCCGGGGAGTTGAGCAAAGGGTGTGTGTTTTACAAATCAAGCAAATGAACCAGATTAAATTTAGCAATCTGTAGCTGCTTTTTTTGTGGAAGAGTGTAACTTAAGGGAATTATAATGCAATCTGGCTCCTATGGTAAGAAAGGAATGAGAAAACTACTAAGCATTGTCCTGAGATCAGCATCCCATTTTAGGTGTGAAACAGGGACAAAATAGGATGGATGATTATAGAATCCTGGGAAAGCACTGATTGCAGTTTCCAGGGAGTGTGTGGGTCTTGGTTTGGCAAAGAAAGACTCTAGGGTTTATGCCTCAAGAAATGCAACTGGAAGTGCACCAACGTTAAAGAGCCTAATGCTGATAATAAATATTATGCTGCTGCAGAAACACTCCTGGTACAGCAAATTCCACGGCTGACCCAAAGTAGGATTGGCACTATTGCCCTTCTGGTAGCAACCTGGCATTATGTGAGTCTGCCTCTGTGGAAACAGATGGAAATGATTTGGGCTGAAAACCTCTTGCCTTGAGCAAAAACCGTACCATCTGGAAAACGAAGTGCTGAAGAAACAACAGAAAGAAGTGGAGGTGGAGTAGATTCGCTATGTTGGAATTACCCGGCTGTCCTAGAAATTGCCAGCATGTAGAACCACAGAATTGCCTCTGTGGTTGTGGCAGTTAGAAACTTTGGACGGCAACTTCATGGCTGGGATAAAATCAGATTAGTGAATAAAGTCAGCTTTAGTCAAGAGCGAAGAGTGGTCAGAAATAGCTAATGTGTGTAACTGTTGAGCTAAAACCGCTACAACTGGTAAATGTTAACATATTCTGCATTAACTCCTTTCACACAGCCCCTCTCCTGCTAGGAAGTTAGGTGCGGAAAGTATGGTCGGATCTATTTTATTTACACTGGAGGAAACACACTCAGAAAAGGTATTGGGACTTGTCCAGGGGCACACATCTAGCAGAGCCCTAGCTGGCTCTAAGGCTTTATTATTTCATTGGCTTGCCAGCACATGCTTCTAAGGATGCGAAGGGAGTATGTCAGGGCTAGACTATAGAGTCCAGCAAATTCTTCTCTTCATAGGAACAATGGAGACCTCCATAAACTCTCTGATTGCTTAGACGGCACAGTACGCGATAAACTGTGGGGCTGGGCCCACTATGACGATGGGTAACTCGAGAGCTGCAGAATAGGGATGAGAGAAGCTCAGGTGAGCTGGACTGGGGCCACCGGACCGGCCCGAGGTGCTGCCGGGCCCCGCGGGCCCCTAGACTGCGAAGCTCGCGCCTTCCCCGCCATCTTCCACCAGCGCACCAAGCTCGGGGCTCTGCGCCCCGCTAGCCCCGAGCCCGCTCTCCCCGGGCCATGTCACTCACTCACGGTCTGGGACACCTTCAACTCTTGGTTGAGCCACTGGCACAGGATCTCCGACATGGCTCGGCCTGTGCCTCCTACAACCAGCAAGGGTAGGAACGCGCGGGACACCAAGCCGCAGGCCCCGCGTCCTCTTGTTGCCAAAGGCAACCCGTTGCTAAGGAAGCGTATCCAGGCCAGAGCTTGGGCAAAGGCTGGGGCAAGAGGGGCGCCAGAGTACAGCCGCGGAGCACGGAAAACTGGCCTGCCCCCTGCCGGCGGGTAAGGCCGGGACGCGCGCAGGCGCCGGGGGCTCCGCGGTGGCGGCGGTGGCGGCGGTGGCGGCGGCGGCGGCGGCGGCGGCGGGGGCGGGGTTCCTGGAAGAGGGACTGAATGGTGGGAGAGGAATGGGTGGAAGGGCTGAGTGGTATGAGAGGAATGGGCAGGCGTAGGCACCGAGGCAGGGAGGTCTTCTTGGACCAGCAGAAAGAGTGAGAAAGAGTCTTGACTGAAGGGGAATTACTTTTCTTCCCGGTTGCCTTTTAAAGAAACCTATAGAAGCTCTTGCTCGAATGGCAGTCGTTTTGTCATTGATTTACAAACTGACAGGTTTAATGGCTATATTGTGTGGTTACCCCAGCAAGAACATTCTGGGGCAGGCCCAGAGCTGTTACAGGACCTAACACCCAGCAATCATTCGATAATTTTTGTTGTTAGTGGTGGCGGAACTAACAATTAGGGTAATTCATATCTCTACCTTGTTTCCAGAGGTGAATATTTAATGAACTTGTTTTCTGGTCCGTTTTTCCTTCCAGGTAATTATTTTAAAATCGTATTTTGACAAAGAATCGTCTCTTGAACAAACCTGAGACAGGTTCCTCTGAATTATCTTCTCCTGGAGGCACAGAACTTGAGCTCCTTCCTCGGCCACCTTATCCAGTTTTAGCAAGAATCCTGCTGGGCCTGGTTAAAGAAAATCCCTCACCCTTTATAACTGATCAAATTCCGGATCCCTCACCTTTGATACCTGCTCCCCCTTGGCCTCCCTTCAGCAAGAATACTTCAAAGTCGGTTTGGCCAGAAAACCGTACCCTTGATGTTTCCTCTTAAAAATTTTCCATCCACAGACCCTAACCCTGCTGCTTGGCTGTAAATTCCCACTTTTCCGTGTCGTGTTCACAATGGAGCCCCAGCTCTCTCCCCTGCCTGTAAAACCCCATTGCAGTGGTCCTTTAGAGTCTTCCTCACTGTCTTTAGCAAAGGTCAGAAAAATTTTCCTTTAATGATTTGTTTATTTATTTTTGAGAGTGAGAGAGAGAGCAAGTGGAGGAGGGGCAGAGAGAGAGAGAGAGAGAGAGAGAGAGAGAGAGAGAATCCTGAAACAGGTTGCTGTTAGAAAGACCACCAGACGTCGAGTAGCAGTGAGGCAGTGAGGCCGGGCCAAACCTGGTCTCCTGATCTTAAGGAGACAGTGCAGGAAATGGCGCCAAACAAAGGCAGCAGTGGGCTTATATGGATTTTAGCAAGTTAGGGTACATCATCAATTAGTTAACCAATTATAATTTACAACATTTCTTCGTAGCCAATTACATAGATGTTACCTTTAACGGGGGCCTATTGCTTCAAGGTTCTTTGTCTTAAGTGAGCCTTGAAATGACCAATTATAGTTAGACACCTCAGACACGGCGGGACAGTAGTTACGTGACTTCTTGCACGTTGACCTTGCTTTAATCAGCTTCAAACAGCTAGGGTGAGAGCTCACTGCAATCTAAGTTAACTTTTTTTAGCAAGCAGGCGAAGTTATAGGGGTGAGACGGGCAGTTTAACCCCTTCTGGGAACTCTAACAGGGAACTGCATAGGCTTCTATCTTAATGTTTTAGCGGTTACCAGACAGTTAGTTAGAACAGTGAATGGGGAGATGCATTTGCAAAGCAATTTACAAAAGCCAAAACAGCTGGTTAATGGTTTCCATTATTGACTCAGGTTTGTTAACCTACAACAATCCCAAGCAGGCTCTGCACTGTCAGCACAAAGCCGTAAGTGGGGCTCAATCTCAGGAACCATGAGATCATGACCTGAGCCGGTACCAGGAGTTGGCTGCTCAACCCACTGAGCCGCAGAGGCACCCACTGGGGCGCAGAGGCACCCCAATGATTTCTGAAAGTTTCAATGGAGTTATAGAAATAATTACATATATTTGAATTATGTATACTGAATCTCATATGTATGAAAATAATATATATAATAGTGTATTTATACATATCACAAATACAAAGAATTGCCCCCTTGAAGGCCGGATACATCAAATTATGATTCTTTTAAACTGTATGCACCATAACAGTGATATCCTACTAGAACAAATATCTCTTAAGATTAATCTGAAATGGATCTGTGTGACCTGTTTGACTCAAAGTTTAGTACCATTTCACTTCATTTTTAAATTATTTTTAATGTTTATTTATTTTTGAGAGAGAGAGAGTGACAGAGAGAGAGGGAGCATGAGCAGAGGAGGGGCAGAGAGAGAGGGAGACACAGAATCCGAAGCAGGCTCCAGGCTCTGAGCTGTCAGCACAGAGCCCGACGCGGGGCTCAAACTCACAGACTGTGAGATCATGACCTGAGCTGAAGTCGAACACTTAACCACCTGACCCACCCAGGAGCCCTGTCACTTTACTTAACTTTTAAATCTCCCATCCCCTGAGTTTCCTCACTCCCAGCACAGCAGACATGACTGCAGTAGAAGTTCTGAGGGAGGTTTATTGTCAACAGAATTGGGGCCAAATCCATTTGATATGTCTCACCTTAGAGCTACCCAAATTTGGAAGATCATGTGATTCCAAAAGTCTGTGGGACCTGGAGGCTAGAAACCAATGTCTCCTGAATTGCTAAGAAAATTGCTTTTGAGGAAAGATGTAGAAAAGAATGCCTGAGCTCATACCCCACCTCCAGATAGGGCTAATCCCTACCTCAAAACAAAATACCTCTGTGCCTGTCTATAGCAACTGTTCAGTTGTTGTTTGTTTTAAAGGGTGATTTGTAGCATTTGTCTTTGGAACTCGGATCCAAACAACGTAAAGTAAAGTGCCGATGTGATATTTAGGAAAAACAAGTGTATATTGTATACATAAGAGTTGGATAAATGAAGACAGAGACATTCTGCAAAATAAAAGACAAAGTTCTTCATTTCACAAAAAGAGCATGATATTTTCTTAGCTCCTAAAGTATCCAACTTGAAAATTATCTGACATTAAAATATTAATGAAAATTTGAGTTGTTACTTAACTATTTGCATTTTACTATTCATTTTGTGTGTGTGTGTGTGTGTGTGTGTGTGTGTGTGTGTGTGTGTGTAAATTGCTACTTTAGTTATTAGTCCAAGTTTAACATTTAATCTGTTGCCTTCCTATTGAAATCCAAGCTCTGGGTAAAGTTTCTAGCCACTCCCATGTTGGTATTTTGCGTTAATATGATGAATAACTTATTTGTTCCCCCATGAGGAATCAGTTGGGTGAGGAAATGATTAAAGACATGAGCAGTTTCCCATCTGCTCCCGAGATGGCTTCCCTATTGTTTTTTAATTAAAGTTTTCGAATATTTGGCTCCTGCATCCCATTATAATTTTAAAACTAAATAAAAAATTATTTTTAAAACATTTATTTTAATTATAAATCTTTATTTCTCCTCTGTAAATAGTCAAGGGTGGATTATAAAGAGTTATTTTGAGCCCACAAGTTGGTTTGAAAAGTTGTGCTGTGTACTGAAATAGAACCCACCTCATTCTTTTGAAAAATAATCATGTTTGAGTAGCTCAGTCAGTTAAGTGTCTGACTCTTGATTTCAGCTCAGGTCATTATCTCTCAGGTCATTATCTCACAGCTCAGGTCATTACCTCACAGGTCATTATCTCACAGTTCAAGCCCCACATTGGGCTCTGGGCTGAAGGCTCAGAGCCTGCTTGGGGTTCTCTCCTCCCTCTCCACCCCTCACCCACTTCTCATGCACTCTCTCTCTCTCTCAAAATAAATGATAAACATTAATAATAATAACATTTTTTGTAAGTGGAATATAGCAATAAAGCCCAAGCTTTGGAATTAGACACATTTGGGTCCAGTTATCCACTTTTGCTCTAACTCTTCAATTCTGGTAATAACTAAACTTCTCTGAGCCTCAGCTTCCTTATTTGTAGGATAAGGACATCAATATTTGTGTGACAAGTGTGAAGATTAAACAAGAAGCTGCATATATTAATGTCAGGTTCCTAGTAGATGCCAAACAAATGTTTCTTTCCTTTTCTTCTGAGGCAATTTGTATTTTTCCATTGAATTACTGGTTAGCTTTTGAGTAGCTTAGACTTGCTTATAACATTTCAAAAAGCATTTGAGACAATTATTTCATATAGCTGCTTTGCTTTACGACTAATTCAGTGTACATCAATACATATACATTGACAGATTTTTAAAAAATCCTATTTGGTCTTCCATCTATGTCTTGCATGCATCCCTTAATTTCCCTTCTTATCACTCTTAGGTCATTCTCTAATACCCTCTTGGCAGGTTTTGCAATGGGCTTCCTCTCTTTACATTCATTAATTCAACAAATGGTTTTCCCAGCATCCACAGTAATCATCCGAGCTACGTTTCCCTGTCTCTTGCCCTCTAGTCACCCTGTGCAACCAGTCCAGTCCATTTTCCTGAAGTCCTGCGCTATTCCTCAGCTCACACTCATTCGTGAATTTCACGAGAGCAGTGTTTACCAATTGCGGGTCCCGATCTCTTCACAGGGTATGTAATTCCTTTGGTGGGCCATGCCAGAATTCTTTATAAACGAAACTTGAAGAATAATACAAGATAGAAAATATCAGAGAGCATGTCCTGTTAGGAAAAGTAAATATGTGGGGTTCTTTGGGGAAACATTTTTAGGGCTGCTGTCCTGGAGGATGAAGACCCCAAGGAAGGGCCCTGACAGTCTAGCCTCAGTCCAACCTTAACTGTGAGCCACAAGTCCCCTTTGCACAACCTGCTCACATTTCTTTACCAGATCCCAACTTTCCCACCTCTACATTCTTCCTTTGTTAAAAAAAAAAAAAAAAAAAAAAAAAAGCAACTTCCTGTCTCAGCCAATCCTACTTGTCTTTCAGGGTCCAATGTATCAGTCGCCATCCTACTCCCTCCAAGCCTCCTGCTCCCTCCATCTTCCCACCCCCTTCTCCCTTTTGAAAGCTCAAAATCACTAGTTTCCTTTTAACTCTCGTCCAAGACGCCTGACTCTTACCAACTACTCGCAGCTTGGCCAGCAACTCGGTTCTGGAAACTTCCAGTGTCTTCCTCAGCACGTTTTCAAACGAGTGTTGATTTAGGCTCTTTCCACTCTTGTTATTTATGGGAAATAACAGCATCACTATAAAAGTTTAATTCTCCAGCAAAATATTTGACGTCTTTTCTGTTGAAGCAGATATGACCTCTTCTTTTATGTGTCTTATTTTCCAGGCCCACATGATTTGTCTTCTATATGGATTGTGTCTTTCACAGGCAAACATTTAAATTTCTAATCTTAGAGAGCAATTGGATTTGAAACCAAACCAAGTTCAAAACAAAACAAAGTAAAACAAAGAACGTGGTACCAGAAGAGAAAAAGTGAGTCATTTGTTCTCTGAGACAAATAAGCCACATTTCTTTTATCAGATTTCTTTGCTTTAATTTCTTATTTTCCCATCCTGAAGTTTTCAAGAAGCCAAGCCATACTGTAGTATCTTAACTTAATTTTCATATGCCTAATAACAGAATCAAAACCTGGCAGAACTAAGAAACATTAAAATTGTGTAAAATTAAGTTCGAAGTATATAAATTATAATTGGAGATGTTAACATCTCATGCTCAATAATTGATAAAGTAGATAAAATATTCATTAAGGATATAGAGAACTCAAAAAACACTTTGTCAACCAAATTGGCATAATTGATAATTATAAAATAATACCTAAAATATACATTCACCGCCCACTTTTAAAGGAAGCATGCAGTGAAGGCCGATTATTTAAATATGAAGTAGTACAAGTAGAGCTACAGATATTGTGAATTGACTTTTTGGTGACTTCAAAAATTACATGGAGAAAGTTACTCTTTTTCTTTCTACCGTGAATCTGTATTGTAATCACAATATATTAGGTTCTATTCAGTCAATCTCTCACTGATTTTTGAACTTACCTGCTCGCATTTAAAATTTTTTATTGGTATATTTTCAAATATGTCATCTAAAAATTAGTACTATATAATGATTTTCCAAGAATACTAGAAAAGTTCATATAATTATGTGACATTTTTATACTAATTTTATTGGGAATATGGGACTAGAGATAAAGAAATGTGAACTCTTAGTAGTATTTCAACCATTTAAGTACTCTGAAATAAGACAGTTACATTCCTCTTGACTGTTTGTTTGTTTGTTTGTTTGTTTAATTTTTGGTAGATGAGGTAGAGAGAGCCTCTCTGAATGGCCAGAGCAATAACATAAAATTTTCTATGGAGTGGCTTATAAAACCAGAAAGCTAAGAATGAAGGGAGCAAGAATTTCATTCAGCAAGAATGAAGGGAGTGTGTGCGCTTCATACTGGGTACCGATTTCCAGACTTTCAGACTCAACCGGCTGGTAATTTTCCAAAAGCAAAATTGAAAGCCAATATAAGGTCACTGATTTTCTTTTTTGTTTGTTTTTATTTTTTTCCTTTCTTTTCTTTATTTATTTATTTTAACAATTTATTGTCAGTTTGGTTTCCATACAACACCCAGTGCTCATCCGAACAAGTGCCCTCCTCAGTGCCCCTCACCTGCTCTCCCTCCTCCCATATCCCCCTCAACCCTCAGTTTGTTCAGAGTATTTAAGAGGGGGAGAAATAAAGCCACAGAGAGGGAGGGAGACAAAACACAAGAGACTCTTTTTTGCTTTTTTAAAGAACATAAAAACAAATACCACATCTTCTCTGGTCATCATTTCACATAAGAAAGAACACTTTACACTGAAAGAAGTAGGTAGCATAAAATTTGAGAATGAAGAACAGTAGTTTAAATTGAAGATAAATAGGGTTTATTAAAAGCCCATAGTGAGTTATGATAGACTTGTGAATGTCCTTATAGACTGGACTTATTGTTGCCAAACTCTGTCCCAGACCTGATACCCAGGCAGGACCACCTGAATATGAATCCTGTTTCCATGGTATTTGCAACCTTTCCACATTGGAATGTCAGAAAGCTGGAAGGTGTGTGTGTGTGTGTGTGTGTGTGTGTGTTGGGGGCAAAGTATCTGTGAGTGTCTTTTTTTAGCCTAAGCCTGTCTGTTTTAGTGTATCATATATCTTTTTATGCTCTCTGAAAGAATATAGAGTAGATTTGGGGGAAAATATTTTTTTTAGGTTTATTTATTTATTTTGAGAAAGTGTGCACAGGAGGGGCAGAAAGAGAGGGGAGAGAGAGAGTCCCAGCTCATGGAGCCTGATGTGGAGTTCGAACCCAGGAACCCATGAGATCATGACCTGAGCTGAAATCAAGAGTCGGATGCTCAACCAACTAAGCCGCCCAGCAGCTCCTGGGGGAAAATAGTTTTAAAGCTTTCATGGAGATTATAAACTTTAATAGAATTTGAAGGTTGTCTTCTATAGAATCTATGGAATTCACATGCACAAGTTTCCCCCTAGAATTCCACAGTAGAGGAGAAAATTGCCCTTAATTAAATACCCAAGAAGCAAAAAACATTTCTTTCACGTTATATGACCCCATGGGAGACTGCCGAGTTCTCGCGGTAGTAACCTGGATCCTGGATGCTTTACATTGTGCTATTTTCAATGGTATCAGGAAGTCAAATCCAAAGTAAAGCTTATATTTGCTCTGGCTACTAGCAATTTCCATTCCACATTCTTATATATCTGACCTGAGCATGTGCTTAAATTATCAGGTGTTTTAAAAGTGTGAGAAGACTGGACAAACTATACGAAAAAGAGATCCAACTTTAGTGAAGCATGAAGTAGTCAAGTTTAATTTCTTTACTTAGTTATTACCTACTGCATCTCACCACACTAATAATAGGCCTTCAAAAATTGAATTTATTCTAAACCACTCAAATGTGATAAAGACAACATGTGATGAAGTTATAATAAAAATGCACTTATACTTGTTAAGAAATTTGATTTCTTATGCCTAATTAGTTTTTGGAAAGTGGAACTCAGGGTTCAAGTACTACTAATTTGAGATATCTACCAAGCAAATCTCTTTTTATATGAAGTTCCTGCTAAGCTCACCAAATAATCCCTACTAAAGATACTTAGGGAATCTCGAAAGACAAGGTAACTTTAATAGCTACCAGAAAATTAATGATTGTAATGTATACTAAAATATTACAATATACTAAATAAAATAATAAAATATACTAAAATAATGTGATGACCAGTAATTATATTAAGCTCTATTGCTTTGAAAATACCTTTATTTTATCAATCAGAATGGTATTTTTATTCTGACAAAAGATTCATGAAGACAAGCCTACTGGGTATGAATTTGAGAAATTTGGCAGTCAAATAATGGAAATATTCTGTATCTGAAAGTCATATCCAAAGAAAGGTCTATATTTATATACTTTTATAATGTATTTATATAATTATTTATATAATTATAAAAGTAATTTATATTTAATATAAATTACTATATATAAATACTAATATATTTTTATTATAGTATACTAAAATACTATATAATATAAATAATATATATAAATACTAATTTATAGGCCACATTATCTGATATGTGTGCATTCGTATACACATGTATATAAATATGTACATATATATGCATTTACATATGTGTGTATAAAACATTGCACAAAAAGTCGAAAGAGAGGAAATTGCTGGGCTTACTTCTATTATAGGTTGAAAATGCATGAGTATTTGGAGCACTGTTGTTTATAAGCAGAGTAGGTCACCATTATGTAAGAAGCTTCTTAAAATATGAAGCCAGTGTGTACCATTTAACTCCAAAAGCTGCTTTTCTCTGGGTCTTAAAATTGGCAGTTCTCTATTAACCTGAAATTTTTTGGAAAGCAAGAGCCCTCTATTAACAGAAAGACCATTGGAGACTTAAGAAATCATATCTTGCATCTAATTCCACCTACAGCATAATTATCTGTAATATCTTGAAAGAGATCAGCAGGAATAGGGTGCAGGAACTTGTAGATGAGCTAAGCATTGCAAAAGACATAACTGTTCTGAAATAGAAAAGGCATTGATGAAGTGAAGGTAGGAGATGATGGATAAACTTTTATTTCTTCTGAAATTGACACGAAGTTAGTGTGACCTTTAGGATGGTATCTGGGGGCAAGAGGTGTTACATAAGGGAAAAAAATCAAAGAAATCCTGAATAAGATAATATTAAGACTTGCAGAATTGGTATCTACTTTAAACTACCATGTATGACTTCATGAGATGTGGAGTGGGAAGGAAGCCAAAGAACTTTTTGAAAGGAAATGGATTCAAAAAATGTAATGGTGAGTGATGTTATAACCTCTTTCTCCATTAAAGCCACAAATAAAAGAGTGAAAAATGTGGCAAGACAAAAACCAAGAACCAGGTAGAGAAAAACTCTGTTCTTTTTTTTTTTTTTTTTAAACATCACCTAATTACAATATGATGTTGTCTTGGAGTTTTTCTTAGATGCCCACTCATATTATGGAAATAGGTATTGGGAGAAGAGACCACATTTTGGATTTAATATGGGTGACTTCCTTTGGTAAAAATATTGGTCATGGGATCATCATCAAAAGAAAATGCCAAGTGACCGAATTCCTTGTAACTTCTCACTGTTTTCTTAGTGAATGCATCATCTCTCCATGCCTCCTCCTCCAGACCTCCCAAAGTAAGTCCATTTTCACTTTAACACCCAGAGATGACTGAGCAGATTTCACTTCTGGGTTCAATCATATTTTTTTAATGTTTATTTTTGGGAGAGAGAGAGAGAAAGACAGACAGACGGAGCAAGTGGGGCAGGAGCAGAGAGAGAGGGAGACACAGAATCTGAGGCAGGCTCCAGGCTTTGAGCTGTCAGCACAGAGCCTGATGCAAGGCTCGAACCCACAAACGGTGAGATAATAATCTGAGCTGAGGTCCACCATTTAACCGACTGAGCCACCCAAGTCACCCTGGGTTCAACTACATTTAAACTTCTGAGCCGAAGAATAAGAGGAAGAAGAAGAAGAAGGAGAAGGAGAAGGAGAAGGAGAAGGGGAAGGGGAAGGGGAAGAAGAGGAGGAGGAGAGAGAGAAAAGGAAGAGGAGAAGGTGAAGAGGAGAAAAAGAAGGAAATGGAAGAGATAGCAAAGAGGAAAGAGAGAGAAAAAGAGATAGAGAGTGAAGTAGAATAAGAAAAAGGAAAAATAACAAGGAAGATCTCTGTAATCCACAGTATCTAGGCTTTTGTGACTTTGACCTAGCATGGGAGTTAATGTATTAGCCTTTGACAATCCTACATGTGAGATATCTCAGAAAGGAAGCCACCTGATGAATAGTAAAGAAAACTTTGGATTTTTTTTCCTATTTAGATCTTTCACTTTAAACACAGCTATAAAAATGATATTCCTATAAAATATTCCAGTGTGTCCCTTTTGTTGATTTAACTACGATTTAATACTTCCATAGACATGCACTATATGTATTTTTTGTAATGAACTTACACTTCAGGAAAGAACTAAAAAAGATATTTTAATTTGGTACCTGACTTTTCAACAATTTGAAGCACTAATACTGAAAAGACTTTAGCTTTAAAGGTTTGTAAATCTGAGCGTTAACGTATACAGCTCAATTTTGGTTAGCAATTTAACTAAGACAAAACTATAGTCATGATGAGTCTATAGAAAGAAGAATTCTTTGCTTGGCTATTAAAAATCCATCAAAAATTGTTATTGCATGAGTTAAAAAGACTTAGATCTGAGGGGCAGGCAGGAGCTGTTGGAACCATAGGTACCCTGGTGTTCCAGCATGTTTTTGGAGTGAGATAGTACCTCAGAAGAATAGGAACGTTAAGATGGTAGTTATTCTGAGAAAAATTTGGACAGTTACATTTCCCTCTGCAATGGATATTTTCTTTGGAACAAAACACCAGTGATGATGATGAGGAACGGTGTTGTGAGCTTAAACCAGTGGTACTGAGTTGGCGTTAAAGTTCATATTGATGATTTTATCTCAAGTACCTAAACCACAAGGCATATCTCAGAGATACTCCAGGTTCATTAACCCCCTCAATGAAGCGAAGAGCACAGTAAAATAAAAATCTCTGGCAAGTTAAATAAACGTTTTGCATTTAAGATTTTTTTTGCATATAAAACTATGTTTGTACTATAACGTAGTCTATTAAGCGTGCAATAGCATTATGTCTAAAAAACAATGTATACACCTTGATGAAAAAAATCTTTATATCTAAGAAAATTGCTAACCATCATCTGAGCTTTTAGCAAGTCTTAATCACTGATCACTGATCAGTATAATCATAATACTATATATATATATAATCATAGTACTGTATCATAATAAATACAGTAATAATAAAAAAGTTTGACATGTTGTGAGAATTACCAAAATGGGGCACAAAGACGTGAATTGAGAAAATGCTGTTGGGAAAATGGCACTGGTCGGACTTAACGCAAGGTTTCTACAAACCTTCGATTTCTATAAAACTGCACTATCTGCAAAGCACAAAAGAGTGAGGTGCAATAAACAAAGTGTGCCTGCCTATTGGGAAATGAATACTCTATCTTACGTGACAAGCAATGAAAATTTCCTCTTACTTTATTGTTTCCAATAATTAGAATTTGACGTGCCTAGTAAGAACCTGGATTTGTGGCTGAGGGTCATTTGGTAGTGAGTGTACAGAAGATAGAGAGACTATGGAAAAATAGAAAGTTTTTGAGTTTTTGAGCTCAAGAGGAATAGAAGAACAGAAATAACATGCTTCCCACATATAGTGGAAGTTTCAGTACAATCTGGATGGAGAGCTGAGGCATTTGAAAGCTAGATGGACATAGACTTCCTAGGAAATCAGATCCTGAAGAGATACAGGTTAAATGTGATCGTGTGGATGGTTGGATTAATCAGCATTAAAAAACCCAAGGAATTCAGTAACTGCATACAAATGGATTTGGTATCTAACCCCAAAGTTCACATTTGCTCACCTTTCCTATGGTGTTCACTTTCCTAAAAGTGTTGCCATCCTTATTGCCGACCTCACTTCTCTAGACTTCAGTTCCCTCATCTGTATGTGGAATGTGTTGGACTAGATGACTCTAAGCTCCTTTTCAACTCTATCCCTTTGTAAATTCATTAGCTTTCATTGAACTCAAGATTCCACTTGAGAATGTTTTGGTCTCATGAAGATTGTTATGAGGAAGTTGTTAGAGATAAGCAGAGAGCTTGTAGTGATAACAGCAACACAAATCTCAAGAAAGGGGAGAAAAGATGGAAACCAGCCCCTCCTTACTTAGCACAGGTGAGGAGGGTTAGGGTGGACAATGTCATGCTTGACAATAGGAAATATTAGAAAGCAATGGAGAATTTGTGTTTCAGCCTCTCACAGAGACTTGTGAGTTCTCAGCAGAGAAACCCCAGTCTCTACCACAATCTTGGCACTTGGGCTGTTGCTCAACATTACAATCGCTTGAGTCAAAATGCAATGTTTTTGAGGAAAACCATGTGGGGAAGGAAAATTCTCCTCTATCCTCCTGGATTCTCCCAGCGGGTCTGAGAAATAAATTGATGATGGACAAATTAACAGGAGAAAGATCATACAAATTTATTTGATGTTAAAAGGTTTACATGACAGAAACTTTACAGAGAGAAGAGAAATTCCACAAAGAAGCTGCTAGGCTTAGAGGCTTTCCTGTCATTTTGATAGAGGAGGAGAAATATAAAGGGAACAAAACAAAGGAAAAGGACTTTGAGTTTCCAGGGGTGACCAATTGTATTTTTTTAAATTTATGTAACTTACAGCATATTTTATTGGGAGGACAAAACCTTTTATGGACAAGATCCTCCCAGTCATATAAGCAGCTGATTACATTGCTGAATAACTCTGCCAGGCAATTCCTCTTCTTATTAAAATCAAAGTCTGTCTCCATGCAATTGTCCTAACTCATTCCTGTACCTATACGGAATACTAAGTCTAATTCCTCTTACAGGTGTCAGATTTTCAGATACTTGAAGGCAGAAATCATGCTGGTAACTCCTCTAAAGCTGAGTATCTTCAGTACTTATAAATGTTTCTCAATGACGGGAGCTACAAACTTATTATATTGTTCACACTGGTCTTAGTTTGTCTTCACTCTCTGTGTCCTTTTAGAAATTGTACTAACAGCAGTAAATATTACCCTTACACATTGGAGCAAAGGACTTCCTTAGCCCAAACACTAGGCATGTATCAATATAGCCCAAGTTTGTAATTAGTTTTAATATTAACTAGTCATCAAGAATCTATTTAATTCAGAACTGTGCTGCTTAGGGCACCTGGGTGGCTCAGTCAGTTAAGCATCTGACTTGATTTCAGCTCAGGTCATGATCTCACAGTTCTTGAGATTGAGCCCTATGTGGGGCTGTATGCTGACAGCACTGAGGTTGCTTGAGATTCCTTTTCTCTCTCCCTTTCTCTCTTCCTCCCCCTCTCATGTTCTCTCTCTCTCTCTCTCTCTCTCTCTCTCTCAAAATAAGTAAGTAAACATTAAAAAAGAAAGAACTACACGGCTTCTCAGCTGCTTCAGTGAAAACTGGATTCACATATCCTTACACATTCTGTCTTTCATTTAGACCACAGATTATATTGGGAAAAAGTGACAATATATCTACCAATTGTTGCATAAACTTGACAGGACACATAATCTCTCTTTTAACTACAATTTTCCCATTATGCAAATAAAGTACACCTAATTCTAATTACCTCTCCATAAAAAATCATATACATGAAAGCCCTTTGAGAAAAATATCACAAAAATAATGCTGTTTACATTTGAACAAACATTTTTCAGAGTAATTAAACTCATAAGTTTTCAGATTAGACACATTTAAAATGTCGCTGGTAGTTGTACTATTTATTCTCACTATCTGATCTCAAGTAAGTTCATTTTTTCTCCCAAGGTTTTACTTAAATTCAAGCTAGTTAACACATCAGGGGTGATAATTTGTAAGAAGACAAATATACGGGAAACTGATGGAAAATAAGGGCTAGTTAGTAAGGTCATAAGCATTCAGTCTGTATTAATATGTCACTAGGGAATTGTGGTTTAAAACCACGTATCCTTACACATCCGAAACCCAAAATGCTGGCAACACTAAATACCAAGGAAATATAAGAAGCAGCAAGAACTCTCATTCACTGCCAGGAAGAATGTAATAAGGTATAGCCACTTTGGAAGACAGTTTGGTGGTTTCTTACAAAACTAAACATACCCTTACCATATGATCCGACAATCATGCTCCTTATTTGCCCAAAGGAGCTGAGAAATTATGTCCACACGAAACCTGCACATGTTTATAGCAGCTTTATTCATTATTATCAAACCTTGCAAGTAAGCAAGATGTCCTTCAGTAGGTGAATGGGTAAATAAACTGTGACACGCAGACAATGGAATATTATTCAGTGTTAAAAAGAAATGAGCTATCAAGCCATGAAAAGACATGGAGGAAACTTAAATGTATTTTCTAAGTGAAAAAAGCCAATATGAAAAGGCTAAATACTATACAATTCAACCATGTGACATTCTAGAAAAAGCAAAATAATGGAGACAGTAAAAAGATCAGTGGTTCCAGGCATTAAGGGTGAAGGGAGGATGAGTAGGTGGCACACAGAGCTTTGGAGGGCAGTGAAAATACTCCGCGTGATACCATAATGCTGGATATATATTGTGATACATCAATCCAAGCCCAAAGAGTGTACAACACCTAAAGTTAACTACGATGTAAACTATGGACTTTAGGTGATAAACACACAAACAAACAAACAAACCCTTTTCCCCACAAAACATGTACTTGAAAATTAACCAGAGGTGAGTACATGCACACACACACACACACACACACACACACACACAAGTGCATGTCTATATAATCAATGCTTCCGAGGCAAAATCACAACAGAAATTATGAAGTATTTGGAACTAAGCAATAATTAAAATATTATGTCTAAAAATTTGTGTGATGTACATAAAACAATATTTACCAGGAAATCTATTGCCTTAAATGAATGTCAGCAAATAAGAAATTTAAAAATCAATGAGCTAAGTTCTTTCTCAAGAAATTAGAAATAAGCAAAAGAGTTTAAAAAAAAAGAAAAAGAAAATAATGTTAGAATTGAAATTAATTATTTTTTTAAAAACGGAAGAGACCAAATTAGAAGGGTGCATGGTGTAGGGTAAGGTCTCTGTCACTGCGAACTATTATTATAGTTAATTAAGTACAGGGAGGTAATGAAAACATTCATCTACTTAGGGTATTGAGATCTGTCTTCTGGTCCTTTTTCTTTAAATGACTAGATAATTGCGTTACCAACGGTGAGTCACATCACACCTTGGATCTTGATTATTTAATATGCAAAATGAGAAGTTTGGATGAAAAGTCATGCCCAGTTCTGTCTTTCTGGGATTCTACTTTTCCAAGGCCCTGGTGGAGACAACAATTTGCCCACGATAAAAGTCAACGCGTAGACTGCTGTTACCACATGGACCACTAGTGCCTTTTTGGAACTTAGAAAGGATGAAACACAGTGAGTTATATCTACACTGTGCATAACATTATTATCATTACTAGTAGTAGTCATATGAAATTTATAGTAAAGTTGACCATCTTGCTACTATTATTTCCTTGTAGGGCGGTCACAATTAATTTGCGACTAAATTCCCAACACTAAAACCAAAATCCTTTACTCTCTTGAGAATGTTTTTTCTTAGGAACTTTTCTAACTCTCTTCTAAGGCATGTTATAGAGGTTGCAAGCTGCTGCTAAGTGATTCTAGCTTGTTAAATCAGTATCATGTTCCTTTGTTCAGAGATTCTAGCCTGAAAGAAAAGTAAGGCATTTTCATTTCTGAAAAATGAAATAGAAAATCCTGTCCTTTTTCAAAGTTGGAGAGAAAGGTCATGATGGGTTTTTCCGCACAGTATATGGAAGTCTTTCTTAGTTTTCTCTTGATCTTTCCCTTCTGGCCCATTGTAAAAAAGATGACTGATAGCTGGGAACAGGACCAGAGGAAATACTGGTTCTCCTTTTATCTGCTCTCTCTAAACCAGCGGTTCCCAAAGTATTGTCACAGACCCTTCCAAGAGGTCTCTAATGTCCGAATTATCTTTCTAGTGACATGAAGACATTATTTGCCTTTTTCGTTCCCATTCTCTCTTGTGTGTACTGTAGAGTAGGAAAAACAGACACCAGACTTTGAGGTTACAATGAGGTTAGAATGAGACCCCACATCAAGCTGTTGAAACTCAATGAGAAGAAGAAGCTTTACACTGAGAAGGGAATGGGGTTGGTCCAGATAAACTCTCAGGAGGGTTTAGATCTTAAAGTTATGAAGGAGGCTTTGTCCATTAAAGCCAACTCCCTCAAGTGCAGAGGCACAACCCTCTGAACCCAAGCGATTCACCCGGCTATCAAAAATTACCACCACCGCTTGAGGGCAGTACATTCAAATCACACACACAACATGGAGCCACTTTACGTTGCTGGATCAGTACCAAATGCTGTCCTAATGCACTTAAAAAAGTATTTGAAATATTTTGAGATTGAAAGAAGGTAGAGAATTAGAAAACATCATAGCACATTTTTTCCCCAGGGAAAATTTAATTAGATTTGCAAAAAAGGAAATTTTACTTATTCTGGTATTTATATTAATCTGTTCTAATATCAGTAAGTAATCCAAATGCTTTTGAAAGAACCCTTGTTATGTACTTTATAATAGTTAAATGTTAATTAAATGTACTATTTATTTACTAATCTTATTCAAAAATAAGGCCTTGCTAACATATGTTAAATTTATAATTCACATTTTGGCACATATGGTTGTGTAATTCGTTTTAAACAACAAAGACTTTTAACCATTGTGTATTCAGAAGTATATAATTGGTTTAATATTTTAAACTCAGAAACAACATAGTCTATAATTAAATATGTTACAAAGCTGAACTTCAGAGTCGCAGTGGAAATTCCTTTATTTCTATGAAGATTTAGACAGTTGAGGTCGGAAGAATGATTCTCTGAATGCCAAGTGCCTGCTGTCTTTTCCATCCAATTACAAGATCAAGTCACTGTCTCTAAGCTTTTTATATAACTTCAGAATTGCAGAAGTAAACTTTTGGGGAAGGATTAGTTGTACTTCACATAGCAGGCATCCAAGAAATGTACAGATAATGGTTATAATGGGTATTCTTCTTCCGGAAGCAAAGTAGGAGAGTGTAACCTTTCAAAACTTCCAAACAAATTTCTTCTCTGTGGTCTTATATAAAGGAACACTGGTGCTATGCCAGTGAGTGTCTTTGCTTCCTCTTGTCCCTCCTTCAGAACAATGAGAGGAAGTTACATACACATAGTAACTTTTGTTGAGAGGTTAACTTGAAGTGAATACTTGTATTTTTAATGTGACATTTCAGGTGGAGGACTTGTGAAGTATTTTGTATATATAAATTTTCAGGCAGCCTCTGGAACGAAACAAGGACTACAAAGGTTATAGATGTGCTCCTTGATTCTTTCAAAAGAAAACTTTTATAGAGATCTGCCTAATGAATACATAAACCTGAGGAGAAGATTAATTTTTTTAAAGGACGCTTCGAAAACGATTTTTGAGAACATAGTAAGTCTTTTGCTTTCTGTGCCGGTAAGCCCATTTCAAACGGTGACAGCCAGGATCGAACAGCCTGGCGATCCCAGATCTCAGCTCAGTTAGAACCAAAGCCAGATTCTGCATATAAAATTTCCCACAGTGCTTGGCACATAGTGAGTTAATATATATGATTAATTATTATTTTAGAAAGTAAACTCTGAAGGGGTAACTGAACTTTTTCCCCATTCCTTGCTATCCCTTAACTACCTTTTCACCTACCTCCTTCCCTAAGTGGCATTAATTCATTTATTTTTTTAATATTTATTTATTTTTCAGAGACTGCAAGTGGGGGAGGGGCAGAGAGAGGGGATCAGAGAATCCAAAGTGGGCTCTGCCCTGACATGCTGACAGCAACGAACCCGATGCGGGGCTTGAACGGTGAACTTCCAGATCATGACCTGAGCCCAAGCCAGACACTCAACTGGCTGAGCCACCCAGGTGCCCCAATTCCTTTTTTTAACAAATATTTCTTGGGTAACTATTCTATGGCAGGCGCCGTTTGGGGCACTGGCTGACAATGTCGAGCTTCACTTCAGCCTGGAAAACAGCGAGGGCAGCTTTGCCTGCATGTGCATCGAGACCAGTGGGGGAAACCAGCAAGGATGGATGCCAGGGATCGGGCACCAGCAACCTCTCCCCGGTGATGGTAGGACAAGGCAGGAGCTGGAGCTTAGCGGTCTTCCGGGGAGAGGGGGGGCAGAGACATCAAAGGAGGCCCTGATTTCACTGAGTTCATACCAGAGACAACAGACAAAATCCACTTACCCCGAATTTATCAAATTAGGTTTTCTACTATCAGGTGTAATGTGATTTTAAATAGAGATTAAGATTTCACTCGTTGAACATGTCTGAAATATCAAACTAGTTCCTTTATTCTACAATATTAATTATCTTTAGTATTAATCAGTAGGGAAGCTATCCAACAGTGTAGGTCTGTTTCTCTGATCCTAGATTTTATTTTCCAGAATCTAGCAGAGCACCTCTGGTAGTCATTAACGTTCAGCTCTTCAATTTTGGGCATTCAGTAAACATCTTGTTTGGCTATTAGTTTTCTTGTGTCTTCCTCATGAAAATTCCTTTTGGGTATCCACTCACATTGGCCATCCAGCAGGGTATATGTGCCCCCTCATCAAGAAGAATGAAAAATTCAATAATCTCACCAGTGTTAATCGCACAACTCCGGGAGGAAGACACTTAGGTTGTATTTGGGATGTAAACAGCACTTCCTTGCGTTGCGCAATGTGAATTTCCCCACTCACAGGCACCGCCCTTCCATGATCTGGGAATATTTCCTTCCACCCAGCATTTTTTATGCGTATCTATACTCTTTGCAAACATATTTTTAATCTTACCTAATGATTTTAATACATATGCCATAATTTACATAGTCTTTACATTTTTAGACAGTATGCTTATAAGGCTTTGCTATTAAAAATATAAGTGTAAATTGTACACTCTCTCGTGTACAATTATTCACATTTTGAGTTGTTGCTTTAGGCTGAATTCTCAGAAATAGGCCAAAGGGTATGGACATTCTCAAGGCTCTTAATAAAATTGTAAAAATTGTCTTCCAAGAATATTGCTCTGATTTACTCTCCCATTAACTGTGTATGAGAGTGGATTTTTCACAGTAACTTTGCCAGTTTAAGAAGTCTCATTTATCAAGTGGCAAATTAGCAGATTAAGATAGTGAGTGAGCTGGAGGGAGTCAAGCTTTGTGCATTTCAGGAAGACAATTTCTTATTGACATTAACGTATGATGTATGCAAGAACATTAGAAACATGCACGCCATTTGAACTAGTAAACAAAAGTTTTTCATAAGAAAAAATGGAGAGCCTGTGCAAAAATCAGCATTTAAGAATGTTTATGACATGCAAAATCGTGAAAAATAGAAGCAACTTTAAAAAATAAAATTATTGATTAAATTATGAAATAGCTGCATAATCAAGCATTAAAAGCTATTAAAATGTCATAGTAAAATATTTTATATGGAATATTAATGAGATGTTATGCAGAAAGTCAACTAAAATAAGTAAAAAACATTTTTGAATTTTTAAAAAACTATATGTTGATTTTTTCAAAAAAAATATGGAAAGAGGTATCAAAATGTTAACAGCAGATTTCTGGATGTTTTTAGTTTGTTCGTTTGGTTTTTTTCTCAATATGCTTTATTTTATCATATTTCATAAAATATACATTTTAAAGAAAAAGCACATAAAATCTTTTAGGTCTATAAAACTACTATCGATGGTCCAGAAATTTGGCAAAATCCACTACAATTAAAATTAGCATTGTAGATAATTTTTTTCAATATCACTCAAAACCATTTATCAAAATCAGCATTATTTTTGTTATCTGGAAAATGAATATTTTCTGTCATCCACCTACCTGTACTTATAAGTGAATGCTTTTATATTTCCCATAATTTTTTAAAGACTCGTAACACAAAGCATGTGTTTCTATCGTATTTTCATATATTTTACCATCGGTCAAAAGATTAACCGAATTTTTAAAAATCACAAGTCTGAGAAGGGTTTTAAATACGTAGAAATGTGTTACTCTTGGAAGCCCATCTGGCACAGATAGGCGGTCTCTGCTAGTTTTCTTTCCCAGTGTGTCCCACCCTGTCGCATCTAATTACTGTTAAGTTACTGTGCTCCTTTCCTGCTCAAAATATGTTCTGTTAACCAGGGGCATTGGCATCTCCTGGGAGCTTTTGAAAATCCAAAATCTCCAGCCTCTTTCAAGACCTACTGATCTAGAAACCACGGATCAGTTCTCTATTTAATTCCTACGCACGTGAATGTTTGGGAAGCACTGGGCCGACACTTTTGATTACCTTCTACCTTTGTGTTGGCTTTGATCGGTTGAACTCTATTTTAACTTCACCTGGAAGGTGAAAACAACTTTTATAACAGCTTGAAGTGAATTTCTTTTCTTTGAACTGGAGTCAAATGCCACTGCATGGTTTCAAACCAAACAAGTCAAGATAAAGTTGAAGTTTTCCTGGAAAATTCAAAGGAAAAAAAAATCACAAACAGACAATTGCTTAACTCTACCTATCAAACCTACATATATTGTTCAAGTGATACTATTCCCTCTTTTTATCCCCGGCCATATCAAACAAAAACATAGACTCCTTTAAATAAGCAATTACTGCATCAGAGTTCTATGAATGACATTTTCTGTCGGTAGATTCTTTGTGATTAAAGCAGATTCTTTGAAAACCACACTTTAAACATATGAATTTTGGACAAGAACAATTCGGAAAAATAACTTGACAATTTTGACCACTTAACACTCAATACATCTGGTCGAAAATAATATTCCTGGTGTAAAAGAGCAGACGGAAAATTTTCTTCTGAAAATCACTGTTAATAAGACAATCTCTTCAATCCCTGCAAGAATTTCACAATATGTACCCCTGTAAACAAAGTAACGAGGAAAAAAAAAAGATTATTGTTTTTCCTATGAGCCCAGCAGAAATAATCACTCTATTCATGTAACCTGTGAGAAGTAGAAAGGTAAGTCTCTAAAATAAATTTTGCCGCTTATTGTTGTCTCTTTCCTGGAAGAGATTCTTCTGAGCATTCTAAGAAGCTGCGTTTTGGGTAGCTGATCTGCCAACTTTTGGTAGACTGGGAGAGGCCGCGAGTTCTTGGACATTCCTCCTGCAAAGAAGTCAGGTCTAATGCCCCTCTCTTTGCAACCAGGGTGGCCTTGTAACTGATAGAAAGCAGGGAGAGTGACACCGTGTGTTGTCCAGGGCTGAATCAGAAGATCACAAGACACCTTTCTTTGTTTCTTGGAACGCAGCCTAGGTGGGCGCCACACTGGGACTCTCCTCCCCAGACCCAGTAGCCACGCTGTGAGAAGCCTAGGCCATACATACAGAGAGGCCTCGTGCCCTTGCTCTGAGTGACCGCCTCAGCTGACAGCCCTGTGAGCCATTCTGACACTGACTGCAGATGCTCGGAGCCCCTGCCAATGTCTGGCTGCAACAGCACAGGAGGCCACAAGTGAGAATCACCAGCCACCCCATTCCCGAATTCCCGACCACAAACTTTCTGACCACGAAATAAAACGGGTGCTTTTAGATGGTTGATTTTTAGATAATATCTTCTACAGCAAACACCATCAAACACGCACAGTCCTTGTACACACAATCTGTGTTTTCCTATCTCTTGCCCTCTAGAGCCTCTGAGCATTGACTATTTCTTCAGCGCTAATACTAACCATCGCTTTGTCTGGTCATAAATAACTTGATGATCTCATGTTGCCCAGATCACCTAATTTCACTTTGTTTCTCAGAACTTAATCACCCAGTTAAGCTGCATGACAACAACAATGAATTTAAAGAGCATTGTTGTTGCCGGGATTGGATTTGTAGTACGGAGACAATAGCCCCGCATACTTGAACCCTTGGAAAGGCTGGGGACAAGCTAAAAAGAGCAGTACGTAAGAGGCAAGCAAAAACTGATGAATGACAAAACACACACATTGTTGGCTACTTGTGCAAAAGTCTTTTGTTAATAAAACATCACACCACAGTTTGTTCCAAGGCATAAGTGTTTTCCCCAAAACTTTCACAAAACATCCATTTTTGCAGAAATAGGCCAGCTAAAAGAACTACGACTTTGGAATTAAAGTAAGTTGCTTAAGTGGCAGGTTATTTTCAGGCTATGGTTTGGAGTTGTCGACTTAACCCATAGTTTGTCAGAAGGAAAGGCATCCATCGTTTTATGTCATTTTTAACCAGGGCTCATATGCATCTTTCCTGCCCCCGCAAGCTGGCTTTATCTGGGTATGGCGCTATCTAAGTATAAGACATCCCAGAGGCTTACAATTTAAATTGTTTCTTCTTCTGGAACTCACCTAGGCCATGTTTTCGCATATTCAAATAGGACCTAGAAATCCAGATATTGGGACTGGATACGGGTCTTTTTCAGGGCTGAGGGCTGAAGGGATTTGAAGATGTCGTGATGCTCACGAGATCCAGAGTAGCTGATCTCTACTGTGTGATCCGATGCCCTGTTTGCTCCATGAGGGTCCTGTGATATTTATATACTCAGTGAGACAATGACAAAAGGGAAATCCAATCATCACTTTACTCTTAGCTGGACTATGGCCCGACACCATAATGTAAGAATCCCCCATGAAGTTAGAATGTGCTAGAGGCCCAAGAAGCCCTCTCTTTGCCCACAGCACCCCTAAATCTGCTTCCAACTAATGAAATGCAACCCCCTCAGGACCTGAATGATGTCTAGAAAGAGGAAAGAGGAAACATGGGGACTAAGCCGTTAGGTTAACTTACCCATCTTACTGCGGGTGTGCAGGAAAGTAGAATCACAGTGAGAGCAAGATTCAGGTTCATGCCAGCTCACGTTAATTAAGCACACAGAGGCTGGAAGCTAAAGGCCGCGAGCTGCCAACATATGTTCACGCACCGTGGCCACGCCACCGGGTAGAAGTGGCTCAATTGTCTTGGCAACTCCAGTCACGTTGTCACCCGTACCTCCCCACAAGGTGCAGCAGGGTAACAAGAAGAAAATGGGGAAAGAGAAGCTTTCCCAGTTTTACTCATCTTAGATAAGTTTTTTTTGCTCCTAAACTTGTGAAGCAAAAACTGGTATATCGGCCCTCCTTCTCATCTGATAAATGAAGGTAATGAAGTCCGTACAGCATAGTTTCATAGTTGTGAAAATTAACTCTGTTAGAGGAGTTTATGTCTGCGATCACTTAAAGTTCAGAGGTATTTCTTAGGTTTAAATATTGATTCAATGGTAAAAAGAAAGTTTTTGAAAGTACATAGTTAAGGAAATGAGTAATTCTGTCACAGATGATTGATTATGCTGGCCACGTAAACCTTAGTGGCTGCTCTTGCTATGATGTCCTGGGAGTGCTCGGTCTGCCTGGGTTTTCACTTGTCTACTTCCTCCCCTCTCTCCCTTGAATCTAATCCCGTCAGGTTTTCACCAAGCTTGTTCATCGATGCTCCTCTTGTGGATGTCACCATTGAATGCCAGTTTGTCAAACCCAGGTGCAATGGAAGCCCTGCGTCCATGTAGGAGAGCGGCAGTAAAGTAACAGGTGGGTAGAGTTTGGCGTGGGGAGGACCTGAGGCAACCCCAGCCTGGTTCCCCCTAGATCCCGTAAGGCATGAAACACCCCAAAAGTCCTTCTGTGAGACCTTTGTGGGGCAGGGAGAAGGAGGTAAGGGGAGGATATGGAAAATAATTCAGAGCTAAGAGTCAGCATGGTTGGATTGGTACAAGTGATGGAAACCCATGGTAAGGCCATGGAGTGGACAGGCCAAGATCTAGTTCAACTAAGTCCTTGAGGTTCAAGGGAGATAGGAAGGAAGTGCCGGCAGTAGTGGGGGGTGGCCTTCTTCTTTTACTTCATGCTTTCCTGAGCAGACCTCAGTAGAATCACATTCCCAGCCCTTCTGCCTCATCACTTCTCACCAGGAACAGAGGAGGAATGGACATGATACTGATTTAGGGAGAGAGAACTGAGATAATGTAGCTCAATTTCCTCCCTTGCTTTCTGGATCTTTCTACCGGCAGAGCACATATGTTGCTCTTCTTTCTTGAGGTAAATGGGCCATGTCTCTGAAGGGGGATGAGGAAGGGGGGGTTGGCTACATTTGTCCAGTTGTGCCAATGATGGGATGTCAGCCTGTCCAGTTAGGTAGAAAATTAACCAACCTCTGGGCTAAAGATATAAACTATGATATCCCATATTCTTTTGGTCAGCAATCTCAATTTCCCTAAGTCCTCTGTTTTTCTCTTAATTGGATCTTAACTGGAGCAGGAAAGAATGCTTAGTTTACTAGTCTTCTCAAATCCCAATAGAGATTCTAGGTGGCACTCTCGGTAACTTTTGCTATACAGGCAGCAAGCAATATGGCAATAGAATCAAGGGGAATGTGGGGTCAAGACAATGTGTGTGCACATGTATGTTTAATAGGAGCTATTATAATGTACTTGTAGATTATGGAATTATCCAATATTAAGGGACAAATAACAGAAGATATGAGGGACAGATGAAAATTGTAGGAACAATTTTATATGCTAGTATAAGAGTCGATGAAAGAAAAAGTAACAGATTAACAAAAGTGACAAAACCGAACATTAAGTAGTTCTCAGTTGCAAAGTCAAAATTATGAAAGGACTAGTAAAAACACAGGCAAATGATGCGGTCATGGAACATCATCTCCCATTAGGAACACGAGCCATGTTTATATGACCACTATAAATAATCATCTATGATTTTAAAAAGACTGTATCCTGCAGGAGAAGGGTGAAAAGCAAAGGTATTGCTCTGTAGGGAGATGAACTAGGTAGAAGGGAAAAGGACCCTCGGAAGTATAACTTAAAACAATGCACTCAAATTACTAATTACCAGGAAACTGCAGCACTTTTGAAAAAAGAGAAAAGGGATTTACTCAATTAAAACATCATCTTCATAGCAGTGAGTCAGAGCTAGAGTCACAAAGAGTGAACTCAAAATCTAGGGACAATTATAATGAACATGTAAAAAACCTTTCCATTTACGTGCGGATGCTAACTGACTGGTTTTTGAATATAACTGCCCATAAAACAAAATGGAAAAAAATGCGAGCAGCAATGTGATTGAATAATAAAAAATTCAATTGTCAAAATCTATTTGGTTCCTTGATTTTCTTAATATAAATAATAATCTCTAAACACTATATTTTATATTGTCTGTGGGGATATCCAATTCAGACTTCTTTGACTTTTGATGTAATAGTGTCATGTTAAATGCTACAAATGGGCATGCGGTTGATAACTTATACTCTATAGGATCAGAATAACACATTTTCTTCCACTGTTTTGGGAAACAAATATATTTACCACCATCTTCTCAGGTCCACAGGCCCACTTCTGCTTATAGGATGAAACTGTCCATTTGATCTTGTCAGCTTGTAAATAATTCCTTATAAATACCCTTTTTTTTTGTGCTTTTGTTTTTCAACGCTTACTCATCAAAATTCTCTATTCTTCAGTATGTCTATGACTTGATCTTCCCTTTAGGATGTTGAAAGAATGCATATCTTTAACTGAAACTGGGGAGGATTTGTTTTCAGTAATTGTATCATTCACATTTGTCAACACGGCTGTGTCTTGTGTTCGTAAAATTGTCTGAGCAGTATCTCGATTCACATGAAGTGTGCTGGGAAGGTGATTTAAACATCTCCTGGTGTCCTGTCACAAATTGGAGGTGGTGACATCATGCTCATTGAAGTTTGCTGTGTCCCCAACCACAAAAAGCAGAGAGAAAGGGAAGTATGCACAGTAATGTTGCCCGTTCTTTCCAGTGCGAAGCTGGGAGTGGGGCGAGAGAAGGCCTTGGCCTAACACATTTCTTTGTGTGTTTCTTTTCTAAGGAGATGGGACAAACACAATTCACTTCAACTGAATTTCTGGTTGGGAGAGCTTTCCAAAATGTACCTTGCAAATGATTTAGGCTTTCTGTAAAATTTCTTATTTGCCAACAAGAACAGTCTTTAAAAAACCATGTGTGTTGTCAAATAGATCTCCATTTGAATTCCGTCTCTGCCTTCAATAGGGGCAAAGCGCTTGTATGTTTGATCCTGCTTTCTTATGTATCAGAATGGGCACCCATTGCCATGCCCGTATTCCTGTTTTTGTTCAACTCTTTTCAAGCTGTGTTCTTTAGGAGTGGCTGAGCCTCTGGCTTGGTTTAAAGAGATCCCAGTAACTGCATGGTTCTGCAGCAGATTGTTTCAGAGATGGACATGTTACCCATTTCTGGTCAATAAGATAAAAAGGAGTCCAGCCTAGAATTATGAATATATTTTCCTTGCCCTCCTACCAGTGCCCATCACTGCAGAAGGATGTGATTTTTAGAAATGGGGCAGCCATCTTGTGGGCAGAAAGGGTCAAACTGGAATAATCCAAGTCCACATGCCAAGGACGGAAGAAGGAGGTGATGCCAATAACCAGAACCCCTGAAGACACCCTTGAGTTAGTCCATTTACAGAGACCAAGACTTCTATTATGGGAAATATTCTTCTTATTGTATAAGTCAATTAGATTAGTTTTCCTATGAAGCTTGATACTAAAAGCCTCCAAACAGATGTACCAATTCTATAACATTGGAATTTGAACACCTATATCGGAAGTTTTTGAGAAAAGAATGAGTAAACATGTATATCACACAGAGCTTGTTATATTGTATGTGCTTAGTAAATGTCACCGTTGTCATAACTGGCAGTGTCATTATTACTATTATTATCTCCAAATATTTCAGAGTAGGAAAGATCAAACTAGACAAGTGAAGTGACTTGCCCAAGGTCACACAATGAGCTAGTAGTAAAGCAGGGAAGAGACTCAGATTTCTAGATTCCTATAAGACAGTATGATTTTTTCCACATCGTGCAGGCCTCTTATGTTAGAAAATATCTCGGTTTCTCACTATCACCTTCACGGGCCCTAAATTGTATACAGAGTTACTTTTCCATTTTCTAAAATAATGGAACAGTAGATAGTCCTTTGATTTAATTGTTCTCTTCTTGTAATAAGTTTGATTTACTTTTCACATACTCATATACATCTTCGTGTTTTCTCCTGAGGAAGCAGTAAAACAAAACACTCCGTTTTAAGAGCTGGAAAATTGAAAGCAAAAAAGTAAAGGCTACATATTTTGTTCTTTCACATAATAAATACTATATCTTCTGGCCAACTCATTTCTTTTTCATTTTTCTGCGTGTTTTTTTCTACAATAAGAAGAGAGCCAGAAACTGTGAAGCTATGTCCCAAGGGTAGAGCCCAGACTATGGAGAGACGTAGGTAACAAGAACATGAGGGGAGAAACTACCCCATGTTGTCACCTCATTTGTTCCAGTTTTCTAACTTTTCCACAAATTGAAGTAGCTGATAAGTTTTATGGCTCCTGATGATGTCTTAGACGTCTGGAAAAATTGATTTCATGTGGGTTTTGTTTATAATAGACTGAGCTGCTTTGATTTTTATGTTTTTTCCTGACCTTATGGTTTCAGGACAAGACTGGTTGTTAAATCGCATAGCGTTTCCTAGTATATTTGTTTTGCAAAGAAATGAAGCTTTCTCTGTCAACTTAACTATGTGTCATTGTGCAGTGGAAATCATGAAATGTGGCATTATTCTTTTGTAGAGTCATCTCCCAAAGAAGTAGTGTTCTTGCATTAAAACTTTAAAAAAATTACTTTAGAGACTTAGGGCATTAGAGCTGCCTGAGAATTAGACAAGCTGGAAAAGTACTGTTTCTCTAAGATTATCAAGAGCTTATTCAAGTAAACAAGTTAATATGACCTCATCACAGCTCTCTGCAATTTCAGATTCAGAGTGGTGGGACTAACACAGAAATTCACCTACCAATGCACCATGTCAAGTAAACCATGGGAAAAGTGAAATCCTCCTGCAAAGCTGATCACATGCACTCATTTTTGCAGTGGTTTGAATGATTGATTCCCCTCATCATGTATCATTCTATCTCAGATACATAGTCTAAGGTAGTATTGGTAATACCATTCCCCTCACCAGTGGTTGGTCTAGGCATGGGTATGTGAAGCAATTAAAGCAAGTGGGGCAGGATGGGAAACTGGGTAGAGGCGGGGGCAGGACTCTGGGGTGAATGAACTACTGACACTGTTATCTTAGGCTGAGTTCCCTAAAGAATTGATAAAGAATTCAATGTGGACCTTTACAAAAGGTATTTACTAAGAGTGTGTTCTCTGGATAACAGTAATGAGAAAAGCAGAATAGGGTGTAGAAGAAAATCTAAACAAGAATGTGTTCTCAGTGGGCCAATGGCTTTAACCTTGTACTACAGGAAAACCTGGAGCAAAAATTGTACCTGAATTTGGTTTCTCCTTGAGTCAAAGGGCTGATTTTTTGTTCTCCCTTGTCATATAGTCATTAGCCGTTGGTTGCCCATTTTTCTCACTCTGTCCTAGAGTGGAGGGGCATTACCTCCCTCCAAGGGTGCCTTCTATTTGGTCAAATGGAATCCTCACAGCAGCTTGGGGACAAGTGTGATGACAGAGTGAAGGGAATCTGGGCAAGACATCAATGGCATTCCCTACTGATAGGATATCCACACCTGCTGTGGTTCTGAGGATGCCCACACGTAGGACAGGGCACAGGGCAGGTCCAATTCACCACCGAGAAACAGAGCCTTGGCACCCTCAACATACTCTGGACTTCTGTTGTATGAGATAAATTGCAGAAGCCACCTAGACTCATCTTCTGTTCCTCGTCATCAAAATATTCTGACTTAATACTTATAAATAGGTTAAGTTTCACAAATTACTATGGTAATAGGCATATTTGGAAATAAAACATTCAAACAGTAGACAGATATAGATCGAAATATGTCCATAGCCATCTTCTCAGATAGGTTGACTACTTTAATTCTTTTGACCTTTCCTCCATAACAGTAAGCAATATGCTTATTATATTTCTCTTTATCAATTCTAAGTAGTATTTATTGACTTCTTGCCATAGAACATGAGAAATTTAGCTCACCGATATTACTTCTACTTTCCTGCCTTTCTGCCGAATGTTTATCGGTTGTATATATTTCCTCCGTCTTTATTTTGTTATGTTGGGACTTCAAAAATAAATTCATTGCTTTTTAATGGATTCACCAACTTTAGATGGTTTCTGATTCCCCAGATATAAGGTGAGGGAATGTGTATATATATGCACCTCTTTCTTGACTCTTCTCCTTGCCTCTAGACTAAACCTTTGCTCAGTCCTACCATTCTCACGTTAAGTTCTATAACAGTTATATTTCCTCATAAGCCTTATTTGTTTAAGCCCACCACTCCAGGTCATCTTATGGGTCTAGAGGTTAGAAGTTCAAATAAATTAAATAAATTTAATCATTTAAATATATTTTTTTTACTTTTAAATAAATAAATATTCTGTGGCAGATGGAAGAATGGATTTAAGGGAAGTGACCAGCAGGAGGAATTGTCCGGGTTTGAACTGATGAGAGACTAAATGGGAATATGACACAAGAAGTAGAGAGGGAGAGACAGATTTGAGGAACAGTTTGTAAGTGAAATCAACAAAACATGGTTGTTGATGAAAGTGGGATGAAGTGAAAAAGAGGAAACAAGTAACATCCCAAGGTTTCTAGCCTTGTGACTGCTGTGGCCACTGATGAGCCAATGGCCATCAAGGGATGGAAATGACAAGCAGAACTCATAAGTTTGATTTGGGAGATCTGGAGTTTATGGTATCCATGGGGCATTTAAGAAGAAATAGTCAACGAACACCTAGATGTAGAAGTCTGAAGATTTGTGAGGACAAACTTGGGCTAAAGATGCATATGTAGTTATCATCAGAGTATTTATTGTATTTATTCTGAAACCACAGCGATTTCTCAGAAGGAGGTGCATGACCATGGTAGACCAATAATGGCCCCCAAAGACGTCCATGTCATAATTGCTGGAACCTATGAATGTTTTACCTTACATGGCAAAAGAGACTTTGCAGACATGATTAGGGTATGGATCTTGAGATAGGGAGATTTTCTTAGATAATCCAAGTAAGGTCAGACAAACGTCCTTATAAGAGGAAGGCAGGAAGGTCAGAGTCAGGAGAGCAGGTGTGATGACAGAAGTCAGAGAGAGAAAGAGGCTGCTGGTTTCAGTGATGGTGCAAGGGGAAACCAGCCAAGGAAAAGCAGGTGGTTACTACAAGCTGAACAAGGCAAGCAAATAAAATCTCCCCCAAGATCCTCCAGAAGGAATCAGCCCTGCCAACCCGTTGACTTAAGCCCAGTGGGACTGACTTTGGACTTCTGCCCTCCAGAATTATAAATAATAAATCTGTGTTGATTTAAGCTCCCGCATTTGCGGTAGTTTGTTACAGCAGCAATAAGAGACGAATACTGTGACTTTGTGTGAGTCACTTGACATCTACTTGACTCAGTTAATTCTATCATTCAAAAAATGTGTACTGAACAGCTACTCTGTGCCAATAAAGTAGACTTTGGAAACCAACAGAATAGTGGAAAAGAAAGAAACAGAAACAAATAATTGTAAATACAGTGTAAGAAGGGCTGACATATATGGAGATTTGTATTGGGACCATGGGGTCAGATAGGAAGAAAGGGTCAATTTTCTAAAGGATAAGAGGTAGGGAAAGGCCTCATCAAGGTGATGAAGCTTAACTGAGTTCAAGGGATGCCTGTAAAAATCACTAGAGGATCTCTGAGTCTCCTCAAAAAGGCAAACTTCTGAGATCAGAGAGCCCTTTTTAAATGGAGTGACTAGGGGTGCCTGGGTGGCTCAGTGGGTTAAGCGTCTGACTTTGGCTGGGTCATGATCTCTCAGTCTGTGAGTTCAACTCCCACATCAGGCTCTGTGCTGACAGCTCAGAGCCTGGAGCCTGCTTCAGATTCTGTGTCTCCCTCTCTCTTTGCCCCTCCCCTGTTCCTGCTGTCTTTCTCTCGCTCTCAAAAATAAACATTTAAAACAAATAAAAATAAATGGAGTGACTAATTGCAAGACATCATGGGGAATAGGCAGCCACTCTGGACTGGAGTAAATGACTTCCTCGGTTACTTTTTCTGAATTTCTCTATCATGACTCATACTTCTCTCCTCTGGGTGATCCCTTTGGATACTGACCTTTAATATAGCCTATCAGTCTTAACAACTGAAACAAGTAAATTATTCTTCTATCTTCAGTCGGTTGTTTTTCTTTATTTATTAACATATTAGTTTTCCACCAAAAACCAAGTGGCTCAAAACACCAGAAACTTACTGTCACCGTTCTGGAGGCCAAAAGCCCACAAATGCCCAACGGAGGCCGCGCTCCCTCTGAGGGCTCTAGGGGAGAATCCTTCCTTGCCTCCTCAAGCTCCTGATGCGTACTGGCAATCTTTGGCATTTCCTGGTTTACAGATGCGTCGTTTCAGCCATATGGCTCACTTCTGCTTGCATAACTTCTCATTGTCATCCCATTGTGTCTCTCTGTCCAAATTGTCCCTTTTTATGGACTTTAGCAATCTTACGTTAGAGCCCACCCCTATGATTCCGTTTTAATTTGAACACCTCTATAAAGATCCTCTCCCCAAGTCAGTTCACATTCTGAGATAGCAGGAATTAGGAGTCCAACATGTGCATTTTCTTTGGGTCGGGGACACAGTCTAACTCATCACAGTTGATGATCTCAGTTCATTTATATTTATGAATGGACGGGACAGAGCTAGCATATTAAGAAACTACTTTGTCTTTTCTTATGCAGAGGGAAAAACAGCATAGAAATTTGATAGTAGATAGGATAATAGCCAGAACAAAACAAAGTTCAGGACAAAAAAAAATATGCAAGTAGTGACGAAGCAATTTTACTGTTTTTAAACTCATGTCAAAATTTCTATTTAAATATTTTTAAAAATGTTCAATGTCTTTTAGTGGTTTAGCTGGTGATGTCACTCAAGATTTTTATAAATACAAGTTATTTCATAAAGTAATCTGAATCTGAAGTGAGACTTAGAGAAATAACTAATGGATGTAGAACTGTTTTCACAAAAGAAAGCATAAAAGTTGCTGGTGAGGTTGGAAGGCTGAAAGAGGCAAAAGAGATGATGGGTAACACTGGGATACCTTGTTTCCTGTCTTGCCAAGACTCTCTTCCAAGAAAGGGGAAGGAAGGTGCAAGAATTCGGAAGAGCAGGAAGCTAAATGTTGGGGGATGCATTTTTCACAGGACATTATTAAAGAGGCTGGTGGATGACACCGTGTCCTAAATCATCACATGCTGTTTCTCAAGCACGGGACCACCCCGAACCCAGGGCATGGCCAGGAAGGGGCCAACAACTCTACGTTCATCTAACAGAACAAGCTGCAGGCAAATGCTGATCAGGTGCGCTTTAGACGGAAGTTAAAACAAGAGAAGTACAGCTATGAATTAATAACAGAGACACTTAATTTTCTTCCTCAAATATGCTCTCTAAGATTATTCGTTTTGAGTATTCATGGGTATAGCTTCGTTTTGTTTTAAAATAACGAACAGAACTATGGAAACATGGAGTCAACTTGAAAAAATATATCAATTAAAAAGATAAGGATATCACCAAGTCACCTTCTTTCTTCTGTTCACTGTAGACTCGGATTATCAGTGAGGTAACACATGGTTCCTTGAATATTTATTAGTTTGTATGGCTGCTGGCATTCTTTGGCTTGTGGACACATCACTCCAGTATCTGCCTCCGTCTTCACTTTCCTTTCTCCTCTTCTGTCTGTTTCCCTGCTGCCTCTCTCTTATAAGGATACAAGTGACTGCATTTAGGGCCCTCTTGGCTCATCTGATCTCAGAATCCTTTTACTTAATTACATCTGCAAAGACCCTTTTCCCAAATCAGTTACATTTACAGGTTTCAGGGATTAGGAGCTGTTGTATTTCAGGGATGTAATTCTGGCTATTACATATACAGAGCTTGCCAAACTAAAAACATAACACGACAGTGGTAAATGCTCAAGGTAGTATTGGGTGGCGGGTGTTTAATAAAGTCAGGTTTAGTGCCAATCAGACTTGCGTTGAAGTCCCCACTCTGTATCTACTACCTATGTGACTTTGAGCAGTTGATTGAAAAATCTTTACCTCACTGTCCTCATCTGTAAAATGGGGCCAATATTACCATATCCATGGAAGGGTTTCCAGGAGGAATAAGTGAAATAATGCACTTAAAATATTTAGCAAGTGATTTGCAATTAGCGAGCTTTCAATATCACCTGTTGATAAAATGAATAAGAACAGCTTTGGAAGAGCAGAACTTTGTGAAATTTCCAGTATTATCAACAATTATGCTCTTTGACATTTAAAATTACTTTCTCTTGAATTACAGAAAAAGATAGAGACCCAGTGAGTACTTTTAGTCTAAAGAAAATACATCAAAATAACCTTTACAGAATAATAGAATCAGTACACCAGAAGCAAGAGATGCCACGAGCAAAAATCCTGAATATGAACACATGAGGACTTTAGCCTAAATCGTTTGCCTCACAGGATACAAATACAGAATCAATTTCCAAGAAAAAGTACAAAGGAAAAGAGTAGAAAAGCTTTTAAACTGGTAGACATTAATTGCTTAAAGGATGACAAAGGGGAAACCATGATTTTCGATTAAAATGGAATAAAATGATACGATTGTTAGTCGAAGCAGCTGTTTCTTCTGCCCGCGGTCATTACTTTTTTTTTTAATAATAAGAAATAATACAGAAGAGAAAGATCCTGTAGAATGCTGTCACTTCTTTAAGGCAGCAATTTGTGAAGCTACCCAGGACGGTGAACGTTCTTGTCAGCAGGCAGGAGTGTAGTGCTTTCATGCTGGTGAAATCGATTTCTTACCCATTCCTTTATTTTTAATTTAGACTCAAAGAAATTTTTGAGGGAAAGACAGGGGTTCAAATCTATAGCAAATCAACTGTAAATTTGCTTTTGGAGAAGAGAGTACGGGTGAAGTTTAGGTGAACGGACAGGAAGTCAACTTTAAGGGAAGAACTCAGCAGAGAAGCACAAAATACTTCAGAAGGACTGGGTCGGCTTTACTACAAAAGGGTTGCATTCAATTTGAAGTCCAGTTTTTTCCCCCTGAAATCATGTGTGAATGGCCATGTTTTGTGGGAGAACAGGATCTAAACGTGAAATTCAATTTTCCCTGTGTTGATGTAGTTAGTAATCCTCAATCCCCCTCAGTTCCACTCTTATCTTTAGCAGCTCTGATCAATTTTCTGGTTAATTTCTTTGTCTACCACACTCACTTCCCTGACACCAAGTTCTAATGAGATTCTTCTTGTCGCCTCCCTGGAACCGAATTCCTGACAAGCCACCTGGTGTAAACATCAGCACACCTTTTTATTATAGTCGGTGTCATTACTCATCCTAACAGGAGAGACCAGGTTGTAAAGAAAACCTTGTAACGACTTCCCATGCGGGGAGAGTTTGATTCAGCAGGTCTGTTACAAGGCTCGAGAATCTGGATTTCTTAGTTCTCTTCGGTAACTTCATTTACATGATGTTTTCTGGTCATTTAAGCAAATCAGTGTGCAGTTAGTATAAAACCTCCTCTCTAGAAGAATGACACATGCTACTCTTTAAAGAGACACTATAATTCTGCCCTTTGTGACCTCTAGTGCCCTGGACACGGTAGTATTTATACCTTGTGTGTATGCGTGTGTGAGCACGTGTCTGCATTTTCGAGTGTGTGTAATAATGCCTATTTACTTCCAAATATTTGGAGACATCTTGATTTAGGCCCTTGGTGGAAATGAGAAAGCAAAAAATAAGCCCCCTAATATGTCAAAAACTTTAAAGTTATTTGAAAATTGTTTCAAATGACAAAGGTAGATTATTAAAGATACAGCAAAAATAACAATGGAGTGATGAATTAGTCTAGAATGTCAAAACTATCCATGTTCTTAATCTTTTTCACTTTCTTCTATTCATGATATTTTATGGATTGCATGCATTTTTGAAGTTCCTATAATTCCTTTATTTATTTATTTGTTTTTATTTTTTTAATGTTTAATTTATTTTTGAGGAGAGAGAGAGAGAGAGAGGGAGAGAGTGTGAGAAGGGGAGGGGCAGAGAGAGGAGGAGACACAGAATCCAAAGCAGGCTCCAGGCTCTGAGCTGTCAGCACAGAACCCGACACAGGGCTCAGACTCACCGACCATGAGATCATGACCAGAGCCAAAGTTGGACACTTAACCGACTGAGCCACCCAGATGCCCCTAATTCCTTTTATTAGAACAAAGTTGCCAGTAACTAACAATGATAAAAATAATCAGAATACCAGCAACAGTGACATCATTGATTATCTGTTGAGTTCCAGGCACTATGGCCAACACTTTACAGATAATTTTATCTAAATTCACAACTACCTTATCAGAGGGATATTATGATTCTTCCCATTTTATTGAAGTAGAAACTGAGGTTCCCTGTGACAGAAAAGTGGCTGGGCTAGGTTGATCCCCTGAAACCTGATTTCAAAGCTTAACACTTCTATTAAACGAATAAAACCATTTATATTTAAAGAAATGGCATTTTAGAGCCTGAGTTTATCTGCAACTTTGCAAAGTTTTGTCTCAGGACCAGATTTTTGTTACTTCATGCATTATTTATACTTAGCTTCCCAAAGGAATTTGAGTTGGTTTACAAAAGCAGACACATACATGCAACAAGGAAAGAAGCTAAGAACAAGGATATTTAACCACAGAAGGGAGTATGAATAGTTCCCACTAGAAGACATAGTTGAAATGAAGCCACTGTGATTCACCATAAAGTCTTGACAACTGAGACACAACAGTGAACAGCATGAGTTTGCAGAATAACTTTCTTTTTTTGTTTTCTGAGTATAGTGGGAAGGTTTCTTGAGATATTCATCTTTGAAATGTTTCTTTTTTCTTACCCTTTCCAGTTTTTTCCTTGTTGGTCTGAGACACTCCCCCTCCCATGGCTTTGAAAGGAAAAATTGTCGTTGTATCATAAATGCAAAGAGAAAAACAAAATTATGTTCAGTAATCACTTTAATTTGCACACTGGGTTTCTGAGAATCAAAAGGGAAGCCTTGAAGGAGAAATTTTGCCACAGAAATGATTAGAAAGAGAAGAGAATCGTGTCCCATCTCTGGGAGATTGCAGGGGGGCCTTTGTCTGGGAGGATACGTATTCATAAGGGAGGAGGCAAGACGTCTGGCAAAGAAGGCCCTGCCTGATGTGGCCCGGTGCGAGGTGGAGGACTGCCCTCTGCTCCTGTACAAACGAGCCGTGTCCACTTTCAGAAGACTCTCTGGGTGAAGGCCTTCCCTTTAGAGCTGCCTGCAAGTCTCCCATGGCCCATCCAACAGAAGCACCCCCTCCTACCTGTGCCACTAGAAACTTGTCCCAAGAGAACAACAGCTTGGCCAACAGCCTGGGACACGAGGCGGAGTCCTCGATCCTTGGAGTGGGTGGGAATGGTGTGGGATAAAAAACCGTAGCACAAAAACTGAAGGGAACAGGGAAACCAATCCTACACTATCACGGACATAGGAAAAAAAGACACAGAGAGGGAGGGAGATAAAACATAAGAGACTCTCAAAGACTAAGAACAAACTGAGGGTGAGGGGGGTGAGGGAGGGGGGAGGGGGGTGACGGGCATTAAAGAGGGCACGTGTTGGGATGAACACTGGGTGTTATATGTAAACCAATTTGAAAATAAACTATTATAATATCACAGACATAGGAAGAATTTAGTGCTTCAACACACACACATGCACAGACACACACACACACACACACTGACACACACAGTGATTTTTTTTTTTTTTAAAACATTAAAAAGCATCTGACTTGGGCTCAGGTCATGATCTCGAGGTTTGTGTGTTCGAGCCCGGCATCAGGCTCTGTGCTGACAGCTCAGAGGCTGGAACCCACTTCAGATTCTGTATCTCTCTCTCTCTCTCTGCCTCTCCCCTGCTCATGCTCTGTCTCTGTCTCTCTCTCTCAAAAATAAATAAATAAACATTACAAAAAGACCGTGAATATTGCCATAAGAAATATGTCCTATTATATTGCATTTTCACTTAAAAAATCACTTTCACATGGGGTATGAACAATGTAATAGAAATTTTTTAAAGGAGGCAGAAACACATTTTCACAAAAAATTTCTTATTCCCTATAGTGAATTACAGTTCACTAGAGGCCTTTGTATAATAAGTTAACTCAGAGCAGTTCAGATCTGTTTCTTTCAGGCCACCCACCTTAAGAAGTTCGTACCTGAGGCAGCAGTTATGCCTCAGAATCTCCTGGAAGGCTAATAAAACCAGATTGCCAGGCCCCACCTTCAAATTCAGTAGATCTACGGTGGGGCTCCATAATTTACATTTCTAACAAGTTCCTAAGTGTCGCGCTGCTGGTATGGGACCACACTTTGAGAAGCACTGGTTTGGGGGACTTAGGAACTTGAATTTTTAGCGTATCCTTTAAGGTTTGTCGCAAATACCAATGGCCTCATTTTGAGTGGAGTTAGGCAAACACATACGTACTTTCTCTCTGGGTTAGACAATGGCCCCGGTTATGCATTGAAATCCTCACAACAATCCCATCAAATAGGTAATGTATTAACCTCATTTTGCAGATCGGGAAACAGAGGGACAGGGAGATTCAGTGACTTGTCCAAGGTCACGCAGGTGGTAGATGACAGAACAATGGTCTGAAGCCAGAGCATCCGTTTGTACTTGTAACTACAATACTCTGCAGGTCACTGAGCTCACTTAACAGACCTGGAACCCCAAGTACTTTATCTGAGTCCTTTAGATGTAGAGTCCGTAGACGGAAAATTGGCCTCTTGCTGTGATAACCTACTACAGCCTTTGGGACCGGAATCCGGCCAGCTGGTATACCAGCCTCTGCAGGAGGTGCGACCCAGAGGACTTGTAGGCAGGAGCAAACTTTCCTAAGTTTAGAATTTTACACTGCTCTTTCCTGGCACTTGAAGCCTTCCGAGGCTTCGCTTTGCACTTAGACCGCGATCCCAACCCTCCCTCAGCCTGATGGGACGTCCCCTCAAGCTCAGTCCTCCCCGCCCTGCAGCTACCTGTCCCCCGCGATTTGCCTGCAGGCCCCCTTCTTCCACATTCCCTGCTCTGCCCCTGCACTGGCTAGCTTCTACCTGAGTAGATGGCAGGAGTGGATGGCACTGGCAGGACAGGGGGGGGGGGCGGGGAGGGAGGCGCTGGAAATGTCACCCCTAATTTCTCTGACCTGTCTCCTCCAGGTCTCCTGCCCTTGTTGGGGAAGTCCAGCTTCTGCTGCACAGCCCTGCCTGGGCCCTGGTACTCCTGTACCCTGCCTTGGCACTCCCACCTTGCAGCTGCTAATGGCTTCTTGTCATTTCTAATTTTGGGGTTGCCTCGCCATCCCATCTGGGTTCTCAGCTCTCCTACCATCCCTGCAACCAGTTCTACACCTTAATTTCCTCTATTTTAAAAGAAATTTATTTATTTATTTATTTAGAGAAAGCATGTAAACAAGGGAGGGGCAGAGAGAGAGGGAGAGAGTATCCCAAGTAGGCTCCTTAATCTCATGAACCATGAGATCATGACCTGAGCTGAAGTCAAGAGTTAGACACTTAACCAGCTGAGCCACCCAGGCGCCCCTAATTTTCTCTGTTTTAAGTGCATTAAGTGGTTTTTGCTTTCCTCATTAGACTGCGACTGGTACATTTATCTTCTCTAGTTACCCTGGATCCCTTTCTTTCCCTTAGGTACAAGTGAGGTCCTGCCCCAGGGCATTTGTACTAGCTATTCCCTCCATGAAATGCCCGTCTCTCAGAAGTTCTCATGGCTTACTCTCATAAGTCATTCCAGTCTTGGTACAAATTTCATTTTCTCAGAGAGCTTATCCGATCATCCTGTCTAAGGTAAATTACCTGGTCTCATTTTACCACATTTTTTCTGTTTAATTTTCTCATAAAACTCATCACTAACTATAGTGAAACTGCTTACTTATGTGTTTACTTATTTACTGACCTGTCTTCCAATAATGGTATGTAAGCTCTCTGAGAGTGAGTATCTTGCATGTCTTGTTCATTACCTGTGTTTTGGTATCATGGCTAGCGCGCGATGTCTAGCACTTAAAAAGTGTCTATTGACGACAGACTATCTGATAATCAAGTGATTGAATGAATGAATGTACCTTCAGTGTAATGACCCCCTGAGGCAAATGTAATGCCTTGAATGCCAACTCTGATCAGTCATGTCTATAGAGAATGCAAAACATCCCGGCCTAGAGAAACTGAGGGTAGGTCTTAACAATGATCTAATCAAACCTTAAAGGAATTTTAATCTGATGCCTGGAGCAGGCTGGATTCTCAGAAGTCTGTTAATGCAATCAGCACACAGGTCTGCATTAGCCAGGAAACAGGAAATGTATCCTGGATAGCTGAATGACTTAGTGACCTGAGCTCTTCAACACTGTCCATCTAAGTGCTAGAGAATGTCTGCCTACCTCAAAATAACGGTTTGGTTTTACATATTGGATAGTGTGCTGCTCTTTCTGACAATAATTGGCGGTCAAGTGTCAACTGCTTCTTACAGCAACTGATGAGACATAAAGAAGGGTATGCACCTTCCTAAACGCTGCCGAAGCAGAGAACCTGCCTGTCGTGTGTTCGAAAGTGATACCATGAAGGCAGAAAATTTAGAAAATGCATAAAGCTCAAAAGAGGAGAATTACCCAGAGAAAATCACTGTTAATGATTCAGTACAAAACCTTCCAGCATCCTTTCATCACACGTATGCATTGTTTTCACGAAAACTGGTTCTTTCATGCATACTGTTTTATAACTTGCTTTTTTTCACCAAAATATATGATGTACATTTCCCCCTGCCGATGGGTAGTCTTCTAGCAGACTGCCGTAAGAACCATATTACATTTCATCATAATGCCACATATCATATGGATTTGATTATTTTTCTATTGGTGGATTTACAGGTATTTTCATTTTTTAACGTAATACATAGATCATTAACATTCTCTTAGCTATGGATCTGCACAAATGCCTACTCATTTCTTTGAAATATATTACTTGAAGAGCAATTAATGCGTTTTCGCCTTCATCAATATTTTTTGCAATTTCCATTGAGCTATGCATCCACATTAAAATAATTCAGATATTTAGTTTTCGTGTTCTATGCCCTTCCTTTAAAAGTATTTTTCATGCACTTAATTTCATTTTATTTCTTGATCCTTGGATGCTATTAAAGAATAGCAAATAAATGGGTGACATACTTTATGAGCCCTTCCAAATACGAGTGTGGGTTTTAGTTGCCCTTATAGGCGATATTCAGTTTGGCCTGGGACAATATGTTTGGTCACATTTCTCCAATTACTCTAGAATTTTCCTGCATATGGCTCCTCATAAGAAAAATCTTGGCACAACCGAAATTTCGGCTGCTTACAGGTTATTACGAATATAGATGTAGATACGGATACATAGCCAAGATATGTGTAGTTTTAGATATAGTCATAGCTATAAAGATATGTTTTTGTCTGGAGACTTTGCAGCCCATTTTTCTAATCCTTGCAAATAAACGTATTGTCAGATAAATCTAGATGTAGGTTTCTTTTCATTCATTTTGCCTGTAGGATGGAAAACTTAAAAATACATCTGTAGATATGTTTAATTCTGGGAAAGCTCTTGATCATTATTTCATAGTTTTTGCTCTTCTCTATGAATAATCATTTTCTTTTTCTTGTATTTTCTGTCTCTCTGTTCCGTGTCTGGCCTCCTTCCTTCTTTGCATTTCAGGACAGCATCTCAACTCTCTATTTCAGCTTTTCGCATCATGTGTTTTATTCCCTACAAGGTGGGTTTTCTTTTATTATGTGTCTAGTTTTTTGGTAATCTTTCACTACCTTATTCTTCTCTTTCTTCACCTCGAATTCGTCCCTTCTTATTCTGTTTTCTTCGGACGCCTTTCTGTTTCCCTTTTAAAGAAGTCATACCAACTTTTATTTGATTAAAGTGCCTATATCTGTTAAAACTTTTCAGATTATTAGTTCATGATTTCTCACTGATGTGCTTTGCTTCTCAGTCTTTAGAAAGCTTTTTGTTTTTTCTTTCTCTTGATCCTTCAGGCCAAGGATATGGATTTTTCTTGCTTTGCTTGCTTTCAGCTTTTGTGCTGATCAAAATCCATTCTCGGATTTGTGTCTGGAGGCGAAGATGCCAAGACAAGTCCCAGCCCAACCACCAAGTCTGGGCAGATGATACTTTTTCCCCAGTTTTATCCTATTCTCTTTGATCCTTCCACAAATGATTATTTGATATTCTGAACAATTGAAATTGATGAAACGCTATTCAGAGTTACTAGATGTCTTCCTGTCTTTATCCTAATGCATGAGCTCCTACATCTGGAGACTACATTAAATTTGGAATTGCAGCATTTAAATGCACATAGAAAGGACGAGGGTAGAAGCAAGACACAATTTCCTCTCTGTCTTTTGAAAACCAAAATATTTGAGGAAGAGAAACCAACCCCAGCCCAGTCATCTGGTTAAAACAGTCCCTGGTGACCTGAATCTCAGGGCGCATAGAGGAAAATGTTAAAAAAAACTCTTCCCTGTTTTTATCCTAGGTAACCTGTAGTTCAAGAGGAAAAACTGGACGTACCATTTCCTTCTGGAGGCTCTAGGGAAGAACCCATTCCGGTGCCTTTTCCAGTTTCTAGGGGCCACCTGCATTCCTTGACCCCTGACTCATCATCTCTAAAGCACATCACTTCAACCTCTCCTTACGAGGTCACATCTCCTTTTCTGACCCTGATTCCCTGTCTCCACTTCATAATGGCTCTTGCAGTTACATTGGGCCCACTTGGATAATCCAGGATAATCTCCCCGTGTGGACAATCTTAATTTAATTACACCTGCAGAATCCCTTTTATCAGGTATAGTAACGTATTCGCAGGTTCCATGAATTAGAGCATGGACGTCTTGGCGGGGACATTTTTCTTTCTACCTCAACCCCTTTTCCCTAATTTTCTAGGTAAAATTATGCATAGAATATTATCGAACATACCCTTCTCCACAATCTCAGTGTTAGTGAAACTGTATTAGTTATCCGTTGCTGCATCATAAACTACTGCCAAAGTCAGCAATTTATAACATTTGTCATCTCACAGTTTCAATGGATCAGGAATCTAAGCATGAGTTAGCAGTGTGTCTATGACTGAAGGTCTTTCATAGGGTTGCAACCAAACCATCAGCTCTAGCTATGCTCTCATCTGAAGGCTTCACTAAGATGGGGCTCACTTTCAATCTTACCTCTGTGTTGTTGGCAGACTCAGTTCCTTGCTTGAGGGTCTCTCCACAGGGATGCCTCTAGCATGGCGGCGCCTCTACCAGATCAACAACCCAAGAGACAGCAAGAGAGAATGTGATCGAGATGGAAGCCCACAGCCTTTTTCTAACCTTGTCTTAGATGATGTCACAACACTTTACCATATTCTGTTCATTACAAGTAGGTTGCTACGTGCACGCCATATTCAAGAGGAGCGAGTAACACATGAATATTACAAGGGAGGGATTATTAGGAGCCATCTTAAAGCCTGCCTACCACAAACACCCTAATATATTGAACTGTGAGGACTTTCAATGCCGTAATTACACAAATCTTTCTCTTCCGCTCTTTCCACATTAGCATCCCTTAATTTCAGACAGTAAATAGTAATTCTAGAATATTTTGAAATATTTTAAGTGGAGGAATTTCTTGACAGTCTGTGCAATTATTTAATTCATTTGTGAAGAATAGAAAAAAATGGCCTCATTATGGGTTTCAGTTTTATTTTGACAGTGTTTTTTTTTCTCTATTGACAATAAAAGCTGGAGAAAATAGAACAATTAAAATTATTATCCCAAATTGAAATATTTTAGTAGATATGTTCCAATAATAGATAAATAAAAGTCAAATTGGGGGAAAAATATCCCACTCACCTTAAACTACTAAAATCCTATGCTATAAAGGATCATTGTGTTTCCATCCCACAGTTGAATTAACTACTTGATTAATTCAAATAATGGACGATACACATTTCTCACATCTCCTATCATTTCTCTCTCTTTTTGAATAATGCTACTCAACACAGGGATAACTTTTATCATTAGAGGAAAGATCTAAATTTCAGCACACATTCTGTTCAATGGATTTATGAGAGTTTTGACTTGAGGAATTTCTGTGCCCATCCACCAAGGCAAAGCTGTCAGTAATAATTAACGTTGTTTATTCAATTTTAGTTCTATTATGTTGTTGGTGCCTCATCTTAGGAAATATAATTTTGGCGTCTAAAGGCAACACGTCTGTCTGTTACATATCATTTTTTCCATTATTAAGGAAACAATAAAAAAGTACAATAGGGAAAAAAACAGGTGTTGGGAGTTCGAAGTTAGAAGGCATAAAATATTAAACATGCTCGCCCAGTTGAAGTCAAGGTGTGAAATATGGAGAGGTGAAAGGGAATAAAAGACAGCCTAGTAATTGTAACCATTCTTAAATATATACGTGAGTACAATGAACTTTATATTAGAGGTGTTGCTTAGAGGTTTGAGGAAAATTCAATGTTTTAAATTTAAGGAAAAACTACTTAAATAGAGGCATTTAAAATTGTTAAGAAAGAAGGTGCATGGGAAAAAGGTTATGCATCTCTATTATGTGTTTAAGAACTTTTGTAGGTTTTCTTTTAAAATGAAATGTTTCATCTGTTCCTATATTCGGTCTGTTATTTACATCTCTTCTTGAATCATTCAGGCCGCGCTTGAACACCTCCAGGCACAGAGCAGTACATTCCTTAGGAGAAAGTGACTCTGTAATAATATTGCTTCCATATAATCAAATAGTTTACCCTGTAATCAATCAGTAAGTTTTAGTTGCCTTATTGGGTCATAAATATTCTTTTCTAGAGAATGGACTCTTATGACCTAATTTGAGGTATGTATTCTATCTTTAATCTCTTGTGGCTGTGTGTGTGTGTGTGTGTGTGTGTGTGTGTAGGGCACTGTCACATTATATTAAAATGAACACCCTCAACCATATAAATGAAGTGATAAGAGGAAATCAAAAGAGTTGATTTCTTAAAAAAGGGGGGTGTCTCAGAACTCAGAAGAGAAGGAATGTGTGGTAAATAAAACCAAATTTTCCAGAATAGCATAATACCTTTAAAATATCTGAAGAGATTTATCAGTTTTCCTATGAATCTTCCCTTTCCTAATTTTTATATCATGAGATTTTTATTTTTTATTTTTTTAAATTTTTAATATTTATTTATTTTTAGAGGGAGAGACAGAGTGTGAGCAGGGGAGGGGCAGAGAGAGAGGGAGACACAGAATCCGAAGCAGGCTCCAGGCTCTGAGCTGTCAGCATAGAGCCCGATGTGGGGCTGGAACTCATGAACCATGAGATCATGACCTGAGCCGAAGTCAGCCACTTAACTGACTGTGCCACCCAGGTGCCCCTATCATGAGATTTTTAAAAACATCTTCATAGAATTTTGAACTTCTCATTTTTCTTAATTTTTCTAAAATCTAGAGCATACCTTTTCACTGGCTACCATGAACTGTGAGATGCCCCCACCAGTTCTCTTTGGTAAGTGAAGAAATTATTCCTGTGGGTGGACCTGCTTCATGTCATTATACAGAGCTTTGTGCTCAGAAAAGGCCCACCTTTTTCGAGTATTCCGCTGTCATCATCTTTTTTTTATTATTTCAAAAAAATTGTTTTAAATATTTATTTTTGAGAGAGACTGAGTGCAAGTGGGGGAAGGGCAGAAAGAGAGAGAGACAGAATCCGAAGCAGGCTCCAGACTCCAAGGTGTCATTAAGACCCAACACAGGGCTCGAACTCATGAACCACGAGATCATGACCTGAGCTTAAGTAGGGCAGTTACCCAGCTGAGCCACAGAGGCGCCCCTCTTCTGTCACCATCTCGAAATTCTTAATAAGTTTTGAACAAAAGGCCCACATTTTCATTTTGCATGGGGCTCTGAAAATTATATATTTCTTCTTGCATTCATAATGGAAAATCACCTATTTGCTGTCTCTGTTTCCTAAAAGATAAAGCTGAATACAAGGCAAGTTAGGAGATTTTCGGGTTGTTTTTTTTTTCACTTACCAGTACTTTCAGAGATGTCCACTGTGTTTAACAACTGACTCTCATAGTCATGCTCAGAGCTTTTGATCAAAATCCAACTCCAAAATGCTTCCCTTAAAAAAATCAAAATTTCTTCCAACAAAAGAATAACATATCTTTATTGCACAAAAATGGAAATTACAAACAAGACATTTCTATAATTCATAAACAGACAGATTTAATATTTTATTATTAGACTTTCTAATGATCTGGCTTTCAACATAATTATGATTAGTCAGCATCTACCAAATTTTCTAAACTAATAATTTAAATAGTATTATTTTATTATAAAATATGTATTCTCAACTTTTTAAAAATCCAGGAAAATCATAAAAAATAAATTTTTAAAATTGAAAAAAAAAACAATGACTCCTTTACTCAGAAATACCAACCCTGATAATTTTGAATATTTTTTCTAGAATCCTTTTATCTCTGCCTATTTTTCATGATGAAATTATACTGTATAACTAATTTCTAATCAAATAAGTATTCACAAATAACAAATCAGAAAAACATCTGAGAGGGGCTCAGTAACAGATTACACTCCTCCACCCTTCAATCTCACCCTTCAATATTCTGTTTCTCAATCACCACTGCGATTCTCTTTGCTCTCTTGCTTACACATTCCTGACTCACCCTTTGAACCACATCTCGTCTCCATTGGCGTCTAGGGAGTTGAGGCCAGGAATGCTGCTAAAGAGTCTACAATGCACAAGAGAGTCCACCCCTCCCCCCACAATGCAAACTATCCAGAGGCGCCAGAGTGGCTCAGTCAGTTAAAAGTCCAGCTCTTGGTTTCCACTCAGGTCATGATCCTACCATTAGTGGTTTCAACTCCTGTGTTGAGTTCCACGCTGGCAGTGCAGAGCCTGCTTGGGATTCTCTCTCTCTGCCCATCCTCCACTCGTGAGCATGCTCTCCCTGTCTCAAAGATAAATAAATAACCTTAAAAAAATAATAAAATAATATTTTTTAAAAAACCAACCAAAATGCCAGTAGTGCTGCAACTGAAAAACTGGTTTAAATAATTCTGAATGTACTACCCGATGCAATTAGAAAGGAAAAAGAAATGAGAGGTATAGGGGCACCTGGGTGGCTCAGGTGGTTAAGCCTTTGACTCTTGGTTTCAGCTTAGGCCAGGATCTCACAGTTCGTGGGTTCAAGCCTTGTATCAGGCTCTGTGCTGGCAGCATGGAGCCTGCTTGGGATTCTCCCTCCTTCTCTCTCTGCCCCTTCCCTGCTCTCTCTCTCAAAATAAATAAATAACATTTTTTTTAATGAGAGATATAAATATTGAAAAGAAGACACGCTTATTTTTGCAGAAGATACGATTATGCGCTAGTTCACCCCAAAAACCCATTTAGAACACTATTGATTGATTATAGCATGTAACAGAAAAAAAGTGTACTAAAAATACAAAAAAGTAACATGCATTACAACTTGTGATATTTTAAGGTGTCAACCACAAACTAAATGTGTATAAGTGAGCAAATGTTAGCATTTATTTTTTATAACTTGCTATTTTTTGCAATCATTTTAATTTTTAATCAAATCTACTTTTTTTTGTCAACAAGTGTGGTTTGGAATGAAGTTTTCTGCAGGGATACCTCTGATGTTTCAGAGGAAAACATTCCGAAGTAGCACCCAGATTAAGGATCTGTCTCATACATCAATAATACTGTTTCCTTCACTGAGAAATTCTGCTGTGAAAAATAACAGCTGACTAAATAGTGTGCTTACTGATGCTGTAAATATTGTGAATGACATAAAGGCTAATGCATTAACTTTGAAAACAATCTATTCTTTCGCTGTAGGAGTTGATCATAAACGAGGGCCATTGCATGGTGACATACAGGGGTGAGCTCTCAAGGAAAACAATTCTGCTGAGAATATTCGAGCAGTGGAAAAATCCCCTTGTGTTTTTGGTCCCAACATTTTAAAGATGCAAAATGGACATCCAGACTTACTTTTCTCTAATATCTTCTGTGTTTTAATAACTGTAATGTGTCCACGCAAGAAAAGGATGCAACGTGTTTTATGATGGCAGTTAAAATAAAAGAGCAAAAATGAAAGTAAAAAACTTGGAAGAATGATTTTTACAGACACTGTGACATTTTTTGTAATTTAAGCATAATTAACCATGAAGTAGGTGATGATCTCAGTATTGCACGCTTGCAAAAAGCAATCACTGAAAATTCCCAGATTTGATAGGATGCTTCGAATTTTATTTTCTGTCATAAGGTTCATTCTAGGATTTGTGTTAGTTTGAATCCACTTCTTTTAATCAGAAGATATTGAACATTTGTAACCTTTAAGGATAAGCTGTTGGAATTGGGTATCGATGAAAATTGAAGATGGATTTTGAAAATACAGCTTTACTTTGAGAAAATAAAGTTATAAATGAATATTGAGAACTTGATGACATTGCTTTAACTTCTCGTTGCCTTTCCTGCGAGCATACTTCTGAGAGACGAGTTTCTCTTGTATGAATGTTGTTAAAATAGTGTAGGCACCTTGGTCTCTCGGTGAGTAGTGCTGTCAGTCCAACCTCAAGAAGATACATGCACAACACGTTTGTTGGTTATGTTTAAAACCTTAAATATTGATATATACGATCATTCAAAATATGTGTATAGGTTTTTGATGTTAGAAATAAACCGTGGTGAAGGACTGGATTTTTTATAATGAAGTGCTGATCCAAAAAAGATGAAAAAAATAAGAAAGTTATTAAAGAGAATTTCTCTCCAAATATGGTAGGTCCAAATGGTTTTCAGATGAGTTCTTTTAAACTCATAAAGAAGAGATGATGTAATATTTAAATAGTTCCCGAGCATAGACAAAAAGAAATCATCCCATTCCTTATAAGGATCATCATAATAATATTATCATAATAAGATCATAATAACCTATGTGAAAAAAAAGAAGACAAAATGGAAAATTACTTTAAAAAAACTTATACAAAATAAACTCACCTATGATTATAAGCACATATGAAAACAACTCCAGAATAAAATGATAATTCAATAATAGAAAAACTATTCATTTAAATAATATAATTCATGCACCATGTTAATAGGTCAAAGGAGAAAAAAAATCAGGATTATAGTAGATAGATGCCAAATAGACATTTGATGTTGGATGTTGAACATCCATTGTTGGTGTTTAAAAGATTAGAAAATGAAGATAAATGGATACGTTTTGTTATACATGTGTTAACAGGAAAGTCAGACAGTCAGACACACACACACATCTCAGGCTGAAAGTCAGCATCACGCTGAATGACAAAATGCTAGAGCTATTCTTATAAACTAGGAACAAATCAAGATCTCCTATCCCCATTATTGTTTAATGTCATTTCCATAAATCTGTCTTGGAGCAATTCGAAGCTCTAATGTAGGTGTGAGTGTGGCAAATTGAATAATGGGTCCCTAAAGATATTCTTGGGAGCTGTGAAGATGCTTTATTATATGGCAAAAGGGAATTTGCAGATGTGATTAAGGTAACAGAACTTAAATGGGATGATTATCCTGGATTCTAAATGAGCTTAATCTAATCACATGATCCCTTAAAAGCGCAGAACAAGAAGTTGGAGATTTCCAGTGTGAGAAGGATTTGACATACTGTTGCTGGTGCTGAGATGGAGGGGCTTACAGGCAAGGGCCTGAAAGAGACCCCTCCGTCTAAGGGTGACTCCCAAATGACAGCCAGCAAGGAGATAGAGGACTACAACTGCCAGGAACTGGATTCCACTGACAATGAGCTGGGAAGCAGATGCTCCCCAGAACCTCTCCCCAATAACTCCATGAGACAATACCGTGATTTCATCTTTGTGAAACCCATAAAGGGGAAACCAACCCAAACTTCTGACCCACAAACTGTGAGATAACACACTTGTGTTGTTTTGAGCTGCTAAATTTCTGTAATTTGCTACATCGACGTTACGAACTGAGTTGTATCCCCCAAAAGTCATAGGCCTGATCCCCAAGATGACTGTATTTATAAACAGGAGGTAATTAAGATTACTTGTGGTCTGGAGCACCGGGGTGGCTCAGTAGGTTAAGCACCCAACTTCAGCTCAGGTCCTGATCTCCCAGTTCATGGGTTCCTAGGCTCCGCACTGCCAGTGCAGAGCCTGCTTAGGATTTTCTCTTCCGTGCCCCCTCTCTCCGCCCTTCCCCCGCTCACTTGTTCTCTTTCAAAATAAATAAATAAACTTAAAATGAAATAGATTCATTGTGGTCACAAGAGTGGGATCCTAATTCTTATAAGAAGAGGAAGAGAAGCCAGATCCTCACCCCACCCCTGCCCCACACAGAGTAAAGACCCTGTGAGGACAAGAGAGAAAACAGCCATCTGTCAACCAAGGAGAGAGGCCTCAACAGACACCTTAATCTTGGACCTCCAGCCTCAAGCACTGTGAGAAAATACATTTCTGTTGTTAAACTCCCCACTCGGTGGTGGTATCGTTACAGCCACACTAGCACCCTAGCACCCTAGCAGACTAATGCAGGCAGTAATAGAAAACTAATACAGTTAACGACAGCACCGGAAGGGGACTGACCCTTTCAGTGTGAGACATCTGGCTTTGTTGGTTTATTTACAGTTAGTTGACAATCTATTTTTGCAATTTTAAAATTTTATCTATGGGATCAAATTTATCAGTATTGTACGGCTCTGGGTTTTGTGTTTTGCTTACAAAGGCCATTGGACCTTTCCACCCACCATTCCTCACTGTCTCTAGAATAGCTTTTCAGTATTAGGGTGCGTAACAGGCTTTCTTCTCCTACCCAACCTTGCTTTGTTTTTCAAAGCCCTCTTGTATTAACTTCTCTTTCTTTACTAGTTTCCTTGAATACCAAGAGCAGCCAGTTGTGTGTGATAGACACAAAATAAGTTCCTCTTGACTAAATGCAATTATACTTAAGAGATGCTTTATCTAATTGCCTTGTTTCAATTTCTGTTGGTTTCTTCGTGAGTGGTTTCTTCTCCCCACTGACTGTTGCAGGCACGAAGAAGGAAAATTCGACCATATACATATTTTTGCCATCACTAATAATTATTATATTGATAGAATGTTAATATTTACATGTTGAGTGGACAGTTCAACCACTCATATACCAGGTATTTTGTGGCCGATCAAAGCAAAAGGCATTTCTTGAACACTCCAATCCTGTTCAAAGCAATACCCGAGACATTTATTTCTCTTTCCTTTTAGCTATTATTTCAGATTTTCACCCTATTTTTTTAACTACCACTCATTAGTGGTTCTTTTAACTCCCTTTTTCATGCAGTGATGTAGGCACTGTCTTACCTCAGACCACAGGTAGTGGTGTTTTGGAGACCTCTTGTAGCAGCTCATAGAGCTCATTGTTTGACTCTTTTCCCAACACTATGTTCAGTGAGGTCAAGTAGTCACTTGAAATTAGTCTTGGTGGGGGGTCCTTGGGGGGCTTAGCCGGTTAAGCGTCTGACTCTTGATTTCAGCTTGGGTCATGATCTTATGGTTCAGGAGTTCAAGCCCCACTTGGGGCTCCACACTAATGGTGCAGAGCCTGCTTGGATTCTCCCTCTCCCTCTCTCTCTCTGGCTCTCCCATGTTCTCTTTATTTCTCAAAAAGATAAATAACTAAATACATACATACATACAAACGTAAGAAAAAAGTAGAAATTAGTCTTGGTGGGAGTATTGACACCAAAGAAATTGGTGTCTGCTAAATGCTACAAATCAGCCTTTTTTCCCCAGAAAGCACCGGCTCCAGGATTCAAACTATAACACTAGTTAGTCTTCCCCATGCCCTGGCCGGTCACATGAGAGAGAAGGGGGGACAAGGAGCTAAGATAACCTTCTTGTGGTGTCATTAAATAATATTTACAAAGATTACTCAGAGAAAGATTTGGATACCCCCTGGAAGGCCTTTTTCAAGGCTCAGATTCTTGCAATCTTATGTTTGAAAAACTGTTTTGTTTTGTTTTTTGTAAAACAAAGATCGAAAAGAATAGTTTTCATTTTAATAAAATAGCAGAAAAGTGTGTATCTTATGATTACACTTCTGTATAAAAAGCTATTGAGAAGAGGCATTTGGAGGGCCTCTGAGATGCTGATGATGCTTTACTTCTTGATTTGAATGGTGGTTGTATATCAGAGTGTTCAGTTCGTGGCAATTTAGGACACTATAAAATCACGGTATGCCTACCTTTGTATGTGTGTGCTATACTTATTAAAAAGTTTACTTAAAAATAACGGCATGTGTATAGATACATGTGTGTATAATTTCTTAGAGGACAATATAGAAATCAACAATTATTCATAGTTTTTCCTCTGATGAGGGGGGTAGCCTTTGGGAACTAGCAAAAGGACTCTTGCTTTCTACCCTTTATATTTCGTATTGTTTGAATGTTTTACAATGAGTATATATCATTTTGTAGGGAGGAAAAAGAAGTGTCCCCTAGGAACTATTTAAACAATTAACTGTACATCTATTCACTTTACCTTGAAAGTTGATGTTTTACTTTCCACATTCAGCTGCTTCTTGTGTTCTATTAGAAATTCCAGATGGCAGGGAGGACTACATCCTCCCCTGTGATTTAGCAACACATGAACGAAGGTGACGCATCAGAAATGTAAAATCTGTGCGACAGCCTTCTTCGGAGGAGTCTCATTTGTCTTCGAAAACCAAGTAAATTACCCGAGTGGATACAAATTCCATTTTGTGAAATCTTTATTGTCAGGCGAATGAATAATTGACCAGAAGCCTGCAAGCCCATACATTGGCCCTTACCCTGCTCCTGGGCACACTTGGATAAATATTTCAGTTTTAAAGCATTTTTGAAAGTTAGGATGAGAAAGTATTTGAGGACTAGAGACACAGGGTATTTAAGTAGTTTGTCCAAGGCTGGTCGTAAAAGCCTTTGAGGGGACTAAGAGAGAGCTCTTTACAGACTCAAGTATACATATTTCTCGAGACTCCCGACCAAGGTCTCATCCACTGGAGATATTTTAATCTAACCGGAGCTGTGGCAGACAGCTGTTCAACCGCACTGAGGCTAAGGTGGCCAGGGACTGAAAGCTGGCTTTTGTGCCTCCCACACCGCTGCCACGTGGGCACCCTCCACCCAGGGGGGGCACCGTTTTCCAAACCTCATAAAGCCTGGTGCGTGGGCCAGAGGCTGGTGGTGGGCCCTGCTTGGACCAATATTACAGACCAGAAAGCGGGACTATTTCTTTTGCATTGGTCATTGGAATACCCTTGGGAATATAAGTCATTTGAGGCCATTACTTAAAACAATGTGAGATTAGGCTCATGTATATTTCCAACACTTTTAGAGCCTAAGACTTTTGGTTAGAGCAAAATCATGGAAATACCTGGAAACATTTATCTTAACTTCAGCATTGATAATTTTTAAAGCGATGTCTTGGATTACCAGTTTAAATCTTTCGTGTCTGGGATGGCAATAAGGTTTATTGTATATTGTAAGTTTTAATTCCTTTAAGGTAAATCATTAATGAATACATTATTATTAGACCAGACAGTCCTAGGCTAGGAGTCTGAAATTTGCCTTTTCATTCTGCCTGCCCACCTCGAATTAAGCTTGGGGGAAATATCTACTCTCCAAATGCTGACTCTGGCCAATTAACTTCCTGGTCAAATCCTAATTTGTGGAGAGTATATCGCAGAATTTATATCTGCTCCAAACTCTGGCTAAGGTCCTAGGCTTATGCACGTGGAGCAAGAAGGCAGATAGAAATGACAGAAGCCCTGTAGGCTCTTCTTCATCATCAGCAGAGAGGAAACTATCAAAAATTTGGGGGTGCTCTATTGTCTATTAAACTCTCCTACCTCTCAGAATCTCTGAGGAATGAAGGGATGACCAAAACCATCATCCCTTCTGGGGAGACGGATGCAAAGCTCTGGTCCTGCCTTAAGGTTCAGGGTACACGCTGTATTTCCCTGGGCACGGAGGTAGGGTGGTCAGGAAAAACAACAGCTCTTCTGTGAATACACCCTTCTGTCATTCTGTTTGGGATGTTGGGAGATTCTACTATAGGGTGTCTAATGATTCTCATCTCCCTGCTTTCCTCTTTCTCCCTTCCTTCCTTCCTTCCTTCCTTCTTCTTCCTTTCTTTCTTTCTTTCTTTCTTTCTTTCTTTCTTTCTTTCTTTCTTTCTTTCTTTCTTTCTTTCTTTCCTCCTTCCTTCCTTCCTTCCTTCCTTCCCTCCCTCCCTCCCTCCTTGCTTTCTTTCTTCCTTCCTTCCTTCCTTCCTTCCTTCCTTCCTTCCTTCCTTCCTTCCCTCCTCCCTCCCTCCCTCCCTCCCTCCCTCCCTCCCTCCCTCCCTCCCTCCCTCCTTTCTTTCTTTCTTTCTTTCTTTCTTTCTTTCTTTCTTTCTTTCTTTCTTTCTTTCTTTCCTTCTTTCTTTCTTTCTTCATTTTGCTTCAGTAAAATAATTTATTTCCAGAAAAATTTGTATGATTGTAAGAAATGCATAAAAGACCTTAAAGGTGTCCTTAGAATGAAGTCCTAAGCCTTGTCTGGCAGAGTCTCTGAAAATTAAATGTTTCCAACTAAGATGCACCTTTGATTATTACTGAACATCTAGGTTATTTCATACAAATCAGGAGAAATAGAAGTTGCAGAAAACTGTTTTCTGTCAACAGCAACACAGATTTTTGTCCATGAACATACAAATGATGTTATTTCATAAAGGTACATTTGACTTTCCACTTTTAGAAAATTTGACATTAAACATTGTATTTTAATTTAATATTAACCAATTGTGTCTCCATTATTAAGTTAATTTCAGGATTCTTGATTGTGTATATGTGTGTCAGTTTTTTTTGTTTTTTTAAACCACTTTATTGATGAATGATTGACATACAAAGTTATACATGTTTAATGTGCACAACTTAGTGAGTTTTTTTTAATTTACATCCAAGTTAGTTAGCATATAGTGCAACAATGATTCAGTGATTTCAGGAGTAGATGCCTTAATGCCCCTTACCCATTTAGCCCTTCCCTCCTCCCACAACCCATCCAGCAACCCTCTGTTTGTTCTCTATATTTAACAGTCTCTTATGTTTTGTCCCCCTCCTTGTTTTTATATTATTTTTGCTTCCCTTCCATTATGTTCATCTGTTTTATATCTTAAAGTCTTCATATGAGTGAAGTCACATATTTGTCTTTCTCTGACTAATTTCACTAGTTCCATTCACATAGTTGCAATTGGCAAGATTTCACTCTTTTCTCCACTGTATATATATACCACATCTTCTTTATCCATTCATCCATCTATGGACATTTGGGGTCTTCCCATACTTTGGCTATTGTCGATAGTGCTGCTATAAACATTGGGGTGCCTGTGTCCCTTCGAAACGGCATACCCATATCCCTTGGATAAATACCTAGTAGTGCAATTACTGGGTTGTAGGGTAGTTCTATTTTTAATTTTCTGAGGAACCTCCATACTGTTTTCCAGAGTGGCTGCACCAGTATGCATTCCCACCAGCAGTGCAAAAGAGATCCTCTTTCTCCACATCCTCGCCAACATCTGTTGTTGCCTGAGTTGTTCATTTTAGCCATTCTGACAGGTATGAGGTGGTATCTCATTGTGGTTTTGATTTGTATTTACCTGATGATGAGTGATGTTGAGCATTTTTTCATGTGTTGGTTGGCTATCTGGATGTCTTCTTTGGAGAAGTGTCTATTCATGTCTTTTGCCCGTTTCCTCACTGGATTATTTGTTTTTTGGGTATTGGGTTTGATAAGTTCTTTATAGATTTTAGACACTAACCCTTTATCCGATATGTCGTTTGCAAATATCTTCTCCCATTCTGTTGGTTGCCTTTTAGTTTGTGATTGTTTCCTTCGCTGTGCAGAAGCTTTTTATTTTGATGAGGTCCCAATAGTTCATTTTTGCTTTTGTTTCCCTTGCCTCCGGAGACGTGTTGACTAAGAAGTTGCTGTGGCCAAGGTCAAAGATAAGAATGTTTTGCCTGCTTTCTCCTCGAGGATTTTGATGGCTTCCTGTCTTATAGTTAGGTCTTGCATTTATTTCGAGTTTATTTTTGTGTATCATGTAAGAAAGTGGTCCAGGTTCATTTTTCTGCATGTTCATCTCCCTGCTTTTCATGTGTGGCTTCAGGAATTCTCTGGATGATTGTCATGGACCAGAAAATGGGTGCCCAATTCAGAGAAGGCATGGACCTCTACTCTACCACCGAGCATGCTACTGCATCTGTTCTTGGGACACCCTAAGATTCCCCTATCTGGAGCAGAGCACTGGGCATTGGTAGAAGCCTTAAGAAGATAGTCAATGGTACTGTATGTCAGGTAGGAAGGTTGGTATTCATGTTGCCTTGATGACAGCTCCGCCATCTCTACCCAAAGTTGGTGTTGACAACTTCTAAGAATCCGGGTTTAGTCTCTAGGTTACTTTTATCTCTGCTTCCCCAGCCTCCTCTGTTTGCTTCAGACAATGCTTTCTTCTCATTGAGTTACAGCAAACTCATTCCAGGTCATTAAACCCTCAGTTCATCCTGCCATGCTTGAAAAGCAATCTGTCCAGTTTACAGTTCATGCCAACCCTGAATTCAGTTGGAAGACTTTATTCAAGTTCTGTAAAGTTCTTTAAAGCTCTTGCTGCAATTTCAAAAGCCACAAATTTGAAGGTTTGAAAGCGAAAATTTAATAGTCAAGAATTCTAGTATTTCAATAACACTTGACCAAAGCATACGTTATAAATGTTTACACACAGTGCTCATGAATACTTTTTATTCCCATATTTTCTCTGACTTTTAAATGACAGCATTCGATAAAGATAATTAACTCTGGGGTAAAAAAAACTCTGATTTGAAACTCTGTTCCTCCCCTTTCTTAGCTCTGCTCAGCTAGGAGAGCTATTCACTGGTTTTAGAGTTTGTTTCCTTATATGTAAAATGAAGTTGTAATATCTACCTTGAAGGGTTTTTTTGAGGATCAGATGAAATAGCAGGTGTCATTTACCTGGTATAAAGTTAAATGCTCAATAAATGTTAGTTCCCTTATTCTGCTCTTGCCTCAGAATAACTACATTACTTCTTAAGTGAAATATATAGATAATGCATCATTCTGCATATTTCTGGGTACCTCATCTATCATTGACATTGTCATTTCTCATCATCAATAGGTTGATTTACCCAAAGTTAGGCTCCAGTGATTAAGTTCTTTGAAATCCGTTGTTTTTTAATCATCTTTTCTTTTTTTTTTTAACGTTTATTTATGTTTTTTGAGAGACATAGAGACAGAACGTGAGCAGGGGAAGGGCAGAGAGAGAGGGAGATACAGACTCCGAGGCAGGCTCCAGGCTCTGAGCCATCATCCCAGAGCCCGACGCGGGGCTCAAATTCACAGACCATGAGATCATGACCTGAGCTGAAGTCGGCTGCCTAACCGACTGAGCCACCCAGGCGACCCGTACCATCTTTTCTTGATCTAAATTTAATAACTTTTATCTAGACATTAGTCCACCTAATCCTAAAACTGCTTGCTTTATAGTATTCAAAGAGTTTCATTGACTGCTCTTTAACAAACAAATAAATAAATAAATACATAGTAATTAGGAAAAATTGTTTCCTCAGTTTTCTTTTCAAAATCAAGAGTGAAAGAATTATGAGACAAAAAGGTTTAAAAAGAATAAGTATACTTATTTTAAATACAAGTAAGAAAATGTTAAAGTAATTATAATCTCAGTATATTGTAAGCAAAGCAAAAATTGACATTCTTGTTTTGTTAAGCAAATGGACTTTAAGTATTCATTCCTGATCATCTCTGGAGTTGAAAGCTAATGAGAGTAAACTAGAATACCAGAAGAGTCCTGCATTGACAGCTGTAATGTGTACAATCAACATGTAAATACACTTAAATGCTACTAATTTTTTCAAATATGTTAAAAGGAACCACATAGATAGAATTCAATACTTGATTTTTATTTTTCTCATTTTGCCTTTTTTTCATAAAGTCCAAATGTCACTTCATTTCTCCACACTCGAGATTGCACAATTTACCTGTTTCCTTTTCTGGCTTTGTAAGTCTAAGATCCTTCCATTTTTATACCCTATCTTAAGACAGCAATTTTATTAGAAAATTTCAAAGAAATAAACATGTGAGAAGTGAATTAGGACAGGTAGCTTTCAATGGTATGCAGATCACCTTTACCCAAAGAAGCCTCTGGTCGGGTCCAAGAGTGAGGCCGGTGGAGGTTAAGTGTTCATATACTAAAGATTTCCATGCCTTCCAGATGTTCCACCAGGATAGGGCTTCAGCTGCCCTCTTCATTCCCTTGATTCAAATGTTCTGTATTTAAAAGAGTACTGATTCCACTCTTAAGATACCAAAGTTATTGGGGTGCCTGGGTGGTTCGGTTGGTTGAGCATTTGACCCATGATTTCAGTTCAGGTCATGTTCTCAGGTTCGTGGGATCAAGCCCTGCATCAGGCTCCATACTGAGCATGCTGCTTAAGATTCTCTCTCTCCTTCTGTCCCTCTCCCCTACTTGTGCTTACTCGCCATCTCTCTCAAAATAAATAAATAAGCATTTAACAACAAGAACAAAAAAGTTATCACATGATCACAGAACTGCACTGGGAGGGATAAATAAGAAGTCATTAGAAGGTCTGATTTAGCAGCCCTTGGCCAAAGGTCAAGTCAATTTTTCTGTAAGCAATGTTGAAAGCACAAATGGCTAAATTTTTGATGCCAAGCTATCCACTCTTAATAACAATGATATTAGTCTGTTAGCAGATTTTTGTAATGCAAACATTTGTCTCTCTAGAGAAGCAGAAAGAGTTACTGCATTCAAGTGTCCAGTCTGTTGATAGAAGATTATTTAGGGTAGGTTTCACAAGCCATTTTATGAATTTGTTCCATTAGATTTTTGAAGATAGAGAGATGATAGATGATAGATAGATAGATAGATAGGAGAGAAGAAATATATCTAGATAGATTGTATTTAGATGTAGATACTGAAAGAGAGAGAGAGAGACTTATAAAGAATATAAAACATACATGCATGTGCCAAAAACATTCAAAATAAATATTTAAAACATACAAGAGTTTTTGTTCATTCCATTCATTTATTGCGGACATTTAGTTTACTTCAATGTCTTGGCTATTGTGAATAATGCTGCAATAAATATAGGTGTGCAAGTATCTCTTTGAGATTCTATTTCCATCTTCTTCAGATATAGACACAGAAGTTGGATTGCTGTTTCATATGATAATTTAATTTTTAATTTCTTGAGTCATCTCCACACGGTTTTCTGTAGTCGATATACCCCATTTTGGATTTTGACCAACAGGTTTCTAACAGTGCACAAGGGTTAGAATTTCTCCACCTCTTCACCAAGACCTATTATTTTCTGGGTTGTTTTGTTTTGTTTTGTTGATAGTGGCTATTGTAACAAGTGTTGCATGTATCTCATTTTTTGATTTGTAGTTTTCTGATAACGATGTGAAACATCTATTCATCTCCTTGTTGGACACTTGTGTTAGCCTCCTCCTGGCCCCAGAAAGTTTTTTTCCCTGCCTTTGCCCCAAATCACCATCCCCTACCTGCTGATTACGCCATTACACCAGGAAATGTCTCAAGGAGAAAAACCCCGCGAAGAACAAGCCCTAGACAATCACGAAGATCCAGTACCCCGAGAGGAACCATCACTAGCCAATCACAAGGATCCAACTCAGCTAAACACTATATTTGGCGCCAACCCCAGCCAGAATCCAACCCGGAACTGCCACGACTTAAAAGATCTTCCCTCGCCCTCCCCGGAGCGACTTCCTTTACTCCCCTACCTCCGAGTCATGGAACCTCGCCCCGGGAACTTTGGTCCCCCCCAATAAAATCTCTTGCTGTTCCCCTCACTTGATCTTCATCTCCTTTTTTCTCTCTTTCTCCATATCCGTGCCATTCTAAATTCTAACAACTTGTACATCTTCTTTGGAGAAATGTCTAATCAGTTCCTCTGCCATTTTAAGTTAGATTATTAGATTATTTGGGGTTTTGTTGTTGACTTGTGGAAGTTTTTTTTTTAATATATTACAAATATAAGCCCTTTATCAGATATATGGTTCACAAATATTTTCTCCTATTCCATAGGTTGACTTTTCATTCTGTTGATTGTTTCCTTTGCTATATAGAACGCTAAGTTCTATGTAGTCCCATTTGTCCATTTTTGCTTTTGTTTCATATGCTTTTGGTTTCATATTCAAGAAATCATTGCCAAATCCAATGTCATTAAACTTTTCCTTTTTGTTTTCTACTAAAAGTTTTGTAGTTTCAGGTCTATGTTTATATCTTTAACCTATTTTGAGTTAGATTTTTTTATACGGTGTGAGGGAAAGGGCCAGCTTCATTCATTTGCATGTGGATATCCAGTTTCTAAATACCATTTGTTGAAGAGATATTCTTTCCCCATTGCATAGTACATTCATTCTGTTCATGTGGTCTGGTACATTAACCTTGTGGTCCAAGAGTAAATCCCACTTGGTCTTGATGTATAATTTTTTCAGTATGCTGTTGAATTTTGTTTGCTAGTATTTCTTTGAGGAGTTTTGTATTAATATTCATCAGAGATATCGTTCTATAGTTTTCTTTTCTTAAAGCGTCTTTGTTTGGTATCAAGGTAATGTTGGTAATGAGCTTAGAAGTATTCCCTCATCTGAAATTTTTGGAAGAATTTTAGAAGGATCTGTGTTAATTCTTCTGTAAGTGTTTGATAGACTTCTTCAGGGAAGCCATCTGATCTTGGGTTTTTCTTTGTAAGGAGGTTTTTGATTACTGATTCAATCTCCTTACTTGTTATAGGTCCATTCCAATTTCTTCATGATTCGATCTTGGTAAATTGTATGTTTCTAGGAATTTATCCATTTCTTCTAGATTATCCAATTTGTTAGCATATAATTGTTTCTAGTAGTCTCTTATGATCTCTTGTATTTCAGTGGTGTCAATTGTAACATCCCCTCTTTCATTTCTGGTTCTACTTATTTGAATCTCTTTTACTTAGCATAGGTAAAGATTTGTAAATTTTGTTTATAGTTTTTAAAAAAACTTGTAATTTTGTTGATTAATATTTATTTTTTTTCTCTTTCAGCTTGAAGGGGTCCTGGTCCTTTTAGCAATTCTTGTAAGGCAAATCTGAAAAGGTGTTTATTTCTCCATCATTTGCTGAATATAGAATTTTTTTGTTGGGAGTTTTTTCTTTTAACACTCCGAGTTGTCATCTCTCTTCTGACACACACACACACACACACACACACACACACACACACCCAACATACATATGGAGTGAGATAGACAGAGAGATTGATTTATTATAAGGAATTGGTTCACACAATTATGGAGGCTGAGAAGTTCTATGATCTTCCATTGGCAAGCTAGAGACCCAGGAGAACTGATAGGTAGTGCCAGTCAGGGTCTGAAGGCCTGAGACCCAGGAGATTCAATGATATAATTCCTAGTCTGAAAACCAGCAAGCCTGAGATGCAAGAAGAGCCAATGCTTCAGCCTAAGTTTGAAGACCAGAAAAGACCAATAGCACACCCCAGCACTCAGGCAGAAGTTCCCTCTTCCTCAGGCCTTTTGTTCTCCAATTGATTGAAAGAGGCCCATTCACTTTTTGTTGGGGAACAAAATCTGCTTTACTCAGTCTAGGCAAAAAGACATACAAACGAGCTGACCACAATTTGGGGAATGTTTTTAATCTTAAAAGAAAGATTTTCCTAATTTATGGCAAAGGTTTGTGAGCAGCGTCTAGGTAATGATCTTTCAGTGAAAGTCACGATCAAGATGCCATCAGTCATATTGGTCCTAACTCCCCTGGTCAGCAGATGCTCTAGATTGCTGTTTGTTAAAATATGACCAAAGGATTATCTGAATGAAACTCACCTGGATGAATTAAAAACGCAGATTCCAGGACCCAACTCTGGACCTACCGTGTCATCATCTCCATGGTGGCTCCGAAGCATGCTGACATATTACATATACATATCTGACTTTTGAAAGTAAAAATAATTTATTTTGGGGGGCTTTCCTTCAAAACGTGACTTCAGGGAAATAGGTAGAGGCTTGTCTGAAAGCTCTGAACCAAACTCCCCCTGATTGTTCAATGCAGAGGAAGATACCAAGTGAATCTTCATTCACTTGACAGCGAATGAAGAAGAGTATAAATTGGGTATTCAAAAATTCTTGCTCCATAATTGAATTCTGAATATCTTTTCAGTAAGTGGGTTTACTAAATAAAATGCTCCATTGGGCACTTCCACTTCTTGGCACCTATTGACTAGGCAGAGTCATCTGTTCTTTTGTGCTGTTCTTACCTCTGGTTTCTAAAGTTCTGAGAAAAATGAAAGGAAAAGAACCTAATAATTATTGAGTTCCCCAAATATGCCAGGCTCTATGTTAGGTATAATAACTTTAATTTTGCCTATATAATCCTCACAGAAGCCCAGTGGAATAAGATCCTATTAAATCTTTATTAAACTCAGAGTTTCACTTGGCTTGTCCAAGACCACACAGGTAGGAAATTAAAGAGGCACAAATTGAATCCAAGACCATCAAACATAAGGCCCAGGTTCTTTATGTCTTGTATCTTATTGTCCTCTTAGATTAGGGCTCAAGCTACTTCGGGGAATATTTATAGAGAGTTCAAACCAAAAATAAAATTCTATTCATGTAAAGAGAACTCTTGAATTGGTGAATGAATATACAACTGCTTGTGTATTGTGGGGAGGTCTTTGGTGCTATTTCTATAGACTTACCGGGTATTGTTCATTCTCATGGTGGAAAGCCTCTGAGAAGCATTTGTCCTAAACTCTTCCCAGGATTGTCAGCTAAAACCCAGACAGCCTAAGAAAATATTCAGAATTGCAAATAACTCATTGAAACAATTGCATGTGAAGTATTCATACCCATTGTTCTTCTCTAATTAGAACTGTACTTCCATATAATGGAAGTCAGAAGGATGGATTAACGTTTTGTGAAATCTGCCCTTAGGAATAAAGCAGGCAGTAGAAGTCAAAGGGCAGTTCTGGCTACAACACGCAAGAAGTAAAAATAATAAACCACAGCTACAAAAACGTTGTAAAATGCATGAAATTCTGTAATTTCTTATTCTGTAAGAATTTGCTTTCTTTTACCTATTTCTCCACAATGACCTGTAAGAAAAATTCGTAAAAGTCAAAACTATACTTGTATAGTTCGTACTGCAATAGCTTCAAAAACTTTCTGACCATTACAGCCCTGAGCTTCCACTCCAAGGGAGTACCTAGTGATGGTTTCGTTGGAAACAGCTCCCCTTATAGTTTCTGTCCAAAGCACTCAGGATGGACCCCAAATGTACTCTTTTTACACAAAGGAGAATAATTTTGAACAAGTGCATGAGCAAAACCTAAGAACTTTTCCAGTTGTTGCAAAAGCCCTGAGTAAGAACAACATGCTGTTGCAGTTTAGCGGGAGTTGAGAAAAGTGTAGGACCCCAAGACGATCAACGAAACTTGGATCAGAAAAATCACAGACACTATTTTCTTAAGGGTAAGTGTCCTCACAAATTTGTTGTCTTCCTAGGTTAGAGCACAAGCTATTTGTGGGAACATTTACAGAGAGCTTAATCTAAAAATAAAATTCTCTTCTTGTCAAGGGAACTCTTGAATTGGTGAATTAATATACAAATGCTTGAGAGGGAATTCTAAATTAATATCAAATGACCACTATTTTGAATCGATGCTAAGCATAATTATTCAGTATAAGTTTACTGTAAATATAGAAAATCTACAGAGATCTATTTTGTTGCCTCCAAAATGTCTTGAGTTGAAACACCCCTGTAGCTATCATTATAAATTGTGTGATCTGCTTCTTATGCTTGTGTAAAGAACAAAATCTGACAAGCAGTGCAGTACTTCGTCAAAAGGTTGTTTCAGTGGGTTTAATTGTGCCTGTTATGCTGTACCTTTTCCCACAGTTTAAAGAAAATTAGGAGAGTATTCCTGTACCCAATATTCCAGAATAGAGTTGGAGTCGGAATCCCAAGAGATAGAATGACTCAGGTCAGCATTAAAGAAGGTGGGAAAGCAGACCGTATTTAGGGTAAGATTTCAGGGAGGAAAAGACATGCAAGGAAGTTATTCTGGACCTGGAGGTAACTTCACGGACCTAAGAGTAGAATGGTCATTGGGAGTTCCCGACACATTAGAACCAACCAAATAAACGCTGATGAATTTTAAGGCAAATTTGAGTAAGTCAAATATTTTGATAATTGTGACAGTGCTGCAATAAATGGAGTATTACTAGACTCTTAAATATCATGAGAAGTAGATTCTAAGTAATGAGCTCAGGTTTTTCCTCTCATATCCCACAAACAAAAAGTGGCAACAGACCAAGAATTTATTTGCTCAGCAAATTTAAGAAAGGAACTCATTACCCAATAGCTCAACTTGAGTCAAGTGCCCATCCTGAGCCAGTCAATGGTAATCAGGAAAGAGAGGATCATGATGTATGAACTTGGCTTTGATCATAACAGTGAGGATAAAGGGAGGGGAGGGGCTTTTTCTATATGTTGCCAAGAAGGCAGGTTCCTAGGTGTCCAATATAGCACATGTGATGATTTTTTCAGATGTCCAGATGATTGCATTTTTCTATCATTGTTCTATCATCTTCATAAAACTAGCTCTGTGCAAATGACCTATTAAATAATCAGAAAGTGTTTGTCAAGTGAATTAATGAATGGCTCTTTCACATTTTCCTGTGCCAACTTCATAATCTGAATTTCAAAGATAATATGAATACCCTTTATCTGGACCTACATTTGTAGTGGAGTTCCCAAAACAATAGTATTTTGTCTTCTTTCTATCCTTTCCTTCCCTCAATAATGATCTCATCTACTTCTATGAGTATATATATATATATATATATATATATATGATATATCTGAATGTATATCTGTAGCAGAGATCTCATCCCTGAACATAAAAATGTGATGAAAAACATTTGAACGAGGGGAGTGAATAATGTGAGGAAGAAGATTGGAAAAGGGCAAAGTTATGGGAAAGAACACTGGGCTCCTTATACCAATTGGTAATAGTCCCCAGATCACTGCACTGTGAAGGATTCTGATCCTCATCCAGGCTCTGAAGGAAAGGGTGCTTGTTGTAGTGGGGAGGGCGAGATATTGAGATCACTTGTACCGCATGGTTGAGCCACTCACTAGTTATCTCCAATGAAAGGCTGTATGGGGGGAGATAAGACAGTAAAAGAGGCTGGAATAAAATAATTAGGTAGGAAGAGAATTAGGATAGAGTCAAGTCAATGAAAAAGGCAAAAAGGAAAACTAATAATATAAAACTGCTAAAGGTGATCAAATATTATAAGGTCAAAAGAGATGTCTCTTTGCATGGGCAAATAAGTCCTTGAGAATAGCTGTTCCAGTACAGTGTTGACTGTACAAACCTAACACAATCAAGTGGATTGAAAAGTGGATGGAAGATGAGAAAATGTGCACAATAGTCAATCTACTCAAGAATCTGTCGTGTATGAAAAGGGGAGTTGGTGACTAGACTTGGCTACAGAATTGAAAGAAAGTTGTATTTTTTTTTAACAAGACAGAAGTGAGAATGTTTGGAGCCTGTGCAGGAACAAGAGTTCAATGGCTCAAACAGTGCAGGAAAAACATACTAGAATTTTCATTGCAACATTGGTTGTAATAGCAAAAAAAAACCCCAAACACCAAAGAAACAAAAAACAAAAAACAAGCCACAAAAACAGAAATGACTTGAATACCCATCAGTTAAAAAAAAGGTAAATGTACAATCTCACACACACACACACACACACACACACACACACACACCATTTAATGTTGCATCTCTAGCACTTATAATGATATTCTGTATTTATTATAGTATTCTATAATTATTATGAAATAATTATATACCAAAATTAATATTAACTTATCTAAATGATAATAATATCTGTCTCTGCCTGTTAGGGTAGGAATTTTTGTCTGTTTGTTCACTGTGACATCCCTAGTTCCAAGAACAATACCTGGCATATAGTAGGTGCCCAACAAGTATCTGTTAAATGATTAGTATGAAGATGAATGAACAAGAGCTCTGTAGATGAATATGGATGAAATATACAAATATAATTCTGAATGAAAAGAATAACTTTCAAAGGAAATATATAAATGATGTCATTTTTATAAAAGTTAAGCTTTTGAAAAAAGAAGTTAAAGTTCTGCACAGGAATAGCATATATATACAAACACATATCCACCTCTGTGTGTATATATAAACATATATGTATGTACAGTCAATCTTCATTATTTATAGTACTTATGTTCTCTAAGATACCATGAACACTGAATTAGCAAATCTCGAATCATTGTTCCCAGGGAGAATTCAGGGTTCAGTTCTTGTGATACTCTGGCCACAATTTTGTCAACTGGTCAATACATAAGCTTGTTTTGTGTATGTTTTCATTTAAAGATACCTTATTTATTACATATTATTGATTCATTAACATTGAAATCATGGCCTGTCGAACTATAACTCATGCCTGAACGAAGCTTATCCACCATAAGTCTTTTCTCTGTAAGTCACATTACAGCCTTCTTGCACTTAAGAACATTAGACAGCATTTCAGCCCTATCCTTGGAATTTGTTGTAAACAGCCAAATCATCAAGAAAAAAAATCACAAAAATGCAAAAAGCATAGCACTAAATATATCACAAAAAAAGACTCTATAGTTTTTGAGCTGAAATGAAAGACTCACGGGAACGTAGGGGCTCAAATGACTCAAAATTTATCCTGTTCTCTCCAAATCCAGGCATGATTACAAAAGCACTAGTAATATTAATTTGGAGTTCACAAAAAATTTTAGCCAGTAGGTAAATTCTCAAATATACGAAATAATGAGAATGACTATATATTCATGTATGAAATCTACGAATAATGAGAATTGACTATATATTCATGTATTTTGCTAACTGGTACTTTTGAATTCACGCAAGGTGGGAGTAACTCTGAATCATGGGGAAGAGGAAAGGAGGGGAATGCAGTTTGGGAAGGGCAGTAGGAGATAAACAGCTATCCATTATATCATGTAAGTCTTTCTTTCTTCTGCTTGTCTGAAGGAGTTTCTAATAAATTTAGAAGTTATTTTAGTTTTTAAATAAAAGAATAAGTTAAAAATTGAGAATTCTCTTAGTAGAAGCAGTTCTCACCCAGAATCTTACTTTCTAGAAGAGATCATGTTCAGCTCAGGTACTTCTTTTAGAATTTTACCTCATTAAAAAAAACAAAGTACCCAGTTCTTGATCCCGTGTAAAATTCAGAATTGCACACAATGAACACATAACCAAATACAGAGTGTAGATTCACCTTAAGAGAAATGGGGGCCATGACCAATAGAGGGTTTGCTTGGGTTCTTCATCAGTTAAATTTCAGACCAACATTATCCTTAGGAATCTAAATTGAGTGGCATATGCAACAAACTTCTTACTATATTTCAAAGATTGGGCCAAATATAGGAGTGAGAAAAAAGAGTCCGGCAGATTTGATAGTGGCAGGAAGCCTGGAGAGCAGGTGGGCATTTGAGAAGCTCCAAAGGAAGTTACCACAATGATTATGACAAAGATGGTAACGATGAAGTACATGAAAAGATGGCCTATTGCACATATTACCAGATATGTCTATAGATTTTGTCTGTCTCCACCCATCTAATGGAAACATGGGTATGTGTGTTGTGTTTCATGAATATCCGCCATGTAGTAGGCACTTAATAAATAGTTTGTTGAGTTAACAAGTGAACGAATACAAGATTGATAAAGTGTGGAAAATACAAAAGAATAATATGTTACAATGCTATGGATGGCTTCCCCAGGAAAATCCTTCATGTTGAAGAGAAGGAAACAAACCACAAAAGACCCTTAAATATAGAGAATGAACCGAGGGTTGCTGGTGGGATATTGGGTGGGAGAATGGGCTAAATGGGTGATGGGTATTAAGGAGGGCACATGTTGGGATGAGCATTAGGTGTTATATGTAAGTGATGAATCACTAAATTCTATTCCTGAAATCATTATTACACTATGTGTTAACTAACTTGGATTTAAATTTTCTTTTTAAAACTTCTTAATCCCTTCATGTTTAAATTGAAAATATTTCCCATCCAGGTTGGAGAGGTACAAAAGAGTGAAATGTGTGCCTCCAGCATCTTCACACCACCAGGGTCTCAGCGAAAATCTGGCTGTCTAGGCCAACAGCATGGCTTCCAACTTTCTCAGGAAGTTATAGTCAGAAGAACCCATGTTCAAAAGTATGCACTGATAAGAACTCACTTAAAATAACAGGGTGGAGAGGCTTTCTTTGGGGAAAACAGGGGAATTCTTTGGGATACTTGTTTTTCAAAGCTAATATTTAAATATTCTCTTTATCTCTCCTTAAGAGTCCATTTGTTTTGTTTCTTCCTTTTCAATGACTTCCCCACACACTTTGGCTGATAGTTTCACACCTGAGACATTCTAATTATCTACAGAAGGACCTAATGCTGGAGGACTGGCATAGCTGATCATGCTTTTTCATTAGTATGTTACTTCTATGTGTTTTATGTATTACATTCTGGGAGTTCTCACCATATTTTGCTAGTTTACTAAGCAGCCATCATTTGTCACCAGGATTTGAATTAACAAATATATTCTTGTGTGTAGTATTGCTTTTTAGGTCTTCTTCATCTGTCTTAATTTTGATTTCTTGTTCTTGTTTTTGCAACGGTCAAAATTCCGTTATTTCATTACAGGCCATAACATATTGTAGAAAGACTAGAGATTAGAAGCCCTGATTTGTATCCATTTTCTGCAATGTACTAGCTCTATGAGTTTAAGGTCATCATTCAAACCCCCTGTGGCTTAGTTTCTTTATCCAATGAAGATAATAATTCTATTCTTATAGGATTGTGGTCAAACCAACTGAAACTAAAGGCTGTCAATGTCTTCTAGAGTGCACAAAGCACTTTATCAATCTAAAACACTATTGCCAGAGGCACCTTTCCAATAAGGTTTCCCTGGTCACTGATTTAGTGATTTTGTGCCAACCCAAACATAACTGCTATTCTGACAGGCAGAATCATAGTTATCTCCCTTAGTAGAACTCAATTATTAAATCATTCTTACAAAAATATATTGAGCACATACTATATGCCTGACACATTTTAAGGACTTGCCAATACAGTGGTCAATGATACAGATAAGTCTTTATCTTCATGAGCTTATATTCAAATCAGCATAAGATTATAGGAAAAAGATGGTCAAATAAAAATTTATATGTCCAAGTATATTTATATTTATATTCATAACACAGAATTGATGGTATGTTTTCAATGTTGCAAATTATACATAAAAATAAGCACCCCCCAAAAAAACTTCCATTCTTACTATGTATGTGCATATGTTAAAAATTTATGAGTGTTCATAAGAAGATCAAGGTGATATTTAGGGTGGAGATAGGAGAATGAATACTCACTCTCTGAGACAAGGACATGCCCTAGTAGGTGCCTTCATTAACAACTTTATAGGAAGGTCATTCTCTCATCTCAGTTATAGCCACCTTCTCTCCATCTTAACACGTCTCTGTCACCTTTTTTGTGGAAGAAAACATTTTGTCTCTGACCCATGAAAGACTTTTTCCTCCACAATGTCCATCTCCCAACTGAAGTAAACAACTGTGTCATACTATAAACATCTCCTCTGCCCTTCATCCTACCCTAGAGACTGTATATGTGACCCCAAATCAACCACTTTGAATTTATTTAATCCTTTTGGTAGAAAATAAAGGCTGCCTCCTGCTTAGTCCTTATAATGTGGCATATTGGTAGGGGGCTCAGACCCCAAACATACTTCTTAGTGGTTGTGTAAGTTTGGGCAAGAGACTTAGTTCTTTTGTGTCTCATTTTCATCTGAAAGATGAGATAACAGGGGTGCCTGGGTGGCTCAGTTGGTTAAGCGTCTGACTTCAGCTCAGGTCGTGATCTCACAGTCAGTGAGTTCGAGCCCCATGTCGGGCTCTTTGCTGGCGGCTCAGAGCCTGGAGCCTGCTTCCGATTCTGTGTCTCCCTCTCTCTCTACCCCTCCCCTGCTCACGCTCTGTCTCTATGTCTCTCAAAAATAAATAAATGTTAAAAAAATTTTTTAAAAAGATGAGATAACAAAATCATTCATCTCAAGGTGTTTTTGTAAGAGTTAATGAGACAGTACATGTAATGTACTATCTAGTACAAAATGATCACGCAATCAATATTATATAAAATTATTATTTCTTGACAAGGTATTTAATCTTGGTGTTGCCATAATCTTGTAATAGAGAGCCTAGTGGCTTTAAGAAAATGAATAAAGGTTTATTGGGTAACTATAAAGTCAGAATGAATAATTATTTTAATAGTAGGAAGCTATATAATAGGTGCAATGTTTTGGACCCTGATGTCTATGACCCCAGATAATTTAATTTCTGTGAGGGGATCATTTATTTGCTCACCAGTAACACAAAAGGATTCGCCTCAAGGTTCATCTCAAGCTGTAAAAATGATCTGAGAAGGAATAATTACAGGAAAAAAAATGTAGTGAGGATTTACAATTCAAGGGATGAGACGTGAATAAGAATCAACAGAAAAGGTTTTGAGTTTATGTGGACAAGAGGGACAGAGAGGAGTGGCTCTTGAGTCACCTCAATTGACAGAAACCCATGACCTAAGCAGAAAAGGTAGTTTGAAAGGCTTCTGGGTCATGGGAACCATGAAGGATAGAACAATTAGAGCTAAGTGCCAATTTCCTGGATTGTTGAGCGGATGAAACGACAATTAATTTTAAAGGGCTTTGAACAAGATAAAAAGGGCTTTAAAAATGTGAGTCCATTTAATAACGAGCAGATAAGCTCATTCAATAATGGATACTTACGACTGAAAATAGAATCTGTATTCATTCCATCCGTGTCCTATTGGTTTGAAATGATGTAAAGTATGAGGTATATAGTCAGTCATTCTTTGTTTACTCTAAATTTAGTATCCAAAGTAACTTATTTTGCTTGAATATTCTTCATCCTCTTCTTTTAAACAGGACTTTTTTTTGACTTTTGGTGTTGTTAGAGAATTAAAAAAAATTTTTCAGTGCAACTAGAGTATGATTGATTGCTCCTTACTTACATGTCATTCTATAGATTTAGGAAAAGTTGGGCTGTATTATACTTGAAAAATATCTCCATAATGGTACAAAGGAGAAGCTAGAGAAGTCAATGAAGATAATTGCCACAGGACACTGAAAAGTTGAACATGAAAAAATTTTATCACTATTTGCACATTTTATAAATATACTTGCACATTTTATAAATTATTCGATGTCAGACTCATGTTTACATCTTAAAATAGCTGCAAATGTTGTCAATAGTGGTGTTCAGTCAGGTTTGGTTATAACCAATGAAGATACTCGGATCTTGATACTTGAAGATACTCGGTTATAACCAATGAAGATACTGTGAGATAAAGTTTTCTGTACCTATGTTGGCATTCTCCTCCCAGAAGTCCTATGCATAGATCTTCAGTAAACAATAATAAAAGATGTCTAAAGTTGGCTGTTGAAAATCATCCAGTTATAGGAGACCATGAAAGGAGATTTCCTCAAGATATGAGAAAAAATAGCTTAAAAAAAAGCAAAACTCTTATTTTGTCCAACTGTCAATTATAGTATTAAAATTTTTTTAATCTGTACTATGGCTTGGATTACCCTTCCATGTCCCATCATTGTGTTCTATTTGAGTCTAACACACATGGGATCTGACTTTGCCTTCTCCCTGAAATAAGGTTACGTAGGTGTGGAGGAAACCAAAATGGATTGAAAGCTTTCCATAACTTCTAAATCATTTGGAGGGAAAAAATAAATCATATGACTTGAGTCTTGCTGTCAAGGAACTAAGAATCCAAATTGGGGAGAAGATTAGTACAGTGCCAAATGGTGTTTGTACGAGGCAGCCTCCAAGATGGCCCCCAATGGTTGCCTCTCCTAGTGTTCACACCTTTGTATTGTCCCCTCCACATCATACCAGGGTCACTCTGTATCAATCTGGTCAATTGTTACCATCAATATATGACAGGGTGATGGTATATCACTTCTGATATTAGGTTACAAAAGGTAATGTTGCTCCTATCTTAGTCACTCACTCTCTCTTCTGAGATAGAATAGAAGTCAAATGCCATATTTTGAGCAGCCGTATCAAGAGACCCACAGGTGAGACTGAAGCCTCTGGCTAAATAGCTACAAGGGCGAACCTGTGAAAGGATCCCGCAGACCAGTTTAGACTTCAGAAGACTGTAGCCTAGCTACACACCTCCTGAGTCTCTGAGCCAGAACCACTCAGCCCTCAGAAACTGTGAGGTAACAAATGTTTGCGGTTTTAAGCCTCTAAATTTGGAGGTAATTTCTTATGCATCAATATACATCTAAGGCAGTGTTCTTCAGACTAAAACTGCTTCGGGAATCAGGAAAAGATGGAGATCCGTGAGGCCTCCGCTCATGGATAAGCGGCAGGGAGAAAGTATGGCAACGGCCCAGGTGTTTCAAATATGGAGAACAGATCTTCCTCCTGCCTCTCTATCCTAGCTCCGTGCTTCCTCACTTCAGCAAAGTCAGTTCCTGTTTCTTCTGTATCATTCGGGCCTATTCTGAGCATTTTTGAGGTTGATTTGAACATCCTTGATCTACATAAATACTAAGAACTTTTCCTTAATAGATATGGAGAAGAGAAGCATGTAAACTGGTGAAAACTTTGTATTATGTGTTGAACCCATCTGCAAAGTGGGTTTGTTTATCAGTCCTAATGTTTAACATCTATTGGTTGAACTTACTTCCTTTTTATTCTGCTTTTCTATTTTGCTCAAATCTGTAGAACAGACTATTTAAAGTTGCATCAGGATTTGGGACTATTTAAAAAATCACTTGAATAGTAAATTATTCGAAATAATCACTTCCATTTATGGAGCAGATTAGTTCCCAGCAGTCAGTCTTTCCTTTCTTTCTGGAGATACTTAGCTTTCATTAATAATTTATTATCTGTTTTTAACAAATGTGCAGTTAGTGTTCATTAGGAATTCATTATTTGTTTTAACAGTGTGCTCAGCTCAGGGTCCTTGAATATTAAATTTACAGCCTTTTAGAATTGTGAAGAATTTTTGTTCTATATGAAATTCACATAGTAATTATTAGGGTTTTATTCTTGCTTATGAACCTCCCAAGCTTCCAAGACTCTCCAAACACAGGCTGTCCATCAAGTAACACTTTCCTTCTTGGGAACTTCTTCGTGCTACATGGCAGCTTGTGGAATCGTGTTGCCTACATTCTGCTTCTTTTTTAAGTTAACTTAAAAATGTAAATGACTATCAGGGGTGACTGGCTGGTTCAGTCAGTTAACCATTCCAGCTTCGGCTCAGGTCATGATCTCACAACCAGTGAGTTCAAGCCCCTCATCGGGCTCTGTGCTGACAGCTCAGAGCCTGGAGCCTGCTTCAGATTCTGTGTGTTTCTTTCTCTCTTCCCTCTCCCACTCCTACTCTGTCTCTCTCTGACTCTCAAAAATGAATAAACATTAAAAAATGTAAACGACTATCAGAATTAACATTTGAAGATTGAATGAAAATTTATTTCAGTTTCAGGTACACAAAAGAGAATTTCTTTATTTTCACTTACTAACAAATTTTTCTGTCAAATGTAGCATTTCTATATGAGTTTCCATAGTTATGGGTTATGGCTTCCTCATAACCCCAGGTTACATTTTAGCATGTGCATCACCTCATTTTAAAGATGATTGTAAACTTTGTTCACCACAAAATATATTCACACATCTCATGCACACACACACACACACACACACACACACAGAGGCACACACATGCACTCAATGATGAACATATTCTAAAAGCTATAGGAGTCATGTTGTTTTGCCTGATCAATTGAGTATATTTGTTTTTATTTTTATTTTCCAGAAGTTTCATTTCTGGCCTTAGCTAATGTATTTCTGGAACTTTATTTTTCTTGCTTTTGTTCATGTTTAACATGGTTTTGTGGAATACGTAACAAGTGATACAAATCACATTTTGTCCAGCTTACCCTCACTGCCTTTGCGATGGTGCAATAGTAAACATTTGCCCCTGGGGTCTACTAATGTCCTCCAACCAAACTTAACTGATTTTATTTTTCGTTGCTTGGCCTCTGCTCTGCGAGGCCAACCCCTAAAATCTGCTGTGTATCATTTTCCAGATTTTTCAATTTCATTTCATTTGTCTCAATATTCACCACTGCTCAATTTCAGTCCATCTATCTTCTAACCCACAATACAAGTCTATCTTCCTCTGAAAACTGTCTGACTGGAACACACAATGGGGCTTGATAAATTAATATCTTAAAAAAAAACAGTAAATAGTAAGAAAAAGCTAATCTTCTAATAAGGAAATATTATATCAGTACAAACCCATAGAAACAGACCCCGTTCCTGGATTTTTGAATAAAGACAGCATGGATTGAGAGAAAACCCACAGATTAGTAGCTCTCCAAGTTTACTATGCTTAAGAAAATACCGCCTCGGATGCTTGGAAGGGTTATAAATTCTAGGCCCCACCCCCAGAGAATCTGATTTGGTAAGTGTGAGGCGGGAGCCAAGAATCTGCATCCTGCAAGGTTTCTATGAAGTCAGGTGCAGTCTCATGCTTTGAGGAAGATTTTGATGAGAAACACAGAAAGCTTGTACCAGATCAATATGGATATGTTCATAGTACTGAAATAAGGAGGAAGATGAATTAAGTGTTTACTAAGCACAGGAAATTATCATCCCTCTTCCAGATTTTCTCCAAGACTCTCAAAGATTGTCTTATGAAGAGTCTAAGGAAACTATTCGAACTTGCTTTGAAACCTGAAAAGACAGAAACATCTAAAGGAATGTGGGCATTTAAAAAAATTTTAATGTTTATTTATTTTTGAGAGAGAGTGAGAGAGCACACGTGTATGGGCTTGTGTGAGTGGGGCAGGGGCAGAGAGAGAGAGAAAGAGAGACAGAAACAGAGACAGAGACAGCATGCGAAGCAGGCTCCAGGCTCTGAGCTATCCACACGGTGCCTGACCTGGGGCTCAAAGTCATGAGCTGTGAGATCATGACCTGAGCCAGTTGAGGATATTCAACTGACTGAGCCACCCAGGCACCCTGGCATTTTTGACAAAGCAGAAAAATCAGAAAAAACTAAGACGGAGGCTAATTTAAACCTTACAAATCCATTAATTGTAATGATTCTGTCTGCTTTATTATAGGTGTATGGACATATTGTTGGCTTCTATTTAATATAGAAATGTATTTGAATTAGGCCTTCACCTATAGAGCAGTGATTCTCCTTCCTGGCTGCAAAATAGAATTATCTGGAAGCTTTAATAAATATTTATGTCTGGGTCCCACCCCCTGCATACCAGGTTTTAATTAGCTTGGGCATGGCCTGTGCATCAGAATTGCTAAAAACTTTTTAGATTATTTTACTATTAATTAATATTAATTAGATTAATAACTACTATTCTAGCGAATCTGGCAAGCACTTTAGCTGTATGAAATTAAGCTGACTGACTGACTAACTAGAGCAATGCGCACAGTAAACAGGGCTTTGCCATTCATCATTAGCTGAAAGCTCTAAACTGTACTGGTTAATAGAGAAGGCGGTTAGATGCAAGTTGGGTTTCAGTAACAAAATAAAAAGATTAGTCTCTTTATTTGTATTTTGCAGATTAGTCCATACTTGGGAGAGAAATAGACCTAAAGTCAATACGAATATTCTGATTTTCACATTAACTTAGACCCTAGACCTCTGTGGTAGGTGAAATAATGGTCCCCAAAATGGTCTTAATCCCCAGAACCTGAATAGCATGAACGTGGCAAGGGGAATTTAAGGTGGTAGGTGGAATTAAGGTTGCTAATAAGCTGATTTTAAGATAGGAAAATTATCCTGGGTTATCCATTTGGATCCAATGTAATCACAAGGGTCCCTACATGTGGAAGAGGGAAAGCAAAAGAAGAATCAGAGAAAGAGATATGACAACATATGCAAGGTCAGAGGGATGTGGTATGAGAAGTCAGCTCACTGGTACCGGCTTTGAAGAAAAAGGAAGAATGGCATGAGCCGTGGAATGTGGTAGCTTTAGAAGCTGGAAGAGTCCAGGAAATGAACTGTCCCCTAGAACCTATAGGAAAGGAGCACAGTTATACCAACACCTTGATTTTAGCCCAAGTGAGTCCATTTTGGACTCTGACCTTCTAAACCAACCGATGATGTGTTTGTGTTGTTTTAAGCCACTAAGTCTGTGGCCATTTGTTTCAGCAGCTACAGGAAACTAACACAACTTGCCTGTTACACATAAAGAAGAACAACCCATGGAAACGTGTAAACGCCCTTTTGAGATCAGCTCTTCAGTGGTCCCAGGGCTCAGGGACACATGCCAGCTTTCTCGCGTCATATACACTCTGCATGAGAACTACAAGTCCTACACCTGCCAGATGACGCCTAGCCTCCTTCGTGAAAGCACAGCCTCTCAGTCCACAAATCCTCAGATGGTTGTGGTGACCAGGATGTGCAAGGCAGCGACAAAGGGGTGCCCAGCAGAGGGAAGAGCACTGAGAACAATCAAGCTCTCTCCTGACTCCTCACCAAGCCCAGTATCATCAGTGTTTCCTGGACTTCCAAGTAAACAAGCTACCATTTTGAGGATTCGTCACCACACTGATGAGAATTTTTTCTTGTCTCATGTGTCTCTTTTGTAATTAGCCCTGTGTACATACATGGTTCAGTGACAACTGTCTGATCCTTCATAGTGAAGCTCTTAATTCTGTTTTCAAAAAATTCTTCCTTGGAGGTCCCTATTTTGTGAACATTCTCTCTCATTCGGCCATGAAAACATATAGTATGAGGTCAGTATAACAAGCAATCCCTGTGATTTTGGACAGAAGGATATAATGTGAAAGGAAAATAAAAGTTTCAGTTGTACAGAGCATATGCGGAACTTCCTGGTGAAGAATTTCAGTTTTGTGATTGCAAGATGCCTGTAGAGTCTCATTTTTTCACTTCTACATTCCCCTTGTTTATTCAGCAAATATTTGAATGATCACTGTGTCACTGTGCTGGTCATTAGGGATACGATGATGAATAAGACAGGCACGGCCCCATCTCTCCTGGAACTTAAAATCTAGTGGGTGTCACGGGAAAGAAAACAGAGATTCCAATACTACATTATTAATGTGTTTATCCACCCACGAATTATTTATGAAGTACTTATGCTGAGTTGGTGCCAGGAAAAGAAAAGTAAGACACAGGGCTACAGTTTAGACACTTAAATGAGGGTGGCGGGAAGCCCCTTCCACACAAATTTAATATTCATGGAATGGACTTCAACATACAGAAATTTTACAGAACTGGCTGCCATCAGGGATTGAGGATGGCTGTGGAGTGTTAGGTACATTTGTGTGGCAGGGCCCACTTAGCACTTCGGCTTTTTTATCCTGAGGTCCTTCCAGTCTATGAATTTAAGACTCCATTTGGAGTTGGATTTTTGTTTGTTTGTTTGTTTTGTTTTGTTTTTTGAAAACTTGAATTACTCCCAAAAGAAATAAGTCAAAATCCAAGATGACTTGGCAACTAAGTAACCTTAGAAGAGGGGGTTTTGTTGGTCACCCACATTAAAAGCATCCGGGAACATTTGAAATTTCCTACTGACTTACAATCTCAGTACCTGACACTCTGGAACCTGTACCTTTCACATGGACCCCAGGACTGAAGTATGAGGATCCTAGGTCTAACCCACATTGTCATTTTTCTTTATCAATTTTGAACAGCCAGTTCTCTCTAAGTTGACTCTAAAGTCAAGAGGTTTCCTAGGGATTTTGAATAAGCCTGTCCTCTTAAACCAGCAAGCCCCCGACATGATGCATGAGATGACATCTTGAGAAGGAAATGAGCTTGTTTATAAGGGCTTGTCTGTAAGTATTTGATCTGAGAAGAGACCATTCAAGGGGAACCATGCAAGGTAACTTGCATCCAAGGTAATCGTATCCAATGCAATTCAGGTTGGCAAGACCAACATACATTAGTAAACAAAATATTAAAACCCAATCAATTGCATTGTAGCAGGTCTTCTAAAGCTTATTAACAAAAGACTACTCGTTCCTTCCTTCGAAGCCTCTCTCTCTCTCTTTTTAAACTTACTGTTGTCTACAATAAAAGATTGAGAGCATTACCCAGCACAGTGGAGGGGGAGGAGAGGGATGAAGAGGGGGAGACTGGATTTGGGAGAGAATAAACAACTGATGATCAGAGAAACCTTTTATTTTCTCAGTTAGAGGTGAGTCAGCAGGCTTCACCATTAGCTGAAGGAAGAACTCTCAAGACTATTGCAAGACTCTTGGCTCTGGGTCCCTAACCACTGCTCAGTTTCTGCCTGTAATTTGGAGTCCCTGGAGATGTCACTACAGAGAAAGTGTGCTAGCCAGAAAACCTGTATACACTAGGGTCCTTAATGTTTATTCTTCTCATTGTATATTCATATGTTGATTTGTGGTATATGATTTTTTTCTCTATTGAGTCTGGAGAGTTGAGCTCCATGGGCCCAACAACATCTCTAATTATGGTGTCAAAGTAGTTTCTTGACTGCTAACTTGAGTGTCAAGAATCTGTGAGATTCAGCTTGCTTGAGCAGCTGGATTCTTTCAATAACAACTCCAAGTTATTTCTAAACAACTGTAAAATGTATTATCGACTTTTTAGACCTGTTAGGAGTCAATATTTTACAAAGAAGGTAACAGGCTCAAAGAGGTGAAGTGACAAGCCAAGGGCATAGGGCAAGAACATGGATCGGTAGAGACATAAACCTTTTGAAAATAAAGGCAACATCGCTTCCACACGTTACCGTGTCTCTCACAAGCACCGCTGGGCACAAGGACTTTGTTTTCATCCATTTACGTGCCCATTGGGCTTTTAATGACAAGACACCTTTGTTAGAAAGCAGATCCTTCCACAGATACGATGATGTCATAATTATAGGAGCTTCACATATAGTAATTTTTCCTGAGCCCTTATAGCTTCCCAAACAATGTATGTTGATCTATGATGATGCACTTCTTAAGCCTGGCATGGATTTCTTCCATGTCATCCAAAAGTACCACTGCTTTCCATGTCATCCAAAAATACTTCCTGTCCCCTCCTGAAGCATACTAAATGCCGAAGCATAAAAATCAGGCGGAAGAAGAGCAATGAAACGCCCTTGCTTGAAAATTTGATCTTCTCATTTTGAAAATAACTCGTAAGCTTTGACAAAATGTTTCTGTTCTATTAAAAATACAGTCATCCATCAAATTTGGTTTTATACTTAAGAATTAAAAGGGAAGGTCGGGATGCCCCAAGGATGTGATTTATATCCTTGATTATATTTAGACAGGCCTCCTGCACACAGAATTGCCTTCCAATATAACAGCCATATAAAGTTCATTTTTATCTGTTTTGCCTTGTTTGTTATGCTGTGTTTGCCCAATGCTCACAGAGCTAGAGAATAACAGAAACCAGACCAAAAATGACTGCCTTTTCTCTGGGCCCAAAATGTCATGTTTCAGAACAGTCACTGGGCTCGTACCATCTGTTGATAGGATTCACACTATGACCTCCCCCATTTGTTCCGTTTAAATTACCATGAAGGCATGACTCAACAGAGTGCTCTGATTTGGGGTTGGCATATGCTTCGTAAACAGCCCATGCTCAGACCTCAGTGACCCCTCACCAATAGCCTAGGAAAATCTCCATTACAAAAATTTATGGGTTTGAATTCCATAAGCGGTGGAAGTCCACTGCCAGAAATCTAAAAGGTGGCACGATTCTGAGAGTGTGGGCTCTAAGCAAGCTCTGCGTGGCTGCTTCCTGTCCCCTCTACTCTTCTGCCTGCCATGGGCAAGAAGTGTCTCCTCATCAGTAAACAAGGGATGTTAAAGGATTTAAAAATAATGTTTGTATCGCTTAGTGTGTGAGATACATATATGCGAGATTATTTATATAATCTGCCTTTACCAGTTCAGAACCTGGAGCATGGAAATCCTTAAAATTCCATTGATCCATTCATTAAAAAAATTTTTTAATGTTTATTTATTTTTGAGAGAGAGAGAGAGGCAGACTGCAGGCAGCGGGAGGAGCAGAGAGGGAGGAAGACACAGAATAGGAAGCAGGCTCCAGGCTCTGAGTTGTTAGCACAGAGCCTGATACAGGACTTGAGCCCATGAAATGTGAGATCATGACCTGAGCCAAAGTCAGTTGCTCGACCAACTGAGCCACCCAGGTGGCCCGCGTTTATCCATTCATTTAAGGGAATTTTTCTCTTTGGTACTTAGACTCCAACACAAGAAGAAAGGAGAGACAAGATAGATAAATGCAATACAATTTTCCATCTTTTTTTTTTTTTACTCTCTTTTTTGCTGGGAAAGAAGAAATTGAATGGGAACGATGGACAATTATTATTGTTGAAGGAGTAAAATAAATCAAAATGAACCTATAAAAACCAGGCTAATCAGCATGGCTAACGTAATAAACAGACAAGCTTTTCAGCTTGGTCAGATGAGTTGACCTAAAAGCTGAATTCACATGGACAGAAAAATGGGAGGAAGATAAGAGGTCGCACTTGCAACACATTCTAGGGTGAGAAAAATCCTTTCCTGCCTAAAATTGAGTCTTTTCCCTGCTCTAGTCCTCCAAGAGAAAGGGAAAAAGAAATGCTGAAGGATGGAGACCCTGGGCAGGAGTTGATCTGCTTCCCTTTGCTGGCCGAGTTCCTGAGGGGCTTACTCATTCTGTTGTTGGTACTGTCCCCACATTGCATGATTCCAGGAACCTCTCGGGGTCACTAGTAAGGGAGCAAATCATCTGCAGCAGGTGGCTATTGCCTCCACAACCACCATCGGCTCCAGACTATGACAGAGGACTCTCTTTCTCTCCTTGCTGTGCCCCTCACTCGGGGAGCGGTCACCCCGCTACCTGTGTGCAGAGGCAGCCTCTCGAGGCTGCTGGTTAAAAAGACTGTGTGATCCGGGCTCGCCGACAAATCTCTGATTCCTGGCAGGGTGGATTTGCTGAACGATCAATTTCCCCTAACTTGAAAACAGCATGAGAAAAGAGGAACAGCTGAGACGCCAGGTGTCTGGTGTCGGTGGCTTCCTCGATTGTACAGGAAAACTACCAGGCGCCTAGGCACCATGCCTCCCAGAGTGGAGGCCACCGCGGGCAGAGCGGACTGGACTCCAAAACCCAATAGGGCCATCTGACACACATCGTGCACGCTGGGGTTGTGCCCCGAATAGCCCAGCCGACCTCTTCCACTTAGTACTAAACCCCTTTGGGAGAACTGAGAAATCGACCTTAGTTTTAAAAAGGGCCTGTTTAAGGGTGCCAGGGTGGCTCAGTTGGTTAAGCAACCAACTCTTGGTTGTTAGTTGTAGGTTTTCTCATCCCCTTTATCAGTGACCGGCATCAGGAGGAACATTTGATCTCATGGGCCATCCTGTCAGTGCTAGGGGCATTAGCTGACACTAGGGAGGGGCGGGTGGCAAAGCGGAAGCGGAGCCGTGCATGGCGTGGTGAAACAGTTGGGAGAAACCCGAAGTGGGCCTGCCTTAGGAGACCTCCTTCCGACACCCAATAAATGTCTCCATTAGTTCAAACCGCTTGAGTTTAGTTTTCTTACTTGCTGCTAAAACATCCTAAAAATACAGAGATCTACTTAAAACACGTAATTTGCCTTTTACATTGCTACATTTTAATGTAAACACGTCGGTGTTGAATGAATGAATGAATATACTTTGAAAAGCTGGTCTAGTTATCACATTTTATTCATTAATTCTGCAAGTCTTAGTTAAGTGTCCACTCTGTCTGGCACTATGCTTGACAGTGGAGGTAAGTGGTTAAATAAGACTGTGCCCTCAAATTGTTCATGTCGGCTAAAAGGTACAGAAGCAAAAGTGAACGTGGGAAAATACACTGTGATAAATGTGACGAGAAAGCTGATAGTTTCCAAAGAAGCGCTGATGCCAGAGCTGTGTTTCACAGGGTGACCGAGAGCTAAGTCGGGTAGAAGGGGAGCAAATGAGTACTCCAGGCATTAGAGACGTGAACGAAGTCAGGGCGTCATCACTCACGCTGTCGCATGAGTCATAAACCTCAGAGTTGTCCAATGTACCACATACACTACTGCATAGAGCAACCTTCAATAAAGACAAAGGAAAATGGAAAATGGTGGAGAATTTATGCAACTATAAACTGTCATTCTTTCTGCAGTGGCAGCAGGACCTCCTGAGAGGTGAGTTTGGAGAGACACTCAAAATGTGCATTCTTCTTACAGAATCACCTGTGTAACCTGTTAAGGAAACTGGGCTCTATCCCATACTTAGCTTATTTCTCCTAACGTAGGTGTGTTAGCATTTTTCAAGTGCAGACGTGCAGGCCCATCTCCCAGAGGTTGACGCCGTACGTCCGGGGTGAGATCAGGTACCTGCCTCTTTAACCAGATCGCCAATTGATTCCTCTTCTCCTGATACTGAAAAGAAACAGTGGGGGAGGTGAAGGAGGTGGGCAGGAGGAGGGGCAGTGACATGACCCCATTCGTTTCAGAAAACGACCATTCTGGCCACTGTTTGAGGAATGGAAGGGGAGCTGGCTCGCTGGAGGCAGTTACGAAGACGTGCAGCAATTCCTGTGAAACATGAGGAGACGAGGACGGTGGGGATGGGGAGGTGACCGAAGATTCATGCAGCTCTTTGCCAGGCCAGACGGCCTCGAGGCCAGAGGAACACTATGACCTGTTTTCCAGATGGAGAGCCTTAATGAGCAAACTCCTTGCAAGTAGGCAGATCCAGAAGCCTGTGTGGCATCTCCTGAAGGTGTGGCCACAATTGGCTTTGAGTGCTGCTGCGGAGAGGCCTGTCCGGCAGCTGAGCCTGAGGGAGTCAGTAGTCATTCAGTAGTTGCCTCCCCAAGAGACCAAAACAGAAAATCCCTACTCCTTATCCTCAGAAATCTTTCACTTGAGGGCGGAGAGGAGATATAGGAACCAAAATCTTTGCAAAATACTCCTTCAACTGTCAATTGAGATACTATGAACTGAGTGAGTGTTGTGAAGAGGAGAGGCACCGAGAAAAGAAAGAAAAGAAGGGGGGACGGGGAAGTAAAGAAACCAGAACTTTTGTATTTCACACGAGTCTGGTTAACCGGTTGAGGAGATGAATGAGCCTTCATCTCCTCAAATCCCAAATGAAGGGATCCCAAACACAACTTTGCTCTTCTGCCCCATGCTAAATGTAGGGCCTTAGATGAGGTATCTGAGCTTTCTGTTCCTTCGTTTCCTCATCTGTAAAATGAGAATAATAATTGTACTACCCCAGAAGACGGCTTTGACTAGTAAACGAGTCACATTTGTAAGGCTCTTAGAAGAGTTTGAGCACTTTGTAGAACAGCAGGGTAACCCTTGGCAAGCTCTTAGAGTACTTATTTACATTTAATTTAAATAAAATATGCTTAATGAATTATATTTCAGATACATTCATTTCAAACTTGAATTAAAATGTGTATGCTACATCTGCAAAGACTGGCCAGGACCTGTATTGAGCCAAGGACTCTTGAAATCAAGTCTTTGTTTCCCTGCTGGGACAGATAGTGGCTCATAGGTTCCAATACCACACAGACACCTGTGACTGTCGCTGTGGAGAAATCTGTGCCCACATTCACGGTGCCGCCCTGCAACCTCTTACGGAGGCTCCAGTGTCATTATTTACTTAACGTTGTTGAAAGTACCTGACTCTTTCATTTCCCCCATGAGTTTCCAGCCTCTTGTGTTTTAGCCTGTGGTTTCTAGTCTTCCCCGCCCCCTGTTGGGAGCCGTTTTGGGCTCACAGGTTGACGTAGGAAAGGGTGAAGCAAAGCTCCCGCCAGCCAAACTGGTGCCTAGTTTTCCCTCCTTCTAAATAATCTTTCAGGCCTGGATTTCTTGAACTTCTCTCGTTGGCCTAAGGGATATAATGCTCTTTGGGTTTATGGCATATGGAAAAGAGGACCTGGAGTGCGATGTCTTGATGGATAAAATCCGAATGAGAGTAACCTGGCCAGAAGTAACCTCAAAGTTGCCTCTTGGAGATGGGTTATACAAATTAATCATATAGAATAGCAGTTTTGAGTTGGCTAAAAATTAGTAGGCATTAGGCCCCAAGACTCCTTAAACCAAACTAGATTTTCCCTGCAGGTATCGCATTGTGTTAATCATCCCCTCAGCCCCACCATAAAACCTCAAGGCACATCTCTGTAAAGCTTCTCTCAGAATTAACAGACTGATGGGAGAGATTGTAGAGAGACTTAGGACCTTCTCCGGAGGTTAGCCTAGCCCAAAAGTTAGAAGCACTGCCTATAGATAAGGTACAAACTAAAATAGCTACACATATCTTCATTGATCAGCAGCAAATATTGAGCACCTCCCTGAGGTTAACATTTCACAAATCCTTTTGTAATTCTTATCCCCACGCTCCCTTATAATAAAAAGGCAATAACAAAATACTCTTACAAAAGCTACCATAAACCTATGGATGACTACATAGGTCTTGCGACAACAATGTATGTTGTAAAGAATGCGTTGTCACTGATGTAATGTCACTCGCTACCTTTAAAAATAAAGACACTGAGACCAGCAAAGCAGAGATGACAGAATTGCTAGGGCTGCCTGCTTGGTCATCAGACTCCATCTCTCATGGCTCTCTCGCTTCATTTCGCCTGACCGTCCATCCTTGGTGGACCCCTAGATTCACCGGAACAAGGACTCTGGCAGCCCCCCCGCCCCCCGCCCCGCACTGGTTTAATTTCTAAACATATGAGAAAAAACATTGGTCAATGTACTTGTTATTGCAGCCTCCAAAATTAGCTTCTTAATTCTCCCTTCCACAATAGTATTTTCATAGAAAAATATTAATATTATTTCTATGTTTCTACTCAAGGGATAATAGCGTTTCACTTATGTGTGTGAGGCTCTGCAATACTTTAGAAGAAAAAAATGCCTTGTAGACAAAAGTCTTAATGTTTAAAGATTAATTCTAAATTCCACTCCAAGAACTGTGAGCTAGAAGATAGTTAATTCCCATATTTCTGAAGGAGAGTTAGTTATGGGGATAGTGTCCAGCCAAGCTGCTTGACTTTGTGTTTTATAACAGTAAAGACACATCAGTGAGAACTATCTTCTCTGACCCTTTGATAGGCTGAAAGACATTTGCTGCTCTGGGCAGGAACATTCCATACAAGGTTTCTCAAAGCATGGCTTTTGCACAATGTATATCAGAAACTCCTAAAGTATTTATTAATTTCCAAGGCTGTACCATAAGCCTAAGAGAGCCATCTCAGGGTAGATCCAAAGCCCCTGATGTAAAGGAACCTCTGTAATTTTGTGCAGACTAAAGTTTTTGGACATTCCATTTGAACACAGAATGAAGATTCCAATAGACGTGACCTTAATGACTCTGATATTTCAACTAGGGAAAGTAGTTAGTCACAGCTAAAGTTTCAGGAACTGGGGTAATCTCGGGACAAGGAAATCTCTGTTCCTAAAATATTGGCATATAAATTAGTATTAAACTTAAGGAAATTACAATCAAGAAAAGGGATACAAAAAATGAATTATTAGAAGATAGACCCAACCAGGTTATGGACAACTTAAGGGTGGAACCATAGAACCTTTAAGGATCACATTCCTCACAAAAGATCCCTCCAAGGGATCTTGGAGAAAGTGTCAGAAATAGATGGTGGGTGCCTGAATGGCCCAGTGGGTTAAGCATCTGACTCTTGATTTCACCTCCGGTCTTGATTTCACTGCTCATGAGATGGAGCCCCTCATTGGGCTCTGCTCTAATGGCGTGAAGCCTACTTGAGATTCTCTCTCTCCCTCTCTCTCTTCCTCTCTCTCTGCCCCTCCCCCACGTGTGCACACACACTTTCTCTCTCTTTCTCAAAATAAATAAACATTAAAAAAATTTATTCATTAAAAAAAAGAAATAGATGCCAAGGATGCTCATATTTGGCATTTGAGGATATGCAAAGTTGATACTATATTGTATTCCCCTGTAAGATTATACATTCTCAAGGACAGAATCTGTGCCTTTTGCATATTTTTGTATTCCTGGGGCCTAACACCATGCCTATTAATGATAGGTAATAATAGACCTCAGCAACTATTGATCACATATTGGCTGCTCAGCAAATGTTTGCTGAAGTAAGGGGAAGTGTCGCTTTATTGAGAAGAGTTCACTGGAAAGGAGAAAACCCAACATAGTTCAAAAAGATATGAGGATTGGGGCAGCTGGGTGGCTCAGTCGGTTAAGTATCCAAATTTGACTCACGTCATGATCTCACAGTTCGCGAGTTCCAGCCCTGCATTGGGCTCTGCGCTGACAGCTCAGAGCCTGGAGCCTGCTTCAGATTCTGTGTCTCCCTTTCTCTCTACCCACCCTCTCTCTCTCTCTCTCTCTCAAAAATAAATAGACATGAAATTAAAAAAAAAAGATGTGATGAATTTACAAAAGAATGTAAATTGCTGTTATTAAGTGTATCAATAACAGTTGTTGTTGCTGAATGTATACCTGGCATTTCACTAAAAATGTCTAAACCACATTTTTTCCATTCTGTCCTGACCATATTCCATGCAATTTTGTTTACAAAGCTTTGTCATTGGCTGTCCCTGTGTCTATGTCCCTTTAGGCTACCCAGAATTTCGCTAACCTTCAACTAATTTAATAATACAATATATTGAATTTTCATAATACTGAACTCTAATTTATAAAGTACACTTTAAATAAACTTCTTTGTCTTGATTTATTTTGATCTCTAGGGATGTTTTATAGTTTATTTCAAAATAACTATGGTTTTAAAATATTTCTTCAAAATAAGGTGGTTTTTTTTATTTTGTTTTGTTTTGGGTTTTGGTTTTTAGAATGAGAGCAGAGTAGAGGGGCAGAGGAGAAGAAGCTTAAGCAAATTCCATGCTCAGTACAGAGCCTGATGTGGGGCTCGATCCCATGACCCTGGGATCATGACCTGAGCTGAAATCAAAAGTCGATCGCTCAACCAACTGTGCCACCCAGACGCCTGAGTTTGTTTGTTTATTTTCCTCTTGATCAGTTCCACTACAGTATTAAGATACAAAAAGTCTTCGACTGGTAGTAACAGCCCCTGATATCTAGCGTGCTGACATTTTTCACAAGTAAAATGGTCCACAAAAGAGCAATCCTGTTGACCCCTGAAAGTCACATGTGTTAAGGAAAAGAGAAAACACATATTGACAAGTTTTATCTCCCATAGTACTTGATCCCTTTTCGAGAGTTCGGGGGTTAGAGAAGAATCTCAGTTTCAATATTCTTGCAAAATCTTTACTTCTCTTTCTAAAAAAGAAGTTCGTAAAAGCAGCTTTTAAACATTGAAAAAGCTTTTAATGTTATGAATTGCCTAATGATATAAGCTAAGGGTAAATGAACGAAAAACACATAGACTACCTATCCTGTTGATTATTTGTGTGTTTAAAAGTTAAGAGAAAAAATATGTTTTATTGAGCTAAAACTGTGTTTGGAATATAACTGACAGTGCTCAGGAAACCTCCGGGATGAAGGTTTTCAGTACTGTTTCCACAGCTATAATTTTTAGACAAGCACAACATAGGCCTTCTTGTTATATAAGCATGCAAAACATGGTTATTTGTGTAAAAAGAACAATGTAAACAAATCAAACTTACTTAGAGTCCATTTATTAAGTAGACATACAGAAGTGAAATGGACAATGAGATCATAAGATGCCACATTAGAAAAGCCGCTAGTGGAGCGCCTGGGTGGCCCGGTTGGTTAAGCGAGCGACCCTGGATTTCGGTCCAGATCATGATCTCATAGTTCATGAGATCGAGCCCCACAATGGGCTTTGCACTGATAGTGTGGAGACTGGTTGGGATTCTCTCTCTCCTTCTCTCTGCCCCTCCCTTACTGGCCCTCTCTCTCTCTCTCTCTCTCTCTCTCTCTCTCTCTCTCTCTCCATCTTCCTCTCTCAAAATAGGTAAATATTTAAAAACTACGGATAAAAAAAAAAGCCCCTAGAGATTATCGGCAATCCTCCCATATTGACTTGAGGCTGAAGATGATAAATTACTTGCCAATAACACAGGAGGTAAAAAATTAGAATTAAAGCTGGTTCAAAACTCCTTATTTTAGTTCCTGACAGAAAAGAATGATTAGGCAATGAAAATGTTGGAAATATTTGCTAGTACTCAAAGTTACATCTATGCGAACCAAAGATTTATCTGTAATGATTTATAAACTATGCAGCAGGTATTTAACTAAATTAAAATCTTACATTTATGTGAAGTACCTAGATGATGCAAATAGATTTTTTAGACTTACTATATTATAAAATAGCTCTGAATATCTATTATTTTAAGACTTGATACTGGATCAAGACACATGGAAAGACCTGAATGAATATCCAAGACAGACTAAAAAATGAATTCTGTTCTAAAAGAAGAATGAGGAGGGGCTCCTGGGTGGCTCAGTTGGTTAAGTGTCAGACTTCAGCTCAGGTCATGATTTCATGGTTCATGAGTGCTGACAGCTCAGAGCCTGAAGCCTGCTTCAGATTCTGTGTCTCGCTTTCTCTCTCTGCCTCTCCCCTGCTTATGCTCTGTCTGTCTCTCTCTCTCTCAAAGATAAATACATTAAAAAAGTAAAATAAAAATTAAAAATAATTAAACATAAATAAATAAATAAATAAAATAAAAGAAGAATGAGGAGCATGGGGGCTGAAAGGAGAGAAGGCCAGGATACCACTTACGACCAGCACAATCTAGGATAAGACATCACTTCGAGCCTCAAATTTCTCATACCACCACCTAAGATGGAAACACTGAACAGAAAACTGTTCTAAAAAGCGTTCATGTAATAAATGCAATGATTGCTATTATTATACTAATTAAATAGATACATATTATACTAACGAATAGCATACAATATTCTAGTTAGTATAATATAAATGTGGGGCTTCTGGGTGGCTCAGTTGGTTGAGCATCCAACTCTTAATTTTGGCTCGGGTCATGATGTCATGGTTGTGGGATCAAGCCCAGTGTTGGGCTCTGCACTGAGCAAGGAACCTGCTTGGGATTCTCCATCTCACTCTGCCTCTCCCCCACTCACTCCATCTCTCCCCAGAAAAATGTATGTGTGTGTGTGTGTATATATATATATATATATATATATATATATATATATACACATATATATACATGTATATATATGTACACATATACATACTATTCCTACTGTTTTAAATGCTTTAGTGGTTTTAAATATTTTTGTGGTTATAGTGCCCATCATAGTAGTAACTTCAGTCAGAAATCATTGTAGAGCCAGTGGTATCCTTTTCAAAGAATCCCAGACTAATGTGATGACCAAGGGTGGAAAGTTGGGAGCCAAAGTTCTACTCACAAGACTGTTCCCATTCTAGTTACAACTCTTGCTAATCTGTCATCTACCTTGTGCTTCAGTTTTTCCAAACACCTTCAGCAGCTTTCCACTTAAATGCCTCATTGCCTCAATATCAAAGTGTATAAAACTGCATTTCCTTCCTTGTTCTCTAAACTCATCTCCTGGTGTTATTCATGATATCATCAACCACCCACGTACTCAGTCAGAACCCTACCTTGGCTTCATCTTCTACCTCACCCTGTCTTCTGCTCTTCTATGTCTAATTCATCACCAAGTTTTACTGCTTTTTTAAAATTAAAGTGAAATTCATATAACGTTAAATGAACCATTTTTAAAGCATACAATTCAGTAGCATTTGGTCCATTCACAGTGTTGTCCAACCACCGCCTTTATCAAGTTCTAAAACACTTTGTTCACCTCAAACGGTATCCACATACCTGTTAAACAGTCACCTCCATTCCTCTCATCTCTGGCCCCTGGTCACGACTAATCTGCTTCCTGTCTCTATGGATTTTTCTATTCTGGATGCTTGAGACAAATGGAGCCATACAATATAAGACATTTTGCATCTGGTTTCTTTCACTTAGCATAAGTTTCTGAAGTTCATCTAAATTGTAGCACGTATCAGTATTTCATAGTTTTTCATGGCTAAACACTACTCCATTGCATGAATTACCATATTATATGTATCCATTCATCTGTTGAAGAGCATTTGAGTTGTTTCTACCTTTAGGCTATCATGAATAGTGCTTCTAGGAACATTCATGCACAAGTATTTGTTTGAGTGTCTGTTTTCAATTCTTTTGAGTATATGCAGTCTTAGCATTCTCCAGAGAAATCAAACCGATAGGTTTTCTTTCCATATAGACATATATATAGAGAGAGAGAGATTTATTTTAAGGAATTGGCTCACATGATTTTGAGAGCTGGGAAGTCTGAAATTTGTAGGCCAGGCCAGGAGGTTGGAAGTTCAGGTAAGAACAATAGTTTTGAGTCTAAGTTTTGCGGGTTGACAGACTGGAAACTCGGGCGAGGCTTGTTTCGTTGCATACTTGAGGAGAATTCTTCTATGGGAATCCTCAGTCTTTGCTCTTTAGGCCTTCAAATGATTACAACTCTTGCTAGTCTGTCATCCATTCTGTACCCTCTCAGATGCCCTTTGTTTTTTTTCTTAAGATCTAACTACCTGTGGAGAATCGGTCTTGACTCTGCTCATCTAGGGAAGGGCCCCATCCCTGCAGGTTGAGAGTTATTTCCAGTTCTGTGTTGATTTATAAGTCTGTCTAATCTTGGGGCTCAGTATGAGAAATCTACAAGTTTGTAGATCTCTGTTACAAAGGAGTTATTTTGGTCTCTAACTGCAGATCCTTTTGTCTTATCTCGTTTATTTTAGGACTTAGGTTGGGAAATGAAATGTCCTTTATTGTATCCATTACCTGAAGACATTCCCATAAATATAATTCATATCATTGTATTGATTTTATTCTATGGTTATGTTTATTTTATGATTATTTTATGATCTTGCTAAAATGCAAGAATACATGCATTTGTTGGATATATATTTTATGGGTGTGAGAGATCCACCTTGTTAGTTAATACTATTGAACAAGGAATTGTTCCCTAAGTGCTTAAGGTGTTTGGTTAAAGCGTTCATTACTACATTATCGAAAGATGGATCAGCTCTGAATTTTGTACAAGAGTTATGGTGGTAATTATTTAACTTTTAAAAATCGTTTTTGTAGGATTGGGGAAAGAGCCCGGTATGAGATTTTTCTCCTCTAAAATCAAAATGCTGCTCTTCTGAAACAAAATAAAAAATATAGGAAACATCTTAAAGTGAGAGAATTCACAGGACTTGTGAGCAGGGGAGGAAACTCAGAAGAGAGAAGAAGATTTGATTATGTAAATCTTTAATGTATTCTGCTTGAACTGCTCCTTCATAACGTGGCTCAAAACGACAGTACTTTTACAATATCTGCTCTTTCACACATTCCTTCATATAATTGTATTTTCTATTCTCACTAATTATGCTTCTCAGGTCCTTTTGCAATCCTCCCCGGCGGATGAATATGTGTGTATCTTTCCCCTGTGGCAAATCTTTTATTATGACAGGTATTTATTTAACTAAGATAATGTATTCTCTAGACAGATCGTTAGTGATGTGTGAGGGCTGTGTGTGCTTCAGACCCAGGTGGTCAGGCATCTTATTGTGAATTTTCTCGCAAAACTTCAAGTTCGGGTTTCTAAACAGATAAGCATTTCTAAGAGCCAGTCAGTCTTCATGTTTGTGTCCCAGGTGTATATGCCTGTCACACATTCCAGATTCTTTTATTTCCAGGCCTTATAAATTTTCACCATGAATATCTGAAGCATGGGATTACAAAAATTTTGATCCAGGGACACTGGCAGCCTAGGAATTAATTATAGACAAAAACAAACAAACAAACAAAAACCACCTTCACTTAGAGTCGTGTGCGTATATTGAAAACTATCTATCATTGTTAATACCTTAGGTTATTAGCCATTCCCTATTATTTATTTTGAGGTTTGAATTTTACTTTTGTATGTATTCTTAAATTATTTTGTTAGTGTGTTAAGAAATAATAATACCAGCTTCATAAGTTTATAGTAAGGATTTAATGAGTTAATATCTGTATTTAGAACACTTTAGCTATTGTTCGTATTATTACTACAATTATTATTATTTGTCTTAGTTTGGGAGGGTAGATTACATTATTTTTATTTAATCTTGAAGTTAACAGTGTGAGCCTGAGTTTTAACCTGGACTTCCCACCCTCATGAATGTATTACTTAGCTTGGGCTGCCATGACCCAAACAGATCAGACGGCTTAAGCAATAGACATTTATTTTCTCACAGTCTTAGAAGCTGGAACTCCAGGATCAGGGTGCCAGCATGGTTGGTTTCTGATGAGATCTCTCCTCCTGCCTTGTAGATGACCGCCTTCTTGCTATGTGCATACATGACATCTTCTTTGAAAGAGTTTTTTAAGAGAGAGAGAGACAGACAGACAGAGACACAGTGACAGAGACAGATGCAGAGACACAGAGAGAGACAAAGTTTTCTGATGTCTCTTCCTAGAAGAGCAGTAGTCCCATTAGACCTGGACCCCACTCTCCCGACCTCATCTAAACCTACCTCCCAGAGGTCCCACCTCCAAGTACCACCACACTGGAGGGCATGGCATCCACATACAAATTTTGTGAGGGCCGCAATTCGGTCCATAGCAAAGAGCCTGGCAATATTTACCCTCTCTAGGCTGAATTTCTCAATTCGTGACATGTAGATTACAACACAACAAAGTCACTGTGAGACTGAAGTGATCATTTTCATCCTCTGCTTGTTTGTGTCATTTTGTGAGGACACCCCCCATATAGACACAGATGGTTTCTGTCATAAGAACAATTATGACACAATCTCCAAAGAGGAAAAAAAAGTCTCCTCTATCCTTTTGTCTTTTTGTTCTGCCTGTTTCGCTTTCCAATTCCTGCCTAATGTAGCCTCTGCCTATCTTTTCAGCCATGTAGGACCCTCTACGTCTCCCACGTGAAGTACCTCTCAGATCAGACCACTCTACCTCGGTGCTCTGTTTGCCTAGAATATACTATTTAACCTTTTAAATAATAGGTTAAGTATTTAACCTATTAAAACTTTTTAAAATCTCTCTCTAGAAATAAAACTTCCTCCCAGAGTATCAAGAGCACTTTGGGTCATTCTTACAGATAATTTTTTTCATCTGCTTTGTATCATAGTTTCGTGTCATCATAGCTTATGTCCCCATTGGTGAAGAGCTCTTTGAGTGAAAGACAAATCAGATTCTCTCCCACAGTGACCATTAGTACACAGTAACCATCCACTTCATAAACTAATTGAAACTACTGAAGGGACAGGTCCTGGATTTCCTTTGTCCTTTTATTGCAAAAGAGATTGTTATTTTCACTATAATAAAGAAAAGGCCATGAAGGAGGTGGCCCGTTCAACTTTTGAGTACTCAAGAAGCAGTAATTATATACACAAAGTTGATGTGTTCACGTCAATTATGGTCAAGTGTTCATTAAAGTAAATTCCCGGAAGCTCAGTTTCAAGCAACTGCTCATCGGTTTAGGTTGCTATTTGCAGATGCTTAAATACACTACAAATATATTTCGTATATCTAGCCCTTAAGAGTTTACAAACTCTTGTACATGATCATGTACAAATCATGTACATGATCTCCTCTGGTCATTACATGAGCCCTGTGAAATGGACAAAATAATTATTTTTAAATCAACTCCATAGAACAAAAATCCAAGTTTTAAAGCATGTGACCTGTCCAAGGTCACGAGCTAATACACACTGAAACCAGGTCTAAATTCCAGTTATGTTTGCTCCTAATCTGCTCTCTGTGAAACATATTATCTCTCACCAGACAACATGCCTTAAAAATTATTCCATAATCCAGGTACCTAGGTGGTTCAGTCGACTGAGCGTCGACTTTGGCTCAGGTCATGATCTCCTGGTTTGTGAGTTTGAGCCCCACACAGGGCTCATTGCTCTCAACAGCCCACTTCAGATCCTCTGTCCCCCTATCTCTCTGTCCCTCCCCTGCTTGCATTGTCTCTTTCTCAGAATATAAATAAACATTTAAAAAAAACTATTCCTTACTCAATATATTTTAATAAATCAGGTTAGAGTGTTCCACTACCTTCCTCCCCTTAATCAGTATGTGAATTTTATTATACTCTTAATTTGATTAAACCTTCAGTGGAACAGACTATATGTGATTGTAAAATATTCAGGGAAAACCCTAATGTAATGAGGCCAGTCCTTTTTTTTCCAGTGTGTTTTTCTATTACTTAAGTAATCTGCTTTACTGCCTTTACCCAGTATATTCAATCTATAAAAATACATCGTCTCTCTATTAATTATCTATTTATTAAAAAAAACTTTGAAATCCATCTAAATAGTTTAAATTGCTTAATTTCACATAAATTCTAACACTGCTTTCCTGCAGAACACATCCGTTAAAATGAACTTGAAGTATGACATATCACACACTAGTTTGTTTCTTATTAACATTTAACAATATTTGATCAAAGCATCTAAATTTCATAGACTTTAAGCATTTCTCATTGGTATATTTGCTAATAATTGGTTTGCTTGGCTCTGGGCTATTGTTTCTTTTTATTTTTCCTTGTAAAATGGTGGTCAAGCTTTGTAATAAAAAAAACACTGTTTGTTTAGTAATACTAATTATGATTTCCCCTGAGTGGTAATTTTGATTCTATTTCTCCAAGGAAAACTCACCATATTTAGGAATTTTTTTTAAGAATCCTTAAACTACCCCAATTAAATACATGCAGATGGAGTTCATTAGGTGCTTTTCTCTAGAAGACAATGTTTAGTTCACTTACTGTAGTGAATTCCATGGTCAATGCCATTTCATGTGATCCTAAGGTCTTATGAGTATGACTCTGTTTGCTTGAAAGGCTGTGCTAACATTTTACCCCATGCCAGTAGGAGCAGCCTCTTCCTGGTGGTTAAGAGCCTTGCTCGGTACTTACCAGCCTTTGACTTGGGTTCTTGGCATTGCATCAATGAGGGCTTGTTTCTTCAGGGTCGGGACCAGGGGGCCCATTTATGACAGGGAAAGAAAGCCCTTCGGATTATAAGTGCTACTTCATTTAGATTCGAGGATTATATCTTTCCACCGAGTTTCCTATGAAGTTGCATCCCCTGCACTATAGAGCCAAAGCTCTTAGACAGAGTTAAAAGAATTGAGGTCAAAAAATAGAGTATTAATAGTTTTGGTGGTAAATGAAAATAGATATAGCCCAACTTCTGGACGTTCTGAATGTCCTCGTTGTGGCTGGATGACTTATATACCAAATAAACACGCTGTGAGAGAGGTATATCAGAGAAAGATTGAAAATTTAGGCTCTAATGATGTGGAGTAGTCATAGTACCTGGAGAACAAAGGTAGCAGATCTGGTAACCTGGCATCAAAGCATCAGGATGACACTGGTAAAGATGGATCTCAACCAGCTTCTAATTCTGCAACTGCAAGAGACTATCCTTTCCTGCTTGGCTCATTACTCCCAAAGGCGCATTGAACCACAAACACTGAAAGCCAGTTGTACTGATCTTTCTAGTGGAACAGGAAAAGGTTGTTTTCAGTCCAATTGTACCTGCAATGCTGTCACCTTAGAAATTCCATATTTAACTGAGACACCTAGGTGGCTCAGTCAGTTAAGCGTCTGACTCTGAATTTCAGCTCAGGTCCTGATCTCACGGTTCATAAGACTGAGCCCTTCATCGGGCTCTCTGACAGGGCTGAGCCTGCTTGGGTTTCTCTCTCTCCGTCGCTTTCTGCCCCTTCCCCCTGCTTATGCTCTTTTCTCTCAAAATAAATAAATAAACATGAAAAAAAAGAAATTCCATATTTAAGTAAACACCATTCTCAAAACAAAGTGGATACAGGGTTTCCATAAAATATAAACTGTTTTTAATTGTTGGGAAGACTATGTACAGACTGAAATGTGATAACACACAGATAGACGTGCAACTGGAAATTCAAGTTGCGTGTTCTGTGTCATGTAAGCAAACTCATTTCAGCAAATTAAAAACAGCATGAACAAAAACACAGCTGCAGTTGAAGTTGCTTCCTAGGAACCACAATTTGTATAGATTTTTATAGCCTTTTGGAAGAGGAAAATGTTCTTAATCTTTTTATAATATATTTTTAAGTGTTTATTTTTGAGAGAGAGAGAATGAGTGTAAGTAGAGGAGGAGCAGAGATAGAGAGGAACAGAGAATCCGAAGCAGGCTCTGTGCTGTCAGCAGAGAGCCCGGCGTGGGGCTCAAACTCACAAACTATGAGCTCGTGACCTGAGCCGAAGTCAGGTGCTTACTCGATTGAGCCACACAGGTGCCTCAATAGGTTTTTAATCTTTAAGGATGTTGCTGATAGGAATTTAAGACTGAACCGCAAGTGTACATAACAATTTCAAGGCTACGTGACTGAGGCATGAGTCTTCTAGAAACTCTGTTACCTACATGAGAAAAAGAAAATTACCAGAACATATGGAGTTTGGTTAGACTTTGGTGTTGCCTCACAATCCTTGGGAAGTAGTAATGAAGTCAATTCTTTAAGAGTCGTACGTGGTATTCCAGCATGATTTTCATTACCAAGATGCTAATTGATTCTTCAACTATATGTATGTTTTATTGAAAACATTGGTTAATGTCTACTGAGCCCCCAAATGCCCTCCATGATGGCTGCCGGATGGCCTCTGATGAACTCTGGCTCCTGAGATTTATGGACATTGTGGAAATGATAGTGTGTGACCTCCAAGGCCAGGTCATTAAAAACATTGTAGCATCTGCCTTGCTTTCTTGGATCACTCTGGAGAGAGCCATGATATAAGGACATTTAAGCAACCCTCTGGAGAAGTCCACACGATGAGGAACCGAGGCCTCCTGCCAACAAGAAGCATTAATTTGCCAGCCATGTGCATGAGCTGCCTTGAAAGTGGGGTCCTCGAGCCCCCGGCACCTTCAAGATCTGCAGTCCTGCCTTCCATCTTGACCTCAAACTCAGGAGAGACTCTATGCCAGATCTTCTCAGCAAAGATGCTCCCTGATTCCTGACTCACAGAAATTGCATAAGATAATACATATTTATGGCTTTAAGACACTACATTTTGGGGAGATAGTTTGTGCAGCAACAGATAACTGCTAATATAAACATGTAATGTAAAGCTCTCCCCACGCCCAATTCATAAAAAACTTGCTTCTGAACAGGACCCTCCCAGACCCTCTTCATGATGCTCAAGCCCAAGTAGCAAAAGAGAACAAATGGAAAACATGGGGATCAGGAAGCATCGTTCCAATCCCATCTTAGCAACTTGGTTCTAGTGATGAAAGGAACCAGAAACACCTGCTGGTTACTCTCCTCTCCTCTCTGTGGTTATGAACACCATTTAAATGGCAGCTGAATTTCAAGGAGACTAAAAATTTTTGTTCTGCAATTAAACATAATGTGTTCCATTTTTTTTTTTTTTTTTGCTTGAGTGCCCTAAATTTCCAGCTACATCACTGGAAAATTCAGAGGTGAAAGGGCCAGTGAGATGGTAAATATTTAACAATATCACTCTGGAAATGGCTGAGAAGAGCAACATGAGTGGTTGAGTCACGGCCTAAGAACAGAGAAGGCCAGTCCATTGCAAGTTCACGGCAGAGCCCTTGGCCCTCACTTCACATCTTAGGCGGCGCTCTTGCTGAGCTGCTGTTCATGATATGGGGAGCCAGGCCGGGCCAGGGCTGTAGGCACAGTAGGGCATGTGGTTGGCAGGGGAGATATGCAGTAAAAAATCACAGGAGGATGCTGCAGAAGGAGAGTCCAAAGGTAAAAAACAAACAAACAAACAAAAAAACAAAAAATGAAAAACAACCTTATTTTGGATTGGAGTAGTCTATCACTGAAAAAGACATAACTTTGAAGAAGACTCAAGGGATTGCAGAAGAATGTAGCCATTACCTGAAACATGGTAAGACTGTAACACATGCAGTTGCCAGGAAGAAAGACTCCCAGAGCAGGGGGAGAGAAGGGGAGTATACCGGCTCTGATGAAAAGGAGTGATACCGGATGGATGTATGCACAGATAGAGAACTTTTAAAACGCCTGAGAAGAGAGCACGTGGAGAGTAGCTAGAGAAAACACAGGAGAACATCCCAACACCCAGTGGGCTTAGACCTTCACAGAACAGTGCTCATAGTCCCCCGTGGAAGGTTAGTCTTCTAGGGCGAGAATGCTTGTGTTGAGGGGCCATGGCCAGATTTTCATTAAATGGTAGCCTTTCAATAGTCAAGACTGTTATATTGATTAAAGAATACAAATGAAACAGAACCATCCTTGATAGTGTATCTGAAGAAAAGAAATAATTCCTTCACGTAGTTGAGAAATTCCTTAAGAGAGAGAACTTAAGGGGACACCTAGGTGGCTCAGTCTGTTGAGCGTCCGACTCTTGATTTCAGCTCAGGTCTTGATCTCATGGTAGTGAGACCAAGCCCTGTTTTGGGGCATGGAACCTGCTTAAATTCTCTCTCTTCTTCTCTCTCTGCTTCTCCCCACTGTTCATGCTCTCTGTCTCTCTCTCTTGGAAAAAAAAAAAAGAGAGAGAGAGAGAGAGAGAACTTATCTGTGACAGCTTTGGTTTCTCAGCTGCCTGCCCTAATCCTGAAATATAAACAGCATTCAATAAATATTTATGCAAACAGAAAAATGAAATTTAATAATTTGGTTGGTCAGATTGTGCAATGCCTGTTTTTGACACACCCCCCCCCCCCCCCCCGAGAATCTTCGCAGCTACAAAGTTTTTGCTTTGGGCTTTGGGTGGTTTTGATTTGCTGTTGCCACAGTTGCTGGAAATGCTCCAGCTGGAATAAACAATGTTTTCTCTTCACGCTTCCAGGCCTAGGATTGTTCACATGGAACTAGACGATCCCCCGGTCTCATGCAGCTCTGCTGTTAGTTCTATGTAGTTGCTCCATCTAGCAAGTGGAAAATCTGAGGATGTCCCCACACACAATTAGTGGAGAAGGCAACTAGGTCCAAACACTCACTCCTTGACTACAACGCAGTCCTCCTTCTGTCCTACCACCTTTATCAGCAAACCTGTCTCTACAAGTAGCCATACTACTGATTCTGGCCTCCAAGTCAGCCCTAGGTGACCATGAGGTGTGAGTTCTTCGTGGAATACCAGACTGGAACATCAGTTTGTATTCTGCTTAGAACTGCTAAGAATGACAATGGCTTGGGAGATGAGCTGACCACCATGGGAAATAGCACTTAACTTTGCACACACAAAAACTGTGGATTCTAGTCTCCTTCTCCATGCCTTTCAGTGACTAGAGCTATCTGAGATGCACGCTAAGGGAACAAGAAGAAAGGCCATTCTGCTGGTTATTCCGTGTTTGCCATTCTTCTACCCAATCCCCATCCCTGCAAATAAGTCAGCTCTCCTCTGTCTTGCTTTGTGCCCTGTGAGGCATGACCCCCGAAGCCTGCAATCCCTGGATGTCTTTGTCCTCTGGCGTCCCATTGGGTGTGGTGGGAAATGTGAGGGAAGGAGAGAGGTTGGGGTAGTTGCCCCCATTTCCTTCCTGTTTCAGCACCAAGTCCTGGCGGTACCTGTCAAACAGCCTCTGTCAGGTTCCCTCGCTGCTATGGCTCCAGCTCTCACCAGGCTCGGGAAATCCAGCCTCTACATCTTGGATTCTTCATGCCTGGAGGAGGCAACAGCTTTCTGCTATTGCTAACCCTGGGACATCCAGATCGCTTGCTGGTCTCCTAAGGCTGCCTGTACCTTGGTAAGTAGTCTCCCTGTTCATTCACTTCCAAGATTCCAGCTGAATGAATCTTTTTTTTTTTCCTGCCAGGACCTGGCCTGATAGAGGCACTCTAAGAAAAGTGCCATATTAAAACAATATTAAAAAGGCCTGGCTTTATAATCAGGATTCCTCCATCTCAGCACTTGCGATATTTGGAGCTGGATAATTCTTCGCGGTGGAGGACTGTCTTGCTCACTGTAGGGGAGTTAGCAGCATCCCTGGCCTGTCTACCCCTTAGATGCCAGTAGTACCCCTCCCTGAATGGTGCCAACTAAAAATGTGTTCAGAATTTGCCAAATGTCCCCTACCTGGCAAAATTACCTGAGTTAAGACCTTTATATCCGTCTTGTCACTTGTAGGGCTTGATCTATTTATGTCTCAATTCCAATCTACAATTTATATTTGTGTCACTCAATAATGCTATTTCCTATTCATGTTTCATATATTAACCCACTTGAACTTCATAGAAATCCTATTAAATAGTCTCAGCCTATTATAGTGCTGTGTGAGACCAAAGGTCAAAGATGTTAAGCAATTTCTCCAAGAGCATTCAGTTAATAATTGGGAGAAGTTGAACTGAATCCTAACCTTTGGCCTGTCAGCCCCTTGCTGTATCCTGGTTATTCTCAACCTTGAGTGATTTTGTCCCCCGGGGAACATGTGGCAGCATCTGGAGGCTTCTCTGGTTGTCATAGGTGTGTGGAGGATATCACTGATCTATCAGGGAGAGGCCAACACTGCTGCTCAACATCCTACAAAGCACGAGACAGCTACCCTCTACCTCCCCATGGAGACTTATCCTCCCCAAACGTCAGTACTGTCGAGGCTGAGAAGGGCTGGTCTACCCACTGAGCCACGCTGTCTCTTAATCATCTAGTACTTTTCTCCGACTTTTCCTACTCTTTGGCTACCATGTTCTTTTGCATTTATAAAGATATGTTGAAGCCATAAATTGATAGTAACTCAGATTTCAAGGACCTTAAATCATGCTAAGTTTAATTTTTAAGTGTAATAAATCTGTCTCTCTTCTCTATTATTTTTTAGGTACTTTCCTCCTTACAGTCTATGTTGGTAAAAAAAAAAAGTGTAGAGAGAAATTTTTATTTTCTTAGTTAGATTTGGAAAGCAGTTTTGAAACACAGAAATGTCAAAAGGGAAAGAAAAACTGGTAAATACTTTGAAGTCTAAATAGAATTTTTATAACTTGATTATTGATAAAATATTTATAAAATATCTTAGGGCCAGTATAAAAGTTCTGTTTTTCAATCTCGACCTAGAAATATTGTAAACAGGGGGAATATCAAAAAAGAACTTTTTTAGTGAGGTTGGAGGGAGAAAAAGAACTTTTCAAATGAGGTCATACAAATTGAATCTTAGAATGTGTATAACTTATTAGCACTGCCTTATTTCATTTATTAATATGCATTTAAGATTCATAAATAAAACTGCCATACACATTCACGTTCAGGTTTTTCTGTATACTTACATTTTCAGGTCAGCTAGGTAAATATCTAACATGAGAATCGCCAAACTGTATGGTAAGGCTATGTCACTCTGTCAGAAAGTGTCCAACTGTCTTCCAAGATGGCTTTGCCTTTTTGTGTCCCCACCAATGATGAACGCTCTTCCATATCTTCGCTAGCAATTGGCATTATTGTTATTTTGGATTTTAACCCTTCTAACAAGTGTGTGTTATTCCTAATTCTCTTTCATGTCTACTGTAGCTTTATCATTCATTTTACTTCTCCATCCGTGTTAATCACCCAATACATTTTTTTTACTGTTACTCTTTAAACAAAGAGCTATAGTCTAGATTTATTAAGAATGACAAAATTAGGGGCCCCTGGGTGACTCAGTCAGTTAAATGTCTGACTCTTGGTTTTAGCTCAGGTCATGATCTCACAATTTCTTGAGTTCGAGCCTCATATGGGGCTCTGTGCTGACAGCACAAAGTCTGCTTGGGATTCACTCTCTCTGCCCCTTCCCCACTTGCACTGTCTCTGTCCCTCTCAAAATAAATAAATAAATAAACTTAAAAAAATGAGAAAATTAAGATCTTATTTTACCGTCATGTATTACTTCCCTGTTGCTCTTCCTTTGTTTAGGTAGATCTAAGTCTCAGATCTTTATCATTTTCCTTCTGCCTAAAGAACAATGCCCAGCATTTATCACAGGCAGGTCTGCGGGTGATGAAGTCCCTGTTTTTGTTGGTCTGAGAAAGTCCTCATTTCTTCCTTACTTTTGAAGGATAATTTCGATAGAATGGAATTCAAAGTTGGGTTTTTTTCTTTCAACGCTCTAAATTTTTCTCTCATTCTCTTCTTTCTTTCAGTTATATTTCTCCTGCTTTGTATAACCTGAGCTTCCTGAATTTGTGGCTTGGGGTCTGTTATTAATGTTGGAAGGTTCATGGCCATTATTACTTCAAATATTTCTTCTTCATTCTTTCCTTCTCCCCTGTCTGCTATTCCAATTGTATGCATGTTACACCTTTAGAAATTATCCCACAATTCTTTTTTTTTAAAGTTTATTTATTTGTTTCAAGAGAGAGAAAGAGAGACAGCATGATCTGGGGTGGGGGAGGGGAAGGCGGAGAAAGAAAGAGAGAGAGACTCCCAAGCAGGCTCCACACCATCAGTGCAGAGCCAGACGTGGGGCTCAAACCCATGAACTGTGTGATCATGCCCTGAGCCAGAATCCAGTTGGATGCTTAACCAACTGAGCCACCCAAACACTCTGTGTCTTACTGTTTTTGTATGTTCTATTATATTTGCTGTTTTTTTTTTTTTTTTGCATTTAACCTTGGGAACTTGCTATTGACCTACCTTCAAACTCACTGATTTTATTCCCCATGGCCATGACTTACATGGCAAAAAGAACTTTGCGAATGTGATTAAGTCAAGGAAATTGTGATGGGAGATTATCCAGGATTCTTGGTGGACCAGATCTAATCACCTGGGTCCTTAAAAGCAGAGAACTTTTTCTAGTTGCAGCAAAAGGGAGATGGAACCATGGAATGTTACTGGCTTTTAAGGTGAAGAAAGGAAGCCACAAGCCAAGGAATGTCGGTAGAAGCTGGAAAAGGCAAGAAGATGGATTCTTCTAGAGAGCCTCCAGAAAGTACTGCAGAGTGTGGACACCTTGATTTTAGTCGAGGGAGACCAGTGTCAGACTTCTAACCTATACAGGGGTAAGAATAAATTTGTTCTGGTTTAAGCCACTAAGGTTGTAATAATTTGTTGCCGCAGCAATAGGAAACCAACACGGTACCTGTTCTAGAAACAAATTTTATCATTTGTAATAGTTCTACCAGATTCCAAGCAGAGGGCTTTTGTACTTTTCCTTGCAGACTTCCAGATGTCAGTACTCAATAGATAGGTTATCAATATGGCATGAATGTCCTACAAGTCATACTGACCATTATTTTGATATTAGATATTAAAAATCCTTCTGAAAAATATCAATCCTGAATCTCATGACAACCGCTTTGTTCACAGGTTTAGTAGTACACATATAGTAGCTAAAATGATTTCCAGTCTTTAGAAGAAAAGACAGGCAACCAAGACCTCAGATTTGCACAAATGCTATACACTGCTCTAGCTTCGGATCTTTCCTACGCTGTTACCAGCTTGCTGCCTGAGTCACTGCATTTCCAAGTCTTCAGTAAATCTTGTGGTCCACTGAGGAAATTACAGAGAGCAGTGCATTTTTCTAGAGCTAAAAACAAATAGCAAACAAATGGGCCCATGATCCTATTAATCATATCAGAGACTGGAGAGGGATAATATTTCAATGCAATTGAAAAAAAAACAGCACATAATACTTTAAGGAAAATGAAATCGTAGACCTTTCTAGCAAATAAAAAGGAAAACTGTCCACCATCTATCAATCCAAAGAACTAAAAGTTAGGAAGGATGATCCAAAAACGTCCTTGCATCGCTCTTGGAGGCTGAGAGTAGAAGGAAGGCGAGGTTTCAGTAAAACCTGCTCCAGGGAAAACTCAAGCCAATTTAAATAAGAAATGAGAACACGTGCCCACACACCAAAATGAGTGGCAGCTTCATTTGTTGTGAATCCCCGTGAAGTAGATGTTTTTTAAAAATGTATTTCTCCTGGGGCTCCTGAGTGACTCAGTCCAGTAAGCATCAGACTTCAGCCTTGAACCATGATCTCGTGGTTCGTGGGTTCAAACCCCGTGACGGGCTCTGTGCTGACAGCTCAGACCCTGGAGTCTGCTTCAGATTCTGTGTCTTCCTCTCTCTCTGTCCCTCCCCCGCTTGTGCTCTGTCTCTCTCTCAAAAATAAATAAATAAATTAATTAATTAATTAATTAAATGCAAATGAATTTCTCCTTCACAAAGATTTCTTCTGGAAGACAGTTACTGCTACAGGGACCCTGAGAGTAGCCCCAGAATTATGGTAATTGAAATATTCTGCTCTGAAGGCCGCATCTTAGGACAATTTGGCATTGTGTATTCTTTAGCATTGTTGTTATAGTTATGATAACTTAGTGAATTTGCTTTAAAAAAATTAGTTGCGAGCACATTTGAACTCAACAGGAAATGTGACAAAACAACCAGCAAATATTTTCCCCCAAATGCGGTAACCTGCAAACATGAAAGCTTAAGTTTTTATAGCAAGTAAAAAAATTTTTTTTGTTGAGAACACACAAGCAATTCGTTCACAATTTTGTATTGTATATTTTTGCAAATGTAAGTTTTTCTCTATGACTTTTAGCCTACTTTTGAGTCAAGACGCATATGATATTTCTCAATTCTGTCAGATAATAATGTGTTTGATGGTATGAAATCAATCTAGGAAACTCTCAATCTTTTACTGGATTAATAAGCGTTGAAGTATTTTAGAAAATTCAAGTTAAAGATAAATATGATCCAGCCAATCTAATGTTCCTTATTTAGCTCTTGCCATGCTGCTTGGCTTAATTCAAAATGAATTGTGTTGGCACACCTTGGAAAAATAGAAGGAAATAGAAGTCAAAGAATTAGGCCCAAAGGCAATTAGACTATGGCCTGTAGGGGGCAGCAGAGAGAGCTTGCTTTGTTTGCAATCATGCTAATTAGGAAACTTTAGGCAACTTGTATTCTCAATGAAATGTGGTTGATTCAAATATAATCACCAGATATTGACTAAAGTTACTATGATCCCTAAGGAAAAATACTCCTCTTTGCTACCCTTAGCAGCATACAGAACTTTGCAGTTATATTTCCGTTCAAGAATCTACAGCTGGGCTACAGAGAGTTGCCGTTATTGACAGTTACACATTTGTAAATAAAGAAAAAATTTCAGAAAGCGTGCCCTTTGGCATTTATAATTGCAAAGTGAACACTTTTTTAAAGAAATGTCAACACTTCCTTCTGGCCAACATTAATTGAACACTTATTATGTGCATAACTGTGTTCTAAGCACTTTATAAACATTAACGTTTTTATTACTCACCACAGCCCTGGGAGGTACCTCTTGTTATTTCATTTTGCAGATGAGATAACTGAGGTTCAAAATGTTTACCCCTTGCCCAAGGTCATACAGCTAATATTTGAGAGGGCCAATAGGTATCATTCTAAATATTCTCCGGCCTCAATTACAACAGGAAACCGTCTCTATGAAGTAGGCTCTTATTAACGCTATAACCCTTTTGTCTCAGCCACAGGGCTGTAATCCTATATTCACAGCCAGAAAGCCCACATCAACGGTGACTTATGCGAGGTGCTGGTCTCGAAGAGCTCTTTAGTTCTTCATATTAGCAAATCAACATGCAACTCCGAGGGCCTGCGTGAATGTGAAGAGAGACAAATCTTCTACGTGTCCTGTTTCTAGAGCAGCTTAGCTATGAGCGATGCAAGGGAGAGAAAAGTGGAGGCTTTTCCTTTCCTTCCTTTATTTATCCAACAATTCAATAAGCATTTATAGATCTGTACTGCATGGCCAGGAAATGTTCTAGCTTCTAAAGATCCAATAGTGGTTGAGAAACTTGTTCTGCCTTCAGCAAGCTCAAAATCTAGTGAGGAAGCCATAGAAATCGGTAGTTTAAAAAGGTGTGCCATAAACGCTATGCTTCGAGTACAAAAGGAGGAATGTCTAGCCCTGTCTGGAGGATAAGAAATGTGTCTTAGAAGGGATAAAATGATTTCTTAATGTTTATTTTTGAGAAAGAGAGATAGATAGTGAGTGGGGGGAGGGGAGAGAGAGAGGGAGACACAGAATCTGAAGCAGGCTTCAGGCTCTGAGCCGTCAGCACAGAGCCCAGTGCGGGGCTCGAACTCATAAACAGCGAGATCATGACCTGAGCTGAAGTTGGACACTCAACAGACTGAGCCACCCAGGCGCCTCAAAATTATTTTTTTTAAGTTTGTTTATTTATTTTGAACCAGAGAGCTCGTGCACGTTGAGCAGGTGAGGGGCAGAGAAAGAGAGAGGGAGAGAGAATCCCAAGCAGGCTTTGCACTGTCAGTGCAGAGCCCTACTCGGGGGTCGATCTCATGAACCGTGAGATCGTGACCTGAGCAGAAATCAAGAGTTGGATGCTTAACTAACTGAGCCACCCAGGCGCCCCAAGGGATAAAATGATTTTAACTTCTGGTATTTTAAGGATGTCGAGAAAAGAAGCCAAAATATCTATGAAGAGTAATAATTAAAAAATTCAATCAGATTTTTGGATACTATTACTTACATATATTCTACAGGCATGAATAAAAACTTGAATTACTAAAATCAACAAATAGATTGAGCTCCACGGGCTTCTCAAGGGAAGGAACTGTGTCTTAGCCAAATTTATATTGGCAGTGTCTAACAGAGCACCCAGCACCTAGTAAATCTGGAGACCTGCTTAACTGCCAAAACTAAATTCCACAAGGAAGCGGGCTCATCCTTGAACCTGACCTGCGTCATCAAAATCTCTCTGGGGGAACATTAAAACCCAAGAGTTGTGAGGAACAACTGACCCAATTTATGTATCTTGTTTCAGGTGAAGGAGTCTATTGCAGGATAAAATCATTACCACTTGGCAGGCTGGACAGATGTTTCGCGACTCAATTTCCTTTAGAATGGGATCGTCTGTTCCACACACCGAATGTGGGACTGTTCACATGTCAGAAATATCAGGTTAAGATTTTATAGGAAAATTTTACAGCCTCTGAGCTGAGCACCCACTTAGAAATCGGCTCCTACCGTGAACCACTGGTTACCTGAGCTGCATCGAGATAAGCACTGAAATGAAGACTGCGCACTTAGAAATGTGTGTGGCAATTTGACAGTTACTTTACACCTGTCGTAGCTCATAAAAACCTGGGGGTTAAATTGTTAAATTCTCTGCTTTTAATTTTATTTTCTGGTCATTCACTCTTCTTTCATTTCACAAACTCGTCAGTTCTTGAGAAATTGGGATTTGTTGTTGTTGTTTTCAAGGGTCCCTGTACCCAGAGTTTGGGAGCTGCCCTGTGGGTCATGCTGAGACACCTCCGGGGCAGCTGGGGGCACGTGGAGGTAGATTAAAGGGGTCGCTATGTGGAGTTGCGCTTTCTCCATTCTTTGCTTTGAAAAAGCAGCATACTATTAATCGTTTTAAATATCGGGTGACAGCAAGATAGATGATGGTTACAATGAAAATTACAATGATAATATTTACTTTGGAAAGGAAAGAAAAGTCAAATGCCTGGAGTCTCTCTTTCTAAACAGAGGGAGAAAATATACTGCTTTTATATGTTTGTACTTCCCTCTATCCCCAACCTGTCTCTAGGAAGGAAGCACAGCCTAAAATATGAGACCACGTTGAGGGAGAAACTGTAATTTCAAAGCTTCTGCCTGCGTTCTGTGCTGCAGACACCTCAGTAGTTGATCCTTGCGTAGCAGGGCATTGGTGCCCACTCTGGGTAGGCGGTAAAAAAGGAAACCGATCTTCATGAGAAATGTTGGAAATTTGAGGGCAGCTGAAGGTGGTGAGGGAGCGAAAGTTCTGGGAAGGTGATTTGAGATCAGAGCCTAGGTGGAATGCTCAGTGGCAGAGAAGGGCTACGGATTTTAGGACTGTGTTAATATCCCATTTAAATTATTGCCTCTGGGGTTGAGGCTCAGTCGATTGAGTGTCCAACTTCGGCTCAGGTCATGATCTCGCTTATGGGTTCGAGCCCCATGTCAGGCTCTGTGCTGACAGCTCAGAGCCTGGAGCTTGCTTTGGATTCTGTGTCTCCCTCTCTCTCTTCCCCTCCCTTGTTCACACTCTGTCTCTCTCTCTCAAAATAAATAAGCATTAGAAAATTTTTAAAAAATTATTGCCTCTGTGGCACTGCTATTATATGCTATTATATGCAGTAATTTCCCTCCATTAGCCTGAACCTTCAAGGAAAAGTCAGCTTCATCCAATCGCTTTGCGTGAATGAAACTCAAGGAAAGAAAGACATAGGGTGCCTATGTGTTATGTGGGTGTGCAAAGAGGGCTATGGGCGCGGTTTCCATTCTGGGGCAAGTTCAGAAGCTCACAGGGTGGCGACAGCTGAAGCAGAGATAACAGAGCAGAGACAGACTTCACTGAGACCAGAAAAGTTGATGAGAAATGCCCAGGGTCATCACGGGGCTCCCGCTTCTCCCCTCGCCAGTAAATCCAAATGAGATAATGTTTCTCACGGAACTTCAGATGGAGGTTCAAACCACGCATCTAGAACATGAAAGAAGGCATGGGATGATAATGGTGAGGGCACTACGAAGCCGAACCTGGTGGCCTTACCTTTTTGAAGCACTTCCCCCCGCGCCACGTAGAACTTTGTGTTCGTCGTCTCATTCACTCTTCAAAGAGACCCTAGTGGTTGAATTCTATAGGTATCCCATTTTACAAGTTTTATTTTAGGGAAGCTAAAAAGGCAGTGGCAAGAAATTGAAAAATCAATGACTGAGTCCAACCTCCTTCGTCTTGAGATGAGAAAATTTAAGTCCAAAGATAGTAAGTTAACCCCATAGCACATGGTAATAGGTGTCAGAGTCTAAAAAAGTCCAGAAGAACCGCTAGAGTTTACTTCTTGCAACAAGAAAGCAGAGAAGGGCTCAGTAGCATATTCCTAAAGAATTTAAATATATACCTGGGATGCTGGTCTTAACTGACAGCTGTCTTTTGTATCATCCATATCAGAAAGGTTACTCGTTTATCTATTCACCAGGTTGGATTTCTCCTCTTTCTCCTGCTCCTTCTTCTTTGGCTATTGTAACCACAGAAGAAGAAAGGTGCGCTCCGTCAGCTGACTAATCCCACAAGAACATCCTGAAATGGCAAAAGTATTAGGTAAAGGCAACTCTAGGTGCATGGATAACCCTTACCTGGAGACTGACTACCTCAGCAGATACACGTGTTAGACTCTTCCGTTTTATGATGTGAGCTGACTCTCTATCTTCCTAGTTAGGGAATTTTTCTCCAGGTCTTGAAATTAATTGAGTTAAATTTTGTGCTCAAAGCGAAGGGGAAAGTTGGTAAGTAAACAGTGCCATGTGTGAATTCGGTTGGGTAGACAATCAATCACAAGAAGTTCCCTCTCCTTAATAAGCGTCGAGATTTCCTGACAGTCCACACTCAGCGCCACACCTTGGCTTCATTAAGATCTGAAAGAAACACTGTCCTGTCATTCGGATGATTCTTGATCTCACCCAGGGAAACAGTCTTTCCTGGTATTTCATAAATCGGAGCTTATTTTTATACATCCAGTTTGATCCAACTACAATAGTTGCCTAGACTCAGAAATGATGAGTTGGAGTCTTTATGTCTTCTAGTTCATGTTTGATTTATTTTTTCAAAGACTCATAGCATAACTGAGATCGTAAAGATCACCTCACGGAAACTGTTTGATTACCGAGATGAGGAAACTGAGGCCGGTGCCTAGTGCATTTAGCAGGAGCTCACGTTTGACAGAACAAATGGGACCTGCTGGGTCACGTGGCAGAGCTGTGATGAGAAACACAGTTTTGTAGCTTCTTTCCCAGGGTCCCTCCTACCCCTTCGCCATCTCCCTTCGGCCTACATGCATGTCTACAAGCTCCTGCTGCATCTGCTCACAAAGGGTGAAACTCCACGTCGAGATGAGAGTCAGAGAAGGAGCCTTGTTCCTAAACAATTTATACCTGCACCTTTCTCAGGGAAAGAGACAGGAATCATCTAAAAGAATGATAACTAAGCAGAATTAGAGGCAGGTGAGAACACTTTTTCCTGAACACACACACACGCACACCCGCACACACACACACACTCCAGTTCCATATACAATTAAAACATGGGATAGATCTTCATTTCTGTAATATTACCTGATATGTCTGTGATTTAATATTCTGTACCTGCCTAGCATGTATAGAACAAATACTGAAGCACCGTTACTTGAACAATTCTGTGAGCAAAAGCCATAAGCCACACAGCATCCCTGAGACTTGTAAGACAGGAACATTTTAACACTTTGGTTCATAATTTTAATAAGCCGCTTCGGAGAGACAAGAAGTCAATCCTTTCAGAAGACCAGAGGCTTAAACAATGCAAAAAAAAGAGAATTCAGAAGCGAAAAGGTGACGTCAAGTGCTTCACACTTGGAAGAGGCGACTACTAAAAATAAGGAAAATAAAAGCAATAATTAGTTAAGTGAATCATAAAATTTTGGGAACGATTTAGCTCACCTCACATCAATGTTGTAAGGAGAAGGCACATATCGAAATCATTCAAGGAACTTTTCCATCAAACATTTATCATATATCCCCTGGGGCGCCTGCGTGGCTCAGCGGGTTGAGCATCCAACTTCAGCTCAGGTCACGATCGCGTGGTTCATTGTTCAAGCCCCACATTGGGCTCTCTGCTGTCAGCACAGAGCCCCCTTTGGTTCTCCGCCCCCCTGTCTCTACCTCTTCTCCACTTTGTGTGCACTCTTTCTCTCAAAACTAAATAAATATTAAAAAAAAAAAAAAGACTATCCATCCCTTGCCTCTAGTTTAGTATATGCCCACTTCCCCACCTCTATGTATGTACTGAAAACTCCTCAGGCTGCTGTGACAGGACCCCCTACTTCTCTTCTTGCTATTGTTCTTGAGAGGACCCCGCACTTCTGTTGTTGTAGTGAACATTATGGACTTAGTCGGAGGCATGGCATTAGTGTAGCATGGAGGTAGAGAGAGCAGAGGACTTGAGTGATTACTTTGAGGCTGTATAGCATACAGAGGGAAAAGATAACCTCAGATTTAACAAAGTTGCAAATAACACAAAGAGCTGAAATCTATCAGGGTTTGTTACCTGGCAGGTGGGGCATAGCGAGCACTCTTTATGCAGCAGTTCATTCATTCATTTGCTCTCAGTTCATTGCACTAATGTGTATTAAGTGCTTACCGTGTGCTGTGTGTGCAATGGTAGCCCACGTAGGTTTGCCCCCTAGCTTCACTGAGCCTGTGTGGTAGAGCAGACAAGCTCTCCATTCACCCAGAGGGAAATGTAGTTAAAAATTCAGACTTGTGTTTCGGGAGAAATGACTGACATGATATGGAAGGAAACAGTGGCTGAGAACAACACACAGGCCCTATTTTTGTGGGAGGGTCAAGAGGAAAGATCTTTCTGAGAAACACGCAAGCCAAAGGCTCAAGGATAACCAACACTTAGCCACAGGAGCAAATGCATCGGTGCCCTGTGTCTGTGCCTTCACGTTCAATTTCAGCGCCAGGGTCCTGCCTTCCATCTGCCAGAACCGGTATGTATTTCCCTGGGGGCTTTCTCAGGTAGCCGGGGTCCATCATGTCCCACCGGGCAGCAGGGAGGAGTGTTGGGGAGTTAGCATCCTCACAGAGTAGGGCTGAAGTAATGTCTGTCAGGAGTTGACGAGTAAATCCCTCCACTTCCAGGCCCCTGACTGGGAGAATTCTGATGTGTGTGTTACAAGCCGTTTTCCAGAGTCACCCGGCAGGAGGAAGCTCCAAGTATCCACAGTAGTGGCCGCTCATCACTGCGCCCTTATTGGTTATATGTCCTTGCTTGCCTCAGCCTCCTGGTCCCTGACTGTGTTTCCTGGGACAACTACCCAAATAGAACTCAAGAACTCACCTCGAGGTTTGATTCTCAAGAACCTGAACTAAGACACCAGTGAAAGTGCAGAGAAGAGGGAAACTTGGAAGGCCGTGGGGCTGGCCATGGAGAAGGCCAGGGTGACCAGGACACAGAGAGTGGGGGACATGCCCAAGTAGAAGGAGGCAGTGGCCAAATCACGCAGACTCCCATGAGCCCTTGTAGAGCTTCCTATCCATGAGGGAAAAACTTAGCATTCACTTAGTGGAAGAAAACACTGTTACTGTCCTATACACAGTTGTGGAACCCAGAGGTGCAAAACGGGTCTCACTGAGCTAAAATCAGAGAACCGGCAAGGCTGTGTTGCTCTCTGGAGGCTCTAGAAGAAAATGCCTTTTCTGCCTTCCTTCGTTGGTTCATGCCCCATTCTGCCTTCCAAGCAGCAGAGGTCAGTCAGTTGAGCCTTTACACTTGTCATCACTGACTCACTCTCTCTTCTTCCCGTTTCCACTTACAAGGATGCTTGTCATTACATTGGGCAAACCTGCATAACCCAGGCTAACCTCCCGTTTTGAAGTCAGCTGACTCCCAACATTAATTCCATCTGCAGCCTCAATCTCCTTTGCCTCGTAGTCTTGCATATCTACTGCTCCGGGGATTAGAATTTGAACCCTTTGCCAGGGGAGCATTCTTCCTTCTATGTAAGTTCCTCCACAACTATATAAAGGGGTTTGGATTTTTCAAAGAGCTACAGGCAAATGAGAAATTTTAAACTGAAGAATGATAGGATCTAATGTGTGTTCTTAAAAGATGGCTGCCGCATAATGAATCATTTGGGGAGGACAAAAGTGAAAATGGCGAGATTAATCAGGAAACTATGACAAAAACTCATGTAAAAAACAGTAGGGAAAGGGCCGAGGCGGTGGTAGGAGACGTATTTGGTGATTCAAACAACAGGACTTGGTTAACGACTAGATCTGAGAAAAAGAGAAAGGAAAGTTTTGAAAATGATTCCCAGGTATCTTGCTTTCACATCGGGGTAAATGGAGCCAGTGATTTAACTGATGTGACAAACATTGGTTTAGAGAAGAGGAAACACTCAAGTTTCATCAAGCTTATTTTTTGAAATTTATTTAATAAATAAATAAATAAATATTATTATAATATTATACGGGGAGAGGGGCAGAGAGAGGGAGAAAGAAGATCCCAAGCAGGCTCCGCACCATCAGCACAGAGCCCGACACGAGGCTCGAACTCATAAACTGTGAGATCATGACCTGAGCTCAAATCAAGAGTTGGTTGCTTAACCAACTGAGCCACCCAGGCACCCCTCATCAAGCTTGTTTTTAGATGTGTGTGAAATATATAAACGGATACAATTAGGTGGAAACATAAGTCTGGGCTTCAAAAGTGAGGGCTGGACCAGGGTATAAATTTTTGAGCCACCACTATATTGATGGTAGTTACAGCTGTGGGAATAAATGCAGTCACCATAGGAGAGAGAAGAAGCAGAGAACCGAAAAAGGATGACATCAAGCATTTAGGCATAAGACCACTGACCCCTGGGCAGGACTTGTTTGTTCTGCTGTTTGTTGGCTGTCCCCTCCTCTGCTTTCACACATTGGACTTCTGCGTGGCGCTGATCAGATTGTACTCTGTACTCTGGACCTTTTGTGTTTTCCATTTATTACTTTTTATGTTGCGTTCGGGATACTTTTCTCAAATCTATCCATTCCATAGCCACTTCTGTCTAATGTACTATTTAGCATATTCATTGAGTTTTTATTTTATTTTAATGCAGTAACTATGCTTTTATTTCCAGAATTTCTATTTAATTCATTACAAAATCTGAATTTACTTTTCCCATATTTTTCTTCTTGTCTATTCTATTCCTTCCTTCACCCTATCAAACACTTAAATTTTTCTTATGTTTAAGTTTTTTTAGTTCTTCGGGTGCAGGTGCTCCCATTTTTTTTCAGCTGCTATTTGTTCTTCAGAGTGAGGCATTTCCTTGGGTGGGTTATTACATCTGTGAATCAGCCCCAAGAAGATTTGCATTCGGTGGGAAGTTCATATGCCTGGGCTATGAATATTTTTCTCTAAAATTGTTTTTCCTTTCCCTCATCTGGCTTCCAAGAGTATACCAGTTACATATTAGTTTTTATACAAAGAGCCCAAGCTTACAAATTATTTTTCATGGGTTTCTCTTTTTCTTCTAAAGCCTTCGAGACGATGGCTAGGATGAGAGGCAATCTTCTATTGCCTTTTTCTGGTAATAGGCCAGCCATTCAGAGAATCAGAGATGGCTGGTTTCAGACTTGATAGCTCAGCACGCAAAGTTAAGGATTTGTGTCCAGAACCCTCTCCCAATGCCATTCATGAAAGATAGATGCTTCCCTACCACCCCAGCAACAGTCATTAAAGCTACATTCCAACTAGGGTTCAATTCTTTCAGATTTAGCTCCGGGTAACTATGCTTCCTTTGAGGTCCCTCTTTGTTTAAAGAATTCTCTGTCTTGGTTACTGCTTGGCTGTGTATCCTAGAATTCTAAGGCTGAGTTCCTTGTAAATCTCTACCCCCTAAGTTATAAACATGAAGTAAATCATTCTTACTTTTTTTAAGCAATTGCTACCAGTTCTATCCTGTTCAGTCCTCGTTCCCACCGGGTAACTGCCGGGAACCTAGGCAACTCCTCAATCTGAGGCTATCACTTCTCAATTAGTAAAATGATCTCATCTTGGCCAATTCTGAGTGTTTTCCATTGTAGAAATATAATCTTACATTGTACTCAAGGCTCTTGCCAGGTCATAGGAGCCTACTGTGCACATCTCTTCCCAACTCAGAGTTCAGCGATGTCTTCTTGGAACTCCAAATTGGCCCTGATGGGATGTTTACACTGCAGCGATAACCGAACACTACAAATCACACACACACAGCCCCTCCAGAGAAGCACAGCACTGCCCTTCCCCTCAAGGCTAAAGGTGCGGTTCCCCTGCTATCAAGTTTGTGTGGGCGTGTGGGGTTGGCATGCAGCAAGGAAGGGTCTCGGTGTCCTATTGCTCACTTCTGACTCTCATCTGACTAATATTTTGTGGGCGGTGTGGTAGGAGGACAGTCCACTGCAGGTTGACTGTCTTCTTCTGCGCTACAATTTCTGTCTTTTATGTAAACTCTAATGTTGGTGGTCATGAATTTAAGTCCTGTTTCTGTTGGTCATCGGTGCTGACCTAGAACTTTGCCTAGATCTCAGGAGGGAGAGGTCCACAGGCCTGAGTCACAAGATATAACCACGAATTCCCAGGCACTGGTTGACTCTCTGAGACTGAGTTCCATATTCCGACTGACGCCCAATGACTGCATCACACCTATATTCCTCTGTTACATCTCTTTGTCCATGATGGAGAGACCCCAATAAATGTGCAGCCATCATATCTGGGTGCTTTTTGCACTCCAGTTTGGGGTCTTCAGACTCAGGTTGTAACCAGGGTCCAGGACCCAAGTGCACCTGAGCTCTAAGGGCCCCAAGGAGACCAGGTTTGCTCGGCCACTTGCTGCTAATTAAATCCAAAGACAGAGAAATGAGGGGTCATGAAGCAAGAAAAGAATTTATTTCAGTGAAGCCAATACCAGTAAGACAAGGACTAGCATCCCAAAGGCTGTCTCCAAAGCATTCAAACTACTTCTGGGTTTATATGAGGAAGCCGTGGGACAAATGTTGGTGGGTGCATGCAGCTGGGCAGTAAAGATCAGGTGTGTCATTGTCTTCAGATTAATCATGTGGGGTCTTGCTGGTGTCAGGAATGTCATTCTTGCCTGAAGTGGTGGTTTCAGTTCCCACCATGACAGTCTTTGTCTGCTAGGTCTCTGGTCTGAGTTTAGAGACAAGCTAGAGAGAAGAACTTAATGAGTTAAAAAGTACAAACTGAAGTCAAAATGGAAGTAGAGTTCTTTATCAACATGAAATCTATCTGTCTTCCCTTTCGGGAACCAGGAACCTCAGGAGGCATCCTTATAACTGTTCTTCCAGCTTCACACCATGCTGCCTTAGTGATCTGCCGTGAAGTAAGGCTCCAGATCCCCTTCTTATAGATACCACAGGTGTCATAAGCAAGTCTTTTATCTGTCTGTAACTACCACTTCCCCCAAACAAAAACCCCATTTTCTCTCCTGGTTCTCCCTTACATCATTCTTGGCCCAGAGCTTCCTAACCTATTGGTCTCTCTTATGCTTGTGGGCAACCTCCAGTCTCACACTGAGAATCAGATTTTCTTCAAGTCATCCTTGGATACTGATACCCTGTTTTCAATTATCGCCATTTACCACATCTTACCTCAACATCTCTGGTGCATGTAACCCGGCAGTTTTTAAGAAGGAGGCATTGGACTCTACGTTGACTCAGTCTCGGCAGAGGAAGTCAAATTTCACTTCTACTTGATTGAATTCTACCTTGTATGAATCTTCTATATCAAATATTTTAATATCTCACCTTTATGATAAAAAATTGAAAGTGATGATATGTTTCTAAGGTACCCTGCTGACAGAGAGTAGAAGAAGGCGGTCTGGAAATACATATTCCACATTTGAAAAGGAAGATACGATGTTGCAATTTTTAAAACAAGATATTGTGTACAATCAAATGCTGTTTGTACTATCTTGGCTGGGTAAGAAAGTGGGTAGATTTTTCCATGGAAAGTCATGTAGCATGTATACACTTGAGGTTCCATGTGAAAAAAAATACTCTTCACACTTCTCTTACCCAACGCTAACATCTGAATGGGAAAACAGACAATTTAATTGTGTAAAACAAATTTAAATGCTGCTGAAACTTCTTAAAAATAAATAGCGATGGCGGCGTTAAGATAAACAGTAAATAGGGAGTCCAACAGAAAAATAGCCACTCCCATACATTAAATCACATATGTAAAACAAAAGTTACACATATGTAACACAAAAGTGAAGTTAGAATGGTAACAAAGAAAGCCACAAAGCCTTTTATACTTTCAGCAGAAGCATCCAGGGCATATCAAAAAGAAGGCATTGGCTTCACAAATGTAGATCAGGGGAATGAAATAATATACATGTTTCACAGAATGAAGGATATTTAGGATAATGCTAGTTTCTGTGGCAAACAAAGCCAGAAATGTCTAATGGCCTAAGAGTAAGAGAAACGAATTTCTTACTCATGTATACTAGGTCGGCAAGCAGAGGTGGGCTGACCTGCTTTCACACAATCTTTCAGAGATGCAGGATGATGGCTCTGTCCTCGTCGACAGGTGGTCTCCAGGGTCACCCTCGGGCCCCTCCATCCTAGCCAGAAGAGGAAGAGGATGGAGGTAAACTTTGGGAAAGTTGGTATGGTCCAGGTCTAGAGTTTCCTTTCCTGTAGGTTGTTCAGAACAGAATAGCTCATCTGACTGCAGTCTCGTATATGCAGAGCTGCCTATGACGTAAGCGCTCGTCAGAGCAACTCTAAAGGACTACAGCGTAAAGTCATGACGGTCGTTTCTTTCCTTCTGTTGTAATGCCAGGGTCTGACTTAAATTTTGATCTCGGGGCATCCACATGAAAGGTGGTCGTCAAATGCATCACCGGCCACAGACCAGGTAATGAGTCAGGCTGCTTTCCCAGACTGAGGCTTCTTTGTTTTAGAGATCTCGGTTGCTTTCCATAACTGGCCAATTGGGGTGCTTACTTTTCTTCTTCCCATGTTTTAAATTCCAGCTCTTATGTTTAAAATTTGTCAATAAAGAGTGAGCGGCCACCATCGACCCCAATGAAACAGAATCTCCAGCCCAAGTACTGTCTCTCTACCCACAACCTGGCTGTGTGGCCCCAGGTGTGCTGTGTAGTTTCCAGGTCTTGTAAGTAATAAAGCCTTTATTTTTTGCAACTTCCTGATGGTTGTGGTGAAAAGGCATCTTGTAACTGGGTCAACTTCCCACCTAGCATTGGTGTGAGAAGGGGAGATGTGTGGGAAGCTCCCTGGGACCCAGGTGGGTGCTGCCAGGCCTTTCTAGCCCATAGCGCTGCTATCAGTAGGCCCAGGGAAGCATACAAGGAGCACCCTTCAAGGCCTCGAAATTTTGGCAAGGTGCCTGTGTTTCTAAGGCTTAAGGAGAAAAGAGCTAGAAGTAAAAGGGTCCGAGTGGAGCACTTGGGCAGTTATATAGAGATTTATGTTGGCAGGGGGTGTGGAAGGAGGAAAGTTAGAGGAGAAAGTATGGCAAAGAAGTGGGATGTGCAGGAGGCCAACGCCAAGGCCAGGAAGAATACTCTTCCTTTTCTGTGAAATGCCGAAAAAAAATCTCAAAACAACAATGAACAGTGAAAACAATGTTCCAAAAATTTAAGAGAAAATATCACTGTCCATTCAGTGCCATTCATTCCTAATTCTATAAATGTCACAAGCAAGAAGATTTGCAAATACACACACACTGAGACTCACACTTGAGAAGCCTTTACCACAGTGGCCTCAGAGCTGCCCGGGGTGGCCAGTAAGTCAGAGCTGGGATGACTTTAATTACACACCATTTATACTCAGTGAAGATGTGCCGAAGTCCCTTGCTTAATATAACAATATGAGGGTCCTTTTCAAATAATACTTTAATTGATTTTGATTGCTTTTTTCCTTTCCCTCTTCCCCGCCCCCCCTCTCTGGAGCCCAGGCCAAACCAGCCTTCTCTAGTTACTTTAAAAAGATTAGCTTTCTTAAAGAATTTAGGTCTTTTAACTTTAAAAAAAATCATAGGGGCGCCTGGGTGGCTCAGTCGGTTACGCGGCCGACTTCAGCTCAGGTCATGATCTCACGGTCTGCGAGTTCGAGCCCCGCGTCAGGCTCTGTGCTGATGTCTCAGAGCCTGGAGCCTGCTTCAGATTCTGTATCTCCCTCTCTCTCTGTCCTTCCCCTGTTCATGCTCTATCTCTATGTCTCTCAAAAATAAATAAACGTTAAAAAATTTAAAAAAAAAATCATAAATCTTGTGGATAGGAGTAATTAAAATTTCACATGAGACTCCTGAAACTGTTCATGTCCTTGTTTATTTGAAATATTTACGCAGCGATGCCAAAACCACACACGACCTCAATAACCAAAGTCAAGGAAAACCGCTAATACAAGATTTTTTTAACTCCTTCTAAACCTTGGTTTTTTCATGTCCGTAGCACTTTATCTGCTGTTTTGTTTTTGTTAGGCTGGCATCAAAACGGTATGTTCTAATGGGATAAGTTTAGACCTTGAAAATACATCATCAGTTAGAAGGTTGTTCACTAGCATTTTGGAAGCTTCCATTCAATTATAACAGTTGATGTCAGCTGACAGAACTGCAGTCTTGGGGCCCAGACATCGTCTGAATCTCTGAAGGATCCATGAAACTTATTTTGGTTCTTACTATGAGAACCAAGCAAAATGTAGATGGAAGATAGAAACTTTAGTATGACCGTCCTTTCCATCTCCATTGGTTCAGAGTAGTTGGCCTAACCAGTGGCAGTCACTGGAGCCAAAGGTAATGCCTTAATATTATGGCTTGGCTCAATTTGTGTAACTTTTTGCTCATTTTTTATAGAAATGTCTCAAGCTAACCTGTCTACTGAAGACATGCAGTACACAGCATGGAAAGAACTATATGTGGGCAGCTGTTGATGATTGAAGGATAGTCTCACAGAGGAACTCCATTCAGATATAGACAGGTTATTATAACACAGCTATGCCATGGTCTGGTCATGCCATAGGTATGCCTTTGGCAGAGGATATTAGTGACACACAGAAACACCATGTGAAAAAATCTAATTATCACTGGGGACAGTGATATTTCCTTAAAGTGCAGGAAAATGGCTTAGATGTCATTTCATTTGGAGATTAATATAGTTATTCAATAAAAAAGTCTTTACAATTTGAATAAATTTTTCTACCGACAGGCTTATAGAAGAAAGTTATTTGGCCACCTTTAAAAGTGGAAAATGAATAATTTTTTTAATGATGTATGATCGTGTCAGTTGCTTGAACCAAAACATATCTGGTCTCATAGATGCGTGCATAGGCCTATGTTTTTTTCTATACATGCCTAATTTGAAGGCCCAGCAAAGGTCAGTTGGGAAGACAAGGGATTTTTTTCCTCAGTTTATGGATTTAAGCTTATAAAGATAGGATGTTGAGAGTTGTCTTTGCTTTAAGGTACTTTCCATGCTATTAGAAGTTGGCATTGGAGGATGTGGGAGGCAGAAAAATGGCTCCTCAAAGTTGTCTATGTTCTAATCTTTGGAAGTGGTGACAATGTTAGTACACATGGCAAAGGGGAATTAGGATGTAGATGGAATTATAATTGTTACTCAGCTGACCTTAAAATCGAGGTTATCCTGGATTATTTAGATGGGCCAAATGCAATCACAGGAGCCCTTAAAAGTGGAAGAGGGAGGCAAAACCAGAAGTTAGTGGTTTTGCCCACCATTGCTGGCTCTGAACACAAGAGGAAGGAGGTCATGATTTGAGAAGGCAGGTGGCAGAACTTCCAGAAAGGAGTGCAGCCCTACTGACAACTTTATTTTGGCCCATTAAAACCAATGTGGAACTTTGAATCTTTTTTGTTGTTGTTTATATTTATTTATTTTTGAGACAGAGAGAAAGAACACGAGCTGTGGAGGGCAGAGAGGGAGACACCAATTTCGAAGCAGGCTTCAGGCTCTGAGCTGTCACCACAGAGCCCAACGTGGGGCTTGAACTCATGAACCGCAAGATCATGACCAAAGTCAAAGTCTGATGCTTAACCGACTGAGCCACCCAGACGCCCCCTGGTACTTCTAATCTTAAAAATAATAAGTTTGTGGGCTTTTTAAACCATGGCATTTGAGATAATTTGCTATAGCATCAATTAGAAACTAATACAAATGCTATCAGGATGATACAGAATATCAATACTTCGGGAAAAAATTAGATTGTAGCCACAGAGGGAACTGTGGTAACACAGCTCAGCTACATGCCACTCACTCTGAATTCTACATAAAATATTATAAACCTTTAAAAATGTATACAACTGAACTTTGATGAAAGAGAAATAAAATCCATTGGAGAGAAATAAATAATTTTAAGTCAGAGGGGGAAAAGGTGTAACTGGTGGGATTTTGAACCAGATACAAGCATCCTACTGGTAGTGGGAATAAAATGTCCCAGGATAACAAAGGAAAGGTTAGTTGTACCTTGAGTATGCAAGGGACACCTACGTGGTGGTTGGCACGTAAACCGTCCTGTAGTGGGGAATGGAATTTCACCAGGTTCATAAAGGAAGGCAGAAGGGCATTGTAGGCAGAAATCAAAGATATTTGGCATGAGAGTGGAAAGTGTGTTCCAGAAACCACAGTGTGCTGGGTGTGGGATGACCTAGAAGTTTAAAGTAAAGCAGACTGGGTCCAGATTATGCAAAGTCTTGGATGTCTTCCTAAGGAGTTTTGACTCTCTTATAGGCCAAAGGTCACAAACCAGAGGCTACACATGTGTTTCAGTTGGCTCTCACAGGGTGTGTGTGTGTGTGTGTGTGTGTGTGTGTGTGTTGTGTGTGTTTGGGTTTTTGGTTTGTTTACAATTTAAATTACAGGATGAAAAATATTTTAAAAATTAGGAGACCTAACATAAAATTCTAGACTTCCAGCTTCTCTTAGGGAAAAAAAAGTGAGAGATGGCCACACTGAGCCTCCCCTGACCACAAATGGTGAGTAACAGCTGACCGTTGAGGCTACAGGTATCTTCTCCAGAGGCCACCGCAATTTCCAAACTCCCCTCCTTATTGTATGATACCTGTCTATTTCATACAGGTTTGTACCTGCTGGACTTCCTCAGGCATTTGTATTCACGAACCCTGCTGTAAACAGGTGGTAACCACCGAAGGTTTTAAGATCGAGGCTGTGCTTTGGGAAGAAAACCCTGGTAGCAATTTTAAAACCTCTTCTGCATGCTGATGGCAGTTTATGTGCGTTTCTGTCATTGCACTTACAACTCTGGGTTAAGATGATCGTGGGTGTGTTTGTCTTCCCTGCTAGACAGTGAAATCTTGTAAAGAGTCAGAGATATTTCGTGTAAATTGCTGTTAATATTGCTGGATGATTGTGGAAGGTAATGATTTTTAAATATTTGAAAGCACTAGAGGAATGTTTAATAAACATAAACACAGTTGCAGTCTTACCCAGATCCTTCTAATCACAAAGATCCTCTCCTGTGTCTGGCAGTTCTGAGGTGTTAGAAAATTCCGCTGGAAAGATTGAAATAGGCCAAAATAATACTATCGAATTCAGTCAGAATAATGTAGGCACTCAGATCACTTTCTGGTCACCTCTCTGCCCTCTTCCATAGATAATACACAAATACATTAAAATCCACTTAGTATGAGAGCTTCTCTGATAATAATGTGTTATATTGTTCCAGCAATTATGTAAGGAGTGGGAGCTGCTTAATTTCAAATGGCCGGCCCGTTTGAAGCTGCACATGAATACGGCATCAGGTGAAAGTTTGGTCATAGTGCTAACAGATCATGAATACATCTGTTCAGCTAAATGAATCAAGTTTCTTTTTAATTTATAACAGAAAAATAAGCTTTAGAACATTTACCCACAGAGAAAGTTCCACTATTTCAGAGTAAAATTTAACGCAAAGCCTGAAAATTTACCCTACCAGTCTTTGAAATTACATACCCAGGGTCACATTGGACAAAGTAACTGGCCATTTCTCAATTATTAATAAGCAGTAAAGCTATGTATCTATTAAGTGTGGATGCATATCTTTAAAGTGGAATTTTATTTCTTTATTTTATTATTATGTTTTTAAAATTACATCTAAGTTAGTTAACATATAGTGTAATACTGATTTCAGGAATAAAAATGAGTGTTTCATCACTTACATGTAACACTCAGTGCTCATCCCAACAAGTGTCCTCCTTAATGCCCCTTGCCCACTTAGCCCATTCCCCCACCCAACACCCCTCCAGCAACCCTCGGTTTGTTCTCTATATTTAAGAGTCTCTTACGGTTTGTCTCCCTTCTTGTTTTTATATTATTTTTTCTTCCTTCCTTTATGTTCGTCTGTTTTGTATCTTAAATTCGCTTATGAGTGAAGTCATGATGTTTGTCTTTCTTTGACTTATTTCGCTGCCGGGGTCCTTGTTCCGGCGAATCTAGGGGTCCACGAAGGACGGACAGTCAGGCGAAATGAAGTGAGAGAGCCATGAGAGATGGAGTCTGATGACCAAGCAGGTAGCCCTGGCAAATCTGGCATCTCTGCCCTGCTGGTCTCAGTGTCTTTATTTTTAAAGGTAGCGAGTGACATTACATCAGTGACAAGGCATTCTTTACAACATACACTGTTGTCGCAAGACCTATGTAGTCATCTATAGGTTTATGGTAGCTTTTGTAAGAGTATTTTGTTATTGCCTTTTTATTATAAGGGAGTGTGGGGATGAGAATAAGGATTTGTGAAATGTTAACCTCAGGGAGGTGCTCAATATTTGCTGCTGATCAATGAAGATATGTTTAGCTATTTTAGTTTGTACTTATCAATAAACAGTGCTTCTAACTTTTGGGCTAGGCTGACCTTCCGGGAAGGTTAAAGGTCCTAAGTCTCTTTACAGTCTTTCCTATCAGTGTGTTAATCAAATACTGAGAGAAGCCTTACAGAGATGTGCCTTGAGGTCTTATGGTGGGGCTGAGGGGATGATTAACACAATGTGATACCTGCAGGGAAAATCTAGTTTGGTTCAAGGAGTCTTGGAGCCTAACGCCTACTAATTTCTAGCCAACTCATAACTGCTATTCTATATGATCAATTTGTGTAATCTTTCCCCAAGAGGCAACTTTGAGGTTACTTCTAGCCAGGTTACTCTCATTCAGATTTTATCCATCAAGACATCGCACTCCAGGTCCCCTTTTCCATAAGCCATAAAACCAAAAAGCGTTATATCCCTTAGGCCAACGAGAGCAGTTCAAGAAATCCAGACCTGAAAGATTATTTAGAAGGAGGTAAGATTAGGCGCCAGTTTGGCTGGCATGAGCTTTGCTTCAACCTTTCCCATGCAGGGAGGGGTCTCAACCTGTGAGCCCAAAATGGCTCCCAACATTTCGCTTAGCATAATACACTCTAGTTCCATTCACGTTGTTGCAAATGGCAAGATTTCATTTTTCAACACAGTGTTGCAGTCCTAGCCTCAGCAATCAGACAACACAAAGAAATAAAATGCATCCAAATTGGCCAGGAGGAAGTTAAGGGTTCACTCTTTGCAGACGACATGTGAAGGAAACTGTCAACAAAACTGAAAGACGACTGACGGAATGGAAGAAGATATTTGCAAATGACATATCAGATAAAGGCTTAGTACCCAAAATCTATAAAGAACTTATCAAACTCAATCCCAAAAACAAATAATCCAGTGAAGAAATGGGCAGAAGACATGAATAGACATTCTCCAAAGAAGACATCCAGATGGCCAACAGACACATGAAAACATGCTCAACATTACTCATCATACAAATCAAAACCACACTGAGATACCACCTCACACCTGTCAGAATGGCTAAAATGAACAAGTCGGGCAACAAAAGATGTTGGTGAGAATGCAGAGAAGGAGGATCTCTTTTGCACTGTTGGTAGGAACGCAAAGTGGTGCAGCCACTCTGGAAAACAGTATGGAGGTTCCTCAAAAAATTAAAAATAAAACTTCCCTATGATCCATCCAGCAACTGCACTAGTAGGTATGTATCCAAAGGATATAGGAATGCTGATTTGAAGGGGCACAGGCACCCCAACGTTTATAGCAGTGCTATCGACGATGGCCGAAGTATGGAAAGTGCCCCAATGTCCACTGCCCGATGACTGGATGAAGAAGATGTGGAAGAATGAAAGGGGAAAGGAACGCAACCGGTACAGGCTGGGTTGCCAAGCCAGTTACAGTGAGGATAACAGGATTGGATCCCACTAGGAAGTTCTGACACATCATGCAAAATGCATGCCCCAAGGTCACCACACCCAAAATACGAGAGAGCAGGGACACTTACTCGTCAATGTCCACCAGACTTTGGTTCAGAGCAACGGAATTGTAGTCACCCTTCCAGCCTGGAGGTGGGACAGAGCTCCCTGGCAGCTTCGTGGTACAAAGAAGTGATTCTCTCAGTGCACACTGCAGGGGGAAGGTAGGAGGGGTGTCAGTGGTCACAAGAGCACTCGGGCTGCTTGGGTCACCCAATGCAGGCAGCCAAGCCAATTCTTAAGAAGACAAGATGGCGGGGAAAAAAAAAAAAGGCAGCGTGTAAGCTGACTCACAGCTCTAGAAAAAATAGGTAATACTAGGAAGTGAAGAAGGGTAGAGAAAACAGAGCGAAGGAAATCCATGCCAAACTCCTTGTCACTTACAAAGGAAAAAATGCAAAGGTACTTGTCTGTTGAGAATTATAGAAATATAAGCTTGGTTTAACCTCGTACTTGCAAAATTAAGGGCAGCTGCAAGAGAATAGAATACTCGTTATTTTCCATCCTTACCGCCACATAAAACAAAGAGAAACAAATGTAACACAAACAAAAGACAAGCGGAAGAGAAGTAGAACAGAGTAACACCATATGTTTCTATTGTAACTATATGCGAGTGAAGCGCTGCTAAAGGGCGAAAGTTGCCGGATTATGTTTTAAAAATTCCCACGTAAGCTGCTATGAGAAATTTGCCCAAATCTAAGTACTATAAAGTTTAAAAATAAAGAAGACGCTGTGCTTCGATGTAATGCCAGGTCGAAGAGGAAAGTTTCCTATAAGGAATATACTCAAGAATGCAGAGGATATAATCATAAAATAATCATTCATTGTGTTTCTTTATTTTGCTGATTTGACATGAAATACAGTCTTGGATGAAGATAACATAAAACTTGTGCCACAGCGACGAGGACATTGACAGGAAGCTGGTTAATGAGCATCATCAATTCACAAGTGTCTAATTCAAAAGCAAATTTGAAATGCCCTGAAATCTTACAGCTCATGTAACAGAGGCTTCCCTAAATTTGAAATTCACATCACATTGCCAATCAAGTTCTGTGTGGATGAAAAATAGTAAGGAACAATCGCTAATAAGCATGCTAGAAGAAACCACATTATCTTTCTCTTCTCTATAGACAATATTTTAAAATCTATTCATGCTCTAGAAAATAGAAAAAAGTAGTCAAAGAGTATGTAGGAAAGACAACAAAGGAGAAAAAGTAATACAGAGTGTGTCTGGCAGCTAATTAATAAAAATATGAAGTGAGTTTTTCTGATTTTGTAATGTTTGTGGTATTTATTGCTGCACTTCCCTTTTTCATTCTAAATAAACATTCGCTAGCATACTTCATTTGTATTCGTAATTGTGTGTGTGTGTGTGTGTGTGTGTGTGTGTGTGTGTGTGTTCCTGCGCCCACTAGTGAAGGCAGTTCTGCCCTGCACCCCCACCACCAGGAACCAACAGCTTATTTCAATTTCACACCACTTGTTAATATCTAAATTTTCCTTGCCTTTTTGTTTAAATGCTTATTGTTTCTAGTTCTCCATGCCCCCCGCCCCCAAAACACATGCAAAATAACATGCGATCATGTAGCTGGGTTTTTTCCCCCTGGAGAATCACTACCTCATAGAATAGTGTTGGTCAGCCAATGACTGATGAACAAATGCAGGGGAAAAGACTGAAAGAAAATACACCGTTTTTTTTGGTTTTGTTTTGCTTTTTGGTGACCCCCTCTGAGTGGTGAAGTTATAAGTTATAGGTGGTTTTTATCTTCTGTTTTATGTTTGTATGATTCTTTCTGTAGACCCATAATCAGGAAAGACAAAACAAAAGCCTCAAGTACCCATCAACAGAGAAAGGCTGAACTAGAATAGTGATACCTCCACAAATTTATGCATCTATTAAAAAAAAAAAAGAATGAGAAGGATCTTGGTAGAGATATGAAACTGTCTCTATAATATGTGAGTGCCAGACAGTGAGCTGGAGTGGCCAACCATCCTGGTTGGTTCCCGGATAAAAAGTTTCCCTGAGACTCGGGACCTTTAGTGCTAAAGCTGGGTTCCGGAGTAGCAAGCAATGGTGGGCCCCCTGAGTCAGTTTCACACTTGTTTGTACATGCATCAAAGCCTGCAGAAGGATACACTAGAAAGTAACAATAATACTTGCCTGTTTTACCTTTGATGGGGGCAGGGTAGCTGGAGCTCTGAGGCTAAAGAGAGTTATTTCATTGCATGTATGTTTTTACAGTTTTGACCTCTGTGAACTTGATAGCTATTCAAAAACTAAACAGGCAAACATATAAACAAAAACAAATAAAAACAAACAAATGAAAAAAGTCAAAAGCAAAAAGGCAGTTTGTTTTGTGCGGGCAAAATATATTCTCTCCCTAAACAAAGTGTCTAGATAATTTATACAGTTCGACTTGGAAACTTTCTTGCAAAATGTATTTGTTTCTAACCTTTGCCACCCAGCTTCTGGATAATGAGTGTAATGCAATGTCCTGACATTTGAGAACAAAGGCTTGGAGGCGGTGTTGCCCTGGTCAAAGACAGCAAGTCTGAGCTGCCCTCAACGTGGGAGAGGGTCTCAACATGAGCTCATAAAGTTACTCTCTGAAAGAAAATGAATTGGACACGGACCAAACCAGCCCTTGAGCAGCTAGATATTTACCTCAATTTGAAAATGCAGTCTGTATCACGGATTTGATTCTTCTTCACACCTTCCATGCACATTGCAATAAGACTCTGTAAAACATGATGACTTATAAAAATTCTTATAAAGCGTACACTTCGAATTCATATTTTTTCCCAAGTGTTTGTTTTTCCATTATTTGAGGGCATTAGAGAGAGAGGGAGGCAACAGAAACAGTAGGAGCCGTTCTTAGAGCAGCGCAGACATGAATGTGTGTGTGTGTGTAATTGTGTGCGTGCGTGGAGAACCGGGAGCATTCGGGGTGGGGGTCCCAGTCCAAAGACTGGCGACCAATGTCCCATCCCAAACAGGCAGAGAGAGCACATGCAACCTTCCTTTGCCTCTTTGTTCTGCTCAGGCCCTTAGGGATTAGCTGATGCCCCCCAACACGGGAGAGAGCAATGGCTCAAACTCTGTCGCCCCATTCAAATGTTAGTCTCATCCAGACACACCCAGAAATAACGTGTAGCCATATATCTGGGCACCCCCGGGATCCAGACAAGTTAACACATAAAATTAACCAACACAGGGAAGGTCAAGGGCTACGCTGAAATGGGTAATCTCTGCCTCTAAAGAGAAGCGATGGACACACACATGCTAAAAGTACTGGTGTTACAGTCCTGGACATGGCTGAGCAAGGACTGGTTAGATTGTCTGGATGGCACAGAATGGGAGGTGCCAGACTTGAAACTGGACGTCTAGTCTGAGGCAGACAGGGCTTTATGGAGGCTTTACGTAGCTATATGGAGGTGTTTGAGGGCATTCAGTGCCAGTGGAAAAGAGGACAATGGATAAGGGGGTTCCTGCAGTACTGGAAGTAGCAGTAAAACATGGGAATAGACCAGCGGAGGCTGCTTAGAGGCAAGTCGATAGAGTATGGGTGAAGGAGTCCAGGAGTGGGCACTATCTGCAGATAGGAGGTAACGTAAAGGGAGTTATATCTGACGACATAAAGTTTAAGTTTTCCCCTAGCGAAAAAGCATACTACAAGTCAAAAGAAAATGCTTGCAACACATAAATCAGATATTTGATTTTCATATAATAAAAAGAGTGTTTACAAATGGGTTAAACAAAGGCACTAACAAACACACATACACACATACACACCTACCAATAGAAATATAAATAAATATGTGAATCTATTTGAATAAATACTTGGAAAGATGATCAATTTCATTATTTATTTTAAAAAAAAGGAAGAAAAAAATGAGATGGCATTTTCATCTCAAAAATTAAAAGAACAGGGGTGCATGGGTGGCTCAGTCAGTTAAGTGTCAAACGCTTGATTTTGGCTCAGGTCCTGATCTCACAGTTTGTGAGATCAAGCCCCATGTTGGGGCTTTACGGTGACAGTGCGGAACCTGCTTGGAGTTCTCTCTCCCTTGCTCTCTGCTGCTCCCCTGCTTGCCGACGCACATGTGTGCACCCTTTTTCTCTCTCAGAAGAAATAAGCTTGGAAAAATTAAAAGAACAAAAGCATCCAGTTCTCATGCATATGGAGTGAAACGGGCACACTCAAGTATTGAGTGTGAATCGTCATGATCTTTTAAAAAATATCTGGCAATTTTTAGCAAATTATAAAAAGAACATACATATACATATATTTGTAGCCATAGGCATTCATGCAGAAACCCCACTTTCAAAACGTAGCAAGTAACAATAAAAGCAGCAGTATATAAGACAGTTTATTGTGGCATTGTTTGTGGTATATAGAATATAAATAAGAAAAATTCTGAATGTCCATTAGTAGGCTTAAAAATTACGATAATTCTAGGCCATAAAAGGTCATTATTAAACTATTAAAAAGAAAGGGCTATAGTTTGTGACATTGAGGAGACCTGTAGGAAAACCGTGGCCTATGTTACTCGTGTGCCCAGTGTTCGTCGCCTGCACCTTGAGCGATAGCACCTGAATCTCACGCAAGGATCTACCGCTCCTATCACAGCCCTTACGCTTCCTGTGGGTTTCCACTCCCAAGACAGAGTAGAGTCTATGACCCCGGGGAGACATGGAGCTCAAGAACACAAAGCAGTACGATGGAAGCCCATCAAATGTAGTTAAACACGGTTTTCTGAGAACGCGAGGAGGGCTGGGTGACAGCAGGTGAGGCAGGGCTTTCCTGCAGGACTTGGACCAGAGGGAGGGCGGCCTCCACCAGTCACCGGGATGCAGCCTGCCCACGATGGAGCGGAGAGACCCAGAGAAACTGAATTCTGAAGATAGCATCCTAGCTCCACCTGGAGCTACGCCAGCTCCTCTTTTATTTTTGTTTTCTTGTTTATTTATTTTTGGGAGAGAGAGAGAGAGAGACAGAGCATGAGAAAGGGAGACAGAGAATCTGAAGCAGGCTCCAGGCTCCAAGCTGTCAGCACAGAGCCCGACATGGGGCTTGAACTCACAAATTTTGAGATCATGACCTGAGCCGAAGTTGGACGCTTAACCAACTGAGCCACCCGAGCGCTCTAGCTTCTCTTTAATCCAAATGAGTTTGGGGTGGGTTTTCTGTCACTTGTTAAAAAAAAAAGTCCTTATTGATACGTTTACACATTTTGGCAAACTTGAACCCAGAAAGTTGGGAAATAATAGAAAAGCAGATTATTTGTACTGCTAGAAATGGAGGGAGTTGAGAGAGGATTATTGAAGTATTACTAATGATATTATTAGTATAATGTTACTATATGTAATAATTATTACATTATGATTATTAACATCCTCTTGGATTTCATTTGTCATTATTAGCATGTATAACACTTGAAACTGAAAAAGTATCTTACAAAAGACATGCTTTGATTATTGGTGTCAGTAAGTCTACATTTCTGCTTCTGAAAAATGGAATGTGAAATCCAAATGTATCTCTGAAAATTCAAGGATGATTTTGCCTCTTTCTATTTAAAATACAAAAACGTATTGCTGTTAAACAAAGTTTATCTTGGACAGCAGGGCTGTAATGAGACTATTCTAATGGTTTTTGCTAACTATTTCCCTCCACATGGTTACCGAGTATGTATAAAATACCCGAGGCCAACAGATCACAGCCTGTGTGAAGAAGTTTGGGGTTCCAAAAGAATGGAGTAAGAGGCAGGTCATCGTAGAGGTTTAAACTGAAGAAGCAGGTAGGGGCTCCATGACTTCGGACTCTGTAATATATGCTCTGAAATTTGCACTGTATTCTGAGCTTGACGGGGAGCTGAAAGGTTTTGAGCAGTTCGGAGACGTGGGGAGACAGGTAACTGTGGGCTTTGTGTGGAGAACGAACCCCGGGCAAAAGAAGGCCAAGGGCCCTATTGTGTGGACCTGAAAATTCCTTCTCCCGGAGCACTCGACTTCGCTTTAATTCCAAAAGGATATAAGTATAATTTTGAAATAGTTCCACATGCTAGCAAACTATTTCTACGGTGATTCAAAGATTCAAATCATTTAAAGCCTTTCCTTTTCTTTTTAAAAATGAGGGATTTTTATATTTAAATGCTGTAAAATGTTGAAAGCTTTTATGCCATCCTAAATGGAATTATGTTACCAAAGACATAATTGTCAGTCCTTCCCGTCCTCCACTTATATGTTTTGTCCTCTCTTCTCGTTTCCGAGTCCAGATTAGGAAAGAAAACTCCAAAAGGAAAAAATAATACATGGATAACTGATAATTGAGTATGCAGTTAATATGCTTCTTGGTTATAAATATCATGGGTTATTAATTATCATAGCGACCATTTAATGGTATGACATTGTGCTAAACATTTTACGTATATTTTCTCACCTAAATCTCAACTGTGTTATGGAGCAGCTCTCACCGTAACTACTTTACAGAAGTAACTAAGGCTTAGAGACTGTAGTGTAAGAGCAAGGTCTAGAAACCAGGTTCCTGGAATTAGAACTCTGGTGATAAAATTTTTTAGCTGTAACCTTGGATGAGTTACTTAACTTCACTGCCTCAGCATCCCTTATGAAAAAGTGGAGAAAATGATAATGGGGATACTTCAGGGTTAAGTAGCTGGCACACAGTAAGTGCTTACATGTGTATGACATTGGGGGGAATTACTCAATAACAACTTGTTCAAGGTCACACAACTAGTCGATGGTGGAGCCAGGATTTCTTTCCAGATTCCAAAACTCATACCTTAACTAAAATGTTTCAGTATGACCACAAATTGGATTATAGTCTTTCTAATACATTTAGCTGACTATTAGTATATATTCTATTTGCTTGCACAAAACTCTCTAAAATAGTATTAATTGTTCTCGTTGTTCATTGTTTATCGAACGTTTATCTGGCACAGGACCAGATACTTTTTTTTTAAATTTTTTTAATGTTTATTTAATTTTTGAGAGACAGAGCATGAGTGGGGGAGGAGCAGAGAGAGAGGGAGACAGAATCTGAAGCAGGCTCCACTCTCTGAGCTGTCAGCACAGAGCCTGACATGGGGCTTGAACCCATGAACAGTGAGATCATGACCTGAGCTGAAGTCGGTCGCCTAACCGACTGAGCCACCCAGGCGCCCCAGGACCAGATACTTAACACACAATGAGGACCTGGCGATGCCCAGAATACAAGTGTCTGGGGCTCTGCTTGGGCTTGGTGGGCACAAGTGGACAATCACTGACTCAGAGTCCCAAGGAGACTAGATTTTCGGAGGAAAGATACATTTAGGGACAAGACAAATGCCAATGAACTATTTGCCTCACAGAAGGAGAGAAGCTACAAAATAGGAAACACAGCCTTCTTCCCTGTGCTTTCACTCTCGTTTACACCATCATCTCTGATTCTGACGTTCAGAGCAGCCGACGTTTGTAAGATAAATGCTGATTTTTTTTTTCTTTAAGTAAAAACAGGGGAAATGACACCAAGGTTGCTTTTGCTCTGCATTTGCTCCCCATCCAAAATCAAAGCTGTGCCCAAAAGGGGCTGTGTGGTTTTTAGCACACTTCCTGGAGTTATTTTTAAATTGGTCTTTCTCGTTCAGAGCTAGTTGGCAGTAAAACATTGGTGACATCAAGAGGAGTGAAAATTTCATAACTCTGTGTTATCAGGTAACATTGACTGAATTTGTAAATCACATCATAGAGAAGTACTGGATGCCAAATGTTCTTATGACCAAGTCTGTGTTTATAAGCAACAGTGACTATGACTTTGGTAAATGAACATTGTAATAGACACAAGACAAACGAACACCATATTTGTCTGGCTGGGCTGCCCTCAGTTCCAAGTAGGAAGCAATGTGAATATACTCCACATTGACCTTGTCAGCCCTAGCTCAGAATCCTACATTGCCTTCCTTGTCTACTGAATCGTATATAAATGCCTCAGTCTTACGAACTCTATTTTTGAAGCAAACTGGGTAACTTATGCCTTTCCCAATGAGCTTTACATTTTCTTTTAAGCCAGTTGGCACGTATTTATTGAGCACTGTTACAGGCGTTATGTTGGGTGATGGAGCTGTAACATACTTGCCCTTGTAGAGTCTAGAAGTGACATTTGTTACAAAAGTCTTGAGTTCTATGAAGGACAGAACACTCTAGGAGTATATAACAGAGAGAAGCAATCTGATATGGGTGTCAGTGTCCATGAAAAAATAAATTTTAGTTATAAGATTAAGAAATTCTGGAGATCTAGTGTATGGTATGGTGACCAGAATTAATAATAATGTATTGTACACTTTACTTTTGCTAAGAGAGTAGATCATAAATGTTCTTACCACTACACATATGCACAAAGGTAAATATATAAGCTGACGGAGAGATTAATTAGCTTGCTTAGAGGTATCATTTCACAGTGTATACATACATCAAAACATCACATTGCATACCTTCAATATGTATGATTTATATATTTGTCCATTAATTTTTGACAATGATTATTTGTCCATCATGCCTCAACAAAGCTGAGATGAATGAACAAACAAAAAAATTGATGCTAGCTCTTCTAGAGTCAAGATTGTGAATGAGTTTCCCATTCTGGTGCATTCCGTGACTCTCTGTTTCCCTGCTTTGTAACACTGCTGAACTTTCTTACCAAACATTGAGATGGCTAACATGGCTTTCGAATCTAAATGATTTACAGATTTGTGTGAGATTCTTTAAAAATTCTCCATACATTTTAAATCTACATTTGGACAGTGGAAAGTAAAGCAATACTTTAGTACTGGTTGTACACATTTTTTCCCCTCCCTTCAATTCTAATTTATTTCTCTGATGGGCTCGTTGGGAGAAGTGGATTTGTTTCCCATCATTTACTCCTCCTTTGAAGACCAGCCTTCTGTTTACATGGAAAAGTATAGAAAAGCTTGTTTACCTGGAATTATTTTGGTTCTGCACCACTATTCAAAGACTTCTTGAAAACAACATAAAGTAATAGCTTTTGTGCTGGGCCACCCGGAAGCCTTGACTTTGGAAAAGCCTGTGGATGCCGTAGCAACCACAGCTTTGTAGTCATAGTAACAGCCTTGTGCTCCAGAGGCAAAACCAATGAGCTTTAAGCATCACTACATTCTAGCTAAGCTTCTCTGACCTTATCAGGGAGCAACAAGATCTGTCTGTTCTTCCAAGTGCACGTGCCACTCAGCAGGGAGGGAAAACTGTGCATAATGTACCTGATTTAAAAGTCACCCTAAGATTACTCAAGCAAGTGAATCCTCATTCTAGTTTGATCAATCAAGCAGCAGGGTTTTTTGAAACTAGATTGCTGATTTCAATTATCCAGGAGCATTGTTACGAAAGCAGACCATACAACATGCATGTTGTGAATGTTGTGATTACTTAACGTATCAGCAGAGTGAAGTATATAGATTTCCCTTCAGTGACATAGATTGGAACCCCCGGGGGCCCTGGAAAATCATTTGCATCTGTTTTGTTGAATATTTTCCCTCGTGGAGGATGGAATAAGGAACAATACCACCTTTCAAATACATATGTCACACCACGGTTGCGGTAGCGAGAAGCCAATCATAATTCAATCTCTACCCGGCCTGCAATGTCTCTGAAAGACTTGTGACTTCCCTTGAATACTTCCTTCCTAAAACTGGGCTAGCAAATGACAGCCCTCAAAGCTCTATGTTTATGTTCAATTTCACAAGCTCCAAAGCATGAAATGGAAAGTGCGGGCTAGGCAATCCATTCACAAAAAGGACACAAGTAATTCTCCTTTCAGTTAAGCTTTACTAGTGATTTATGGATGTACCACCTATGATTGCATAATCTCATATGCAAATGTGTAGTAACAAATCAAATGAGTTTCCCATCTGCCTGCATTTGACTCTTGTTGTTTACCTGAACTATTTTATACTTCATAGCATACTTCCTATATAAAAAAGCTCAAACTATTATGCTTTTAATGCTATTTGAATTACATTTATCCTTTTGTCAAGTCCATTTTTGGTTCATCTTGTTCTACTGCTGTTCCTGTTCCAGGCCAGTGTAACACAAGAACTCCCTAAGGAAAATTGTGCTTTATAAATCAGACCTAACTAGATCAATTGCTCATGCTTCTAATCTGTCGCAGTTCACAGAAGTAACTCTTTGTTGTACGTACTTAACTTATGTATATAAAATGCCTGTTAGGTGTTAAGTGAAATGCCATCTAAGGTACAAAGATGAACAGGAAATGGTTCTTGCTTTCAAGAAACTTACAAACTAGGCTTGATTGAAATGAATCTTGGGGTGCCTGGGTGGCTGAGTCGGTTAAGGGTCTGAGTTTGGCTCAGGTCTTGGTCTCACAGTTTGTGACTTCGAGCCCCAAGTCGGCCTCTGTGCTGACAGCTCAGAGCCTGAAGCCTGTTTCACATTCTGTGTCTCCCTCTCTCTCTGTCCCTCCCCCACTCACACACACACACTCTCTCTCTCTTAAAAATAAATAAACATAAAAAAAGAAATGAATCTTCATTTTCTATATCATCTGAAGCAATAATTTAAAGCCACCAACCCTCCGATTTTCATTTCTAACAAAACTCAAGAAGAACTGGAAATTTACTCCTTATTGACTTTACAGGCTCATGTGTTGGTTCTGTTCTTTTTATTTTGCTAACCCTATGATCTGAAGCACTTTCTGGCATCTTTGTATCCATAGTCTGTACCAGATAAAGAAGGTGTTGTTGGTGAACATCTTGGAACTGTCAAAAAATGGGCAATAAAGAGAATTTTTAAATGAAACTCATATTTGATGAACGAAACTTAAAAGGAGTCCTTGTCCAAGAAATGACTTCACACCTAAATTCTGGGCTGATCATATGAAAAGTAAAAGCCAAATGGACAACACTGAACTTACTGGAAAATGATCTGATTTAGCACTGTGTCCTTTTGATAATTTATAATTATAAGCCTCATGTCATTTAATGTTATCCTCATTTGTCCATTGCAATCTTTGCTAATACCATATAAGCAGAAGAAATGAAAGTTTCTGTGTTGCCAAATCACAGAAATAATATGGCCGGAATGGACATCACATTCATGCAGTCCAATCTTATCGTTTTGTAAATGAGGCCATAGATGTCTCTCTAAGTTCCTTTCTAGTTTGAAATTTTAGATTTAAATATTTCTTGACAAGCCAACCAAATGAATTGGTTGGCATTAGTGTTGACTTACAGTCAAGCAAAAGTTGTCTGCTTTCAGTAGAATCATTTGATTCATCCCCTTTAATTTCTTTCTATTTTTCATTTTATTTTGTTTTGGTTTCCTCCAATTCAAAGGGCGATTAAAGTTCATGAAGACTTACTAAGAGAGAGAAAGCCATTAACTAGTATTCTCCAGGGTGAGATGATCTTAAATTGCAGTGATTGGGGTTTGTGTTAAATATGGTAAAGAAGTGAATAACAGTGGTAACAGGACTTTAAAGAAATATTTTGAGTTTTCTGAGTCTCTATTTCTTCTGTGCTTAGGATTTCCTTTGTCTTTATTATCTTGTGGCTAGTCTTCATATGCCTTCATATTTCCATATTATTTCCTCACTCCCTTCTTTCAAGTCTCTTCTTAAGCTCCTACAAACTTACCTTTCCTCTCATTCTGTGTGTCTCAATGATAGCCACGCTGCAAGGTCATTTAACCTTTGACATCTGAATGTAACTAAACTCATGGTCCTGTGTGACTGTTCTGATTCTGCAGCAGAAATTTGGATGAGAACGCATGCACGCTTGCGCAGCGCGCGCCGCGCGCACACACACACACACACACACACACACACACACACACACACACACACTGCGGCTGTCTCCTAGGAATAAACAATTCTCCCTCATAGGAAAACTATGGTATGAGAAAATTTGTTTCCAGAATCCCTTTATCAGCGCCTTAATTTGATTTGAGTGTCTCTTCTGAACTCACTGTCTCTTTGTTATTTCTTTGGCAACTCTATGGAGCAGTTTCTTCACCCACAGTGACCTGTGTCCTCAAGCGTTCCTTCTCCCTCTCCTTATTGAAAATGAATTTTCTCTGGATATTATTCTCTCAAGATCCATGTCTCTAAGACTAGAGATAATCTTCTAAATTATTTGTCTGAAGATGTTAATGGACCATAATGGCCTAATGTATATCTTAAAAGAACTCTTCAGTGTTCTAACCTGAATGAGCTGGGACTTTCTAGCACTGTGGTATGCTGGCTGGGAACATTTTCAGCATTCATAGTTTGCAATGCATGCCCTTTAATTCACTTAGTGGATGGTCACCCAATGTTAATTGTGAGCCAGCTCTGCTCATCCAGCTTAGACGCTTATATCTGAGACCTCGGTGGACTAACAATGAAAACTTGCATCTATCAAGAGTCCATTATGACCCTGAACTAGTTTGCTAGGAGTGCTATAAAAAATACACACTGGGTGCTTAAACAACAGAAATTTATTTTCTCACTGTCCTGGAGACTAAAGTCCCAAGATCAAGTTTTCTGAAGGATTGGTTTCTTCTGAGGCCTCTCTCCTTTTCTTGCACGTGGACATTGTCTTGCTGGGCCCTCACGTGGTCTTTCCTCGGTGCACACCCATGTCTGTGTCCTAATCTCCTCTTCTTACAAGACACCAGTGATATTGATTTGAGCCCACCCAAATGACTTCGTTTTCCCTTAATTACCTCTTCAGAGGCCCTGTCTCCAATACAGCCATATTCTGAGTCAGTGGAGGTTAGGACTTCAACCTTCGAATTTGGGGAGGATACAATCCTGCCCATAACAGAGTTTTGTGTTATAGTAAACAATTTACAAGTGGTATCTTTCATCATTAAAAATGATCTAAGGAGGTTTATTTTATTATTCAAATTGTTTGGCTGAAAAATCGAGGCTCGAGAGGGATAAGGAACTTATCCAAGGTCATGTAACTACTAGGAAGTAAAATTGGAAATTGAACTGAGCCTTTCAGGTCCAAAGTCCATACATTTTTGCTATATCACTCTGCCTCCAGCTAAGAGTTATAGCCAGTCAGCTTGCTCCAAGACACAAAAATCATTTTTCCTGGAAGTTTTACTCCATGGGAGACTGAGACTTCACAGATATTTAGGCAAAAATTCTCCTAAAGAAAATGTATTTTAAAAAAACAGAAAAATGGACTGTTTTGCTATAGTCAGATTCTTTAACTTGGTAAATATGAAAGATTTGGGTTTTTTTTTTACCTAGTTATGAGGAGGTTTGGGGACTTTAGTTTTTTACGAGCCACCGTGATGTTTTCAGAAATATCTATAGACATTTCTTTAAATCAACAAAATGATATTAATTAGCATGTGTTTCTCCGATCTCTAACCCACCAGGCGGTGCAAGGTGAACTAACGTAGGCTCCTCAATATTTTATGAGAAAGGCAGTCCACAAAATCCGTAAGTTCTTCTCAATTCAAAACTAGTTCTCAAAGGAAATTGTTGGCTGAGCATAAAATGTCCCGACTTCTTTGCTAGTCTCCTTTTATATCCCTAGAGATGTAAACAAGATGCCTCCCTACTCGTTCGTATTATTTATTTTACCCAAATTCTTGCTGCAAATTACTGAACCAGAGATTTCATGGGAAAAGAGAGTCTGTGACAAGTTAGTTCTTTTATTTATTTATTTATTTGCAGCACAGCAAGCTTACGTGAAAAAAATCCATAACTTTAATCCAACGACGGGATGATGATAGTGCTCCTAAACGGGTAAGAGGAAAATGAATTCCTTTTATATTAGCTTACAGTTAAGAATTGTTGTTTGGACCTTCTAAAGAAGGGAGAATAGAGTGACGAGGAAGAAGAAGAGAATGAAAAATTAAGATTTGAATATTAGTGGGTTAAACTTGAAGTTGGGAAGTTGTTGAAATTATGATAAAATCTTTCTTTGTAGTCCTTTCCTTGGCATTAAAAAGTATGAGAAATGCATTTCCTGCCTATAGGTGGTAACACTTGCAAATGTTTCTTTGTTGTGGTGTAGCTATTGTACTGGAATAAATTCACTGTTACTAAGTGATGGTGAAAATATAGTTCGGCAGTAGAGGAAAAGAAAAGAATTGGGTCCCTGAATCTGATAATTAAAAAATTAACAATTTTACTGAAGGTCAAATATATAACTACATAAAATCCCCCACAGAGGAATAGCGGCCCTGCAGGGGTATCAAACACCCAGTTATCTTAATGTCTGTAGAGTGTTAAACCCATAGATTCCATTTTATGTGGGTTGGTTGGTCTCCCTCTAGGTCATGGCCGTTGACCTTACTTACAAACCCAGTTAGGTGCCTTGTTCTTAGATGTTCATGATCCGAAAATGACTAAAAGAGACTGTGGAGAGTTAATGGTAAATATAATTTAATTCAAAGAAATAGCGGAATGGCTAAACAATTGTCACCAGCATCAGAACATGTAAAGAATAGCTCATATGCAGGAATCCAGGACTATGGCTTGGCAATGCCCCCACACCTCTAGAAGGTGGTGGGAGGATTTTGGATTAGTTGGTTCTGGACAAGATAACTAAGTTTCTGTTTTATAGACCAGAAATTTAATTGCCAGCTAACCTTAAGGAGATTAAATCCAAAGAAATCATTTTATGAATCAAACTTACAATGAAATGATATGCAAGTCTTAGCATCTCTCATTACACCTAGCACTGTGTCAGAAATGTGAGGCATACTAAAAGTATTTACAAATCACAGCATCCGTCTAATAAATTGTTAATAACCAAGATTACGACTTACTAGTTTACACTGAGAAATAATGCTTAACCTATTTGGGGGTCACAAATTCCTTCGGGAATCTTTTTTTATGAAGTATAGTTGGCACACAATGTCTCATCAGTTTCAGGTGCACAGCATAGTGGTTCCACAAGTCTATGTGTTTTGCTACGCTCACCACAAGTGTAGCTACCACCTGTCACTATACAACGCTATTATAACACCACTGGCTATATTCCCTATGCTGTATCTTTACTTCCCACTCCTCTTCATCCATTTCGCTCATCCCCCCACCTCCATCCTTTCTGGCAACGACGGTATGATTTTACTCATGTGTGGAATCTGAAAAACAAACAAAAGCAGAAACAAACCCATAAATACAAGGAATCTCTTAACACCATAAATCTTTTCTCCAGAAAATGTAATGCACATACATTCAATATTTTGTAGGCAATATTAAAGTGTTTACAGGACCTTTAGAGACGATCCATGGACACCAGTTTAAGGAGCTCTGACGGAATTTCCAGTGATCATGGTATTTGTATCATCTGTTCAGGTATTAACATTTCAAAGAAAATAACAGGGAGAAAGCCGTTTGAGAATTGAAAAATGAATGTAGGGTAATGTCATCCAAAGTATGCAAAATCAGTTGTTCTGCTCACTGAACAAGGTTGCATGTTGGGAGTAAATAACCTTGAATGTCCTTTGCTAAGACGACAGTAGCAGGTGCCAAGTCCAAAGTCAAATGCCCACGGCAAAGAGGACATCCTATTTTCTCTACTCTAAATGGTTTGGCTCTGAGCATTTAGAATATAAATTCCTTTAAAACCATATCATACTTTTCTGTCATGGCCTATTGTTCTCAAATGTTCATTTCAGATAAGCCTATCCTCATAAGGGCATATCGATTCCAAAATATTCATTCAACAAAGAATTTTTTTCAGTAGGCACAGAAATATAGTGATGAATGAACATAATCTGTTCATGATTTTGTGGAATTTTCAGGCTAGTGGATTCAGCAAACATGGGTAAAACCAATTTTTTAGAGCCATTAGCTTTTTTTGAACTAAGCAGACAAAATAAAACAAAGTGCAGCGGAGTTTCCTCACAATTATTTTTAAAGGTATTTAAGAAAATTTCCCCAAACTTAAATGAATAACGGTAACGAACGCCCACTCTAAAGAAAGCATGATCTGTAGAGAAAGAAAGAATGAGTAAGAATGAGTGGAAAAAGGAAGGATAAGAATGCTCTGGATCCCAACAGCCAAGCTGAGGCTAGAATCTAGGGTGTGAATTCCAAGGAGAGGTGACAGGCCATATGTGGAGTTCAATTAGATGAACTAGGTTGGTGGTCCAAACATTGTCTGAAAAAGCAAAAATGGAAGATGCAGAAATAAACTGAACTCAAACTAGGCAAGAGAAGTTAAGGGAAGGGAGGGTTTATACTGTTAAATCCTAAAAACTGCACAAGCAAGTGCATGTTCCTAGAATGTAGCAGAAAGCAGAAATTTGACTAGGAGACTGGTGAAGACTTAATTATTCAGAGAGTCTGTTTGCTTTGCTCTGTCGTTAGAGGTCATGGCCATTTGCATCCTTTCAACATGTACTGTCTGCCTGCAAGTGGGCAGGTATCTGCTGTGGGCTGTATCCTTGATCATTCCTTCAATATTTGCTCTCTTCTCCCCGTTCCCTCAAGATGGTACTTTTGAAATCTTCCCAGTGCAGGCTTACTGTTTGTCCTCCCAGGTTTCTGTGCCCTTCAGGGTAACATGACCGTGGCAGGCAAAAGGCCCAGGTCACAGCTGGCAGATTCATGGACTTGGCAATTAGTCTGCCTGGTGCCCTTCCCTGTGGCTCTATTCCATCTCCTTGACCTCGTCGTTAGCCTGCTGTTCACCAAACTGAGCCAGGGTCCTAAACACACCTCCTGTCTGCAGCACTGCCTTTTGCCATTTGGCTCTGTTGAGCCAGTTGGTCAATCTTTGCCACCATATCTACTCCATGACAAGTTATATTCTTTCACCCCTTGGATGCCTTCTCGTTTTGGGGGTTGGAGATGGCGTGTTTGACTCTCCACTTTGGAAGCTACTCTTCTGCTGCATGGCATCTAAGAAGATAGACATTTAAAAGCATCACTAGAAAATGGCAAAAATTATGTAACTGCTGCTACTGTTGCTGCTGATACCAATTCTCTGGTCATCGCGTGACCCAGCTCTTGGCCCCTTGCTGACATTTCCAGCATGACAGAGAAACAGTGACCGAAGGGAGCAACAGATTCATGTCATCTTGCCAGATGAAGCTGCTTGTTTTTCAAATGTCAAGGCTTTGCCTCTTCAGATTTCACTCTCTGCAAAATACTCTGCACCCAAACGCCTTGGGAAATGCTAAAGGCTCTTAATTCAATCCCAGGGCATGTGAAATCTACTGGATGTGATGATTCTAAGGAGCCTCAGTCAGTTTCCTTTCGGTTAAAGTAACTGTCAAAACTATTATAAACCCTCTTAGGAAATAATGTCGGAAGGGAACTAAGTGTGAAGTTTCAGTATGCCCGGTTCATTGCAAGCCACCAGACACGACCATACAGCAAGCAGCGACAACATGCTAATGAGATCTCGGTGTGTGACCCTGATCAGCTGAAAGAAGATTGAAAAAATATCTGTCAGGGTGTTGACTGTCCATCTAAATTTAGAATGATTTTAGAGCCTCTTTCTGCCTACAGTTCTTACAGTGAAAAAGAACATACTGGCTGCAAAACGCTCAGCTGGGAAGACTGGATGTAACATAGCGTTTTGTTCTAAATCTTTTTAGATAAGATCACTTCTGGTGATGAAAAAAGATAAGAAAGAGTCCAGCCAAAGAAGCAGCCCATAATAAAGTTAGTGTTAGATAAATAGGCCAATTCATGTTCAATGTGCACGCGTGTGTCTGTGTGTGCTAAATCATTTGCAGTGTAAACTGTAGTTATGCTCACCAAACATGTTAGCTTACGACAACTGTTGGCTTGAGACTAAAAAATTCTAATGTAACTGGAAAGTAGGTGGACCCATTAAATTCTTGTGTAAAATGGGATGATTCCTGGTACCCTTTTCCTGTGACACTTACTTAGAAGCACACGTCCTCTAAAGATGGCCAGAAGAAACTGGGTGGATGGGTGGGCAGGGAGGAGGATATCCTGAAAATCTTAAGACCCTTGAAACTGAAAATATATCTGGACTCATGACGAAGCCCGTATTGTGCACTGCTGACAGGTCCCCTCGTGTGTTTATTCACTGTGTGATACATGAGGCACATACAGTCACACCCAGCTCCTGAACATTTGCTGCTTATTTTCTAAGAACATTATGAGTGCACCATACTTGTAATGTCAGAGGGAATTCATAATAATCAAATCAATTCAAATCAGTTAAGGAAAATAAGATCTTAGTTCTTAATTGAATGTCCTGAAGAGACTTGGCTAATTATAACTCCATTTTTAGAAGTTGTATTTATTTTTTAAAAAAGCACGAATAGGGGCGCCTGGGTGGCTCAGTTGGCTAAGCGGCCGACTTCAGCTCAGGTCATGATCTCACGGTCTGTGAGTTAGTGCCCTGCGTCGGGCTCTGTGCTGACGGCTCAGAGCCTGGAGCCTGCTTCTGATTCTGTGTCTCCCTCTCTCTCTGCCCTTCCCCTGCTCATACTCTGTCTCTATGTCTCTCAAAAATAAATAAACATTTAAAAATAAATAAATAAATAAATAAATAACACGAATATAGGAGATAGAATGTAAAAGACGACAGAACTCATAGGTAAAAAAACTCTTTCAAAAGGTAGCCCCTGACGGGTGATAATCGAAGATGAATATTTAATGATAAGGGCCTTATGGTGGAGCCGAGTCTAGACAGAACAGTGATGTTGTGAGTTTCCTCTGTTTTCTTAAAACCAGTTGGTGTATACAAGGCAGACTCTTATCTCGGAACTTAATAACTCCTGTAATAATATTTTTTCTTTAATGAGCACTTATCTTGAGCTAGACTCCATGCCGAACTAATTAATATATAAGCATCGTCTCATTTCATCCTTACAACAACTGTTAAAGATAAGAATTATAATTACCCTCATTTTACGAAGGAAGAAACTAAGTCCGAGATTCGATAAGCAACATGCCTATGATCGCCAAACTGATGGGAAATGAAACTGTCATAAATTCTCACCGCAGTGTTCGCGCCCTGCCCTCTCTCCGTGTGGGACTCTTTTGTGTAGCTCTGCAAAATGATCGTAGAGAAACTGGTCTGTAAAGGTCATTGTTTTCCAATAGAAATATAGTACCAACCATATATATATAATTTACATTTTTTGGCAGCCACATTAAGAAGGAGAAAAAAAGGAAAATTATTTTTAAATAATCTGATATATCTAAACTCATCGTTTCACGTGAAGAACGTGTTCAACAGTTCAGTGTGGCCAGTGGCCGCCATATTGGACAGCACAGATCCCAATTGTCTAATTTTCAAATCACCCGACCTCTCAGATGACTCTTGGTAAATGGCTGTCATGGAAAGTGATGATTATTCCAAAATATTTTAAGGCATGGGTCTACAGGAAATCTAGCCAAAAAATAAACATACAAAATTTTGAATCTTCTGGAAACAACAGGAAGAAATATAAAAATGGGATCTCTTCATGACAAAAAAAGTGAAGGAAGAAGAGGAGGAGTGGGCAGAGGAAGTAAAGGAGGAAGCCCCATTATAGGTGGTTATAGGTAAATAAGAGCTAAGGCTTATTTGAACACATGGACATTCAACTGAGGCGTCATGACTAAGCTGCAGAAAAGATCATGTCTGAGTAAGCAGAGACAACTGTAAATATATGTAAATACATTTTGATTAAAATGAATGAAGAGGGAGTCTGCAGTTGTGCTCAGATGTTATGACTAACACGGTTTGGTTTTGTGTTGAGGCTTTAATGAAGCTTGGCTAAAAATACTGTTGCCGATTTAATCGGCTGCTGTTAGGCTTGTAGGACCTGTTATTCTGTAAGGAAGGATGAAACCTACAGGAGGAGGTGGAAAAAATGAGAGCGAGCTGATAAGTGATCAGAGTCCACGAGCACAAGTGTCATGTCTGCAATTTTCACACAGGTCACAGAGGCTCACCGACCCCACATCTCACCGTGTTCTGCCTCCCACCTGTGTCTCAAGTTTTGCCAAGGAAGAACTTCTGTCATCCTGACATACTACATCAGTTCTCCTTTTTCAGATAGAAACCACAGTTCCCCAACCTCCTGAACTTTGAGGGAAGGACCATGCCATATTCAGGGTTGTATCACACAAGCCTTGCCTGACCATGAACAAAAAATATTTTGTTGAACGGTGCTACTGATCATTCTCAGGTACTGGGCTGTGGGGGCTTGGTTGACTTCAGACTCACTCTCAAGTGACTTTAAGAGGTCTCTTACAGAGAGGTCTCTAGCCCCTAGAGCCATTACCTCTGAGCTGTGAGAACCCGGATAAGTTACTTCTCACCAAGAATAATTCCTAGCACATAGTAGACACTCTATTTGTTGAACCAATGAATGAATGGCCCTGTTTCACAGCAGCCACCAAAGCACAGGTTTTGTTACTCTGATTGTGGACCCTCCCATTAAGACCTTCTGCTCAGGAATTTAGGAAGATCAAAGAGAATGAGAGCAGAGAGAGGCATCAGAAGGACCTGGAGAAACTGGATCCATTCTGCCCATGCAGATACATATGGTTTAAATCAGACAGCTGTAAATCAAAAACCCAAGAGTGAGATCTCAGAGATCTGAGTTAAAGAAAAGACTGTAGGAGGGATGACAGGCTGCAAATCATTTTAAGAAAAAAGACACAGAAACTTAAATTTTGCACAAGGGAGCTTCTCTAGGATTGAGAAGGTGCCTTGTCTTGCACCCAGGGGTGCTGTTAGGATGAGCACTTGGAAGAAAAGCTTATGTCAGAACTAGGGGTGCCTGAAGGATTCCAGCCACAAATGAGTGTCCCTCCTTCTGATGTCATTCTCTTAAATGATGGGTTACAGGCCCAGAAGGATCTATAAATTCGACTTACGGGTGCTGGATATGTCACAAGTTCTCCCTGCAATATTCATGCCCTGCTCTTGCTTTTTTCCGGAGACTCTATGCTCAGCTAAGGATCACAGGAAGAACAAGTTCTTTTCTGGAAATCACAGGGCAGAGGAACTGTCAATATCTGCCTCCCTGCCTTCACCCGTCCAGGCTGGAGAAGGCTCAGGCCCACCTCAGGTGAGTCAAGTTTCCTTGGAGTTTCCTGGCTTATTTTCCACTGTGGTTTACTGAGATTTTTTTTTAAGTTTATTTATTTCGAGAGAGAGAGAGTGCAGGGAAGGGGAAGAGAGAGCAGAAGAGAGAGAATCCCATGCAGGCCCTGCACTGTGAGCACAGAGAGCAATGCGGGGCTTGAACTCACGAAGCATGAGACCATGACCAGAACTGAAACCAAGAGTAGGGCACTTAACCGACTGAGCCACCCAGGCGTCCCTACTGAGATTTTTAAAAATTAGTATTTATAACTTGTTTCTCAGAGCAAGCTTAACCCCACCCTCCTACTTTCGTGAAAAATAAACTCAACTATCGTTAACGACTTTCCCATTTTTAAAGGTAAGGTTTTATAATTTTTTTTGAGAGTGAGGGAGGAGGAAGGAGAGAGAGACTCTTAAGCAGGCTCCATACTCAGCATGGCGCCCTTCTCGGGGCTTGATCTCACCACCGTGAGATCACGACCTGAGCCGAAATCAAGAGTCCCATGCTTAACCAACTGAACCACCCAGGCACTTCAGGTTTTATGATTTTTAAAAGTTACAAAAAACAAAAACAAACAAAGAAAAAACAAAAAACAAATCTAGATACATGGTCCTTGCCTTCAATCTAATAATAAGTCAAAAGGTATTTTTGAAGCAGCTGCTGTGTGCCAGACACTACCACGGTGCACAGTATGGATGGATTAGATTGATGTTGTTAGGAGAGTTCATGGTTACTGAGAGAAAGAAACAGACCATTGTAAGTGTGGTGAGTGCTACAATGGAAACGATGGGGTGTAATGGGAACATATAATTTGGAGGTCACACATAAATTGGAGGTACAAGGTGTTGTCGGGAAATGCTTTTCTGAGGTGATGTTTAAATTCAAGGAACTTAAGTTTGCTTGAAGAAACCATGGACAACTGTGTAGTTTACAAATGTGTTGCTGAAGCAATTCTGACCCTCTAAGCTGGACTACAGTGAAGGATGAAATTGTCTGAAAAGGGAAGTCCAAAGGAGTTGTAAGAACTAGAGGGATCAGGAAGGAAGGTGGGATTTTGGTTTGTCTTTGACAGTCAATGGACATAAACGGGTTGAGTTTTCCTAGAAGTAAAATGATCTCAGATGCAGCATAAGGAAGAAGTATAATGTGTTTATAGAAAAAGCAGAAGCCTGACCTTACTCGTCTACAGGATTAAGCCCAGAAGTAATACATGCAACAGAGATGTTATGCTTGGAAACACAATGGAGATTCCTGAAAGCTATACAGGCAACTAAGACTTAATGGGCTGGGAGACAGGGAGCCACGGAAGGTTGTAAGGATAGGATATGATGAAATTAAGATTCTAAAAAGCAGGAGGTAGATTTGACTGACAGACAATAAAACTGGACTAAAAGAATCTGAAGTATCTATGTATGAGACGATGAGGATCTAAATTATGAAAATAGAAATAGATAAAATTAAAGGAAAAAAGGGTGTCATGATTGACTTGCTTGCTTGTCTAGAAACCGAGAAACTCATTCTGAGACTTCAAGTGCCCTGGCCAGTCAGTGCAATGCCAGAGCCGGATTTGGAAGAAGGGTGAGGAGAGCGTGGAGAATTCAGGTTTGGACATTTTGAGTTTGAAACGAACTGTTATTCACTCTTCCTGGTTACAGCTCTCTGCTGATTATTTTTTGTTTGACTTCCTAAAGACAGCCTCTCTGAGGCACACTAAATTGTTGTGTAGGGAAGAGTCCCTCTCGTGTACTCTATATAAAGCTATATTTGCTCACAAAAGGCCAAATTTTGAGAAAAATTTCTGAATATTCAGATTTCTAATTAACAAATTTAGATGTCTAAAAGTAACTAATATTTATTGAGCACATGCAGGGTATATAGATCGGGATTATTTTTGCCACATGGCAGTTCTTTGAATTGAAAGGAGAGCTGTTTTTTCATTTGGTGTTTTATTCATCTTTAATTTTGGTTTTGTGAAGATCATTCATGGAAGTGTCTTTGTTTTTAGTGGAAAGACAAAGCTAAGCTCAGAACTAATCTGAATTTGTGGTGTCAATTATGAAGTTGGTCTAAATATTCCCCCTCTTAAAAGCAGGAAAAAAAAAAAAAACCAACAACAACTCAAGTGCAAAACAGGATTCACATTTAAACCAGGCTTTACCACTGAGATGAAAGGAATCTTTTTGAAGGATTATCCTAAAGTCTTCCTCCTTAGGACAACCGTGTAGTTTACAAATGTGTTGCTGAACAATAAACACAGTGTTTAGTCACATAATGGGCATTAGGCTTTTATTCTATTTTCTCACATCTATATGTGCCTTGGCTTGCTTTACTGGTTTTCCTCATAACAGTTGTTGCTTTATTTTACTTATGTGCCTATTGTTTTCCCATTTATGTTAGGAAGATAGACACTATCACCATGCCAGCCTCATCTCCCTGTGACAAGTAACTTCCTGCTCTCTGCTCACACATAAAGGCTATCTGGGTTCCCTCTAGGACAGCTGGAGGACCCAGTAGTTCTATGCTCTCCATCCTTATCATGCTCCCTTCTAACTTGTCCGAGTGTAAGTCTATACTACACTGGGAAGTACAGTTCTCTCATTCTGAATACTTTTATTTTGAGATGCCTTTGAGGAAAGTTTCTTATTCTTTATTCTTATTCTTATTTATGCTTATTTTTATACTTTATTACATCCCCTCATTTTTATTACATTACACATTGTTATTTTTATAAATTAGGTCTTTAAAGACCTCTACGAAATGACAGTGTTGGCCAAAAGACATTTTTCTCTTCTTAGGGTAACCTTTGTTTTCCTTTCTTTTTTTAATTTAAATTTTAGTTAACATACAGTGCAATACTGGTTTCAGGATTAGAATTCAGTGATTCACCACTTACATACAATACCCAGTGCTCATCACATCAAGTGCCCTCCTTAATACCCATCACCCACATAGCCCAACTCCCACCCACCTTCCTCTGTCAACCCTCAGTTTGTTCTCTATCATTAAAGTCTCTTCTGATTTGTTTCCCTCTCTTCTTTTTATTTCCTCCCTACCCATATGTTCATCTGTTTTGTTTCTTAAATTCCACATATGAGTGAAATCATATGGTATTTGTCTTCCTCTAATGGACTTATTTCACTTAGCATAATACATTCCAGCTCCATCCACATTGTTGCAAATGGTAAGATTTCATTCTTTTTGATGGCCAAGTAATATTCCATTATATATATAATGGAATATATATATATATAAAATGGAATATATATATATAATGGAATATATATATATATATACCACATCTTCTTTATCCATTCTTCAGTTGATGGACATTTGTGCTATTGTTTGGCTATGATTGATAATGCTGCTATAAACATTAGGGTTCATGTACCCTTTCAGATCTGTATTTTTGTATCCTTTGGAGAAATACCTAACAGTGCAATTGTTGGATCATAGGGTGGTTCTATTTTTAGTTTCTTGAGGAACCTCCATAATGTTTTCACAGTGGGTGCACTAGTTTGCATTCCCACCAACAGTGCAAGAGGATACCCCTATCTCTAAATCCTCACCAACACCTGGTGTTTCTTGTGTTGTTAATATTAATCATTCTGACAGGTGCGAGGTGATATCTCATCATGGTTTTGATTTGTATTTCCCTGATGATGAGTGATGTTGAGCACCTTTTCATGTGCCTGCCAGCCATCAGGATGTTTTCTTATGAAAAGTGTCTATTCATGTCTTCTGTCCATTTCTTCACTGGATTATTTGTTTTTGGGTGTTGAGTTTGATCAGTTCTTTATAGATTTTGGATAATAGCCCTTTGTAAGATATGTCATTTGCAAATATCTTCTCACATTCCATAGGCTGACTTTTAGTTTTTGTGATTGTTTCATTCTCTGTGCAGAAGCTTTTTATCTTGATGAAGTTCCAATAGTTTGTGTTTGCTATTACTTTCCTTGCCTTCAGTGACCTGTATGGTGAGAAGCTGCTGTGACAGAGGTCAAAGAGGTTTCTGCCTGCTTTCTCCTCTAGGCTTTTGATGATTTTCTGTCTCATAGATAGGTCTTTCATCCATTTTGAATTTATTTTTGTATATGGTATAAGAAAGTGGTTCAGTTATAGCATTTTTAAATTTCAGCCTGACTAAAATTTGGGTCTTTCATCTCTGCAGAAAAGGATTCTCTGGTGTCTTTCATGGTTTTTCTCAATCCCAGCTAGTATGCTTATAATTGTTTTAAATTCTAATTCAGACATCTTACTTGTATCTACTTAGACTAAATCCCTGGCTTTCATTTTTTCCTGTTCTTTCTTTTGAGGTGGATTCCTCAATATTGTCATTTTGGAGGAAGAAGAAGCAATAATAATAATAATAATAGAGTGAATTTAAAATTTTTCTAATTTTTTAAAAAATCGAATAAAGGAAGCTAGATCGTAGGTGTGTTTTGGTCTTCTTGTTAAGAGAAGCTCGACAAAAAAAGAAGAGAAAAGAAGAGGTAAACAAATTAAAAATTAAAAAAATAAAAATTAATAAAAAAATAAAAATAAAATTTTGCTCTTTCTGTATCCAAGAAACAAAAGAAAAGAAAAACAACAACGACAACAAAAACAGAAGCAACAACGATGACAAAAGAACAAATGAACAAACAAAAAAACCCAAATGGAACTAGATCCATTTTCCTGTAGAGCTGAAACTTTGCAGCACTCTATGTAGACGAAACTCGTGGAAGGAATTTGTGTTGGTGTTCTGAGGGAAGAGCCTGCTGCTCTGTTTCTCAGACCAATTTGCCCTAGTGGAGGTGTGCCTGGAGGGTACCAGAGGGGTGGGGATTGGTGTAATGGCTCTGTTTTCTGCTTGGTGGTGCTGTTTAGCTCACTGGAGTCAATCGATGTTGGTGCGCTAATGGCAAAAATGGCTTCACCCCACTCTAGTCTCCAGAGTGGGGAGTTTGAGCCCTCACAGATGCGCAGTCACCCCTTCTGTGTCCCCCACTTCCATCAGCTCCCCACCTTCTTCCTGTCTGCACCTGAGCTGTCCATCTACCAGGCAGTGCCGATCTCCAGAGGCATGGCTATGTTTCAAAATCTCATGCTTCAGAGACCCCCATGGTTTGGACCTACAGTGATCTTTTGGGGATGGGTCTCAGTGCTACGGCCTGGGCCAACTTGTCCCAGGAAACAGTTGTACCACCACCCAGTGGCGGTGGCGCAGAGTTTATGGTAAATTGCAGCACAGAGCTGGCACCAGGGTTGGTTGCCCTCAGCTGGCATCTTTGTTCCTTGATGGCGCCCCTCACATCTTTTGCCCACCAAAGGCCATATCACTTCTACTAAATGCACTCCAAGCAGGGAAACGGCTTCTCCCAGTGTGACCCTGGGGATCCTCGGATCACGCTGCCCGCTCCTGGGGCTCTGCCCTGCTTCCTCACCAGAGCACCACCAGGGTCTGATCTCTGAAACTTCAGAGTCTGTGCTCCACCATTGATAAAACACTGGCAGTATTGAAATCATCTCTTCTTTTTCTGTGTCAGTGGTTTTGGGGACCAGTTTTCTTGTGCAGTCCACTGTGCATGTTTTCACTCTTTCTCTCTAGCTGCTTTCAGGGGGAGTGCTTTCTTGTGCAAACCGGATGCACTGCTCTCTCTCCCCGACCCCATCTTTCTCCTCTCTGTAAAAATGGCTCCCTTACCGCTATGGCACCTTGGTTCTTCTCTCCCCCAGTTCACCTCTCCACACCATGTACCTGCTGTGTTCGCTCTTTCAAATTATACAGATTGTTCTGTTTATCTTTAGATCAATTTCCTAGGTGTTCAAAGTGGTTTGATATTGATCTAGATATGTTCAAGGGATGAGACAAGGCTGTGGTCCACCTAGTACTCAGCCATCTTAGCTCTTTTCTTAGGGTAAAAATTTTGAACTTCATGAAAAAGATTATGTACATATTTAATTGCAGCTCTTTACTAATTCGAAATAAGTCTTCCCAAATTATTAACAATTAATGAAGTTTATTCTCTTCCTAGAAGGGATAGAGTATTCAATGTACTCTTGCATTAAAAACATTCTTTTAAAAACAAGATACAACTAAACATATAATCGAAAACATTATGTGAGTAGCAGGCAAAAATTATCAGAATTATCAGACACAGAGAAGTAAATAGTAATATAATTTAGTTCAGTGATTTTACTTTTGTCTTTGGGATAACCATTGAAAAAATAATAATTAGAAGAAAAACTTTCATTCAGTAAACTTGTATACATTTAAACAATACTACAATCGCTTATGAATTGCTACTGGGTTCAGATGAAAAATGGAAAGGACAAAAGTCACTGGGAAAATGTTAGCAGACCAAGAATGGGAAAGGATGAAAAAAGATAGAATGGGGAGACACTGCACTGAAGAGGAAAGGGAGACGTAAACAAAGAGAATGAAAGAGAAGTTGGACATGAAGGAAGCGATTGAGCAATCTCTTAGGTATTACTAGACTTTCACGATGCACTGCTCTTCCCTGGGGGGATGTATTTAGAGAGTGTTCACCCTTTATTTTCTCTGATTTGAAATAAGCAGTATAATCATTGTTCTTCATTCTCTTTAGCCCTAACCCTTCTGTTCTCAATCATCTAAACTTGAAGTTGGGAAATTTTTTGATATGTCTGAACGCAATGTCCCGGCTAATATTCTCCCTTGGGTTATATTTTAGATCAACCCACTGAATGTCAAGTCCAAGACAGGTATATCCAGTAGGATGATAATTTTCCACCTCTGCCTTAGTTCAGTAAACTCTAATAGTAAACACAGTTGCTGCAATAATGACCGTGATCGGCTACGACGCAGCATGTGAACACGCATATACACCCACACACACCAAACATGACTTTCTTCTGGGAAACTGGTAGCATGTATGTGACTGATGCCAAGTTAACCATTCCATAGTTCAGGATTTGTTCTCATACTCCATGCCTAGGACAAGGCGAAATTTTTGGAGTGGTCCCAAGAAATTATAGAGACAAAATGTAAAGAAAAAAATATGTTTCTATTCAGACACTTAGCTCAGGTGTATAAAGACAAGATTAAGACTTGCTGTTTTAGAAGAAACATTTAAATATATATTTATGGCTCTAGCTATTATTAATGGTACAAAAAACTAACACATGCTGGTGCCTACCGTGCATGAGGTACTTGGTAGTTCACAAATCTACTTTTCTGTAAGGTAAATAAAGAATGCAAGTGTTTGTAAACTTTAAGAACGGCTTTTAAAGTAGCTATTGTCTGTAATATCTATTGCAAGTCTTCCATGTTGCAGGTTCTCTGAAAAGAAGCAATGTAGTAAAGTGGAAAGATATGATCTTTTATTCCTATAAAATTTAGTGGCTTAAATGACCGTTTCATAAATGGACCCACAAATGTGTGGCCAACTCATCTTTGACAAAGCAGGAAAGAGTATCCAATGGAATGAAGACCGTCTCTTCAGCAAGTAGTGCTGGGAAAACTGGACAATGACATGCGGAAAAATGAACCTGGACCACTTTCTTACACCATACACAAAAAATAAACTCAAAATGGATGAAAGACCTAAATGTAAGACAGGAAGCCATCAAAATCCTAGAGGAGAAAGCGGGCAAAAATCTCTTTGACCTTGGCCGCAGCAACTTCTTACTCAACATGTCTCTGGAGGCAAGGGAAACAAAAGCAAAAATGAACTATCTGGACCTCATCAAAATAAAAACTTCTGCACAGAGAAGGAAACAATCAGCAAAACTAAAAGGCAACCGACGGAATGGGAGAAGATATTTGCAAATGACATGTCAGATAAAGGGTTAGTATCCAAAATCTATAAAGAATTTATCAAATTCAACACCCAAAAGACAAATAATCCAGTGAAGAAATGGGCAAAAGATATGAATAGACACTTCTCCAAAGAAGACATCCAGATGGCCAACAGACACATGAAAAGGTGCTCAACATCACTCATCATCAGGGAAATACAAATCAAAACCACACTGAGATACCACCTTACTCCAGTCAGAATGGCTAAAATGAACAATTCAGGCAACCACAGATGTTGGCGAGGATGCGGAGAAAGAGGATCTCTTTTGCACTGCTGGTGGGAATGCAAACTGGTGCAGCCACTCTGGAAAACAGTGTGGAGATTCCTCAAAAAAATTAAAAATAGAACTACCCTACAACCCAGCAACTGCACTGCTAGGTATTTATCCAAGGGATATAGATTTGCTGTTTCAAAAGGACACACACACCCCGATGTTTATAGCAGCGCTATCGACAATAGCCAAAGTATAGAAAGAGCCCAAACGTCCATCGACAGATGAATGGATAAAGAAGATATGGTATATATGTATATACATACATACATATATATATACAATGGAGTATTATTCAGCAATCATAAAGAATGAAATCTTGCCATTTGCAACTACATAGATGGTACTAGAGTCAGTCAGAGAAAGACAAATATCATATGACTTCACTCATTAGTCAGTAAAATTAGTCAGAGAAAGACAAATATCATATGACTTCGCTCATATGAGGAATTTAAGATACAAAACAGATGAACATAAGGGAAGGGAAGCAAAAATAATATTAAAACAGGGAGTGTTGGGAGCCGTTTTGGGCTCACAGGTTGAGACCCCTCCCTGCGTGGGAAAGATTGAAGCAAAGCTCCCGCCAGCCAAACTGGCGCCTAGTTTTACCTCCCTCTAAATAACCGTTCAGGCCTGGATTTCTTGAACTGCTCTCATTGGCCTAAGGGATATATGCTCTTTGGTTTTATGGCACATGGAAAAGGGGACCTGGAGTGCGATGTCTTGATGGATAAAATCTGAATGAGAGTAACCTGGCCAGAAGTAACCCCAAGGTTGCCTCTTGGGGATAGGTTACACAAATTGATCATATAGAATAGCAGTTATGAGTTGGCTAGAAATTAGTAGGCATTAGGCCCCACGACTCCTTGAACCAAATTAGATTTTCCCTGCAGGTATCGCTCCCCTCAGCCCCACCATAAAACCTCAAGGCACATCTCTGTAAAGCTTCTCTCAGTATTAACAGACTGATGGGAAAGATTGTAAAGGGACTTAGGACCTTTCCCGTAGGTCAGCATAGCCCAAAAGTTAGAAGCACTGCTTATAGATAAAGTACAAACTAAAATAGCTAAACATATCTTCACTGATCAGCAGCAAATATTGAGCACCTCCCTGAGGTTAACATTTCACATATCCTTTTGTAATTCTCATCCCCATGCTGCCTTATCGTAAAAAGGCAATAACAAAATACTCTTACAAAAGCTACCATAAACCTATAGATGACTACATAGGTCTTGTGACAACAATGTATGTTGTAACGAATGCCTTGTCACTGATGTAATGTCGCTTGCTACCTTTAAAAATAAAGACACTGAGACCAGCAGAGCAGAGATGCCAGAATTGCCAGAGCTGCCTGCTTGGTCATCAGACTCCATCTCTCTCGTGGCTCTCTCACTTCATTTCGCCTGACCGTCCGTCCTTCGTGGACCCCTAGATTCGCCGGAACAAGGACCCCGGCAAGGGAGGGGGACAAAACATAAGAGACCCTTAAATATAGAGAACAAACAGAGGGTTAGTGGAGGGCTTGTGGAATGGGGGATGGGCTAACTGGTTAAGGGGCGTTAAGGAATCTACTCTTGAAATCATTGTTGCACCATATGCTAACTAACTTGGATGTAAATTAAAAAACAAGAAAAAATGACCATTTCATTATGACTATGATATTTGGATGAACTTCAAAAAGAGCTCAACTATATAATTCTTGATTCGTGCCTGCAGTCAATCGAACAAAGTCCCCCCAGATTCTTATCTACCTAGAATAGTAGTATGTAACATTATGGGAAATAGTATCTTCACAGATATAATTGGTTAAGGATCTTAAGATTAAGTAATCCCGGATTTAGAGTGGCCACTAAATCCAGTGACTGGTGTCCTTAGAAAACACAGAGAGGACACAGGGATACGTAACACAGAGAAGACCACGTGGAGATAGAAGTAGAGATTGGAGCTCTACTGCCACAAGCCACGGAACACCTGGGGCCACCATAAGTTGGAAGAGGCAAGAAGGCATTATTTTTTAGAGTTTTTCAAGGGATCATGGTCCCTCTGACACCTTGATTTCATACTCCTCATCTCGAGAACTGCAAAAGAACAAAATTCTGTTTTCTTTTTTTTTTATTTTTTTTTAATGTTTATTTATTTTGGAGAGAGAGAGCATGAGCGAGCAGGGGAGGGGCAGAGAGGGATGAGGACACAGAATCTGAACAGGCTCCAGGCTCTGAGCTGTCAGCACAGAGCCCGACACGGGGCTCTAACCCACAAACCATGAGCCGAAGTCAGATGCTTAACTGACTGAGCCACCCAGGCGCCCCAAATTTCTGTTGTTTTAAGCCACCCGGGTTATGGTACTTTGTTTCCACAGCCCTAGAAAAGTAGTGTGGGGTCTCTCATGTGATTGCCATCAGATATTAGCTAGCGCTACAGTCTTCTGAAGGCTCAACTGGACAAGGAGTCATCATGGAGGATGAGGCTGAGACAATGACATCACATTGGTGCTGGCTGTTGGCTGGGAGCTCAACTAGAACTGTCAACTGCAGGCCACTCTTCATCTCCATGTGAGCCTCTCCATGGGGTCACGAGGGCTTCTGCAGAGCATGGTGGCTGGTTTCCATGAGAGAATGACCTGAAAGAGAATTCCCTGCAAGCGAGGTTTCTCAGAGGCCCAAGCAGAAGCTCCCAAGCAATTGCTGATCGAGCCTCAGAAATTCCAGAGCATAAATTCCACTGCAATCTATACTTCAAGAGAGTCACTAACACTGGCCCGGATTCCAGGAGGGGAAGTTAGACTCCACCTCTCCATGGAAAGAGTAGCCAAGATTTTGCAGTTGTCTTTACTTGGTCCCACAAGACCAGATTCAAATTGCAGTTCTGCCGCTTGCTGGCTGAGAGCAACTCACCGAATCTCGCTTAGCCTGTCATTTACAAAATGGAGATGACAACAGCAATGCTAGGAGGTTTTCGTGATGATTGAACTAAGCTAAAGAATGCCATTTCATCTCCGAAAATTAAATAATGTACATGTGCAACATACAGGTAATATGTATACACATGAATGGTGAATACAGGTGTAACTGTGTTAAGAGAGCACCTAGATAGAAACAGAATGCTAGTTTCGGAGGTGAATGGGAATCCCCTATTCATGTTCCTGTTGCAGTTTCCGTGTCTAGAATTCAAATGAGAATCATGCTAACCTTATTGTGACACGGAAGCTGGGAGGGAAGTGCAGAAGTTTACACTATGGCTCTGGAATATCCACAGAGACTCTGGGTAATACTCTGAACATTCAGCAGCCAGTGCCGCCACTTCACCCCAGGAGAAGGCGAAAGGATGAGCAAAATCTTAGATTCTCCTGCCCTTCAGCTAAGTTACAATTTTATGTGGATAGAATATGTTAGCTCCTCTGATTCCCCTAGTCTGATCACGCTGGCATAATGAATTCTGACCACATTTCTATATTAAGTGTTACACAATTAAAGCTTTCCCTCCAGCTGGTTGAACTTTTTCAAGAAGAAAGGAAGCTCAGGGGGGCCTGGGTGGCTCAGTCAGTTAAATGTCCCATTCGGCTCAGGTCATCATATCGCAGCTGGTGAGTTCAAGTCACACGTGGGGCTCTGTGCTGACAGCTCAGAGCCTGGAGCCTGCTTCGGATTCTGTCTTCCTCTCTCTATGCCCCTCCCCTGCTCTCTCTCACTCTCTCTCAAAAATAAAAATTAAAGGAAATTTTTAAAAAAAGAAGAAGAAAGAAAGCTTTATTTCTTAATATCTGGGCAAATAAGCATGAAGAGATGATGGGATGCAGGAACGCTTGAGTTCATATGGTTCATTCTTCCACTGCCATGCCTTCCTTTTCTGGGTCCACCTGAAACGTCTTATTCCTTGACTTCGCTTAGTGGTATATTCTTGGCTAACAGACTTAAAGCAGTAACTCTCCATCCCTTCCTGCTAAGTTGTAAGCATCAGTCAGTTTGGACTTGTACAGTCACAAAATACCTTATTCCTTATGCACTTCATCACAGCAACTCTGCTTCTGTCCATTCTCAAGTAGGAACCTGGGTTTACACAGTCGGGTGCTGTCCAAGGATGCTCTGCCATTCCAGGAGTTGTCTTTTTTTTTTTTCCCCACATAATCCAGCTTTATCCAAAATGGAGGCCGCTGGTTTCTAAAAGCCCAGACTCTGTTGCCAGATCACCTGGATTTGTAATTCTAGCTCTGCTGTGGATCAGCTCTGCGTTCTTATGCAGATGACCAAAACTCTGCGCCTCAGTTCCCTCATCTGTAAAATGGAGATAATACAAATACCTACTTATACTGTTGTTATGAGAATTAACTGGTCAATACGTGTAAAGTGTGTTAAAGGGTACCTGGCACTTAGTAAGTGCTCAATAAATGTTTTTATCCAAGATGATGGTAGGTGGTTTACAAATCAATACTTTTTGGTAATTTTGTATTTATTTTAATGCATACCTGAAAATATATAACTCACATATCAAACGTATAACTTCGGATTTTATTGTTTAGGCTAAATAAAATTAGAGGACCTACGGAAAAAGTATATTACGTAAATAAGCCTCTGTAGTATTTTGATATGATGAAAATCAGAAACGTGGCTAGATAAATGACAATTTGAAAAACATTTTCCTAGTTAGAAAAGAACTAGAAACTAACACAGTAAATAGGTCTACTCTTTTTTTTTTTAAGCTTATTTTTATTTATTTTTAGAGAGAGAGAGTGCACGCGTGCGCGTGCGTGAGTGGGGGGAGCAGAAAGAGAGGAAGATAGAATCCCAAGTAGGCGCTGCCCCTGCCAGATGAGGAGCTTGAACTCACAAACCATGCAATCATGACCTGAGCCAGAATCAAGAGTCAGACGCTTAGCCGACTGAGCCACTTGGGCACCCAAGATCCACTTTATTTATACATTTGTAAATCATGCAGAGTGTGCTCTTAACTTAGACCCAAGGCATACGTTTTGTTTTGTTTTGTTTTGTTTTGTTTTGTTTTGTTCTGTTTTGTTTTGTTTTGTTTGTTGCTATGGGTCTCTGCAACAGTCCTATGTACAGATTTCTTGCTCCTGTGTTTGGCAATGAGGAAATTCCCCTGAATCAGAACATGATTGCTCTAAGAACTGGACATCTGTGCTACATTGCTGTTAGGCACATTCGAGTTGCATCGGAATATGGACAAGGAGCAGGCTGACTTGGTTTCTAATCCTTCTCGCCTTTTTTTAGCTGAGTAACGTCAGGCAAATGTCTTACTCTGTCTAGCTTGGTGTTTTCCTTAACTGAGGCTCTGACAACAGCTCTGCTTCCTTGTAAAGATGTTCTATCAAATAACATATGCTACTTGAAACCTTTTGGCAAACACCCAAAAACGAGCGATATACACAGACATAAATATTGAGAATGAGATTAGGCTGTGAGAAACAGTTGCCAATGACGTGGTTCAGGGATAACACTCCAAAGTCGAGCATAGCAAAACGCTCCAGCACGTAGACTGTAGAGCCAGACTCCAGGGCTCCGAGTGAGCTCCGTGCCTCCAGTTCCTCATCTGTAAAATTGCTATAACACTAATGCCCACTTTACAGGCTATTTATGAATACTTAATGTTTCAACACATATAGAGAGCTTGGGACAATAGCTTATTCTCAGCATATGTTCAGTAAGTTACCTGTATTTAGACACAGCTGGTGAAAATTCTGAGCATTTACTAGGGTAAGTTTTGTTGAGACACGTACCCTGGATTCTTTCTTGCTGTGTACCTTCCATGAAAATATAGCCTGTAGGTGAATTGAGGAAAAATATTTTAAAGGACACATTGTATTTAATGTATATTTGTTTGTAATTGATGTACCTGATTTATCCCAGTGAGTATTATTTTTTAGATGCTTAGGCTTAGTTTTATAACCTCTGGTGGTTAAATTTTTCCCCAAGGTCAGTGAAACTAGAGAATAAAGATCAAGCTATGGGGTCTGGAATTGGGCTCCTGGGCATGAATCCTAGGTTTCCTAACACTTCCTAAGTGTTATGGCTACATTAGACAAATGTAGTTTGTCTACCTGAGTTTCCAAAACACCAGTAACCTCATGTATAAATTGGAAATAATAAGTGCTTATCTCATGGGGTTATTGAGAAATTTAAAGGAGAGAAGAGCTGAGAGGATTAAGCAATTGTTTGTTACTGTTATTATTGGATCAATTTGCACTAGAATCTACAGAACTACCTTTCAAGTTGCTCACATGGTGGAATTAGATACAGGGTTCAAGTGTGCATACAAAAGCATATATTTAAGTAACGACACTATGACCCAGGCTCCAGGCTTTTGGTCTTGTTACGCCTCCCTTGTTGGGCTATCTCTACTGGGAAAGGTGCTCTGTGTGCAGGAGGAAACTTGAATGGACACAGCCCACATTCCTCTTTTCCTGCTAGAGGGCTCTTTTACCTCATTACTTCAATAAGATGCCAGGGACTCTGCGCCTTGTCTTCACTTGTCCACGGGTCATCTTGCTACTTTTTCATGTTCCTACACAGCACCTTACTTAGGCTGCCTCCTTCTGAAAAAGCAGATGTTTATCTCGGGAATGTTTCTGGGGTTTTCCCTCAAAGTATGCAAAATGCTTCACAGCTGCGGGGTCCGAGTTTGGTTTGTTACAATTGGAATTTGAGAGTTATCAAACAGGTGGATGCCCCAGGCCTAACACAGTCAGGGGGTGACCATTGCAGAAGCCCCGGGGAGGCTAGACGCCCTGTGGAGTCTGTCATCTGGCTTCCATTTCCGAGTCCAGTGAAATCAATGATTTTTAACCAGGACACAGTTACAAAGTTCATAACCGTGATTTCAAGAGCAGTGCTGACATTTCAGAGTCTTGATTCTAGAGGGTCATTGAGGAAAAAAATACATTCATCTTAAGCGAGCAGTATGTTTGAATCATTTGTGGGGTGGCCTGGACTTTACATCCAGGGACTTCCTGCACTGTAAACTGAAGAATTTTATGGCGTATGTGGCCCTGGTGGAACCTTGTAAAACTAATTAATAGCAAGTGCTTTGAAATCTTCCCCTTTCTCTACGAATCATGTGTTTGTAACTTGCTCGTGTAGCATGTGATACACGCAGAGAAAAGACCCATAAGGACACATTTCTGCCATGAGAGATGGGAAGGGACATGGTTAATAAAATAGCGGCCATAATTACGGCTAGCCACTATGATAAACTTTCAACTTAAATTATCTTATTTAATTATCACATAATATGAAGAATGTATTAATCAAGACCTTAAAACGTACAATTATAAACCTTAAAAGAGTATTACGTCAATTTTAGCCCTGATTTACAAAGAAGTATTTTTTCGATGACCAGGGAAGCTAAGGAAATAGTTCTGGTATAGTCCAGTCTATTCTTTACCCACTCTGGACATCTGAATCTTAATTTCCTCAGGGATGTCTGGTCCACGTACTTCCCTCTGACAAATCTCTCCTGATTAACAGCAGGGCTCCAGTGATTGGCAGGAAATCAGGAGAAGCAAAGTACTTGAGGGTTTTGTCATCACCAGGGAGGGTAACTTGCAACAGGCTTTAAGTTATAAATAAGTTATCAAATCCACGGCACTGGATTTGCTCAGAAAGAAAACTGTTAACAGAAGGTTCTGTTGACAGCCCTCATATCTTTCAGTTGGTAGAAGCTCTGCAGGGGTGTTCTTACAGTTCAGATGGAGTCCAGAGCCGTCAGAACCAAATCCAAACTCCTCCATCGATCGGGTGGTTCCTTCCACCCTTCCTGTGGCATTCCCTGCCACACATCTATCTGACCTCCTCTCCTACCATTCTTTTCTATTTATATATTTTTAAAGGGAACATGGAGTAATTTTTACTAACACAAATTAACATATGGAAACACATCTGAATATTTATTAAAAGAAGCACACACATACAGAATGTTGATAAAAATAACCAAATGACTTGCTGCTTGAGATTGCATCCATGGTTTATGCAGAAACTACATATTAGTTAGAGGGTATAGAAATGATAAAAATAATCCTCGTAAAATATAAAACAAAGACTTATCAAACATTCTGTTCAAACTGTTCGTTAATAAGGGAACCGGTAGCAAGTCACAACCCATTCAAAGGAGAATCCAAAGGGCAGACAAATATAAAGGCAATTAGAATACTGAAATGGGGGCGCCTGGGCGGCTCAGTCAGTTGGGCGTTGGACTTTAGCTCAGGTCATGATCTAACGGTTTGTGAGTTTGAGTCCTGGGTAGGTTCTGTGCTGACAGCTCAGAGCCTGGAGGCTGCTTTGGATTCTGTCTCCCTCTCTCTCTGCCCCTCCCCCACTCATGTTCTGTCTGTCTGTCTCTCTCTCTCTCTTTCTCTCAAAAACTACATAGACATTAAAAAAAAAAAGAAATGCTGAAATGAATTCCTTAACAGAAGCATAACATAATGGGCAATGAGAATAATAATATTGGAGTATTAATTGCATCTTCACTGGGCCAAGAATAATTTGCATTACCACACTTTTTCACAATTTACAGAGTTGTAAAATAGTTGGAAGACAATGGATATCACAGTTAACCTGGCAGTGTGCATTAGATAGGACATTTGATAATCTTTTCCTTTTTTTTTTTTTTTTTTTTTTTACTTTTATCATTTCAACACTTTGCATGGTCCCTCCTGACATATTATATACCATACCAGGTGGTATACGGGAAAATAATAGCCACAAGTTCTAGCCACCGTGACAAGCTCTTTACTTAAATTACTTCACAATCACATCTGTATGAACTGGGTGTTAATCAAGACTTTAAAATACATAATATTATAAACCTTCAAAGAAGGTTACATTAACCAATCTTTTGTTCCTCCTCACCAAGAAACAGTTGATGGCTAGGGCAGCTAAGGAAATATTCCAGGCATAGATTAGTTCTTCTTAGGGGTATCTCATTTTGCTCTGGCCTTGGGAAGTCTGGCTAGCAGGTATGGGATCTTGGTTTCTTCCTCATCTCCTTCTTTCTTTAACTAATTACTGAAAGATCTTAATATTTGTTCATCAGGTCCATTAAGGCTCACACAATGCTGGGGTGCTGTAGTCTGACTCCCTCTGTCTGATCTGGGTGTTCTGTTTGATCGGCCTGGCCCTCTCTGTGTACACTGACAAGGAAGGGGATTTTAGGTCTTTTGTCATGGGCTGACACTTGCTTACTCAAAAAGCTGACAAAAGACACTGGATTGTATAGAACTTTTTCTCCAAGATGCTTCCTATGAAGCACTATCAATCCTTGAACTTCTGTCCCTTATCTCATTATAACTCTCACTATTATAGTTTGATCATTTCCCAGTATGGTATAGAATGTATTTCTCTTGTTCATCCATTCATTCATTGGGCAAAGTCATGGACCACCTCCTCTGTGCTACATACAGCCCTTAGCCCAAAGGAACCCAACAGTGAGCAAACCAGAGAACAATTGTTACCCCCGGAACTTAGATGAGTTTTTAAAACGAGTGGAATCTTTGCCATTGTAAGTGATAGGAAGTCCTATGGAATAAATAAAACAGGAGAGGACAGTACCAAGTTTACGATGATGTGGCATGAGTTGAGGAAGCGTGGACATTTTTAAAATGCTTGGTCAAGGAATGTCTCACTAAGACCGGAAGATGGGAGGGACACCTGAAGATCCACCATGCGGATATCCAGGAAGAGGCTGCACACTTTGTAAGTGCAAAGACCCTGGGTGTTTAGACACACCAAAGAGGAATACCAAGGAAGCCAGTGCAAATCATGAGGAAAAGCTCACTTTTTCTTTTCTCGAGCACTGAAGACACAGCTCATCGTATGAACTTAACACACCTCCAACCTTTTTGGGAACACAAAAGGAGTGCAGAGATAGACTGTGAATGAATGAATGAATGAATGAATGGCGTCCAATGTCCTTCTTCCAGTACAGTTCACAAAATATTAGTATCACAGGCACAGGTACTTTATTTTTGTCCCTCTAAAATTCATAAGGAGTTAACAACATTTAAAATGTTTTAAACTCTGAATTTTATCATATGACCAAAATGTTCTTTCTTCTTTGCTCTCTAATGTTATATTTAAATATTGAAATTAATGTAATGAAAGTGTTCATTGGTGTTGGAGAAGGTATACTAGCTCTCTCAATTAGCTCCTTAAAGGCCCGATGGAGGTTCTTTGCCAAGAAGAAGAATTTTCAAGAAATGTTTGGTTTCAGATAGACATCAAAGCAGTGTTTTCCCTTAACTTTAGCATATGGCCAAGCTTTTACAAAATCATATACATTTCTCTTTTTTTTTTTTCCTGTTTTTCATTTTGTCAGTCTATGAGCCCTCCCTAGTTCCATAGCATGGTTATTTGAGGGCACAGCAGGTCAAATAGGGTACAGACATCCTTGTTTCATTGCACTTCAGTTCAGTGCACTTGGCAGATGTTGTGTATTTTACAAAGTGAAAGTATGTGGCAAGCCTGCGTCGAGCAAGTCAGTTGGTGCCATTTTCCCAACAGCATTTGCCCATTCCCTGTCTCTGTGCCACATTTCGGTAATTCTTACAATATTTCAAACTTTTTAATTATCATATATTTGCTGTGGTGATCTGTGATCAGTGCTCTTTGAGGTTACTATTGTAATTGTTTTGGGGCATCACAAACTGCCCCCGTATAAGACAGTGAATTTAATTGATAAACATTATGTTGTGCTTTGGTGGCTCCACCAGCTGGCCGTCCCTTCATCTCTCTCCCGCTCCTCAGGCCTCTCCATTCCCTGAGATACAACAATATTGACATTAGGCCAGTTAATAACCCTACAATGGCCTCTAAATGTTCAAGTGAATGCAAAAGGTACTGTCTCTCCCATTATCTCAGAAGCTAGAAATGACTGAGCTTAGTGAGGAAGGCATGTTGAAAGCTGAGATAGGTCAGGGCGCCTGGGTGGCTCAGTCGGCTAAGCATCTGGTTCTTGATTTCAGCTCAGGTCGGGTTCTCCCAGGTGGTTTGTGAGTCCAAACCCCGCATCGAGCCCCACGGCAGGCTCCAAACGTCTGTGTGGAGCTTGGGAGTTTGGGATTCTCTCTCTCTTCCTTTCTCTGCCTCTCCTTCTCTCTCCCAAAATAAATAAATAAACTTTTTAAAAAAGAGAGAGAAAGCTGAGATAGGTGGAAAGCCAGACCAGTCAGCCACGCTGTGAATACAAAGGAAAAACTCTTGATGGAGATGACAAGTGCTGTTCCAGCGAGCACACATACGATAAAAGAAGTAAAACAGCCTTATTGCTGATATGCAGAAAGTTTTAATGGTCTGCATGGAAGATCAAACCAGCCACAATATTCCTTTAAACCAAAGCTTGATCCAGATCAAGGCCCTGACTCGTTTTAATTCTATGAAGGCTGAGAGGTGTGAGGATGCTGCAGAAGAAAAGTCTGAAGCCAGGGGAGGTTGTTTCAACAGGGTTTAAGGAAAAAAAAAAAAAACATCTTCATAACATAAAAGTACCAGGTGAAACAGTAAATGCTGATATATGAACTACAAGTTATCCAGAAGATCTAGCTCAGATAATGAATGAAGGTGGCTAGAGTAGACAACGGATTTTCAGTGTAGGCGAAACAGTATCATATCGAGAAGCGAGGCCACTAGGACTATGACAGCCAGAGAAGAAAAGTCAATCAATGCCTGACCTCAAAATTTCAAAGGACAGGCTGACCCTCTTGTTAGGGGCTAATGCAGCTGGTGACTTTAAGTCAAAGCCAGTGCTCATTTACCATTCTGAAAATCCTAGGGCCCTTAAGAATTATTCTAAATCTACTCTGTCTGTGCTCTATAAGTGGAACAACCAAATCCGGGCGACAGTACACCTATTTACAATATGGTTTACTGAATATTTTAAGCCTGCTTATGAGCCCCACCACTCAGAAAAAAAAAGATTCTTTTTCAAATATTGACAAATCTTACTAGCCAGGAGCTCTGATGAGGATGTATCAGGAGATGAATGCTGCGTTCATGCCTGCTAACACAATAACCATTCTGCAGACCATGGATCGAGGAGTAATTTTGACTTTCAAGCCTCATTATTTAAGAAATACATTTTGTAAAGCTATGGCTGCCATAGATATGATTGCTCAGATGTATCTGGGCAAAGTCAATTGAAACCTTCTGGAAAAGATTCCCTATTCTAGATGCCATTAAGAACATTCATGATTCATGGGAAGAGGTTAACATAGCAACAAGAACAGGGATTTGGAAGAAGTTGATTCTAACCCTCACGGATGAGGTTGAGGGCTTTGAGACTTCGGTGGAGGAATAGTTGCAGATGTGGTGGAGATGGCAAGTGAACTGGCATTAGATTCTTTTAATTTTTAAATTTTTTTAATGTTTATTTATTTTTGAGAAAGAGAAAGAAAGAGAGAGACAGAGTGCTATCAGAGAGAGAGGGAGACACAGAACCTGAAGCAGGCTCCAGGCTCTGAGCTATCAGCACAGAGCCCGATGTGGGGCTTGGACCCACGAACCATGAGATCATGGCCTGAGCCAAAGTCGGACAGTTAACCGACTGAGCCACCCATTGCCCTGCAAGCGAACTGGCATTAGAAGCGGAGCCTGAAGACGGGGATGAATTGCTGAGCTCTCATGATAGAACCTTAACAAATGAGGAGTTGCTTCTTAGGGAGGAGCAAGGAAACTGGCTGCATGAAATAGAATCTATGCCTGGCGAACACGCAGTGAAGATGGTTGAAATGACAACGAACAATTTAGAATTTACCATAAACTTAGCTGATAAAGCAGCAGCAGGGTTTGAGAGGATTGACTCCAATGACGAAAGAAGTTCTACTGGGGGCAAAATGCTGTCAAACGGCATCACGCGCTACAGAGAAATCCCCCCGAAGGGAAGAATCAGTTGATGCAGAAAACTTCATTCTTGTCTTATTTTAAGAAATTGCCACCCCAGCCTTCAGCAACCATCACCCTGATTAGTCGGCAGCCATCAACATTGAGGCCAGACCCTCCACCAATAAACCTATCGGGACTCACTGAAAACTCAGATGATGATTAGCATTTTTTAGCAAGAAAGCATTTTTTAATTAAGGTATGTTTCTTTAGTCATAACGCTATTGCACGTTTAGTAGACTACAGTATAGTGGGTACATAACTTTTATGTGCACGAGAAAACCAAAACTGTCATTCAACTCGCTTTTATAGCTGTAGTTTGGAACCGAACCCGCAGTATTTATGAGGTATGTCTGTAACTAAAGCTATTAACATTATTATGTGTTTGCTATTTATATAGCAGTTAATGACTTACAAAGCACTTTCTGGATGTTCTCTGTTTATTCCTCACTAAGCAATGTGTTATGTAAATTTCTTCAAGGAGACTAGAACACTTCAGAAATGAAAAAATTAACCAAGAAGGGAAAAAAGAGTTTAAGAGCCAGAAGTATCTATTTTGAGCACATGACTTAATTTATCAGTATTCATTTCCTTCGTTTCTGTTGCTTCTCTTTCTGTTTTTAATCTCCTTTTCTCACTTCGACGACATATGTAAGAACATAAGAAAAGGATATACGTGTGTGAGAGTGTGCATGAGCGTGAGTGATATTGAACTATGTCATCATCACCACCATTTAACTTTCTAATTCAGAGCTTTGAATGGCTTTTCTTGTTGAATGCGTTTTCAATTATTAGAGAGAAGTGGGAGGAAGAAGGAAGTCACTTTGACTTCTTTTCTCACTGTCTCACAAATTCTCCGGTGGCCCCCTGTCGCTGAGTCCACTTCATGTGTAGCTTTTATTAGAATGGGCTTCCAATCATCGCATCACATCTCCCAAAACTGAATAGTCCATTTTCCCTTTTACCTACATTTCCTCCCTAATTCATTCAAATGCAGCAGATTTTGCAAAATTTCAAAATGTGTCTTTAAATCTTGGCCAATAGGCCTTTGCTTCGTTAAATCGAGCTCATTATTTTCTCTCTCCTTTTCTCTTCATAAACGTGCTGATCCCAGGTTCTTGGATCACTCATTCTTTTTCTAGCCCCCAGAAGTTGTAGACTAAGACAAAACTTAGACCAGACAGGGGCCAGGGTAGAAGAGATAGAACCCAGACTTGGGCACACTTGATATTTTTCCTGTGGAGTTTATCTGTACAGCTTGTTAACAGTTTGGAAAACCAGTGTCAGGGTTTTAGAATCCAGAATCTTGGGCTCAAATATTCAACCTAACATTTGCCAGCTCTGTAGTCTTTGGTAAATTAATTAGCCTCGCTGAACCTTGGCTTTCCTTTTGTCAAATGGAGATGGCATTTTAGTTTTTAACTCCAGAAGCTCTTATGAGAATTAAAATAGGTTAAGGATACAAGGTCTTTATCTTTAGAATCATTATCTCATTTAATTCTCATAACATCCTTATGAGACCATGGTGACCCCAATTTTCCAGACAAGACAACTGAGTATTAACCATAGTCATAGAGCTATAGTTCATTAATTCATTCCTTTATTCATTCATTCCTTCAAATATGTATAGAGGGCCAGTTACGTACCTTCACTAAGTCTTCCATTCTCGTTGAGAGAGATGACAATATATGAGGAGCAATATACAAATGAGAATTTTAGAAGCAATAACTGTAAAGAAGAGAAAAAACAGGGTATCAGAGAGCTATGGAAAAAAAAGAGGTGTGTTCAGAAAGGCCCCTAAAGCAGGGACATTTGAGCTGAGATCAGAATGGTACAGAAAAGCTTCAGAACAGCAGAAAAGCAGAGGGAACAGCAAAAGCAAAATCAAGGGCATGGGCTGTTCATTCATGGGCGCACATCAGGAAGTTGAAGCCTTAGTACTTTAAAAGGGAGCTTGCCCCTCTGAGCAAATCTCTCCCAGCTTTAGGGAGAACAGGGACCCGATGGCACTTGGCAGTCTTCTAGGATTACAATGTCCCTAGTCAGCAACGTGTTGTGTATGTTTAATAAAATGTGTTTCATATGTTTGTCATTCTGTGATTCCAAGGCGAATAGGGGACAAAGAGCATCAAAACATGAATATGCCCGCCTAGTTTATTGCCACATGCTAACCTCCAAGGAAGCTCCCTGTCTATTAAGCTTCGCTGGAGAGGAAAAGAGAGGAACAATCTGTTAATGAGCAAAGCAATCCGAGTGATTAGTTGGCTGCTGAGGCACCACACAGTGCAGTTTGCTCAGCTCTTTTGAGTTGAGACTGGCTGGCTCGCAACAGAGCAGGAACAAAAGTACAAAGAATGCAGAAGGTGAGCCCGTAGACCAGATGTACCTTGATCCGTGCTTGTTTCTGCTGCCACATTTCACACCCTCTTGCGGCTCTGATTACTGTCCCCTTTTTATAAGTACACTTCATACTGGATTAGAGCTACCCTAATGACCTCATATTAACCTGATTACCTCTGTAATGACCCTTTTTCCAAGAAGGTCACATTCTGAGGTAATGGGGAGTTAAGACCTCAACATATCCTCTTAAAGGGGCATGACTCGACCCTTAACACCAGGTCATGGTGCAAGTTGTTAGCACTATCCACTTTCTAACCTGAGTTACCCAATCAGAGGGTGCAACAGGATAAGAATGCCACGTGTAGAAAAATAAAACGAGTAAAGGATTCCCAGTTAAACTTGAATTGCAGATCAATGATGCATCATTTTTTAACTGAAGTATGTTCCAGATATCTTATAAGACATTCTTATGTTTAGAATATGTATTGGTAATTTATATGAAATTCACATTTCATGGGGTATCCTCTATTTTATTTGGCAATCCTAAAATAGGTCCTTGTGAGCCTTCCTCCTTCTGGTAGATTTTAGGTTCCACTCTTCTCCAAGAAGACACCAGAAGCAATGCATTTGCTGCAGAGAAGCCAGCCCTGGGAGTTCTCAGCCTTGGATTCCAACACCTGATGTGTTACAGGTGTTTGATTTGACCAAACAATCCATGTCTCTATGACTCAGTTTCTTCTCCAGTTAAAAATTAAATAAGAATTATCTTTCTTACCCACTTTAAATTATCGTTGGAACGCTCAAACAAGATAAATGACATGAAAATGCTTCCCAACTATTCAGGTGCTTTCTAAAGTTGTTATTTTTCTAGCTTTGAATTTAGAAGCCTGAAGTTCTGCCTTATTCTGTGCTCTGAAAGCCAATTCCACAGACCAGCAGCAAGTGTGGGCGCCTCCACTCCCTACCGCTGGTAAATGAACGGTCTCCTTGGAGAACCTCTTCATTGGCTTCCGTGCTTCAAGATAAAAGGCTGAAGAATTAGAATGAGAAATGTTGGTCATGAAAGTGACCCCCCTGATGTGATGACCGTGACGTTTTGCTTTCAGACTTCTGCCCTAAAACATAAAAGTTTTTTCATCAACATCTTCATACATCTCTTTCTCTGGAGATGGAATTCGTATTTGTGCACCACCAGTGGGCGAGAAATCATTTTTTAAATTTGGAGAAAAGTCTCATCTAAAAAAAAATAGGGAAGGAAAAGAGACCCTGAAATGTTGAGTACTGAGATCACAGCCTTTCGAGAACAATATGCAACCAATTCTGAAGAGCATTTTCAAGTAAGGACTGGAATAATTAGCCACGCTTGCCAAATAAACACTCAGCGTGGTTGCTATCAAAATGAAAATCCATCATTTCTATTTTGACTCTAAGGGTCCATAATTAAGTAGGCTTGGCAGCTGTTTTAAATCCATGCACCTAAGGAGGAAAATTATATGCTTAATCCAGTAAGGAGACTGTGGTTTGTATTTTACATTTTGTCTTTGAGGGATTTTTTTTTTCTTTCCAGAAGGTGAAAGATTTTCCTTCACTTGTTTGAAGCAAAGTGCTCTTGTCAGAATTTATGGAAATTATAATAAAGTGAGAGTAAATTTTAGTAGATTGTTATAGTTTATGTAGCATTTCAATATGTTTGGCTTTTTTTTCTGCTTTGATTATACTTACGAGACTTTTTTAATTTAAATTCAAGTTAGTTAACATACTGTATAGTCTTGGCTTTAGGAGTAGAACCCAGTGACTCATCTCTTACATCTGACACCCAGTGCTCATCACAAAAAGTGCCCTCCAATGCCCATCACCCCTTTAGTCCATCCCCACCCACCTACCTCCCCTCGAGTAACTCTCAGTTTCTTCTCCGTATTTAAAGGTCTTTTATGGTTTGCTTCCTTCTCTCTTTTTATCTTATTTTTCCTTCCCTTCCTCTGTGTTCATCTGTTGAGTTTCTCAAATTCCACATGTAAGCGAAATCATATGATATCTATCTTTCTCTGACTAATTTCACTTAGCATAATACACTCTAGTTCCATTCACGTTGTTGCAAATGGCAAGATTTCGTTCTTTTTCATCACTAAGTAGTATTCCAATGCCACAGCGAAGGAAACAATCAACAAAACTAAAAGGGCAACTGATGGAATATTTACCATTTTAATTATTCTCCTTAAATGTGCTACATTTAGTCCTAAGCACACTAGGTAAGGGAAGCAATATAGTGTCATTGCTCCAGTTAGACATTTAGGGGAGTTGCTGTCGAGTGTTAAGTCAATTGATTTTTGTTTATTTTTATGAAATGCTTGTTTTATTTGAGAACTGACTTCTGTTTCCCGTGAGATTGTTGTATACAATTAACAGTGTTCACGGTCTATAGCTCTACTTGTAGATTGTGCACAGAATGAATTCTGTGAAATCAACTGTCAAACAGAACAATGTTAAAATATTTACGTTGTCTAGAGGAGCAAACATTTCTTGTTTTAACTGAAACTTTTATTTCTAGTTAAGATTTTCCTCTTTAATCTTACGTTTAATTCAGAACATGGCCTTAAGACATTAGTATTTTATGAGTCAGTGACTTCATAATAACCAGCAACTTCTTTTCCTGGAGAGGAGCACAGCTAAGGAGATGGGAAGTTGGTTTGTCCGTCTTGCTGAGGGAAATTGGAAGAGGGAGAAAAAGTTAGGCCTGTACCGCTGTGGCTGTCCTGCCATGGACGTGGAGTTGGCCAGCAGAGACAATGATTGGAAGGATGACCGGCATCTGCTGGTTGGACCTGCCAGGTGAGCACACCCACTGAGGGGCCTGACAAGCGTCCATCATGTGAGAAGTGCAAGTAGCTTGTGCACAAGCCATGGGTTCTTAGACATTGATCAGTGGGCGTAGTAGATGGCCTTCAGTTGTTTTCAGAATAATCTGAATCTGGATATCCCCCAATTCGGGAATATCGAGATTTTTTTTAAGGTTTAGAAAGCCATTTCCGGGGCGCCTGGATAGCTCAGTAGGTTGAGCATCTGACTTCAGCTCGGGTCATGATCTCGAAGTTTGTGAGTTCGAGCCCCACGTCGGGCTCTGGGCTGACAGCTCGGAGCCTGGAGCCTCCTTCAGATTCTGTGTCTCCTCCTCTCTCTATCCTTCCCCTGCTCGTGCTCTGTCTCTCTCTGTCTCTCAATAATAAATAAAATAAAATATTAAAAAAAAAAAAAGAAAGCCATTTCCCTGAGGTTTGCCAGTCTTTGGACGAATGGCCATGTATTGGGCCATGACAGGGCTAAGCTTTAGGACGAGGCAGAGATTGACTATTATGTAATTACATCATCTTCGGGGTGCCTGGGTCGCTCAGTTAAGCGTCCAACTTCGGCTCAGGTCATGATCTCAGTTCATGAGTTTGAGCCCTGCATGGGGCTCTGTGCTGAGAACTCAGAGCCTGGACAGAGTCTGCTTCCGATTCTGTGTCTCCCTCTCTCTGCCTTCCCCCACTCACACTCTACCTCTCTCTCTTGAAAATAAAAATAAACATTAAAAAATGAATAAATCAGGTCACCTTTCTAGAAGTGAATCATTACTACCAATTTTCACTTTGCGAAACTTCCCTTTTTAATCATCACCTACGTTTTGGGAAAACACACACACGCGCGCACACACAACTTTACAAAGCACTTTTATGCTAGTGATCCTAACTCTTTTATCCCCATTTGCACTAAGGGATGTGTGTCTCAAAGAGAGAGGTGACATTCCCGCGAGTCCCCACAGGGAGTAAGTCTTCTTCCCTAAACTACCATGTGTCAATTATTCATTTCTTAAAAATTATTTGTTAGAACCTACCACATGCCAGAGGTAGGTGCTGGGATCAATTGGTGATCAGTCAAGAAATAAGAAATACATTGTCCCTACCCTCGTAAGAGCCTGGGGTCGGTGAAGGGGAACAATTAAGTGAGCAAGCGTGACATTGCATGGTGAGAACTTTAGTAAACGAGGCCTAGGGCCTTACTGAGGGGTTGCGGAAGGCCCCACATCACCCCCAGCTAAAGTGACATTCATGGGTCACTTATTCCATGCTATGCACGGTGTCATTGCTTTGCAAATATCATATCTTCTATTCCTCATCCATGAAGTCAATAGATGAGAAAAGCGAGGCACAGAGAGGCTCACTAATCTCTCTGTGTCACAAAGAAAGGCAAAGTCCAAATTTAACCAGACAGCCTGGTTTAAGCCCACAGACATGGACTTTCACCTAGATTAATTATAACCTTCCTGAAGAAAAGATTAAGATGTTTAGGTTGGTAAACTAACATAGTTTTGTCCATCGAGGCAAAAGAGGTTAGACTAATGATTGGTTTGTATTAAAATCTATTACAACTTTGGGAACCCCTGGGTGGCTCAGTCGCTTGAGCATCCAGCTTCAGCTCAGGTCATGATCTTGTGGTTCGTGAGTTTGAGCCCCGCATCTGGCGCGCTGCCATCAGCGCAGAGCCTGCTTCAGATCCTCTGTCCCCCTTTCTCTACCCCTCCCCCACTTGCACTCTCCCCAAAATAAAGAATTAAAAAATAAAAATAAATAAAATCAGTTACAATTTCTAAACAAATATCTTTCAAAGCTGAAATAGAAATCAAACTTTACGAAGTGTCTACAGCCAGGGCATAGAAATTATTTTAATATTCTAATTGGCCCATAGTTGAATCAAAGGATTTAGCTGCCCTGCTCATCTATTTATATTACAAACAGGTTTTAACCTTCTATAAATAAATCAGAAGGGTAGAAATCACCGAATGGTTTCATTATGACCACAGAATACTCAATAGATGTAGCCTTGATATCTTATTGCAGGAAAACACCGAGCTTCAACTGTATTTCCCCTCTTGAAGATGGTCCGGACCGAAGCCCGTAATGACGCTCCGAGTGACGTGTTTCCTCCTCTCTTTCCAGCCTCCTCAGTTTCATTTTTCACAACCTTGTTTTTTTCATTTCTATCCAGGAATATCATTTAACTTCCCAGTCCCCCTGGATTTAATCCTTTTATATCCATTTATTCTTTGATCATGTGCCCTATGTTTTTTTTTTTTTTTTTCTAGACATCAAGTAGGAATCTAAAATGGTGCCAGGAATCAAGGTTGAAGACAGGTGGCAAAAGTGTTTCAGTGAGAGAAACACCATTTTGCTTTATTTTGCTTTGCAGTTTGGAAAAGGAAATTGCATTGCTTTTGAAAACAAATGTTGTGAAATTGTAAACCACGCCGTTTCTATTCTGGTCTTCAGTTGAAACCGTCTTTCTGGCAGACTGCACAGAAAGTCCTGTCTTTAATCAGCCTCAAGCAATCTACGTAGAACATTTACCCCATTTCCAATAACACATAGGACCAGTGAAAATAAAATTATTGTAAACTATAATAAATATTCAACTAAATACAATCAGCACATGCTTACGTCTTTGTAATCTGTCTTTCTTATATATACCCCCCAAATCACACATTTCTTCTTTTAATGCCAATCTCATCTGTATACTAACAACACACTTAATATTCATGAGGACTATTTAAAGTTTTATTTATTTTTAATTAATTAATTAATTTTTTTAGTAATCTCTACACCGAACGTAGGCCTCGAACTCATGACCCTGAGATCAAGACTCGTCCGTTCTTCCGACTGAGCCAGATTTGTGCCCCAGAGAGGACTTTTTTTTAATGTTTCTTACCTCATAAGGTTTTAGGATAATTGGCCATCATCCTATCTTCCCATTCTGACAAATACCTGAAATGACTATCTATAATTATTTTGTATATATACATATATTTAAACTAAAAATATTATTCATTTTGATTATTCCCTTTTTATCCAATTTTGCTCTGAATGTCTTTTATCTATGACAAAGATGTATACTGTTTGGTGTTTTTTTTTTTCAAGATTTATACTTTCAAGAGCTTTAGAAATAAATATTCTATAAACTGAAAATTTTAAAGGAAGCTAGAATTGCTGTTTACAATAGTACCGTTGTGGAGCAAATTGCACGGTTGGTATAACACCTTTCTAAAATACAGGGTTTTTTTTTAACATATAATGTAAATTTTTGAACTAATATCTTTTCTTCCCTAAGGTTATTTATTTACTTTCAGAGAGAGAGAGAGTTGAGGAGGAGGAGAGAGGGAGAGAATCTCAAGCAGGCTCCACACTTAGGGTGGAGCCTGATGTGGGGCAGGAACTCACAAACATGACCTGAGCCGAAATCTAGAGTCAGACACTTAACCAGCTGAGCCACCCAGGTGCCCCTGAGCGAATATCTTAAAGTCATATGCTTTCATTTCCCATCAAGGGGGTGAAAAACCTCTTGGAAAAGCAGCTCGTGTCCAGTTATGTTGCTTCTAACAGGGAGGGTAAACACGGAGGGAGCATTCAAACTAGAATGGAGAACTGAGGGACAGGACAGAATTTATTAAATGATCGTAACACAAAATAGAACCAATGGCAGAAAAAGAGAAAGATAAGAGAACGAATGGAATAAAAATAATAAGTAAAAAAACCTTAAGGGGTGTTTATCATACATCAGACATTCTTCTCAAATGTCGACGTATTTCAACACACTTTAATCATGATACCAATGCATGACGATCGGAAACCTGGTGGGTTTGAGCTACAAGTGCAGAAGATGTTGAAACACAGTGAAGGAAGTGAGAAAGACACAACCAAGAAGCAAAGGTGAAGGAACTGAAGGGAATGGATGGAGGGAGGGAAGAAGAAGGAATCTGAAGGAAAGGCCGTTAGTGACAGGAAATGACTGGATAAAGAAAGTCAGAGTCATTTCTTTGAGGAAAAGGGGAGGGGAGGCTTGAGAAGACTGAAGCAGTTCGAAGGCAACATTAAAGCAGATGCTAATGTCCCTTTATAGTGTTGAATTATGGCAAAGTTCTCTCCCTGTCCCCTCCCACACGTCTGGCCCCGAGCTCTGTCCAAGGACACCCGGACAGTAGTGAGCCCGACCCCCGTCGCCAGTCCGCAGGCTCTGCTCTTGCAGGCGCTGAGCCTCGGTGTCAAGTGGCAGGAGACAGGCCATCCGCAGTCAGCGCTGTCAGGGTTTAAGAGGCCACACTTGTCAGTCCATCGGAAAGGTTCATGTCCACCTGCTCACCTGAAGCCTTCCTGACATCCTAGTCTGAAAGAGTTAGAGTTAATTGGTAGATTTAATACAAGGTATTGAATGGAAAGAGGACAGAAGTGGAGGTGGGGTGGGGGAACCCAAGCAGAAGATTTGGAATGGCAAAGCTTGGGTGTTAGCCCCAGTTCTAAAATCTGGCAGCTCTGGGAAAGTCATTCCTCCTCTCTGCTCCCTCATTCCTTCATATAAAACCGTGAGTGTTGGAACATTCTCTAAGATTCATTCCAGCTCTAATGTGGTATGCTTTCAAAGGCCTTCTGACATAATGGACGCAAGCCTGTTTTGACAAATAAAAGTCGTTATTATTGATTCATTCAATAATAAAATGCTAGGTTTTCAATCCATACCACTGCGGCTTGAACTCTGAAAGGGTAAACTCAGGCAATGTGGTGAGGGGATTCCTCAACCCCAACAAGGCAGTTTGGGTGCTTGCAAGCAGGGACAGGCGGGCCTGTCTGCGTCGCCCCAACCACCCACAGCATGATGCACCAAGGACAGACCCCCACTGCAGTCAGATGCTCCCAGATGGGTATATGCTGGCAATTTGCCGCAGCGGAGCCATTTGTCTCAACTTAAAATCCGTTAGCTGAAGCCGAATTAAACCTTGGCAGTTGCTTGGAAAAACAGTTTAAAAAAATCATTCCACAATACCATCTTGTCATTGCAGAAAGCTTTAATTAGGAGGACATGCAAAGAATGGGCAATCTTTTCCTCAAGTGTGTGTTACCTTCAGAACTAGCTAAGGTGCTCAGCTAGAATCACTCTTTGCTGAGGATCTTTGGTGAGACAACTTTTCTCTCAGTGCAACTTTGAGGACAATCAGCTGGTAGGTTTTTTCTACAGTTGAGAGTAAGCAAAAAAAAATGTTTTTTATTCATCTGCAGGATGTATAGAAAATATCCAAATCATGTAATAACAAATATAACCCAAAGGTCCCCCAGTGACGTCTATATCCTCTCTTCAGTTCTGCAGACCGCCTTCTTATTTTTAAGCATTTGGTGGGGTTTTCCATTTTACTAGTTTCCTGACCCCAAGGTACATTATGCCCTGACCCCAGGGTGTATTTCTGGTACATTAGTGCTCCTGAAAATTCAAAATCTTTCCCCTAATGGTTTGGTGTTTAAGATTCTGAATATAAAGTGATATGAGCAGCACCCACCTGGGGTTTTCCAAGAATGGCCTAGAGAGACTTGTCAGGTAAATTCTCAGTTCCTCCTTTTAGACCGTGCTGATGCCCCTCTTGACCTTGGTAAGTTTTCTAAAGTAGTCATTGTTTTGAGCTGTGGTTTAAAAGTTTCAACTTGAAGAGGATTCTGTAGTAAATAAGAAAGTAAAAATCACTGTTCTTGGGGCAGAGTGGTGATTGGTGGTAACCCGTCCGCCTCCATAAAGTAAGTTCAGTGGTTTAGCTCACTGTCCTCCTGGGGGTACCATAGTAATGAGATAGATTGGCTCTTCTAACTTCTTTTGCCTCAGTTTGTCCCTTAATCAACTGAAGATAAAAACATCGTTTTGTCCCCCCCCCCAAACAGACAGAGGCATTAGATTTGGGATATCGAATACGTTCCCAATGAACATGGCAGCTGCCCATGGGTAGGGTAGTTGCCTCAGAAAGAACATGAAAGCTAAAGAAAGTGGAGGGGCCGTGGAAATTTTCAGCAAGGCCGATGTGAGTATAGGAAAAAGGAGGGTGGCCTGAGGACAAGGCTGAACTCAGATCTGGTTGATAGTCTGTCATCACGACTGGATCGCATCAACACTGACTGAAAAATCTTCTATGTTGAGATGGAAAGAGGCCCTGAGGATGAGTATTCTTGGATCTCGGGGCCTCTTGCTGGATGCATCCAAAACAATGTGGAGGAAGGTAGAATATTAGGTCGTATGTTCCCTTGAACTAGTGAGAGGCCAAAATACAAGGTAAACTACCCCGAGTTAGTCTTTGATGCCTACCCGTATTCTTATTTTTGTTTTGTTTTTTAGATACGACTGATTATCTGGAAGTTATATCCATCTAATTTTCTAGCATTGGAAATTATAAGAATGGTTCCAGACACATAAATCAATTGAAGTAACTCTTAGCTTGAGCAAGACCATAGTTTTCGGTTTTGTGTGGTTCACTGCCATTCTCATATTATATGAATTTTCAGAAAGAAATCTAAGGGCTAAATAATAAATCAATCTTTGCAACCCCCAAGGCTACTCTAATACTGTCACTATGCCCCTAGGGATCCATAAAGCAGTTATTCAAAGCGAAGCAGAAACCTAAGCTTCTAGATAAGGTATCGCTGGGCCATTGTGTGCCAAGTCAGCAGAGGTAGCTGAACTTTCTGTATACGTAGATTTTAGAAGGAGAATTATAAAATATCTCCCTTCTACATAACACCAATGTATACTAGTATGATAATTTCTTACAACATCATGCCTACAAGCTAGTGGAACAGAATAGTAATATTTACAAATCCCTTGGTTTAGGTACAGGGATATTTTTATATGAAAACAAAATGAAAATTTGACTCTTCATTTAAGTCATAGTCCTATAGCTAAACATTTAGTTAGCTACTCAAATCAAGTTTGCGCTTCTCTAGATCACTCCTTCTATGGTAGCCAGCCTCCAACATGGCCCCAGTGATCCTCGGGTACTGGTGTTCACACCCTTGTGTATTTCTCTTCCATGTTTTATCAGGGTTAATCTATGTGACCAATAGGACATGGCAGGAGTGATGGTCTATTATTTTTCAAGATAGGTCATCAAAGACCTTGTGACTTCTGCCTCATGTTCTTTCACTTGGATTGCTCACTCTGGGAGATGCTAGCTACCATTTTGTGAGAACATTCAAACTTCCTTACAGAGAGGCCCGTGTATGAAGAGAACTGGCCAACGGCCAGTGAAGAACTGAAAAGTCCTGCCAACACAGCCATAGTAGTGAACTTGGAAGCAGATCCTCTCACTGGTCAAGCCTTGGATGATGGCAGTCTTGGCCAATATCTCATTCACAGTCTCATGTCAGACCCAAAACTAGAACCAACCCACTGAGCCTCTCTTTAATGCCTGATTCATGGAAACTATAAGATAATAAATTTGTATTGTTTTCAGTCAGTAGGTTTTGGAGAAACTTGTTATGCAGTAATAGCTAAACTAATATATTCACTTCTGGTCTTAAATGATTTAAGACTGATGCTTTTTCATTTATTTCTCTAAACCTGTATAGTCCAAAGTAAATTCTTATGTCTTCTAAAAGTGCAAGTTTAGGAATTTCTTTAACCAATTCAAATGAAATATAAGATCTTATTCCAAGGCTTTCTGCTGAAAAAGTCTTCAGTCTCCTTAGCTACAGAGGTTGTCCCACAAGACTTTTCTTTGAAGACTGACTCACACACTGAATTTGCTGATATAAATCTAATCAAAGATGCTTAATTGTGATTGAGATAAAAATGAAAGACAATGGAAGCCATTTTAAGTGTTTAATCCACTAAAAATCACCTCAAGAAATTCCTCTTAATGCTTTACTTATTTAAATTAGAAAAACCTCTACCTTCTCCTCCATAGATTGTTAGAGTTAGCACTTAAAAAAACTAAGTTTCTGAAGCATTTTTGAGTGTCTGTTTTCTTCTTATCTAAGAGACAAACAGTTTGAGCACGACTCACTCACCCCTATGTTTCCCTGGTAAATCCTCACTACAGCTAAGTGAGCTGACTCTCAAAGGTTTCGTGGTTGAAAATCTGCTCCTGAATCTTGCAATATTTGCCCAACATGTTGGCAATACCAGATTCCCATTGATTTAAGATATCCTCAGTTGAGAATCATGGCCCTGGGCCTCTAATTCTTAATCCCTGTGTTGCATTTTGCCTTGAAATCCTCTCCGTGACCAAGCCAAATTTATCACCTCAACAGTCCAAACATCTCTTAACCAGAAGCCAATAACTTGAGGAGTCGCTCAGTGGAATCTTTCTGTGATCTAGGCTGTTTACTAAAAAGAAATTGGATATACATAAATGACCAGTGTTAAGCTTTTTTGTAACTTTATTAAATAGTTTGCACATGAAAATAGATGGCTGTATCAGTGAAAGGAAGATAAGAAAAAAGCCAGCTTATTCACATGCTTCTGTTTTTGTTAATTAAAAATCCCAGTAACCAGAATAAGTTATGCAACTGGGGTTCCACAACACTTCTTGATTCATAATTTCTTCTTGCCTAATGAGATAGTCAACGACAGAGAAAAGAAGGAAGGCCACAAATCTGAACTGATGTATCAGCATCTAAGACAAAAAAAACATATCCAAAATGGGTTAATGGCCTCCACGTGCAGTGCCAGCACACCCTGTGACGAAATAAAGAAGGAAAGGCAGGCTTATGCCTTTCAACTGTCTCTAATGTCTCTAATGGAAGACAATGGCCCTCAGTGGGTTTATTACAGAGCTTCAAGTATTTAAAATCTAGGTTATTTTTTGACCTTAATTTTATGCTTGATACTTTTTGCAACTCTCACCTAGAACTTACTTATTCATTTTGCATCTAATTTATGAGCGTAGATCATCGTATTCAGATTTGTAATAGCTTGTTGCTCAGAGAGTTAACTGCCCTTACAGTTTCACTAATCCAAGCCTAATAAGCCCCAAGGACTTGATCTTCAAGAATGCCATATTAATGATGAAGATCTCACCAAAGATCCACACACTTTTAATGACGAGAGTTCTGCTCAAAAATGTGCTCAGATGTGGCCATAGCACTAGACTCAGAGCATGTCCAAGGGATTCATCTGCAATGATAGAAATATTCCACATCTGCCCTGTCCAGGCCAGTAAACACTATCCACATGTGACTTTGGACATTTGAAACATGGCTAGTGTGACCGAAGAAGAGAATTTCTAATTTTATGTCATTTTAATTACTTTAAATTTGGCCACCATATTGGACAGCACAAAAGGAGTCTCATGAATTAGCCCATTTGGTCTTTCTCACTAAAAGCATTTTAAAGCTGAAAATGTCACACGGTAACTAAATGAAATAAGATTCCATCTAGAAATGTCTAGTTCTGAGTCCATATGCTGGGTCCCAACATCCACGTAAACTGGGCAAATCTATTTGATTGGTTCTCAGCTGAGTGGCTCTCCCCTGCCTTTGAGTGGTGTTTTCCTACGTGTGTTTTAGGGCACCTTCTCATACGTTCTGCAAAGGGCTTGAGAGGTACAGAGATCTGGTTAGGGCTGAATCATTCATTCTTCGATGTTCCTGAAAGTGGCTTTTATCCAAACCACCTTCCTAGAATGACAGTCTTGCTTCCCTCATTTTACTTGTTAGGAAGTAGATGCTCAAAACATTTGTGAGCCCTCCACTGTGGAAAGAAAAAAAGAAAAGACTCTGTTTTTTGGTCCAAGCAATTCCCTTTCTTAATCAATAGAAAATCCTGGGGCCCTTTTTTCACCCCTGAGCAATTCCAGAGAGGAAGCTTGAAAGCCTTCAGCGAAGGACAAACGCTTAATTTTTGCGTGTTTCCAAAGGTAAGACATCCACTGTAAAGGTATGTGCCTGCATATTTCAATACTCTGATTGTTTACACAGTTTAATATTTAAATGGTGTCCATAGGACTAAATGTTCTGTATGAAAACATTGATAGTAATATTTCACCAGATACATGAATGCACAAATTTAGATCTTACCGGGGAACCATTCCCCCTACAAAAGAATTTCTTCCTTTCAAAAAGATCACATTCACTGCTTTAAATATAGTACATATAAAAGGTACATATATATAAATGTTTATTTACCAAACCCAATTTACTTGTTCTGTACTCTATGGTTCTGGCTAACTAAATACTTATTCAATTGTCTCATTTGTCTGTAGGAACAAGTTGGAGGGTAGACAAGGCCGTCCCCAAATCATAACACACCATTTCTAAGAACTCTGATTAAAGTCATAGAAATTCACACATCTTTACAAAAACAAACCTTTTTAAAAATGACAAATTCTAGATTTTACCAAATATTTAGCTGGAGGGCTATACTTTTAAAATACATTACTTTATTATTATTTTGCTTATGAGGAACACCCACTTTTGCCTCTGCTTTAGAAGTGACTTTAGATTCTGAGGAGGGAGCATAGCATCTGAAACGTATCCTTTATTCCATTCTGTCAGGATTTGTCTCATGTCCCATCATCTCTGATCTGATCTTTTCTTATCTTCTCTAAGACCAGGCCTGCAGACATGCCAAAATTCCTTCAAGCAAATAAAGGAGCCCATTTCTTACAGTAGCCTGGTCAGCTTCTTTCAGGCTGCTGGGGTCTCCTGCCCAAATCCGGACCCTTGCCTGGAGCTTGGCCTTGGTTCCCATATTGTCTGGCTCGATTTCATTTCTGGCTGGGAACCTTTGTCTAGATTCCAATACCCATTTACTTTCATTTCCCAAGTTCTGACACATTGCCTTGTAGATGTAATCTTTTTCCTGCCTGGATTCTTTCTTCTACCTGTTGTTTCCTACCTTAACTGAAGTTCATAAATGTGACTTTTTTTTTGCCACCTTGACTTGTGTTTCTACATTTACTCTCCTGCTATATTTGTTGTTGTTTTCTGGATTTCTTATAACGCTTAAATGCAAAAGCAAACTGAGTCTCAGAGAAATGAAGTGATTTCCCTCAGGGTCACACAGCAAGTAAAAGGCAGGTCACTAGGTTTATGGTCCCACTTAACTTTCTGCCATCACGCTTTCTGCCCCTGACACCTGGTAAGGTCCAGAGTGCAAAGCCACACTCGGCACTGTTAGGTGGAGAGCCCATTTCTCCCACTGGTAGCCCGGAGCTGGATCTTTCCACACTATCCTCACGCAAATAGAGACACAAATGTGAAAAAGCAGAAAACTCTAAACCCAAGAAACTATCTGAGAAATACAAAAATAATGAAGAAAAAATCAATTTGGATGTATGGGTCCTTGGGCTTAACAAAATCTCTGCACTGATTTAGGCTTTGTTAAGTAATAATACTGTTACACAGAGGAATGCTTCCAAGCATTGCTAGTAACATAAAATACCTTTATAATTGAAGAGTAAGTTCCATTTTAACATCTGATGGTCTAAGAATTTAACTGAGAGAGATGTGGTGGTAGAGTAACTTATTTTTAACCTGACAATCGTGTCATCCATCTGAGTCATTGGAATTTATTATTAACCGACATATTTTAGCTTTGACATTCCCAGGGCAACTTGCTCTTTAAGGATGGGCCAACCCTGATGACTTACGTCCCTTGGAAAGATGAGTCGGTTATCTGAACATTCTACCACTCATTCTGTGGATATTTGAATTTGCCAGTCTGGGGGGTATCCCCCCTTTTCCCTAACCTGACAAGCCACATACACAACAGAATGTATTCCAGGGGCAATGCCTTGAATATTTAAGTCTCTGTTTGTATAGCAAAGTGCTGAACAGAGTCGTAATATTCAGAATGGGATAATATGCAACCTAAACCAAAGAATACTCCAGATGAGCTCACACATTCATTAGAAATATCTAAAGAGTGTTGAGCCAGGCTAATAGCTGACTTCATCTTACTAAAAGGTGTGTAAATAACAGGCATGGTGGCAGAGGGAGGCGCGGACATTAAAGAGGTTTTCCAGAGGTTAATGGATGAATTGAAGAAAGCTTCCAAATATATTTGGGGGAGACTGATATCCAAAATGTACTTCACGGTCAAATAGATGCTGAGCCTTTCTGAGTTCCACAGTTCTCGCATCACATCCCAGGGACACAGAGGGACTGTGACAGTGGTTTTTGCTTTCTGAGTGGGTGGTTAAGTAATACAAAGAAGATAGTTACTTTATGCTGGGCTCCATTCAATCTGCAATCTGCCTCAGAGCACGAGTAATCATCAAAAAGCCCATGCTTCACAACTGCTATTTTTGGCTTCTTTCATTATCAGAAGGCCAACCTGGTGTAAGCCAAGATAATCAGCAGATGGGCAGAGCAACATATCAAAGGCACCCAAGTCCACAAATGCAATTTAGTGGGAAAAAAAAAACCACCCTGGGAAGAGCTCTTTGGGCATCATTCCAGCTCATTACATCTAGAAAAGGTAAAGAGCTGCTTTCAAGGGTCTCGGCCTTGGCAAGGTGGGCTGTTATCTCTGGCATTGCTGTGGAATCGATCTAACCGGAAGTGGAAAGAGTCCAGCGGTGCTATGGCAACCACAGTCGCTGCAGGAGGGGAGGAGGGCCTCACAGGCAGGCCTGATGGCTGACTGAGAGGGTGCATTCTGGTGAAGGGAACTCTCAGGACCCAGTCTGGCCCCAGTCCCTGGGACGTCACTTTTCCCTGGTGGTAACTGCCTTCAGGAAAAACAGGTCCTACCTGCAGCTTCGAAATGCACAGAACCCGGAGTGAGAGGGCAGAGGAGTAGACTTGTGGCCCTTCTTCATGTGTCCTTTCAGTTCAGCCTGAGATAGAGATGGAGCAGCAAGCGATGCTGCTGGGTGACAGACAGTGACACACTACAGGACCTTTATTCACAAACGTTCTGCTGAGCGCCCCCACCACACCACCCCCACCCCTCCACCCCCCCCCGCACCAAATACTAGCGCCAGAGTCTGTTGCAGCTTTTCTTTTCTTTTTTAAGATGAAAAGTTTTCCTATTTTTGCCTCAACTCTTCACATCCGCCAACTTCTTCCCTCCTCTCTTTTCTCTCACCATGTTGCCACTGCCGTCTCCTCTCACTAAGCTTACGGTGGTGACACCGATACACAAATGTCACTGACTGGAATAGAATAAAATGGCTAAAAGATTCCGTGAAAGAGCGTTTGAACTCAGGAAGGCCGAAGGAGCAAGAACAAATGGTTGACTGGACTCTTTGTTAGTCCATTGCAGTGTCTCTTGATTGTCCATGAGATTTTTCTTCTGTCACATTAAAGTCTCTTTGGTCTTCATTTTAACCCTTTACTATCTTACCCATTCAAATAAGTCCAGTGATCATAAGGAACCACTGCCTTCATCTGTGTCTGGCATCTCGTCATGAATTTCCCCATCTGTCTGAGAAGGTCACTGTTCTATAATTATTGAAAAGTGCTAACCTATGGAAGGATACATCTCCTACATAAGGCAGAAGTTGCTACTTTCCCAAACACTCATTATTCCCTTCTTGATAGAACTTTCAATTTCTAGTCAGGCACAAGGCCACCTAGAGTAAAGACCATTTTTCCCATCTTCCTGTGTAGCTAGTTACAGCCATGTTACTAAAATCTGATCACAGGAATGTGAGAAGAAATTATGAAAGCACTTTCCAAGTTGTGTCCTTGAAGAATAAGCCGTTCCTACTTCCTCTCCCATATTGTACTGGTGCTAAGCCATGTTAGAGCATGTGGGCAAAGTCAATATCCTAGAGACGACAGAGCAACAGAAAAGTTTCTGATACTCTCATGGAACACAGCCACTCCACCAGCCCTGAACCACATAATGCTAGATGTTACGTTAAAAGGAAGTGAACTTCTATCTTGTTTAAGCCAGTGATATATTGGCTGCTTTCAGGCTGCTAAATCTAATAAACATGATTATTTATCTACATTTTATTTCTTGTATTGTACCAACCTGGCTAGAAAACTTGGGGGGTCTGCACCAATGCAAGTTCAATGGGAATTTGTCAGAGACTGCCTCAGGGTGCCAGGAATCTGACCCAAGATGTCAAAAATTAGCAAGAGGTGTGGTTGTAATGCAAGACAGTAGGATAACAGCCCCCCAATATAGATAATTAAGATAAGGGAAGTCAAATCTGACAATCACACGAAAAGAGCCCCAAAGAGAGTACACAGTGTTGTTAGACATAGGGGAAGTCTAGGACAGTGGCCTCGATAGGTAGTGTCAGGAGAATGGGCAGAGGAATTCCAAAAGCTACAAAGACCAGAGCTACAATGAAATGTGCGAACGTTTCTCTACCCACTGGCTATGGGCTTCTGATACCTTTTGTACTGAAGTGGTCCAAGCTTACTGGCTTAGGTGCATCTCATGGTTCTCTAGTCTTAAAAGCATGTAGCCTACATCCAAGCAGGAAACTCACTGCTTATGTCGGAAAGGCACAGGTTGTAATCCTCACAGTGAATTGGAGGCCTCACTGATAGAGACTTAGACCAAAGGATTCTTCTGGAACCAATGGGAGAGAAAGAGTCAAGCTCAAGGCTTAGACTGCACTATCTGATATGGTAGCCATCAGCCACATGTGTCTACTAAATACTTGAGATGCAGCTAGTAAGAATTGAGATACACTGTAAATATAAAACAAACAATAGATTTTGAAGACAGAGAAAAAATGGAGTGTAAAATATCTCACTAATATTTTTATATCGAGTACATGTAGAAATGGTATTTGGATATATTAGATTAAATGGAATATATTATTAAAATTAATTCCTCCTAGGGTGCCTGGATGGCTCAGTCAGTTGAGCATCCGACTTCAGCTCAGGTCATGATCTCATGGTTAGTGAGTTTCAGCCCCCCCTGCTGTCAGCGAGGAGCCTGCTTCAGATCTTCTCTCTCCCTCTCTCTCTGCCCCTCCTCCACTTGCACTTTTTTTCTCTCTCTCTCAAAAATGAAGAAACATTAAAAAAAATTCCTCCTATTTCTCTTTACTTTATTTTATATGGGACTTTCAGAAAATGTAAAATTATATACATAGCTCACATTATATTTCTATGGAACAGCGCTAATCTAAACCCTGGGTTTCTAATACCTGGAAGGAACTTTGTTTTCTCAGGTGAGAGAAGGTTCAGAGTACAGACAGCTGACACCTGAGTCGCCTCTCATCCACAGAGCAGCATATAGCCAATTTAAGACTAGCCATTTCCTTTCCTTTCTTGTTTGATAAGCCCAAATATTTTGGTTAATGTAAACACTCAGCCATAGCAATGGATTCTGTGCCCTTTCTCTCCTGAAGAGATAATTTTCAACCAAATTCTTGATCTCCTGTAAGTGTTATAAGGCAGTTTTAACCCTTGAAAGTTGAAAAATCTATTTAATTTAGAGACATTGGAAAAATAGCAGGAGACAGTTTTTATACTGGCTTTTCTCATTGACCTGACTAAATATTCACTACAGCCTGTCCTAAAGCTGTATAGCCTGTTGGCATAAAAAAAAAAAAAAAAAGTGCCCTTATGTGTAATATGACAGGGTAAGGAATCTAGAAAAAAAGTAAATAATAACCCTTTGTTAAATAAAAAAAAACAATTCTCTTTTCCTTTACTACTCTATCCTGAAGACATGAACAAAGCCTTTCAAAATGTATTGGGATACCCTGATGAAACATAGCTCATTCTCAGATTAGCAAACAACTGAACATTTGGCAGAAAATTTGGAAACAAATAAAGGAAGCTTAGGTAGGCAGCTTTACCAGGCTGTGCGCACATGATAGAGTTGAAAAGTTTTAATAAATCTGTATTATTTACAGAAATCTGGAAGTGATTGCTGCTACATTATGGAGTGCGAGACTTAATAGGACTTTCTTTTCCTTTTGGGTCATATCTAAATATCCTCCCCAAGTCTATCATGGCTGCCAATTTCGATGTGGAGTGCCCAATAACTCCTGAAGAAGAGTCCTTCCTTTTGGCTAAACAATCTATTAAGCAATGTGTTAAACAATATGTGAAACAAGCAAGGCTCTTCACTCATTTTTCTTCTTTTATGTGGGCTCCTTCTGCATAGATCTTGTTCTTTTTACCTCTGCTAAGCTTTTCTTGAATTTACAAAACAAAAACAAAAACAAAAAAACAACAAACAAAACAAAACATAAGACGCTTGGCTTAAATTAAAGAAATGGGCTTATAATATGGATGGACATTGAGTGTATTCTGCTAAATGAAATAAGTCAAACAGAGAAAGACAAATACTGTATGATCTCTCTTGTACGTGGACTTGTAGAAACAGGCAATAGAATGGTAGTTACTAGGGGACTGAGAGATGGGAGAATTGCAGAGATGTCGGTCAAAGAGAACAAATTTCCAATTGGAAGAAGCTCTGAGGGTCTCATACTAAACAGCATTGTGATTATAGTTAACACTACTCTGTCATACCAGACAGCTGCTGGGAAAGTACATCTTAAAAGCTCTAATCATAAAACAAAATGGTAATTAGGTGACGTGAAAATATGTTGGCTAATGCTATAGTGGTAATCACATTGCAATATATGTGTGTCATATTTACACCTTAATCTTATAAAATATTGTAAGGAGGCCAGGCATGCCCGATGCTGGACGTCCCCTCCACCCGCCTTGCCACAGACACCCTTCCCACTCCCCCACCCATCCCTCATGGAAAATAAAGTCTTTGAGAAATAAAAGACTAAATAAATATATAGTACAGCCAGGGTGGTTCCAGCAATTAAATTATCTCGATGTCCCTGTGGGTGCAAAGACAATTTCATTTGCCACCTTCGAGGTGACTCAGTTACTCTCCGTTCCTCCTGCTGCTCCTGACTAAAATGCATTCACCTTCCCTGCTTCTCGGTCTCATAGAATTGCTGCAATCAGGGACTCAAGTACAGCAGTTTTCCATTCTGTTTTAGTTTTCAGATGCTTTTCATTGCTAACCATAATCTTGTGAACCACATTAGGAATTGTTTCAATCATTTGCCGCTTTTGCAATGAAAACTATTAAAAATGATGAAATAGAAATAGTCTAGATAGTGAGCATAGCATAACGTATAGAGATGTTGAATCACTACGTTCACTGAACTAATGCAACATTGTGTGTCAACTCTATTCAAATAAAAAATTAAAATAAAATGAAAAATAAAAGTAAAAGTAAAAGAAAAAATTAATAAATTGATCTTCCCTGAGCCTGGATGGTTCAGTCAGTTGAGTGTCAGACTGTTGATTTCAGCTCAGGTCATGATTCCAGGGTCATAGGAGCAAGCCCCATATCAAGCTCTTTGCTGACAGCACAAACCCTGCTTGGGATTCTCTCTCTCTCCCTCTCTCTATGCCCCTCCTATGGGGCATACTTATGCGAGCTTGTGCTCTCCCTCTCTCAAAATAAATAAACAAACCTTAAAAAAAAATACATTAAACATGGCTTTTCACAGGTTATTAGAGATGCATAAGATTTACTCTACTTTAAATCAGTTAAAAGAAATGCATGATTTATTGACAAACTTATTTTAAAGGATATTATATTTGTTTTGATGAGTATAAAAATGTAGATGTAAGTTTAGTTGCTTTATTGCATTGAAATGGAGAAAAAAATGTTACTACAATCCTTAATTATTTCATTTTGCTTTGCAAAAACATAAACTGCTCTATTTTTATACGTCTGGTTTATTTCAAATGACTAGGTAAGATAAAAGGCTTAAATTTTTCAATCATTTTTTGTAAATAACTCATTAAAGACAAGGAAGTTATTTCCAACTACTAAATGAAAATTCAAACCAAATTTGCTTATATTTTCCCTTTAATATAGATTTTTGAAATATTAAAGATGATTTTATATGTATACACTAATTGATAAAAAGAATATAATTTGTAGAACTATTAAAAGTCAGCTTGAAATTGAAGATATATGGTCACTTTTATGTTACTCATTCAATTTTATTTCAAATTTAATGCATCTAATTCTTCCTGTCTTTAACTAAGGAGACCCAGAGGTATTAATTAAATAATATATAATTAAGAATATACTAAATAATTTAAAATTCTGTAGCAGACTCTTGTTTCTGATAATATGGCAAGTTAGGTTTCCTGAATTATCCTCTTGGTGGTAACAATTAAAATGCTGAAGGAAATTTTAAAGCATCATTTTAAATGCATTGCTGAGCTGCTGAAAACATAAGGAATCGGCTGGTTTCACAAAACAAACCATAAGCAGGACCCTTAGTGGGTAAGTGAGAAAGGCAAAATCAGTTTTGCTCTGAGGGTACCTGCCAAACCATAAAGATTTGGGGATTCCACTTGGACTTAGTTGCCTGCACGTGGGAGAGAGATAGGGGATTGCTAGGGAATCTAATAGAAGAATTCCGCATAAACCTGAAACTTCAAAAGGTAGTGTTTCTAAGTGTTAGATTAAATGAATAATAAATGTTTACATGCCAAAGATGACAGCATGAGAACACACTTTTCTCCATCTGGGTACCAGAAGAAGGAAAAATCTCCTGTAAGAATTCGTTTTTCCAAGATGACTATCACACAAATTTTGTCTGGGATTTCCTTTTTTTTTTTTTTTATTTTTTTTTAACGTTTATTTACTTTTGAGAGATAGAGCATGAGCAGGGGAAGGGCAGAGAGAGAGAGAGGCAGACGCAGAATCTGAAGCAGGCTCCTGGCTCCGGGCCGTCAGCCCAGAGCCCGACTCGGGGCTCGAACCCACAGACCGTGAGATCGTGACCTGAGCCGAAGTCGGCTGCTCAACCGACTGAGCCACCCAGGTGCCCCTTTTTTTTTTTTTTTTTAAGAAATTTTATTTATCTACTTATTGTTTTTGTTTTTGTTATTTTTTTAATTTTTGAAAGAGAGAGAAAGAGACAGAGTGTGAGCAGGGGAGGGGCAGAGAGAGAGGGAAACACAGAATCTGAAGCAGGCTCCAGGCTCTGAGCTATCAGCACAGAACCCTACCCAAGGCTTGAACGCAGGGACCAGGAGATCATGACCCAAGCCAAAGTAGGATGCTTAATTGACTGAGCCACCCAGGCACCCCTTTAAAGAAATTTTAATGATTATTCGTTATTTTCCAAAAGATAGGTGTGTGTGCACAGGGAAGGGGCAGAAAGCAAGGAGACAGAATCCCAAGCAGGCTCTGAGCTGTCAGCATGAGGCCCAAGGCACGGCTTGGTCCCACAAACCGCTAGATCACGACCTGAGCCGAAACCAGGAGTTAACATTCCTTAACTGACGGAGCCACCCAGGCGCCCCAGAATTTACCTTTTTGATGCAAAAGTTTCAAGTGGAGAATTGAAGTCAGGTGTTGCTGGATCTTGCTGTGGCAGAAACAATGGCGTTCGCCTGATATCCCAAGAGCTTCCTCACATTTTCCAGCTTCTTTGCAATTGGGCAGGGTCTCAAGACTAATGTTGACCAGTCGGCTATAAGCACATGAGACACAGGTTACTTCTGGACAAAAGAAAAGTAGAAGTGCTGAGACATCGTCTAACTCTCTTCCCCAGCAATGTTTACCAAAGTGGCTATGTGTTCCAGATAAAGCACCTACAAGATATTGGAAACTCAGTTAGCTGGGATGGAGATCACATGCCTTGGAAAGTTCCCTGAATTTACAATAGATTTTGCATAAACAGGAAATCGACCTAAGTTATATAAAGAAACTGAGATTTGAGGCAAGTTTGTTATTCCACCGAATCTAGCCTACCCTGTCTGGTAAAGTACGACTGCCAGAGGACTAACAGAAGCAAATACAAATACTCTCATAAGGAACTCAGTTTATGCCAGGACTCGAAGAAGTACCACAGGGAGAAAAAAAGAACAAAAACAAAGAACACAAAAAGCCCATAGTCAAAATTCATAAAACACACGTACATACAAGACAGGATGATTGAAATCTAGAATAACAGTCCTCAAAAACTTCCAGTATTTGAAATATAAAACACAATATATAAAATAACGTTATTATCATATTCAAAGAAACGGAAGAATAATTTGAATATGTAAGCAGGGAACAAGAAACTATAAACATGAGGAAGATTCAAAATGAATTCAGTAGAAGTGCTAGGAATGAAATACATAACTGAAATTAAAAACTCGATGGATTAAACAGCAGATTAGAGCTGCAAAGGTAATCGATAAATCTGAATGAATCTCAATAAATAATCCAAAATGCCATTCAGGAGGACATGAAAGGGAGGTTGAGAGGCACACAAGTAGAGCGAAATGAGCATAGATTTAATCGGAGTTTCAGAGAGAGACAATAGACTCTTCAAAAAACAATATCCAAGGAAATAATTATAGAATGTTCAAGAATTATCGAAATACACCAATCCTAAGAATCTGGAAGCCACTTGATTTTCAAGCAGGATGAATACACACAAATCTGGTCTTAGATGCATCATAGTGAAACTGCACAATACCAAAGAAAAAAGCAGTCAGAGAAAATTAGTAGCTCACTGCCAACAAGCCGCAATGTCAGCTTACTCTCAACAGTAATAGTAAAAGCCAGAAGGAAGTGGAAACATATTTATCCTGCTTAGGAAAAATTCTAAGAATTGGACCCAGCAAACTTTTAAAACTGAGCAGAAAAGAAAGACATTTTTAAATGACCTCAAAACACCTCTTAAAAGGAAATTTTAAGGAATGAATTTCAGCACAAGGACACTGAACTAGATGGAAGGCCTATGATGCAATAAAAGAAATAATATGCAAATATATTGGTAAATATGTAGATAATAGCAAGCAAATATTGATGAAATACAAAGCAATAAAACTTGCCAATGTACGGTAGATGACTAATAGGCCAAAATGAAAATATTGGACAGCAAGAGCTTATAAATTGCACGGGGATATGAACAAAATTGGCCTCTGTATCATTCAAGAGAAGGATAGAGATAAAATTTATTATATTAAGCATATATGTTAAAATAACTGGGGTGGGGAACCTGGTTGATTCAAGCGGTTAAGCGTCTGACTCTTGATTTCAGCTCAGGTCATGATCTCAAGGTTTGGCTCTGACAGCACAGAGCCTTCTTGGGATTCTCTCTCTGCCCTTCCCCTGTTCACATCCTTGCACTCCACCCCCCTCAAAATAAATAAATATTTTTAAAAAATAGCCAGGGTGGCCACAAGAAGAATGGTTATAGAAATATAATATATAACTTCCCTACAAGCAGAGGACAGAACATGGAAAAAGAAGAAACAATCTCAATTAATTGAACACAAAGCAAAAGCGAAAAGAAAAAGAAATCAAAAATGGTACCAAAATGAGGCACATAAGAAGGTAGAAAAATTAACCCAAATATATCAATATTTAGAAGAAATTACATGAATTAAAGCCTCAGTATGCACCCAGTGGAAATGCCACTTCACAGAAAGTCATGAACTAAAGTTTTCTGAGCAACATATTCATAATAGGCGAAACCCAGAAACTTCTCAGACACTCATTCTACAGTAGAGTGAAGAAATAAATGTTGGCATATTTTATCCAATGGAACCCTATACAGTGATAAGAATGAACAATCCACAATTCTATACAATGAGATGGATAAATCTCTCAAACATGTTGAGTGAAAGAAGGTAGACATGAAAGGTGGGACACTGTATAGTTCCATACACATAAAACACAAACACAGGCAAAACTAGTCCATGAGGTGAGAATAGTGATTGCCCTTGGTGAGAAGAAGAGGAAGACAAGACTAGAAAGGAGACAGATGGGCATCTGGTGAAGCAGTAAGGTTTTCTTTCTTCATCTGGGTATTCGTTACACAACTGAGTCTACTTGTAAAAATTCAACGAGCAATATACTCATGGCTTATGCATATTTCTACATGGATATTAAATTTCAGTAAGTGTTTTACAAATCCAGGTACATGTTGTTTATAAGAGACATACCGTTATTTGAGGAGGCAGAAACATGAAAGTTAAAAGATAGAAAAAGTGATCAGTTAATTACTAACTAAATCATTAGACAAAATCAAGTTCAATGCAAAAAGCATTCCTAGGAATATAGACCCTTACTAAAGAATTATATAAAAATCCTAAATTTACACAAAATTTAAACACCAGAGTGAATGACTTTTTGTCAATATATCTGAAAACTTTGAGTGAAATGGGTAAATTCTATGAAAAACACAACTTATTTAAAGTTCTTCAAAAAGAAATATTTCTATACCCTTGAAAGAAATTGAATCCGTAGATAAAACCTCCTTAAGCACACAAAATTACTGGACCCACGTAGCTCCCCTAGAGTCTCATCATTCAAGAGACAGATAATTCCAAGCTTATACAAGTTTTTCCTGATAATGGAGAGAGAGACAGACAGACAGACAGAGACAGATAGGAAGGAAGGAAAGAAAGAAGGAAAGACAGACAAAAGAAAAGATGAAAGGAAGAAAATGCCCAAACTCATAGAGAATAACATCTCCTTGTTGTAAAATTTAATCAAGAGAAGTACAACAAAGAAAACCACAAGACCAATCTCACTCATGAATACAGATGGAAAATGCTATACAAAACATTAGCACACAGTAAGTATAACAGGTAATATATTATGACCATGTTGGATTTATCCTAGAAAAATAGGAGACTATTTTGTAATTCACTGCATTAAAGGAAAAAAAAACATGATTATTTTTCAATACATGCAGAAAAAGGATCCAATGAAATGAAAATCCATTTACAATAAAATCTCTCAGCATTAAGAATTGGAGATGTGCTCATCTCTTTTTCCTTGTTTTTTGGTTTGTTTGTTTTTGTTTTTGATTTTTTGTCCTTTATACTTATTGTCTGCCAGTCTCTCCCAGGATCTGGGGGGGGGGGGGGCAGACCCGAGGGACACATTATCTAAGTGCCCTTGCCCTCAGCTACGTATTGAATTTAGCTGATGTGAACAAGAAATTCATAGGTGAGAGAGGGAGGTCAAGGTATTTTCTCTCCACCGGATGCTACATCTCAGGCCTCCTATGACCACAGCTCCTATCATGAAGCCACTAGTTCACAAAACCAGCTCTAACTGCATATACTAACAGCAGGTCTATGAGAGACCAACAGCTTCGTATCAGACTCCTCATCATCCCTTGTTCATCTTGTAACACTGCCCACACCTACATAAGTCTCCCTTCATTCAATACTCTTCCAAATCCCACCTGATACATCATGAACCCGTGTTATGGGTCAAATTGTGTCTCCACCCTCCAAATTCATATGTTGAAGACTTAACCCTCAGGACCTCAGAATGTAAGCATATTTGGAGATATTATTTCAAGAAGCAATTAAATGACTCACTAGGGCAAGCCCTAATCCAATACATCTGATGTCCTTATAAGAAGAGAAGATAAGGACATCAACACACACAGAGGGAAGACTGTGTAAGGCCACAGTGAAACGACATCTACAAGCCGAGAGAGGAAGCCTCAGAATGAGACCAGCCCTGTAAACACAGGATTCACCGCATTTGTTTCCTTTTACTCATGAATTACTATCATGTGTGCCTGTTGTCCAATGCCCAAAATTGTTATTTCCTATATACTTTACTGCCCTCTCCCCCCACAATTTATTTCTGTCATGATCCAATAACATTACTAAAAAGATGGTCTTGGGCGTGCTGTTAAAGAATAATTAAGGAGGCATAGACCCTGCCCTGGAGAATTTGAAGTCTAATGTGGCCAGAATCCAGCAAACACCACAGGTTAAGCTGGCTAAATTCCTATGTCCCCAAATTGCTATCAAGAATTTCTGGAAGTGGAAAGTCATGTCATCTCTGCTGCTAAGTCAAAATGTAATCGCGGGCAGTCTTGTCCTGTCTTGCAGACGAATGTAACTAAAAGTGAGGTTTAAAAAAAGGGGGGTAGAGTGACTTGCCAAAGGAACACAGTTAGTTAGCAGAAAAGTGAGTCAAAATCCATGTCTCATGACTCATGCTCCATCACTCTGTTCTTCACTGTTTTTCCTCTTTGCTAGAGATAACTGTGTGCTTACCTATCACCTGTAAACCTGTGGGGGCAACAAATCATTGTTACCATCGACACAACATCAAGGTGATGACGAGTCATTAAATGCTGAAAAAATATTGGTATTGAATTACTGCCAACAACTGCCATGGTTCCTAAGCGGGACTCAGCGCAGGATATTACAATGGTTGCTTGCATCATCTCTGCGGCCCTCTAGAACTTTCTCTGGGGTGCAATGGCTATATAACTAGTGTTTAAGTCTATAGGTCTAAGCGACTTTGTTTTCCTTCTCTGCCCTTTGCCAGCCTGTTTCCTAATGTATAAAATGAGGATAATCAAAGTACCTCCATCATGGACGTGTTGAAGGTTTACGTGACTGAATGCACTGAAGTGCCTAGCATTTATTCTGAATCGTAGTGAGAAGTCAATAAATGTTCACTGTCATCTTGGTTTTTATATTATGACAATATTTTCATAGGCCGTTTCTAATCGTAGAAGCTGTGAGTGGTCTCTCCTTCAAAATCAAAAACAGCCCATTCTTGTATTTACCTCCATTTAATTTTGCTGAGGCAAAGCTCTGTAGAATCAAATTATTGTTCCACTAGAATATTTGGAAACTTCTATGTCCAGGCTCCCATGAGTATGCACACCATAGGAATATAATGCTCTTTTAATTAAACATTATAAAACCTGCACAAATCTCGAAAGAAATTCAGAAAACTATGTGATACTCACAGTGAGAAACAACAAACAGGTCGATTTTAGGCTAAATCAATTATTGCTCTTGGTGACACTGGTTCTGTAGGGTTCCAATAAACTTCTTTTTACCACCTGCTTTGCTTTTAATTTAAGTAAGCCGGCCAATTTTCTTACCCAGCTGAAAAATCATGTAAAGACTGTGAACTCAGACATCCTCTGTTGCTTGGATTATTGGCTATTCAATTACAGATACAGGAAACTGGCTGGCCCCTTCGAGTAGCTTCAGCAGTTCCCTGAGGCCCACGTCAAATCACTCAAATCAAACGGCAACCTGCAGCTGTCCTTTTGAGTCGCACCTGGTAATGGCTGCCAGCCACCTTTTCAAGTTCTGCATTGCCAGCAGGTATATGTAAAAGACTAGCAAACTATGCTGGGTAGAAACACTGTTGTCTCAGGAATAGTCTTAACGCCATTAACTTAGGGTGCTCCGAGCAGCCACGGACGAATCCTTGCTGTTCAGGGGAATGAAAAGGGGAAGCCATTTATCAGGACAAAGCGGCTACCTCCTGCCCTAACCCTTTCCTCAGTCACTTCAGGGGAAACATGTGGACTGTAATTGCCTAAATCTCCAAAGTAACCTGCTACATATTTGGAAGATGAAGGATTAGAAAATACAGGAGCAAAAAAAAAAAAAAAAAGAAAGAAAAGATTTTTCCAGCAGGCGTAGCTTAGGTAAAAAGTCAGGGGACAGCCTGATGAAAGCAAAACACTTCCAAACTAAGTCCAACTCAAATTGCTACCAAATTTTCTTGCTACAGATGGGCATAGCCCTCTAAGCCGTGCGTGATGTGAGTAACACCCTCTGGAAGATATTTCATCACTGCCAACATAGCCAGGGTGTGAATGTTAGGGTTGAATTCTCTCACAGGAATGTTTACTAACCGTTTTATGTAGTTTAGCACGAGACTGAATCCATGTAAATGAAAAATACACGTTAAGGGAATAAAAATGCTTTTTTCCCCCACAAATTAACCAGATACCACTCAAAGGCAGAAGCCTTCTCTTCAAAATGGAAAGAAAGAAAACAGCCAGTTTGCTATTATCTTTGTATTTATCTTTATGGATCATTGAATCAGGTAATGCAGGCTGTCGTATGTTAGGAGGGAAAAAATGACCCTTCCTTTCCCAAAACCAGTTACACACGACTTTCATTCTGATCTGCATTTTCTCTTCCAAGACTCTTGTTTTGTAAAACTGGTTTATGGTTTGTCTGCGTGTGTACAGGGGTGCACGCAAGCACGCGTATATATGAGGGGTGATGGTGAATACTCATAACAAACATTTATCAAACACTCTCCGTTTGATATGCCCTTCTCCACTTGTCTTCACAATACTCATATGAAGCAGAGGCTACTTTCCATAGTTACTTCGCAGGTGATAAAAGAGAAGAGGAACCTTCCTGAAACCATTAGCTCTTTCAGGCATAAGTATAACTCACTAACACAGAATTTCATAAGAGTGTTTCCTACCTGGATGAGTCCCCCACTGGCCCCCATAATCTCCTTTGAATAATTGGGGGGCACCACCCAGTTCATGTGTCCTTGAACTTCAACAGGATCTTAACAGATTTGCGAGAATGCCTGGACCACACTCTCTATTGAGATCTACTTATAAGGGATGGTTTATAAAGGTTTGAGGGAGTTTTATACCAAATTACTCTTCTCTCCCCTAAGAATCTAGCGATGTTCCTTATCCCCTGTGTTGAGGAAAGGAACCTGCCTCTGGTGCCTCTCAAACCTCCTCATGCTCCCTCCACCCCCATGCCTCTGGTGGGGACATCTGCTTCTTGCCTCAGAGAACTTAAAATCACCCACAGTTCTTCAACATTTTGTGTTCAGACATCGCACCAGTAATTTCTGTGGAAGGTTCTGCTTCCCTGTAATTCATTCTGGACAAGGCTGGCTGCCGCCATTGCTGGCTAACAGGAATGTTCCTGTGATACTGCAGCTCTCTGCTTCTCTCTTGCCTAAATGTTTTACCTGTATCATCTTTGGGGGCCTGTTCTTTTTGGCGGCATATTCTCTTTGGTTTTTCCACTTCCTCGGTTCTCCACCTCTTTGGTTCCTGTTTGGAACCTGAACTGAGACCAGCAGCCAGCATAAATACCTACTCTCGAAGAACATCACTAATATGTCCCGGCAAAGGTCAAAGTCAATCACTTTGTGCTCATAGAGCAGGTGGGCAGCAGGTTCATCCGTGATTCTGCGTTTACGGTCTTGAAGTGGGCCAAATTACAAATGAAAAGGCTTTAGTGTTGTGATAACTTATGTTATTAGGTTACGAGTTATTACAACCCTAACACTCTAGGTCTACACTAAAATACCTGAACTCTTCTCTTTAGTATTTCGCTGTCGGTGATTCTCATGGGAAGAGCTGAATGTCTTGGACATGCCTGAGAAAGGTCTGGGTGATACAGTGCATTCCCTCCACTGTTCCAAAGGAGTGTGCTGTTGCATCATACAGAAGCGAAGGAAGGGGTTGGACCCTGTTCTGTGACTTCCGAACAAACCAGCTTTATTTAATAAGGAGAGAATGTTCTTTAATTGTTTCAAACCCAGGGAGACATAAAAGAAAAAATCATAGCCTTCCAGGAATTCTAGAAGAGGGAAATTTAGGATATGTCAGTTACACTAAGCTCTTATCTCCCTTTATTTGAAGTTCAAGTACCTTCACGTAGACAGATGCTTTTTTGTGGTATTGCTGAGCTTTCAGCTCTGGTTAGATTAAACAATACAAATGCTTTGTTTATGCACAGTGTCTTTCATCAGGGCTCTTTCCGAGGCTTTAAATACACACTCATTAATCCTCACAACATTTCATTGTAGGCGCATACTTCTTCATTCCTCAGACAGGAATCTAACAGGCAGTGTAGTTTAAGTGTTGATTAACTATCAGACAAGCCAAATCCTAGTTTCCTGACCCTTTTATGGCATAATCAATTTTTCTGTCTTTTCTTCTCTTTGCCTTTAGTTATCCTCGGGACATTTCATCACATGCTTTTATTTTCAATTCAGTAAGGTACGTATCTTTCTGAATACTTATTTCACCAGCCTGAATTACATAGATTTGCCACATTTATAGTGCTCACATTATTTCAAAGCCATTTTCCCCAAAATGAATTTCTGAACTGTAGTTTGGACAAGATTCCTAAGGGAATCATTGTAAACCTCACCTAAAATGTGTCTGAAATTTTTATTGAATGTAGATGGCTGCTCTTTGCTCTGGTTAATATTTTCCAGTGTGCTTCTAAGGGACCCATTTGTTTCTTTCCGATCATTTTGGAAATTCTCAAAGAGCACACAGATTGTAGAGAAATAAAGGCAGATAATTTTATTTACGATTGTATTTAATAGATTCTATTTACTATTGCTATTTAACCAAGTATGAAATTGCCTGGTTTTATAGCTCTCAAGTGCTCTTCCCTTCCTGTACCTTCTTAAACACAGAGACTCCCCGCCATATACGAACACGTATGCGGTTAACTTTTCTTCTAGAGCAACCTGAAGTCTAGTTTAAAAGTGAAAAGTCTGGAGCTCCGTGTGCACTAAAGGATGGCCAACCATGGGAAGGAATTCTACAGAAAACAGACGCACACACGGTTCTATATGGATTGGAGGGAGATATAATCTTACCTTCTCTCCTCAGTTTGAAAGTCACCTAAATGCAACTGATGTGATTATGTGCAGAGAAAAGTGGCAGCTTTTAAATCACCTTGCATCCAAATAGTGTGACTCCGTAACTGCCTGCACGTCTGTGGAACACGGGAACACATTTGGTGGAGAAACGAGTCAATCCCCTTTGTGTGGCCTTGAGCCAACCACGATGGAACCGGGACTCTCTGTCCACCTGGGTGTCTGGATGGTCTCCAAAGCAGCTCCCCCTATACTACATGGAAGGTGCCAGGGGGGATCATATCAGACATCTCTGCATAGGAGAAGAGGGCCAAGAGAGGAAGATCAGTAGCTCCGTGATTGCTGGCGAGGAGAATGGACCGGTATTCCACTAAATTCTCATCTTATCCTCACATTCTGTTTGCAGCCTCCCTCCTTCTCCTAGCTTTAATAACTCTTCTTGTGCTGATGGCCCCAGTTCTGCCTCTCCAACCATGGTCTCTCTTCTCATGTCCAGAACCACGCAGATGTCTACCAGTCATTTTGACTCTGACTTCTCATTGAATTGAATTCACAATCTCTCCTCTACCTGCTCCTCCTTCTGCATCCTGTATCTCAGGTATCATCGTACTGTCATAGTTGCCAGAACCAGAAATTCCAAAGCACACATTACCTCTCCCTCTCCCTCTTTCTTCCCAGCCCACCGCACCCGGCGATTCACACATGCTCTCTCTCTCTCTCTCACACACACACACACACACATACACACACACACACACACACACACACACTCACTTCTCCAAAGCCACCTTCTTCAAAGCCACCTACTGACTGCCTTTCAAATATCTCTGGAAGTCAACTCTTATGCTCCATTCCCACTGCCACCACCCAGTTCAAGTCATATCATCGCTAACCTGGATGACTGTGAATAGCCTTCTAATCAGTTAGTCTTTTGTTCTCTATCCCTGCCCTTCCCCTGACGCCCCTCCAGACTGGCCTTTCAATTGTATCTAGGTTTTTATAACTCCTCAAAGATTGTAGTCTTTCCTTTACAGCCGGGCCTTCCCACATGCTGTACCCTCCCTGGCTGGCACCTGTGATTGATGGCTGAGATCTTGACTTCGATGTCCCTGCCCTGACTCCCAGTTTGAGTATGGTTTCCCTCCTTTGTGGCCTCTGGGATGTGCTGAAAAGTCTTGCTTGCTGGTTTATACTTCTAGCAAAATGCAACCTCCAACAGCCCTGGGATCTAGCTTACCTTGCTCACCATGCCTTGCTGCCAGTAGCACAAAGTTGGGAAACAGGTGGTGTTTGGAAAATATTTATGTGCTCAGAGAGGAAGGGAAAAAGGGGGTTAGGGGAAGGAGGAAGCTAGAGCACAAATCAGTCTTTGTGAATATGTAAATAAATATGTAAATGTGAATAAACGTGTAAGTAAATAAATTCTCGATACTTGTGTTTTGTTCTTGTGATAGAAGTAGACTAGAGAGAAAAAAATAAAAAGTTTAATGTCCTATTTAGTTGGTTTCTGGCGAATCAAGTTTTAAACTATAGATTTATTCTGAAAGTCTGAATAATACTTTCAATACATAAAATGAGACTAATGTTTAATAGGATAATATAGTGGAGTCTCTTGTAAAGTATATAATCTCTATTTATATTTTCTAAAAATCTAGATTTCATAAATAACATCTTTTTTAAATGAGGTGTACCAGAATACTACCTGACTACTAAAGTGGTAAGCTCATCTAAGAGTTTTCTAGAAAACTCTTACATTCATCACCTTAATAGAAAAAAAATTATACAACAGGGAGAGAGTGAGATCTATATTTAAGCCTAATTTTTAAAAAACAGATCAGATTTTGATAAGAGTATGATCTTTCTTATTTTCCATTTTAAACCCATTCCAGTGACCATCCATTTATGAGTCAATTAAGATGCTTCCAAATACTAATGCACAGATGTCTTAATGGCCAAAATATCCTGGCTGCATGATACAAATGCTGCCTTCTAAATTCTAACCACATTAAGCCTGAAAGACAAAACCAATTTTGACGGAATATTTTGACATCCATTTTTCAAAGTCAGACATCAATTTGTCCATTGTCTTTTCTTCAGTCCAGGTTATTCCTAATTTCTATGGTCATTTGAATGGCTTCTCTCTCGTAAAGAAAAATAAAGGGAGCACCGAGACCAAGAGCTATAGGGCTCACGTGCATACTTCTAAATGTCTGTTCCCTACTTTTGGGAAAGACGGATTTCCTGGGTTGTGGATTTCGGGCAAAATTAGCAGTGGAGACACTATTTCTGTCGTGCAAAGATGTAATAAAGCCCTTAACAATGCTGTGATCTAAAAGAGTAATTCCATTCTGGCCTGAGAGTCGGAGAAAGATTTAATTAGCTTTCCCGTTGCTAATGCCAAGAGATCTATTGCCCAAACAGCGAGAAGCCCAGAGCCATGAGGTGTGCCGAACCTCACAGTTTCCTATTTGGATAGGAAAAGAGATTTACAGAGGCACAGTGTGCAAGCTACTGGGGAAAAAGGCCAGGCACGACGGACTGTGCTCATCAATCTTCGGACAGTCAGAATCAAAACTACATTTGTGCCAGAAAGTAATTATCCCTTTTAATTGGATTTTTTCTTCCTTCTTGATATACAGAGCATTAGAATTAGGTATTTTTCTGGTATTAAATAGGTAAAGTCATGGTAGGAGCCAGTAGAACTGGCTCTTTCATGCAGAGCAAAGTGCGCTAGGGAACCCGGAAGGTAATTTCAAGAACCTCTCCCCACGAGGATTCTTGGAGGGCATTGCTTGAGTTTTCTTTATATCCAAAGGCTTTACAGAAGGCTTGATTGTTTAAACTGTTTGTTACCTGTTTTAAAAAGTGGGGTGTGTATATGGCTTACTTGTAGGCAATCCAGTTTATTTCCTCCTACTGCCAAGTCCCAAATTTTCATTATGAAATTTTCAGGATGAAACTTTATTTTAATACTTGCTTCACTTCACAGAGGTTTATTGAGATTTACAAGTACTTTTGTTCCCTCCTCATGTCTACTCGTTATGTCCTTTATTAGTTGAGGCACATCCGGGAACTATTACCCAGAGCTGCTTTACAATTAATGAGTTTTTGGAATAGTTCTATCTTCTGCTGAAGAACAAATATAACTAAAATTAAAATGATGGCTCGTGTTTTTATTTTCCATAACTATGGCCCTGGACCATATTTTTTAATTCACATTTTTATAATTTTATTTCCCTTATCAGCAATCTACCTTTTAAAAAAACTTTCTAATTTTTTATACTTTTTCACTCCTCAGATTCTAAGGCACTTTATCTGTATTATTTTTCATATTTTTATAACAGAGAGTCAAGACCATGTCTTTAATCTTTGCGCCACCAGCACCTAGAACGGAAAATAGCTTCTAGTCAGAATTCAACAGAAGTTTCAAAATAAATGCTTGATTGAAAGAATGTATTATATTACATTAAATTGGTTATATATCTTTCTTTCCTTGATTCATTTTTGGGTCCCCCACAGCTCATGGAAAACTGTAAGCTCAGTAAATAATGATTAATGACAAAATATGTTGTGAAGTGGGCAAAGAGGCAAAACTTGGCTCAAGTTCAAGAACTTTGTCACTGTCTTTCAACTCTTTTTTTCTATCACTCCACTAAGAAAGTGATAATTCCTCTTTCTCCCTTTTTAAATTCCTAAGGTCCTTATGCAGAAGGATTTATACTTTTTCTAAAATCATCATAGCTTAAGTCATTATGTCTGCTCTTTTGAAGGAAGGGTATTTAAAATCCCTCTGGGTGTCTCTGTACAAAACTAGGAAAACTTTTCTTGTTTCTTCCTGTTAATTAAAGCATTTAATGACATCACAGATGCTACCTTTCTTACCTTGCATTGACATTTGCAGCAAAGAAGGAAAAATTCTCTTCCACCCACTTGCCAACTTTCTATTCTTCCTGGGGCGTGACTGGAAAGTGTAAGGGGAGGGAAAGAAAAACAGAAAAGAATCTCAGAGTTACATGTGATTTGGAGCCCATCTGACTATCTGTGCATCACAAAGTCTTAAACCCCTTAATTAGGTTGTTCCTAGGAATTGAATTTCATCATATATGGATAAACATGTGGATATGTTGAGGGAAGGGAAGTTGAAAAACAAATGTTTTATTAAGTGTTAGTCGGTATAGTTTAAAGGCCAGGAAGACTTTTTAACAAGAATCTCACCAGGAAATAAAAGGTAAATGTGTCATTTCGAACTTTCAAAAACCTCGATGAAAAACTAAACAAAAATCTAGTCAATTTGGTCACTAATGATTTTTCACTGTCAAATTTTCCATCATTGATGTGACCAAATCAAAGCTTTTCTAAATGTGTAGGTCGGAGGATCACTTTGTTTTACATATAACTTGAATCCAGGAAGTATAGAATGATTGACTAGCATTCATCTATGGAACTTACCAGCAATATTTGCTACGCTTTATTATGATTTCTTAGCTCTTAAAAATGGTAAAACAAAACAAAAACAACAACAACAACAACAAAACCATGTGGCACCTGGATCACTCAATTGGTTAAGGGTCCAACTCTTGGTTTGGGTTCAGGTTATGATTTCATGGTTGCTGAGTTTGAGCCCTGCGTTGGGCTAGCAGCATGGAGCCTGCTTGGGATTTTTTCTCTCTCTCTCTTTCTCTCTCTCTCTGCCACTCTGCTGCTTGTTCTCTCTCTCAAAATAAATAAATAATAAATAACTTTCTAAAAAGGGGCAAAAATCATATGTAAATGCTTTGAGAAAAGGATAGTCACATAAGCTTAGAAGCCCAGTGTCCCTATACTCTGAAAGGAGGAAGAGAAGACCAAAGACTTGTCAACATAAGCCTGCAGTGGACTTTGCTAAGGAAGAACATGAGAAACTGCCCATATGACTCTTCAGCAAAAAAAGACAGAGTTCTTTCGCTTAATGCAGTCCCCCAGACTCATTCCATTGATGGGGCTGCTCCCTGGTCTACCACAGAGTAGGACCAAAGGGAAGAGGGTACTTGGAGTCATGAACACGTGTTCATCAGGTTCTAAAACCTGGATCAGCTTGGGAATTGCTATGACTCCTTCACATTAATAGTGAAGATTATAAACTTGTGTATTACTTGACATTTTATCTAGCTCCATTAGATAATATATGCACTAAAATGTATTGAATGAGTTAATGATTATGATACTAACAATACGAATTGTTTCCACTTATTGAGAACTTACAAAACACTTGAGAGAGTGCCAAACCTTTATGTGAGTTCCCTTACTTACCCTCTGTATATTCCATGGGGCAAGAGTCTCCTGGGGTTCATTTTCTTTTCACTGTAGCCTTTCTGGAAAGTGATGGTCAGACTGCTTTATGGTAGAATTAAGTGAATTAAAATTTAATATTGGGAAGTTTCTTCACGGAAAATATTCTTTTAATAATCAGGAAGAACAAAGGCTATAAAAGTAAAAATAGAGGCAAGGGACTTTTGAGGTCATTTACTCCAGTTCCCTAATTTTACAGAGGAGGAAAATGAGGCACGGATTAAATTAGACCCGATGTCACAGGGTTAGCTGGTGACAGAGATGGTAGTAGTCCCCCCACACAGGCACGTCCAAGTAGGCTCACTTGTTATATTCTTTTACTATTCTCTTCACGATTATTAGGGTTAATAAGTAGTGATTATTAGAGCCAGAGGAATCTCAGAACCCCAGCTTACTGCATCAACCTATGTCTCCGGGATACATGCAGTGACACAAACAGTCACAAATGCTGATGGATTGCTTAGTGAGGATTCTCAAGAAGGTAACTGTGACCCAGATCAGTGGGTGAGAGAAGAATGAGGTAATAACTAGACTACACCTCAAATTTCCCACAAACTCTTATCTGTGCTACTATCAATTTTAAAGCATTTTTAAACCATGAGTTCCCATGAGAAGTTGTCCTTGCAGGTGACCTTCCTTTCATCCATTAGTTGTATCTCCCCAGAAAAAGTTTTGAGAACCTGGCTCATGTCCCCAGGGCATTTGCCTCTCTAGCCAAGTCACTGTGTGGGAAGGAAGGAGTCATAACTGGAGCCTGAGGTCAGAAGTCAGAGTGACCTAGACCTGCAGAACCACCATGGGCAACACCCTCCAGAGAGGCCAAGCTCTTGTTTCTCCAGCTGCGAATGGCCAAACCAGGATGTCCTGTGGTCCCAGTGTTACAAGATTGGTTATTTCATGCCCGCCTCATCACATTACCGTAGCACTACCTGAGCTTGGTTATTTGGGCACAGGAATCTTTAGACGACTCAGAACAGAACTGGAAGGTGGCTCCATTTTTGGAGGAAGAGAAAGTCCATAGAGCTATGACATTTTCTTACAAATACAGTAAGGTCGGTCATCAAGTCATGTTCTAAAACAAGTTTCAAGTGTTTCCCTCTATCTCAGAAAGAATTATCGTGTAACCTTCCCCATTTATGAGAAGCTATCCTGGTTTCGTTTGTTGTATTTTTAAAGATTTTAAAGTCCAATTTACTAATTTCCCTAACATTTGGCTCATATACAGTCGAGAAGTTTACTCCATACCCAACTCCAAGGCAGCTTAGGTTTGAAAGTATGCATTTGAAACCATATAATTCAACTCCACACTGCCTTTTCGTAGGTAAAAACATTAAGAGAATATCAAGTCATTTTTTAATCGATGATTGAAAATCATTGATTTTTTTACATTTAGATTTAGATTTAAATTCTAGATTTAGTATGGACCAAATAGCCATGCAACACTCCCCGGGGAGGAAATCAGAAGGCACAGGTGTTGTCTTTGACCCTGGTGGAGAAGCCTTATTTTCAGAAGTATCTACAATTTTGAACTCTGTATTTCTTTCTTTTAGCAATAAGGGTTATTAAGTAGTTCACTCAGCCTGTGCATACAGTGTGTCCGACAAGATTCCTTCCACAATAGCATAGAGGATCCGGTCAGATTTTTTCCTAGAGGTCATGCAATGTCAATGTCAACTTCCTCCATTTATTGATGCTTACAGGAGGTATGGATCTAAAAAAACAAAAACAAAAACAAAACAAAACAAAAAAAACCAAGCCTACCCAACAGAAAATCTCTTGTAAGATCTTTATCAGGCAGTTTTGTTTAGCACCTTGTTTTCTCTCTCCAGAGGAGTGATTCACACTCATGTGGCCAAAGGTTTTCCTGGAGTCAGGCTCATGATTAGCTTCTAAGCTCTTAGTGCACATTTGTGAAGGCAGAGCTCTGCCAGCTGAAATAAATCACTACAACGATTTGTTCCTTAGTCATATTAAGTATGTATAGAAAATCAAAACAAGAGGCCTTGGGCCATTTGGCAGCCAACTGCAAGAATGTTTACGTAGAGGGTTGTGGTGGGGTCCCACAAAACTTTCACAAAGGGCCTTCTTCCTTATAATATGGACAATATTGTATGATGATTCTGAATTCATAAAGATCTACTTCGAATAGCAAACACAGTTCAAGTCAGAGCGACAATATTACAACCAGATATAAGATTAGCAAATGAGCTGAAGAAAGAGCAGAAAACCCATATTCAGTTTGAAGCCATTACCTGTTTTGCTGTTGTAATCAGTTTAATGTTCAAGGCTTAAAACCCCAGCTTAAGACAAAAAAAGTTTAATTCTCTCAAGTCCTTCAAAATAACTATCATTTTTGTTTAAGGGAACAAAAGCAAAATACTACTTTGGTAGAGAGAATTAGCCTTCCTTATTGATTCTATAATTTTTATTTGGTTCTTTAATCAGTGAATATTTATTGAAAATGCAGCATATACCTAGTACTGGACTGGGCCCAATGAAGAAGACCCCTAAAAAATCTGCCAAAAGGAAAGTTAAAAGAAACAGCTATGAACATAGATAGGAATAGATAGGAAAGTTCAAAATTTTAAAACAAGTTTACCTTTATATATCCACCTCTCTGCACACTGCCTGGATCCTCAGATTGGTGTCCAATAAATTGTCACTGATTGGCTAAAAACTAAAAGCAAAGGGAGAAGAACCACTGTGTGCTCCTTGATTCTAGAAGACACACCACAGAAAATTGAAAGAATGGCTGAATGGGTTTCATTCTGAACCTGAAGATGCTGATGCTCAGAGCATTCAAACTAGGAACAGTATTGAGGACAGAAGCATGATGTCCACACCTGACAACGATCCAAGTGTGTATAGGGTTGGTGAGCAGGCAGGCCTGGCCAGAGAGGATGACGAGGTCCAGAAAAAAGATGGATCACAGATTTGCCGAATAGAACAATAAGGGATGTTTTTACTTGTCCTATTATACTTTAAAGTCACTTACATTTTTCTGATCAGAATGTATCAACTAAATCAACTGAATCGATGAAAGCTCTGGTTTAGGAAGCTTGATTTGGATGGAATATTTGAGTGGCTTACAGCAGGTAGAAAAAAAAGATGATGTAATGGGTTTATGGTATGTTCATAAAATTTTTGACACTCCTTTCCTCACAAAGTGAAGCCTAATTCTCTCCCCTTGAATTTGGTCTGAATTAAGTAGCTCACTCCTAACTAGAATATGCAGAAAGAATAGTATGTGACTTCTGAGGTAAGGTTATCGAAATTGTAGTTTCTGCCTGACGGTCTCTCTTGGACCCCTCACTTTGAGGAAATCAGCCCCCATGTTGTGGACACTCAAGCCGCCCACTGGAAGGGCCCATGCAGGGAGGAAAATGAGCCCTTTTACCAAGAGTTAGCATCAACCTGCCAACCATATGCATGAGCCATGGTTCTATAGAAACATATCCTCCAGATCATCCAGCCTTCCAATGACTGCATCCTCGGGGATCTCCTGACTGCAGCTTTATGAGTCTGATTCTGAGCCAGATACCTCAATTAACCTATTTCTGAATTTCTGAGACAGAAAAACTACCAAGATAAGCTCGGGAATGATTTGTTACACAGAATTACAAAATTAAGCCGATGGTAAGGCTAGCCTTAAAAAAAAAAAAAAAAAAGGTTGTTATGATAACCTAGGACTTGGAATGTGGTCCTGGCCATGAGAATGGTAAGGAATGAATAAACCCAATACATTATAAGGGACAAGACTTCGTGGTTTACTGAACAAAGGAGTTGAGGGAAACAAATAAGCCAAGAAGGCTTGGAAAAGTAGGAGGACAGTAGTACCCTTGAAGGAAATACCAGCAGGGAGTGGATGGGAGAAATAGCTTTGGGAAAATCATCTCTTAATCTTATAACTGTAGAGAACCAGACCAAATAAGAAGCTATAATGAGAATGATAAAACGTTGAATTTAGAAGATGGCATAGAGATTGATTAGTTAACAACTATCTCCTTTTTTAGATAAAGCCAAAGCAGTCACACAGAACCCTGTGTTTAGAAAGGCTACATGCCTCATGGTTTAATGCTCTTCTCTTGCCTCCTTGAAAGTCTCAATAACTTTTGAACAAGGTGCCTTGTGTTGTCACTTCTTGCTAGGCCAGCAAACAAAGTAGCTAGTGTCGTGTACACTCCGGCCTCTCCCTGTTAATTGGGGTTACCTGTACATCACATGATCCAGAATTCTGGGGATGGGGGAGAATGGTTTTGTTCTTACTCTGTTGTATCGTTTGTCACTGGCCTTAATGTATTGCCATTAGTAGCCATTTTCTAGGTGGTGAATCACCGTGATGGTAATTGGTCTGAGACATAGATGTCCCTTAAATTGCTAACAGTGACCATCCCTGATTTTCAAATGTGGGTTCTACTTCAGAGGAGATGTGAGATCCCCTTGAGAAGACACTGTCACATTGGCAAAGGTTGAATCTACTGCCCGTACTATCACATGATATTGCATGTTATGTCTTGAGCAAATAGTGAAAAAATGACACATTTTTCTCCTCCACGAGTTCTATATCATAATAACTAAGCCACATATTTTCCCAGCACTAATATCCTTGAGCAAGAAGGAGCTATTATCAAAAAAAAAAAAAAAAGAAAGCCTTTTATTACAGGCGGGGTGTGAAGAGTAGAAATATAGACACTTCTTCTTGAGAGATAGACTCTAACATTAAACTTAAAAAAAATAATAGTTCTACAGTGAAACGAATTTCAATTTTAGCATTCAACTGCTTCATTTTTTATTAGTAGTCAAAGAGTCTTAGGTAGAGGTGTTTGAAACATGATAACTATAAAATATAAAGTATTTGTAATCATAATTTATTTCAAGATGACTGCAACTTAATTATTAATGTTTGTAGTGTCATTCATCAAGGAGTAGGAAGAAAAACACATAGATGCATCTGGTTGCAAGAAATCATAGCAAGCAACCCTCTCTCTGTTTTAAGAGAAACCATAGTCCTTGCTTTTAAACACACAAAATTAAACATTCAGAGGCAAGAATGGTGAAAGGAAACACCACTTACACCCCACTTACACATGGGGTGTTTTATGTTTGAGTTACTAGTTTTTATAATTAAGTAATTTGAGTGGCAGAAGGGTTTTTCTCTCAATTGCCCAGCATTTAGTGTTGCTTCCTACTCAATTAGTGGAAAAGGAATCCTATTTGCTCAAAGAGCATGCAATCTTGCAATTTCATAAGTGTGGGAGCAGGGCATCTTAACCTCAGGTCTGTGAACTCCCAGAAGGTCAGTGGGACAGCAGGAGGGTGACAATGTCCCCTGAAGGTATGTTAAGTTTTTCTCTGCCTGTAACGCGGGCATCCTCTCTCCCTGTCTCACTCTGACCTGGCCCTGAAGGCTCACCTCCCATCCCATCTCCTCCTAGAAGTCTTCTTCCAGCCACCGCACTTCCCATCTGCCCTGCTTCTGGGAAGCTCTGCTACCCTTGGGTTTCTCTCATCTATATCATTCATCTTTTCTTTGACATACTTCGATCTGTTTTCCCAGTATATTGAGAGGTTCTGGAGGGCAGGCTCCATTTGCATCTTCTTGCTGTTGTTTCCAACATAATGCACTGTTATGGGAGGACTTCTGTGAGTATTTGCCGATGTGATTGCTATTGAGAATGTCTCAGTCTTAGAGAATCTCCCCCGCCCCCACCACCGACACTGTCCACATTATCTGAAAAACCTCCCCAAATATCTCCCCCATTCACCTTGTTCCCACCTTCTGGCTAATAACCTCAATAGATTCTACTGGCACTTCATGTTTCATTCGACATTTTACATTCCCAGAGTCCCGTTTATATTATACATTTATCTCCTGAGTGTGGAAGGAGAGTTCAGATCTGGACTTGGGAAATAATATTTCTAAATAATGTAAGATCGTCTGATAAAATTTGTCTGTGGTTGTAAATAGTATTTGTCTAGTGTCACTGAATAATAAAGAAAACAGGTATTCACTAGAAAAATGTGCCTCTGAAATTTGTCTGAGTTTGTAAATAGTGTTTGTCTAGTGTCATTGAATAATAAAGAAATTAATAATAAAGAAAACAGGTATTCACTAGAGAAATGTGTCCCCTTCTCCTTCAGTTAAACCAAAATAAAAGTATTGAAGATATGAAAGAAGAGGACTTACTTTATATATGTATAATCCATCAGAATAGGTGTGCATGAGTGATTTGCATGTTTAATGCATGTGTTTATACCATTTTTTTAAGTTTATTTATGAGAGAGAGAGATAGAGACAAAGCATGAGCAGCGGAAGGGCAGAGAGAGAGGGAGACACAGATTCCGAAGCAGGCTCCAGGCTCTGAGCTGTCAGCACAGAGCCCAACGTGGGGCTCGAACTCACAAGCTATGAGATCATGACCTGAGCCAAAGTCGGACGCTTAACCAACTGAGCCGGTCAGGTGCCCCTATACCATTTTTTAGCTATTTGTTTTCTACCTCGGTTGTAGTTCCTATCAGAATCTGTTTTATCTTAAAACTGTTTACATACTTGTTTGTCCTCCTCTAAATTGGACATTCCGGGATGCCTGGATGGCTCAGTCAGTTAAGCGGCCAACTTTGGCTCAGGTATGATCTCATTGTTCATGGGTTTGAGCCCCACATTGGGCTCTGTGCTGACAGCTCAGATCCTGGAGCCTGCTTTGTGGATTCTGTGTCTCCCTCCTTCTCTGCCCCTCCCCCACTTGCGCTCCCTCTTTCTCTTTCTTTCTCTCTGTCTTTCTCAAAAATAAACATTAAAAATTTTTGTTTAAAAAATAAATAAATTGGATATTCCAAGGTATGGAAGCCAGAGCTCTTTTTCACTTGAAGACTTCCACTGGGTCGAGCATACACAGTACTTTGCATATGGAAGGTTCACAAGAAATTTTGGCTTAATTTGAAAAAGGACATTCATAGGAATATCACATATTAGGAGATACTCACTCAAGCGCTACAGGTTTTGGCAAGAAAGCCATATTGGATTCACACTTACTTAAACTGCTCCTTCCTGGCAGATAATGAATATCAAGGAGATTACAATTGCCTATCAGCAGAAATGGTATTTCTTCCCACTTGGAAAACATGGCCAATGTCACCAACATGGACAGTTCTAAATCAGAGAAGACTTAGAGTCCCAGTGGGCTGTGATTTCTTTTCCTCAACACACAGGCAGGTTCTTCCCAAATGATTCCTTAAAAGACTGTGTGTCTCTAAACTGTCATGGATAGAATTTTGTTCTAGATTAAAGGCCAAAAATGATGCTTTCTGGCTCCACTCAACCCCTTGGCCAGTTTTAGTGCAGTTAGGTAGCACATCTTCTGCTCTGGGACCAGCTCCAGGCACCACACAGGTGCTGGCAACATCTGTGAGTCAGTTAAAGCCTTAGGTCAGGTTGAGTAGTTTCATTTTCTGTCAAGCACCTCAAAAACCAATGTCCCAATGCAAATGGGACCAGAAAGCACCTATAAGAAGCAGAGATTTCTGACTGGATCGAATTTAGTATACCGGAACTTTTAAAAGGCTTCTCTGATTATGCGAAATTTTCCTCCCGAAGAAGAATGGGCTTCTTTGAAATTTATCTAACAGAAAAATCTTTTCAGGTGGATGATCTCTGGGACATAAAACAGACAGAAGGATTTGGGAACTGAATATATGCTGTTGTCTTTTCCTGATTTTAGAGTACATGTGTCCCAAAGCACTTTATAAAACACAAGTCCAGCCCCTTTCAAACCAAGGACACTAGCCAAGTACTGCAGAATAACTAGGCTTTTCTATTCCTACTTCATTTATAAGGTTTACACAATAAGTTGCCCATTCCCCAACCTGTCTCATGTGGGTAGTTGCCTGCTCAGGAAATCTCCAAGAGTATTTCCTTTCTAGGCTCAAACACATAAACTAAAGCCACCCAAGGTATTTTTTCTTCATCTCCCACAGATCTATGTGGGATACTCTATAATTTTGAAGTGCCTGGCAAATTACTGTCCATTTACATTCTATTTAACTCAAAATTACTGCAGAGAGCAAGAAAATAATACATCTGATTAGAGTAACTACTCAAAGGAATTAAGTTGTGGGTGTCTCTTAACTTACGCTTAGCTTGGGGCGCCTGGGTGGCTCAGTTGGTTAAGCGGCCGACTTCAGCTCAGGTCATGATCTCACGGTCTGTGGGTTTGAGCCCCGCATCGGGCTCTGTGCTGACAGCTCAGAGCCTGGAGCCTGCTTCAGATTCTGTGTCTCCCTCTCTCTGTGCCCTTCCCCTGCTCACGTTCTGTCTCTATGTCTCTCAAAAATAAATAAACGTTAAAAAAATTAAAAAAAAAACACAAACATACGCTTAGCTTGGAGAAAAGCAAAACCAGCTATCCAGATGTTTTCAGTAACTACCGGGAGATAAAACTTCCCCTTAAATAATGATAATGTGGGCCTTCATTCTGGAGGGTTCTTCTGCCTACACTTAGTCCCCTCCTTCCCTCTCAGGCCCCAATTCCACATCGCGGGTTGTGAAGATTGTTAATACATGGAGAGGCTCCCAGAAAGAATGGTTGGGTCTACTTGGTGAATCTACAGAGAATTCAGAGTTCACTCATGACCTTGTAAAAACACATATGAAGAGTGACTTTGTAATGGAAATTAGGTGAAATGTACGTTTATATTCCTTTTTCCAAAATTCCTTCTACCAGAATATATTATTTGGTATAAATTAGGAAGTTTTCCTTCAGCCTCATCTCAACCAGGCCAATGATGCTCATATTCCAGTCATGGTCACCTGGCCTGTTCGCAAACACCCGGGTTCTGAAGCTCCTTTCAGAGCTTCTCAATTGGTAGCACTGAGGTAGGGCTCAGAACAAGCAGGCTCTCCCATGACTAGATGGTTCTGCTGCAGGTGATCTTTCTCTTTAAAGAACACATGTTCTCGGCTCTAGGCCAGTGGTTCCCAAACTTCAGCAGGCATCAGAATCTGAATGAGGAGAATTTATGAAGACGCAGATGGCTGGGCCCCACCCTCAGAGTTTCTGACACAGTAGGTCTTGGTGGGGCCTGAATTTGCATTTCTAAGTCCTCGAATGATGCTGATGCTGTTGGTCAGGGACCACATTTTGTAAACCACAGTTCTAGGCTAAATTAATGTGCCTGTTCCATGCAACACAGAAAAATTCTGTATTCCCCCTACCTCAAAATAGCCCCCTACCTACCTTTCCGGTTTCAAGAGAATGCCCACTCTTGAGGTGCCTTATCAGCTAGCCAACCCAGGCTCCTTGCTGTTCCCTGAGGGTTCAGATGTGTTTGGGTTAATGCCTCTACTTGTAACATGGCAATCTTATGTGGTTTGCAAGGCCCAGAACAGTTGGTCTTTTTGAGAACACTTCCCCCCACCTCCTCTAGTCTACTCCCTCCTCAGCGTCCAGAGTACCCAGTAGTTAGCATGGTTTCTACCGAGTTGTTTATATCTGTCTTCTCCACTGAAATTTTAGCTTCCAAGAGCAGGTCGCAGACTCTGTAGTATTCTCCCTGCTGCCTAGCAGAAAGCACGCTGGCAGAATTCCAACTAAACTGGCCTGCAGCCTTTAACAAGTGTGGTCCACAGACCTCTGGGGGTACCTGAGACCCCTTCAGAGCTGGGACTTAAAGGTCAAAATTATTTTCATAATAAGAGCAGCACTTATTTGCTTTTCACTGTTTTGATATTTGCGCTGATGCAAGCCGTAATGAATAAAACTGCTGACACTTTGGTATAAATCAACACAGGGCCCACGCTATGTCAGCAGTCACTGCGTTCTTCACAGACACGCATGCACACGGAAAAATCAAAACAGCCAGTTTGACTTAAAAACATCCTTAATGAAGCAGAAAAAATTATTAACTTTATCAAATCGCAAACCTTGAGTACAAATCTTTTCTACTTTGTGATGGAATGGGAAGTTTGCATAAACACTTTTCTTCCCACGTAAGTGTAAGGTGGGAGAGGAGAAGCACTCTCGTGATTGCTTGACCAGCAAGCTAACCCAGCTGGGTTGTTTTTTTGGTTTTTGTTTTTGTTTTTGTTTGTTTTTTCAGAGAACATCGGCTTTACTTGAAAGAAGAAATGACAAACTATGGCTATTCAGACTTAGGCATTTGACAGACATTAGCTCAGAAATGAACAAAGTAAACCTGTCATGTCCAAAAGAAAAAAAAAAAAGACAAACAATCAACAGCATTTGTTGCCAATGACAAAATTTGAGCTTTCCAGGAAAAATTAGAAAAGTCATCACTGTGAGCTTGATGGCTCCCTAATACTTGAAGACTTCATGGTATTAACAAATGTGATTTGTTGATATTGTATGAGGAAATGTGTCACTGATTGGAAGTTGCTGATAACCCAGTGAACCGATATTTTTGATATGACCAATACATGACATTGCAGGGGCATGCACTCAAAGAAGACCCAGCCAAGGCGCAACGTATAAAAATGTATTTTAGGGGCAGCTGAGTGACTCAATTGGTTATGCGTTTGACTCATGGCTTTAGCTCAGGTCATGATCCTAAGGTCGTGGGATCAAGCCCCACATGTGGCTCTGTGATAACAGTGTGGAACCTGCTTGGTTTCTCTCTCTCTCTCTCTCTCTCTTTCTCTGCCCCTCCCCTGCTCCCTCATGCACTCTTTTTCTCAAAGTAAACATTTAAAACAACAACAGTGCATTTAATACAAAAGACTCCCAAGAGTTTGCTGATATGGTTTTAGATTAGATTCTTCATTGCAAAACACTTTGAAGGAACCACTACCTGAGTTTCAGTGTAGTATCAAAGAACTATATCTATAATTATCTGAAGAGACTATTTAAAATATAAAAAATACTAAAACACTTTTTTCAACTATATATATGTATGAATATGAAGCTAGCTTTTCTCCATGACCTTCAAGATAACATATCAAAACAGATTGGATGTGGAGGCAGATATAAACTCCAGCTGTTCTCTTTTAATCCAGATTCAAAAGAAACTTGTAAAAATGTAAAACAATGTCACTTCTCACACAATGGTTTTGTCTGGAAAATATAACGTTTTCAATAAAAAACAGTAGATATATGAACATGGGATATATTTTAATTGTAGAGGAATTCATACACGACATTTTTATATATTTTTAATTTCCAATAAGGTAAGTCTCTTCATACAGAAATACAAGCATTTGGGGATTCTCAGCAATTTTAAGAGAATTCAAATTTCCTTTCACTTACACGTCTGAAAGCTGCCACTTTAACCTCTCCACATACCAAACTTCAAAAGACATATGCTCACCTTCTCAAACATATCTGATAAGGTGGCCCGCAATGAAATCCTGAAAGCAATGAGGTAGTTTTTGCCTCTGGTGTTTCTGGTGGCATTTGAAGAGGAGGTGGTGGAGGTGCCTGCGTGGCTCAGTCGGTTAAGCCTCCGACTCTTGGTCTCAGCTCAGGTCATGATCTCAGGGTTTGTAAGTTGGAGCTCCACCTTGGGCTCCATGCTGACAGTGCAGAGCCTGCTTGAGATTCTCTTTCTCTCACTCTCTCTCTCTCTGCCCCTTCCCCTCTTGTGCACTCACGCTTTCTCAAAATAAATAAATAAACTTAAAAATAAAATTAAAGAGGAGGAGGCAGCCTCAGCTTTTCTCTGAGTCTCTCATCCACTTGAGCATCCTGTGCCTGTTGTCTGTTAAAACTGAAATATTTAAGTCATTATTTTCCCATTTCCAAACAAGCTGGCATCATAAGTCTCGGTCTCACTGAGGAAGGAAAGGTGATATTTTCTAATACAGAATGTCAAGCTCGAAAGCTGTACTCCAGTTAGGTAAAATGTAATAAACTGGGGGGGGGGGGCGGTATTGGAGAAAGGGTATGCCAGACCTCTCTGCACTACTGTGTTTTTTGTTTTGTTTTGTTTTGCTTTGCATCTTCTTGTGAATTTGTTACACTAAAATGTTATTTTTTTTTTAAATGTCAGGGCGCCTGGGTGGCTCCGTTGGTTAAGCGTCCAACTTCAGCTCAGGTCACGATCTCCTGGTTCATGAGATGGAACCCGGGATCAGGTTCTCTGCTGTCAGTGCAGAGCCCGCTTTGGATCTTCTGTCCCCCTACCTTTCTGTCCCCCCCACTTGATCTCTTCTTTCGAAAATAAATAAACCTTAAAAAAATCAATCAAATGTTTTTAAATAAATAAATATTGTTTAAATGTCAATCTCCAGCTAGCTTGTGAGAGAGACAGAGTTTTCTGCAGATGAGACCATTGCCATGGAGAAAGGGAGATACTTCCTTGGCAAAGGTGTACATGAAACCCTTGCCCCAAGGTCAGAGATATATGTAGGACACATTTGCAGTAGTTTTTAGGTCATTTGGGGAAACGGATGGGATTTTTCCTAAAACGTCTCTGAAAATATGTCCCTGGACCTGGTCTTAACTTATGTACTTAGCATTGGCTCCTGTACTAAGAAGGGAGAATAGAGAAAGGGAGAGAAAGAAATGATGCAGAAGATGATAGGAAAGAAGAAAAATAGGGAGGGAAGGAAGAAAGATAAGCAGGAGGGAGGGATGGAGGGGAAAAGAACAGAGAGGAGGGAGGAAGGGGTCAAGGCATTTATTGAATATGGTCACTAGGTTTTAGGCACTGTTGTTTATATGCTTTCTCAGAAAAGAGGAAATTAGGGCATAAAAGTGTTGAGTTAGTTTCCCACTACCAAATACCCAGTAAGGGATGGTTCCAGGTGCTCTCTCTCCACAGGACACGTTCTTTCCAAACGCCGTCTTACCTCTCTTCCAAATGCTTATCAACTCTTAATAGTGATAAAATGAAACAAAACAACTTCCACAAACTCATGCAAATCCTCAAATGCTTTCACCCTGTGGGACACAGATTCATGTATATCACCTGAAGAGGGTCCGGATCCTTTAGTAATATATGAGAGAATGGCCTAGCTAATCCTAAGTGAACCCGTACTAGGTTTATCATAAGATCGCCGATGTTCAGCAACTTTATTAAGCATTCATAACACCTGTTGAAAGCAAGTTAACAAGTGGAATTTTTCTTTCCAGGGAAGACTTTACACTAATATTTTGAAAGTAAGCATTTTAAAGGGCTCTTTGGGTGCCACGGAAGAACACGGAGTTCTAGAAACACGTGTCTCAGATAGTTGTAATTATCCTCACTTCCCAGCTGAGGAAATGACAGTCCAGAGAGATAAGTGATTTGCTCAGTCAAATAGCTTGTAAGTGGTCAAGCTGGGTGGCAAATCAAGATACTTTTACTCCCAAGCCCACACAATTAACTTCTAGCCGACTTTATAATTAACCATATAAGGTTGGCATTATCTTAAATCTGGGCCATTAGATATAATAATTAGAGACGACCTAATTATATGTTAACAAGAGGTTGGTATATACTACTATAATTATTATTATTCTAAATCTAAAATAAATTATCTTTAAGTCATTTGTAACTGAGACATACCCGAAGTCACACAAAACACTCCCACCAACTGTAAGATTGAAGTAGAATGTATTTGCTAATAAAAACAACAATAAATAGCCACTAGTATGCATTTGGTATCATTCTAAATATTCATGTAACTATTATACCCATCTTATACCCATTGTTTAGGTGTGACCGAAGAACAGAGAGGCTGTGGAATTTGTATAAAATCCTCAAAGAAGTATATGAACCTATGTTTCCAACCAAGACCATCTCGTTTCAGCACCTGTGCTCTTAAACAATGAGATCCGTTAGTGCAAGTAAAACAGACATATATGCATGCACACACACACACACACACACACACACACACACACATCTTTAAGTTAAAAATATAGGAAGACACAAGACTACTGTATGGACTCATCAAAAATGTCAATGTCATGGAAGCCAGGATGATTGTTCTAGGATAAAGATTAAAGACAAAGGACAATCAAATGCCAAGCAGGATCTGTAAAGGGATCCTGGTCTGGGGAAAACACAAGCTATACAGGACATTTGGAGACAATTTTGGAAACTTGGGTATGGACTATATATTAGATAATATTATTGTCTCAGTATTAAATTTCTTGAATGTCCTTTATACTTTTGTGGTTATATAAGAGAACATCTGTGTTCTTCCATACTGTTTGCTAAAACATTTGGGGATGTAGTCTTGTGCTCTCTGCAACTTTCTATCAAATAGTTCTGAAAAGAGAAAAATGTATATGTGTACACACACAGTGAGAGATGAGGCAGTGAAAGTTGATCGATGACATAGATATAGAAACAGAGAGGGGGAGAGAGATGTATTTATGTTGACAGACACATATACACACAGAATGAATGATAAAGAAAATACGGCAAATGTCAAATAATTGTATATATAAAGATTTCTTTCCCTAAAATCTAAGATGCCTACCCCTTTTAGCTATTCACGCTCGAACCTTCACTGGACTCTATTTTTCTCACATGCCAACTTGAATATAAATTCTTTTATTTATTTATTTATCTATTTAAATTCAAATTAATCAACATATCGTGCAGTATTGGTTTCAGGAGTAGAATTTATTGATTCATCGCTTACCCAATTTGAATATAAATTCTTGCAAAGTAACTCTCCCTTGAAATCCCAAACAGATTAATTCCATTCTTGAGGTTCTAAGCTCCCTCTGTCCTGCACAGTTCATTTTCTCATGGCTTATCTCTCTTAAAAACTGCATTTGTTTCATGTCTCATTCTGAATGAGTCACACTTTTCTGAAATAGAAAGTGGTTGCCTAATGTTGACTCATTTTGCTCACTAAGATGCTATTAGCCAGGGCAAGTGGTAAGAACGGATTATGGGTCCCTGGGACTGACTGCAGGGAGTAGTCTGCAGGACCCTAGGGATTTCCAAAATCCTCCCAAAACTGGAAACATTTAGTAAAAGACCCATGGTTTTCAATATAATTCTATCTTCATTCTAGTCTCTCATCTTCCGTTGGCTTTTTACCAACAGGAATAAAGTTGGTTTCTGACAGGCGGGGATACTCACCACTATACTAACGAGGAAGACGCTAAAGTTGGTTTCTGAATTTGGTATCTTGAGGTTTTGTTTGGGAAATTATCCTCTGCCTCAAAGCACTTTCCATGGGTTCTGCTAGAAACACGGGGCTCTCTCACTTTAAATTTTCTTTTCTCACTTTTAATAGCAACCTGGACAAAGAAAAAATATTTGTCTAGTCTAAGAAGAACAGCAATGCAAGTAAATTAATAAATCATAGCTGACATGCGGCTGGCTTCAGGGTCAAGGAGATAACAGGGAGCAGAGGTAACCGAGGTGGGCTGGAGGGAGCGGACACCATGTAAGAGGTAAGTCACTGCTCAGTGCAAGTGGGCTGTTAACAGGTGGGGATGAGAGCCCTGTGGAGACAGACAGTGCTGTTGTTTTTTTTTCTTCAAGAAAAGCTGCAAATATACATTTTGGGGTAAAATCTCCCAATTTTTAAATTCCATAGGATGCAGTAACCACCCTATTGGGTATTCACCCAAAGGAAACAAAAACTCTAAAGATATATGCACGCCTATGTTTATTGTAGCATTATTTACAGTAGCCAAGATATGGGAGCAGCCCAAGTGTCCATCAATAAGTGAATGGATAAAGAAGATGTGGCATATATATTCAATGGAATATTATTCATCCAAAAAAATGATGAAGTCTTGCCATTTGTGACAACATGGATGGACCTAGAGGGGGTTATGCTAAATAAAATAAGTCAGACAGAGAAGGACAAAAACTATATGATTTCATTTATATGCGGAATCTTAAAGAGTCAACAAGCAGACTCTTAAATACAGAGAACAAAGTGGTGATTGCCAGAGGCAGGAGAGGAATGCAGAGGTATAAACTTCCAGTTACAAAATAAGTCAGCCATGGAGATGAAAAGAACAATGTTGAGGATATAAGGCAATAATATTGTAATAACGTTGTATGGTGACTGGTGGTGATGACACTTAATTGTGGTAAAGCATTGAGTAATGTATAGAATTATCGAATTATGTTGTACACGAGAACTTAATATAATATGTGCGTTAATTATTCTTCAATAAAAAATTAAAGTAAATAAAACAATTTTCGAAAGCTCCCAATTTTTGAAAAAATGTACATGAGCTGCATTCAATTTCATTGCTAATGTTGCCATATACGGCCTCTGCTTTATATATAGATAAAGGGACATTGTATCAGACATCGAAAACTGTACCATGTGATTGGCTCAGATTGCAACAGCAGCATTAGAGATTTAACATAACCAAGAGTATGATTCCGGGAAGATTTGTGTAGTTGATGAAAATGGCTGTAGCCTCCTTTTTAAAAAGGTGTTTATGGGGTGCCTGGGTGCCTCAGTCGGTTAAGCGTCTGACTTTGGTTCAGGTCATGATCTCACAGTTCACTGGTTTGAGACCCATGTCGGGCTCCATGCTGACAGCTTAGGGCTTGGAGCCTCTTCAGATTCTGTGTCTCCTTCTCTCTGCCCCTTCCCTACTCACGCTCTGTCTCTCTCTGAAAAATAAATAAACATTTTAAAAATATTTTTTAAAGGTATTTATATGAAGAGTAAACATCAGGACAATCTTGAGAACGATCTCACTTCCAGTAAGAGTGTAAAATCCCATGACATTCAAGGTCCCATGGCCTTTTTAATTCAGGAAGACAACAAGCCAACTGACTGAAGTAAAGGAATATTTCCCACTTGGCCTGAGATCATTGACTAACTTCCTGTTTAGAGCTGGATGATAGAGGCGAGAGGAGCATGACTATAGAAAACAAATCATTTTCTCCCAAGCACAGTTGGAGATGGGTGCCATGCATCCCCTCGGACAACGCTGAGGTCTGCCCCTCGTGTAAACACTGAGCGGTGGTGTTTGCCTTTCGGCCGAGTAGAGTGTGCTGTTTGCCTTGGCAGCCACGTTCTGCCCAAGCAAAAAGCCCTGGCACGCGGGATTTCTGTGAATTGCCCGCCCTGCCCTAGAATTATTAGACAACAGGAGACTGGGTGAAGAGGGCAAGGAGAAGGAACCTGCTACCTGCCCAGCTCCTCTCTCTCTCTCTCATTGTAATTCATGAGTTAGAAAGCAGCCTCTGCTCTCCCCGCTCCCCCCTTGTGGAGCAATAAGTAGTTGGCTTCATGAGTTCAGCCAATAAAGGAGAGCCGCAAGTGTGGGAGAGGGCCTGGGAGGGCTGGGGGAAGCCCCCGGCCATGGTTGCTCTGGCAGGAGCTGGAGGAGACAGCACCCAGCCTGCCCGGTGTCCCAGCTATGGTTCGGCCCCTCTCAGCCTTCCTGGAGGCTTTTCCCACTCCAGGAGGAAGCAGCCTGTTTCATGCACCATATGCTAAACAGAGAGAGAGTGTACAGTCCCTTTAGAATTAAAGAGAGAGAGAGAGAGAGAGAGAGAGAGAGAACAGCAGATCAAATGATAATTTCCTAGATTTTGTGTCTTCCGCCCCTTTCTAGCTAACGGCCAGGGAGCTGATGATTTGTTCTGAGTATAAATGACAAGATTTCAGTGCCTCTTCCCATCTCCGCTCCCACCAACCCACCCCACCGCAACAACGTGCCTCGAGACAAGGGGAAGCTGACTGTTTGGAGGGCTGGCTGTAATCAAAACACGCAGGGGCTGGGAGCTCATGCATGCTGCAGAGGGGATCTGTGTTCCCAGCCTCGAAATGGCCAGTTGCAACAGAGCCAGGTAACAAATAGGCCAGCGGTTCAGTAGGACAAAAACATTCTGTTCCTTCTTTTCTCCTTTCCTCGCCTCCCAGCCTTCCCCTGCCTTCCATTCTCCTCTCTCCCTTCCCTCCTGTTCCCTTCTGTTCTCTCTCTTTCTCTCCTTCTCCCCCTCTTTCTTGCTCTCTCTTTCTTCTCTCTCTCCTCTCTCTGCTCATGAATATTGAAATTAATGTGTTTAAGAGATCTGAAAGAAAACAGCATTTTGGCGGGGGGAAGGGGGGCACCTGGGTGGCTCAGTTGGTTAAGCGTCTTCCCTCAGGTCATGATCTCACAGTTCGTGGGTTTGACCCCCCAACTGGGCTTTCTGCTGTCCTCAGATCCTCTGTCTCCCTCCCTTTCTGCCTTTCCTCCCATTTGTCTCTCTCAAAAATAAATAAACTTTTTTTTTAAAGAAAGAAATCAGCTTTTGGGGAGTGTATTTCCACTTCCTCAGGGGCTCATCCTGACCCCTCTGGTCCCAGCAAACTAGTGGTGTTTTGTTTTGTTTTGTTTTGTCTTGTCTTGTCTTGTTTTGTTTACACAGGCCCTACCCACAGCCACACCTCACCTTGAGATGCAATCGAATGGAAGTCCACTGTGCCTATGGCTGCAGCTGGGAATGCATCGCACACAATTCCCAGTACTTCTTTGTCACTTGGGGTTAAAGACCAGCAGCAGTGAGACGAGCACAGCTATGTTCTGTCGTTACCAGCAGTCCTCACTTTGGTCCGGCAAAGAACTTGAAGTTATGAGGGAGCTCTGCAAACACCTTCGAGAGGACAATAATTGGAATCACTGTTCTTTTAAAGCACAGTCCTGAAGGCCTGAAGCCAGGAAAATGGCCTACACTTACGTCTTTCCATACAGCATAAATGATAAGGCAGAAGAGGGGCAGGCCAACAGAAAGTTCTTGCCTCCAACCTGGGAAGGAAAAAAAGGAATTAAATAATAATGAAGATAATGCTATAGAAAATGTCTTTGAGCAGGACTCCTTGGTGTCAGCACGTTTTTATGGCTGTATAGAAGGTTGCTAGCCGGCCAGGCAGGCCTCGGGAGGCTGTCTCATGCCCGGATGCAGATGGCCATGCAGACCTGTCCTGGCAAACAGGGAGCAGGTAACCTGGCAGGCAGGTACTGTCACTGAGGCCATTTTCTCACCTGACCTGTCTCTCGGGCACCCACAGAATTCCAGATCCTTACAGCTTGCAACTTGGCTTTTCAGATGTTTACAAAGCATCAGGTTTTCGTTGGCTCGGAAGGAGACCTGGCTGGAGGCTCCTGTTCCATGAACTAAATGTCAATGTCTAAAAGTTGCTAGACTCACAGAGGTGCTGTGATGTCATGGGCCTGCTTTGCCTGGGACCAGTTTTGTGACCTTGGAGATGCCCTCCCTTCTCTGGCACTAGATCCTTCAGTTTCTAAAATTAGGAAAAATGTTTCTTCTTGTTATAACAGCTTTATTGAGATATAACTCACATACCATAAATTTACCCTTTTAAAAAGTGTTCAGTTAAGGGCTTTAGAATAATCTCGGTGTTGTGCAACCATCACCACTGTCTAATTTTAGAACATCTTTCTCAACCCGAAAAGAAGCTGGACCATTTTAGCAATCAATCACATTTCTCCCTCCCCCTGCTCCCTGGCGACCACTAATTTACTTTCTGCCTGTATGGATTTGCCCATTCTGGAAATTTCATGTAAATAGAATCATATGTCCTTTTTTGTTTGGCCCCTTTCACTTCGTACATTTTCAAAGTTCATCCATGTTATAGCAGGTGTGAATACTTCATTCCTTTTTATGGCCAAGTAATACTCCACTGTGCGATGGTATCAGATTTTGTTTATCCATTCATCTGTGGATGGACACTTGGATTATTTCCACTTTTTGGCTATTATAAATGGTGTCTCTATAAACATTCATGTAAAAGTTTTTGTGGGAACATATATTTTCATTTCCCTTGGATATGTACTCCGGAGTGGAATTCCTGGGTCATAGGGCAACTCTACATTTAGCACTCGGAAAAACTGCCAGCCTATTTTTGGCCGCACCATTTTACATTATGGAGGGTTCCAATCTCCCCACATCCTCATCAACACCTGTTACTGTTTGTCTTTTTAGTTTAGCCTTCCTAATAGGTTTGAAGTGTTTGGTTATTGAAGTATAGTTACATACAATGTCCCATTAGTTTTAGGAGTACATCATAGTGCGTTGATATTTTTGTATATTATGAAATGACCCCCACGATGAGTGTAGATACCATCTGTCACTTTGCAAAGTTATTACCATAGCACAGACTGTGTTCCCTATCTGGTACACTGCATACCTATGACTTATTTATTTCATAACTGGGAGTTTGTACTTCCTAATTGCCTTCCCTATTTTGCCTATCCCCTCATCCACTCTCCTCTCTGATAACCAACAGTTTGTTTCCTATATCTATGAGTCTGTTTCTCTTTTTTGTTGTTGTTGTTTAGATTCCACATATAAGTGAAATCATAAGGTTTTTGTCTTTCTCTGACTTATTTCACCTATCATAATACTTTCTAGGTCCATCCATGTTGTCACAAATGGCAAGATTTCATTCTTTTTTAAGGCTCGGTAATATTCCATTATATATATATATGTATATATGTATATATATATATATATAAATAAATACACACACACATACATACATACATACATACATATACACCACTTCTTTATCTAGTCATCTATCAGTGGTCACTTGGGGTGCTTCCATATCTTGGCTATTGTAAATAATGCTGCAATAAACATAAAAGTGCATATATTTCTTTGAATTTGTGTTTTTGTTTTCTTTGGAAAAATATCCAGAAGTGGAATTGATGGATGGAATGGTAGTTCACTTTTTAAGTTTTTGAGGGATCTCCATACTTTATTTCATAGTAGCTTCACCAGTTTATATTACTTCCAACAGTGTATGAGGGGTCCCTTTTCTTCACATCCTTTCCAACATTTATTTTTTTGTCTTTTCGATAATAGCCAATCTTATACCTTACCTTATGGGGGTAGTATCTCATTGTGGTATTGATTTGCATTTCCCTGATGACCGATAATATTGAGCATCTTTTCACTTGCCTGTGGCCATCTGTATGTCTTTTTTGGGAAAATTATCTATTCAAGCCCTCTGCCCATTTTATAATCAGGTTGTTTGCTTCTTATGTATTAAATTGTGTAAGTTCTTTATATATTTTGGATCTTAACCTCTTATTGGATGTATGATTTGCAAACATCTTCTCCTGTTCAGTAGGTTGCCTTTTCATTTTGTTGGTTGTTTTCTTCACTGTAAAAAAGTATTTTAGTGTGATGTAAGTTCATTTATTTCGACTTTTGCTATCCTTAACTAAGGATACTGGGCCAAACAAAAATATTACTAGGCTAATGTCATAGATAACAACATATTTCATCTTCTAGAAATTTTATGGCTTCAGGTCTTACAGTCAAGTCTGAATTTTTGAATTCAAAGTCTTTCTTTTTGAATTTACTTTTGTAGATAGTGTAAGAAAGTGGTCTGGTCTCATTCTTTTGCGTGTAGCTGTCCAGTTTTCCAAACACCATTTATTGAAGAGGCTGTCTTTTCCCCATTGTATATTTTTCCCATCTTTGTCATAGATTAACTGACTAATATATATATATTATGTAATATAATATAATATATATAACTAATATATATAATTTATATAATATAATATATGACTAATATATATAATTATATATATATAAATATATAATATATTCTAATATATATTAACTGACTATATATAGTCATATATATATGACTATTATTTCTAGAATTCTATTCTATTCCATTAATCTATGTCTGTTTTCATACGAGTACCATACTGTTTTGGTACTGGTACTATAACTTGGTAATATGGTTTAAAATCGGGGAGCATAAAACCTCCAGCTTTGTTCTTCTTTCTCAAGATCGCTTTGGCTATTCGGAGTCTTTTGTGGTTTCACACAAATTTGGGGACTCCTTGTTCTAGTTCTGTGAAAACCACCTTTGGTATTTTGATGAGTATTGCACTGGATCTGCAGATGGCTTTGAGTAATATGGAATTTTAACAATATTTGTTCTCCCCATCCATTAGCATGGCATATATTTTCATTTATTTCCACTTATTAATTGAAGATAATCAATGTCACAGTTTTTGGAGTACAAGACTTTCACCTCCTTGGTTAAATTTACTCCTATTTTATTCTTTTTTTTTCTTATAAGTTTTTATTTAAATTCTAGGTAGAACATACAGTATGATATTAGTTTCGGTATATGATTTAGTGATTCATCACTCACATACAACACCCAGTGCTCATCACAAGTGCCCTCCTTAATAACCATCACCCATTTAACCCATCCCCCACCCACCTTCCTTCCAGGGACCCTCAATTCATTCTCTATAGTTAAGAGTCTGTTTTACAGTTTGCCTCTCTCTATTTTTTCCCTATGTTCATTTGGTTTTTTTCTTGAATTCCACATATGAGTGAAATCATATGGTATTTGTTTTTCTTTGAGTGACTTATTTTGCTTAGCATAATACTCTCTAGTTCCACCCATGTTGTTGCAAATGGCAAGATTTCATTCTTTTTTATGGCTTAGTATATTCCGTTGTTTGTATTTATATACACCACATCTTCTTTATCCATTCTTTAGTCAGTAAACACTTGGGCTGTTTCCATAATTTGGCTGTTGTAGATAATGTCGCTCTAAACATTGAGAAGCATGCATCCCTTTGAATCAGCACTTTTGTATTATTTGAGTAAGTATCTAGTAGGGAAATTTCTGGGTCATGGGGTAGTTCTATTTTTAATTTTCTGAGGAACTTCCATTCTGTTTTCCAGAGTGGCTGCACAAGTTTGCATTTCCACCAACAGTGTAAGAGGATTTCCTTTTCTCTGCTTCTTCGCCAACATCGGTTATTTCCTGTGTTATTACTTTTAGCCACTCTGACAGGTTTGAGGTGAAATCTTCTTGTAGTTTTGATTTGTATTTCCCTGATGATGAGTGATGTTGAGCATCTTTTCATGTGTCTGTTAGTAGTCTATATTTGTTCTTTGAAAAAATGTCTATTCATGTCTTCTGCCCATTTTTAAATTTGATACAATTATTTTCTTAATTTCTCTTTCTGATAGCTCACTATCAGTGTATAGCAACACAACCAACCTTCATATGTTAAGTTTGTATCCTATGACTTCACCGAGTTTGTGTATCAGCTTTAGCAGTTTTTTGGTGGAATCTTCAGGGTTTTCTACATAGAGTATCATGTCATCTGCAAATAGTGAAAGTTATACTTCTTCCTTCCCAATTTTGATACCTTTTATTTCTTACCTAATTGTTGTGACTGAAATGTCCAAACTATGTTGAATACAAGTGGCAACAGTGGGCACCCCGTCTTTCTCCTGATCTTAGAGGAAAAGTTTTAAGCTTTTCACCATTGAGGATGATATTAACTGTGAGTTTGTCATATGTGGCCTTTACGTTGAGGTACATTCCTTTTTTTTAAGTTTGTTTGTTTCTTTCTTTGTTTGTTTAAAGAGGAAACAAGTGAGGAAGGGCAAAGAGAGAGAGAGATAGAAAGAGAGAGAGAGAATCCCAAGTAGGCTCCACACTGTCAGCGCAAAGCCCAGTGCGGGGCTGGAACTCACCAATCACAAGATCATGACCTGAGCCGAAATCAAGAGCTAGACGTTTAACCGACTGAGCCACCCAGGCGCCCCTACATTCCTTTCGTACCCACTTTGTTGAGAGTTTTTATCATAAATGGATGCTAAATCTTTTCAAGTGCTTTTTCTGCATCTATTAGGATAACCATATGGTTTTTATTCTTTACTTTGTTCATGTGGTGTGTCATGTTGATTAAGTTGAAGATGTTGAATCACTCTTGAATTGCGGAAATAAATCCCACGTGATTGTAGTGTGCGTTCCTTTTAACGTATTGTTGAATTACTAATATTTTGTTGAGGATTTTTTTCATCTATATTCATTAGGGATATTGGCCTGGAATTTTCTTTTTTGGTTGTGTCTTTGTCTGGTTTTGATATCAGGATAAAACTGGTCTCATGAAATGAGTTTAGAAGTGTTACTTCCTCTTTAATTTTTTGAAATAATTTGAGAAGGACAGGTACTAACTACTTTAAATGTTTAGTGAATTCATCTATAATACTATCTGGTCCTGGACTTTTGGGTTTGAGAAGTTTTTAAATTGATATTTCAATTTCATTGCTTGTAATTGGTGTTTTCAGATTTCCTATTTCTTTATAATTCAGTCTTGGAAAGTTGTGTGATTCTAGGAATTTTTCCATTTCTTGTAGGTTTTGCAATTTGTTGGTATATAATTGTTCATAGAAATCTCTTATATTTTTTTTCCTGAAGTATCTGTTGTAACTTCTCTTTCATTTTTTATTTTATGTGTTTGGCACCTTTTGCTTTCTTTTCCTGATTAGTCTGGCTAACATTTTCTTTTTATCTTTTCAAAGGACCACTTTTAGTTTCATTGACCTTTTTTATTTTTTTTTTAGTCTCTATTTCATTTATTTCTGTTATGATCTCTATTATTTTCTTCCTTCTACTAACTTTGGGTCTTGTTTTTTTGTTTGTTTGTTTGTTTTTGTTTAATTCTTTTAGGTGTAAAGGCATATTATTTGAGATTTTTCTTGTTTCTTGAAGTGGGCCTATATCACTATGACCTTTCCTCTTAGAACTGTTTTTGCTGTGTCCCATAAATTTTGGAAAATTGTGTCTCCATTTTCATTTGTTTCAAGGTATTTTTTGTTTTGCTCTTTGATGTCTTCATGGACCCATTGTTTGTTTAGAGGCATCTGGTTTAGGCTCCATGTTTGTTTTTTTCTAGTTTTCGTCTTATAATTGATTTCCAGTCTCCAGTTTCATACACTGTGACCAGAGAAGATGCTTGATATGATTCCAGTTCTCATGTGCTTATTGAGACTTGTTTTGTGGTCTAACATGTGATCTGTCCCGGAGAATATTTCATGTGCACATGAAAAGAATGTGTGTTCTGCAGTTTTTGGATGAAATGCTGTGTATATATTAAGTTCATATAGTTTAATGCATCATTTAAAGCCAATTATTAATTTTCTAGCTGAATGATCTATCCATTGATGTAAGTGTACTATTTAAGTTCCCCAATATTATTGTATTACAGTCAGTTTCTCCCTTTATGTCTGTGAATGTTTGCTTATACATTTCAATGCTCTTAGTTCGGTAGTATAAATAAGTATGAATGCTCTATTTCCTAATTTGGGTGTATAAATATGTATGAATGTTATATCCTCTCCTAGGATTGATTCCTTATTATTGTGTAATACCTTTCTTTGTCTTGTTACAGTCTTTGTTTTAAAGTCTGATATTATTTGATATGAATATTGCTACTTCAGATTTCTTTTTGTTTTCATTTGCATGGAATATTCTTTTCCTCCCTTCACTTTCAGTTATGTGTGTCTCTAGATCTGAAGTGAGTCTGTTATGGGCAGCATAGAGATGGGCCTGGCCTTTTTTTAATCCACTCAGCCATCCTATGCCTTTTGATTGCAGCATTTAGTTTATTTAAACTTAAAAGAATTACTGATAGGTATACATTTATTGCTACTGTGTTCATTGTTTTTTGGTTGTTTTCGTAGTTCTTTGTTCTTTCCTTCTTCTCTTGGTACTTTCCCTTGTGGTTTGATGGTTTTCTTTAGTGTTATGTTTAAGTTCCTTTCTCTTTATTTTTTGTGTCTTTATTATATATTCTTGGTTTGTGGTTATCATGAGGTTCATATATATTGACCTATACATATGGCAGTCTATTTTAAGCTGTTAGTCATTTAAATTCGAATGCATTCTAGAAGTAGGAAGCCCTTCATGAATTTGCATGTGATCCTTGTGCAAGGGTCATGCTAATCTTCTCTGTATCAATCATTACAATTCCAAAGTTAGAAATTGATCAGTGATTGTCAAAATGACAACCCAGAGTGAAAGGTACATTTTATTACTAGACCCAATATAAATTTAATTTCTATATTTTAATTTAATAATTATAATATGTACATTAAATAACTGAAGTGCAATATTTTATAAAACAGTATTTACCCTTATTACTTTCTTTTCTCTCTCTTTATTGCTGGTGGTGACTCACTAAATTAATTTCATGACATGCTAAGTGGGTTACAACCCATAGTTTAAAATCTCTGATCTAGATCATTAATTATTCAACAAATATTTATGCAACACCAACATGTACCAGATATTGTTCAAAGTTCAGCAGAGAATTAAACAGACAAAAATTCTTGCCCTTATAGAGCTTACAGTCTGGAAGTGGGATTATATATATATGTAATATGTGTTATTATATCTCCATAAACTATATGGCATGTCAGAAGGTGCAGCAGATATCATTGGTGCCCCACCCAGAACCCGGAATATCATATCATCTCATCATTTTCATGTGCTTGCTCTTATTCCAGGAGCCAAGATCTGCATGACTTTGCTTTGAGACTTTTTCCAAAGTCACAGAAGGCTTATTTGCCTACCTTGGGTTGAAGCAGAAAATAACACTCCATCCCCAAGAAGTCTACAGCCAATGACTAATGGAAGTCAGTATAAAACTTCCATTAGTGTGGTAACTCTGGAGCATATCCCAAGAAACCACTTATACTTGAATTTTTGGCACAAAGTCTACTTCTGGGGTAACACGCTATGAAAGAAGATGATACATGCTATGATAAAAAATAAATAGGAAAAGAGGTTAGAGGGTGATAGAGGGTAATTTTAAATGGGGTGATCTGGGAAGGCCTCACTGGGAAGGAAATAAGTGATATCTGAAGGAAAGACTAAAGGCAGTAGGGGAGAAAGATATGTGGATACGAAAGAGAGAATATTCCAGACAAGGGGAACGACAAGTGTAAAGACTCAAAAAGCAAGAGTGAGTAGACCAGTGCAAAAGGCTAAATGTCTGTATCACCCCAAATACATATGTTGAAGCCCTAATTTCCAATGTGATAGTATCTGGAGGCGGGTCTTTGGGAGGTAACTAGGATTAAATGAGGTCATGAGAGTGTATCCAATGATGAGATTAGTGCCCTTATAATGAGATGAAAGGAGCCATCATTCTTTCTGCTGTGTAGGGATACAGCAAGAAGGCAACCATCTATGAACAAGGAGGAGAGCTCTCACCACAACGAGATCATGCTGATGTCCTGATCTCAGACATCCAAAACGGGGAGAAATAAATAGCTGTTTGAGTCACCCAGTCAATGACATTCTTTTAGAGCTGCCCTAACTGACTAAGACACCAGAGGAATGACAGCAGGAAAAGACAGGAGATTCATGGGAGAGGTCAGAGATAGAAGAGGCATCTCTAAGAAGACACTTTTAACTTCACCATTTTGTTTTTTTGCCATATATTACTGATTGAGGGTTGTAACATCTGGAAACCTGATTCAAAAGTATACTACGTTATTTAAAGTCAGGAAAATGTGGTAATAGCGGGCAAAGAAGCTGAAAAAGGTGTCAGGGGTTGTGTGTGAACATTTCAAAACTTCTACCAATACTCACGTATTTTTTTTAAATAGGCTTTCTAAAAATAAAAACTAAAGTAACTTTTTTATATTGACTTTCATGGCTTCCCATTATTAATTAAATCTTATTGCCAGGCTCCACGGGTGCCCTGGGAGCTTTCACATTTCCAATCTTTAACTGATCTGAAACTTTTAATTGGCAGCTTATGAACAACACAATTGTCCTTTTCCATTAATGTGCTCATCTAAAAAATGAGCCTATCAGCCTTGACCGCCACTGACACCACCATACTGTTTGGTAAACACTCATCCATTCCCTTAAGGAAGAGAAGGGTCAAAAGAACAATGAGAGAATAAAGGGGATTAAGAAATAATTTGGGAGTTGTTATGAGAAGAAAGAACTCCTACTTTTTTACAGTCACATTTTAGAGAAGGGAATTCCTTCTATGCTAATCCAAACAGAGAACTCATCTTTGCTTAAGCTCTTCCAGTGATGGACTCCTCACTGCTTTGCAAAATGATCATTCCAATTCTCAGGCCCCATTGATTATATTAAAAGTTCTCCATTACTTTGAATTAAATTCCAAAGAATTTTCTAAGCAACTCAGAAGAAGTATCTCTTTCATGTGACAATCCTTTATATGGTTGAATAAAACCAACTCATTTGCTTTGTTTTTTCTCCGCCAAGCATCGTCAGATCTGTAGGACCTCCACATATGGTTGCAAGCACTTGAACATAACTTAGATGATTGACTTGTCAACCATTATACTAATCATAAATGTTACTGCACACCTGATGCTCTTATAAGTGCTTTTACTTCAATTACCCCCTTTAATACTCAAGCAGTCCTATAGGGTAGGGACAATTATTATTCCTATTTTATAGATGAGGACAATATGAACATAGAAGTTAAGTAATTTGCCTAATTACACACAATCAGTAAGTAGTGGACCCAGACACTCCAACTTGTTAGTTTCACTCCAGAGCTTATATTATTCACTATCATTCGGTTCTACCACCTGTCAGAAATTCAGAAATAACAGAAGTAAGACCAATGAATCATCGAAGTTTAGTACTTAGTAAAAGTTAATTGTGCACACAGCAGAAAGAAAATTTGCAAACCAGGAGCACTCAAACCAAAACACGGAAGGAGGCTCAAAGGTATATTGTTATAAAGCAGCTTATATCATGAGAAAGCAGTGATTTTATTCTTCACAGTGATTGGTTATAATATTAGAATTTTCTTAAATAATGAGGAACTGATCAATGGTTACCTAATATCAATCTTAAGAACAGTTTAAATTTTGCTTATGATTTTTAGAGACACAAGCAAAAAGTGACCCAGGCCAAATATAAGCTAAATTAAGTTTTGTTTGTATTACTTAACTGGTTTTGTCTGCTTCAAGGAATTTTCAAGGCAAGTGTCTGTTTGTTTTTTATTTTAACACACCTATCCACTAATAAACGCATGGTTAGTTTGTATGAGTCCAGACTAAGACTCAGGCCTTCTGGTTCCCAGTCCAGTGCTCTTTTCACCGTGTCACATTATCCTGAGGGTGGATAGAATGCCCTTGGGAAAAAGTAAGGGGGGTCAAGGGAGGGGGAACTAGGTATAGAATTCCCAAACCCCAATCCCCAGAAGAGCTGGGGAAATCCTTTGAGTTTTCACTTCTTCTACCAAAAATGGCCTTCCCTATTTCTAAATTTAGTCAGAAAAATGCACATTGGCAAAGACAAATTTGCTTTAGAAAAGACTTCTAAGATTCTCCCTAATTCCCACACCTCGGGACCCAGTGAAGACAAAGATCAGGGAAGTCTTCACTTCAAACCAGGAAGGAAGCAGTGGCCTCCAGCCACAGATCCTTGTCACCTGAGGCTGTTGAGATGGTGAAAATTCAGTGGTGAAAGCTTCCTTTGTGTTTTGTTTTCCTTCTTCCCCAAAGAACTGAGAGGTGGAGTAAGGAGAAAGGGGTGGGCTTAGCTTATAAAGCTGATTGAAAGATTTCGTCAAGAAAATGAACTCTCAGGAAGGGCTCATGAAGCAAAATCTCAGAGAAAGAAACCAAGGAAGGGCACAGAAATAACAATGATCAGTATTACCCTACAGTAGTAGCAGGACTATCTATTTAACATGAAAGTCAGCTCATGTCATGCTGCTCAACACCTCAGTGGCTTCCCTCTTCCCACCCAAGAGGAAACTTATTTCAGAAAGACACTGCATAGTCCTCATTCAGAATTCTGCCCAAGTTGTGTTCTCAAAGGGGCTCATCTGGACTCTCAGACTTAACTCAAACTCTCACTATCTCACTTCTCTGCTTTGTTTTACCTCTTAGCATATACCACTACCTGACATGTGGTTTATTTGTTTTTAGTCTCCTCTCCCCCAAGCTCCAGAATATAATGCCAGGGAAGACATCTCAGACTGAGTCTAATTTTTTTCCTGCTATAATCTAGCATATAAAACTGAAATTGGTAATTGTCAATGGATGGATGAATGAATGAATGAATGAATGAACATGGGTGCCTGGGTGGCTCAGTCAGTTAAGCTACCAACTTCAGCTCAGGTCATGATCTCAGGGTTGGTGAGTTCGAGCCCCCCCAACCTCCCCGCATTGGGCTCTCTGCTCTCAGCAGAGATCCCACCTCAGATCCTCTCTCTCTCTCTCTTTCTCTCTCACTCTCTCTCTCGAAAGTAAATACATTTAAAAAAATGAATGAAAGAAACTAGGAGGAAAAAAAAGAAAGCACATAGGTAAAGATAGTAAAAAAAAGATGAATAATTTCAATAGTAAGGAGACCTGAAAAAAAATGAGGTTTGTAATCCAAATACGGACAGGAAGTTGGGGCAAGATGAGAGGAACTGATAAATCCTCAGTGGCTAAAAAAGTAAGAACGTTCATCTTATCTGCAAAACCAACCGAAAGCCTACTTTAATAGCTCTTTCTCTCTAGTCTCACATACATAAAAATGATTCCAATAGCTTTTATTAGTGAACCAGACATATGACCTTTATTAGTTCCAGTCTTCACAATGACCCTGAGTAATGAATTATTATCCCTTCTTCGCAGATGAGGAAATTGGAGGCAAAAAGTTCAGCAATTTATTCACAATAGCCAAAACTTGAAAACCCCCCAAATGGCCATCACAATGAATGAATGGATAAATAAAATGTGTATATATATCCTTAACATAGAATATTATTCAGTCAAAAAAAAGAATGAAATATTGATACATGCTATGACATGGATAAGCCTAAAAAAAAAAGTCTGAAAAGAACATCTGAAAGAAGCAAGACACAACAAGTTACACACTGTATAATTCTATTAATATGAAATAACCAGAGTAAGTAAATCCATGGAAACAGAAGGCAGATTGGTTGCCAAGGACTGGGAGGAGGATAGGGAATGAGCGCTCGAAGAGTGTAGATGGCTTCTCCTTGGGGGTGATAAAAAGGTTTTGGAACTAGATATAGGTGATGGTTGTATAACATTGTGAATAAAATAAATGCCGTTGTATTGTACACTCTAAGATAGTTAATTTTATGTTCACCTCAATAATTAAATTAATTAATTAAATTAAATTAATGGGTTAGCAATTTGCACAGTGTTAAAATGAGTTCCTCAAGTTTAAATGAAAGGGCACAAAACAACAAAAAGAAAGAATGTGAAAGTCTAAAACTTACTGGTAAAAGTAAATATAAGGTAAATATACAATACTGTAATACCCTAATAGTGGCATGTAAATCATTTTTTATTTTAATATAAAATTTTAGAGATAGTATTAAGAGTAACTATAACTATATAACTACAAATATTTGATAATGGATACATGATATAAAAAGATGTAAATTGTCACATTAATAGCATATGGGGGAAGAGAGCGAAGAGTAGAATTTTTATATACTATAGAAATAATGTTGTCACTAGCTCAAAATAGACTCATAAGTATAAAATGTCTTATATAAGTTTCATGGTTACCAAAAAAAAATACCCATAAAAGATAAACAAAGAAAAACAAATTAAAGCGTATTATTAAAAAAATATCAACAACATACAAAAGGAAGAAAGCAAGAGAGGAAACGAGGATCAAAAGAACTATGAGACAGACAGAAAACAATTAGCAAAATGTCAAGAGTAAATCCTTTCACATCAATGATTTCTTTAACATAAATGGATTAAACTCCTCAATCAAAAGAATGGCTGAATTAATTTTTAAAAAGAACCAACGATATGCTATCTACAACAGACACATTTTAGATTTAAGGACAAATAGGCTAAAAGCGAAGGGATGATAAAGACATTCCACACAAATGGTAAAAACAAAACAAAACGAAAAAGCAGAGATGGCCATACTTACATCAGACAAAACAACCTTTAAGTAAAAAACTGTAACTAAAGGCAGAGAAGGACATTATGTGATGACAAAAGGATCAATTCGTGAAGAAGGTATAACAATTATAACTATACATGCACTTGACAACAGAGCACCTAAATATATAAAGCAAACATTGACAGATCTGAAGGGAGAAATAGACAGTGATATAATAATAGTAAAAGACATCAATAGCCCCCCTTTGATAAAGGATAGGATATCCAGACAGAAGAAAATAAGAAAACAAAGGATTAGACAACACTATAGGCCAAATAAACGTAACAGAAATACACAGAACATTCCACTCAACAGCAGTAAAATACACATTCTCTTCAAGCACACACGGAACATTCCCCAGGAAAGAGCGCATGTTAGGTCACAAAACTAGCCTTAGTTTCAATTTTAAGAATATTGAAATAGCATATCTTTTCCAAAACACAATAGAATGAAACTAGAAATAAATAACAGAAAGAAAACTAGAAAATTCACAAATAAAAGTGGAAATTAAATAATACACCCTTGAACAATCATTGGGCCAAAGAAGATATCGGAAGGAAAACCAGAAAATTACTTGAAACAAATGAAAATGAAAATACAGCACACAAAACCTTATGGGATGCAACAAAAGGAGAACTAGCAGAGAAGTTTATGGTGATAAACACCTGCATTACAAACTAAGAAAGATTGAAAACCAAAACCCAACTTCGAACCTCACAGAATTAGAAAAAGAAGAAAAAAACAAAGCCCAAAGTTAGCAGAAGGAATAAGTAATAGAAATTAGAGAAGAAATCAATGAAATAGAGAAAAGAAGAAACACAAACGGAAAAAAACCAACAAAATTGAGTTGCTCTTTAAAAGAAGATAAACAAAATAGACAAACCTGTAGCTAGACTAAGGGAAAAAAAAGAGAGAGGAGAGTCAAATAAATAATACTATAAATGAAAGAGGAAATATTATACCCGACACCAAGGAGTAAAAAGAATCATAAGACACTATGCAAGAGAACCCATAGTTGCTACGGAAAATAGTATGGAGGTTCCTCAAAAAACTGAAAATAGAACGAACATGTGATCCAGCAATCCCGCTTTGGGTATATATCCCCCAAATTGGTATCAGGATCTTTTTTTTTTTTTCATGTTTATTTATTTTTTTTAATTTTTTTTAACGTTTATTTATTTTTGAGAGACATAGAGACAGAGCGTGAGCAGGAGAAGGGCAGAGAGAGAGGGAGGTACGAGTCTGAAGCAGGCTCCAGGCTCTGATGAGCTGTCAGCACAGAGCCCGATGTGGGGCTCGAACTCACAGACCGCGAAATCATGACCTGAGCTGAAGTCGGCCGCTTAACCAACTAAGCCACCCAGGTGCCCCTTATTTATTTTTGAGATAGAGAAAGAGAGAGCACAAAATGGGGGTGGGGAATAGAGAGACAAAGGGAGACACAGAATCCAAAGCAGGTTCCAGGCTCTGACCTGTAAGCACAGAACCCAACATGGGGCTTGAACCCATGAACTGTGAGATCATGACCAGAGCTCAAGTTGGCCACTTAACCTACTGAACTACCAAGGAACCCAGTAACAGGATCTTGAAGAGATATCTGCACTCCCGTGTTCACTGCAGCATTACTCACAGTAGCCAAGATATGGAAAGAACCTAAGTATCCAAGGACGAATGAATGTACAAAGAAAATGTGGAATGTACATACAGTGGGATGTTCTTCAGCCTGTAAAAACAGAAACCCTGTCATATGAGAGAACATGGATGAACCTGGAGGCCATGATGCTAAGTGACATAGGCCAGTCACAGAAGGACAAATACTGCATGATTCTACTTATAATATGTATCTAAAATAGTCAAACTCAGGACGCCTGGGTAGCTCAGTCATTGAGCATTGAGCGTTTGACTCTTGATTTCAGGTCAGGTCATGATCCCAAGGTTGTGGGATGGAGCCCTGTGTCAGACTCCGTGCTGAGTGTGGAGTCAGCATGAGATTCTGTCTCTCTCCCTCTGCCCCTCTCCCCTGCTCAAACGCATGCTTTCTCTCTTTCTCCCCCCCCCCTCTCTCTTTCTCTCTCTCTTTCTCTCTGTCTGTCTCTCTCTCTCTCTTTTTAATTAATTAATTAAAAATAAATAAAATAGTCAAATTCATAGAAGCAGATAGTAGAATGGTAGTTTCCAGGAGCCAGAGGAAGGAGAAAATGGGAAGTCATTCTTCAACTGAACATGAAGTCTCAGTTATGCAACAGGAATAAGTTCTAGCAGACCTGCGATACAACATTGGGTCTGTAGTTAACAGTATTGTATAGTACACTTAAAATTTTGTTAGGAGGGTAGGTGTCATGTTAAGTGTTCTTACTACAGTTTAAAATAAAATAAAATAAACAATATTCACCTTATATCAGAAACCTAATTGGGAACTTACCTGACAATGTGTTTCCCAATCATAAGATTTCTCAGTTTTACAATCTGGGAAGTGGAATTAATAACATAAGGCTGTCCTTACATCTTCCCCCTCTCCCTCCCCCAAAACACATACAAGATAGAAATGAAGAAAGTACATAGGTCAAAGTCATTTTTCCCCTGGTATACCGATTGGGCACTTCAGGGGGGACACTCCCTTTACTCTCACTTGGGCTTTATGAAGTCTAACACTGAAGCAGCGGATCTTGTTAAAATACAAAGGCAGGGGCGCCTGGGTGGCTCAGTCGGTTGAGTGTCCGACTTCGGCTCAGGTCACGATCTCTCGGTCTGTGAGTTCGAGCCCCGCGTCGGGCTCTGTGCTGACAGCTCAGAGCCTGGAGCCTGCTTCACATCCTGTGTCTCCCTCTCTCTCTGCCCCTCCCCGGCTCGTGCTCTGTCTCTCTCTGTCTCAAAAATAAATAAACATTAAAACAATTTTTAAAAAAAATACAAAGGCAGATTTCGAAGTACCAAGCTCTAATAAGCTCCCAGGTGATGCCAGTGCAGCTGGTCTAAGGACCACACTTTGAGTAGCTAGGCGCACACAATCTAGTCTAAGGAAAGCTCAGCTATTGTTGAGACTAACGGCCACTGTATTTTATTCAGCATGCTCGGTTTCCCTCTTTGAGTTTAGGAGACATAGATCCTTATCAGGCAAAAGGCCACCTCTCTTAGCATCTCCCTGTTGCATGTCCTCATGGAGAAAAATTTTCCCATTTCCATGTTCATAAAGGCTCATTGTGCTTAGCCTAATGGCTTATCCACTAGTGAAGTTTTCCTTGGAAGGAAGGAAACATTGTCTAATAATAGTAGTGCTTTATATTGACACATGGTTTATAATTTACCGAATGCACTCAACATATGTCAGGTCATATCAGCCTCACAATGATCCTTGGAGGTAGAACAGAAGAGTGTTTTATAAACCCATTTGATAGAAGCTAGCAGAGTGCCTTCAGAGTTGGAGCCATCAGGGAAAGCTTTTAGAAGCAAGTGATTTTGAATGTGAAGATCAGAAATGTCTACAGTTTCCAGTAGGTGAAGACTGGGAGAAATAAAATTCCAAGAAGGAAAGATGTGATTCAAACACTACAAATATTTATTGAGCTACTACTCCAAAACCAATAAGATCAGCAGGAGCGAAGCTATTTTAACTGTATTCTGTGGGAAGTAGGCACCATTAAAGAACCTTAATTCAGGGAGTGATATAGTCAGATTCAGCACTGAAACTTTTGAGTTTCACACAAGCAAGGCTGGTGAGAGTGAGACCATCCAGCTCAGTCACAGGCTACTGAAGGGGAAGAAGTAAAAAATGATGAAGAGGGGTGCCTGGGTGGCTCAGTCGGTTAAGCGGCCGACTTCAGCCTAGGTCATGATCTCACGGTCTGTGAGTTCGAGCCCTGCATGGGGCTCTGTGCTGACAGCTCGGAGCCTGGGGCCTACTTTGGATTCTGCCTCTCACTCTCTCTGCCCCTTCCCCACTCCTGCCCTCTCTCTCTCTCTCTCTCTCTCTCAAAAACGAAGAAACATTTTTAAAAAATTTTTTAAAAATTTGTGTCTGATTGGAGGTAGAACGTGACAAAGGGAGCATTAACAGTTGAAGTCATCAGAAAAGATAAGGTTTTATATCTCAAGGACCATAAAAATGTACATGCCCTTTGACTTAATTATGTCTCCCTAGGATTTTAGGCTAAAGATATAAATCCCTCAAAAGCAAATTTTTTCCACAAATATGTTCATTATAGTATTATTTATAACAGTAAAAATTTGGGGGTGCCTGGGTGGCTCAGTTAGTTAAGCGTCCGACTTTAGCTCTGGTGGTGATCATGAATTCCAGCCCCTCATCGGGCTCTTCACTGTCACTGCTTGGGTTTTCTCTCTCTCTCTGTCTCTCTGTCTGCCCCTTCCTCCTCCCAAAAACAAATAAATAAACTTAAAAACAACTAGAGAACAACTTAAATGTTCATAATATGGTATGATTAAGTAAATTATTGTGCCATATGAGTAAAATGACATTATAAGGTTAAAGAAAAAACTTGAGGAATATTTTTAAAAGACCTAAATAAACACAGAGACATATTTTCTGGGTGGAAGAATTAATGCTTCAAGGATATAAACCTTTTTCAAATTAATAAGTAAATGCAATATAATGCCAAGGAAATTTTTTTTGATTTGAACAAATTGATTCTAAAATTTTATGAAAAAAATATACAACATTTATCAAGAAAATTTTAAAAGGAAAGACTCTGATAAAGTAATTGCATTAATCAGCATTACAATATACTATTTTTACAATATCTGGCTTGCAAATAGGTGTGTCAAACAAAACAGAGTAGTGCCCAGAATAAATATAAATACATATGTAAATGTAATGTATGATATTTATACTAGAAACCAGTGAATAAATCTGGATTTTTCAATAAAGGGTAATTGGAAAAATAAATAAATAAATAAATAAGTAAATAAGGGTAATGGGATAATTCACTATGCATTCAGAAGAAAATTAATATAATATTTATAATATTTATAAATAAAATATATAATTATGTTTAAATTATATATAATTTACATATTATATTTAAAATACTGATGTGTTAATATATTAATCTCTTACCTAATTATATTATATTTTAAGTATATTATAATTGAATATTAATTATTATTGGATATTTAGCAAGTAGCGGTATTTATAATGTATTTATAATATTAATGTAATATAAAATGTTATAATTTAATAGCTATAATATTTAAAAAAATTGTTAGGATAAAGATTTATTTTATTTATTTATCTTTTTAATGTTTATTTATTTTTGAGATAAAGAGACAGAGTGTGAGCAGGGGAGGGGCAGAGAGAGGGAGACACAGAATCCGAAGTAGACTCGAGGCTCTGAGTTGTCAGCACAGAGCCCGACGCGGGGCTCGAACCCACAGACCGTGAGATCATGACCTGAGCCAAAGTCAGAGGCCCAACCGACTGAGCCACCCAGGTGCCCCAAAGATTTATTTTTTAAAAACTAACAGTATGAGAAGCAAAGAAGCGAATCAGAAAACCCAGAGCCTTAATAGAATGTAATTGACAGATTTGACTAGTTGAAACTCAAAGCTTACAGGCAGTGAAATCGTCCATAAACAAAATTAAGGGAAACAGGACAGGCACAGAGAAATGTTTACAGTACATTTCACAAGGTGTTAATATGTATAATAGTAAAAGAGACCTCAAAGATTAATTTTTAAAAAGATAAATATACCAGAAGAAAAACAGGCATGGGATTGAATAGCCACAGCACTAAGAGAAAAAATTCAAATAATAATGAATACACGGACTCAACCTCCCAAGAAGTCAGGAGACTGAACTAGAACAATAAGACACCACGTTCGCTTGCTAGATTGGCAAAAATTAGATTGATGAAGTTCAACAGTGGCAAGAATGTGAGAAAATATCCTTGGTAGGAGTGTATATTAGTGGGGGGAGGGGTGTATTGTTAAATACTTGGGGAACAATGACCTACCCCGCGACTTAGTAGTCTCACTTCTAAGGCTTTCTTCCATAACATTTTTGGACAGCAACTTGGCAGTGATCTATCAAAAGTGTAGTTCTCATTCCCTTTGACTCAACAATGCCATTTCTAAATATTTACCCTAAGGTACAAGCAAAGATAATCATGGCAGGAATTTTTACAATAAGATGTTGAAATTACCAAAGATGTACCAATGGAAGAATGGTAGAATAAATTACAGACTAGACAGCCATTAAAAAAGGTGAGTTACCTTGGGGCACCTGGGTGGCTCAGCAGGTTGAGCGTCTAACTCTTGATTTTGGCTCAAGTCATGATCCTAGGGTCAGGGGACTGAGCCTCAGGCTGGGCTCTGCAGTGAGTATGGAGACTGCTTGGGATTCTCTCTTCCTCTGCCCCTCTCCCCTGCTCATGTTCTCTCTCTCTCTAAAATAAACAAATAATATATATACAAAAAGAATGAGTTAAATCTATAGCTAGTAACCTAGAATATATAATTGCACTAAGCTTAAAGACAAGTCACAGAAATTATTATAGTTTTAGTTTAAAGCAATATTTGCATGTGCATATGGAGACATGAATATATACATGTAGGAAAAGGATAGATAGGCACCAATCTGTTAATCTCTCACCTCCAGAGATGAGATCAGATGAAAGAGGAGGAGGGTGTGTGTGATTTGGGAGGGTTGTTTTTGACTTTATAGATATATATAGGTTTTTTTTTAAATTTTTTAAATGTTTATTTATTTTTGAAAGAGAGAGAGAGAGAGAAAGTATGAGCAGGGGCGGTGCAGAGATAGAGCGAGATACAGAATCTGACACAGGCTCCAGGCTCTGAGCTGTTAGCACAGAGCCTGACTTGGGGCTTGAATTCACAAATCCCAAAACCACGACCTGAGCCAAAGTCAGATGCTTAACCAACTTAGCCACCCAAATGCCCTTAGATACAGATTTTTTTAACAGTGCTGTGATATGAGTGATTTTTTTTAATCTTTTGGTATTTTTAGCATTTTTCTTTTTCTTTCGTCTTCCACTTCTTCTTCTTCTCCTCCCCCTCTCTCCGCCCACTCCTCCTCTCCTTGTCCTCGTCCTCCTCCTTCTTTTCCTTCTTCTTCTCCTTCTTCTTCCCCTCTTCCCCTCCTCCTCCTCCTTCTTCTTCCTCTTCTTCTTCTTCTTCCTTTTCTTTTTTTTTTTCCAAGAAAAGAATATAGCCCTGGAAGAAGAAAGATGAAGAACCAAAGACAAAACCATTCCCACCCAGGAAGGAGGAGAAAGAAGAGAGGCATGGCATAGGGCAACACATGAAGTCAGAGACAAGAAGGTTCTGGGAGGAGGGCAGGGGGCGAGAACCAAGGAACAACAGCTTCTAGTGGAGAAAGGGAGGGATGCAGAACAATGCAGACAGGCCAGGGACCAGCAGATGGTGAGAGCGTGGTGGGAGCCTGGATGACGCCGGGATGCAAACGGGGATTAGGCAGCTGTTTTCCACCCTGTCTGTGCGGCTCTGGAGAAACAGAGGAATCAGAACCTAAACCTCTTGAATTAGAAGCTCTTCAAGTGACACCAGACACAGAGCTTTGAAGCACATTTCTGACGATTGCAGTGTGCAGCCAAGGTTGAGAACCATGTCTGAAGCCATTGAAAGCGTAATGAATCAGGGAAGCTGAGGAGTGTCGTTCATTCTTTCATTACATCTGACAGATGTAGAAAGGAGTAACTTAAATTAATAAAAGTTATTAGAACTTGGTAAAGTGCCAAAAGGGTTACCAGCGTCAAGGAAGATATGAGGCTGTTGTAGGCTAAGATGAAGAAGCCCAGGAGAAGAAAAGATTAAATATTTGAGGAAGGCAGGAAAAAAGGGAAATGGAAAAAAAAATAGTTTGATGTTTCTAGACTTTGTTATTTGTCAGGTTCTTTACATATGCTATCACCATTATTATTCCTTTTACTGGTGATTAATAACCACTATTGTTATTATTATTGAGGCATATATTACTGCATCCTATTTACAGCGAGGCAACCAAAGCTTAGGAAAGCCAAACGACTAGCAAGGACTCAAACTCACGCCAAAGGCACTCAGCTATGGGGCAAGGGCTCGGAGGCAGTGGGCAGGAATGGGCTCCAGGACTCAGCTGGAGGAGGGGCTTGGAGGAAAGGAGGAACGAATCCGATGAGACAGAGATGAGCTAGAAGGAAGCAGGCCAAAAGGGACCAGAGCAGTTAGTGTGGAGAGGAGGAGGCAGCGGGGGCAAAACAATTGTGGTGCAGAAAGTAAAGTGATTGAGGCTCACGGCCAACTTCCTTCATCACCTGAATTAGCTGCGGCGAGGTGATTCGCTGACAGTGAATGCCGCTGGCTTAGGGACAGCGCCTGTGTGCTCCACAACCGAGCAGAAAGCCAGTCTTGCCCTTCTGTCCCAGTGGGATGTGCATTCGTCGCTCAACAACCAATCTGTCACCTGCTAGAAGCCATGAGCCGTGGGTAAGCTGAGCCGCCTGCCCCTGACTGGAAACAACAAGGAGGACAAACAAGGTCCCTTACCTTCTGAGAGCTCACAGTCTAGAGTTACCTAGGGTCGTATTTTTTCACCAACTATGAAAATGGTCGGACTAGAACAGCTCTAAGAAAACTGAGGGACCCTTTGCCTCGCAAAGGTTCTGTAGAAACGTTTCATCATTGAAGATCCTATGTCGCCCCGTGATTTGGGAAATAAATACGAGTTGCCTACTTTTATGGCCACCATGTGCAGATGTAAAGGTACCTGGACGCTCACAGAAAGCGTGCGAAGGCTGTGTCTGAAACATGCAGCTCCCCTAGACTCCCACTAAGGACCAGATGGAGCCGGTGGCCGTGTCATTGAACATTGAAGCCTCAGGTGACTGTACCTATGCACCTGCATCTGGGCGTCCCGCCCAAAAGAATCACCAAAGCATCCTGGGGTTTTCGACGTCTTTCTGAGACCTGGCAAGTGGCTGCCACTGAATACCATTGGCCAGTTATTCCAGAGCGGCAGTAAAAGTGGCATCAAAGGGGAGAAAGTCTAGTGTTCCAATAACTTCTAGTTTTGAAACTCAATAGCGCCTGTTTAAAATATCTCCGTGGTACCCCTCTGGGTTATGAAACAATCGGCTGCAGTATTAATCGATGGCATGAAACAGACACTAGCAACTTACTAATTGAGAGAGAACTATTTGATTCAGGCAGTTACTATTCATTTTCATACTTTTTATCAAGAGAAATGGTGGCGGTGGCGGTTGTGCATGGTTTTGTTATTACCAAATAAAAAGACCCTATTAGAAAAAATAAATGCTGCATTTGTGGAAAACAACCCAAGTGCGGCCCTACCGCCGTTTCTGTGTTATACTCACATGGCAGAAAATAAACAGCACCCTGGAAGTTTCAGCTTTGGGGTATCAAAAAGGAAAGCAAAACCCTGCTTAGGTCACTGACTGTTTATTTTCTTTTGTCCCTTTCACTCTGACCCCTCCTTCTTCTCACAGAAGGGGAGAATCAACTCCCTGGAGCCCCCCTCGAATATCGGCAAGCTGCTGTTCCTCAGAAGTAAGGAAAGAAATTTGCACTCCCCGTCTTAGCTGCCAGGAGAAACACCATCTTCGAGGTCATTCAATTTATCGAGACATTTGTTATTACTGTTTTGCCTGTGCATTTTCCGGGGCAGTCTCCGGGAAGACGTGTGACCCTGAGCATGCAAAACCAATGTGGAATCATCAGTTCTTTCTTCTCGACGTCTTTGCCGTGTTCCGGAGCCCCAACCCGCCTCCCGCACCTTGTACAACTGGCAGGCTCTGGACATTTTGCATGCTGAAGAAAATCACTGTTTTGCCTCCAGCAAGGAACATAAATGTTGCAACACTGACTCCTCCTCTCGTGAAGAGAGAGTGAACAAGTGCACCGAGTTGAGCTTCTCACAGAGCCACCGGGCTGGGGACGGTGGCGCCCAGGCAGGGATCCTGAGACGCCTGTCTTCTGGGCTTCCCCCCGGCCCCGGCCCCGCCCCCTTTCGGTCTTACTCGCTCCTCTCCGTCTGTCTGGATTTTACCGGCTGTTCGTGAAACAGCTTAACACCCATTGATTGGATCTCCACGTCCTTTTGCAGGAAGTGCTCACGGACTGATACGGCAGACTTTGCTCCCGGGCAAAAGTGAGTAGCCTGCGGCGGACGCGGGGGCCGCGGGTCGGAGGCTGGCGAGCGGGAAGGGCCGCGGGTTCGCGGCCCGCGCGCGGCACGCACTGCTGCTCGGAAAGCGCCAGGACCCAGCCGGAGGCGGCAGGGCTGCTGCCCAGCCGCGGCCGCAGGTGCGAAAGCCGGGGCTCTGACCGCAGCCAGCATCGCTGGCCCCCTCGGAGAGGAACGAAAAGTGCCCTCTCCCCTCACAACCGCACACATTCGGCTTCTTTTTTAAGGCGTCTTCAGATGCGCCGTGGAGAGTGAGTTTCGGCGTGACTCTGGGCTTCTCACAATGTAAATTATTTACGTCAAACTGAAAAGAAAAAAAAAATAGCGGGAAGGGGCTCGGGCAGGTGAGGCGATGCCCCGCGGGCTCGCGGGGCCTCGGGGCGGGCGGCGGCGCAGCCTCCCCGGGCAGCCGGCGGGGAAAGTTCGGCGTGGCCCGCGCGGGCCCGGAAGGCGGGGCTCGCCGGCGAGGGCGGTGGGCGCCGGGGCAGGTGGGAGGCCTCCCTGCCCGGCCGGCGGCCGGGAGCCGGGCCCGCGGGCGGCCGCGCTCAGGCCGCCGCGGAGCCGGGCGCCGTGCGGGGCCGGCGGGGCGGGAGTGCCCGCTCCGGGAGCGGGAAGACATCCTTGTAGTGACCTCTACCTGTGTCCTGGGGAAGCCGCCCACGTTGCCCTAATGACTAGCAGTTTCGGGTTTTCTGTGATGGGACTTGAAAACGGTTGCAAAATAGTATTCTTGGTCTGGAGGGATTCGTTTGTTTTCATTCATCAAGTTGACTGGCAAACAGTGCCCCCAGTCTCATGCTCCTTGGTCGGTGGAGTGCGCCTCTGGCTGTGCAAACTTGGGCAAGGCACTGGTCCTCTCTGGGCCTCTGTTTTCTTTGCAACATTTAGGGAAATTAATCATTCCATAGACATTTCCCATTAAACATTATGTGCGTGTATGCACGATATATATATATTTATAATTATGTATAATATATTAATGTTATATGTGATATAGTATTGTGATGTGTGATATATTAATGTTATATATGATATATAATATTAAGATGTTATATATTTTAATATACTATTATTGCATACATTTATATATCTTATAATAGTTTATATATATAAATGGGGTAAATGTATTGAATAGTGTAAGGAAGAAGCAGATGAAATTTTTAATTTTAGTGGTTCTTAAAAATTGGGCATCATAGGTCCTTTTGAGAATCAGCTATGAGTTTTCCCCCAGGGGAAAAAATTGTACAGTTCTCATGTACTGTACCTAAAGTTTTGCAAGCAATCCCTCAAGGTTTGTGGACACTTCCTGAAGACCCTGCCCGAATCCCGGGTAAACAGCGCTTTTCTTCCTTTTGAGGACCTTGTGTACCAAGACCACCCAGCTAAGCCTCTGCTGGCGGCCGGGCTGGCTGCGGAAGTACTTCCAGCCTTCCTCTGGGGTCTGGAGTCAGCCACGCTGCTGAAGGAGAAAGCACTCCTGTCATGAGTAAGCTCCTGGGACACTGTTTCCCACAGGCTTCACCAGACTCTGCCTCCTGGGGAACCCTCCTCACGAACTCGTTTAATGACTTTCCTACAGTGACAGTCCTCAGCCCTAGAGATTTCAGTCCTACTGAAAGCCCTCGAGAGCCACCTGTAGAAGGTCACGGTCTGTCTCAAAGATGGCTCTTCAGGTCACCTCGCTGGGTGCCAGACGGTGGAGCCAAAGTTTGTGCGGAAGAAAACAAAGTGCCGTTTTCTCTCCAGGGCACAGTGAGAGTAGCGATAGCGTTCTTTTGGACCCGCGGACCTTCTTTTAAAGCACTAGGGACCCCTGTCTCGTGGGGCCTGGGTCTTCCATTGGCAATGCCAGCAAGGCACAGCAGAGGACACATGGAGCCTTGGAGCCCGACAGACTGGGCTTCAGATCTGGGCTCCCACACTCCGACAAGTCACTGAACTACTCTGAGCCTCACTTTTCCTGATTGTCAAATGGGCAACAATACTGCCTTTCTTGCACGGTTGTTAGGAAAATGGAAACTGAAAAATGGAGATGCCTGATTTATGGTCAGTACTAAACCGTTGCTGTGAATATTCATGTGGGGGTGTAAGGAAGCGTTAAAGAGTTCCACGCTTTTTTCGAGCAGCTTACTTTCTCTCCTACGGAGCTTCTGTCAGCAAAAGAATGGGTAATGTCAGTTCTGGTGTAATTCTCCTCAGGGATGAGAGGTGGGTTCAGAATACAGAGCTGGCTTTCCTGCTTCGTCTTCGCCAAGCCGGGTGCTCTGCGTTGCCAGCAAATGACATGTGTCCAGACTGGCATGGATTCTCAACCCTTCCTCTCGATTCTCTTTTGGCCCATGATCTCGAACATGAAATGGCTAGCTCTCTCCTCGTAGTCACAAACACCTCAGCATGGAGACCGGAGCCGTTTCACGGTTGCATCCGTCTCCTGCTACCCGAGAAATTGTCTCTGTAAAGAGAAATGTCTCCACTGTCATCGTTCTCAGTGTGGCTCGGATAGCCAGTTCAGCGTATTCTCTCCGGGTCTCTCCGTATCTCTCCTTTTCTCTCTCTCTTAGTGACAGTTATCCCTGTGACTTAGTTAGCCCTTAGTTACAAGAAGCTGGATGACACAGAAATGTGGGAAAGAAATATCAGAATTTCAAAAGGTAACTGGATACCTTCCTAGTAGCCCTTCCAAAGATCCATCGGTATATTCTGGCAAGGCGGTCATGCGTGCAGAGATGACAATATTGATACCTACTGTCCTTGGAGCCATCAAGATGAACGAATCGGTTTTCTACATCACCTCAGTTAATTCTCATATCAACACTGCAGGGTATGAATTATCATCTAAAGCTTTACAAATATGTTGAGGCTTATAAAAATTTACATTACTTGCCCGGTCTGCAGAGCTGGTAAAAGGCAGAGCTGGGACCCAAGCCTGGGATCCCTGGGCTGGGATCCCAGTTCTGCCTGACTTTGACACTCACTCTTTTCATACTAGGCAGTGCTGCCAAGCTCCCTGGCATTGGAAAGTTGCTTCACGCCAACTGGGTCCCAACCCCGTTCTTCTTTAGAACATTTGGGGCAGGAATAACCAAATCTTCTAGGTGATCGAAGTGGTGTGAACATATACTTTGCATGAGATACATATTAACAGGCAGCAGCAATGAAATCGCCTGTGAAGAATGATTTTCCCAGAGCTTTCCAGATCCAGCTGTGAGACCGCAGTTAGGCAATACCAAACTTCAGCAGGCGAGCCTGGCTCTGGGCCACCAACTTCCTCAGCGACTCTTTTAGGTTAAAAAGAGCCCTGGAAATTTCATTCTCTGCTACTTTAAAAGGGAATCGGGTCACCCTTTACAGTTCCCTCCCTGCATTAAGCATTTATTCATGCGTTTATTCATTCAACAAATACTGGCTGAGCTCTGAAGAGGACAGACAAGGTCCCGGCTCTTGTGGAGCTTCTGTGCCAGAGAGAGTGACAGATAAGAGGCAGGTGAACAAATACATAAATAAGATAACTTCAGATATGGAGAAATGCTATGAAGAAAGTAAAGAGAGGCCGGGGGCTAAAGAGTAACAGGGCTTGGAGGCAACTTGAAATAGAGTAGCCAAGGAGATTTCCAAAAAAAAAGTCATTCTTGAACTTGAACCTATATAATAAGAGGGAGCCAGTCTGATGAAGGTCTGGGGAAAGGACTGCCTTAGCAGAAGAACCTCCAGAGAAAGATCTGGAAGTGGAATAAATGAAGCAGTAGAGGGGCACCTGGGTGACTCAGTTGGTTAAGCATCCGACACTTGACTTTGGCTCAGGTCATGATCTCTCAGTTTGTGGGACCCCGTGTCGGGCTCTGTGCTGACAGTGCAGAGCCTGCTTGAGTTTCTCTCTCTGCTCCTCTCTGCTCGTGCTCTCTCTCTCAAAATAAATAAATAAACGTTAAAAAATGAAGCTATAGAGCCTCAAATATAATGAGATGTCCCTTTAGAAATCAATATGGGTTTTAGATCGGGGAAATTATTGATTGACTTCCTGTTACACTCTTCTAGGCTGTGCTGTGGACTTTATGCCTCTCTTCTTTAACCTTTCCAACATTCCGGCAGGTTAGTTATTTTTGTCTTGCTTTGATAGTGGAAGAAACCAAGATTCGTAGAAGGCAGGCAGCTAGCACAAAGTTACAAAGCTGGTATTCTGAATCCCATAGTCTGTTCTGCCCGCACAGCATGTGGCTTTTGAGATCATCTCTTCCAGAAGATGGCAAGGAGCTGACAGAAGGAAAGTAGCAAAAGTATATGAGACGTCTAAACGATGACAGTGATTTCTGTCTGATGCCCTGAATTCCAGTTGGTGTGTCTAAACTTGCAGAGCGCAATACAGTAGCACTAGCCACATGTGATGATTAGGTACTTAAGATGTGATTAGTCCAGACTGAGATGGCTGTAAGTGTAAAATACACCCTAGATTTATTTTTTTTAAGTTTGTTTTTATTTATTGTGAGAGAGAAATAGAAAGTGAGGGAGAGAGGGGCAGAGAGAGAGAGAGACAGAATCCCCAGCAGGCTCCACGCTCTCAGCCCAGAACCCGATGCAGGACTCGAACTCACAAACTATGAGATCATGACCTGAGCTGAGTCAGAGTTTGACTGAGCCATCCAGGAGCCCCTACACCCTAGATTTCAAAGACCTAGTACCAAAAACACCCTTATTGATTTTTATGTTGATTATATGTTAGAATGGTAATATTTTGGATGCATTGGTTTAGATGAAACATACTATTAAAATTAATTTTGTGTTTCCTTTTAATTATTTTTGTATTTTCATTTGTCAGTACTGGCATGCTGGTATAAACTAATAAGTCGACAAATACATGATAGGAAACTTTTCTCCCTTCTTCCTAACGTAATTTTTTCTCTCATCTTGGCCCAGACTTCTCTTTCCCATCAGGTAAATCTCAGGAAGCTTTCAAACATCCTATGACCAAAGGGTCATTTTGAATATAGACTTAGATTTACCTTAAGATCACTTCCAAAGACAATGTCTTTGCCATTCTGGGACTTTGTAAAATCAGATTAAGAGACAACCAGCCTTCATGTTTGTGTGCAAAGTCCATCAAATAAGTCATGTCACTGGGGTAATACGTGTTTCTCCCTCTCTGTCCTTTTGCTTTAAAACAGCCTGAACAATACACAGTCCCAGTTTCCAGAAGAACTGCCCCAAGAATATCACAGGCCATTTTGGTTTCTTTTGTCCCTTAGCTCAAGTGGTCCTTGAATATCAGGTCAGCAGAGTAGAGATATGATTTGTTCCTGCAATTTCCTGTATTCCAGACGGAAAGCAGTCAGAGTCTGAAGTTGTTAGAGGAAGCCTCTGGCCTGGGGTATCAGAGGCCCGGATTCTATTTTTGGCTACTGGTTTGTGTGTTACCCTCACCCTGCTTGCCCCAGCAAGCCTGTAGGAAGTTCAGAGTTTGTGAGATAATGCCATGTAAAGTGCTCACGAAGAAACGTGCCAAACAAGTGGGGACCGTGGTTATCACTGATGACCTGAGGACCGTAGACATTCATCTGTGGGGAAGAGCTTGCTGTCTGTAGACTGAGCAAAGACTGTACATCTGAGCTACAGAGTGTATATCTGTATCAGATATACAGATAGCTTCTGATCATTTTCACTTAAAACCTAAATCTGAGGGGGAAACGGCAGAAGCTGAGCACGCCCGAATTTTAGCGACACATATTTTTCAACGTCTTCCAAGCCGAGAAGCCTGTATCAGACTCCATAGGGGAAAAGGACAGAACAAAACAGGTCTTTGCTCTGGAGGAGCATGTTATCTTGTTGAGAAGATGGGCATAAACAGGAGACACCAGGAGCAATGTCAGATAACATTCTCCAAGTGTCACGGAATGCAACGGGGTTTGGAGATTCCAGAGGGCAGTGTCCCTGAGAAAGACCAGGTAAGAGATGGGCATCGAGGGACGTGAAACTAGGCTAAAGGTAGATGGAGCCGGGGAGAGAGGGCATTTCAATAAGGAAATACGCACCAGTGGTACAGCAAATGGAAACACGTGGGGAGAAAGGGAAGCGTTGGAATCACGAGGGAAGCTTTACAACATACCAATGCCTCGACCGCATCTCCGGAGTTTTCGTTTTTCAGTTTAGGAATGGGGACTGGGTATGAGTATAACTGTTTTGTTTTTTAACTCCCCAGAATTTTCTATTTTTTTAAAGTTTATGTACTTATTTTGAGAGAGAGAGAGTGTGTGTGTGTGTGTGTGTGTGTGAGAGAGAGAGAGCAGGAAAGGGGCAGAGGGAGGGAGAGAGAGAGAGAGGGACAGAGGGAGAGATTGAACCCTAAGCAGGCTCCACACTATAAGCACAGAGCCAGACTTGGGGCTTGAACTCACAAACCATGAGATCACGACCTGAGCCGAAACCAAGAGTCAGATGCTTAACCGACTCAGCCACTCGGGCACCCCTCCCCAGAATATTCTAAAGTGAATATTCTGAGCTAGAGTTGAAAAACAATGAGCAAAAAACACAAGGTTTTTATATCATAATCATGAGAAATAAAATTTAAAGGGTAATATTTTAAAGGGGATTAAATGGACGACAGGTGTGGTCTTTATGGAAATCTTATGTATGTGTATATCTATCTCTGTGTGGTCTTTTTAATTCACAGATAATTGGCATTCATAGAGATCCTACCCATTCAGGTGTGGCTAAAAGTCGTCACCAGCTGCCCATTCCCTTACTCTGTGTTTTTGCGGTGCCCCAGAGTTACTCCCGACTAAGCGTAGGGCAGTTGGTATCCCACGGCTGCGTGTTGTACCCAGGAGGCTTTGTATGAACATCGCAAAGAGCTTTATTATCATGCCCTTTAGTGCCCATAGTAGTTATTTTACAGTAACCGGTAACCTTCCCTCACCTCTCCAACTTTACAAATTGGGAAATAAAATTTAATTACTCGCCTGGGGCCTTCAGGCTAACTGGCAAGAGAGGTGAAATTAGAATTCTCAGCCACTGAATTCCCCGTATCTGCTTTGGCTTTCAGGGTGAGTCTGCGCAGTCTCCTGCTGGTGTCGGAATAGTCTATCCTAGCAATGTTATTTCTTCAATGAGTAAATCAGTGTTACAGATCAGTAGGTGAAAGATGATGAGCCGGCCCGAGCGGCAGCAAGGCATAGGTGGCCACGGCGGGCCCTGGAGGCCCGTCACTACCATCTTGGGGTTTCCATTCCGGTGGACGCATGGCCATGCATATTACACTCCTTCATTCCTACCTCCGGGAAGGGAAGGCTCCTTAAGCCTCAGGCCTCCTGGGCTATTCTAATTCCTCTCCTCTGAAGCTCCTGTTTTCTGAAAGGATATTGATTTTTTGTTACACACCTGAAAAAAAAGAGAAGAAAGCCCAGCAATTTTTACAGCTCCACTTTTAAACAATTCTTTGTATGTTTTGGGAACTTTGGGTTTATTGCTAATAGTCAGGCCGAGAGGTCTTTATGAAAGGTAATGGGGAAAAGCTAGAGCCTTGACTCTACGGTCTCTCCAGAACAAGAAGACGGATTAATTTTGCCCCATTCCCAAATGGTTGTTTTTTTTTTTCCTCTGTCTCCAAATCCATTACTGACTGAAAAACAATTTCCAGTATGTTCAGTTACAGCAAAAATCAAGTCTCTGAAACAGTAGTCCTCAACACTGATTGCTTATGATATTCATCTTGGGAGCTTTGAAAACTACAGATGCCCAGGCCCCACCCATCGAACCACTGAATCGAGATTCTGGGACTGGAACCTGGGGGTCAGTATGTATTTACAATCGTCCAGGTGATTGTAACGTGCATCAGCAAGAGCTGCTCTTACTGCTCAGCTAAGATCCAAATCTTAGTCACGTATTTATGTTCCTTTTTTTGTCTTGTTTTAGGTCACATGACCCCAGAGAACCATCCAAACCATATTTGTGTTGTCATTCTACTCTTTGGGAAACTTGGTTTCTAGCATAATATTTAAGTTTTGTACTTATCTGGGCACCTGGCTGGCTCAGTCAGTTAAGTGATGGACTTCGGCTCAGGTCATAATCTCAGTTCATGGGTTCGAACCCCACGTCAGGCTCTGTGCTGACAGCTCAGAGCCTGGAGCCTGCTTCCAATTCCGTGTGTGTCTCTCTCTGCACCTCCCCCGCTCATGCTCTATCTTTCCCTCTCTCTCAAAAATAAATAAGCATTAAAAAAATTTTTTTTAAGTTTCCTACTTATCTAAACTAACTCCAAACTCGGAATGGGCCTGCATAGCCTCATGACTAACATTTCTGTAAGTGGAATTTGGAAATCAGATTGCCAGAAGCTTGATAATTATGAGATTGAAAGATAAAGGTTAAGGTTTTCTGCCGCCCATGTATTAAATTTCCCAATTGCTGTGTTGATCTTTAGCAACACTTGCTTTCCTCTCTTAGCCATTTTAAAGCCAATTAACTCCATTCTTGTTCACACCCTTATTAAAAATATAATTACAATAGTAGTCTCCAGGGACTGTCATTGCACAGACTTTACAAGCTAAATTGGCCAAGAACTAACTAGGTTGTGTAAAAGCCTCTCAGCCCCAAGCAATCATTTGGGATGCAGAGACTACCAGTCCCAGAGTAGGCTAGGTGAGTCATGAATTTTAGTTTGCAAAGAGAAAATTACAAGTCACCCAAATATAGAAGAAACAATACAGGATACACAAAATGGTTTAGAATCAATCTGAGAATGTTTATCCGGGGTCTAGTTAAGTCTGCGACTCCAGCCATTCTCAGAAGGTTATATTAATGCCAAAAAGCAACCAGTGTTTTGTACTAGATTTAGAGGGCAGGGGGAAAGGGAATGATGTATCGTACTTTTCTGAGTGTTAAGGTTGCAGCATTAGCGGAGAAGAAATTGTGAAGGAGGTTGCAGAGAGAAGAGTGGGCAAAGACCTGTTTGTGGCCAAGCATCACGGACATCGGTAATTTTTTATTCGCTCAACTTTTATGGAAGGCCCGCTATAGCCCAAGGCTGTTATATGACCTGGGGAGAGAACGATGAAGTTCATGCTCTCATGGAATTTATATTCCAGTGAGAAGAAACAGATATACACATTAAGACACCAATAAAATCCAGTAGGTTGGTTGGTGCTTTGGGGACAAATAAAGTGAGACAAAGGGAGTAGAGTCTGATGAAGCTGCTTTAAATAGGATTACAAGAGTTCTTCTCTCGGAAGTGGTGGCCCTTGAGCTAACACATCAGTGTTAAAGCAACACAAAGATCAGGAGGAAAGAAGGCCAGGTAGAGGGAACAGCAAGAGTAGAAGCCCTGAGGTTGGAAAAGATTTGACATGTTCAGGAAACAGAAAGAAGACCAGTATGGCTGGATCTCAGTGACAAAGAGATAGAGCATCGGGCAGGAAAACGGCCCCGAGGGCCGAGGTCATGGGATGGAGTTAGGATTTTAGGTGCCTTAAGGAAACTTTCTGTTGGAAAGTTTTAAGCAGGGGAGTAACGTGTTCTACGTTGCAGTTTAGAGATCTCTTAGGCTTCTGTGTGGAGAATGGAGTGCAGACTGGAAACAGAGGGAGGACATGGCAGGTACAGGAGGAGGCGAGGATGGTTCAGCTAGGGTGGGAGCAGTCGAGTAGAAGAAGGATTGGATTCAGAAGCGAATTTGGAGGTAGGGCCAGCGTGCCTTCCAGGTGGAGAGGGCCAGCAGCATTGATGGCGGACTTCCTCTTGTCTGACCTCATTTTTCCTGCCCTCTCCTGACTCAGGCCACTGGTTTTGAACCAAATTGGAATAATACCTAATGCTATTTGGAAACGTTAGGGATTTTGACCTTAAAGCAGAAAAAAATCAAATTCCTGTCCAAGGGGAAATTTGTTTGCTGCTTTTTACCTCATAACCATAAAAATTTCATCTTATCTCTTAAGAGTGTTTTGATGGGTTCTGTTGTTTTTGATTACTGTGCTTTCCGTAAGTGCTGGAAATGTCACATTCACATTGCTAAAGTTTATCTCTTTTTTTCTGAGTATTTTGACACCCCGGCTGCATTTACTGAATCCTTCATGCCATCAGGCATGTACACAAGGCTTTTTGCAGTTGACCAGTTTCTCCATGTAAATGCTGACATCATAATAGCAAGCAGCTAATGAGCACTTATTACATCCAAGGCATTGTTTTTAGAATTTCACATTTAATCCTCCCGGCCACCCTTTGAGTAAGTACCCTTATTATTAGCATTTTATAAATGAAGAAGCTGAGGCAAAAATAAAGAGTTTAAGTCATGCGCCCAAGCTCACACAGCTGGTAAGTTGCAAAGCCAGAGTTTGCACGAGGCGGGCTGCAAAGCAGGGGGTTCTCAGACACTAAGCTGTGCTGTTTTCTTTTTGTCTCCTGATGTTCAGTGTAACTGAAGCTTCTACCTTCAGAATCAGACTTGTTTCTCTTGCATAAACCCCAAGGTACCACTAAGAGGCGCTTCAATAGAGCAGGGCATCTGCGAACAGGACTGGAGGGGAAATGCCATAATCCAGAGGCTGGATGATTCAGCCACTCTCCAGAAGGACCTCCGTCTAAACCACCTGCCATCTGCCCAGCTGGGAGGGGAACCACACACCCTCCCAGAGAGCTGGATGGACAAAGTGGCCAACCCAAGAGGACTCTATGAAATGCCCCCTCTTCTTACGTCCTCTTCTGCCCACTGCTCAGAGTTCCTGTGTTGTGCCTGCCTATCTGTCTCTTCCCAAAAGACAGAAGAAATCAAAGTTTCTCAATACACTGGGCAACAAATTCTGGCTCCTCTCCAGGGTCATCTGAAGCTGGCCTTCAGAAACTGATGACCACAAAAGGATCATTAAGTCATTTGTTATCACAATTTTGCTTTAAAAATATTGTAGATTCTCTCCAGAGTTTCATTATTCATTGTGAAATAATCCCGGGGAGCATAGTAGTCCATACCGTTTTCTCTAATTTCCACTGCATATCTACTTCCACAAAACTCTCTCAAGTTACTTAGTTTTCCAATAATTAGTGTGAAAGTAACACACCTTCTTCCTTTCCTAATGGTAGCCTCAGCAATGAATTTAACAGAGTCGAGGTTTATACAAAGAAATGCATTAAAATTTCTTTAATTCCATTAAATTCTTCAGCGATTATTGTAGAGGCAATAATTGTGATAATGCATCTTCTGTGCTGTAAGTTTTAACCGACTAGATATTTCAGTTAAATAGAAGGCAGGTTTTTTTTTTTGTTTGTTTCAATTGCCGTAATTTTCTATAGAAACTGACATACATTCATTGGAAATGTTGAATTTACCTAATCAAATCATCAATCTGTTGTTTAACTCTTTGGTTTCCAAGAAAAGTATTATTTTAAAATGTTACACAATATATGTCAGGTGTTTTTTATGGTGATATTCAAGTTCAAAACTATAAAGGAGAAAGAGAACTATAGTTATAGTTGCATTAGACTCTCATCATATTTAAGTTAGGAAGATTGTAGTGGAACATCAGTTAATTTGAAGAAAGTTTGAAAACCATTTGAAGTCTTTGAATATCCTCCAAATAGCTCAAGACCCTAGAAATAGCTTAACTTAAAAAAATTCATCTTCAAACCAAAAGGTAATATCCTCCTTTTTTGGACGGGTTTGATAAAATGTTCAGCAAAAAGTAACAGTGAATATTTACCAGATGTGGATACCTCCTGAAACCCAGTCGTTCAAATATTAGAGCAATGTGACGGCAGCTGTTCGATCATCAGGGTGACTCACTTTAGTCAGGGTTTGACTAGAAGAATTTTATGGTTCTCTGAGCAAACTTTTCTGATTTTACTTTTCAGAGAACATGAAACCATAACACTGTTCAGATCTGTGACTTTTAGAATTGTATTTATTTTTGTGCACAGTTTAAAATTCAAGATACAAAAGACTGTTCATTGAAAAATACCTCTTCTCTCTCCTATCTCATGGCCACCCATTGCCCCCATTGGCAATCACTCTTTCTAGATAATTGTCAAAAATGTGCCATACTTTTATGAAAATACACTATGTGTGTGAATGTGGGCTAGATGTCCTTTGTTTAGTTATTTCATAAGCTGAGGTGCTGTGACTCTGTGAAGCTAGAGCCCACATTTGGTCGCTGACTTCCCAGTCCTACTAGCACTGATTCTATATGGGTCCCGGAGCTTCCTGTCTAAACTCAAGTATATTATTCAGTGTGGCTAGTAGAGGATGAACAGCGGTATTTTTGGAGAAGGGTTCATCTGACAAATATGGATGAGGAGATGAAATTACTTGAGATACCCATGTATGGGTATTGGTAGGCATGTACTTTCAATGCAATTTTACAAATAATCAGGATGGAGTTGTTGAGTGTCAGGGTGAGGGTCACCCTCTGTGCCTTACTTTCTCATCTCTACAATCAGAACACTAAAACATACATTCCACAGTTGCTGGGAGAATAAGACACAATAGGTGTATGTAAAACACTTGGGACCAAGGAAGTACTCGATTTAGGGGAGTCGTTATGAAAGAACTCATGACTTAGTGGGGAGACCAACAAATGTACAGTCAATGAGGCAAAATTCCAAGAACATGGACTCGGTGTTGAGTCTGAGCTTAGCATGACTTAATGAGCCTTTAAGGCCCTCAAAAATCGTCATATGTGCCATTCAGTCCAAACACTTCCCTTCCTTCTAGCACTTCACTGACAGACCAACGTGGTGCTTCTAGTTGGCAGCCCTTATAAAAGAATCTGCCTTCTCCGAATACAAAAGCAGTCTTTTCCTTCTTTCTACTGAATCTGCTTCAAAGTTGTGCCACTAGGAAGGATCCATGGAAAGTTTGCTAAACTTCTCTTGAGCCTCAGTCTCTTTATTTGCAAAAATGGAGATGATAATGCCTACATTCCAGGACTATTTTTGAGGATGGCAGTACCAGAATGGATGAAAAACACCACATCTATGCTTGGCCCTCAAAATGAGCTTGCGCCTTTCTCCCGTGACGCCATATATTTGGATGTTTAGAGCAATATGTCACACAGGGAAGAAAGGCTCGGGAATTGTAATAATTTGTTGATTTGGTGCTTTGTACGCCCAGCCACAAATGGTGTACTTTCAGGGCCATTCTTCTGGTCAGACACTTAGCTGAGAACATGAGCCTTCGGAACCCAAATCTGATAAGGATGCAGGAAAACTCCTCAAGAGAGGTGAAGCTAAGAGATAAGCTAAATATACCGTCTCCAGTTGCCCTACATTTGGTGCCAGCAGGCAAATCAGAGCCGGTTGGGTGGCGTGCAGTTCTGAGAAATGAGGAAAGTGAAGAAGCACCTGTTCCTCCTCTGGGAAAGCCAAGGCAAATGGAAAAGCTCTGAAATCTATCGCCCCATTTCAAGCACAATGGGGAAGGCTGGAGATGTGCTGCCAAAATCGCACGGCTGGTGAAAACACGGCTTCCTGCTCATTCTAGAGAGCCTGTCTGACGGCTCTCAGACTGGACAAAGGCCTCAATGGCCAGGGGCTGCGCTCAGCAGGAACTGGGCCCCAGGCACCTCGAATTGAAAACCAACCTAACAAAGCGTGTCTGTTTCCACTTGTGAGAGATGAAATGATATGGGTTTTGTGGAAAGTCAAACAGTCACAAAAGCAAAATGCCTGCCTTCCTTCGGCCAGCCACATGGAGGGGGCCTCAGACTCGGTGGCTGTGTTCCACTGGTTCTGAGGACTGCTCCAGAAGGAAGGATGAGGTTTAGATGCTTGTTAGTATTCCCAGTTTAATTCTTATTCTTTCCATTGATTTCTAATTCCTTAAACATAATTGTAACTAGTGGTATAAAAAGGAAACTTCCACTTGCGAACAAAGTGTGTAGTAAGAGTCCAATAGCAAAAATCTGCAAAAGACTAAATTAGCAGTTATCAGGGCTACAGATACCCTGTGTCGTATTGTCAAGGTGAGAATCAATAATGTCCTGGGAATACTTGGAAATCTAACACATGATCAAAGTGTAGTAACTTAAAAGGTTGTGGATTTCTTTTAAAATTGAAATGTGGCAACTTAGGGAAATCTTCAACTGGAGCATAAGCAATGCTTATAGATTCTCACCAAGTTCTCAGGAAATGGAGTAAGAACTTGGCAAATACATGTCAAATGTAAAACCACTTCTCACAGTGGTATTTCATAGAGACCTGCTTTACAAAGTAGACATTGGGGCTCCTGGGTGGCTCAGTCGGTTAAGTGGCTGACTCTTGATTTTGGCTCAGGTCATGATCCCAGGGTCATGGGGTCGAACCCCACAATGAGTGTGGAGCATGCTTAAGATTCTCTCTCTCTCTCTCTCTTTCTCTCTCTCTCTCTGTCTCTCTCCCCCACTTTCTCCACTCTCTTTCTTTCTCTAAAATAAAAATAAAAATAAATAAATAAACCAAAGTGGACATTGACTAGGACCTATTCCCTGATATTCCTTTGGGAGCTATGAATTTCAAATAGGACATGATTTTCATGTAACGTGGTAGGTAGCCCTGATTATCCGAGCAGCTAAGGCATTGTTCAGTGGCAAAGCATTAAGCTTCTCTGGGAATCTCTTCTGTGTAGGTAGACGGCTGTTATGGAGACTTCCTTTTTGTGGGTGAATTTGCCCAACAGATGGAAAACATTCAGTGGGAGAGGAAGGATGATGTCAATTATTGCTGATAATGGTTGAAAATGAAATTACCTTAATGAATGTTCTACTTGACTTGGTGACTTAGAGCCCTGTACATGAAGAGCTCAATCATGATGTCTCAAAGTTGAGATCTTGATCATTAACTGTTTTTTTTTTCCCCTCAGTTTTGGCAGAAAATTAAAATTCTCCAAGGGATCCAATGTTTTAAAAAAAGGGAAAGATTTTAGTAGTGCCGACCCCAAAACAGCAATTCTTTGCCTTCTAGCTGATACCAATTTGTCATGTGTGAATTGCACTCAACTACAAATTCCACCTTTAACAATGGTCTCTATATTCTGGACATTACTGTCAGAAGAGGGATCGAGGCATTTGGCCACAAGTGAAAGTTTGTCACAGAATATACATTTTGTTAGGCAAAGTGGGAACAAAAATACCTAACAATGGCACAGTTTTTCTAAGTCGTTCTCTTATATAACCATTTAGGCAGTGTAACTGTTGTGATTACCAAAGTCATGTCCTAATACATGTATACAAATTGATTTCATATCAACAAACTTCAATGGGGGGGAAAAAAAGAAGTCACTACTTCTGAAGACTCTGAATTTAGTTTCTTTGTAGGTAAAACACTGCTAATGTGTTGGGTGTACAGGAAAGTGCAGTATTTTGATGTGAAGATCTGAAGCCGTGGTCTTAGTTCCAACTGACCCTGTGAGATCATTTCGTATTTCTGAGTTCATTTCCCAACAATTCCATGATTCTTTATAGATAGGGAGCTCAAAAATGGAAAGCCATCAAAAACAGCTAAATGCAGTCAGAAGCCTCTTTTCTTCTCATTTTCCTAAAGTTCAGGAAGCATTCTTGACTAACAAATCTCCAAAGATATGATGATCAAATCATGGGTAAATACACATTTTTTCAGCCTTTTCACATGCTAATCAGGAATTGCTGCCATAGCCCAAATCCTGCACCAACCTAGAGTGTCCAGATAGAAGAATTTATTTCATCTGCTTCATGTGGACCTCAAATATGAATAATATTAGCATGTTCCTAATATGTCTTAGGTTGGAATCAGCAAACTTCTTTTGTCAAGAGCCAGGTAGTAAAATATTTTAGCACTTGTGTGCCACACAGCCTTTGTCACAGTTACTCAACTCTGCCCTTGTCAGACAAAAACAGACCTATAGCCAATGCATAAATGAATGATGTGCTGTGTTCAACAAAACTTCATTATCAAAAATAGCCAACAGGTCAGATTTGGCCCCTGGGCTATATTTTGGTGACCCCTGTTCTGGACTGTCTCAATATGCAGTGTCCATCCGCTGTCATAACACAGATTGAATGTATACTAAATTCTGTTTAACTCATTAATATTTTAGTTAATTATATAATGCATTATAAATCTGTTCTTGTGCCATCCATGAATTTATCTGAATTTTTGTTTGATCTACTAATATTTAGTCTCTATTACATCATGAATCTGTTGTCATATCCTATGAGAATTTTTAAAAATCTTTGTTTATCCCATCAATATTTGTAGTCAATAACAAACACACCTTGAGGTAACAAGTATCTTAAGTATCTAGTAGATAATGTAGTTAATCCTATCCCCCATTCTTAACTCTTTCTGATGCAAAGGGATTTTACATAATTACAATATTGGGAATAAGTTTATTTATCCTATTCTTATATTTTCTGGTATTGCCATATCCTATGATGACTTTTATCTCTGCAGACGGAATGGCTCTAATCTTCATGATTTGTCCTTAAATAACCCCCTCTCCCTCATCTCCTCGATCATTATATGCCTCCATCACTGAGTCTCTTTGGGCTTTTTGGGTCCTTGAAGTATAGTGACTAGACAGGGACAGAGTGTTCCTGGCTGGTCTCATCATCTCTTCCTAATGCTGTCCAGTTGTACCTTTTGACTGCAGCAAGCAATAAACAAAGTAAAAAAATGTGAAAGTGGGGAAGAAATTGAGAAAGCCCAGAGGATTTTGGGAAGAGCAAAGTGGACCACATGAAAAGGAAACACTGACTCTTGCGAAAAAACGCTCTGAACTGGCTACTAATGCATTCTGTAATTTCTTTAAATCTTAGTTGTAACCACAATTAAGCCTTCTGGAGTGTTGAAAAATGGGAACAAAACTAATATCCTGCTTTGTCTAGGAAGGATCCTGTAGTAATTTAGAGGAAAGAGCTCTGGTAAGAGTTTGTCTGTGATGGATACTAACCATGCAGAGTTTACACAAGTCACACTTCTGTGAGATGAGAAAACTGGGGACATAATTTAGCACGCTGGGCTAAATAACTGAGGAATGAGCTGTGCTGCCCAGACAGGACCACACTATTAATCTGGGAAAATCTGTCTTTGCATTGAATACTCTCCTCTGCCCTCCTGAGCCAGTGGGAAAAGTTAACCTTAATTTAGTGAGATCAGTTATAGAGGGACTGTGGCATTAAAAGTCCCGTGCAAACGTTCAAATTGCAGTTTGTCACAGGATGCCTTGGTGGCTCAGTCTTTTAAGCGCCCAACTCTTGATCTCAGCTTAGGTCATGATTTCATGATTTGGTTTGTGGGATTGAGCCCCGTGTTGGGCTCTTCACTGAAAGGTTGGAGCCTGCTTGGGATTCTCTCTCTCCCTCTCTCTCTCAAAATAAAGAAATAAAAACTTTGAAAAAATGTATCATAATCATTGTTGGAAGAAATCCTACAAAATTCAGGAAACAAATGTATCAAACCACTTAGACAGGATACTAAGTGCTAGAGAAATAATAGTGAGCAGAATGGCCTCTTCCCATGTAGAGCTCATAGTATAATGAGGAAGTAGATGTCAATCGAATTCATGTATGTTTATAAGTATGGTAAGAGCAACAAAGGAGAGCCATACAATTTACTAAGGAAGTAACCCTGAGAAAGTGATGATTGACCAGACCAAAATGGGAAGGAAGCGTTTCTTCAGCAAAAGGAACAGCACATGAAAAGCACTGAGACAAGAGAGAGCATGCCAAATGTGTGGGAATAGAAAAAACTCAGAGTAACAAAATATAAGAAAAAGCTGGAGAATGAGAGAGAGGCCAGGCCACACAGGATCTTAAGGAGCCACAGGAAGCCTCTGAGGTGTTTGAAGAGGGATAGTATGAATCTGCTGGTGTTTTTAAAAGGAAATATCAAACCATTCAACTAGGGAAAAAAGAATTTAGGGTTAACTTTTTATCTTCTTTCTTAAAAATCAAAAACAGACCATCAAAAAAAAATTACTAGGGCTACTCTGTGGAGAATACTGCGGGAAACAAGAGTCAATACCTATGCATTGCTTAGAGCTTAAGACACTTGGCAAGGAAGATGAGCAACAATGGTAACTTGCTTCATATGGCTTTTAAATTCTAGCGTGGAAGGTGGCCCGGGCCCCTGTACCATCAAACAGTTAAGATGCGCCTTCAGCTAATGCTTGGAAATGAAAGTTGTACCATACAGTTTGGCACCCTCCTTGAATTTTAATAGTTAGGGATCTCAGGCATGTACTTTAGAGGATGAAAAAAGAGATTTAATTAACTTCTGTTAAGGAACCATGATTTTCCTTAGTGTCCATGTGGTGTTTCCATCTCTATCAATTACTTCCAGCAGTAAGCCAACTAGTTGGTGTATCCTCCAAGTCTGGTCAATTCTGATCTTTGGGTCTTAAGTACTTTATTGATCTTTGAGGATTAGTTTTTTATTTGCCTGTCTCTTGACTTATTTTGACCCAGGAGAAGAATCTTTTCCTTTTTTTCTTTAAGTTTATTTATTTTTGAGAGAGAGAGAGAGAAAGAGCATGAGTAGGGGAGAGACATAAAAGACAGAAGAGAGAGAAAGCATGTGCATTCATGTAAGCAGGGGAGGGGCAGAGAGAGGGAGAGAGAGAATCCCAAGCAGGTACTATGCCCAGCACAGAGCCCAACTCAGGGCTTGATCTAATGAGAACAATGAGATCATGACCTGAGCTGAAATCAAGAGTTGGATGCTTAACTGACTGAGCCACCCAGGTGCTCCCCCCAGGAAAAGAACCTTTTTAGATCAATCGAGTCTAAGAAAGTAATTTTATTTGGTACTTTAAGAAGATGGAAGAAAGTAATTTTTCATAAGAATATAAATGTTTGTGAGGCGCCTGGATGGCTCAGTCAGTTAAGCCTCCAACTCTTGGTTTCAGTTCAGGTCATGATCTCACAGCTTCGTGGGTTCAAGCCATGCATCAGGCTCTGCTCTGGTGATGGAAAGCCTGCTTGGGATTCTCTCTCTCCCTCTCTCTTTGCCCCTTCCCACTGGTGCATGCACTCTCTCTCTCCTTCTCAAAAATAAGTAAATAAAAACTTTTTAAAAATAATATAAATGCTGTTCAGCATATTATGGAGTAGGTCCCTCAAGTTGGTGAAGGGTTAGAAAAATGGATTTTTAAATAGGGTTAAAATTTTAATTACTTTTTTCAGACATTATGGAATGGAATAAAGAAAATGAATATCACCCATAATTCCACCACCTAGAAAAAAATTACTGTTTACATATAATACATTTTTTTCCTCTCATTTAAAAAAATTAGCAATATATACATTTTCAATATCTTTTTAAAATTTAATGTTATATAATAATCAATTATATGTATGTCAATTATTTCTGAAAACATGTTTTTTAAGCCATCATAACATTCCATCATAGGAATGTACTCATTTTGCCAATTTGCTAAGTCTAAAAGAATATTATTTTCATTTCTTTGATTCCCAGGTGTAATTATTTTTTTCATACATTTACCACCCTTCATATTTCTTCTTGTATGAATTACCTTTTATGTCCATTATCAAAAGTTTCTATTCGTCTCTCAATATTCTCTTGATTTTTAAAAAATGAACTCTTTATATTTTAAAGATATTGAATCTATTTTCTATAATAAGATAAATATTTTACCCAATTTGGTCTTTGTCTTCTAATTCTGTGTATAGTATTTTTGATAAACATACTTACAGATTTTTATGGCTTAAGTCTATCAGTTTTTTCCTTAGTGATTACTTGTTAGCTGGTCATTCAACAAATAACTTGTTGAGTGTTAAGTATTAGGCACTAAGTGACATGCTTAGTAAAACAGAAAACAAAACAGAGATGGCTTTGTCTTTTCATAGCTTACAGTCTAGTGAGGAAGAAAGACAAAAGCCAGGCCAGTTTAATATAATACAGTGTAAGCTCTGTGAGAGAAAGCATAGGGTAGCATGAAGCCCATAATCTGGACGTTGGGTTAAGAGAAGGCTTCTGGAAAGTAGCAACTTTCTAGCTGACAATGAAGAAACAGAGCGATGTGGATGTTTGGCAGAGGAAAACAGTATGTGCAAAGGTTTGTGTTCAATGACCTGAATGCTAAATATCCCCTGTGCGTACAACATGGAGTGTAAGTGCCAAGGGCGGGGTGGGGGAGGGTGCGGGGCGGGGAAGATGGAGAAGAAAAGAGCAGGAGCCCGCTTGGGAGGCTGTTGTTTGCAGTAGTTCAGGAGAGAGATGATGATGGGCAAGAAAGGTGCTGACCCTTTTCGTTGGATAAACAATGCTTTGGTTATGTATTAAGTTCTTATGCATATCATACGGGCCACTGCAGAGTAAGTTATTTAGTTTTCTTGTCATATGTCAGTTCTTGGGTCAACACCACACTGGTTTTGAGTTTTGTGAAACATGTAAACTGGTAGGGCATGTGTCCTCTCATCGCTTTTCAGTTTCAAATTTACCTACTTTTGTCAGTGTTCTGGGTAAACTGTAAAATGATTTTGGTCAAAATCACACTGAGATACCACCTTAAACCAGTCAGAGTGGCTAAAATGAATAAATCAGGAAACTATAGATGCTGGCGAGGATGTGGAGAAGCAGGCACCCTCCTACACTGTTGGTGGAAGTGCAAACTAATGCAGCTGCTCTGGAAAACGGTGTGGAGATTCTTCGAAAAAATGAAAATAGAGCTACCCTATGACCCAGCAATAGCACTGCTAGGAATCTACCCAAGAGACACAGGAGTGCTGATGCATAGGGGCTCGTGTACCCCGATGTTCATAGCAGCACTTTCTACGATAGCCAAATCATGGAAAGAGACTAAGTGTCCATCAACTGACGAATGGATAAAGAAGATGTGGTTTATATATACAATGGAATACTGCATGGCAATGAGAAAGAATGAAATCTGGCCATGTTGTAGCAACCTGGATGGAACTGGAGGGTTTTATGCTAAGTGAAATAAGTCAGTCAGAGAAAGACAGATACCATATGTTTCCATGCACAGGTGGACTTTGTGAGACTTAGCAGAAAACCATGAAGAGGGGAAGAGGGGAAAAGAAAAAAGCCACAGAGAGGGAGGGAGACAAAGCATAAGAGACTCTCAAAGACTAAGAACAAACTGAGAGGTAAGGAGGTGTGGGAGGGGGGAGAGTGGGTGATGGGCACAGAGGAGGGCACTTGTTGGGATGAGCACTGGGTGTTATATGGAAACCAATTTGACAATAAATTACTTTTAAAAAATTGAAAAAAATAAAATGATTTTGGAAAGTTAGAAAAGCGTATGTGTATATATATGTGTGCGTGTACAAATATGTGTATGTAAGAACTGACAATCCTTTAAATATTGACTCAGCCCATCAAGAAAAGTTTAACATCTCCCCCACACACTTGAATTTTTTTTATATTTCTTGTTAAAATGTTATAATTTTACTCATATAGGTCCTATACATTTCATGTTAGGATTATTCTCATATAACTTAGGTTCTCATTATCGATGGGTCTTTTTTCCCATATCTTCCCTCTGATATTGCTCTCTGGTAGGAAAACTACTAATATACATATAATTTCTTTCTATCTATTTGACTCATAATTAATTATAACAGTTTTTAGTTGATTATAAGAGTTTGTAATCATGGTGTCTATAAATGATAATTTTCCTCCTTTCAATAGGTGCATCCAATTTTTATTTGGTGTCTTATAGCATTGATTATAACTTCTATTAAATAGTAATAGATACTGAACATCCTGTCTTAATATCAGTTTTAAGGATGCTTTTTATTTAGCATTTTTAAAGTATGTTCTATGAGACCTAATAAAATAAGCATGAGAAATGCTGTAAATGAAATCTTCTCTCCCAGGAATTCATAATTTATATTCATATATTAAGAGTCTGGGATCAGCAGTAAAGAAACTAAAATTTATTTGACCACAGAAATCTTTTTCTCTCATTTGGAAATTTATACCAATTATAACAGTTAATATTATATTAATTGATCTTTTATTTTTCAATTTTTTTGTGCACCTTATCTCTTTTTTTTAATCTACCTTTTGCCACATGGACTATGGTTTGGTTTTGCTTTTATTTTTTTCCAGTAATTTAGAAGGTAGTCATCTTCTTCTTATGTCTACAAGCTGTTGTGCTTAAAGTTTTCCAGAACACTTTACCTGTATTTTATACCTACCAGAGTCATAGACATGACCGTCTACTTTTATCATCAAGTTCAGAATGAAATGATATGCTTGAGTAGCCATATCAAGATGAGGCCTTTAATCCATTTTACTTCCTTTCAACCATTTTCTCTGTATTTGTAAGAATAAACTAACATTTTTTGTTCAGGTTACTGTCAATTACATATTTTATATTATATAACTTCTCTTTTGTGGATTATTTTATCTATTCAGCAATATAATCATATTTATAATACATTTTTGGATAGTTATATGGTTATCTGGTTTCTGTGTACATGGTTATTGGCCTTTTATACCATAATTTTCTTATTTTCAATTCATTTTAATTAATCTCTCAGGCAGTTGAAAAGTTTGTATAAGTAGAACAAGGAGATCATATTTTTTTTTTTGTAATCCTTTGATCTACTTAAACAAATTTCTGTCTGCTTTCAACATGAAGAATGACTTTTCTGTGTATAAAAGTATTGCCTACTCCTCTTTCTTGCCTTTTGCATTTAGTCATGTGTTCAGAAAATCTGAAATGATCCCTCTTTTTGTTTCTAAGTTAGTAATCTGTTTTTCTTTCTGGAAGTTTATAGGTTTTACTTTGCAATTCAAATCCTTTGTCATAATGTGTCTAGGTGTCAGCTCTTTTTCTGATTTTCAGAGCACTTGCTGAACCATGTCAATTTCCAGAGTCAGCTCTTCCGTTCGCACTAGGAGGTTTCCCTTTCTTAAAGCTTCTTTTATGATTTTGAATATTTCTTCAGTTACATTTCCTTTATTCTCTTTTTTTAAATATACTTTTTAAAATTTAGATGCTTTCTTATAGAGAGATAATTTACATCCAATGAAATACAAAGACCCTAAGCATACCCTAAGTTAGATCAGTTTTGCCAAACTCATGTATCTGAGTAACTCACATCTGTATCTAGATATTGAACATTCCCATCACAGAATTTCCTCATGCCCCTTCCCAAGTAATCCCAATACCAGATGTAACCATTAATCGAATTTCTGTCACCTTAGATTTGTTTTGCTTGCTCTGAGTATCATATATTACACATATTATATGTTATATAATATGTACGATATTATGTGTAAGACTTCTTTCACATATTTTTTGAGACTTATCCACGTTGCTGCTTGTGTCAGTAATTCATTTCACTTCTTGCTGAGTAGTATTTTATTCTATGAATGCCTTGTGATTCGTTTATTGATTTTCTATTTGTGGATAGCTGGGCTATTTCCAATTTGGTGCTATTATGAATAAAGCTACTAGTAACATTCTTGTTAGATTTGTTGTGGACATATTTTCCTTTTTTTTTTTTTTTTTTTTTTTTTTTTTTTTTTGGTAATTCAGTTGGGGTAGAGTTTTGAGGTCAAAGATTGGGAATATATTTGACTGTTGAGAAACTGACAACAGTTTTCCATAGTGGTTGTGCTATTTTACATCCCTACCAGCAGTTTATGAGTTTTCGGTTGCTCCGTATCCCTGGTACATTTAGTGTTCTCACTCTTTCATTTTAGCTCTCCTGGTGGGTGATGCTATCTTACTGTGATCGCTGGTCTCACTTTCATGAGTATAAATTAGCCCTAATTTGATTCTGTGCCCCACTTTATGTAACTACCATCTCGTATCTCATTTATTCCTTTAAAGGAGAAATGTAGGGCCTCTGTATTTTAGGGAGTGTCTGATTCTGTGTCCTATGGGTCAGTTTTGCCTCTTCCTGCCTTCAGTGGACCTATTAAGACTATTATTAATACTATTCATTTTTTGGTTTCCCTGTAATCCTCCTCATCTTGCCCAGCCTTTTATCTCGTAACAGCTACCTATCTGCTTTCACAGGGTCTTTTTTTCTACATCCATTTAGAATGAGAAATAGTTTTCTAAAATTGTTTCTGAGATGATGCTTCAGTTTCCTTGTTATGTACTTTATCCTCTGCGTATGCTATTTATTTTTCATGCTTACTCATCCAGGAATGAAAGTCGATTCACTTAGACCCAATATTTGTGAACACACAGCATGTGCAACGTGTTCTAGGACCTGCTCAGTATGTACCAGGCTATAAGTTTGCTGGTTCACAGCCAGAGGGCAGAATGACATGTCCTAGTTCAGTATCAGCTTCTAATAGGAATGCCGCTAACGTAGTTTTGTGTATGGAGATAAGATCTCTTCCCCCGCTGCCTATTCTCCTGCTCTCCACCCAGGACACACACAAAAAGGCATCTTTGAGATCCCTTTCTTCCTGCCTCTGCCCTGTAGTCTTTATTTGCTGGATATATGTTCTAGGATTCAGTGTGCCAGTGCCTGGTCTTATAAAATCCAAATTTGCTGTTTTCTGAAGGTTGAAATTTTTATATGTATATAGAAAGGATGCCTTGCTGAGTTGGAGATGGCTTAATAGGAGGGTAGCAGAACAGTTTTCAGGAAAAGAATGAACTATCTTCCTATCTTCTTTGAAGCCAACAGTTTGGTTTTGTTTTCAGCAGCAAATCATGTTTGTTAGCAGTTGTGATTCACTTTTCGCTGCTATGGATCATGTTAGTCCTGACATTTCCTCCAAGTTTCTGACTATGGACTGACGGTAGGTCTTGGTTTTTTATATAGTCTAGATTTTTCCTCCTGCCTTTCCCTCCTCCACCCCGTGTCTTTAAAGAAGTCAAAAATAGGTACTTCTTTCCAGAAATGTAATAAATGTCTTCTTACGTTCTTTTCAGTTGTAAGATTTTATCATTCTACACATTTCCTCCATGAATCTTGGCTAAATTCTTCACTTATTCAAGTCCAAGTTTGTATGAACAACTAGCTTGTTTCTCTATTTTACATACATAAATAAATTCAAATACATGATGAACTCTCTATCATTCTTTAGCATTTTGAAGTGCTATCTCACCAAGAAAACTCTTTTATAGATGACCAAATGTCCTGGGGAGAAGGGTGGCAGAAATCTAATTAATCATATTTTTGTAACTTCCTTAAAATGGTGATTAGGTGTATGTCTTGAAAGATGTGCCATTATCATCTTTGAGTGGCATCTGAATTCAAGTCAGCTAATTTTCACCAAGATCCTATGGTGTGTCAACTATACTAGAAAGTAGATATATAGAGTTATATAAGATGCCATCTCTTGCATTGGGGATTCAAGGTCTTCCTCCTACCTCTACCACCGTCATGTGCAGGACTGGTAATCCACTCTTTGGAATTTTTGATGTCACGCAAATTGTTTAAAAATCTTTTGACTCTCATACAGACAAATTTTTTTTTTTATCTTTAAAGTATATTCTGTATGTCTATCAGGAAAGTTTTGACTCTGGAGTTACACTGCATTGTTTCCTGGGAGTAATAAGATTGGTGAGATGAGAGTCTGAAGAATAATATCAAATAGTCCAGAAACTAAGACTGAGGCTTCAGCACAGCTCACAAGGCATCGTGTAGGTACCTTTTGCTTTGTACAATGAAAATCCTAAACTCTGCTCCCTTGGGAAATAGGCCTAGCCTAGCCATAAGATTCAGAACATAGCTGAACATTCATTCTATCATCATGTTTAAATGTGTATTACATACTCTCAGCCCAGTATACTTTTCCATGCAGAGGTAAGACAACAAAGTTAAATTACAATCTTCTTTTGAGAGAAAAGTTTCACACAATGAGCCTTTGAAATATATTCTCTAAAGTACCATGAAAACAATGTCCCATAAAACAGTGTTTCTAAGAAATACATATCCCTGCCCTTGATTTTTCTTATCACCACCAATAAAAATAAGAGCTGTGTTGTTCTCTTCATAACCCTCAAAAAAAAAAAAAATCTTGACTTTCTCAATCTTGACTTGCAACACCCAGGATATCAAACAAAGATAAAGGTTCAAAGAGAAAAAGATCAACTACCTGCCTAAAATATTGAGTATAGCAATTCTGAGCTTTTGATAAAGACTCAAACTTTCCATGTGTGTCTACTAGATGAAAAAAGGAGCTTTGTTATTAGGAAACCAAATCAAGAAGTAAGTTGGTCCCACTAACACTTTGCTTACCCCATGTGAATTATTGGTCTCTTTACACAGATGTTTAATAAGTCTTAGCAAAGCTGTGTTAGACTCACACAGAGCCCAATCAAATGTGTACTAACAGTCTCTAGACCATCATTTAGTATATTTCTGCTCTCTTTTATGCCATGAGTGGTAGACACTACTTCAGACCACATATGGGCAGAACACTGTTGCATCCAAAGTTTTGGCATTACAGGATGCTGTCTGCCTCCTTGTGATGATTCTAGATACAACATAATGATTCTGGTTATGGTAGGAGCTCAAGAAATCTTGGCCCATCGTTCTTCTCTTCCATCAGTGCGTCCTGCTAGTTTCTCAGCAGAATGTCCTACTGAGCAAGGCATCTTCTATGGCCACTATCGCCTCTGGCATAGCCACATATTTGATATCTAAAAGATTCTTTTTAACCATATTTTGCCAGCAACTCAACTTCTATAGCACGAGAGTCCATTAGTTTTCTACTTCCTATAGAAAAGGACCGCTCAATCTTTCTGAAAGGACTGTTCTCAAACAAGGGAACATTTAAGACAACATGTCAACCAGGTGGTCTGGTAATTGATGCCCCTTCCAAATCTAGGTAAAAAGTGTGGTTGGATCAGATCCTCTTATCTTCCTAGTGCCCTCTGGGAGCAGGATCTACTAAGGACACAGTTGACAATGAGAAGCTGTCGATGATTTATAGTATGTTCAAGAACAAGACCAGTAATGGGATCATTATACAGCATACCTTATTTGATTGTCAGAGGATAGATGCTCCATTAGTAGAGGAATTTCCACTGACATTTTCAGAGACACATAAAATAATTGGCATTTGAATGTTTTTTCAAGCTTTCACAAGAGTATAGGAATGACCTAAAGCTATATTGCATTCATGTCATATTTGTTTGTTTTTTTAAGTTTATATACTTATTTTGAGAGAGAGAAATAGAGCACAAATGGCAGGGGTTGGGGGTGGGGGGTGGGTAGAGAAAGTGGGAGAGAGAGAATCCCAAGCAGGCTATCAGTGCAGAGGTCGACACAGGCTCAATCTCACAAATGTGAGATCATGACCTGAGCTGTGATTAAGAGTCAGACACTTAACTGACTGAGCCACCCAAGTGCTTGTCATCTCTCTTGTTAGTATTTCTTATATTATTCATTTACTTTCAAACAGATGCCCTCATATATTTTTCTAAAGTACAGAGAAGTCATATTATGATCATTCTTAAGAGAATTACCTAAAATATATTAGTTTAATCTCTCAATCATTTTCAAACTGCTTTTCACCATGCATTTAATACACTACATGAGGCACTGATCCGAAAAGGTGATCGTTTTCTACCCTTAAGAAACACACAGGATATGGGGCGCCTGGGTGGCTCAGTTGGTTAAGCATCTGACTTCGGCTCAGGTCATGATCTCACAGTCTGTGGGTTCAAGCCCCGCGTCAGGCTCTGTGCTGACAGCTCAGAGCCCGGAGCCTGCTTCAGATTCTGTGTCTCCCTCTTTCTCTCTGCCCTTCCCCTGCTCACACTCTGTCTCTCTCTCAAAAATAAAATAAAAACATTAAAAAATTAAAAAAACACACACACAGGATAATGGAGAAGAGAACTGTGATATATAGTCATGGACAGGATTGGGGGCAGTTACTGAACAAGCAGGAAGAGAGTCAGGAGGAGATTCTATAGAATCTATAGATTTCCATAGCATACACAAACTTACAGCAAGTCACATGTCCTTGAGATTTGGGGTGGTTGCAAGTAGTCTGATGGGCAGAGCACACAGGAAAAAGTAGGAAGAGACAACAAGTGTGGCTGAGAAAAGTAGGTTGGGTCAGACTGTAAAGAACTTTGAATACGTACTAAGTGGTTTCATCTATGATTCAGGGGAGTCACAGTAGAAGACTTGAAGTCAGATCTCTTGATTCATAGTCATGGTTTCTCTGCTAGATTGCATTTGCCCCTCCAAATGCAAATATCCACCACACTGGATCTGACTGAAGATCATTCAATGGAAATCTATAAAATGCCTCTTAGAAGTAATCAGTAAGTTCTCTTGTTATTATCTCCATCTTACAGATGAGGAAACTGAAGCATAAAGAGTTAAGTCACTTGTCCAAGGTCACACAACTAGTTAGGTAATCCCAGGCAATCTGGCAATCTGGCACAAATCTTTGTGCATTTGTATGTTCTACTGCTGTTAGCATTAGCAAGTAAGGGCTCCCTTCCAGATTAGAACTGATAATTGGTCAAGTTTGAAACTGAAAGGATGAATGTCTATAACACAGGTCTTAGGATCAGGGAACGAAAGATACCCCCTAGTCATGTCTCCAAATATCTTTTTCTTTACCCTTTCCTAGCTATTTGAAACCAGGCATCTGGGACTGGGCAGCCTCATTCTGTGCAAGGGCAGAGAAGTACTAGAAGGATCTTAAAGGAATATTAACAGATTTAATGAGACCTCTGAAATGCTACAAATACTGCAATTGTGTTTACTACCCAAGACTTTGAAAGTTAAAGCCTGAAAATCTGAGAGAGAGATTTTGTGCCCGATTAGTATTGGTCGTTTGGTTTTGTTTAAATATGCATGGAGAGACTGGCAAAGAAATTGGAATGTAAGCAGGAAAGACAGGCCCTATAAGTGTCTCTCTTTATGCAATGATATTAATAACATCCAAACAGGCCTTAGGGCTATCTTCTTACTTTTCACTCACCAAAGGAGGAAGATATCATTTTCCTTGGAAGCCTGAATGTTAAATATATTCTTACAACATGATTCAAATATTGTGGTTTTAAAAGTCACCTATTGTGTTTTGAATATCTATAGCTCTTTAATACCTTGTTAGGAATCAGTCTAACAATGTAAGAAAAGCTTTTAATTAACCACTATAGAACTTCCTCAACTTACAGTGGGGTCATGTCCTGGTAATCCCATCATAAGTTGAAAGTATTATAATTCAAAATTGCATTTAATACACCTAACCTACCAAACATTATAGCTTAGGCTAGGCTACCTTAAACATGCTCAGAACACTTACGTGAGCCTATAGTTGGGCCACATCATCTAACACAAAACCTACTTTATACTAAAATGTTGATCATCTCATGGAATGTATTGAACACTGTACTGAAAGGGGAAAACAGCATGGTTGTAAGGGGACAGACTGGTTGTAAGCATGCTGGTTGTTTACCCTCATGATGGCATGGCTGACCGGGAGCTGTGGCTCTTTGCCATTGCCCAGAGTCACAAGAAGGGCTCCTGCCACATGTCACTGCCTGGGAATAGATCAAAATTCAAAAGTCAAAGTACAGTTTTTACTGAATGCATATTGCTTTTGTACCACCTTAAAGTCAGAAAATCTTAAGTAAAACCATCATTAAGTCAAGACCGCATGCAACAACTACAAGAAGTAGTGATATCCCATTTCCCCAGGAGTGTTGAAGCAGAGATTGAATACCTGTTGGAGGGTGGTGCTAAGAAGGAATAAGAGCATCATGTCTGAGGTTGGAATAGAATGGACTCTGAAGTTTCCTTCATCTCCAACATTTTATGAAATAATTTGCAAGCACTGGCCTACACAAATACCTTAGTATTCCATTTTGTCATACTCACCCGTTTCCATATGGAAAAGGATATTCAGTCCACTTTTTGGAAGTAGCTGTATCTTCATGTTCATTTTTATATATCTGAAATTTGAGTATATGTTGAGCATACAGATAGACATTATATTATATTATATATTATATATCTACATATAGATATATAGATTTGTGTATCTTTGTGTGTATGTATATGGCAGATACCTTTAATGGCATTTCATTAATCTTCTGGCTGTGTTTACAAGGTAGAATATGAGTGATATTCCTATGATTATATTATAGATGAAAAAACTGGGGCCCAGGATTTTCCCACATCCTCCTGCTTCTGATGCTTGTTTGGAAATGGCCCTTTGAATACAGTCCTTTATTTTATGAGCGAATATTTTGTTCAGTTTTAGTTACAATGAAAGCTCCTTAAGGGAGGGGCCATAGGAAATTTGGATAACTTTCTATGCAGAGATTTTTCCTTTTGTTACCCTATAATGCATTGTTCTTGATCTAAGATTTCCCCTCCTCACACATAGCTTTTATTTAAGAAGCACTTGTTAGATTGAGTTGTCATACTAACTCTTTCCCAATCTCAAGTCAGAGCAAAAGGAGACTATGCACAACTTGTATCTGATGAGGTATCTACAAATCAAAGCATCCTGATGACAGGACAAATTTCAGATAATGTGATGCTCCTAGTATTAACATAGAAGAAACAAGATAAATGTGCATGGGTGACTAAACCGGACTTCCCTCCATAAATCAGCACCTGCTTGAGTCAAATGATAAATTTCTCAGAAGCATTTGCAAAACTGGATCCAGCTCTTGTTGCCCTAGGGAGGCTGTATAAAGCCGAGATAACCACTAGATTAAAAGAATTGGTTGGTTTTCCTGTTGTGTTGTTGAGAGGCAGTGATAATGGTTTTGCTAGACCCTGCTGGAGAGTACAAAAAAAAAAAAAGATTCAAAGTCCTCTACTTGGAAATGTATAAGAAATCTCACTCAAGGATCAGCTGCATGTTTTTACAAGGTCATGGTTTTGCAAGAGACTGGGCCATGTTTTCTCAACTCAATGATTTCACCAAGAACTGTGTGTCTTCTTAGAACTGCTAACATTTCTGAGGCATCTTGGTAGACACTAAATCAAGTAAGCCCACTCACCAGGGCCAGTCTGTGTTCCAAGCAAACACAGGCCTTATCTCTTGCCATAAGGAGTCATGTGCAATACTCATCAGTCATTCTCCAGCTTTTAACTCAGGTAAGCACAGATCAGTGTCAGCTGCTCTTCTCTTTCTCTGTTGAGATGCCCTCAAAAAACTGACCTATGCCAACTCTGGTGAAAATTCCACCTTTATTTTTCTTGTCTAGCTATATTATCACCTCCTTAATCTTATCCCCTTGCTCCAAAGCAGTGCTTGGTAGGCGTGCTTGGTCACTCTCATGGATTCTTAAGATAGGACCAGGAGAGAGAGCAATTGAACCTACCTACTATCTATTTGATGCAGCTTCCCTGTGTCATAGAAATGGACCCCAGTTTTTAGCCACTCTCATGAGAGATAAGGCTCCTCAGCAGCATACTTCATTGTCAAAACATGGGAGAAGACATAGAGAAGGTTTCCAGTAGATGGATTTCTGTTCACTCCTACACATCATGTTGCCTTTTGCAGAGGACTTCCAGTAATTTGTTTCTCATTCCATTCTCATAGAAATTCCAGGAAGTATAGATTATCAGTCTCATTTTTCAGAGATGAAGACAATAAGGCAAAATGGTGAAGTGGCGTGCCCATGGCCATGTGGCTGAGAAGCAGCCAGGCCAGGACTTGGACATAGGTCTTCTGACATGTGCCATATCCAAGGCTCTTTTTTTCTACTCCATGGCTACCTTCCCAGTTTCATGGAAAGAATCAAAGCCCAGATGGATACATAACAATAACAGTAAAATGAATGATTGAATTTTTTTGCATTTTCTGTGTGCTAGACACCATACTCAAACTTCAGGTACACTATTGCATCTAGCCTTCATACGGTAGATGAGGACTATCATTACTATCCCCACTGAAAGAAGAAACTGGGCTTCAGATAGCATAAGTGACTTGCTCAAAGTTACACTGGTTGATAGAGACCAGAATCCATCCCCAGGTATTGAACCATGGAATGTGCTAGTTCCATGAAACTAAAATTTGAGGTGGAAGGTTAGGGGGAAGAAGGACCTTGTGAACAGAATCCTGAGCAAGAAAGATAAAAGATCTGAGTCTGAATTCTAATTCTGATTCTGTTCATCTGTTGATTCTTTGGACCGTTTGCTTCCTATTATAAAATGGAACTGGTACTGTTTGGCCTGATATCTCACAGAGGAGGTCCGGTCAGGCAAGATATGTCTAGGGCCTTTCTAAGCTGTAGAGCACCATTCAAAGGCAAGGTATCATTCTAGTGTTAGAATTAGGACAGTAGCCCTGGTGACCTCACATCTCATGGCACTGCCAGAAAGTCTGGGCTCTTTCCTTAGTCCCATATTCCCTCCACAGCTGCCAAATCAGCTTGGTTAAGAAGAGTTTCATTCTTAGAGACTGTGTCCATGAGAGTATCTCCATTTATATTTAGAAGAACTCATTAAGTGAAATTAGGCCGCCTTCTATCAAGGGTATGTTTTTGAGCACTCTCCTTCTGGCTTCTGGGCAAAACAATTGTCAGTCAACAAACTAGACAGAGTCACTGCCCTGAAGCTGTTTATACTCCAAAAATGACTAGCAACCTTCTCTCACTCTACAAAACTGAGAGTAAGGCTTTCAGAAGGAAGGTCCTGGGGCAGCTTGTGGCCAAAGCCAAGACCGAATTGAATTGCTCTTGTGTCCAAGGTCATTGGCCATCATGAGAGCTGCCATTTACCGATTGCCTTCTATGAGACAGGTGCATTAAATATATTATTTCTCCCCGATAGCCCCATGAAGTATTTTTATCCCCATTTTGTAGAGGAAGAAAGTGAGGCTCAGGGAGAAATATTCCCAGAGCTAGAAAGTTTTATACTGGTCTTCCTGCCATGTCATCCATCCCTTTTCATCTAGCCAGTTTCAAAGTACCACCCATCCTTCAGACCAGCAGCTCCTTCCTACCAGTCATCAACACTACTCAGGGCTTAGAGAACCATGCTGGCAACAAAGGAATCTTGCATTTTCTAAAACACACATCCACACATTGGGTTGGGTCTGGGCTATGACCACTGACCTCCCCTCCCCCACCACCATCCCTACTTTTTTAGAGGGGACTTTATCAAAGCCTTCGTTTTTCTTATATTCATTCAGTCCTGGCTTTCTATTTAGTTGTGATGATAGACATAATACTTTTGGAAATTTTGATGCCTTGAAACACAAATTTAGAATTCATGGGGATTGAGGAAGCTACAAAATACAGTGGGAATTGAAATATACAAAATATTGGTTTTTCAGTCTCATATATAGGTCTATGATCACCTTATTTTGGAATATCAAGACAGTAACAATTACATTGCTCATGTAATAACCAGATTTTATTGCAAGAATTATAAAGGACAAAATGTAAAGGGGGAGAATATATTTGCACAACTTGGGTTTTTTTCAATTTTCAAGATTTGAACGAAAGTTTTTTTAGAAAATGTTTAAAAAATGTCCGGTATTTCAATCCCTTTAAGGTAAACTTATAGCTACAAATGATGCCTCAAAAACCCTTTATCATTACATTAATCACAGGAAACTGGTGGACAGTTTTACTCCGAGTCCTATAGTACCACAGAATAGATCACAGCTCTTCCTTTCAGAAAATCACATTTTCATCAGATACATTATCTACCTCACAGTCATAACGACTTTCACATCTAAGAGATCTTAAACTGAAAATGTCCACAAATCACTCAGCCTGGCAGGGGGAGGGGCGGGAGAGATGGAGACTAAGGGGATCCACACTGAATTCCGTCTCTTGGTTGATCTTGCATTTCTTCCTACAGCATTTCTTTACGTTTAAGAAAAGCTCAATAGTCTTGCGAACTGTACGAGCCCCTGTAATCTTTCGGCAAGGTCGGGGGACTTACAGCCACATTTCTCTGCATTTTCCCTTGTTTTTCCTGCTTTGAAGGAAAGACACCCATTCAGACACTGGAGCTTTCTGCCAAGGGACCCGGCTTTCTCCGTGGCCACTCTAGGGAAGCAGAAATCCAGTCTGTCAGGGACAACCAACGTCACAGGAAAATGATAATTGGTTTGTTTGAACCTTGGTGTTATTGTGGTCGTGGCTGTTATTTAGGATCAAAGAATTCGAGGGGGACAGATCAGCTGGCTGCAGGGCAAGCTTTGTGCTTCTCGGCTTAAGCAGATCATTGGACTAACGGGTTACCTGTAGAGACTGTCTGCAGTTGATTGGGAACAGCACTGTGAGAGCTGTGGTAACTACAGTCTAGGTTACCGGTTTCTATTTTAATTTTTTAAATATTTATTTATATTTGAGAGAGAGAGAGAGAGAGAATGCGGTAGAGGGGCAGACAGAGAGGGAGACACAGAATCCAAAGCAGGCTCCAGGCTCTGCGCTGTTAGAACAAGCTCCTGACATGGAGCTTGAACTCACGAGCCGCGAGATCATGATTGGAGCCGAAGTGGGACGTTTAACCGACTGAGCCACCCGGGCAGTCCTAAGTGACTGATTTTATAATCTAAAGCCGGTAGGCGTTACATGCTTTTTTTGTGTGGTGGAGAAGGAGGGAAAAAAGAGAGAACAAAGACCAAATGGTGGAATTCAGTAATCAAAATCAAAGCAGGAAACAAACAAGCAAAATTTCTTTCAACAGCCAACATATTTTCCTGTTTAGAGAACTGTTGTTTCCTTCATTAACCACAAATAACAAAGAATAAAATAAATTAAGAATAAGTGGCCAGTTTTCTTGATAGGGGCAGGGAAATTAGAGTCAGGAATTCATGAGCTTGTCTTGGAGAAAAGAGCGAGGCAAAGAGAAGATGGAGATGCCACTGTCTGTTGTATGAAATAGAGAGACTTCTGTAAACATGCAGCAGAAACATACCTTTTGTCTGATGCCGAGAAAACCCACAGAGGTTATCAACTATGCAGCTTCACTGGAGACTCCAGAGAGTCAGGGCATGATATAATAAAGTGTTCTGTTTGTGTACTTTGGCAGGCGTAAGACGACTTTACTGAGTTCATACTCCGTTAGGGCCGGGGACCAGCACAATGTGAGAAGAAAGAGGGAATCGTTCTGGGAAGGGAAAGGGACAAGGCTTTCTCAACCCTCCTGCTCTCAGAGGGGCCCTGAGATGTCTACAGCAGGAGTACCAGTTCTGTCGGCACCATTGACAAGTTCCTGAAGTGGATCTGTCTGTGATCTGTCCTCGGGGGAGCCGAAGGGAGGCCGAAGGATGTTGTAAGAGGGATTGAAGGGCTGGCTAGAGAAACAGTCCCATGTGCATCTACAATGTGACACCCAGGAATGCACCACCAGTGTCAGGGCAGGTACGCGAAGCTGGTTTGCCCTCTTGCCGGAATGGGCGTTGCTCCTTTGGCTGCTGGTCTCGTCCTCATGCTCTTGCATGCCCAGGGAGCATCCCCGGGGGCCAATGCAGAGCCAAGTTGGCAAACTCAAGTGGTAAGGGACCCCTGAAACTTGCCTTCTGGGAGCTTTGTTCCGGTCCACAAATTGAGCAAGGATGCGTGTTCGGAGCAGCACTTACTGGTGGCAGAGGCTTCCTGAAAGGGGTGGGTCTCGGCCTAGCCAGAGAGTGCTGTCTCAGGTACGGTGCCAGGTACACTGGGGTACTTCCAGTCTGCACCCACATACACGCCCTCGAGCTCCTTCTCTCCAGCCTCAAGACTGAATGAGTATGATGACTGGCAGTCATGGTCACGAGGGATAGACAGAAGCTGAGCTGAGGGGTGGTGGCACACGTGCACACCCAGGAAGAGCTTAATCATTCATTCACCTGGGCTCTAACTGCATCTTCAGTCCCAGATTCGAGCCAGGAGGGAGCCTACCCACAGTGAAGCCCAGAGTTGGGGAAGCAGCCCGAGGAGGAAGAGTTGGTCTTCTGGCTGAGTAGTGTTCAAAGACAGAGAAGAGGATAGCAAAAAATGATTGTAGCTTTAGGCACTCGCACTGCACCCGTGAGTCCCTCCAGGTCCTAGAGCAGAGCACACGGGGAGAGCCAGCCTCACCCTCTTCCTTTCTCATGTGTGACTTCTTTCTTTTTAATTTTTTTAAGTTTATTCATTTTTGAGAGAGAGAGGGGCAAACAGACAGACAGAGGATGAATGGGGGGAAAGCAGAGAGAGAAGGAGACATAGAATCCAAAGCAGGTTCCAGGCTCTGAGCTTTCAGCACAGAGCCCAATGTGGGCTCACAAACTGTGAGGTCATGACCTGAGCCGCAGTCAGATGCTTAACCAACTGAGCCACCCAGGTGCCCCATGTGTGACTTCATGTTTCTCCTCATGATTGAAGTTCTCCTCAGGATTGGCAAATTGATTTACCTTGGATAGAAGAAGTTGGGGTCAGAGGAAGGTGGCTCTCAAGGACCTACACATCCGTGCTCCTGCGACCCAGTCCCCGGGAGAAGTCTCGATTGGCCTCCACTTAGTCTGTTTGCAAACACACTGGAGTGTCCTGCCAGTCGCTTTGGGCTGCTACCCAGGCCCCCAGGCAGGAGGTCCGTGTCCCCCTCCTGTGCAGCAGTCCTCACGCAGTAGCCCCGGGGGAGTGGGGAAGAATATTTCAACAGAAACAATTCTCTTGAGGACACAAGTCCTGTGAGCTGAGGTTTGTTCTGCTTTTGCTCATGGAAGTCCCAGCTTACCCCCTGCCCTTTATTCGCTTCCTTTTAGCCCTCTAGCAGATGGTACTGCTCTCTCCCATTGAGACTCAGATTGTGATTTTGTAAGATGCTCCAACTAGAGCAGTCATTGCCAACCTCCTCAAAGGAGCAAGAGGACTTCTCTTCTCCTGACTGCCGTTGCAATGGCTTCCTTTGGTGGCTGGAGCTGTGGATGGTCAGAACGCATGAAGCATCTCTCCTCTGATCAGCAAAACCCAGTTGACTTCTTTCCTGTTTTGTCCTCAAAGATGCAGGGAATTGCTAAATGCATCCCACAACCCTGTCATGTGTTCTTCATAAAACTTGGAGCCATCCTCCCACAGGTATGACAGTTTACTATGCCCCACGTGTCTTGTCTTGCTAGGGTAGGAGGTAGATGAGAAAGCTATGCCTTTTATGTGGCCACTTCCACACCCAACCTTCCTGGGTCTCATAATCCTTCATGCAACCAGAGGAAGAGGGGTTAGGATGTTCAAGAAGAAAATGATTGGCACAATCAGCCTGAAAGAGATTATTTTGAAGCTGTGCCTCGAATTTTATACCGCCATTTATTCACCTAGTGTTCAGTGGGCACCTACTATGTGCCAGGATTCTATAGCTACAAGATAGATGACAGATTCTACTACCACAAAGCCAGGGGAGTTGAGTCTCAGGCACCCTCGTGGCCAGTGAGAATTCTGTGCTCAAGGCAGATAGCCTTTGGTCCCAAGGAGCCTCTGCTGTGGGGGACTGCCCCCCTCACTCACCTCTCCTGGTGGGAGGAAAAGATAAGGTATGAGGAACAAGGGTGCAAGGAGGTGCTTCTCCTCAGGAGACTCAGGCTCTAGAGAATTCCTTCAAGAGTTTCAGTTGGCCTTATGTAACCCAAAATACGCTTGCCCTTCTATCAGCCCCTGTTCTCTGTGTGCGTCCAGTTTCCAAGCAGGCAGACAGCATGTGAATGAGAACTTTAAGAAGTTAGGACTATTCTTTCACTCGTATTGCCTTTTCTCTATTTAATTTCCTCTTTTCACTTTCTGTCCTTTTATCCTGCCACACTCTGGTCACTCTCAAAAAGCTTAGTGGTCCCTCCCCACCTACAGGATCGAGTTCGGACCTCTCAGCTTGCCCTTCCACGGCACGCAGGCTCAGTATAGGACTGTCGAATATGGTATCAGACTGAACCATTCTCATGGTCATTTTCAGTATCTGTATTTCACAGGAGTTGATGGGCTGCTTTTTCTGGGAACTTGAGGGCTAGTTAGTATTTTTCCTTCAAAACCAAAATCGATTTTACTTTTTGCCTAGAGCCTGTTAAAGACAAAGGTCCTCTCTCCAACCTCCTGCCCCCAGCCAAACCTACATGAGCAAGCCTTCCCCTGACCCCAAGCTCTGACCCTTGGAACAAGCTGAAACAAAGTGCACCCTCATGTTTTTCGACAACGGATTGTTGTCCTAGGCCCGTAACTGCCCTATCCCCGTAACTGCACAATGATTGCAATCCTCTGTACTTTAGTATGTGGATAAATTATTAACAGCGGGTTGTACCTTTCCCTGGGTTGTAAAAGGATAACTGGTTAGAGTCCCAACGTTCTCCTTGTCAGTATAGGAAATGTAGGAGAGGATGTCATCTCAGGCTACTCGTCTCTAAGACTCCTAGCTAACATGTGGCAGGTTCCAGCCGGAAATCTGAGTACAGCGACAGATGGCAAGAACAGCACAGGTGAGCCTTGGTGACTTCCACCTTTCTTTGCCAGTTTTGATCCTTTTCTTCCATCTTTCTCTTCTGGGATCCGGAATGGGCAGGGGGCAGGGAGTATGACTAGGATATCAAGGGTTGTACAAAGGTCTCTGTTTTTATAAGAAATGGACAAGGGCACTGTGTGTTAACATAAAGATCAACATAAAGGCCCACTGTAGACCCCAAGTATTCTAGGCGTAAGGGTGGGCCTAGCATGGGCGCAAAGATAAAAAGGTCAGCATGATAATATACTGGCCTGATCACATGACAGACCAGTCAGTCTTAGGGGAGTGAGAAGGGGCAGACTAGGGGGGAGGACTAGAGACTAAAAGACGCTGAAGTCAAGGATGCATTATCTTAATGCAGAGTTGCAAACATCTCCAGATCCAACGGGAAGGTACAGAGACAGAGAGAGGCCAGCCAGTGAACTGTGCGGAACTGCTGGAGCCCATCCGTGCCAGGGGCAAGTCTGGGTGATTTGGGGCCAACGGTTTTCTGTTTTTTTTCAGACATCATTTTTTAGAGCAGCCTCTAGTTTACAGAAAAATTACAAAGAAAGTACAGAGGGTTCTAGTATCTCCCAGTCTCCCCTACATACAAATCCCTCTATTATGAACATCTTGCATTAGCGTGGTACATTTTTTACAATGATGAGCCAATATGAATACATTAGTATTAACTACAGTCTGTAGTTTACATCAGGGTTCACTCTTTGTGTTGTGCAGTTCTATGTATTCACCGTTACAGGGTCATCTAGTATAGTTTCACTGCCCTAAAATCCCGTTTGCCCCAGTCCTCCTTTCTCCCAAACCCTTGGCAACCCCTCATCTTTTTACTCCCTGTATTTTGCCTTTTCCACAACGTGCTGTAACAGGAATCCTATAGCATGTAGTCTTTTCGGATCAGCTTCTTGCACTTAGCAATATGTATTTAAGTTTCCTCCGTGTCTTGTCATGGCTTAATAGGTCATTTCTTTTTAGCACTGAGTAATATCCCATTGTATGGGGGTGCCACCGCTTGTTTATCCACTCAAGCAGACTTTTCAGTGAGTTACAAGGCAGAAACGATGGAAAGAGTAAATGAAGAGAAAGTAGCAAGAGTCATGAGAAGCAGAAGATTTGGAGAAGTGGAATAACTTGAGTGCAGAGGCCTGAACTAGCCTCAGGCAAGGTTCTTGAGACCCATGCTCAGTGGGAGAGGCCAGCTCCTCAATGAGCCCCTTCCCTGCTCTTAGAGAGGGAAACTTAATAAGGGCTGGAACCAGGCCAGCTTTGTCCTGAGAGCCCAACACACTGCAGACATCCGATAAATAGTTGTTGAACCAACTAAACTTCGAGAATCTTTTCTAAAGAGCAAGCTTGCTCGATCACCAAAAGATTTGAAGCTCCTGAGGCTGGCCCATCATCTCAGGAGGGTCTCAGCTGTCTGTTCGGCTGAGCCCCTCTTGTGCTCCCCAGGGAAGGCAGAGCTTGCCTGGAATGTTCACCTGCTGCATCGGGAATGCATCTCTCTTGCCCCTGCTTTGAGAGATGTTCTATGGATATAGCCAGAGCCGGCTGTAGGGAGGCAAGAGAACCCAAGGAAGAGTCAGGCCAACCTAACATACCAGGTAAAAAGGGATTCTCACCACAGGATCCGAATTGCATTTTTCAATCCAATCGCATGGCAGTAAAATTAGCCAAAACAACTTCTGTAGAACAAGCAGGGTAATTCGATGCTAAGAAACAGCTATGAGGGGAAAATGAACCATGCCTTTGGCTCGGAAAAGATGCTCACATGCAGGAGGAAAGCCTTAACATTTGCAGTCTATAGGCGGGGGTGGTTGGATCCAGCCAGGGGAGTGCAGCTGGGTGCCAGGGGTTGCTCTCCAGGGGATCTGGTGACTCAGGTCAAAAGCTGCAGGACAAATAGAAATCTGGCAGTTACAGATTACTAGCTCAGTGGTGCTCCCTGAGCAAAACAGCCTAGCACTGAAGACCTGGTGTGTTGGCAATGTCATTGCTTAAAATCTGGTCCTGTCCCAGGGCACGACACTGGTGTTCCTTGCTACCCATATTACTCTCTCTCAGTGTAATGAAAAGAGTAACAAGCCCAGAAAGACTAGGAGAGTATTTGGCTTGGGATCTGTTTCTATCCTACCCACGTGTGTGCTCACGTGACTTATATAATCAGCACGAGGATGGAGAGCTCTTGAGAATTTCTTATCTAAGAGAAAGAATGTAGTGGCTACTTGGCCCAGAGACCGTTCTGAACCACGGGGGTCATCCAGAGACACACGATGACTTCTTGTCCCCACTGTTACATAACTAGGGAAGTCAGGGTTACTGTGGACAGTTAATTAGACAGAGGGCAGAGGTGGTGTGAGGAGCTGCTGCCTTCCCAGTTTGAAGCACCAAAATGACAATCCCTGAAGAAGGAGGACCTGTCAATGGGGTGGATGGCCCAGTGTTGATTCTATATATTCCCAGAGGGGGCGGCAGAGTAACCCAACATCTGCATATAACCAGAAACGCAAGCAGAGGAGAGTCAACCTCAAGTCACAGCATAGTGTCGGCCTTGGGGACAGCTGGCCTCTCCTAAGGCATAGCATCTGGCCACTCCTGCTGCACCTGGTCAGTGTCCAGGGCATGGCTTGCACATCTAGACCGCCACAGAACTACCACTCAGTTCTCTGTATCCAAAAATTCCTTTGAGGAAGATCATGCCTGTGCCTCACTACAATCTGCTTTCTTGGAGGCATCTGCTATTTAGGTACTTTCCAGCACAGAATTTTCATCTTAATTTCTTGCTCATTTGCTTTTGTCTTCCTGTGGGAGGACTGCTCGTAGACATTCAGGGCAGAGTTCACCCTTTGGTAATAGTGATGAAGAGACAGTGCCAGCCTTCGTTCCTCTGCCCTGGGAATATGCAGCACGCACCACACAATCTTCCTCCTCCCTCCTCCCATTCACGCTTTTCCTCTCTGGCTTTCCGGAACACTCTTTAGACTTAGCTCCTTATATCTCGATCTGTGCCCTTCCTTCACACCCATCCTGTTTGCTAGCCACAGACATTGGAACACGTTTAAAAATCCACCCAATAATGAAAGTAAAAACCGAGCATGGGGCCCAGAATCCCCAGGAAATTGGGATGTGGTGGAGAGAAGTCACAGAGCTGAGAATGGCATGCCAAGGCAGGTGCTGGCTCTTTCACAAGAAGCCTTGAGCTTCTGGGGCCATTAAAGGGCAAACATTTATGACAGAGCCCATGCCCTTACTGTTTATAACGCAATTATAGGTCATTCAGTTACTCATGTATTCTCAGCAAATGTTGATTAGGCACCAGTTCTATAACTGGGTAGGCCTTGAACACAGAGATAAATGAGATATAGCCCTGTCACGAAGAAGCCTGTGGGAGACACAGACACTGGGACCAATGATGATGATAAAAAGCGTGATGAAGTCTGTGGTCCTGAAAGATACTCAGGCAGGGGGTCTGCATGAGGAAGCCAGGAGCCCATCTGGGCTGATCTGGGAAGAAGTCATAAAGACTGGGCATCTGAATGGAGTCTTGAAGGTAAGGTTGAGAGGAGAAGGGCACTAGATGACATGTTCCTGAGAGGTGCCAGGGCAAAGGAGCTGAGAAAACGGGGCAGTTGGGATTAAAGTAGCTGGAGTGGCCTGAGTGCCCGGCCTAGGGGAGAGCGAAACTGAAGAACACAGAGCCGGCTCAGGATGGAGGACTGTGGACCAGAGAGGTGTACAATCAAATTTACACTCCCAGAAGGAAATCCTGGCAAAAATGTGGAGAACAGTTTAGAGGGAGCAAGAAGGGAAACACAGAGAACACACTGGAGGCTATTACAACAAAATTGGATGGCAATGATATCCTCGGAAGCCTTTCTCCACACCTGCCCACCTCAGGTTTCCTGAGGGGATGGCGAGCGGGAGAAAACGGCTTGCAGGAAACACATTCATTCGTCCCATCGTTTTTGTGCTGCCGATGACTGTAATGGCTGTGTTCTACAGTCACCGTCATGTAAGATCACCATCACATCAACACTTCCTTCTAGCCTCCAGAACTGTGAGATAAGACATGCCTGTGGTTTAAGCCGTTCAGCTTGTGGTACTTTGTTATAGCAGCTCCAGCACACTGATACATGCGGGCAGGCTAATGCTCCTATATTACATGCGGAGACTGAGGCGCAGAGAGATTCATGCCTCCTTTGAGTGAAGAAGAGACACACCCTCGAAATCTCCAAGATCTCTCCAGGGCAAGTCCAGGTTAAGTTCTAGTCTGGATGTTGGGCAGCCGAGCCAGCATTACAGCGTCACGCTACGGGAGAGCCGGGAAACAAATGTACTCATTACACCAGCACCACCCGGTAGAAATAGAAGGCGCTCATGTGCTGGGGAGAACTTTCTTCTGCTCCCAGTATTCTTTCTTTTTTTTTTTTTTTAAATAATTCATTGTCAAGTTAGCTAACATACATTGTATACAATGTAGTGGTGGCTTCAGGAGTAGATTCCGGTGATTTATCACCTACTTACTACACCCAGTGCTCATCCCAACATGTGCCCTCCTCAGTGCCCATCTCCCATTTTCCCCGCCCCTCCCCAAACTCCTACCCCCATCAACTATGTTTGTTCTCTGTGTTTAAGAGTCTCTTATAGTTTGCCTCCCTCCCTGTTTGTAACTTATTTTTTCCTTCCATTCCCCCATGGTCTTCTGTTAAGTGTCTCAAATTCCACCCAAGGGTGAAAACTATGATATCTATCTTTTTCTGACTGACTTATTTCACTTAGCATAATACTCTCCAGTTGTCTGATTTGGGAATCAAGGTATAATGCTGGTTTCATAGAGTGAGTCTGGAAGCTTTCTTTCTGCTTCTATTTTTTGGAACAGCTTAAGAAGAATAGGTATTAACTCTGCTTTAAATTTCTGGTGGTGGAATTCCTCTGGGAAGCCATCTGGCCTAGACTCTTATTTGTTGGGAGATTTTTGATAACCAACTCAATTTCTTCACTGGTTATGGTTCTGTCCAAATTTTCTATTTCTTCCCAACTGAGTTTTGGTAGTGTGTGGGTATCTAGGAATTTGTCCACTTCTTCCAGATTATCCAGTTTTGTGACATATACTTTTTCATAGTATCCTTTAATAATTGTTAATATTTCTGTGGTGTTGGTTGTGATCTCTCCTCTTTCATTCGGGATTTTATCTATTTGGGTCCTCTCTTTTCTTTTTGAGAAGTCTGGCTAGGTGTTTCTCAATTTTATTTTTTCAAAAAACCAGCTCTTAGATTCATTGATATGTTCTATTGGTTTTTTGGATTCTGTGTTGTTTGTTTTGCTCTAATCATTATTTCTATCCTCTGCTGGCTTTGGGCTTTCTTTGCTGTTCTGCTTCTAATTCTTTTAGGTGTGCTGTTAGGTTTCGTATTTGAGATTTTTCTTGTTTCGTGAGATAGCCCTAGATTGCAATGTATTTTCCTCTCAGGACTGCCTTTGCTACAGCCCAAAGGGTTTGGACTATTGTGTTTTCATTTTTATTTGTTTCCATATTTTTTTATCTTTAATTGCCTGGTTGATCCATTCATTCCTTAGTAGGATGTTCTTTAACTTCCATGCATTCGAAGGCTTTCTAAACTTTTTCTCGTGGTTGATTTCAAGTTTCATAGCATTGTGATCTGAAAATATGCATGGTGTGATCTCATTTCTTTTATATTTATTGAGCCCTGCTTCGTGACCGAGTATGTGATCTGTCTTGGAGAATATTCCATGTGCACTTGATAAGAATGTGTATTCTGCTGCTTTTGGATGAAAAGTTCTGAATATATCTGTCAAGTCCATCTGGTCCAGTGTATCATTCAAGGCCATTGTTTCTTTATTCATTTTGTGCCTAGATGATCTGTCCATTGCTGTAAGTGGAGTATTAAAGTCCCCTGTAATTATTGTACTCTTATCAATAAGATTGCTTATGTTTGTGATTAGTTGATTTATATATTTGTATTCTAAGTTGGGAGCATAAACATTTACAATTATTAGCTCATCTTGATTGATAACCCATCTTTCTTTTGACTTCCAGTAACATGATAGATGGTTCTCCATCCCCTCACTTTCAATCTGAAGGTGTTCTCAGGCCTAAAATGGTTCTCTTGTAGGCAGTATGTAGATGGATCTTGGTTTTTTTTATCCATTCTGATACCCTATGTCTTTTGGATGGGGCATTAAGTCCATTTACATTCAGAGTTATTATTGAAAGATATGAGTTTAGTGTCATTGTGTTATCTGTAGGTTTCATGCTTGTGGTGATGTCTGGTACTTTGTAGTCATTGCAGCGTTCCACTCACAGAGTCCCCCTTAGGATCTCCTGCAGGGCTGGTTTGTGGTCATGAACTTCTTCAGTTTTTGTTTGTCTGGGAAAGCCTTAATCTCTCCTTCTATTTTGAATGACAACCTTGCTGGATAAAGGATTCTTGGCTGCATATTTTTCCTATTCAGCACATTGAATATTTCCTTCCACTTCCTTCTGATGTACCAATTTTTAGTGGACAGGTCTGCTATTACCTTTGTAGGTTAAGGCCCCTTTGTCCCTAGCCATTTTCAGAATTTTCTCTTTATCTTTGTATTTTTCCAGTTCCACTATGATAAGCCATGATGTTGACCTGTTTTGTTGACTTTGAAGGGGGTTCTCTGTGCCTCTTGGACTTGGATGTCTGCTTCCTTCCCCAGTTTATGGAAATTCTCATCTATAATTTGTTCAAATAAACGTTCTGCAAATTTCTCTCTCTCTCCTTATTCTGGAACTCCTATGATGTGGATATTATTTCATTTCATTGAATCACTTAGGTCTCTAATTCTTCCCTTGTGGCCTAGTAATGTCCTATCCCTCTTCTTCTGAGCTTCATCATTTTCCATAATTTTATCTTCTATTTCACCTATTCTCCTCTCCGCTTCTTCCATCCTTGCTATCACTGCATCTAGTTTATTTATAGCATTTCTTATTCCGTTGTGATTATTTCTTAGTTCCTTTATCTCTGCAGCAATAGATTCTCTGCTGTCTTCTATGTTTTTTTCAAGCCCAGCTATTAATCTTATGACTATGATTCTAAATTCACGTTCAGATATGTTGTTTATATCTGTTTTGAGCAATTCTCTTGTTGACATTTCTTCCTGGAATTTCTTTTGAGAATTCTTCCGTTTCATCATTTTGGCTAGTTTTCTGTTGTTTACATGTTTTAATAGCTTATTATGTGTCCTGCATCTTCAAGTACTACTATATTAAAAAGGGGTCGTACACTGTCCAGGACCTGGCCTTCAGGAGGTCTTTTTGGAGTGTGTTGTGTGCACTCTGTTGTTGTGTCTCTGGTTGCTTTATCTCCCTCCTTGTAGTGGTGGTTTGGGCCTTCCACCAGGTGTGCTTTGATTTGTTCATTGAAGTAAACCTGGAAAAAGTGAAAAGGTGAGGGGGGTGGAAGAAGCCTTATGCCATACCAAGAGAGAAATGACAGGGATGGGAAAAAAAGACCAGGCAGAGAATCAAAAAGACTATAAGGCATAATCCAGACAGAGAGAGTAAAATAAAGAAGAAGGAGATACAGAAGAGGTGTAAAAAGAATAGAGCAAAAATGCCTGACTAAACAAACAACCAGAATAGAGAAAGAAAGAAAGAAAGAAAGAAAGAAAGAAAGAAGAAAGATATATATATATTTTATAATTACAAATATATTGTAATTTTATAAATTATAAAAAATATATAATATAAAATATATTTTATATCATTATAAATATATATTACAATTTTATAAATTATAAAATAAGAATTGACCAAAAATCAAATCAGAAAATGCAAAACCACAGTACAGGACAGTTGTGTGTTGGTGCCTAGAACTGGCAGCCATGCTGGTCTGGAGGAGAGGCCATCTGATTCGGTCAGTGTCATTCCTGCTCTAGTGGACAAGCGGTTACCAGGCACAGGGGAGTGGGGTTTGGTGTAAGCAGATCCCGCCTCCACTGTCCTGCTCCAGGAAGCCCCACGGTTTTGGTGATGGGGAGAAAATGGCCACACACCCGTCTCTCCTCCCCTGACCAGGTGTCTCAAACCACGCTATTCAAGCAGCCCTCACAGAGCAGTGTGGGTGGCAGGCATGTCCTGCTCCACAGTCTCCTGCACCTCCTAGCCACTTGGCTGGGATTCAAAACCCAATGTATTAAAGGATCCTGCTCCGTGGGGACTGGTTCTGGGGTAGCACCACTCCACCCAGGTGACAAAGGGCCTCTGGCCAGTGCCAGCAGGGTCTTTGTCCTTGGAGGGGCAATAAATCTTCCTCCCACAGTACTCAAGGGAGGGAACTGCTCTCTCCCTGTGGCCACCGAGATAGCTACCCGGTCGGGGGCTGACTCCCCTCCCACCAAGGGGCAGGCACATAGCAGTGGCTCCAGTCTAGAGAAACTCATGCACCCCTCAAAACTCTGATCTTCACTCTTAAGGCTGTTTGCCAAGTAGAAACTGGCTCTCTCCATATTTCTTGTTCCCCAGTCTGTGGTCCAGAGAAGTTTTTTTCCTTGTCAAATAGAATCTCACTCTTCCGCAGCCTCTCCCTCTCTTCCTTTTGGCTCTCCCACCCCACTCCGAGCCTATGCCACTCGTTTTATTTCTCCTGGTTCTCAAACACGTAAACACCTGAACCCCTTCCTGCCAAGCTGTCTCTATACACCTGTGGAGGTGTTTCTGTCACTCGGTAGCCTGGATGCCTGGAATTCCAAGTGTTCTGACCTCAATATTGCTCTGTTTGAGGGATCAGGGAAATTTCAGTTCCCCTACTACTCTGCCTTCTTAACTCCTCTCTCTCAGCTACCAGTTTTCTGGACAAAAACAGATGCAGCCAAAAGTAATCCCGACTTTCCTCCTTCCCAGGCTCCTCCAGCCTCTCACCACAAGGAATCAACAGGCTACTCGTTTTTTTTATGTTTGTTTGTTTGTTTGTTTGTTTTGAGAGAGAGAGAGAGACAGACAGACAGAGCACCAGCAGCAGAGGGGCAGAGAGAGAGGGAGACATTGAATCTGAAAGCAGGCTCAGGCTCCAAGCTGTCAGCACAGAGCCTGATGCAGGACTCGAACCCACCAATGGTGAGATCATGGCCTGAGCCTAAGTCAGACGCTTAACCAACTGAGCCACCCAGGCGCCCCACCATAGGCTACTCTTACAGCAACAGATACCTGGTCAGAGTGGAGGCCACCGCTCTGACTCCTTGACAAGCTTCCCCTCTCATTCCCAGCAGTGTGTACGTATAAATTCCCCCAGTGTCACTGCTCCTGCTAGGAGTCCCAGAGTTCATCAATAACAACCAAATTCATGGTGAGCCAGGACTAGGTCTTGTTGCAAGGCTTGTACATTTTCTAGAAGCACGTTTCCATGAGGACTTCACCCCCATTGGATTCGTCATCAGGATACAGGACAGAGAGACTGACAAATATCAGGCATGTAATTTCAGCTAGAAGAGACCCCAGCCTGAAACCTCAGAGAACCCCCTGGAAGATTTTCCTAGGGAAGTGGACTTCCCTATTCAACATCTCAGCCAAACAGGTGTTTGGAGAGAATAAAAGTCACATTACCTTAGAAGGAACTGGGATAGTCTAGCCTGACTTGGGAATTATTTAGATAGAACATCATTCATTGTATAAAATATCTCTAAATTATGGTCAACTGTCAAGAGAATTTAATTTACTGCCTACATATACCCACTAGGAAATTAACACATTTTGGAACTTAGGTTGGAAGAGAGATGGGAATTCGTTTTGTTCCTTCTCAGTGTATGAATGAGGTTTCTGAAATTACAGGACAACCCATGTCTAGAGAGCAAGACTAATACCTCTAAGGTCAGTTTGCTTTCTGCCCAAGAAAGTCTGAAAGCTTAGGGTGCTTCAGAATGCCCTATAATAGATGTTTCTCTAATATCCTTCAAACAGTTCCCTAAGTTTTCTTATGCAAAACAAAACTTTCCTTTATTGCTGTAATACAGAGTTGGACCTAGGCCTACATCACACCAAAATACTATCCTTCTAAACTAATAATTACCTCACATTTGCTGAGCATTTATGATAGGTGTGGCACTAAGGTAAACTGAAGAGTAAGTCAGATGATTTACCTCATAGGTGCCTCATGGATATGTTGTGTTATTTGGAAGATTGAATAAACACAAAGTGCTTAGAATTCCACTACTCCATCTCCTCTGCAACCTCTGCGTGTCCCTGGTTTGGCCAAGTGAGGAAGGGTAGGAGGTAAGATGCAGGAAGGGTTGAGGTTATAGACACAATGGGTGGCTACATGTGGTGCAATGGTCCCCATGCCCACATCTAATTCCACCAAATTCTAGTCCAGCAGATCCTCATATTCTTACATCTTAAAATTTTAAAGATGCCTCAGTTAAAGACAAATACTCTTCTGAGGGATACTATTTTAATCAGCCAACCATTATCAGGAATTCTTTTACATCTTCCCAAGAACCTAAAAGAGCAAGGTCCTCCAGGTAAAGGCACAAGAAAAAGGCCAATCTTCTGATGAGAGAGACTTCAGACCATAATGAGGGCTGGTCATTTGACATCTAGATGGATCCGCTCCAAAGTGACTTTTTCTGTAAGAATAAATTCAGGACTTCTTGGGTTGCCTTCTTACAGGTAGGAAAATTATTTTGAAAACTCCTATGCTCTGAATGAGTGACTTGGCAAAAGAAGATGGTGGAGTGCTTCAAATACCATGCCTCTTTTGTTTTTCCCAGAAATGTATCCATCTATATCCTTGAGGTTTTGACATTTCACTCAGTTCTGGGCTCATTATCTAAAAGGAAATGATCACATGCCCATATGTATGTCTTCGGCTGACCACAGATGAACCAATGCAGGACCAGGATTTCATTCATTCTGTGGCCTCTCTCTCCATGTGTGAAGCAAAGGGAAAAACACATGGACCCTAAGGGACCCATTTTCTGGATCTTAGAGACCCTTGGCCTTGATTAAATCAAACAAAGCAAATGTAATGGGAATCCTTGGGAGAGAGACTCAGGGCTTGGGATTAGTCCACATCCTTGGCTGTGGAAGGCATACCATGGGCCTACCAGCTTTATTGGAGAACCCAAGGGCTAAGGCAGGAGACATCAAGAATCCTGTATTCAGTCCTGTGATGTGCCTTTGACAAGGGACATTGACACCTTACAATGTGTCCAGTGGATGGCGACAAGAAAACAGATTGATGAGACCAGAGAAATGTGAGAGTTGGGAGGTTGTTTCCCAGAGGAATATGGTGACCGTCTACTCTTTAAAGGACTGTCATATGGAAGACGGAGAAGTATTCTTTGCCGAAAATAATGAAAGTGGGACCAGGGGAAGGAGAATTTATTCAATGACCAATTTTTCTAGCAATTAGAGTTGTCTAGAGTGAAGAAGCACTATACAGGTTGATGCCTTGTGTGGCGTTTGATGTGTTTGTTCAGTGGCAGGGAGCAGTGTGGGGAGGAGGAGAGGAGGGCACACCAGTCAGGGAGACTGAAGAAGGAATACCTTCCCTTGGGTGGGACATTGGACTAGCCATTGCTAACTGTAAAGATGATTTTTATAAGTGGATGAACAATAAAGGTGGGTTTATGGTCTCCGTATTCCACAAATTTAATTTCCCACAATAGCTATTTCATGCACAAAAAATCTGAGAAGAAGAGAAGCTAAGAAGGTTGCAAGGTATTTTAAAAATGCTTTCTGGGAGGCCATTGAGCCACAGAAGGCAGTGCATAGTGTGGGCTATAAAGGCCAAGCCCACAGACGTTCAGATCCTCCCTCTGCCCTCATTAAGCTCCATGATCTTGAATGGGTTACCAAACTTAGTTATGCCTTCACTTTGGGGACCATGAGGTGGAAGTAACACCTGACTCCTACTGTTGATGTGAGTCAGTTGCTGCACATAAAACTTTAGAACTCTGCTTGGCACATAGTAAGCACTCAGGAAATGTTAATGATGGTGATTACAGAAAGAGAAATCATCATTATTTCTTAAGCCCACAAGAGAATTGAAACAGCATGGCATTGCTTGCAACAAAAAGCATACATGTTCAGGAGTGATTATTTTGTGAGGGGAGTGAATGACAGCTAGTCCCATGGAGCAATGGAAAAAATAGAGCCTGGTGATTTTTTTGGGTAGCGAAGCCCAAAGAGAATAGAAGTATAGCTGAGTCCCTGGAATTTCTCTGGACTATGTCATAAGACTGTGTTCTGGCTTCTTGGTTCCCCAAAGAGAAATAAAAGTCAAAGCTTCATCCAAATTACACTTCTGCCCCAGTGTTGACAATGCGGTAACATCTGGTTGCCAACTTAATTATCTCTCCCCTAAATATTTTTTCTGATCGTAAAAGCACCTGTATGACCAGGGGAAAGAGGAGAAAAATACATCAGAGGGCTTAGTTTCTCATCTTGATAATTGCCTGAGAGGGCTTCTTAATTTGCACCGAGAGGGCTTGTTGGGGGTCTGGGAACCATTCATTCCAATTTTGGTCCTTTGAATTTCCCAGGCTCTAATCATTTTGCTAAGCTGGCAGCTAATGAAAAGAAGAGAGAAAGATCTCTGAATGTCCCTCTCAGGACATATTATGCAGCTCTTGAGATTCTGCCTTCTTATTTGTCCAAATGAGATTGATCGCTGGGAAAAACAGCAAAAGTCTCCTACTGTTGAGAAAAATATTTCTGGTCCTGGGAGTTACAATACTTTAGTCCTGTGTGAAATAAGGCAGCTCTGTCTTAACACTAAGTGATCAATTGCGTGTGATGGGATGAGCTTATTTTTCAGGTTCCCAATAAATTCAGTGAAACTACAGACGACTCTGGATGGTCTCTTAGGAAACTGTATGGTGCTGAGAACAGGAATTTAAATTGGTTCCTTTCTCCTTGGGATGTTTATAAAGCCAGCGTTATTAAAAAGAAATACTAAGAACTATTTTGCTTCATTAGTGTGCTTTGGGGCATGATTCGGTGGTTGGGTAATATGTGCTAATCATCCATTAATCATATCCATCTCCTAGGACTCTTCCAACTGGTATGTTCATGCCTACCTTCAAATTTTGAGTGGCTATTAAATAGTAGCTATAATCAAGTGTGAAATGGAAATTGTTTCTTTCTCCTGATTGCCTTGTTCTTTATTGTTTCTTCCTTTTTCTTGTATTTTTTATGACACTAGCCATAAAATCTATCTGCGTGGTGATCTATCCATTACACGGAACATTACATAACTTAATTTACACAAGGAAAAGTATTTCTGGCAGCAGTGTCCCTTAACTTGAAGAGGCGCTGTTTGGCCAGCTAACTATGAGACTTAGACTCAGGCAAATGTTTCTCTAGGTCAACATTTTTTTTATCTTAAAAATAAACTTCTTATTCTGGAATAATTTTATTTATTTATTTTTTAATGTTTATTTATTTTTGAGAGAGACAGAGAGATACAGACAGAGCATTAGCTGGGGAGAGGCACAGACAGAGAGGGAGACACAGAATCCGAAACAGGCTCCAGGCTCTGAGCTGTCAGCACAGAGCCCGATGCGGGGCTCGAACTCGGGAACGGTGAGATCATGACCTGAGCCGAAGTCGGACGCCCAACCGACTGAGCCACCCAGGCGCCCCTTATTCTGGAATAATTTTAAATTTACACGAAAACTGTAAAGATAGCACAAAGGATTCCCATATTTACCCTTTATTCAGTTTCTCCTCAGATTAGCATCTTACACAACCATGAGACCTTTGTCAAAACTAGGTAATTAACGTTGGCACAATACTGTTGAATACTACTAAACTGTGTAGACTTTATTTGCATTTTACCAGTTTTTCCATTTGTCCTTTTTTTCCTGACCTAGGATCTAATTTAGGGTACCACATTACATTTTTAGTTTTATTATTTTATTTATTTATTTATGTGTGTGGTAGGGTCCCCTCCCTAAGGAATAAAAAAAAAATCTCAAGGCAACCGGGCTATACATGTAAGTGACATCCCTCACGACCTTGTAACATGAGACCACTTAATCAGACTGCATGTTTGTGTGTTACCATATATGGGAGACAAAGAAGTAAAAAATGTATAAAAAACCATGCCACTTGGCGATCGAGGCTCAGTTCTTCAGGTACAAACCCAACTGAGCCATGCCAACACAAATAAAATTACTTTCTAAAAAGAAAAATGTCATGACTCTCTATGCAAAAATCCTGCTACATTTTCTTTTCAAACTTTTATTTAAATTCCAGTTAATTAGCATACTGTGCGATATTGGTTTCAAGAGTAGAATTCAATGATTCATCCCATATATATGACACCCAGTACTCATCACAAGTGTCCTCCTTAATACCCATCACCTATCTATCCCATCCCCCACCCACCTCCCTCCATCAACCCGCGGTTTGTTCTCTGTATTTAAGAGTCTCTTATGGTTTGTCTCCCTCTCTGTTTTTATTTTATTTTATTTTTCCTTCCCTTCCCCTATGTTCATCTGTTTTGTTTCTTAAATTCCACATATGGGTGAAATCATATGGTATTTGTCTTTCTCTGACTGACTTATGTCACTTACAATAATACACTCTGGCTCCATCCACGTCATTGTAAATGGAAAGATCTCATTCTTTTTGATGGCTGAGTAATAGTCCATTTTGTGTGTGTGTGTGTGTGTGTGTGTGTGTGTGTGTATGTGTATATATACATATATGCCACCTCTTCCTTATCCATTCATCAGTTGATGGACATTTGGGCTCTTCCCATCATTTGGCTGTTGTTGATAATGCTGCTATAAATATTGGGGTGCACGTACCCCTTCGAATCAGTATTTTTGTATCCTTTGAGTAAATACCTAGTAGTGCAATTGCTGGGTTGTAGGGTAGTTCTATTTTCAAATTTCTGAGGAAACTCCTTACTGTGTTTCTAGGTTAACAATTACAAACTGTTCTTTATTTGATCTACTTCTACAAATGTAGATGGTGTTTAAACTCAGCAAAATTTCACAAAAATTTCCTTTGTCTGAAAGGTTTTAAACACTGATCTGTAAAGAATGCCCACAAAACCCCTTGGTATGAGAACTTGAAATGCAGGTTAGGTTCTTCTATGTAGAAAATACATCTTCAAAAAATTCAGTGGATGATTGTAGAACATGGGTTAGATGTAGCGTGACATGTTCCAAACCCACTCTCAGCCACTTGCAATAACTTGTCAAATCTACCTAACAACAGCGCAAGGCCTTAAAAGTGCTGTTGGATTCCATGGAAGATCTCCACAAAGAAGAACATGGAGAAACATTTAAATGTGTGTGGACAAAGGAAGAGAGCAATGCAGACAAACTTCCACCTTCTGTTTGCATGAGCAGAGCCTGAATAGTTGTCTCTGGTCTCCCTCCCTCCTGAGAGTCTTTCTGTTCAAGAAAACTTTAGGATCTATTCCCTTAATCATAAAAAAAGGAATTCACTGGGATGGAAAATTTTAGCCTCCACTTTATTCCTTACTTCACAGAAAACTGCTCTTAGTCTGTAAATGAGTTCTGATGTTAGAGAATTGGATGCTGAAAATTGGTATTATTAAACTTATTAAGAGAGGGGAAGGACTCTTTTAGAAGAATAGCACAATCCTAGGGGGATCTCTTACTTAATAGGCATCTTCCCAGAGATGTTTCTGAACTTAACAGTTACATTAAATAATTCAAAATTAATGTAAGTGCACAGCCCTTCCCTCCCACAATCTTACTGAAATTAAGAATGCCAAATCATTCCTCTCTCATTATTGCTTCACAGCGGGAAGATATGGCTTCTCCTGCTAAGATTAACTAGATTCTAAAGCCTGACTAATTAATGTACAACAATGCCAGGATTAGTAAGCATGACTTTGTTTGATTTTAGTCCCTAATAAAACCACCTTTGGTTAAATAAGTAGAATGGCCACTGGAATTCCCATGTAAATATTTTTAGCTGGTGGTGGACATTCAACTACATGTCCCGGTAAAATTATCAGACACATTTTCATTCCCATGAAACCTCCAGAATTGGGCACTTTAGGATTTAACTGAATGTGTTACTCATTACTTTTGTCCAAGGACCTACTAACCAATCATACATTTTTAAATACTTACTGTATGCCATTGTTACCAAAAATACTTCCAGTCTTGAGCTGAGGTAGAAGATACTTGTCTTGAGAAAGAAATGAAATAACTGTTTAGAACCATATGAAATAAATGTCAAAATGATAAGCATCGAGAAACGTTGTGTGCAGTTAGTGTGTGACCCATCCAGGCTAAGGTAGGCACTCCTTAAGTACTTACAATGGTAACCAGCTACTGATCTGCTCACTTGTGTATTATTGTCCCACGGTGCCGGACTGGAAACTTCCTGAGGGCAGGGCCCATATTGCAGCTATTATATCACCTGTCTTACTCACCTAACCTGTAACTAGCAATCAGTAAGAGATTTTAGCATGGAGAAAGCTACACAGAGAAAGTAAATGTGGAAGGATGGGCAAAACTCTAACAGATATAGACACTTAAAGGCTGAATGAACAGATGAGCCAAGACAAGAAGCAAGGATTATCATGGCAAGTATGTCCTGTAACTCAGCAAACATTTGTAGGTCTCCATCTGCCACTTACTGTGTGAGCAGGATAGGTACAAAGGTGAAGAAACATCATTCCCGTGGGCAGAGAAGAGATTTCGAGATCAGCCTGGATGATATGAGCTGGGAGAGGGCTGCCGGGGATTAGGGATGGTCAGGGTTGGTGAGTTGTGAAGAATTTGGTGTGAAAAGCTGTAGGACCTTTGTCTTGAAGATAGTGAAAACCAGCAAAAAAATTTAAATTAGGGAAGGTTAAAAAAATCTTTGGAAAGTTCCCAAAAGTTACCATGACATCATTGTTAGGAGGTTTATTATGGAAACTTTAGCTGCACACACAGAGAACCACAATCTCAAAACTTTAAGAAAAGTGAGATATATATTCACATCAGCAAAAATTTCCAGGGCTGGGTAATATTTGCACTTACACTGTTTAATATTTACTTTATTAGTATATTAATATTATTAACAGTGTTTTATATTTTTTTCATAAACATAACTTATTTCATTAACTATCTCATTGCTGAAAAGCTTTAGTGCATTGTTAAAATGTGGTTTTAATATATTCATAACAAAAATCTCTTCTAGCAAACTATCATTTCATAATATAATTCAATGGGATAATGGGACTTAGTCATACTAAGTTCATAGAGAAACTTTGCCAGAGTTTATCCACTCCATGACACTTAGGGAGAGTCTGATAGCGTTATAACCAACATCAGTGACTAACCTGCCCCTTCATCGTGATGTTTCCTATGGAACACACGGTGAATATTTTGCATTTTGCGTATGTAGCCAGATTTTAACAAAGTGTTTTCTGGTTGCAAGCTAGTTCCGTCATAGGCTGTATAACTATCTTCAGACCCCATAAATAATGCAAACTACAGCCAGGGGCACAGATGTCAACTCTTAATATGGAGTGTTTATGACACATAAAAGCCTGGCGTATTCGGTTTCTAAGGACAAGCGGGAAGACAAAGAAGATCTGAATGTAGAAGTCCTCCTTTCTGTCATCTTCCCTGAGGACCTAGTTTGTAACTAAGTGACTAAAATCTGTATTTAAAAAGGTTACACTTGGAGCAACATATAAAAACAAATAACCCAATTAAAAATAGACAAAGGATTTGAATAGGCATATCTCCAAAAAAGATATCCAAATAGCCAATAAGTACATGAAAAGATGATCACCACCATTGTTCACTAGAGGGAGACAAATGAAAACTACAATGAAATACCACTTCACACACACTGGAATGGCTATAATTAGAATGACAAGTAATAACAAGTGTTGGGGAGGATGTGAAGAAGTGAACGGTTCGCACTCTGCTGAGGGACATATAAAATGGTGCAGCCGCTTCAGAAAACGTTTTGGTAGTTCCTCAAAAAGTTCTACATAAGAGTTACCATATGATCCAGCAATTCCAATACCAAGCATATATTCCCCAAAATCGAAAACAAATACTCAAACAAATACTTCTATGTGAATGTTCATAGCAGCCCTGTTGACACTATTTAAAAAGAGGAAACAACCCAAATGTCCATCAATAGGTAAATGGGTAATTTTGATAATCAGTACAATGGGATATTATTCAGCCATAGAAAGGAATATTATTCAGTCATGGTGACTGATATATGCTCTGACATAGATGAACCTCAGAAACATTATGCAAAGTGAAAAGATCCCATTACAAAGACTGTGTATTTGTTGGTTCTCTTTATAGAAAATGTCCAGAATAGAAAAATCCACAGAGACAAAAAGTAGATTGCTAAGTGGCCAGGGGCTGGGGAGAGAGGATATGAAGTGACTGTTAACATTGCGGGGGTTCTTCTGGTGGTGATACAAGTGTTCTAAAATTGATTGTGGTGATAGATGTTCATCCGTAAGGACATACCAAAAACCCACTGAATTGTATACTTTAAAAGGGTGAATTAGATGACAACAAGAAGGAGAATTAGATGACAACACAGACAGATGAAGTTGTGGTTTCTGAAAACAATGAGGCAGATGTACATGGGGCCGTGTTGTGTATGTGTATGTATTTGTAGTATACACATGTACATGTGTATAATATTATATCATATATAGCATGCAATATATGTTATATATTTTATTTTATTATATAATTTTATAATATATTTATATTTTATTATATATTATGTCTTATAATTATTCACATGGAAAAATTTCTCAAAAAATATATAACCAAATGTTAACAACAATTGTCTCCACTTCAAGGTGATTTAAATCCTTTTCTTCCTTTTGCTTCTCAGTCTTCTCTTCCTTTCTGTGCAATGATCATATAATAATTGAATAAGAAGAAGAAAGTTGGGGTGGGGGTGCCTGGCTGGCTCAGTTTGTAGAGTATGCAACTTTTGATCTCAGGGTTGTAAATTCAAGCCCCACGTTGGGTGTAGCGATTATTTAAAAATGAAATCTTTAAAAAAGGAGAAGAAGAAAGTGTGTGTGGAAGGATGTTGCTTGAGAAAATATACTCTCTGATCAGACGAAGAAAATCAGCAGTTTTTAAAGACGCACTACAAAATAATGTCCTACTCTAGGACGTTTTTCTTCACATTAGGAGAAAATCACATTAAAGTGGTATCACTTGCAAAAGACTATCACAGTACAGCCTCTGAAATGCTATTGCTTAGAAAACTTATTATCTGTCTATCTATCTATCTATCTATCTATATATATATATATACATCTATCTATATATATATATATACTGTCTACATATATACATCTGTCTGTCTATCTATATATATCTATATATACCCATATATATATGTGTATATATATATATATATATATGTATATATATATATATACACATCTATCTACCTATCGTCCGTCTCTGATTGGGACATCTACAAGGCAGTTGACACTTAAACGTAATGAAAATTCCTTTGCTAAGTCACAAAATAACTTTAAAATCACCATTAAGACTATACCACGTGCCAGAGCCTGCACCGGAGCTGAGCATATGCCATTGACTATGTCAGACACATTCTTGCTGCTGAGCTTGCTGCTAGTCAGGCAGGAGCCAGGAAGAAGCTAGTCCAGGTAGGACAAGTCCCACAGGCTTTGTGATGCTCAGGGTGGGGCTCTTACCCATAATTTCTAGTCTGGAGCTGGAGGGTAGAGACAAGAGTTCCATCCTGGAAGAGTTTCCAAGGAGAAAGCTCAAGGTGGCCAATTCCAAAACAGGTCATGGAAACAAGGATCTGGTCAGACAGTAGGAGCCAAGATATGGGGCCCAAACAGAGTGGGTTGGATGTGAGGCAGAAGAAATGGGGTTCCCTGGAAAACTAGGTGGAAGAAGGGGAGGGATGGTAGATGGCGCAAAATGGCAATGCCCTGCATTTGTGGCTGGCATCAGGCTAGAGAAAGTTCACAGCAGCATTTTTTGCAAGAAAAAAAACATGGGAAACAGTTATGCATCAACAGGAGGGAACACGTTAATTGTGGGGTTTGCAAATAATCACCTTTTCTGCATAGAAAATTAATGAGCCAGATTGGGATGTGCCAACATAAAAAATGAAGAACAGCAAAATAAAACTACCCTTAAAAGGAGTGCATGTTAGCAGTCGCTCCTTTCCTTCAGTTTGTTTCCTGAAGCATCAAGTTGGAGTGTCTTTCAATTAAATATGACACATCTTTTTGAAGGGGTGAGAGGCAGTAAAGTTTCAGTTGCCAAAAATAAAAGAGAAACTGGGAAGAATTTAACTTCTGAACTAGAAGGTCACTCTTGCCAGAGGCCTTTGAGGAGAGCAACATTCTGCATTTTGTTTCCTCTTGTTTTTCCTTAAATAAAGGGCCAGGGACTTCACGCCAATCTTGTCACTTGAGTTCCTAAATGATTCTGCCAAATCCTTTAGAATTGAACCATGTAGGGTCCAGCAGACCTGGTTCGGGCTGCTCCTTCACCAGAAGGATGCTCCCTAGGGAACAGGATTAGGGCTAAGGAAGAGGAATGAATGAATCCTTGCCCAGAATAACAACTCAACTTTCTCTGCTGCCACTGCATCAGCAGAATAAAGATTTTCTAGATTATAAGAGGTTCTCATAAAAATGAACACACTTCTGAAAGGTATTGAATTTTATCAGCCAACATCTTCACAGATGTCCCTGGAGAACGAGATCTTGATAAATTACACCGCAGATGGGATGGGATTGTGGGAAAAGAAGGACAGGAGAAGGTTAGAATAAGGACAAAGGGGTGAAAATCGTGGGGTATAAAGGTATAAGGGTATAAGGGTGGGTTTAAGACATGCTTCGTCTACCAGACACGTTTTTTTTCAAACCTCGTTGACCATCTTAAGAACAATCACAACAACAAACAAAACCCACGGAAACCAAAAAATATATACTTTTTTAGGAAAAAAAGTTCTCAATTCCACAGCATAAGCATCAGAAACTTTCTTCTTATTCACAAGGTTGAGGCAAAAGTGAATTTATTACATTTTTCACTGAAGCAGAACGCCTTTCTTCTAAAGTAAAAACATTAACCCTTTCCTTGGAACAAATGAAATCTCGTGCTGCTCCAGGAACTGGCAGAAGATTGGAATTGCCTTAGCAAGTACAGGGTCCTCACAGAAAACAGGGCCATTTGAAAGGGGCTTGATGATGAAACTCCTCCCAAAGATGTGAGTAAGAGAGTACGCGGGATGGAAGACAGGATCAGGGCTGGCCACTGCAGGACCACCCACACCTGCAGGGGTGAGGGGTGGGAACGGTTCTACCTGCACTCCAGAGGGGGAGTTGTGTTGAGGGAAGCAGTGGCCTCTAGTGACCTTCAGTCAGCCCGAGGTGACCTCACAGCAAGGCAGCAGGGGGGTAAATCTCCCAACTGCACCCCTCGTCTGCTTCTATCTCCTGTGGGCCTAATTCAGCCTGGAAATCCAAAGGCAAGTGAACTTTGGGTACAGTCCAGACAGTGCAGGGAAGGAAGCAGTGAGGACACTCAGTGCCTGAAATTTGTTTTGTGGCCATACATTTATGGCCTACTTGGGTGAATATTCCATGCGCACTTGAAAAAAACATGCATTCTACAGATGTTGGCTATAGTGTTCTATAAATGTCAATTGAGTTTTTAATCATGCTACATAAACCATCTCTCTCTATATATATGGCCTTACTAATTTTTATTTGCGTGTTCACTTTGATAAGAGAATAATATGTTAACAATTCCTATGATTGTGTATTTGTCTATTTTTCCTTTTAGTTTTGGCAATTTTTGCCTTATGTATTTTGGGACTGTATAATTACATGAGTATAGATTTTTATTTTCCAGCTGAACCTGGACCCTTTTATCATTTTGCAGTGTCACTCTTTTTATCTAAGAATACTTCTTGCATTAAAATTTACTTTATTTTTTTATCTAATGCTTCTTGCATTAAATTTTACCTTATCTGATATTAGGTATATTTACATCAACTTTCTTTTGATTAATGTTTTGATGGTGTATTTTTTTCCATACTTTTATTTTCAACCTTTCTGTGTCCTTATTATCTTATAATTGAAGTATTTAATCCATTTACATTTAATGTTATCACTGAATTACTTGAATTTAAATCTGATATTTTAATATTTGTTTCCTGGGGCACCTAGGTGGCTCAGTCGGTTGAGCATCTGACTCTTGATTTTGGCTCAGGTCATGATCCCAGGGTCGTGAGATTGAACTCCACGTTGGGCTCCATGCTGAGCATGGATCCTGCTTAATATTCTCTCCCTCTCTCTCTCTGCCTCTCTTTCTCTCTAAATTAAAAAATTAAAATACATTAAAAAATTTGTTTTCCTTTTGTCCATCTATTATTTGGTCCTTCAAAATCCTTTTTTTTGCTTCTTTTAATATATTGATCAATGACAATTTTTAAAATTGTTTCATCTGTTCTTTATATTACCTCTTGAGTAGGCCTCTGTTAAAATTGTTTTCATGGCTACCCAAAGGTTATAGCATGCATCTTGTATGTGTTATGTAATTAAGTGAATTATAGTCTACTTTCTTAATATTTTAATCTCTTCCTAGATAACATAAGTAGCTTACAATAACTTAATATCATTTACAACTCCTTCAGCCCTTTCCACTATTATTAGGCATTTTGAGTCTACATATATTTGATAAAGACATAAGATATTATTGTAGTTGTTTTAAATAGTCAATATTTATTTAGATTTACCCAGTATTTGCTTTTTCTGGTGATCTTTGTTCCTTCCTGCATTACCATGCTTCCATCTGTGATCATGTTCTTACTGCCTGTAGAACTTCTATTAGTATTTTCAGAACTCCTGGCTATTTTTTCTCAGTTTTAGTTTGGATTCACTACTCTGTGGTCCCCTCATGCTTAAGTTAATGCCTTTCAAGACGCAGTCACCTTGGCAGCTCCTAGCCTAGTGAGACTGCCTTAAATCACAGGATATTTTATGCTAGTCCACATCTATTCCCTTGATTCAAAAATTCAAAAATTGGCAAATACTCCAAGTATAAGAGAGCAGAGGCCAATGTGAGAATTGCTTCAGTGTACTTCCCTTATCTCTGAGACCTTGGATTCCTCTGGTTGACTCCAATGCCTTTAAAGAGTTGGTGATACATATATTTAAAAATTACAGATCTCTAATATGTATTATATCTTTAATATATATTTGTATTATATTTATTTGTATATATTGGTGTATGTATACACAAGTATATAGATATATATATACATATATCTGTGCTATATAAATATATAATAAGTATAATATATTTTAATGTAATCTATTATTATATGTAAATTATAATAATGTATAAATTTTATATTACTTGTATATATAATAATCTATTATATTATAATACTATATAATATAATATATCACTATATAATATAATTCTATATAATATAATACATATTACTATATAATATAATTAGCATATAATATAATATAATTTTTAATTATATTAATTTATATATTATATAGTACATAATAATAAATATAAAAAGAAGTATATATTTATCTATACTATATATATATATATTGTTCTTAGCAGTATATTAGTGTGAATAGTGTGCAAGAAGCTACACCATCTTGAATGGAGGCAAGGTGGAACTTCTCAGTCTAAGAATAAGGAAAAGGATTTTATAACATTGAATTTACCATCCTAAAGATATTCTCAAACATCAGGCTATGTGGATTCCTAAGACTCTTTGGCATACACACAAGACACAAACCACTATTTCTTGTCATATCTTTAAGGGTGTGTGATGGGAACCAAGCTTAGCCACAAACTGCCAGATGATACTGAGATATCAATGGTTACTACTCAGAAACAACATAACAAAACCAACATAATCCACAAGGGTAAACAAACACATTCAGTTGAAGAGATTGCTGCTTTTACTGCAGGGACTGCAAGAGTTCTATAATGCAACCATTATATTTGTGCCTTACAACTTGTATTCATTGAAGGCCTCTTTTGAGAACTTTAAAAATAAGTCGGCAAACCATAAGAGACTCTTAAATACAGAGAATAAACTGAGAGTTGATGGAGGGAGCGTGGGAGAAGGGGGGAAATGGGTGATGGGCATTGAGAAGGGCACTTGTTGGGATGAGCACTGGGTGTTGTATGTAAGGGATGAATCACAGGAATCTACCCCCAAAACCAGAGCACACTGTATACACTGTATGTTAGCCAACTTGACAATAAACTATGTGTATATATATATACATGTATATATATATACACACACAACTATATGTACATATTATATATATATATTATATAGATTAAGTCTATTCCCATTTTTATGCCTATAAACATAAAGTATCAAAGCTTTGTCTCATATTTCTCTTCAAGATTAAAAGGAGAACATTGAAAGCTAATGCTCTAAGCATCCGCTATAACATCCCCCAAACTTGGCTAAATCAACACAAAGACTCATCCATTCACATTGATTAAGTCACTTAGTTAACTCTGTGGACTACTCTAACTGAGCATGGGAGAGGAAGAAAGTTGAGAATAACCGAGATTATAGTTGAGAAAGCAAGATATGTCCCAGTTATTATGATGAGTTATTTTCCTCAAGAAAACTTATGGACATTGTTATTACAAAATCCAGTTGTCACCTTTTCAGTCTATTCTATCCAAATCAGAGTTGATTATGGTTGGAAATTTATCCCAATATGGAAAATATTCAAGGAAACTATAGTACATGTCAAACTATCTAAAATAACCCACCATGGAACATGATCATGAAGCCATGGACAAAAGTTCATATTCATTGTGAAGGATTATTCTAAGACAAATAAAAACAAATGACTATGGAGGGTCCCATCTTAAAGTGTTCCAAAGCCTATCTCGTTCCATCTAAACAATCAAAGCTCTGGATTATTATTTGCAACACATGAATGCTGAACAGTATTATTTCTCACCATGGACCTACATGTACTGAAGTTGTGTATCAGAAACATGTGGATGGAAATCATTACTATCAATCAAATGACATGTTGAAAAGGTTGTCCTGATGGAGCTTGTCCAAGAGAGACTGACTGTTAACACATTCTAGGTTTCTCTCTCTTAGACTATGATTCCATTCCATGTTCACCAGCAGGATTTGGTTCTGCTAAATTACTCGTGAAGCTGCGTTGTCTTAATTTGTCTTAGGCATTTCCTACCATACCTTCATACAGATTAATCAGAGAGTCAATAATATGCAAATGCATGTGATGCAGGTGTGCGTTGCTGGTGTTTTTACTAAAACCCTTTTGAGTTCTTGTTAGTTTTTTGTTCCTATAGTAAAATGTTGCAGTGATTTGGGCAGGGGGCAAGGTGGTGGTGGGAGGAAGAAAGGAACACATGTAAGAAATCATTCCAGAGTAGTGTTTTGGCCCACTAAAAGACTGTGACTAAAATCTCTTTGAGTTGCTAAGTCCTCAGACTGAGTAGAACTGCTTAAGTAAGAACTAAATCAGGAAATGTGGGGTTTGTGAAAGTTTTATAAGTCATCCTTTAATTGACATTTCAAACATAAATGTACAAAGTGGAGTCCTTATTAACTCTTGCCCTAGTTAGTGAACCATCCTCAACCGAGAATCAAACCAGAAATTTGTAAATTATCTTTGATTACACTTTCCCACTCCCTATATCTGTTCCAATTAGTAAGTTTTACTATCTTTACATCAAAGATCTATCTCAAATCTCATCTCTCTTCTCTGGTTCTGTTACCATGCTAATCATAAGGCCATCATCTCTGAGCTGGGTTTAGTCCTCCAGTAACCTCCTCCTGAAGCCTGATTCCACTGTTTCCATCATTCTTTCCACCCTCACTCTCCACTTCATTTTATACACAGTTGCCAAAGTGATCCAGAAAAAAAAAAACTGTATAATAAATTAAAACTTTTGCAGCTTCTCCATGTACTTAGAATAGAATCCAAACTCCTAGATCCTAATGCATTCAGTCCCTATCTGCTTCTGCAGTCTTCTATAAGACTCCTTTTGCCATACACTCTAGCTATGCTAACCTCAAGCAACTCAAGTGCTCTTGCAGTTCAGGGCTTTTTGCACCTGCTGTCCTCTGCTTAGAATGCCTTTTCTCTGGCTCTCAAGCAGATGACCCTTCTCCATTCCTTATGTACCAGCTTACCGAGTTTATACTCAGAGTGTCCTTCCCTGACCACCCATTAATAAATTGTCCTGGGCTTCATTGATTGTCACATCGCATTTACTTTCTCCTTGAAATGTACCATTGTCTATCATTGTTGTGTTTATCAGCAGTTTTTTAGTTTTTAATAAAACAAGTGTCTATACTTGTTTCTTGTCTTGGCTCAAAACGCATCTAGCTGTGTCTCAAACCTCAGCTTCTGTAAGTGGAGACCCTGGCCAGATATCTGCAGCCAAGTGAATGGCCAGAGCCTCCTGACAAGCGGTGTTGCAGTGTGTCAACGTATATCGGAGCAGTGACCAACTCTGTCTGTTCCTCACTGTGTCCCTTATATACAATGCTTCTGCACAGTAAGCAATCAGTAAATATCGGATGCAGGTATGAATGAATGATTGAACTTCTCATTAATACGAACCCAGAGAAACCTGAGGTTTCAAAGGTTAAGTAATTTTGGCACTCGAAGAGTATCAGGAGATTAACATAAACCTCCTTTGATATGACGATGGAATCTGTGATTCAGTTTACGTGTATGATTTCAGGAATACATGGGCTTCATGCAGTCAAATACACGCCTTGTCGGACTCTTTGCCTTACAAACTTGACTCTGAGAGTACCAACCTTGAACAGAACTTAGAGACAGCCCTCACTCCTTCGGGGCATGTTCACGTTCACGTGGCCTAAATGCCAGTTTACTTTGTCATTATCTTATATCCTGGCTCCTCCTCAGGAAGTGGTGTTCATCTGGATACATCAAGTCCCAGTGTTCAGGCAAAACAAATCCCACACCAATCTGACCGGCTTGCCAGAAGGCTTAGGCCTCTGCTGCCTGAGGGGTACAAATAAGAACAGGGAACTCTGAATTGTAGAGGGAAGTTCAATCCAAAGAGACTCACTGGTAGAAAACATAGTGAGGTGTCACTCCAGGTGTCAACTGGAATATATCAAAGTACTGTCTTCCCACTCACAGGGCAGTAACTCTTAAAACTAAAGCTGGGGGGGGGTAGGATGGGTGAAATAAAGAGGGTTCGGAGTATACTTATCTTGGTGAGCACTAAGAAGTGTGTATAATTGTTGAATCATTGCGTTGTGTACCTGAAACTAATATAACACTATGTTAATTACACTAGAATAATAATAAAAAAAAATCAATGGAAAAAAATTTAATCATCTCAGTTACAAGCTGTGAAAATGGAGATGGAGTAGAGGAAACTGCCAGGTAGTTGCAGAGATTCAGCATATGGAGAGGTAGACTCTGAATCCAGTCCTACAACCAGTGTTCCTGGACAGGCCACCCCCCTACTGGGCCTCCCTTTCTTCGTGTGAGATATGAAACCACTGAACCAGCTCATCTCTTCCAGCTCTCTCAGATGTGACTCTTTGATTTGAGAAGCCTTGTATTCTGAAACTGCCATCCAAACAACCACCATATCCTCAAAGGGTTCTGTATGTAATTATATACTTAACTGTTCTCATGGAATTTCATAAAATAACAACCCAGTGAAATTCATTTTTAAGCTACTTTTGTATTCCTGCTTATTTTGAGTAGAAAATAGCTTGTATACACCTCCTCAAAACACAGGAAAAAAATATAAAAAATGCACCCGGGAGGCCAACAAGCTTCTCTGGTTAAAGGCGAGGTTGGTCTAATGAATGTGCGCTGCTTGAGCTGTGTGGTTTGTTTTGAAAGCTAGTCTTGAATTTAAACTCTTGTGTAATCTATCAGAAAGCTAAAGGACATTGAAGTCTACAAAATACTGATGCTGAGATAGATACATTTTACTTCCTGCCGTACAGGTTGTAACCAGAACTTTCCCCACAAACACTAGTAAGCCTTTTGTTGCTGGGAAGGAGAAAAGGTCGCAGGTCTTGACTCAGCCATAAAAAAGAATGAAGTCTTGCTGTTTACAATGGCATGGATGGAGCTAGAGAGAATTATGCTAAGTGAAATAAGTCAGTCAGAGAAAGACAAATACCATATGATTTCACTCGTGTGGAATTTAAGAAACAAACAAGCACACGGATAAAGAGAGAGAGAGAGGCAAACCAAGAAACAGACTAGACTCTTAACTATAGAGAACAAATTGAGGGTTTCCAGAGGGGAGGTGGGTGGGGTGATGGGTTAAATACGTGATGGGGATTAAGCAGTGCACTTGGGATGAGCATCAGGTGTTGTATGGAAGCGTCAAATCACTAAATTGTATACCTGAAACTAATAATACACTGTATGTTAACCAACCAGAATTCAAATAAAAAATTAAAAATAAATAAAACTTTGCCCCAAAAAAGGTCTTGAGACAAATGTTAATATTAAATGCCCAGAATTTCTCTTTATGCATAATACTCACTTGGTAAGTGACAGCCATTTATTTTGACCATGTATGACAATCCGCAGAAGAATATAATTAGGTGATAAATCCATGGCAGCTCAAGGTTTTGCTTTTTAAGTTTTTAACTGAAGTATAGTTGACACATTAGTTTATACATTTAACTAAGTATAGTTGTTACTTAGTTTCAGGTGTACAGCAAAGTGATTGGACAAGTCTATACCTTATGCTGCACCCTCCGTAACTGTAGCCACCATCTGTCACCATACAACGATATTACAACGCCATTGAGTACATTCTCTATGCTGTGCCTTTCATCCCTGTGACGTACCCATTCCATACCTGAGAGCCTATACCTCCCACTGCCCTTCATCCATTTTGCTCATTCCCCACATCTCTCCCACCTGGCAACCATCAGTTCGTCCTCTGGGTCTATTTCTCCTTTATTTTGTTTGTTCGTTCATTTGTTGTTGTTTTTTAGATTCCACATAAAAACGAAATCATATCGTATTTGTCTTCCTCTGTGTGAATTATGTCACTTACCATCGTACCCTCCATCACAAGAGCTGAAGGTTTTTAAAGCCTTGCTCTGACTTTAACAAGTGTCACCTGGAAAACTTCAAACTTCCCTTTCTCACAAGACTTTTGGAGTAGGACGAGGGTCACCAGTGTTTGAAGGCTCTCAAGGAAAAAACTCTTTTGCCCGCAAAATTATCCTCTGTGAAGTCTGATTTTCCAACTTGGATCTGCACTGCCAACTGTGCTGTCTGTGGCCGGATGTTCATCAGCTACATCAGGACAGTGGAGGCATTTATGCGGATAATCCCAAATCGGCACTTACTCCCTCCCTCAGAAAATGGAAAGGAGCTTTCCTAATGAAGCAAGGAGCCTTGCCATTTAAACAGAATGAGTACATCTTCTGTGACTTATGCCACAATCGGATATTTTCAGGAACACATTTGGTGAGCTGGATACCATTCAGCCAGTTCCTTCGGTTTTCTACTGCTCTTTGCTTCTGTAACTATGGCCACAGTTTTAAAAATAAAGTCATGTTGATAAGAGTTGTGACTTTAGGGATCGAAATGCCTCTGAAGAATAATACCATAGTCATTTGTAGAATGATCCCGCAGAGGTCACTTCCCTAGCTGTAATCTGTGGTCATGATGAAGGGGCACACAAACCATCTAGTTTATCCCTTTGCAACTGGCATCAGGCCTCTGCGGGATCAAGTCATTTTAGAGCTGTAATCATCTATAAAGGAGGCAAGAGCAGGAGAGCAAGGCCCTACAAGAGTTACATCACTTTCTAGGGTGACACAGGGAGCTGGACATGAAGCCAGGATGAGAATCGGTGGCTCTCTCTGCATCGTTATGTTTCTCTGATGGCTTGCAAGGGAGACCGACATAATCCAAGCCTTGGAAGGCAGGCGGAGGTAAGCAAACTATTTTTGTTAGGGGCTGGATAGTAAACAATTTTGACTTCGCAGGCCATGTGATCTTTGTCACATCTACCCTACTGTTATTGTAGCATAAAAGCAACTACAGTACATAATGAAATAGGTGTGGTTTTGTGCCAATAAAACTTTATTAACAAACACTGAAATATGAGTTTCACATTTATCACATGTCACAAAATACTGTTGAATTTTGGATTTTTTTTCAATTATTTAAAAATGTGAAAAACATTTGTAGCTCATGGTGGGCTGGCTTTGGCCTGGGGCAGGCATGTGCCTACTCCTATTGTAGAGTAACATATCCCGGCCCATGAGAGGACCGATCCTTTGTCTTGGGTCATACCCATTCCTTCCGGCTCCATTCCACACCCCAGAACTTTAAATCTCACCCATTTGTCTTCTCCAGAGGTGCCGTCACATTAGACTGGGAAGTTAGATCACTTACATTTCATCTCTGAATGCCTTATTTAATAAAAGTCATCCTAGGTCACAGGACTTACTTAGAAAAGGACATGGAGGAAGAATTCCTCCTGCCAAACACAGACTCGGACACAAATGACAGTTATATTTCAGTGAGGGTTGGTGGTTTGGATTGCGCTTAATAACATCAGACAAAAGGGAACGTGAATGTTGCCTGTTGACATGGCTTTAGTGGAAAAATATCGAAAATGCCCAAAACTCCTTGCTAACATCACTGACTGCATGTTTACAATGAAAGGAAGTAACTGCCTCTAGAAACCTGGAGCATTCCTTGGGTTGGTTGGAATTCTACTGTCCATTCTTTGGACAGGCCTGGTTTGTTTGCTCACTTAACGTAGCAGTCAAATACTCTCTTAAAATTCAAAGGCTTTCTCTGCTGCTGACACTGTTTGTTTCTATCAGAATGATGGACAGCCCTCTGGGAACACTAGTTTTTTTCTGGATTGAGAACAAGCAGATGCAGATCTGTGGTTTTTCTGTCTTGGATGAGGGCAATAGGTCTAAATTAAGGGAATAATGCCTTTGCTTATTTTCCTTTCTTGACTGGAGTGCCCTTAGAGGAAAAGAGTGAGTCATGAAGGCTTTCTCGAGGCCAAGAGAAGGTTAAGATATGTCACATCAGTTAGTTGTCATAGTGGTGACTTTTGGCTGGAGCCACCACAAATGAAGGGCTATAGGTAGGTCACTAGAGCTATAATCCAGACCCCCTCCCTGAGATATAAGACCCTGAGAACCACTAACTCCTATTGCTCTTGCAGTTTTGTCACACATGATACTATCTCATGAGAATTACGGATACTGGTACCATGTTGCCTATTGGGATATTTATGGTCATCAAGACTTTTGAGTTGCAAGGAATGGAACTCAACTCAAACTGACTAAACAAGTATAAACACATAAAAAAATAAATACCATTAGCTCAAAAGTATGAAAAAAACTATGGGTTAATCTTTAGACATAATTGCATCCAGTATTTAAGGAGCAAACATCATCTCTCCTTTCCTTTCTTTGACTTACCTCTGCTTGCACCCGTGCTGGCTTCATCTGACAGGATTTCTCTATGTGGGAAGGAAAGCTGGACCCTGTCATCTCCAGACTCAAAGGGTCCTTGCAACTCACGGTCTCAAAAGGAAAGAGCCTCTCTCCCAGCATCTATTTCTGTCTCTGTGAAATAACGTCACTTATCCTTTCTTCAGTAATATGTTCACCCTTGGACTTAACCATGAGTATCAATGAATACTCTGACTGACTAGCGTAGGCCAGATGTTCCCCTGTTTGGTCTTAGCAGAATCATGTGGAGAGAGGAGGAGGAAGTTTTGATAACGAAAGAATGTGGGACAAACACAAAATGAAAAGCTATGCACTACACTAGTAAATTATTCATTTGCATTTAGTAAGAATATGGTTTTCATAAAGAGTAAACAAATCAGAAGCCACCTGGTGAATCATCAGTTATCTCTAGATATTTCTTTATTTTTTCTCCATTCCCTAGTCTTCTTTGCTCTTTCACTGAGTTATGGGCTGAAATAATACAAACAAAAAAGACCCGATCTTGCTCTCAGTACTGTCATGGCCTAGTTCAGAAGAGCAGCACGTAAACAACAACATGCAGGTTATTGCAGTAGGCTGTGATATTTGCTCATGGTGCTGCTGATCCTCTCACTGTGGGCCAAAGACGACAGGTATCAGAGAGTTCCTCTTACTCTGCTATTGAGGATTTAGATAGTGCACAGACCCTGATGCCAATACTAATATCACTGCCTTACAGAAGCCTGTCTTAATTCTGATGAAAGGATCATCATTTTCAGCATGACCCACAGATTCTCTGAATTCCCAGAGTGTAGAGCTAGCAAATATATGGCTTGCAAGAGGGAGCCTAATACCATGACAAGAACTTAGCAAGAAAGTAATACATCTTTAATTAATGTTTTAGGGAAGATTAATCAGTAGATTCCTCAGCTGGGAAGGAGACATTAGAATACACACAAAAAAGTATTTTTCGGGGCACCCGGTGGCTCAGTCAGTTAAGTGTCCAACTTCAGCTCAGGTCATGATCTTGTGGTTCATGAGTTCAAGACCTGCATTGGGCTCTGTGCTGACAGCTCAAAGCCTTGAACCTGATTCAGATTCTGTGTCTCCCTCTCTCTGTGTCCCTCCCCCACTCACACTCTGTCTCTCTCAAAAATAAACATTAAAAAAAATTTTTTAATATTTTTCAAGGTTCTTTTAAAAACTGCCAAAACTTACCAAAAGCGATGTTAAGATAGGAAGACAGATGACTTTTCAAGAAGAGATATTGTAATCTCTAGGGAAAAAGAGAACATAATCATCAGGATTTCACTCCTTTGGTTCTTTCTTCACCTTCTTCAGGCTTTCCCGTGGCTTTCAAAGATGAGGCTACATGTGCTCAAAATATAAGCCTGATGGTTTTGGAACCCCAGACTTTCAAGAGTAAAATAAGATGTTTGGATGAATGGGGACCCGCAGTCCTGTCCAATGTAGATAGGCTGTGATCCTGTGCCCAATTTTCTGATCTATATTCTGAGCTTACATTGGATGTGGCATAAGCAACCCACTAAGAACTGCCAAGTTCTTCTCTGTTAAGGCTTGAAGAGAAGTCCTCTCCTTGATGAGACCTCTCATCAACCAGGAAATGGTTAGTCAGACCAGATATGATAGCATCTGTACCTCAGCCCCCTTGAAGTGTCTACGAGGTTCCTCCCAAAGCCATGCCATGCATAGAAAATAAAAAAGATACTGTGTTGATAAAAATTTGGACTGCCAATAAGAGTTTAGCCCCTATACTTGGGGAAGAAGTGCATATTTCAGATCCAAGATATTGCCCTCAACCCAGCTATATAAAGTCCTATTTACAGAAGGGTAAAGGAATTAATGTTTTTGATACTGAGGAAAGTTGAGTCCAATCTACCTTAGATATCATTTCTTTTACACCAAAAAACTCCATCACTATATCATTGTCCCTGGATAACTGTTGTATTTTTTTTTCAAGTTAAGCTTGTCTGTAAACACTGTGAATGTGGTAACCACATTTTATTTTAGGTTTTCATTCCAGTAAGAGCACATATCAGGCTCTCAATACATATTTTTAAAATGGATGGATGGATGGATAGATGGATGCTATGTATGGAACTCAGGCAGGGAGGCAAAGTTTGAACAGGTGGTGCAGAAGATCGATAGTGCAATATAGTATAACAAGCAAATCTGGCACGGGAGAACTTAAAGATTTGAAATAAAATAAGGTCTCCTTTGAATATAAAGAAGACTTATCATTTCCAAAGTCTAGCCCAAAGGGCTGTGACTCAAAACGAAAGCTTTAAAGGACAGTTTGCAGGAGAGAAAAGACTGTATTGATGTATCCAGGGACAGGACCCTCAGGCAGAACATTTCTCAGACGATTACATGGAACATGATATTGTCTTTTAATTAGGAGCTAGATTGGAGATGTAATGAGACATCCCAGGAGAAAGAGGATAATCATAAGACTTGAGGAATCTATGGTGAAAATCAGTCCCATACAGACATCTGTAATTCTTCCATATCTTATTCCACAGTCCACATGGCACTCCAAGAATGAAGTGTACCTAATATTAACTAAATAAAAATAATTATGAATAAACCTAAGATTGGGCAATAGTCAGCCACAAAATCCTGCTTTTCACCCAATTTTCTACTTCTGGTCCAAGGAGCAGGCTATTTTATGGACCAGTGATAATTGCCCCACCTCTACCCTGAATCACTGTGTAAGTAACCCATCTTGAACACATCTAATTAGTAGAAAATATTTATTCTCCTGCCAAATATTTTCAGTCCAAGCACCATGTTTATATGAATTTCCCTAACTGGTCTACACCATTTCTACCTGTTCAAGCTAAACAAAGGGAGTAAATAAATTCCAATTGTTCAAAGAGAAATTTTACCATTCTTTAAGTTTTCTAGTCAACTCATTACTCTCTTGAGTTTAAAAAGTCAGCCAACCAGGCAGATAGAATAGAAAGCCTTGCATCCTAAATCTACTAGATCTAATGTTTGGAACTTTGTCTATCCAAAGACAGTAGGGTGGAGACAACATGAGCTTTGGAGTTGGAGAGGTCTGTGGGCAAGTTTTAGCTTTCCTACTTTGAAGTTGTGTGACCTCTGTGAAGTTATTTCAACTCTCTGAAGCTACACTGTAAAATGGAAATAATAATAGGATTTTTTTTATAGTAGTCTCATAGGGTTAGATAGATTTAAATGGCATAACACATGTAAAATGGTAGGTGCTCATTAGAGGATAGCCATCCACCACTCATCCATTCAACAAATGTTTATTGAGTATCTACCATGTGCTAGGAGCTATTCTTAGTGCTAGGAAAATAGCAATGAACAACACTATCAATGGAACTTACGTTCTCTATGTAGGAGATAAACTAAACATTTATATGTCAGATGGTGATAAGTACTAGGAGATAAATAAAAAGAAAGGAGGGATATTATGGAATGTCCATGGGAAAATAAGCAATTGCAAATAGAGCAGTCATGGAAGGGTAGACACACCTTTAGTATTTGCAGGGCTTGGGGGGAAAGCACAAGTGAAGGGCTACCTGCAATATGTCTAATATTTGATCAACAATGAAATCAATTATATATTGTCATCCCACCTTGACCACAAACCTTCATTGCATCTTGCTCAAGATCTTGCTCAAACTTGGAGTGTTCAAACCCTCTGAGCTCTGCACGAGAATGTGAAGTGTTTTGCCTCTAGCCAGTGTCCCCACCTATTCTCTTCTCACCTCAGCAAGGTCTTTTACTATAAGGGCTCTCAAACACATGTGTGTGGATGCTCCAACCCACAAGTCCAAGTTCCATATACATACCCCAGGAACAGCTGCTGCTTCTTCTCAGCTCTCCTATCAGGCCTACGAACATGCCCGCTGGTAGCATGGTCTTGGAAGCGGGGCTGGGCCACTAGGGCAGGGAATTCTGGGTACTCAGAATGTTCTGCAGAAGTGCAGAGAGGGAGGGAGCTCTCCATGGGCACCTCACTTTAGCCCTGCATATTTCTTGTCCCTCTGGGAAGGGATGAATGAGAGCAGTGCTCTCTATAGTGGGAGATCCAGGACAATTGCCCTTCTTGCCTGGGGTAAAGGAAAGAACTGGTGAAGAATCCACTGACATGGTAATTTTGAGCAAAGACCCAAAGGCATTGAGAGAGAAATCCATGGAGGATATTTGAGGAAAGAGTATTGTGGACAGTAGAAGTGGCAAGCGCAAAGCCCTGAAGTAGAAACATGTGTGTTATGTTCCAGGGGCATTGAGACCAGAGAGGCTGGAGTGGCACAAGTGAGAAAGTTGGTGACTCCTGAAGAGTCTTGTAGGTCCTTATGATGATTTGGACTTTGATTTAAGCAAGATGGAAAGCTCAGGTCATGATCTCATGGTTCGTGAGTTCGAGCCCTTCATTGGCCTCTATGCTGGTGGTGCAGAGCTTTCTTGGGATCCTCTGTCCCCTTCTCTCTCTGCCCCATCCCTTCTCTCTTTCTCTCTCTCTCTCTCTCTCTCTCTCTCTCTCACACACACACACACACACATACACAAAAGAAATAAATAAACATTTTTTAAAAATGTGGATGACGGTTGCCAATTTCATCAACTCTGAAACAACATCCAAATCCCAGGTGTCATCAAATACTAATGGCATCCATTTAAGCCAAAGTTTAAACAAATATTTGGTCTTCCTGTTTTATAGTTTATACCCTTGTTCATTGTTCTTCCTTGCTATGAATAGTTAATGATGGTTTTTTTTTTTAGCTGTGATTTATATGATCAAAGAAGTAAAGCCGGTTTGCTTCAATTGATCATATTCTGAAAATAATGAGGTGCTCTTTTTGTGTGTGTTCACAAATTAGCTTCCCTCTGTTTCTTGGCCACACACTTCACCTCTGCTTCACAAATGAGGGGAATTGATTGCAACATGAATCAGACAAAAGAGTGTAAATCCATCACTCCTGTTGAGAAAACAGTCCAAAAAAACAAGTGTCCCTGCTGGTACCGATATTTTCTTCATATTTGAAGGATGCAACTTGTGATGATGACAAAGAATAAATAAATACATAACATGAATAAGTAAAATATAGGAAGGACAGTGTGAGATTAAGTAACTATAAAGTTTAAAATGTCTCAGGAAGGGGCTCCTGGGTGACTCAGTCGATTAAGCATCTGACTCTTGATTTCAGTTCAGGTCATGATCTGGTGATCATGAGATCAAGCCCCATGTTGGGCTCCACACTGGGCATGGAATCTGCTTAAGATTCTCTCTCGCCCTTGCCCTCTGCCCCTCCCCTGCTCACATGTGTGCATGCATGTGCTCTCTCTCTCTCAAACAAAAACAAAAACAAAAACAATAATGATAAAGTAAATAAAAAATAAAAAAATGTCTCAGGAAGAGGTTAGGCACTAAATTAGTTGAGATAGTATTTTCATAGCCTCCAAGAGTTTCTACACCTTAAATTATTTGAGCTTCCTGTTCTAGCTCTCAGAATCTTTGCTTCCTCGAATGCAAACCAAGAAGTTGGAAACTTTTATTTCAAAGAGGTCTTCTAGCTTAAGAAATCTGTAATTCTGTGAGTCTTCTTCCTGGAAACTGTTCCTTCCACTTGGCACAGTAAATATATTCACATATATTTTATTTAATCCTAAACTTTAGAATCCAATTTGGTGAACTGTAGTTACTTGGAGGTGTCAACAAATCCTCTGGCATCGGAGAAAATTATCAAAACCAATTAAGGGGCTTGTCAACCCCATGTGATTGATTTTGAAATCTGTCAGCAGGGCTCTCTCTGGAGGCAAGGAATGTCAGTAGTAGGCTTTCCTATGAATAAAGCAACCCAGGATGACACCTGGGATTTGGATACTGCTTCAGACTAAACCAAGTGGGCAGTCACCATCCATAGGTCCAGGGGACTACACAAGGACAAGGCAACTTGCTTCTGTAGCCTTGCAGAAATAATAATAATGTGTGTGTGTGCGTGCATGCGTGTGTGTGTGTGTGTGTAATGAGGTAGAAGAATGGGGGGCAGCTGGCAGAGACATGAAGGAGAAATGGGAAGGGGAAAGACAATCACAAAAACAGCACCCCACCCTGAGCAAATGAAAGAATTTCTTAGAATGCAACGCTGGCTGTGTCTGTGAATGATTGGCTTGCAAATCACTTCCTTCATTTGTTTGTTATATAAAAATGATCGTTTCAGTGCTGATGACGAAAGCCCAGAAGGAAATTAGGGCTTACTGGTTAGTTTTGTATCTGGTTTTTATGTGGAATAAAGCTTCATACATGGGGTTCTAAATCTCTGGCCCACAGACCTGAACAAGCAGATTTGAGACTGATCGTTACGTAACTTTTGAAAGAGGAAATCTCCGATAAGTTGACCTCAGGAGCAAAATGAAGGGCAAAACTAGAAGACAATCCAAAGCCTGTGCCTAAATCTAAATCACAGTTCTCTTGACAAATTATCAAGAGGCAAAGAACTCCAAAGACTATGCATGTGGCGTTCGCTGGAGAGATTGCCACCAGTTATCTTTCTTATTAAAATATAATGATGACAACCACCCTTTGTTGAGTGCTCCTAAAATAGCAGGCATTTTATACACATAATTACCCATCCTCAAAATAATCCTTCATAATGGCTATTATTCTCCCCATCTTAAAGATAAAGAAACTGAGATATAGAAAAGTTATTACCTAGGGGCACCTAGGTGGCTCAGGTGGTTGAGCATCCATCTTCGGCTCAGGTCATGATCTCACAATTCATGAGTTTGAGCCCCTCATCAGGCTCTGTGGTGACAGCTCAGAGCCTGGAGCCTGCTTTGTATCCTCTCTCTCTCTCTCTTTCTCTCTCTCTCTCTCAAAATAAATAAACATTAAAGAAAAATCGTTTTGGAGAAAAGTTATTAGCTCTAAGCCAAACAGCAAATTAACAGAGGCACTATAATTTAATTCTGGGTCTTGCCAGTAGCAAGTCTATGCCCTTTTCGATAACATAGCTTGCCTCTGTTCAACTGTGTAATACTTGGCAAGTATGCACATTGCCCTAGTGTGTGGGTCCTTATATATGTCTGACGTCCATTATGTGTGTCCAGTGTTGTGAAATATGAATGACAGGACATCATTATATGCATCATTGTCTTCGGTGTATAGTTGATTCCTTGGTCTAGATCGGTTTTCTCCTTAGTTAGAATATTTATTTTGCCTTCTCCACAAACTAAAAATATAAATTTTGTATTTTTTCTGGGATACATCTCTCCCAATATATTAAGAATAATGAAAATTGGCTTAAAATGTTTAATTAAGAAGCTGTGAAATAGACCTTACTCAGACAATACTTGCATTAGTGTGGATTCATGGTGTCTATTGTCCCTGAAGCCGTAGAACCTTCAGATTAAGCTAATCAGTACTATTGTCGTATGTAGTATTGGCAATTTTATTCTATGCTTTTCCATTCCTGGCATCTGTGCTTATAAATATAATGTGATGTCAACTCCTAAGTTGTTCTAGTGGTTTTGTTAATTTTGTGTGCTAATAATTTGAAGGGAAGGAACAACATTTACTGAGCAGTGTCCCAACTTACATGGCAATATCGGAAGCTTGCAACTAACGTAGTAATGGCTCAGGGTGCTTGGGTGGCTCAGTCAGATAAGCCTCCAACTTCAGGTCAGGTCATGATCTCACGGTTCATGAGTTCGAGCCCCGCATCGGGCTCTGTGCTGACAGCTCAGAGCCTGGACCCTGTTTTGGATTCTGTCTCTCCCTCTCTCTATTCGCCTCCCATGCTCACGCTCTATATCTCTCTCTCTCAGAAATAAATAAACATTTAAAAAATATTTTTAACATAGTAAGGGCTTAGATGCTGGCTAGTTCTGAAGTATCAGTCACTCCAAAATTTGAATTTCCCAGTTTTCTCCATAGCATTTTATCATGTGTAAATATTTTCCAATATACCATTTGTTTTCTTGAGGTACAGAAAGATACAGTTATTTGCAGAATAAAATCTCCTGGATGAAACCATAAAAATTGCTGTGTACCAGTAAATTAAGTTTATTAAGCCTTGCATAAATGAATGAAGTACTAGGAATGTGATTTCTAGTTAAGGAGAATGGATCACACAGATTAAGCCTGTAGGACTGCCTCATTATGGTGGTATCGTACAGGGCACTACTACCAAAAACTGAAAATGTTATCTTTTATTTTGTCACTTATGGTGTTTGGCTTTAAAAAAAAAAACAAAACACCTTTGTATTAAAACGGGCTAAATTACAGTGTGGCAACAAACAAATTCCATCAGTATGTTCCAGTTACCAGTTGCTTTATGACAGTCCTAACTTGGTGGTGTAAAATAACAGTATATTATGTGTGCTCACAAATCCCATGGGTCAGGAAATCTGACACAATATAGTGGTGATGTCTTGTATTTGCTGCATAATAGGTGGGGTCTTCTCTGGGGAACACTCAAATGGCTTGGGGGCTGAAATCATCTGGAAGTTTCTTCATTTGCGTGTTTGGTGCCTGGCTAAGATAACTCAGACTAGCTGGGACTCTTAACGAGAGCACCTATGTGGGAACTCTTTGTGGGGCTCGGGCTCTGTGACGGCTGGATTCTGAGAGGGAGTGTGCAGAGAGCAAGCATTCCAAGAGAGTCGATACTGCAGGAGCAGCTTTCTGGCCTTTGGTGAGCCAGTCTCAGTAGTCATGAAGTATCACTTCCATCACTCAGATGAAGGAGGAGGAGAAATAGAGTCTACTTTCCAATGGGAGAATGGCAAATTCACGCTGAAGATGAGCACGTTGGATGGGAGAGATCTTGGGCCATCTTGATCATTTTGAGAATCTGCTATCGGCCGCGCATTGGCTCCCAACAACAAGGGCTTATATCTTGTTCAAAGTCTGTTGCGGTTCCAGGCAATTCTCCAGAGTGGATTGTTGGCTTAGCAGTCCAGGCTGCTGCTTCCATCCCACGGCTCCTCCGTATCACTCATGGTTCCACAACCATTGCCGCAGCATGGAAGATCACACACCCGCTTTTAGATACGCCACTTGGAAGAGACATCTTAAGTCACTTCTACTCAGGTTTCATGGCTCACATAACCATGCCTGCATACAATGGAGTAGGCACCTGTGGCCTTCCTGTGTGCCCACAAAGAAAATAGAGCTAGAAATGCTGGCAAATGGCAACGGCGTTTCACAGCCTTAGAGATATTGCCTGAAGGGTGAAATCCTGTAATTCTTATCAGTGCTGGTTTCTGTACTTGGTCAAATTAGTTCATTCATTCCTTTTCCACCTAACAAATATGTATGCGATGCCTACTATGTGTGATACATCAGTAGTTAGTTCCTGGAAAGAATTCAGCTGCTTTCAAAAAGCATGTAATTTTACTCCAGAAAACCAATTGAAGTTTCAGTTGCTTTGTCATGGACTCCTTTGGCAGGGGGTCTCTCTCAGATCCTACACTTTCCTGTCCTCTCCAAGGAATATGAAAGAAGAATTTTTTCTCTCCTCGCCTCGCAGGATATTGATTTTATTATTTTCATACACTATTGTAGTCAAAACCCTTTTTCTTTCAGTATTCATCATCCGTCTTCCCTTTTGCAGGCCTTAATGTCACAGCGGACTATTGAGGATGCAGCTCTATTTCCAGAAAACGCAGATGGTGGCTATTTAATTGGACACTGCCATGGCAATAAACTGTGTGATAAATTAAATGGCTTTAATCCAGTTTAGAGTAATCATGCGTCATTAGTCTGACAGCCCGATTCCATTTGCTATTGTTTTAAAACAAAATTAGAATAGCAAGGCTACAAACTGCGGATAAGTCTGGACAGAAGTCTCCTATTTTTAAAATACAGAGCTTATAACTACATTTCAACAATGAAAGGAAAGAGAACCAGCAGGAGCTCTGTTTGGGGCCACTTTGTGTTTCAGTCTTCAATTAGAACATTGTGTTTCTATTGGTTAGAACATTAACCATAGGATAATCTTCGCTCCCTGGTGAGAAAGAATGAAGAGGAAACAATGAGCTCTGTGATAGACTGAAGTAATGATACTGTGTTTTTGCCTGGGTGGCTGACTTCCTAAGTGACTTTGGGTGTGTAGAAAATCACTCTTAACCTTGGGTTATCCAGGCACCAAATCATACTATGGAATCTCCCACTGGAATTTTCTAAATTATTAAGAAGTTAAAGCAAACAATGGAGATCGTTGAAGTACACACTAAAGATAACTTCAAGATGTGTTTAAGTAAATATATAGCTGGTAAAATTAAAATTCAGGACTGATAAAGCTCTTCAGGGGGACCCCTGACTTTCGAAGTGTACCCATAGCAACAAGAACATTGTGAGAAATTGTATAAGTGATCTGCTAAGTTTATCCCAATATCCTATATCAATGCAGGCCAAAACTGGATATTTGTAGAATTATTATCATAGGTTTTAATTTGCTACAGCTAGCTATGTGGCTTCCTTAGGTCTTCCAAACTAGGTCAACCAGTCAGCCCTCAGGTCTCACATACCATATTTTGCTGAGCAAAAAGGAACAAAGGGAGATATTATCAAAACCACAAGCAAAACTGTCAATAGATATTCTGTTGATAACCTTACTTTTTAATGAAATCTCAGGTCTTTTAAGGTCACTAAGATGTAAACTAAGCTGGACGATGACTATACTGAAAGCAAAGTTACTAAGCAGCACAACATTTTGAATTCTAAGAATTTTAGCTACATCACTGTAGATAAATATCACCAACTTCACTTATTTAGTCCTTTGGAGACTAAAGCACTGTTTCAGAGCCCTGAAATTGTTCCTTCCAAGTTCATCTTCTGTCATTCTTCTAAAACTTGTGAAGGCTTACCTGTCCTTAAAAACTAAAAACACTCTGTATGTATGTTTATTTTTTAAGGGTATGTCTTGCATCTTTAAAATTCTACCTGTATATGTACTTTTTAAATTCCCCAAACATACATGCTACCTATAATTTATTTCTTTTCCATGTTAAGTACGAGCAATGGTATTTTTAAATTCGAAACTAGGAATTAATTCTCTTATTTAATTAAATTCCTTTAAAATGTTAATTTAAAGAATTTTCTCTTTTAAAATCAAGGTCTGAACTAAATAGCTTCTAAAATCTCTCCTTTCTATGAGAGAAGGAAAGGAACTGGTATTCGGGGGCATGTACTATGTACCCTATGCTTACGTGCAGTATCTTATTTAATCCCTCAGCAACCCCACCAGGTAAATGTTACTATTCTTCTCTTACAAATGAAAAACCCAGCTTCCTAAAAATTAAACTTTGTCCAAACCGACATGACCAATCAGCAGTGAAGGCGGACTTCCCCTCCAAACCTGTCCAGCAGCAAAGCCCACACCCTGTCTCTCATCCTCGTCCCTCCTCAGTTCACATGATACTAAGCAATAGGCAATCACTGTCTACCCCACTTAGCATTAAGCATTTCTTTTCTTTTTTCTTTTTTTTTCTTTTCTTTTTTTTTTTTTTTTTTTGCGTCAAGAGAGGCTAGAGCCAAAACTTCTACTCCCTTTACTGGCATCATAAAGTTTCACTAATTCCTAACAAACATATAAACATAACAATGACAAAAACACATGCCAAATTGGATGACTAGAATGTTATTAGTTTGTATAGGATAGTTGATCCACATCTAAATATTGATAATACAAAGTGAAGTTGAAATGAAAGCAATTTTCTAAATGATTAAGGTCAAAATAACTGCTATTATGGAAAAAACAGTTTCACATATTTAAGACATGGGTTATAAAATTTTCTAACTGAAGTTAGTGCCATCTACTTAGAGAATTTAGTCAGAACACCCTTTCAAGTTTATTCCTTTAAAAATGAGTGGAAACATTAAATCTATGATTGATTCTCTGTTGTTTCCTTATCTGTATTGTAAACATAAATATATTTGACATATTTTTCTCATAAAGTTTTATTTCTTACTATCATTTTTTTGGGGTTTTTTTAAGTTTTTATTTTAATTCCAGTTAGTTAACATACAGTGTTATGTTAGTTTCAAGTGTACAGTATAGTGATTCAACACTTCCATACATCACCCTGTGCTCATCACAAGTGCACTCCTTAATCCCCGTCACCTATTCTACCCATCTCCCCATCCACCTCCCCTCTGGTAACCATCTGTTTGTTCTCTATAGTTAAGAATCTGTTTCTTGGCTTGTCTTTTTCTCTCTCTTTTTCTCCTTTGCTTGTTTGTTTTGTTTCTTAAATTCCTCATATAAGTGAAATCATATGGTATTTATCTTTCTCTGATTGACTCGTTTCACTTAGCATAATACTGTCTAGTTCCATCCATATTGTTGCAAATGGCAATATTTCATATTTTTTATGGGACACTTGGGCTCTTTCCTTGGTTTGGCTATTGTAGATAATGCCTCTACAAACATTGGGGTGCATGTATCCTTTTGAATTAGTATCTTTGTATTCTTCGGGTAAATACATAGTAGTGCAATTGTGGATTGTAGGGTAGTTCTATTTTTAACTTTATGAGGAACCCCTGTACTATATTTCCAAGTGGCTGCATTAGTTTGCATCCCCACGAACAGGGCAGGAGGGTTCTTCTCTCCCTACATCCTTGCCAACACCTGTTGTGTCTTGTGTTGTTGGTTTTAGCCATTCAGACTGTATGAGTTGATGTGTCACTATAGTTTCGATTTGTATTTCCGTGATGATGAGTGATGTTGAGCATCTTTTCATGTGTCTGTTGGCCATCTGCATGTCTTCTTTGGAAAAATGTCTATTCATGCCTTCTGCCCATTTTTAATTGGATTATTCATTTTTGGATTTGAGGTGTTTTTTTTTTTAATGTTTCTTTATTTTTGAGGCAGAGCACGAGCAGGGAAGGGGCAGAGAGACAGGGAGACAGAGAATTTAAAACAGGCTCTGCACTCTCAGTGCAAAGCCCAACATGGGGTTTGAACCCATGACCTGTGAAATCATGACCTGAGCCAAAGTCAGACACTCAGCCAACTGAGCTCCTGGTATTGAGTTTTATAAGTTCTTTATATATTTTGGATACTAACCATTTATCAGATATATCATTTGCAAATATCTTTCTCCCAATCCACAGGTTGCCTTTCAGTTTTCTTGATTGTTCCTTTGCCTTTCCTTTTCTTGATTGTGCCGAAGCTTTTCATTTTGAGGAAGTCCAAATATTTTATTTTTGCTTTTGCTTTCATTGCCTCAGGAGACATATCAAGAAAGAAGTTTTTGTGACCAATGTCAAAGAGGTTACTGCCTATGTTTTTCTCTAGGATTTTTTGGTTTCGGGTCTCATATTTAGGTCTTTAATCTATTTTGTATTTATTTTTCTGTTTGATATAAGAAAGTGGTCCAGTTTCATTCTTCTGCATCTTGCTGTCCAGTTTTCCCAATACCATTTGTTGAAGAGATTGTCTTTTTCCCATTGGATAGCCTTTCCTGATTTTTCAAAGATTAATTGACCATATAGTTGTGGGTTCATTTCTGGGTTTCCTATTCTGTTCTGTTGATCAATGTGTCTATTTTTATGTCAGTATCATACTGTTTTGATCACTACAACTTTGTATTATAACTTGAAGTCCAGAATTGTGATGCCTCCAGCTTTGCTTTTCTTTTTCAAAATTACTTTGGCTACTTGGGGTCTTTTGTGGTTCCATACAAATTTTAAGATTGTTTGTTCTAGGTCTCTGAAAAGTGCTGTTGGTATCTTGATAGGGATTTTATTGAATGTCTAGATTGTTTTGGGTAGTGTAGACATTTTAACAATATTTGTTCTTCCAATCCATGGGCATGGAATGTATTTCCATTTCTTTGTATCATCTTCAATTTCTTTCATCAGCGCTTTATAGTGTCAGAATATAGGTCTTCCACCTCTTTGGTTAGGTTTATTCCCAGGTATCTTACTGTTTGTGGCGTAATTGTAAATGGGATTGATTCCTTAGTGTATATTTCTGATGCTTCATTATTGGTGTATAGAAATGCAACGGATTTCTGTACATTGATTTTGTACCCTGCGACTTTACTGAATTCATGTATCAGCTCTAGTAGTTTTTTGGTGGAGTCTGTTGGGTTTTCCATATACAGTATTGTGTCATCTGCAAACAGCGAAAGTTTTATTTCTTCCTTGGCTATTTGGATACGTTTTATTTCTTTTTGTTGTCTGACTGTTGTGGCTCAGACGTCCAGTACTATGTTAAATAACAATGGTGAGAGTAGATATCCTTGTCTTGTTCCTGACCATAGAAGAAAGTTCTTAGTTTTCACCCATTAATGATGACATTAGCTGTGGGTTTCTCATACATGTCCTTTATTATGTTGAGATATGTTCCCTCTAAACCTACTTCGTTGAGAGTTTTTATCATGAATGGATGTTGTACTTTGTCAAATGCCTTTCCTGCATCTTTTGAAACAATAATATGGTTCTTGTCCTTTCTTCTATTAATGTGGTGTATTGCGTTGACTGATTTGAGACTATTGAACCACTCTTGCAACCCATATATAAATTCTAGTTTATTGTGGTGAATATCTTTCAATGTATTGTTGAACTAGGTTTGCCAGTATTTTGTTGAGAATTTTTGCATCCATGTTAATCAGGGATATTGGCCTGTAGTTATCTTTTTAATAAAGTCTTTATCTGGTTTTGGTATCAGGGTAATGCTGGCCTCATAGAATAAATTTGGAAGTTTTCCATCCTTTTCTATTTTTTGGAACACATTGAGAATAATAGGTATCAACTCTTCTTTAAATGTTTAGTAGAACACACCTATGAAGTCATTTAGCCCTGGACTTTTGTTTTTATTACCGATTCCATTTCTTTTCTGATTATCAGTCTGTTCAAGTTTACTGTTTCTTCTTGCTTCAGTTTTGATTTCCTGGTTAATTCATTCATTGTTAAGTAGCATGTGGTTTAACTTCCATGTATTTTTGGTCTTTCAAAATTTATCTTGTGGTTGATTTCTAGTTTATAGCACTGTGGTCACAAAAGGCCCATAGTATAATTTCAATCTTTTTGTATTTGTCGAGACCTGTTTGGTGACCTAACACATGATCTATTCTGGAGAATGTTCTGTGTGCACTTGAAAAGAATGTGTATTCTGCTGTTTAAGGATGTAATGTTCTGAATATATATGCTAAGTCCCTCTGGTCCAGTTTGTCATTCAAAGCCATTGTTTCCTTATTTTCTATTTAAATGATCTCTCCTTTGATGTAAGTGGGGTGTTAAAGTCCCCTACTATTATTGTGTTAATTATCAATTAGTTTCTTTATATTTGTTATTAATTGTTTTATATATTTGGGTGCTCTCATGTTGGGTGCATAAATATTTACAATTATTTTATCTTCTTGCTGGATTGTTCCCTTTATGATTATATAATCCCCTGTTGAAGATTTTTACATCTGCGTTCATCAAGAATATTGGCCCGAAGTGTTTTTTTCTTGTAGTGTCTTTGGGTGGCTTTTATATCAGGGCAATGCTGACCTTATAACTTGAGTTTGGAAGTGTTCTCTTCTCTGTAATGTTTTAGAGGAGTGTGAGAAGAATTAAAATTAATTCTTTAAATGTTTGGTACAATTCACCAATGAAGCCATCTGATCTGGGACTTTCTTTCTTGGGTAGTTTTTGATTACTGATTTAATATCCATGCTAGTTATATGTGTATTTAGTCTTTCTATTTCTTGTTTTCCTAATTTACTCAATCTTGAGAATAAATTCTGAACAAAACTGAAGGCCTCACACTTCCTGATTTCAAAATATATTACAAAGCTTACAGTAATCAAAGCTGTATGATGCTGGCAGAAAGAGACATATTGACCCCATAGAGCTGAATAGAGAAACCAGAAATAAATCCAAGTATGTAGAGTTAACCAATCTTCCAGAGGGTTCTAAGAATACAGTGGGAAAAAGAGTTCCTTCAAGAAATGGCCCTGGGACAACTGGATATCCACATATGAAAAAATTAAATTGGACCCGTATCTTACAACAAATACAAAATTCAACTCAAAATGGTTTAGACTTAAATGTAAGACCTGAAACTATAAAACTAGAACACAAATTAAATGCTTCATGACATGGGTCTTGTCAGCGATTTCACGGATGTGACACCAAAAGCACAGGTAACAAAAATCAAAATAAACAAGTGATACTACATCAAATTAAACACTTCTGTACAGCAAAGGAAAGAATAAGCAGAATGAAAGAGCCAAAGAGCAACTTATGGAATGGGAGAAAATATTTGCAAATCATATACAGTAAAACCTTGGATGACAAGTAACTTGTTCTACAAGTGTTCTGCAAGATGAGCAAACATTTCTAATAAATTTTATTTATTCGTTTTTTATTTAAATCCAAGTTAGTTAACATATGGTGTAATAATGGTTTCAGGAATAGAATTTAGTGATTCATCCCTTACTTATAACACCCAGTGCTCTTCCCAACAAGTGTCCTCCTTAATTTCCCTTGCTCACGTAGCCCATCCCTCCACCCAAAACCCCTCCAGCAATTCTTAGTTTGTTTTCTATATTTAAGAGTATCTTATGGTTTGTCTCCCTCTCTGTTTTTATCTTATTTTCCCTTCCCTTCTCCTATGTTCATCTATTTTGTTTCTTAAATTCCACATACGAGTGAAGTCACCTGAAATGTGTCTTTCTCTGACTGGCTTATGTTGCTTAGCATAATACACTCTAGTTCCATCCACATTGTTGCAAATGGGAAGATTTCATTCTTTTTGATCATTGAGTAATATTCCATTGTGTCTGTGTGTATATATATATATATACACATTTTATTTATCCATTTGTTAGTCGATGGACATTTGGGCTCTTTCCATAATTTGGCTATTGTTGATGGTGCTGCTATAAACATTAGGGAATATGTGTACCTTCGAATCAGCATCTTTGTATCCTTTGGATAAATACCTAGTAGTGCAATTGCCTTGTCATAGGGTAGCTCTATTTTTAGTTTTTTGAGGAACCTCCATACTGTTTTTCAGAGTGGTTGCACCAGTTTGAATTTCCACCAGCAGTGCAAAAGTGTTCCCCTTTTTCTGCATCCTTGCCAATATCTGTCATTTCTTGACTTGTTAATGTTATCCATTCTGACAGGTATGAGGTGGTATCTCATTATGGTTTTGATTTGTATTTCCCTGATGATGGGAGATGTTGAGCATCTTTTCATATGTCTGTTAGCCATCTGGATGTCTTTGAAAAAGTTTCTATTCATGTCTTTTGGCTACTTCTTTACTGGATTACTTGTTTTTTGGGTGTTGAGTTTGGTAAGTTCTTTATAGATTTTGAATACTAACCCTTTATCAGATATGTCGTTTGCAAATATCTTTTCTCATTCCATCTGTTGCCTTTTAGTTTTGTTGATTGTTTCCTTTGCTGTGCAAAAGGTTTTTGTCTTGACAAGGTCCCAATAGTTTATTTTTGCTTTTGTTTCCCTTGCCTCCAGAAATATGTCTAGTAAGGTTGCTGTAGCTGAGGTCAAAGATATTGTTTGCCTGTTTTCTCCTCTGGGTTTTGATGGCTTCCTGTCTTAAGTTTAAGTCATTCACCCATTTTGAGTATAATTTTGTGTATGGTGTAAGAAAGTGGTCCAGGTTCATTCTTCTGCATGTCTCTGTCCAGTTTTTCCAACACCATTTGCTGAGGAGACTGTTTTTACTTTCCTTTGGATGTTTTTTCCTGCTTTGTGGAAGATAGTTGGCAATACATTGTGGGACCCACAATGGTTTTACATAGTATTAAGCTTTTCTTTATTATTTCATTCAGTCAACAAACATTTGTTGTGAACGTGCCATGAGCCAGGGACTCAGCAATATTTTGGAGATAGAAGTTAAGTAAGACCCCTGTCTTCAAGATGCTCGTAATGGGCAAGTCAAACACATTTTCTCTGAGCTGAAATAGTGCAAAAATAATGGTGTGCACAAAGTAGAACAGATGCATAGAGGAAATGACAGAAATGCTCACAGAGTTCAAACAACCTCTAATATAGGGTGTACACAGAAAGACTTTTAGTGGGTGCATTTGGCAAAAATGGGAAACCTCCAAAGATTCACCTAACTCGAAAGTTCTAAGAACTTTATCAGGTGGAGACTTTTTCCCTTAACCAATAAGGAAGACAATCATTTCCTGGGCTATTGACATAAATTAGGTGCTGTCCACTTTTCTTGCCATGATTCCATCAAATGGAGGGGCAGACCCTCAAGAGCAACATTTCTCTTCTTTTCTTTACTTTTTTTTTCTTTCAAAAATCACCCATAGGGCAACCGAATGCTCAAGCAATAGGTGTTAGGAAAAAAACGGGTGTACAGTTTTTTCTGCACAGTCAGAAAGAGTCTGTGCTCTGTTAACAGCATAACATTTATGAAATCAATTTTCAGTACCTGCTGGATCAGGCTGATATGTGAACTAGCTTTCCACAGCCCATCTTAATCATGCCCGGGTGGTTTGCCAGGGCTGATATTGTATCATGAATACAAAGGGGATGAGCACTATTCTGCTAATATATTCATTACTTGCCACACCATGCTAGTAAATCATGTGCATATGATAATTGAGAGACGCAGTGTTCCCATTGCTCTTTTTTTATTCCTGGAACTCGGTCTTTCATAAATGCTGCAAAAATCAAAGGCAAAATTACCTCAAAATTTGATTTTACATTCTTCCTATTCACCCTTGCTGGTGCCCACACAACATACGTAGTACTTTTTCATGTGGCCAGTGGTTTTAGACAGAATAGCCCCTTCTATTCATACTCTTACTATAGAATGTTCCAGAATAGCTCAATGAAGATTCATTCATTTGTTGATTTCCAAATATATTTTAAGCACCTACTGTGCCTGGTATTATGCTAAATCTATGCTATGTTTACTAGAGCAGTGAGAAAAATGGAAACATCTGATTCACGGGCTTTTTTTTTTTTTTCAAACTTTTCCAAAATCTATGGCGTCATATAAAGACAAAAGAGAACACGGTATGAATATTTTTAAAGCTTATTTATTCATTTTGAGAGAGACAAAAACAGCGTGATTCAGGGAGGGGCAGAGAGAGGGAGTGAGAGAGAATCCCAAGCTGGTCTGTGCAATGAAACCATGAGATCATGACTTGAGTGGAAACCAAGAGTCAGATGCCTGACCGACTGAGCCATCTAGGTGCCCCGAAATGGATATTTTAAATAGATGTGAATTAATAATGAATGAGAGAGCTCAAAAGCTCTTCAGAAAACATTTCAATGGACAGCCATGAGTAAATTGATAAGCTGGGAAAAGCACCATGGGCCTCGTGGACTTGGGGAATAAAGCCCTATTTATAGACTTGGCATTCTTGAAAGTAGATGCATAGGTCAGTTTTCTTATAAATAAATAAAAATATAAGTGTATTTTACTGAGAGTAGAGTTTAATTTATATTTATTTAAACCATCAGAATGTTTTAGTCCTTGTGAACTTTGCTCAGCCTCAGTCTTTTCATCTTCATTAAGATATTGAACAAAATGATTTTTGTGTTACCTTACACCTCTAAAATTCTACCTTTTTAAGTCCCGTCTTTTTCGTAATGCTTTCCTAATCTCCATGGCTTCATGTAGAATTTCCCAGTTTTGAATCTTAATATGGTAACCGGTTAGAATTGTATTACAATGTGTGCCACAGCAAACCTAACTGACCAGGAGCTGAAGCAAACTAGGAGTTTTTTGGTTTTGGTTTTTTCTCAGATATTAGAGTCCAGAGGTAGGCATTTCGTGGTGGATGAAGTAGCCAAGCAGTGGCATCAGAACCCATGTATGTACCTTTAATCTTTCTTTGTAGGCATTCATGATCCAGAGTCAGCTGTTCCATCTACAGCTTCAAGTCGGGCTCAGACAAGAAGGGATATCAAGAAGGGCAAAAGTCAAGGGCTAGCTGAATCATCTTCCTTTCAGAGAGTTTGCCTAGATGTTCTTAGTGGCATTTTCTCAGTCTCGTTGGTCAAAAATGTATCACATGCCCTTTCCTAGGTGTAGGGGGAGCTGAAGAATGCTCTTGTCTTTGGTCAGGTACACTGATGCACTAAACAAAATGAGGGTTGTATTGGTAAGAAAGAAAGGGGAAAGGGATATTGGATAGGCAGCTTGAATCAGTTGCTGAAGGTTATTCAGATATAATATTCAAAATATTGTTAAACAGGCCTGGTATAGCCACTGACCAGTCAGAACAGATGCTTGCCAGCATGCCTTCGCAGTACATGCCAGCTAAATAGCAGCCCTCCTATTTTTCTTCTTGGAGTTCCAGTCATTGCACATAGCTGCCATCCCCTCTTCCCCATGTAATAAAGCCTAAGCCCATCCGTAACAGGACTATACTTTGCAGATATTTTTTATATTCCCCAGGAAAGCAACATTTACATAGGTAAGCATTCGCTTTTGTTGAAAGGAGTTGAATTATTTGTATTATAATCCAAAAATGAGACGACCGGGCAAAGAAATGTTCAAGTTATTACCATTCCATTTCCCCAGGAATGAACGACCCCCAAGAATGGTGACTACATAATCCTAAATGCCAATTTAGTACAATTGATCATAAAACTTGCAGAATGATAGGCTTTAAAGGTTGTTGAAATCTCTTACGACTATTCAAAAGTATTATTACAAACTTAAAAAAAAGTAAAAAGCAGTTCTGCCCGAAGTGAAAAGCTACAGGCATAATAGAGGTTTAAAAGACCTTTCTCCTCATTCATTAGGTTGAATAGAATTAATAAGGAGTCACCTCCACGCTGTTAGTGCAAAGATCAAATAGAGTCAGTCTCTTAATGAGTTGCAACTGGTTCTTTCAGCCTCTAATAAACCTAATAGTGTATTATTTCTCCTTTGCTCAAATCTTGAGTAACCATAATGCCAGAGATTGGGGTGGAGCATTTTACTTCATTTCATTTTCTTATAAACTTGAGATTAACTCAGAAATGCATGTCTCCATTCATATTCTTTAAAAAAAGTCCTATTTGTAATGTTCATGCTCTATTGTCACACCAATTAAATTTTTCCAAGGGCTTTTATTTTCTCTACTCATTTTTATTTTTATTTTTATTTGAGTATTAAGATCATCCATTTTTATTTTTAAATCAATTTAAATTTGCCTTGTTAATTAGAGATAACGCCCATTTTTTTAAATTAAATTATCATAAAGAGGCATTAAAGTGGAAAAAATCATATTAAATTGCACATTTGTTATAATTAGAAAACATTCTAGTATGTCTCATATTTTTATTTTTAATTTTTATAAAATTTTTTTAATGTTTATTTATTTAGGTTTTTTTTTTTATTTAGTTTATTGTCAAATTGGCTGACATACAGTGTGTAAAGTGTGCTCTTGGTTTTTGGGGCAGATTCCCATGATTCATTGCTTGCATACCACACCCAGTGCTCATCCCAACAAGTGCCCTCCTCAATGCCCATCTCCCATTTTCCTCTCTTCTGCCCCCCCCATCAACCCTCAGTTTGTTCTCTGTATTTAAGAGTCTCTTATGGTTTGCCTCCCTCCCTCTCTGTAACTTCTTTTCCCCTTTCCTTCCCACATGGTCTTCTCTACTCATTTTTAAAGGATGTTTAAGTTTCTACTACTTTTTCACTAGTTCTAATTCTCCAATTTGTTTGTCATTCTATATATTTCTTGAAATACAAGTATATCCAAAACTATTTGGAAAATTAATAGGCTATCAAGAAAAAATGTATGTGTGTGTGTGTGTGTGTGTGTGTGTGTGTGTATAATATCTGATTCCCAAATTGGCTTTGGCAATACTTATCTTTGAGTTATCATTTCCATTAAAACTTCTCTCAAGTGCAGATTATTCTATGACATAATAAAGTTTAGAATGTAATGAGGGCTTTTTTTCATTACTTTAACCTGTTGCTTTGGCTCCTTTTAACATTTGAGGTATGTACCTACACCTGGCCTTCAAGGGAAATGCCTATTTTTTAGGTTCCTAGCTAGCTAACTTTATTAATAAAGTCTGATGGGTTATCTTCTTTATACCAAATATATTCAATTCTATGAGCCTTTAAAATACATTTTATTATCTCTGAAACTGGGGTACACCTTTAAATATTTGGCATATCATGAATTAATTAGAAGATTTTTTTTTCTCAGTAGCAAATAACATAATGGTAGCAAATAAAACAATTGATAGCTTCTCAGATATGTCTAAATAAAGTAATCTCCAACAGTAACCATGTACTTTTAAGAATTTCTGAATGATCTAGGAACCTGTTCTGAACCATACAATTTTTTCTGACTGGGTACCATGTTATATATGCTAGCCAAAATGAGGTTTAAGTCTTTGAAAATAGGATATAAGTATATAGCTACTCTTCCTTTTGATTCTCTACACAGATGTTTCTCTCATTGATAATTTTTGAATTTCATTGAATTGTGCCTAATGAAACCAAACTATACATCAATTTTAAAGTATGTGCAGTTTTCCATAAATTCCCAGTTCTCCTTCTATATTTTCCCCCCAAACAGCAAACAGGTTACTAAATAAGCAATTTTCTGGCTGCCCATCTATTCAATGAGGAAGTTGTGCTTACCGTGATATTTTCTCCCTTTTAATTGTGCTAAAATACACAAAGCATATATTTACCATCTTAACCATTTTGAAGTGTACACAGTTTAGTAGCACATTCACACTGATATGCAACCCCTGAACTCTTTTTATCTTGCAAAACTGGAAATACTATAGTATCTTTTAAATTTTCAGCTTTTAGCTACACAGCCCTCTTAATTTTTGTCAGAACAGTTTCAAATAAGTCCTGAGCCTCCAGTCAGAGGTTTGAGCCCAGGTTAGACTACTAAATTTCAACATTTTTTTTCAAACTTTACTCTCTTTAAATGTGTGTGTGTGTGTGTGTGTGTGTGTGTGTGTGTGTACATGGCTATTTTCATTTATATGATGGGATTAAACATTTTAATATTTTAACACTTTAATATTTCAAAATGTTTTCTACTGGTTGCTCCCACTAAAAAGAAATGTGTGCTTCCAGCAAAGCAGTTGATTCAATTCAGTAATTGTTTCTATGTTTCTTTTCTTGTCTTGCCTTGTTATTTACAGAGTGTACACTTCTTTGAAGTCAGAGAATAGCCTTTCATCATATGCACACAGATGTGTAGATGAATCAGATAACTGTATCCTTGAAGGAGATTGTTTTAAAATACATGGACCATTGGGAAGACAGAAGTGTGTAAAACAATGACTTTCTTGCTGACTTTCCCTAGACCTTTGTGCTACTGCCTCCAATGGGCCTTAAGGCACACACAGAAGGCCAAATGGACGGGACTAGTCGCATGCTCTTTCTTATCTTCTGCCTAACTCTCCTTCCTTCTCACCAGAAGCAGGTCCACCCAAAAACTCTGCCAAAAGGCTCGTAGGACAAGATAGCCAGAAATGCTGTGGGTGCTGAGGAAGTCAGGAGACCCAGACAGCAAGCAGCTCTGAGATTTCATTAGCCCTCTCTGCTTCCCATCCTCCGTAAGTGTTTCTTCTCTCTCTGTCCCTCTCTCCTTCCCTTTGCTTTTCCTTAGCTGATTTCACTAGAATAGAATTAGTTTGTTTTTCTCACCAAATGGTAAAGAAGTATTTGTTTCCAGATTCTTAAGTTGGAAAGCAACAGAATAAAACTCTTAAGGAAAAAATAGCACAAAACCCTAAACCACATTAAATTATATTTTTCTTTACGTAGCCTTAAATAGTTTGTCCTTCTTTGGATCAGTAGATTCAAAGGGAAAAAGAATGTTCCTTGACCCAAGGTTATATACATGGTTTGTGTGACTAGGATGCATCACTTCAACCTCAAGAAATACCTTAGAACAATGGTTCTCATACTTGGCTCCACGTTAGAATTCTAATGTTTGGGTGGTACCCCCATTAAATCAGAATGCTTGGTGGCAGGGGAGCTGAGAATCAGCACGTTTTAAAGTTTCCTGGTGATTCCACTGTGCGACAGATTTTAGGAACTACTGCCTTAAAGACTGTATGAATAAAGTCCCGATACTGGTTTGCTGCTGTCTTGCCGCTTCACTTTTCTCAAGAAGTGGAATGTGACAGAAAGCACATTTTTTTTTCAGTTAATCGAATTAAGCCCCAGTTAACTGACATTGTGCTGTAATTGATTGCCAGGGGGCAACCAGAAGTCTGCTTACTTTAGTGAAAACAGTAATGGGACTAGTGTTTTGGCACTCTGTAGTCAAAATAATTTACTTATCCACAGATTTTTGGTTGTTAGTTTAATCTTCAAACTTTGTAATTCAGCGTTTTAATTTATCCAGACCCAACTTGGGACCCTGACAATCTTCTAACTTATTCCCCACCTTGTTCTCCAGAGACTGTAGAGAGCTGTAAACTCGCAACGGCACCGAGATGGCTCTTTGTTTGATAATCCAAGGAGAAAGTACCCCTCAGGACCCCCTCAAGCAACACCCCATCATCTCAGTGAACATTTCTCAGTGAACGTTCTGTCTCGGCTGGGGCTCTGTCAGAGTGGCGCGACTCCATGGTGGCTGGTCTCCAGGCAGCTCAGTTAGGCATGCAGGAAAGCTGAGTGGAAAACAAGACTCCCAATATCTAAAAACTGGATTGGAATTTCTATCCAAGGGACACAATTTTCCCATTTGACCCAGTTGCCTATACAGCACGTGGAGCAAATCCAGGACATGCAAGACAAAAACTTGTTTCCCTCAGTGCCTGAATGCCAACCATAATGTTTAAGTTCTCTCAACTGGCATCCCTGTTCTGGTGTAACTCCTGCCGGGGTGCCCATTCTGGGAATTAAAGCTGCCTGCGTTTCCACTCCCATCATCCAGAAAGGAGAGAATGTGCCACCATCTTTTTTCCCCCATCAGTGTTTATCTATAATACTTTGTATTCATTAACAATGACTCTGGTTCCCTTTGCAATCTAGAGCCTCAGAGTCTTTTCTCTGGGTCAGCTCTGATTTGGAAGACTGAGTCCTTGGCAGTGAGGTTTTGGAAGGAAAAGAAAGAGAACACAGGGTAGGGGCCAGAGATGGAGGTAGATTTGAAGGTTTGGCCTAAAAGTTATACTTAAGAGATGGAGGACCAATTACTTAAGTTTGCTAATAATGAGGGATGCTGAACATAAAAGAATATCTATTATCATTTTTGCAAGTAAGTAGGGAAAATAACACACTGACATTTCTTTTGAACTGCTTTACTGTGATATAATTTACATACCATTAAGCACACCTGTGTAAAGTACACACCTCGGTGGTTTCTAGAATATTTAGAGTTCTGCAACTATTTCAAAATTTAATTTGAAAACATTTCATCACCTCAAAAGAGGACTTAGTATGCATTAACAGCAAATTCCTATTCCCCTTTCTCCCCTGCCCCCAGCCCCTACCAACTATGAATCTACTTGGCATCTCTGTAGACTTGTCTTTTCTGGACAATTGGTGTAAATGGAATCATACTACATGAGGTCTTTTGTGACTGGCTTTTTTCCCCTCGGATAAAGTTCTTGAGCTTTGTCCATGTTGCAGTGTATATCATTACTTCATTCCCTTTGTTCTGCCAAATAATAGTCCATGATTAGGGTAAACTACATTTTGCGTACCCATTCATCAACTGATGGACAACACGCTATGTATTTTAATTGAAAGAGCAAAGTGCTATGATCTCTGTGATCTAAGTTGAACACGTCTTTAGCTGCAGGTATGAGTTCATAAAAGTTCTTGATCTTTGTGTTTTGGATTTTAGGGAACTTAGTACTGATAGTAAAAATGATTTCTATTTAAGTTTGTGGACAGTGGATGTTTGCAGGATGGCCTAATGATAATAGTATAGTAAGATCATGATATTTCTATTTGTGTTTTTCAGTTCCCTTAATAGAGTAAATCTATATTTTAAAGTGTTCACCCCTCCCTTCTAACAAAATAACTTTGGAATGTATGAAATCTTGCTAATGATGGGAACACAGCATATAGCACCTGCCATTTTGTGTTCAGCCAACAAGTTCACAGCTGAATGTGAGGTCGATCTCCAGAGCAGCCTGCCAGGAATCTACTGGATGCCCTTATCTGCCCGTTGTGTCCTTCCCTCTCTTTCCCTGCTATTGGCTCAGGTATGAATGAGGAGGCATGGAAAAGAGGAGGGGTAGGGAGCAAAGAGTTTTCCTCAGATTTTAGGTATTGCCCTGGGGATCCACATTCAGGCAGTTCTTACCCAAGGTGGTAAAACCCTTGCTGTCCACTCTTAAATGTGGAGTAGTGGCCGGACTGAGGGCTCTGGAATTCTGGCATGGCCACTTCCTATCTTTTGGATGCTGGGCAAGTATTTAACTGGTCTTGTTCCCATCATCAAAGTGAAGATAATAGTAGTTCTTCATTTCTTATTTCCTATTGGGAGCCGTTTTGGGCTCACAGGTTGAGAAGTAACCTTAAAGTTGCATCCTGGGGATGGATCGCGCCTCCCCCATTGTAGTTGGAAGTATAGTCCTCAAAACAACGCCCTGATTTCTCCTGTTTACAGATAATTAACATTAAGGCCTTAAAGGAAACACCCTGTTCTCACTACCTTAAAAATAAAGACACTGAGACCAGCAGGGCAGAGACGCCAGAGACGCCAGAATTGAGGAGGCGCCAGAATGACGGAGATGCTAGAATTGCCAGGGCTGCCTGCCTGGTCATCAGACTCCATCTCTCTCGTGGCTCTCTCACTTCATTTCACCTGACCGTCTGTCCTTCGTGGACCCCTAGATTCGCCAGAACAAGGACCCCGGCAATTTCCTGGAGATGCTTTGAGGATTTCCATAATTCCTGACAAATAACAAATGTGCAATCAATGTTAACTGTTAATATCATTAGCATGCATTAATTACTTGCTATTTTCTAGATACTGTGCATCTCCGTGATAATCTAGAATGTCCGTGATAATTTAAAGAGGTAGCTGACAGTGTTCCCACCTAACAGATGAAGAAATTGAGATTCAAGGAACTTACGTCTTCCTGAAGGTCACGTGGCTAGAAGGTGGCATAAGTCATATTTGTATCTCTTTAAGTCTAGTTCAAAATTTTGTGCATATCCCTGGACAAAACCACCTGTATGCAATGTATAGTGCTAGCCAATATGCTGTATGCTAGGACATAACCATAGTAGTGCACACTAATTTGTTTTAATAAAAATGAACGATTGATACGATAGGGCTACTTTGGAAAATGTCACCAAAACCCATGAGGAAACACAGCAGAAGTAAGAGCCTGAGATGAAGCTGTTGGCACAAATTAATATAGGGCCTAAGGAACCTCAAAGTAAAGCAAATCATCTAGCTCAATGCTATGTTCTCCTCAGTCCGGGGAGCCAGGCCCCCCTGGTTTATGGGACCAAAAGAAACTGCACATGACACTCTCAAGCTAAAGTTTCCATCAGCTAGGAATTAGTCTTTGTGCCCTTGTTGACATGTCAGTTCTCAAATTAATGTTTTCAGATGTTCTCATTACCGTCACCACTCAACCCCCAACAACACTTTTAAATTAGTCTCAGGAGCAAAAGAGCAAACACAAGCACAGCTTATGGTTCTGCCAAGTTCAACTATCCCTAAAAAAGGCAACATCTGATAGTCAAACAAACAACCAGATTGAAAAACAAAAGTGCCGGCATTGACACATGCTAATTATTTGCTACTCCAGAAGGGTTATTAGCTGTGCTGCTCCAGGATTGAAGGAGAAAACAGTTCAAGGGCCAGAGACAAATAGCGTTTCAATGGTCCCCAACTGGCTGAAGTCATAGGAAAGCTAATACAGATTTTCCTCCTAACATTTCTCTCTAAACAATCTCCCTGATTATACAGTATAAAGGAGAAACAATTTTGGCTACTAATCCTAAATAATCCTAAACCTTGGATATTAAAATCAGGAAATATTTATTCTCTTCTATTCCCAGGTAAAAAGGTGTTCTCGATTCATATTACCACAAGCATAACAATCTGCTATTTTAATTTAAAAGGTATGTTCTTTCCCCATTTATAGTATTAACGGCTACAAGTGCATAAAGAACCTTTTCATAAGCCCCCTCATGGGGGTTTAGAGATCAGGAGAGAGGTAACATTTTTTAAAATGTTCTTAATATTGCAATCAATTGGGGATTATTTTTTAAACCAATTCCTTGAAAATTCTGGATAAAGTCTTTTCATCGGTTGTAGGTTGTTTTTTATTGTCGATTTAATTAGGAGTATAACCCTCACTTGTAGATGCTAGAAGCTTCTTTAGGAAGGTGGATTTGTACTTTCAGTCTCTGAGCTAAAATAAGCAGAAAGCCATTTTGTCCAGGTCCATGACTAGTGGCTGCCTCATCCCTGCATCCAACCTATGGTTGTCCCAATCACGATGACCATTGCCCAATTTGTGCAGAGTCACATTTATACCATGACTGTTCATTGGACTGGAACAGTTACTCTACTTTCCAGTGATCCAAATTTGGTATTTTCATGCTTGTAAAATCCAGCTCTAAGCCCTACCCTTCCCTGCTAGTCAATCAAGGAGACCTGGACTTTGGTTCTTTTTGAATTATCAGTAATACTCTTTATTTACTTTATACTCACGCTCAAAAGGATTTGAAGTAATGTGCTTTAGAAATGGCTCTGCTAAACTGTGACCTTGAGCAGGTTGTAACACTCATAAAACTTCTAACCTATCACAGTGTTTCACTGTTACAAAGCACTTCTACATCCTTCCTCTTAAAGTTATTACCCTCAGAGAATACCAGTTGATTTATATGCTTCTGGTAAAGCTAGAAGGTGGAAAACACTTTAGGAAACAAGGGCAGTGGACAAATGCAAGGGTCTCCCTGTTAATCTACTGAAGGGTAGGACTAGAGTTTCAGTATGTTGGTCCAACTCTGGCTTCAACTCTGGCCTCCAGAGAAGTTCCCATCCTGGACGTTTGCTAAGAATGAGGGGTCAGCAGTGCCAAGACCAAGAGGTCAGGGTGGATATTCTGCCAAGGATCCATACAAGGAACTTCTTGGAAAGAAATGAATTTGAGGAATTTGGCCTGAATATCAGTAGCTAGAAGAGGGCTTTGAGTTTTCCTAGCAGATGATTTCAGGAGTATCTAAATTCTGGATTTAGGGATTATAGACTATATTAATTGTAAGCCTACAGCCTAAGAATCATAGCATTTCAGAGTTGAAATAAGTCCCCTTACTGTTCTTACTGTCCTGATTCTAGTCTCTAATCCCTCTAGGGTTTCATATGGTCTCTGCTTAAAGACTTTGTCTCCTACCAGATAGCTCACTTCATGCTTGGGACACAATAATCAATAAACAATTATTCTTCCTGTGGATTCCAGGCCTTCTGCCTTCTAACATGACCCATTTATTGTTCTCCCCGGTAATGGGCAAGTGGGCTTTTATTGCACTCAAATCTATTTCCATGTAATTTCCTCCAACTAGAGGATTTCTCTTCTTGTGCCTTTGGATATCCTTTCTCAGTGTTCATAGTAACCCTAAATGATTTCAGAGACAACACACAAAGCCCCTGAGAGTTAACACATCTTCCTTTTTACTCCCAACTTCTCCTTGTCTTCTGCATCTCTTCCTTTTCCTCTGATCATCTGCACCCAGGTCCCTTCTAATTCTTCTGGAAATTAAGCACGAACTCATACATAGAAGGCAGAGGGTTCCAGGGGAAAGACCAGAGGAACTTGGTTCAAGTTCTGACAAATTTCCACCTCTAAAGCTTTAAAGTAAATATTACTATTTACTTGATGGAGGTGGGGGTGTAATGATAGGATTTAAGTGAATATTCATTATAAATTGCAACATACTATAAAAGCTACCAAATACTTTAATGTTAAATTCTAAAAGACCTCAACCGCCATGTAGTCCTGGCTTCTTGCTTTACACTAAAACATTAAACAGAGAAGAAAAGTGACATGTCCAAGAACCACAGCACCAGTTAGAGGCAGAGCTGGAAATGAAAGCCAGATTTTCCAACTCACAATTCTTTGCTCCTTCTACTGCCTCTCTGTCGAACAATGAAATCAATAAAAATCATCCACACATAGACCCCAAATAATACCCCCACACATGTTAGGTGCTCGGTAACTAATGGCTGAAGAAACATATGATCGATGGATCAAAGAATGGATGGATGGATGAAGGAATGACGTATTTATTCACAATGATGACATTTTATGGTTTCCAAATGTCACTTCTATTTTTAATCATTTTTTAATTAGGTTTCTGTTAAGGAGCTTGATGCTCAACATGGACCTGTGAAGATTAAATGGGACCATGCATGCAAGTCCTTAAAAGCAGCGTCTGGCAATCAATAAATGCTCACTAATTACTACAGTTCTCTGTTTCTAGCCATTTTTCTAAAAAGACTATGCTCATGCTATCGAGACTCACTAATCTGAAAATCACCTTGCAATCTACTAACCAAAGGAACTCTGCAACTGCCCAAGTAATACTTTATGTCACTGCTCCCTGTTGATTCCTACTCTGTACCTTTAAGTAGGCCATCCACGCCTGCCCCTGGCTGCTGACATCCAAAAGAACACACTTTCCTTCTCTGGGCTTGTGTTTACTCAGCCTGTGACCTTTGGGATCTGTCCCCATTCCCAGTCAGGACTTGCCTGTTGGACCTAACAAGATATTTGACTTTACCTTATCTGACCCTTAGGGTTCTTGCTCCCTCTCCTTCAATCTCCATCTCCATCACAGTTTTGGAATTTCCCTTGGTTCCCTGTATTCCCAAGCATCCTGACAGCTCTATTCCCCCCAAACAAGGCCCTCTCCTTTGGCCCAAATTAGTGTATCTGCCTCTGCCTTATATATAGGTCCGACATTCTATTGAAGCGTTTGTTATAAATATTGATTTTTAATACTTGAGGCTGGCTGGTGGATGTAAGCTCTTCATATTTCTGTGTTTCAGAAAAGAGAAAAGGAGGTATTTTTCTTATCTTTTTCTTCCATGTTTTTATTTAAATCCTAGTTAGTGGACTTACAGTATAATATTAGTTTCAGGTGCAGAATTGAATGATTCATCACTTACATACAACACCCAGCGTTCATCACAAGTACCCTCCTTAATACCCATCACCTATTTAACAAATCCCCCCATCCACCTCCCCTCCAGCGACCATCAGTTTGTTCTCTATAGTTAATAGTCTTGTTTCTTGGTCTTCCTCTCTTTTTTCTCCCCCTTTTTGGTTTGTTTTGTTTCTTAAGTGCTTTTGTTTTTTAAATCATATGGTATTTGCCTTTCTCTGACTTATTTCACTTAGGATAACACTCTCTAGCTCCAACCACATTGTTGCGCAAGGCAAGATTTCATTCTTTTTATGGCTGAGTAATATTCCATTGTGTGTGTGTGTACATATACACACACATACACACACACACACACACATATATATTATATACCACATCTTCTTTAGCCATTCATTGGTTGATGGACATTTGGGCTCTTTCCATAATTTGGCAATTGATAATGCCGCTATAAACATTGGGGTACATGTATCCCTTCAAATTGGTATTCTTTGGGTAAACCCCTAGTAGTGCAATTGTTGGATTATAAGGCAGTTCCATTTTTTACTTTTTGAAGAACCTCCATATTGTTTTCCACAGTGGCTGCACCAATTTGCATTCCCACCAACACTCCACATCCTCACCAACCTCTGTTGTTTCTTATGTTGCTGATTTTAGCCATTCTGACAGGTGCGAGGCGTTATTTCATTGTAGTTTTGATTTGTATTTCCCTGATGATGCATGGTATTGAACGTCTTTTCATGTGTCTGTTGTCCATCTGCACGTCTTCTTTGGAAAAATATCTATTGCCCGTTTTTTAACTGGATTATTTTTCTTCTTTATTTTTGTATTAACTGAACTAGCTCTTTCCACTCCTTTCCATATGTCGCCTCTGGTCTCCCATTTTAATAGTGCTCAGATTTGACTTGCCCTTGGGGAATGATTCTTGAGTGCTTTATTAGGTTATTTTCTCTTTGAAGGCTTCATATGTCTATCACACACATGCTTACACACTGCCATACATGATCTATATCAGTTGCCAGAATTCTTGAAGCTTTGTTCTTAATCTGAGTGTATCTGACAATTTATCAAGACTGAAGTCTGAACGTGGGGTAATGTCAGTAAACAAGAAAGAGTTTTGGTAAATTCACCAACTGGCATTATCCCTGACATTCTGGTGTGGATGAGACTTATTTATTATCTTTTTAATTTCTGAGTCTTCTGATGAATTACCATATAATGTCTTCTTATTTAATAGTCTATCTACTCCTGCTAAATCCCAGCCAGAATATAAATTCCTTCAAAGTATGGATTTGATCTGTTTATATTCACAGCTGTATCTTCAGAACCTAAAACACTGTGCTTGGCATATAGCAGGCAACCAATCAACGTTTGTTGAATAATGAATGGATGAATGAGAAGCAGAATGAAGTTTTGGTTGTAGCACAGCCTTAAGCATCAAATGCTTAATCATCAAATGCACTCATCAATGCCCATCACACGTTTAGCCCAGCCCCCACCCACCTCCCCTCCAGCAACTGTCAGTTTGTTCTCTGTACTTACGAGTCAATTATGGTTTGTCTCTCTCTCTCTGTTTTTATCTTATTTTTCCTTCCCTTCCCCTATGTTCATCTGTTGTGTTCTTTTTAGTTTGTTTATTTATTTATTTTGAGAGAGACAGAGATTATGAGTGGGGGAAGAGCAGAGGGAGAGGGAGAGAAAGAGAATCTCAAGCAGGCTCAATGCTGCCAGGGCAGAGCCGCGAGATCATGACCTGAGCCGAAACCAAGAGTTGGACACTTAACTGATCGAGCCACCCAGGCACCCTTATCTGTTGTATATCTTAAATTACACAAATGAGTGAAATATGATATTTATCTTTCTCTAACTGAATTATTTCGCTTAGCATAACACACTGTAGTTCCATCCACATTGTTGCAAATGGCAAGATTTCATTTTTTATTGCTGAGTAATATTTCATATATATATGTGTGTGTATATGTGGTATATATACATATATATGTGTGTATATGTGTATATATGTATATATATCACGTCTTCTTTATCCATTCATCATGGACATTCATCGATGGACATTTGGGCTCTTTTCATAACTTGACTATTATTGATAATGCTGTTATAAACATTGGGGTGCATGTGTCCCTTCAAATAAGCATTTTTATATCCTTTGTAGTGCAATTCTGGTTCATAAGGTAGAAGATATTTGCAAATGACCTATTGTATAAAGGGTTAGTATCTAAAATCTATAAAGAACTTATCAAAAACTCAGCACTCCCCCCCCAAAAAAAAAATCCAGTGAAGAAATGGGCAGAAGACATGAATAGACACTTTTCCAAAGAAGACATCCAGGTAGTTAACAGACACATGAAAAGATGCTCAACACCACTCCTTATCAGAGAAATGCAAATCAAAAACACAATGAGATACCACCTCACCGCTGTCAGAATGGCTAAGATAAACAACTCAGGAAACAATAAATGTTGGCAAGAATGCAGACAAAGGGGAGCACTTTTGCAGTGTTGATGGCAATGTAAACTGGTACAGCCACTCTGGAAAACAGTATGGAGTTTCCTCAAAAATTTAAAAAAAAGAGAGAGAGAGAGAGTACCTATTAAACTTCTTAGCACAGTAGCTGCCATATTTTCAGAACTCAATAAATGTTCACTATTACCTCTATTCTTTTCCGTGAAAATCTTCAAATGCTGAAGCTTATTAGAGATAATTGAACTAATTTAATGACTAGTAGCTATGACTGTACGGAAGACAAATTAGTTTCATTAATCTGTCAGCAAGATTTTACTTACAGAGCCACGTTGACAAAATACGTATCAGTCACACCTACCACGTTTAAAACATTATACTAGGATTTCAGGAGCGGCCAAGGTGCAATGTGGATATGACACAGTCTCTTTCCTCTAGAAACATAAAATCTAGAGGACCCACTGTGTGTGCTGTCCTGTGGTGTGTTTATAAAAATATGAGGCACTGATGTCTCCCACATCATCTCACCTACTTTTTGTGCTTTGCAGAAAATTATTCTCTAACACTTAACCTTTCTTTTAAACCCTTGCAATGAGCAACCCACTGCCTCATGAAACATACCACTCTACTTGGAAATGGTAGTCACCGTTAGAAAGCTTTTCCTTGAAATTACCACAAATCTGCCTTTCTCTGGGGCACCTGGGTGGCTCAGTTGGTTAAGCATCCTAAATTCGGCTCAGGTCATGATCTTGCAGTTTGTGATTTTGAGACCCATGTCGGGCTCTGTGCTGACAGCTCAGAGCCTGGAGCCTGCTTCGGGTTCTGTGTCTCCCTCTCTCTTTCTGCTCCTCCCTTACTTGCATTCTGTCTCACTCAAAATTAAATAAACATTTTTTTTAATTTTTAAATCTAAAAAAGACCCTGACTTTCTGTGATTTTTATACATTTATCCAACTTCTGCTTTCTGGACACACCCAGGATTTTTTTTCCTTATACATCAGAGTTAGCTAAGTAAGGCCTGCAGGCAAATCCAGCTACTCATTTATTGTTGTAAATAAAGCTTGTTGGAACACAGCCAAGCCTATTCATTTATGTTGTCTGTGGCTGCTTTTGCACAATAGCAGACTAGTTGCAACAGAGAACTTATGACCTACAAAGTCAAAGATATTTATTACTAGACCCTTGAAGAAAAAGTTTTTGATCTCTGTTCTATATGGCAGGCCTTGAAACACTTACAATTAATGTTTCCACTGAAAGTGGGAAGCCTAGAACTCTGCCTAGGTCTCTGGGTGGGAGCTAAATGAGGCAGAACGAAGGCTCAATATCACCTCCCTTGTCCAGGACACTGTACTTCTAATTATGTGGCCAGAATTTAGGTTGGCCTTTGACTGACACATAATCTAGAGTGTATAAAAGACTACATCTCTGAGATTATCTTCCCCATGGGCTTCTGTTAAGTTATGCATCCCCTCTTCACAATGGTGTAGCTTAGTGTTAGAAACTGTGTACAAAGCTTTACATCTTTCCAGCCTGTCCAGAGAGATCAGAAAACAATTTAGCATATATTAAAGAGATGCACTGTCAGGGTCAGACAGGAAGAAGACGTTCTACTCAAGCTAGGAGTTTTAATAGAATATAATAAAGAGACCATTGTGTGGGCAAGGTTGAGAGAACTAACACGTGTGGGCAGGGTTGAGAGAACTAACAAGGGAATTTTTCATCACCTTTCTCCACAAAGGTGACTGGAGAAGGAGGGATTTTGCTGGGACTCATGATAACTGGAACCATGGAGGAAGCGCTGCCCATCTGGAGCTGTGGTGGTAGAGATACAACCACTGCCAGAACTAAGCTACGAGGAAGGCGGGGAGGGAGGGAAATATTTCCCTGATGTGCTCTTCTCCCAACCTCTGCCGCCTTGGATGGAGCACGACCTGAAGCTAAAGGGCAAGAGAGCCACTCAAGTCACTGCCTACAGGGCACAGAGCAAGACCAAGTAGATGCGGAAGTTGGGGCAGAGAATGACAAAAGCTAAATGATGTGCCAGACACTTAATAAATGCTGAATGAATGAACAGACGAATGAATGAAGTGAGCCCATGGTCTGTTGTTCAATTAATTTTCGTTGAACTGCAGAAATGAGTGGGAGGACCGTGGTCTCTTGCCCCAGAACCGTCACTGGTACTGCTTGGCATTCCAGACTTTCTACCCCCAATGGAGCCCTCGTCCTGTGCTCCACTCCCTCTGCACCTTCCCTAGCCTCATTTGACCCCTTAGGGTTTCCTACAAGAGTGTAAAAAGAAGTCTGGATTCTTCTAAACGTTATCAAAAAGAGGGCTCTAAGTCCTGAAATTATTCTCAGAATCTTAAATGCATTCTAGAATGTTCAGAGTTTTAAAAATGAAAACCAGGGGTGCCTGACTGGGTCAGTTGGTAGAGCATGAAACTCTTGATCTCAAGGTTGCAAGTTCAAACCCCACATTTGACATAAAGATTACTTAAAAATAAAATCTTAAAAAAAAAAAAAGAAAAAGAAACATTCAGCGTCACTGTACTACAAGGACAGAAATTGGTGGCTTTTGAGAAAGCTGCCCCAGACATTTGTGTTACAGGCTCTGGATTCACCAGACACCTCATTATCAAGTGCCTCGGGACTGGCTGTTTGATGTTCAAGTGGACTTCATCACATCATAGACTTTTATTGCAAAGATGTCTGGTCTCTCCATTCACTTTGCCAGTATCAGTAATGTTGGGCTAGTGGGGTGTGTGTGAGAGAGAGAGATCCTCAGTGGCCTGCTTGTCAAGTCCTCCTCCATCAATTGAATCAGCATGGAGAGTATCCAGCACTTAATTCCTCGAAGGGTATCCCTAAGCGTTCTGAATTTTAAAGACCCAGAAATTATTTGAAGGCATTATTTGGTCTGCTACTCTAGCTAGATTGTTTTAGCATAGAACATGCAAAACAAGATTAGACACTAAATGAGGAACTGCTGTCCATACACCAAAGTAAATTTTAAAAAGTTAACTGCAGATGCGTATGGGCCACTGAAATCATTTTTGTTCTCAGAGTGGTACAACTAACAGTTGTCACCTTGTGCTTCACAGACTGAGGCTGGTCAGTTTCCAGAATTTAAAATGTCCTATACAAAACCCAGGGCCAGTTATATTGGAAGGAGCAAGGTGAAAATGGTGATCTGTGATGGGCATAGTCTAAGTGGGACAAGCCCATATCTGACAGCCCAATGTTCAACCTTAACCTCGCCAAAAGTTAGTCACACTTTGAGAAGCATTCTTCTTCCAATGCTCCTGTGTTCCATGACATAGAATCAAACCCGAGCTTCAGGTTGGACTGGCCAAATGCCCGAAGTCAACCATGGCTTTGACAGGATTTGTCAATAAATTTTACTCAAGGCCTCTAGGACCAAATTTCATAAAATCTATCAGGATGGCTGTCAAAGTTTGAGTAATATCTACAGATTAGAGAGTAGTGCTGTATCACTGTTAATTTTCTGATTTTAATCATTACACTGTGAAGGTAAGAGAATACCATTATTCTTGGGAAAAACACACCGACATATTTAGGGATTACGTGGCACCATGACTGAGATGCCTGGGTGGCTCAATTGGTCAAGTGTCTGACTCTTGATTTCAGCTCAGGTCATGATCTCATAGTTTACGAATTTGAGCTCCATGTTGGGTTCTGTGCTAGTGGCGCAGAGCCTGCTTGGGATTCTGTCTGTCTGTCTGTTTGGCTGTCTCTCTCTCTCTCTCTCTCTCTCTCTCTTTCTCTGTGCCCTTCTCTCTCTCTCTCTCTCTCTCTCAAAATAAACAACTTTTAAAAAAATTTTTACAAGAGGCCTCATGACTGCAACTTATTCTCAAGTGATTCAGAAAAAATAATAATTTGTGTATGCGGAGAAGAAAGAATGACAAATTAAATGTGGTAAAATATTTAACTGTTAGGGTATCTGAGTGAAAGGTTTATGGGTTTTTATTTTTTTATGATTTTTGCAACTTTTCTGTAAGTTTGAAATTACTTCCTAATAAAGTTGCCGAAAACCTAATTACAAAAACTAGGGCTGTCATCTCCCTGTCACTGAAGTGCAGTGATGGTGTCAAGCTGCAGCTGCAGAATGAGTCAGAAATGATGTCTCCTCTTCTCCTCCTTAAGCTAAGATGAACCATTTTCTCTTTCAGCTGAAGAACTCTTCTGTTCATGGAGGCAAAAATTAAGGAAGCTTTCCACGTGAACCCTGAAGGTAAGGGGAACTTGATCACGTGTCCTTCTCTCACCTCACCAATCGGTCCTGTTGTCCATTTCAACCAGAACAGGGACTCACCTATCTTGACTCACAGAGGAAATAATTCCAAACCAGTCATCGTCTACACGTTCTCATTCTGCTGTTCTCAAAGACCCTTTCAATCTTCTGAGCCTGTCCCGCTCAGAAAAACGTTCTCTTTTTCTAAAGGTAAATACCAAAACTATTAATAGCTGATATCTTTTATGAGAGATTTTTATTTTATTCTTATGTTTTTCTGTACTTGAGAGATTTTCAACAATGACTGTGTTACTTTCAAAATCAGGAAAAGAGATATTATTCTTATTTTCCCAAGCAGCTCTACATAAACTCCTTCTATAGCTTTCTGTTCCCCTCTCAGCCCCCCAGTGCTGTCACTGCTGCATCTCTCCACCCTCCTACCCCAATGACAGACCTCAGCAAAAGACTCATATGTGCCAGACCCTGGATCTTCTCCATTGCCATCAACAAGGGAAATCATTTCATGGCCCAATGGCCCACCGAGTCCCAGGCACAATCTGATGGCTTGGATCTCACAAGCTGTTGGTTGCCTCTCCCCATCTACAATATCTTATTGCCATTTTGGCCTCGGAATTGGGTAGAAGTATTTAACTCACATTTTCCCTCTTCATCCCAATTCAAATACCATGCCCCTATTCCATTTTCTTAGGATTCCAGGCCCAGCTGACAAATTCGTCATATGAAGTATTAAGACTCTATTTTACAGATGGAGAAACCAAGCCATATGGCTTGCCTCTGTATCTACTACAGTAAAATGGGGATCCAGACCCACTGAGACCAACGTGCCTGTGTAACCCTGAGAAGGCACTTTCTCTTTCAGAGGAAGGTAAAGACTCCTGAAGACGTGAAACTGACTGGGCGATTGGTAGAAGAAACTTGTGATCAAAATTGTCCTAGGATTTCCTGAGACCACCCCAGGATATTTACTAGTTTTCCAACATTGAAAAAGCGATAGCCCTTTGAGGGTCATATGGCACTTCACTGTCGAGAACCAAGCCTGAGCTTTCCATTTGGGCCAGAAGTCCTCAACTTGAGCACTGGTAACATTCTGAGCCAGATAATTCTTTGTCATGGAGGCTGTTCTGTTCATCCCTGGGATCTTAAGTATCCCTAACCTCTAGATGCCACTAGAACACCACCCCCACCCTGCTTATAACAATCAGCAATGTCCCCAGATATCCCCTAATGTTCCATGGAGGACAAAATTCCCCCCCCTAGTAATGATAATAAAATAATACTTCTAGACATTGCCAAATGTCCCCTGAGGAGGGGGGAGGAAAGCACAATCTACCCCATAGAGAACCACTACTGTAAGTTACCTCAGCCCAGCAAGAACTTCTGTTTTGCATGCAAATGGACTGAAATGTATAGTATTCAGAGTAAAATTAGCAAGAACTTGCAGAAGGGCTGCCATAAATTGTCAGAATGCTCTGGCACAGCAGGACCTTATGACATAATATATCCTGCCCGGGAATATTTGGTGACATTACAGGTGGTGAATCAACCTAGCCAGACAACCAGCCTCTGTGTGTTTCTCCTGGGTTTCTTCCCCTCGATGCCAAATGCCTCATAAGATTTGTTTGAATGAAACACAAGCAAAGGAGAACTGGGTAGCGCTGGATACTGTGAGTAGTCCTTCCATTCATGAGGGCAAAGAGGTCCAGAAAAAGCACCGAACTGTGTTGCAAAGGTGAGGCTGTGGCTGCAGATTTGACCGTGGTACCAATTGGTGAACCAAGGTCCCAAGAATAAATCCCAAAGTGCTAGGATTGGTATACACTCTTCCTGCTCATCTCCAAACATGCATCTTTTTTACTCTGGTTGTTCTCCTTCCATCATACCCACCTCTCTTTATCCTCCTCTTTATTCTCTTTACCCAATGGAGTGTATGGTTTGAAAGGCTACCTCTACTACCCATGAGTATCTGTGAAAACACAGGCGAGAATCTAAGAACAGTTACATGGTTGTCCAAGAGAAGCAGAAATACAGCTCAGTTTCAGGGTGAGAAGAACATCCAGGAAGCAATGTTTCTAGAGGAATCCAGGGAGAAATATCTCTCTAAAAGAGAGATTGCAATTCCTGGCCAAGATTCCACTAAAAGTGCCACAGTCCATTGTATGGCTTTTAATCTGGGTTTTGGTCTCTTTGACTTAATTATTAATCTTTCAGTCTCGTCCCAAAGTGATCACTCCCTAACGAGCTCTCCCTGGCACCTCCTCCCAAGGGTGGAACAGAACACTACTCTGACTGGCACGCCAGGTTCTTTTGCAAGAGCTTGGCATCCTCTGGGCTCTGCCCATTCCATCTCTCCTCCTCCTCCTCCTCCTCCTCCTCCTCCTCCTTCTCCTCCTCCTCCTCCTCTGCCTCCTTCTCCTCCAGCGTTTTCCCAAGCTCCCATCTGCACAACTCTGACCTTAACTTTTTCCAGACTGGAAGAAGCTGAGAGGAGCTTAGAGGCATCCCAGGGCACTGAGAAGGATGTGCCCTCCACTGACTGTGCTTTGAAGTGTGCCTTACAACTCTGTGCCTATAATCTTTTCACCTGCCATGCTTGCCCGCAGAGTCCCTCAAATTCTTATCGTTTGAGCCTCTTCTTTGACTAAAGTATTACTCAAAACTTATGCACTCACCTAGAAGGGTATAAGACCTTAATTTACGTATAAGAACTTGTTTATCACTTTGGCTTATTGGTACTTCATTAAGATGAGGGCCTTGGAATTCAGACACAGGACAGGTTCATTTGATTGCTGCAGCAAGATTGTGGTGATGGAGGTATTGAACTCCAGACTCACGCTGTCCGGTATACTAGCCATTAGCCACATGTGGCAATTTACATGTAAATTCATTGAAACTAACTTTTAAAACTCAGTTCCTCAGTCACACTAGCTACATTTCAAATCCTCAATAGCCACAACTCCTCTAGCCTGAGGCTGTTACTGGCAATGGGGAGTTCTGGAAAGGGGGTTATGGAGAAGAAGCCTAAAATCACCAGTTGTGTAGGGAGGGATAGAAAAGAGTACAAGGAACGAAATTCCAAAGGGAAAGTGAAGGTGGACCAAAGGCAAAATGGATATCCTTTGCCAAGGGCCCAAACCTAACTAAACATGCATCTACTCCATCACAAAGCTCTCTATGTTGACACTTGCAAATAAAGGAGCCATTGGGGTCAGTTTTGGGTCTTGCTTCCTCCATTGTATGGCCCCTGGATTCTGTGGGCTCCTTTTGAAGCAAGAGACCCTATCCCAAATCCTGAGCTGAGAGAGCTCAATGCATCACTCACACACAGACGTCACTGGGCTCCCAGCCAGAGGGAAATCAGCACCCAAGTAGCATAAGGCATCCCATCAGTATCCAAGAGTCCACTTAGAGCTGGGACTACCAAATCAAAAGACATACAGGAGAAAAGGAGTAACTTCTCCTTCTGGAATTGGACTTCCAGAGAGTCTGGGGGACATGGTGGATCCAAGCAGCAATAAGCCACATTTCATCGATTGTTAAGTGGCAGAAGCAGCTCTAGAAACCACCCTCCCACTCTGGCTACAGCTCATGTCACCCTCTCAGATGATGGGGGTTATTTTGTACCTGTCCAGAACCCTACATGTCAGCCCCAAAGGGTGTGACCTTGTCTTGGATCATGACTCCATTTCACATCCAACCCCAAGCCGCCAACAGAGTTCTGCCATTCCCATGGACTCTTCATTACCAGTGACCCATGCAAGCTGCCAAGCAGGAGGGCAAAGTGGACTTGTGGCTAGAACCAGGACACTGATGTGACTTTTCTCAGAAGATCCCTTCTACACTAATGCTGATATCCAGAAAATGGCAAAAAGGGAATTGTGTTCATGGCAGCCTCTGCACCAGGCTTCCTGAATCTGTTTTCCTGTGCACAAGACACAGGAAAATACTGCTTTACTGGTTCCCAAAATTCTGAGTCTCCTGTGGGAAACAGCCAGTGGCTTTTGTTTACTAGAAAAAGAGCTACAAAAGTTAATCAAATTAGTCCATTTATTGGACTTTCAATAGTTTGGGCCAAATATTTATGACTTATTCTCAGATTTGAAGGAATTTCTCACTGTATGGGAGCCATTTACACACATGGCCAAAGGACAGATCAGATTCTATATTTTCCTTTGACATAGCATGTACATAAACAAACAGGCATGCAGAGTAATTATTGGACTTTGGTTTCTGGTGAGCTCTAGTACAAAATTAGCCATTGACCAAAGAGTTATAAAGCAAAGATTAAAAGGATAATCAAATAGATGAAGCAACAATGAGGATAGTAACAAAATTAAATCATTACTTTAAATGTACCCAATAAAGCAATACCCTTACCAGCATACTACTTTATTCCTTCCCTTTAACAGCAACATCCATATACTTCTCAACGTCCACCTGACTCACCTCTAAGCCACAGAGTTGAAAACATACTCATATCATCAATTAGACCACTGAACTGTACACATAAACTTTGGTGAAATGCCCTCAAGGCCAGATGCCTGGTTAAAAGCAGATTAAACAGTGGGCATGTACCACCAAGAATTCCTAAGAAAACCAGTTCCATATTTTATTAGCAATTCACAACATCCCCAGGGACCCAGACTCTTTCCTTTAGGGGAATCTTCTCCTTCCTGCTCTCTCTTTTTACCAGGAGGGAAAATCTTTTCCAGCAGGTCCCAGAAGACTTCTGCTATGACTCAGTGGCCATAACTGGGTGGGAAAAAACACTCCTAAATCAAGATGAAGGGGAAATGAGATTACAGGATTGCCCTAGACCAAAACCTCCTTGCCCCCTGGGACTGGACAGCTGCTAGCTGACAAAACTGAGCCCCATGAACAAAAGCAAAGGGGAAAATGTAACCAGCAGTGTCTGCCATACCCATTTATACCCAGAGCTGTGGTTAGGAAGGAGTGGCCTTCTATCCCTCATCCTGAAGCAGCCTCCCCAGAGAAGCCCCCTAACTCTTCCACCAGGTCAGATCTGCCCACTATTCTGCACCTGCATTATTCCCTCAATACTTGTGTCAATTACTTGTAAATGCTGTAGTAGCTTCTCTCCACTACCAGATTATTAGTACTAAGGGAGTCGTTTGAGCAAAACACTATATTCTCAGGGCTCTACCCATGCCTCTTGCACCACAGACACTCAGTTTTGCTGAAAGATGGGTTGATGAGTGGATGGATGGATGGATAAATGGATGGGTGAATGTTCCAGCCACTAAACTAGGTAGACCTCGCCCTTTTCTGAAAATGCATTAAAAAGGGTTGAATCTTGGTTATCCTTCTTCCTCCCCATTCCCACTTATTGGGTCTGTGCTGCGAGTACTTATTGTTCCACCCCCAATCCCAGCCTAACTCAAGGACCTTGGTCATTACATCTTTGATTGGACAAGTGACTTTTTGTTAAAAAAGGGCTTCTGAGGGAAGCTGAGTAAAGGGGAAAGAAGAAAAAAAAGTGAATATAAGCCAGTTAGAGAGACAAGTAATTATCTTGCTTCATCAGTAGCTCACATGTTTTGAATGAAGAAGCAAGTTTGAAAGAACATTATTGTACATGACTTAGAAAGGGTGATTTAATCCGGTAGAGATAGGATGTGCTTGTATAAGCAGATGTACCAAAGTAAGGGGAGAGAAGGGGACTTGGGGACTGGTAGTGGTTTCAAGAGGCAGCAGAGATGCTCTGACTTTCTGGCAACAGGCAAGGAGGTGGGACTTTAACCCTTGCGCCCCTTGGCTGCCCCACCTCCCCACCACCCTTTAAACTTCCAGATCTTCCTATTTGTATAACAAAGATGAACAGAAGCTGAGGGGCCAGAGTAAAACAAGTGCCTGGCTTCTGAGAGAACCCTACTGAACTTCTTAAACCACTTGTATAAGATAACCCCACCATTCTCTGAGGCTCTGAAAGAGTTTTTCCATGAAATTGCCTTTCAACAAATTGCCAGAAGCTTAATGGCAAATAAAATACCCCTGGGTAGTTTAAATAACCCTCAGGTAGACATAGTAATGGAATTCAGAGAAGTGGAGAGAATTCTTAAAAACAAGGGAACAGGCTGTGGAACTATTGTGGGGTGCCTGGGTGGCTCAGTCAGTCGAGCGTCAGATTCTTGATATTGGCTCAGGTCATGAACCCAGGGTCATTGGGAGATAGAGCCCTGCATGGGGTTCTGCACTGAGCATGGAGCCCACTTGGGATTCTCTCTCTCTCTATCTCTATCTCTCTCAAAAAAAAAAATAAACAGTTTTAAAATGTTGAAAAAAAAGACTATTGCAATACTCTTTAATGCTTGGCAGGAGACAGGGCTCATGCTCAACCACACATACCGAGTAACATAGCAAGGTTGGCTGTCAGCAGCCACTGAAACTTTTGCCACAACGCAAATAAGCCATTTCTGTATTCCCCAAGGCGGGACCTTTTCCATGTATTTACACCATGAAAGGATAGTTCTTTATTAGGAGACTGTTTTTATGGTATTAAGATTTTTTATTGAGACTTTTCTCACCTCAATTACAGAAGTAATAACTTTTTATTTTATTTAAGTACTTTAGTAATATTTTATTTTATTACAAAAGCAATCATTTTTATTTTAGAGTCATCCTCCCAGAGATAACTACCACTAATATATTGGTGTATAATTATCCTTAATCTTTCTTCTGTGCACATAAAATATATATAGAGTTGCAGATACTAAAATTTACTTTCTTACTGAGTTTTCTTTCTCCTTTTCACAGGTTTCTATGTCATTAAGTTTTCTATTACATTATTTTAAAGATCAAATAATATTTTATTTTATGCCTAGACCATGATCTATTTAAATAAGTCTTTATCATTTGATATTTAAGCTTCTTTCAATATTCTTTTCTTATAAATAGCACTGGGGGGGAATTTTTTGTACAGAATTGGTTTTGCACATCTCCGTTCATTTGAAACAAATTTCTAGATGTATATTTTTCCGTTCAAAGTGTATCTACATTTGGGGTGCCTGGGTGGCTCAGTCGGTTAAGCATCTGACTCTTGGTTTCAACCTAGGTCATAAACTCACGGTTCGAGTCCCAAGTTGGACTCCATGCTAACAGCACAGAGCCTGCTTGAGATTCTCTCTCTCTCCCTTTCTCTGCCCCTCTCCCACTCACTTTCTCTGTCTCTTTCTCATTAATAAATAAATAAAAACTTTTTAAAAGTGTTTTAAAAACTAAAAACAACAAAGCATTTCTATCTTTATAAGGCTTTTAATATATATTACCAAAAAGATTGCACCAATTTACACTCAGAAAACAAGGTGCTAGTCCCACCTCTACCATTGGGCAGCCAGAAGTGTTTGCAAACTCAGTGATACCATCTGAAATCTTACAGATGTGGTAAAAGAATAAGATAAAATATTTTATATGAAAATACTTTGAAAATTGAAAGTCCTCTGAAAACATGTTGCCATTATTATCAATTTTTAAACCACCCAAGATGGAAAAGGCATTATTTTCTCAACTACATATTCCAATAATTAACAGCACTTTAAATAAAATCCTTCTCAACTTCCCTCTAAATACAGCTAACACCCAATAAATTCCATCTATTTGAAACCATTTACTGAACACCTTCTATGCACCGAGGCTTGCATTAATATAAGGACTATTAAAGAAAACAAAATAAGCACAGGTCTTGACATCAACGAGCTTCTAATGTTGGTAGATACGGGGAGAAAGAAGAATAAATCAGGATTCATTATCAGGTCCTGGGTGCTCTGTAGGCAGGGCATCCCCCATTTGGGGAAGATCTGAGAAAGTCCCTGCCTGGAAGAAGGAAAGCTGAAACTGAGGGTAAGGAGGCAGATGAGCTTTCGGTTGGGTGGCCATGTGCCAGTTCTCACTGCCTCTGAAACAATGTGGAGAAATCACATTTAACTAGCAGCCATATTCCTGCATAGAAAGGGAGCCTTTTCTGGGGGCGATGACTTTTATAAGCCACATGGTGGGAAGGCTAAGACCTCCATGGAGGTGTACTTTGAGGAACACTAGATAGTTCTAATTTCTCTAGAAATCAGCCTGGCATTTTGAGTCAGTGAGACAGGAGAGCAGAGACTGAGAGAGGAATCACTTGGGACTACAGAGGGCATTTTTAGAGAGGTGTGGAAGGAAGATTAAAGGGGTAAGGTATGGCAGTTGACAGGAGAGGAACTTTGGAGGGGAAGATAGAGATGCCTAATGAGGAATTTTGCCAACTGACTGCTGTGAACTGTGCTACGTGTCTACCCACAAAATCTTTGCTCTTGTGAATATACCAGGTGATGTAGGACAGCCTGTGGGCTCCAGACGGGTGGGGAGTGAGAACAGAGGCTGCCTGTTGGAGGCTGTCACACCTGGTTTATTCATCTTTCATTCTGTAGGCATCTAAGTGCTCCTGTGTGCTCAGAAGACTTCTCTTAAGCAGGAAATCCCTCTTCGGAACTGCATAGAATATTAAAGTCAATGTTATCTGCTGTTCCTCCCATGCTGACTCAGTGGGCCCACGTGGGCTCCGTGTGTCTGGCACATGCACAGAGCTTTAAAGAAAAGGCTGGGTTATAATGGGGTCTTAGGCAGTCAAGGATGTTCAGAAATCCATTCCAAAATCCAGGTGCATATCAGCCCCTCTGCTTAGGCAAACCCGTGGAAAACATCCCAAGCCATTTATATTTTGACTTGTAAATAAATCGGCAATTAACAGAACTTTGAGTGTCAGCAAAGCAGCAAACTTGCCTCTCAAATTATATTGCTCTTGTGGTAATATTAAAATTAATTTCTGCCTCTAAAGGTGAGTTGAGAAGCATGGGAATGCAACAATAAGATGTCTGCCAGGCCAAGGATGAAAATCATTGTAGATAATCTTCCAGAAGAATGTTACAAACAAAATGAGAAATTGACTAACCTTTTGAATACTAACTTCCTAATCTTTTTTTTTTCCTTTGGTGGTCTCAGAGAGGGTTGTCTGGAAGACACACCATCAATTATATGTTGTGCCAGGAGGTGATGTTATCATTGTAAAGCAGTGAGTCAGCCATTAATGACTTATCAGGTTCTGCCAGGCCAAGGTCATGGTGGCCAGGTATGCAGATATTTGCATAGGCCCACTCTGCTTCTGTGAGCAAACACATTGGTGCAGGAAGCCTAGCAACCAATTGAGAGCTAGACCAACTGTTTGTTGTGCTAATGGTATGGTAAACTTATTAAGAAATATATGGAGAGATCCTTTTATGATTGACAATAGCACTTGCTTTGTAAGATGTTTAAGCATATTTTAGCATATTTTTCTAAGTGCAGCTGTCTTACTCTGGGATACAGAAACACATCAATATTCAAAGCTCACTTATAAAACAACCACATCTCTGTTAGCTTTGTTACCCATCCGTCTTTGAGTTCAAATTAATCCACATGAACAGCTTCACTGGAAGGGTCTCATATCTCTCAGTAATAGGAAGGGCTTCTTGATTATTGGGAAGAACGCATTGCAGAGCTCAAGGTCAAGTGCTCTTTCAGTGGCTCTGTGAATTAAATAGTGTATTATATGTGGACTTATAAGTTATTTGGTCATCCAACAAGTGCTGTTGAACACCTGTGAACTTATAAATGTGACAGGTTAGGGAGCTAAAATGTAGAGGAAGCAAGACAGGTTACTCTGAGACTTTGATGATGGTATTCATGATCCAACAGCAGTAAGTCAAATGTCAGAGATTTCCCACTTATTTGTAGACCTTTTGCTTGGTTAAATATAGTAGCTGCCGTCTAAACTAAGCTGCACTGACTCTCTCTGGATTAATCAGGCTCAGCCACTACAATACCAAGCCTCTCTGTATCTTGGAAGCTTAATAACCACAGGTTTACTTGTCACTCAAGTCACAGTTCATTGGGCATCAGCAGGGGATGAAGGATCCCTCCCTCTGTTGGCTATGCTTGACTCTTAGGGCCTTCAAATCCTTAATTTCATCTTCCTCTAGCCAGTAATGGGTGAGAGAAAGAGAATGAATGAGCAAGTGAGAATGTGTGAAAAGTTTTAAATTCCAGACCAGATTAGAAGTATATCATTTCTGCTCACTTTCAGACACCACAACTCAATCACCTAATCCCATCTAATCACAAGGGAGTCAGTGAGGTGATCTTTAACTATGTGCCCAGAAAGAAAGGAGAATCAAATTTCTGATGGACAGCTGAGGTTTTTATCATTCCTGTGAATGGTCTTCCAGGATTCTGAGATGGTAGGAAAAAGGAAATAAAGAGGAAAAATGCTTTTACACATACTTGAGAATTTCTTCTTAGGCATGTTAACTTTCTCAGATGTACACACATATACTCTCAATGCTTTAAAGATTCTCGCGTCAGGCACTTGGCCAAAGCACTTCATCTTTCCAGGCCTCAGTTGCCTCATATAGGAAAGTGAGAGGCTGGGTCAGAATATTTTCAAGTCCTGTTTCCTTTCATATCCAAAATTCTAGAACTTCTGCTATCCATTTCCTCCTGAGACAAATAAGCAGGGAGCCAGGAAGCCAATGCCACTGGGCCAATAATTTATTTTTTATTTTAACTTTAATTTTTGTTCTTATTTCCCAAGCCCAGGTTTCTAGATATTAATATATATATATATATATATATATATAATAGGGGCACCTGGGTGGCTCAGTAGGTTTAAGAATCTGACTTTGGCTCAGGTCATGATCTCATGGTTCCTGAGATTGAGGCCTGCTTTGGCTGAGTTTGAGCCTCACTTTGAGCTCCACATTGACAGTACAGAGCTTGCATGGGATTCTCTCTCTCTCTCCCTCTCTCTCTCTGCCCTTTGCTCAAGTGCCCTCTCTTTCTCAAAAAAAAAAAAATATATATATATATATATATGTATATATATATAGAGAGAGAGAATTTCTCAATTATATATATATAATGGACAAGGTTGTTACTGATATAATAGTGATTTTTATGGCAAAGTAAAGTTTTGTGTGCAGGTGAATAGCACATTCACACACATATATATAACACACACAAAGATCCCTCTGTGAAAAAGTAATCTTGTTTGAACAGTCTTGCAAAACACGTTCTCCTCCTACTCTCCTGCCCTGCATTAGTCAGTTTTGCAGTGATAACAAATAGTGCTGTCTCAATGACTTATGACAACATTTGTTTTTTGCTCACTTTATGTAAAGACAGAGGATCTGCTGTGGGTTGGCAGTGACTCTGCTAGGATGGGCTGGACTCTGCTGGGCTTATCTAGGTTCCACCTGTCTTCTCATTCTAGAACCGAGACTAAGGGAGTAGCCACTATCTGGGACATCCTGAGGGCATGGGGAGAACAAGAACAAGAAGGCCTAAGCCAAACCATGCAATGTTTAAGGCTTCTGTTTGCACACAGCAAAAACAATCACAACCATTCACATTCCATTGGCCAAAGCTTTCCACATGGCATTGAAATGGGATGTGTGTCCCTCCCCCAGGATGTGGGATTATGTTCAATGACAATATGCAATCCTATGACTGTGAGAGAGCAAATATTTGAGGACTATCATCTAGTCTGTTTATATACCCCTACTACCTCAGTTCTAAAACACTTCTCATGGAGAAGAAACCACTCTACCTCCCTCCTTCTGTGGTGGAAAGTTCCTGGGTTAGAGACAGTTAGGAGGAAGAAGCCATCAGCCATAAGGAAATAGAAGGATTAGCTAGTCCTCGTTATAGGCTGGCACTGTTGTAAGCTCATGGCCAATAGTGACTCATCTGATCTTCATAACAGCTTTATGAAGTTGGTCCTAGTATTATTCCTATTTTACAGAAGAGGAAACTATGGCACAAAGAAGTTCAGTAAGTTGCCTGTGAACACACACCTCATAAGTGGCAGAAACAGGATTCCAATCCAGATGATCTGGCTCCAAAATTTCTATTCTTAAACACTGTGAAGGGAAGAGAAATGGATGGATTCCAACACCATGGGTGAGCTGGCTGCTGGTAAGCTATGCTTTTAGGGGAGACATAGTGTCTGAAAGGGGCAGACATTATTTCAATAAGACATTACAAGTAGGTTTTTCAAAACATACCAAAAAACTAGACATTCTCACATCATCAGGATATAGGCCACCGTTCTAGGCACCATCCTGCATAATCTCTTCTCTCGTGGAGTTTACACGTTAATGGAGGGAGACACACCATCGACAAATAGCTAAGGAAAAAATATCATAGGTCATATGATGGTAAATGCCCTGGAAAACAATAAAGTGGGACCAGGGAGTGAAGAATGCGGAGGAGTGCTGGAGATGGTTTGCAATTTAAAGTGTGGTCAATGAAAGCCTTGCTGACAAGGTGACATTTGAACAATGGTCCAAAAGAAGGGAAGGAGATCAGTATTTGATGAATGAATAAATGAATGTTCAAGCAGCTAGCTATCCCCATGAACCTTAAAAATAGATAGATGATAGATAGATATAGATAGATAGATAGATAGATAGATAGATAGATAGATAGATAGATAGATAAACTTATTACTGTATATACTCACCCATCCTACCCTCTCCCCTGCTGTAACTCAAGCTCCTCTTTTCTCTCTCTTGGCTGTGCTAACACCCATTCCACCAAAGGATTTCCTACAGGACAGTGGGGATATTGAGAGTATGCAAGGGTCATTGTTCACATTGTGCTGGGGGTGGAATGAGAGGAGAGGGGTTGATTTAGGTTGTTATTAGTACATCTGCACACATGTGCACCTCAGACAAGGCTAAACATATTTTGCTCAGTGAGGTAGTGAGCCAGATACAAAAACAGACAGAGCTAATAGAATTACTGAGCAATGAGCAAATGAGAAAGTCAGAAGCCTTTGGTGTCGTGCAGAAATTAAAGCTGGCTAACATGAAGAATGCGAAAGGAGAAGAGAGTATTCGCTTCCCTGCGCTCCTACTCTCTAGGGATGAGAGGGGTCTGATCAGGAGGAGCCAGGACCTACAATTCAATCAACTCCCCAGGAACTTTTATGAAGTTCCAGGGGCACTTGGGTGGCTCCGTGGTTAAGTGTCCCACTCTTGGTTTTGGCTCAAGTCATGATCTCCCCGTGAGTGGGTTCAAGCCCCGCATCGGGCTCTGCACTGACCACGTGAAGCCTGCTTGGGACTTTTTTTCTCCCTTTCTCTCCCCGCCACTCCCTTGCTCATGTTCTCTCTCTCAAAATAAATAAACTTAAAAAAACAAAACAAACAAACAAAAAAAAAAAAACTGTTCTTTACATTGTCCTAGCGCAAATCCTGGATTGAAAACCACTGATTTCTGTGGAACAGCTATGTAAAACACAATCCACAATTTATGGTGTTTTTAAAAATGTTATCAGTTGATGAATGATCTCAGAAGAAATTAATTACTCTGAAAATCAGCCCAACGTCTGTTTTCCACCATCTGTCCGAAGCGTGCGCTTGTTGGGGAGGATTGCAACTCACCCACATGCTATTGCCTTCAAGTCAAGCAGGCTACACGAAAACAAGCCTCCTTCAAGTCAGAGCTGCTGCTGGGACGCTGTGGCCGGCTAGTGAAGTGGTGTAAGCCATGCCTCCAGCCATGGGGATGCGTTCAGCGCTCTGCTTATTTTTTTTTTAATGTTTATTTATTTTTGAGAAAAAGAGAGTGAGTGTGGGAGGGGCAGAGACAGAGAATCCAAATCAGGCTCTTTGTGCTGACAGCAAAGAGGCCGATATGGGCTCAGGCTCCCAAATCCTGAGATCATGACCTGAGCTGAAATCGGATGCTCAGCTGACTGAACCACCCAGGTGTCCCCTGCGCTCTGCTTTATTAAAGGGACTCCAGTGCAAAGGCGCATACAGGAAAGGTGGCAGTTTACAGGTGGCAGGAAGCAGAAGAGCTTTCTATTGAAGCCTCCTTATGTGATACCAATCCAGAGTCCGCTCCAGCTTGGACAAACGCATTCTCTGTGGACCATCTGCTTCTCAAACAGCGGCAGACCCCTCATGCTGGATGCGTCTTCACAGAGCACAGTGAAGACACATCTTCACCAAGTTCTTCCCTGGGTGGCACCTCTGGGGGTCCCAGGAGAGGAGGGAGGGAGGGTGTCTGTAATCAGAGGTGGGCATTTTATATCAGTGTCTGTATTGTTTCTAATAACTTTCACACAGCCGTGATGTTCTGACTAAACTGCTGGGCTCTCATGTGATGGTCATTTCATGTAAAACTAACTCCTTTGTGGAAAGTTCCAGAAGGTTCCCACCAAAGGCGATCTCACAATAGGGAATAAGATGGAAAACTGTTTGAGAAGCAATAAAACGTGAACTTGATTATTGCAGTGATAAAAAATAATAATGGATGGTCACGTGAGCCAGGGCCCTGCTATGAAAGTTCACAGGCAAATGTGTAAATATGTTGTCCGGACTCTGAACAGATAAACACGTGGGCACATGTTTGCATGCAGCGCAGGGAGAGCAGGAGCCTTCATTTCCCACCCTCAGACCAGGGTTCCCGAGCACTACTTCTCCAACTTTCCGTGTCTGCTTCAAAGAGAGGTCGCTGTGTTCTCCTTAAAGCCTCTCCCCTCTTCTTTCAAAGACAGAAGACTAAGCTGGCTCCACGGCTAATATTTGATAACACTAACACAGGACCCGTCCCTCTTGTACGCAGAGTGTCATCCTGTATCTTAGATTCGCTTATTTGTTCTACAGGTGGTCCCTGACCATTGACTTTGGGCAAAGTTTATATAATGGTCTTAATCTTGAGCCTTAATCTCTGCCTCTTGATGTTCTCCCCACCCTGAGCAGATTATGTCTTCTGTTTTCCAAACTAAATGTCGGCATTCTATATTGGAAAGACAAGCCAGACTCCTGGAAATCAAAGGGCACCTATGGGGTTCTCTCCCTGTTATTTAAGCCTCAGGCCAACTAACCCGGATGGAACAGCAGGCAAGGAGACCGGGCGGGCAAAGAACTCCAACCAGGCAGACCCCAAAGGAAGCCCCAAATACAGTTCCTAATGCTAAAATCAATGGATCAATGCATGTAAAATTTGTTCCCAAGAAGTAAGTCTTTTTACATTTTTAGGACAAGAGACATTTGAAATTTGATTTGCATTCATAGTCAGGAGATGTGGCAGGCAGTATCCTAACCATTTATGGTAGGAGGCTCAAGCTGGCGGGGGTGGGGGTAAGGGAGTGGGGGGGAGGCGTGGAATGCAAGAAGATCTGAGGTGCTCAGAGCGTCCCAACCATATGAGTCTTGTTTTTCAGGTTTTTTAAATTTCCTATATTCTTATTCAAAGTTTCTTCTTATAGTTAATAAACTCAAAAGTGTTGAGACTGGCAATTGATTCGTATCTGTACAACATTTTTAATTGTGAAAATATCCTTTACTAGGTATCTAGCAAGCTCAGAAAAATACAGCAAATGGATGATAGTTTTTGTTCTAATTTTTTTATGATTGAAAAATGTAAATATTTAAGTGCAATAATTGTAATCGATCCTGTATTTTTGTCTCCGGTCAGAATAACTTACTTGAAACACATTTTACACAACAAAACTCATCAGCTAATTTGTTCTTATTTACTACCTTTTCATTGTTCCATCAAATTTATATGCTGCAAAATTGTGGGCCTTTTTCTATTTCGTCCTTTTTTGGTAAATAACGTAAACATATCCATTTAAAACCAGGAGCTTCATCAAACTTTATTTTTTTATTTTCTCATGTCTTTTATTCAATGTACCCTCACCCCTCCACCCCTGGCAATCGCCAATCTGTGTTTACATCTATGAGCTTAGTTTTATAGACATAGATGAGAGATAGATTTTTTTTTCGATTTCATATATAAGCAAGATCACACAGTATTTGCCTTACCATCTGAGTCTTTATCAGTCTTAACAAAACCCATGGTTTGCCAAAACCTGGAGCAACGCAAATGGCCATCTAGAGGAGAAGGAATAAATAAATTTATTTATGGTCTTTCATTCAAAATGACATGAGTGAAGATAAATGAGATGAAGTGAAAATGAATTTTGTAAAATGACAAAAATTGAAAATTTTGTAAATTTTCTAAAAGGATAAGTCCTTCAGCAATGTGGAATTAAAGAAATTAAAGCAGCCAGACAAACACACTCAAAAAATGCATGTTATATTATTCCAATTCCATGAAGTCCAAAAGTAGGTAAAGGCCATCTGTGGTGTTAGAAGTCAGAGGAATGGTTTCTGTTGAGTGAGTAGAGATTGGGAGGAGACACCAGGGGGACCTCTGGGGTGCTATTAGTGTTCTATTTGTTGACCTGGTTATAACATGGGCATATTCACTTTGCAATAATTCACTGAAGAGAACAGTTATGATTTGGGCATATCTTATGTGTGACAGTCTTTAAAGAAATTCACATCTTGATTTGGGCCCTACTTATCCATCAGGAATTCAGCTTACCATAGCTAAGTAGGTCCTCAGAACCACTGTCTAGCATGTGAGGTCCGTTTCTAGAGTCAGGGGAACTGAGTCAAAATTCTGAATAGAACATTGGGGCAATAGTGGCAGATGAGGCAGGCCAGGTTGGGGACTGCACCCAGGGGATCACCAGGTTTTGGGGAGCAAGTCCTACAAAGCAGTAGAGCTGAAATCCCTGATATTCAGGATTGGTTCAGAGGCTAAGTGGGATAAAATGTGCAGATGTTGACTATACGGTGGGTCTATCAGTGAATAGACAATGGGGAGTGGTGCATTGGGAGCTGAGATCCGTTATTTTTTAAGTCTCAGGGGCACATGGCCTCCCCTCCTAATGTTCACCCTTTCTACTGTGAGTAGTGGCATCAGCCCACACCATGGGACTGTGGCCCTGATTTTCCACCAGGGAGAGTAGGTCATGTTTCTTAGAAAGGCAAACTGTGAGGCCTAAATTTCCAGACTTTTTTTTCCAACTGTTGGCCTCTGTAGAAGAGACTTGGCTTAATGGAAGAGGGTGATGAAGGGATGCTTTCAGAAAACATGGCCTGGACAGCATCAGCCCTGGTGCAGAACAAAAATAAGGAAGAAGGGAGATTTTGTGGAGATCATACCACTATGGGACATAGCATTGTGGGAAGGTATATTTGAATAAGATAATGGGAGGTGGGGGAGCATGAAGAAGTGGGGGTGGTCTTTGAGGATTCAGAAGCAAGGCAGCTGGTCATGGACAAGGTGTGGGAGCTGCTGAATTCCTACAAATCTCTTCTTCAGTTCCAAATCTTGTGGTTTATTTGTATTTTTATTTTTGAGGATTTTTTAAATATAATTTATTGTCAAGTTGGCTAACATACAGTGTATACAGTGTGCTTTTGGTTTTAAGGGTAGATTCCTGTGATTCGTCACTTACAAACAGTACCCAGTGCTCATTCCAACAAGTGCCCTCCTCAATGCCCATCACCCATTTTTCCCATTTTTCCCTTTCCCCAGCCCCTCTGCCATCAACCCTCAGTTTGTTCTGTGTATTTAAGAGTCTCTTTTGGCTTGTCTCCTTCTCTGTTTGAAACTATTTTCTCCCCTTCCCTTCCCCCATGGTCTTCTGTTAAGTTTCTCAAGTTCCACGTATGAGTGAACACATATGATATCTGACTGGCTTATTTCACTTAGCATAATACCCTCCAGTTCCATCCACATTGCTGCAAATGGCAGGATTTCATTCTTTCTCATTGATGAGTAGTATTCCATTGTATATATAAACCACATCTTCTTTATCCGTTCATAAGTTGAAGAACATTTCGACTCTTTCCATAATTTGGCTATTGTCGATAGCACTGCTATAAACATTGGGGTACATGTGCCCCTGTGAATCAGCACTTCTGTGTCCTTTGGATAAATCCTAGTAATGCTATTGCTCAGTCATAGGGTAATTCTATCTTTAATATTTTGAGGAATGGGGAGTAGTGCATTGGTGCAAACTCCCCACACTGTTTTCCAGAGCAGCTGTACCAGTTTGCATTCCCAACAGTGTAGGAGGGTTCCCATTTCTCCACATCCTTGCCAACATCTGTTGTTTCCTGAGTTGTTAATTTTAGCCACTCTGACTGGTGTGAGGTGGTATCTCAGTGTGGTTTTGATTTGTATTTCCCTGATAATGAGTGATATTGAGCATTTTTTCATGTGTCTGTTGGCCATCTGGATGTCTTCTTTGCAAAAGTGTCTATTCATATCTTTTGCCCATTTCTTCACTGGATTATTTGTTTTTCAGGTGTTGAGTTTCATAAGTTCTTTATAGATTTTGGATACTAACCATTTATCTGATATGTCATTTGCAAGTATCTTCTCCCATTCCATCAGTTGCCTTTTAAGTTTGTTGATAGTTTTCTTTGCTGTGTAGAAGCTTTTTATCTTGATGAGGTCCCAATAGTTCATTTTTGTTTTTGTTTTCCTTGCTTCTAAAGATATGTCAAGTAAGAAGTTGCTGTGGCTGAGATCAAAGAGGTTGCTGCCTGTTTTCTCCTGTAGGATTTTGATGGTTTCATGTCTCACATTTAGGTCTTTCATCCATTTTGAATTTATTTTTGTGAATGGTGTAAGAAAGTGGTCCAGTTTCATTCTTCTGCATGTTGCTGTCCAGTTCTCCCAGCACCATTTGCTAAAGAGACCATCTTTTTTCCATTGGATACTCTTTCCTACTTTGCGAAGATTAGTTGACCATACATTTGTGGGTCTAATTCTGGGTTCTCTATTCTGCTTCATTAGTCTATGTGTCTTTTTTTGTGCTAATAACGTACTGTCTTGATGATTACAACTTTGTAATAGAGGCTAACGTCTGGGATTGTGATGCCTCCCACTTTGGTTTTCTTTTTCAACATTACTTTGGCTATTTGGGGTCTTTCGTGGTTCCATACAAATTTTAAGGTTGTTTGTTCTAGTTTGAAGAATGTTGGTGCAATTTTGATTGGGATTGCATTGAATGTGTAGATTGCTTTGGGTAGTATTGACATTTTAACAATATTCTTCCAATCCATGAGAATGGAATGTTTTTCAATTTCTTTGTGTCTTCTTCAATTTTTTTCATAAGTTTTTTATAGTTTTCAGTGTAGAGAACTTTTACATCATTGGTTAGGTTTATTCCTAGGTATTTTATGGTTTTTGGTGCAATTGTAAATGCAACCGATTCCTGTAAAATGATTTTGTGTCCTGCAATTTTGCTGAATTCATGTATCAGTTTTAGCAGCCTTTTGGTGGAGTCTTTCGGGTTTTCCATGTAGAGTATCATGTCATCTGTGAAAAGTGAAAGTTTGACTTATTCATTGCCAATTTGGATGCTTTTTATATCATTTTGTTGTTTGATTGCTAAGGCTAGGACTTTCAACCCTATGTTAAGCAATAGAGGTGAGAGTGGACATCCCTGTTGTGTTCCTGATCTCAGAGGGAAAGCTCTCAGTTTTTCCCCATTGAGGATGATATTAGCTGTGGGCTTTTCATATATGGCTTTAGTGACATTAAGGTATGTTCCTTCTATCCTGACTTTCTCAAGGGTTTTTATTAAGAAAGGATGCTGTATTTAGTCAAATGCTTTTTCTTCATCTATTGACAGGATAATATGGTTCTTATCCTTTCTTCTATTAATGCAAATAATCACAATGATTGATTTCCAAATATTGAACCAGTCCTGAAGCCCAGGAATGAATACCACTTGATCATGGTGAATAATTCTTTTAATATGCTTTTGGATTTGATTTGCCTGTATCTTGTTGAGAATTTTTGCATCTGTGTTCATCAGGGATATTGGGCTGTAATTCTCCATTTTAGTGGGGTCTCTGGTTTGGGAATCAAGGTAGTGCTGGCTTCATAGAATAAGTCTGGAAGTTTTCCTTCCATTTCTATTTTTGGGAACAGCTTGAAAAGAATAGGTATTAACTCTGCTTTAAAGGTCTGGTAGAATTCCCCTGGGAAGCCATCTGGCCTAGGACTCTTATTTGTTGGGAGATTTTTGATAACCAATTCAATTTCTTCACCGGTATGGATCTGTTCAAATTTTCCATTTCTTCCCATTTGAGTTTTAGTAGTGTATGGGTGTCTAGGAATTTGTCCATTTCTTCTAGATTGTTCAGTCTGTTGGCATATAATTTTTCATAATATTCTCTAATAACTGTTATTTCTGTGATGTTGGTTGTGAGCTGTCCTCTTTCATTCGTGATCTTATCTATTTGGGCTCTTTCTCTTTTCTTTTTGAGAAGTCTGACTCAGTGTTTCTCAATTTTGTTTATTGTTTCAAAAAACTAGCTCTTAGATTCATTGTTAAGTTCTGTTGTTTTGGGGGGAGGATTATGTATTGTTTACTTCTGCTCTAATCTTTATTATTTCTCTTCTTCTGCTGACTTTGGCCTTTCTTTGCTTCTGGTTCCTTTAGGTGTGCTGTTAGGTTTTGTATTTGGGATTTTTTCTTGTTTCTTGAGATAGGCCTGGATTGCAATGTATTTTCCTGTTAGGACTGCATTTGCTGCAGCCCAAAGCATTTGGACCATCATGTTTTCATTTTCATTTCTTCCATATATTTTTTAGTTTCTTCTTTAATTGCCTGGTAGACCCCAGTCATTCTTTCGTAAGATATTCTTTAACCTTGATGCGTTTGGAGGCTTTCCAAATTTTTCTTTTGGTTGATTTCAAATTTCATAGCATTGTGATCTGAAACTATGCATGGTATGACCTCAATTCTTTTATATTTATTGAGGGCTGTTTTGTGACCGAGTATGTGACCTATCTTGCAGAACGTTGCATGTGCACTCGAGAAGAATGTGTATTCTGCTGCTTTTGGATGAAAAGCTTTTGTTCAGAATATCTGTCAGGGCCATCTGGTCCAGTGTATCATTCAAGACCCTTATTTCTTTATTGATTTTCTGCCTAGATGATCTGTCCATTGCTGTAAGTGGAGTATTAAAGTCCCCTGCAAGTACTGTACTCATATCCATAAGATTGCTTATATTTGTGATTAATTGATTTATATATTTGGGTGTTTCCCACTGGGGGCATAAACACTTCCAATTATTAGCTCTTCTTGATGGATAGACCTCATAATTATGATATAATGCCCTTCTTCATCTCTTGTTACAGCCTACAGTTTAAAATCTAGTTTGTCAGATATAAGCATGGCTACTCCAGCTTTCTCTTGACTTCCAGTAGCATGATAGATGGTTCTTCATCCCCTCATTTTCAATCTGAAGGTGTCCTCAAGTCTAAAATGGGTCTCTTGTAGACAGCATATAGATGGATCTTGGTTTTTTTATCCATTCTGATACCCTATGTCTTTCGATTGGAACATTTGGTTTATTCACATTCAGAGTTATTATTGAAAAATATAGATTTAGTGTCATTGTGTTATTTCATGCTTGTGGTGATGTCTCTGGTCGTTTGTAGTCTTTGCAGCATTCCACTCACAGAGTCCCCCTTAGGATCTCTTGCAGGGCTGATTAGTGGTCATGAACTCCTTCAGTTTTTGTTCATCTGGGAAAACTTTTTTCTCTCCTATTCTGAATGACAGCCTTGCTGGATAAAGGATTCTTGGCTGCCTGTTTTTTCTTTCAGCACATTGAATATTTCCTACCACTCCCTTCTGGCATGCCAAGTTTCAGTGGACAGGTCTGATACTACCCTTATGTGTCTACCTTTGTAGGTTAGGGCCCGTTTGTCCCTAGCTGCTTTCAGAATTCTCTATCTTTGTATTTTGCCAGTTACCAGGCACAGAGGGGTGTGGTTTGATGTAGGTGGGTCCAGCCTCCACTGTGGGCCCATTGTCCATTCCCTGAAGCCCCACCTTGTTGGTGATATGGAAAAAAATAGCAACACCCCAGTCTCTCCTTCCCAGGCCAGGTGTCCCAAACCACTTTATTCAGGCCATCATCACAGCGCTGCACAGGTGCGGGCAGGCAAGTTAGTTCTGCTCCACAGTCTTCCAAGCCTCCCAAGCACTCTGGTGGGATTCAAACCCCAATGTCTTAAAGGATCCCACTCCGTGTGCCCCGGTTCTGGGGTAGTGCCACTCTTCCCAGCCAGCTGACAAAGGGCATCTGGCCCCTCAGAGTATCACACGGGTGTGAGTGGGATGGTTTGTTCTGTGTCTTAAAGGATCCCGCTCCGCACACCCCGATTCAATCGTAGAGCCACTCTGCCAGCCAGCTGACAAAGGGCCTCTGGCTGGCAGGCCCCTGCAGGGCCTTTTGTCCTTGGAGTGGCTATTTGCCTTCTTCCTACAGCATTCAAGAATGGGGATGGCTTTCTCTGACTGCACCTCTGAGCTGGATACAGAGCCAGGGTCTGGCTCCCCACCTCCCCGCGTGCACGAATAGGCTGGCCCCAGTCCAGAGAAAGCCCCGCAGTTAGAAATTGGTTCTTCGCCTGTTTTTTTTCTGTTCCCTAGTCCATGATTTTTCTCTTGTGTAAATACAATCCTATATTTCCCTTCCTTTTGTCTCTCCACAGAAGGGGATTCCTTCCTTCCCTTCCTATGGCGTCCTTTTTAATCTCTTCTAGTTCACAATCACACACCTGTGGCCTGCTGAGTTGTCCCTGTGGGCCCTTGGAAATGTTTCTGTCACTGTGTAGCCCAGATTCCTGGAGTTTCAAGTCTTGTGGCCTCAATACTGCTGTGTTTGAGGGATAAGGGAACTTTGGGTCCCCCTACTTCTCTGCCATGTTGCTCCTCCTTCCAAATATTACATTTTTAAACTACAGTCACACCCAGGGAGCTAGTGAGGAATGAAGCCAATACAATTGTCCTTGAACTGAGGTGCAGGGCTGACATTTTCCTAATTGGCATCCATCCATGTGTTTGGAGCAGTTTGCCCCTATAACCACCTTTAAAGGCAGACTGTGGACACTCTTTGGGTGTTCCAGCCCCAATTAGGGTCAATGAGGTCAATGAGACCTTGATCATTGGTCTCACTTGCAGTGGGGGCTGGGAATGTGCAGGGGAAGGTGGCTTAGAGAAATAAAAAACAAATTTATCCCTAAACTAGTATCCACTAGCCATAAAAAAAAAAAGAAAAAGAAAAAGAAAAAAGGGTCAGTGGGTTAAGCAGGAGAAATATGCCTAGTTCTGGAAAAACCACAATAGGTGACCGGGGTTAACATTCGGCATAGCTTCCTTAGGTTAGCCATTGTGACTCCCTTTCCATGTGAAGGTTTACTTTCCCCACTGTGTTTGCCCTGGTGGAGAATAAGGTGCAGGATGAGTTGAGAAATCACTGGTGAAACACAGTGACAACACCTCCAAGGGTATGTCAAATTCCCTGGCATGGGGATTTCAGAGAGCAGAGAGCGGGTGGTGGCTACTTACCAGATTCCAAGAGAGCTAAGGAAATTCCAGAGGAAATGAGTTTGTTTGTTTGTTTTCTTTTCAGTCTGTAAAATACTTCCTGAAAGCATTTTTATAGGAAAATTGTATTAAAGAGAGTTTCTTTGAGCCTGGACCAGCACCCCTGGAGGTATAAACAATGGCAGTGTCTGCTCCTGCCCCCCGCCTCACCCTGCTCTCCCCATCCAGTCATTTCTTTTGCAAATCACTTGGAGCCTTGATTTGGCAGAGCTGTCTAGACAGCATCTGACCTTGCCTAAAAATTGTGATTTATAGCATGCTGATCTCAAGCGTTTTGACGCAATGCCCAAAAAAGTAGAGAAGTCTCAATTAAAAAGATATTCTAGAACTTCTTCAGTCAGCGGACCAGATCCCATCCCCAAGCCAGGATGAGATGATCAGATCTCCAAGACAAGAGAACTCTTCCAGGGCTATATGGACCTATTGAAGCTGGACTTGTGAGAGCAAAGTATTGTGAGAGCACAAGGAGGCCCGAAGCTTGGCTGGGCTGGCTCCCTGCCTGCTCGGGGCCTGGCGTGCCGCTCACTCGGGTGCCGTGCTCTCGTCGCCACTCTCCCCGCCATAGAAGGAAGGATTAGTGCACTGTCCATCACAGACTCTCTGCAAATCAAGCTGATTCTCAGAGGCTCTCAGATTTGCTACATTTCTCTCTCCCAATGGCATGTGACTGACAATTTATTACCCCCCCTCCATCCCCTATACTTCAATATCCTCACCTGCGCCACTCATGGAGCAATTGTGAGGGCTAAATGAGATGCAAATGATTAGGACACTTAGCAAGGTGCCTGTCCTCCAGACACGGTAGGCATGGTTGTTCCCATTATGAGCCTCTAACCACTTGATTTAAATGGAATGACCCCCGAGGGGGGCACTTGGCTGGCTCAGTCAGCTGAGTGTCCGACTCTTGATTTCAGCTCAGGTCACTATCTCACGGTTCATGGGATCGAGCGCCACATGGGGCTCTGCACTGACACCCTGGAGCCTGCTTGGGATTCTCTCTCTCTCCCTCTACCCCTCCCCCCACTGTCTCTCTTACACGCTCGCATGCGTACACTCTCTCTCTCTGAAAATGAATTTTTTTTAAGTTTATTAGTTAATTAATTGATCTAAGGGATTAGATGGGGCAGGTGGTTTAGAATGTGCAACCTGGGAAGGAGGAGGCATTTGGAAGGAATCCTGGAAGAGCAACTAGAAGGTCCCCAAAGAATGACATACTGGCTGCCTCACAGGAACCATTACTAATCCAAGAGCCCCAATATAAGAGGGTTACTTGATGGCATCTCGGTACCCCAAATCTCTGTTGTCACTAGGATTTCTATTTTCCAGGATGCCTCAGAGGGAGTGGTGTCCAGTGGGGAAAGCCTTCTACAAGTTGTCCCTTAGATGATATCCAATAGGTACATGGAGAACCCCCACTCTGGCCAGGAGGATTGGGAGAAGGCTGGTCTTTTCAGGGCTCATCAAACAACACCCAGCCGTTTCAAACGTCTCAAGACAGGCTGCCTTGCCTCTGGATATTCTTCCCTTGATTATAATAAAAAAATCATGAACTTTAAAAGTAAATATATGCCATGTGTTTCCAAGAGTTTACACTTACTTCATTGAATCTGTTGTTTTCTGAGAGTTTTTTGGAGTCCAACAAGACTAACGAGCCTTTTTCAAATGTCATTAAAAGTGCTTTTTTATTAGAAGGACACTAGGAGGCTTTGAAATTTGTTCCAAGAGTAAAAATAATATTAATAATAAATTTCTCAAAAGTCTCAACCCCTGCAGGTTCAAAATTTACTTAATACTCCAAAACCAAGGGACTTGAATTATTACGGAGGGTTGTCGTTTCTCGAAAGAGGGGAAAGAGAGCACTTGGAGGTCACTGGAGTTCACTGGATGGTTCTCAGTTATGCCCAGAGCCCAGCAGACTTCTTCCTCAGCCTACACCTTCAGAGGAAGCCCCCCTAACTTGGCATCAATGAGGGCAGGTTGAAGTCATACTGAGGGTACTTACTGAGTGTACTGACCTTTCAGCCGGGCTTATTTTTGGCTGGTGGATCAAAGCCCTCCAAGAATGGTTCTCTTGTGGGACATGCGATCTGTGTCACATAAAATTGGTGGTATACGGTTAAACGGTGACCAAAGAGTGGAAAGAAAACAATGTTTCTTTGAGGTGTGTGTAAATGAGAGACTGCCCAGCAGCTGCCCTTGAACGTTGTCATCTGGTGACCTCTGGTGGCTGAATTTTTCGTAGCATGTGTGCATCTATGCTGAGCCAAGCCATCCAACCATGCTACATTTTCCTACATTCCTTTCCTCCTGTTTTGTCATTCACATTAGGCAAGGAGCAAGAATCAGCTGCAAACACCCAGAATAAAGTGGTGCATGTGCCTGACCAGACTGTGATTTCACAAAAGGTTGCCTGGTACCTTTTCTTTCAGTGAAAGTCTGATACATTCCCTGTAGAGAGAGAAAGGAGCCAAAATGAAGGAAAGTGTGGCATCCACAATTTTCGTTTTGCTACTTTTTCTCAACACCGGTCTCCTGAGTGGTAAGTAAGAGACTGTCCTGCTCTCTTTAATTCCCTGGGGTGTTTCTTGAGAGGGCGGAGAGTCCATCTAGTCCTCTCGTACTGCAGTTACAAGAAATGAAAATCTCAAAGTGATCTGCTGCTATTAAATTATTTGCAATATTTTTGGCATTAAAATTGATGCAGAAATTAATGCAAAGGAAGTAATGCGGTGAACGTGAAAGCTTGTCCCTGTGCTGTGCCTTCCGTCCTCACTCTGGGAATGCAGGGAAGCCACTGTATGAACAAGACAAGTCTCGGTCCAACTTCTGTCAGCTACTACTAGCTGTATATGGAGCCTCGAGCCAATCACCCAATCTCTCTGGGTCTCTGCATTTTCAGTGACGATCATGATGGTCCCTCCACATCAGATGAAATAATATATGTGGAAAATCTTTGAAAAAGTGTAGAGATAACAGGGATTGCTGTTACATGGTGGGAAACATATAGCCAACTCTATTATCTGTGCTGATGGGAGAAATGGGGTTCACAGGGTGAACATACTGGTAGGTACATTCTGTATATTTTTGGGTGTGAACACTTTTGTCTATACTTCCGTGTATTAACTTCTCTATGTGTATCTGATAGCAAATGCTTCTCTGTGTATCCCAATGTAAGTATACATCTATGTGTGTAGCTCCATGAATGTGTGTATTTCCATACGTGTACCTGCCTGTATTCTCTGAGTATGCATCTGCATATACATCTGTTGGGGGTTGGGGTGTGTGTGTGTGTGTGTGTGTGTGTGTGTGTGAGTTGGGCTCTATATGGATATTTGTGTGCACCTGTGTGTATGGTCCTATGTGGTTGACCCTCTGTGTGCACATTATAAGGATAATGAGACAGTCCATTAATTTTTACTGTCTCTGCTAAAGTGAATGTGAGAGGAACATTTGGCTAATTGTAATTTCACAACTGTGCTCTCCTCTCTTGAGTTTCCTAGAAGTACCATGAATAACCAGTGAAATGTAAAAGAGATAAGCTTCCAGAGAGAGAGAGAAAGGACAGTAGAGATCAGTATAATCCATGGGGAAACTTTAAGTACTCAAATAATCATCAGTTGCCTTAATTGGCTTCTGAATATACTCATTATTGAGCCATAGGTTTGGTGGGGTCGGAGGGGGTGGGGGAGTTAATAAACTTTCTGCCCCACCCCCTCCTTCCCAGCCATAACAAAACACAGCAAACAGATTGCTTCAACCTGTGAGGTTATTTTGAAGAAGTTTTCCCTGGAGGACGAACGATGTTACAAATATTGGCAGACCTAACCCCAGGCTGGCTGGCATGGAGTTCCAAGGTTTTCTGTAATTCTTTGACGGTTTTCAGGGGGACTGGGAGCCAGAAGGCAGCTCAGCTCTCGCTGACATGATTAGCCCCATGTCCTCTGCCCCAGCCTGTGCACTGTGTCATATCATTCCATGAAATTCTTCTTTCTCTATAGTTTTGCCTGGTACCCCTTCTTCCCATGCATGTCCTCCTCCAACTTGCCCTTTCTGATCTGGTGCTCAGTGAGAAGTTCTGGCCTAAAAGCCAGTAGGACGGGCGGGGAAACAAGTGCGAGAGAAAACAGAGAGAACCCTCACCCCCCTCCTCCCAAGTTGCTGAGACTGACACCTTTTAAAAGCTCTCCTCTCTGCTGCTGACTTTCTCAACTAAGCTCTCTCTCTCGGGCATCCAGCTTGGTGAAAAGGAGGATCAGCTGGGGTTCTCTGGATGGGCACGGTGGGGCTCCTAGCCCAGCAGCACAGGGCAAACTCCCAGGGCCACCCTTTCCCTTCTTTGGACCTGAAGAGATAAGCACTTAAGGAAGAGGAGAGGGGGCCAGATCACCAAGATCTTTGGGGATTAAGCTGGAAAACCGCATCCTCTTGACATTGCATTTTCCACATCACCGTGTTCAGATCTTCTAGCTTCCAACTGGGATTAGATACGGCTCTTGTGTAATAACGGTAGCTGGTAACTAGGAAGGCCGCTATCCACTCCCTCACCTCTTACCATGTCTCCCGCCCCAAAAAGAGCCATCGAACCAAAAGGAAGCCCTTTGACACTCACCAGAAAAAGACCCAAGGGGAGCGGGGGAATATAAGACAAAAGGGACTAAAAAAGAAGATTCGGAAATGGGGGTGGGAGAATGAGGAGATAGTGAGACTGGGTCAGAGGTCAAAGCCAAATGGAATCAAAGAAAAACGAAGGTCACAGACTGAGCCAGTTGTGTGGGAATGGCAGAAAGATGGGGATTTGCGAGCAGATAGAGAAGCACCAGAGAGCCCGATTTCAGCAGAGTGTCGCCAGGATGTTGGTGCCTGGGGGAGAATTCTTTCCACAGTCTCCCTTATACTGAGAGATGGCGTCAGTTTCATAGACTCTAGAATTGAGGAAGGACCACGTCCTCTTCAGTCCACATGTATCCAGCTCACTCTTGATGTTCATTCTTCGTTGGGATTTTATGGTTAGTTGCCGATCCCGGTTAGTTGCCATTTCTTGCCTCACAGGACACACACACACACACACACGCATGCATGCACACACATAGCTCTTTCTCTCAGTCCTGCCAACATCCAGGCAGCCCACAGAGGAATGTTGCTGGATGGTGACACTTTGGCATTTCAGAGCAACCCACCTCCAGGCCTGCTCATGCCAAGACCTCATCACTGGACTGGTCCCACGAGTCTGCTTCTGTCACCAGCAAGATGGTCAAATGGTTGAATGCACCTTCATCTTTACTTCAGAGGCTTCTGGCTTTTTCTAGGACAATCGCCTCCTGGAAAACCTGAGATCCTTAAATGTCGTTCTCCTGAAAAGGAGACATTCACCTGCTGGTGGAAGCCTGGGGAAGATGGAGGACTTCCTACCAATTACACACTGACTTACCACAAGGAAGGGTAAGAAGTTTTCTTCTGTCCTATCAAACCGGCATGGCTGCTCTCAATCTCCCAGCACAAAGAACACTCGTTCTGAGTTAGAATTACCCCACTGCCCTGGATTGACACTAGTAAGCCTCCTACCAAAGAGACTTACTGTCTGTAAGCAAAGAACTTACTGTCCATGTCCACATTCTCCTGCTAATATCCTTCAGGAACTCTCTTGGTGTGCAAAAGCTCGCTCACCACCCCAGAAATACAATACAGCATTGTTTCCACTGCCTGTCCGAAGCTTAGGTTGCAGCCCAAAGCCACATATGAATCCTTTCTAAATGCTAGTTAATTTTAGATGCTCATCCATAAACCTTGTGCCATGTGCAATTGTTTTTTAGTAATTGTTACTTCTGCGATATAAGTGGATTATCTTGTAATCCTTAACAACCGTGGTAACGTTAGATTTTCCAACTTGTTTCGTGACCGAGAAAGTAAAGAGCCCTTGAAGCAAAAGAAGGTTAGGATTTTTCCTTAGCGTTTGCTGATCCAGGATCCAGGATCTTCCATGCGGTATATTTGGAGCTAAGGTTGCCGTGAGGGCTGAACAAGGTCATCTCCAGGGGAAAATTTTGTTTTACTCATAATGAAACTTCCTGGAAATCCCAGGAGGGTTCTCTCCCTGTGGTTGCAACAGCTGGCACACATCCCAAGGACTGCATTTTGTTCCACACAAAGCTGTCACCCTTTCTGGGACCCGAAGGAGTTTCATGTAAATAGATTTCAGGAACTCACACGGGTGACCAAAATCGAATATGCCTTCACACTTTGGGGTGTGTCTTGCGCTGACGTTGTGAAGTCTAAATGTGAGCAGCCCAGTGAGCCACCTAGTCCTGAAATATCTCCTTTCGGAGTCACGTTCCTCTGTTGCTGACTTACTGCAATCTGAAATATACCGACGTCAATTTTTATCCTCTTTCATCTTTTTTTAATGAAATGTAACTCAACACCTAAGTGCAAGAAATACTGCGTTGTGAACAGCCCGCAGGGTGTGTATAAAGGGGAGAGTCCCATTTCCTGAGATGGCCCAATGGCGATTCCCTGAGAAGCGTGGCACCTTGGCCATTGAAAGTTCAAGTGTTTATTGGCAGAGGGCGCAAATCACAAAGCCCACAAAAACCTACCAAAGGGAAGTGTTGATGAGAAGCAGAGTCACTGAGGACCTGATGTAACCCTTCTGCCACCATCCCCAGCACCCTCTTCCCTGTCTCACTCCCAGCTGACATGGGCAGGACACAGATGTTGGGAAAGCCATTCCTTAGCTCTCGTGTTTGCATTGGAACGTCTGATCCCCAAAAGCCAGTGTTAATGATCTATTCAGAAAAAAGACTAAACTCTTTTTACTACTCTCTTATTCACTGCTAATATATCGCTCATTCCAGAGAGACGCTCACACATGAATGTCCAGACTACATAACCAGTGGCCCCAATTCCTGTTACTTCAACAAGAAGCACACCTCCATATGGACAATGTACATCATCACAATAAACGCCACAAACCAGATGGGAAGCACTTCCTCAGATCCACGTTATGTGGACGTGACTTACATAGGTAAGAGGAAGGTAAGGGGAAGGTAACTCCATTACGGATTTACCAGTAGTCAAACTCAGCTTGAGTCTTCTTGGCTTTTGGATGCACCCCGCAAAAGAAAGATGAGAAAATTTATAATATCCTTCTCAACTGAGTTTTTCAAACCAATTTTCATCGAGTCATTCATGGCAGTAGGACTGCACTTGGGATCCTTGTGTTTCTGTGCTTTCCCTGGACCCTTCTTCCCATCCTCTTGCATCTGGAAGGAATGTCCTGTTTATGCTTCCATTATCACTCCTTCCCTACAGCCCTCCTCCTGCAACTGATGTCCCCTTCTCTCTTATTTTCTCCTCCCAATGGAAGACAGAGCTACACCATGGAATAGCAGCTCTTAGAAGGTGTTCCTCTGCTTCTGTATCCAAGGAATTGCTCCAACTGATTGCCCCTGATTCAGCTCTCAACATATATGTGCTTAGCGACTGGAGCTATTATTTCAAAAATGAATAACCTGGGGAGCAAATGCTTGAATAGCAGTCTGAAGGCAGAGATCACAAGTACAACATTTGGAGAAGTCATTTGCAAAGTAAAACGAAGTCAACCTGAGAGCTGCTTCTTGCTTTGCATGATCAGCAGTGAGCTGCAGGACGAGGCATACCTGCAGTGGCCTGGATGGTCAGCAAGGGTGACAAAGGGAATCTTAGGACAAGAGATGGCTTGGCCAGGCCTGAGTTCAGCCCTCATCTGGGTAATAGTCTAGGGAATAGCTAATTAGGCTCATGGTTACCCAAGTCTTCCTGATTTACCCACCACCACTCAATAAGGAAAATCGAATTAGGGCCCTCGAGTGTTCACTTGCGTACCATCCCATTGGTATCATATCAGTGGCTTATCCTTAAAAACTAGAAAAGCTTCCAACACCAACCAGTACACACTTGAATATTTTCTTCCTGCAGCAAATCATTGGGATGAGCAATGGGGGTGGGAACTGAATTCGATCTTAGTTTCAGAAACTCAGAAAGGCAACCCCACTGGCAAGTAGGAATAAAATAAATTCTATTCATATAAATTACTTGAGGGATGAAGCCTTTAAGATATTAAATGCCAAACAATTCCTCTGTCATGGGCTTTTTCTTACATTTTTAACATTTGAGGTCAAAACAGCAAAAACAAAAGAAGTTCGGAAATAAGCAGTCGCTATAATGAAAGTATTCATAAAAAATGGAATCACTAAAGAGTGCTACCTTTAAAGAGTGAAATCAATGAAGGCATTGACTTCATATGGACTCTGGAAAGCAAATTCTCAGGTGAAAAAAGTGTTGGGCCATATTTTCCAGAATAATGAAAGGAGGGTTTACGGAACTCTCATATGACCCTACAGCACACAATGTTGGCGACAGGCCATAGAAGTTCATTTAAAACTTAGCGTGAACTGCAGTACATTTTCTATCAGCTGGAGTCTCACCCAGTGATAAGCTGCAATACAGACTGACAATATTGGCAGATAATCTGTCAGAAATAGATTTTGTTGTTGTTGATCTTGTTACTTGCCATTGAATAATATTTAGCAATGTCGAAGATGCTTGAAAGGAGTGATTCTCAACTGGGGGCTATTTTGCCTCCCGCAGAATAGTTAACAATTACAGGAAACATCTCCAACTATTGCAGGCCGGAGAGGAGGATTGGGGGAATTACTGACGTTTAATGAGTAGAGGCCAGACATGCTGCACACACACAGCCCACCGCCAGCAAGAAGGATCGGGACCAAAATACATAATGCTGAGGTTGAGACACTTTGCTTTAAAGGATTCATCTTAAACATTTTGCTGGCATTTTTGTACAAATGGTTTTTGATCAGAGCCATTTCTCAGTATTATGTTTAGCTTAAAACCTAGGTAGATGATGTTTGCTTAGTAAGTACAAATAAAATCCTCTTTCTTAGGTATTTACTTCGTAACAAATAAGCATCGGGATTGGCGGCAAGTTTTCCAGAGTTCTCTTTTTTAGGCAACTGTAGATTATAATGCCAAATACAACTATAGTTACACTCACGTCCCAAACCTGGCCTGGAGAATTATTTGAGGAGGTAATAAATGAGTAGTGAAAATATTACTGACGAGCAGAATGGAGATTAGGGTAAGACAAGCTGCTATCCAAGGCACTGCACTCTTAAGGAGGAACTCACAGACCTGTACTTAAAGGAACCTCAGAGTAAGTGCCTCCTTAATTTTTTGAGGCATAATACACATAATACAAAACTCACCTTTTTACTCATATTAAAATGTGCAGAATAGTGGTATTAGTTCATTCACAATGTTCTGCAACCACCATCACTATCTGGTTCCAGAATACTTTCACCACTCCAGATGGAAACTTCATACCCATTAACCAATTACTGTGAATTTCCCACTCTACTCCAGCTCCAGAGCAACCACTAATCTGCTTTCTGTCTCTATAGATTTGCCTATTCTGGATAGTTCAAATATATGCAATTATAGTATGTGGCCTTTTGTGTCTGGCTTCTTTCACTTAGCGTAATGTTTTCAAGATTCATCTATACTCTAGCATATATCAGTACTTCCTTCCCTCTTATGGCAGAAGAGTCTTCCGTTGTGTGGATATTATTTACCCATTCATCAGCTGACGGACATTTGAGTCATTTCCACCTATTGGCTGCTATGAGTAGTGTGCTATGAACACTCAGGTATGAAGTTTTGTTTGAGCACCTGCTTTCATTTCTTTTGAGTATATACCTAGGAGTGAAATTGATGACACAGTAATACTATATTTAAGTTTCTAAGTAACTTCCAGACTTTTTTGTACAATGGCCATACCATTTTGCATTCCCATCAGCAATGTATGAAGGTTCCCACTTCTCCAGTGTTCTTCCCAACACTTATTTTTCATATCTTGAATTCTAGCCATTCTAGCAGCTATGAACTGCTCTCTCATTGTGGTTTTGACTTGCATTTCCCGATGACTTTTGAACATCATTCCTGTGCTTGTTGGTCATTTGGGCCTCCTTAAATTTTATATTTTGCTCGCTTCAATCTAACCCTAGTTCTGCTGACCAGCACCTGATATCAAATGCAGAGTCCCGTAACCATGGTGGAGTGAAATAGTAGAGAAAGCTGCCTCTAAGTCATAATGTTCTGTGTTCAAATACCACTTTTGCTAAACATGTGGTGTCTTTCATATCTACAGTTGAACCCGACCCTCCTGTGAATCTGACTTTGGAATTAAAACAGCCAGAAGACAAAAAGCCGTATCTGTGGATGAAATGGTTCCCACCCACCCTGGTTGATGTAAGATCTGGTTGGCTCACACTCCAGTACGAAATTCGATTAAAACCTGAGAAAGCAATTGAGTGGGAGGTGAGTCCACTAGAGGCTTTTGGAAGGAACCAGGTCCTTGGCAAAGCTGAAGCCCTCGCAGCTGAGAATAGATCATTCTTCCTCATTACTGGGGAACCATGTTGCCCTCTTGATGCTGACGTGACCTGCCCAGATGTAGAAGCACCTTCTCCCCTCCACTGGGATTGATGGGAGCTCATCTTCATAGCTCTCCAGGACTAGTTCCTTGCACTGAACATCCTCTTCCGCCAGATTTCCAACTCACTTCCCTCAGGATATCTTAGATTAAGACACTTGCGAGTGTACCTACGTGGCACAAAGTGGGAGGGGAAAAAAATCTCAGCGTAACCAGTCCATGGTCAATGGTATTCTTACTCACTTTCAATACTTCAATATAAAGAAATAATACAGTAAATTATAGGCATTTTAATATTTTTGTATATGTCTCTTTTAAAAGGGGAACATTTGATTTCGCTCATATGTGGAATTTAAGGAACAAAACAAATGAATGAAGAAAAAAGAGACAAACAAAAAACCAGGCTTTTAACTACAGAGAACAAACTGGTGGTTGCCAGAGGGGAGATGGGTGGGACATAGATAAATAGAGGAAATTAAGACTCCACTTACTGTGATGAGCACTGACTAGTGTATAGAATGATTATATTATACACCTGAAACTAATATAATTATGTCAATTATGCTTAAACTTAAAAAACAGATACTCCAAACCCATTAGCAATGATAAAATGTTTTAAAGGGAACATTTCCAAACATAGCCAAAATAATAGGATCACACATAGAAAATTAATTAAAATTCCTTAATATCATTTAACAGCCAGTCCATATTTTAATTCCCCCAATTGCTTCAAAATATGTCTTTAGCGGCTAGTTTGTCCAAACCACAATCCACCCCAAGACCACACATTGTAGCTGGTTGTTATATCCCTTTGGTCTCAACGTGCTTAGGAGACTGGGCCCCTTGTCTCATAGAATGTCCCCCTTTGGCATTTGTCTGATGAGTTCTCTGTGAGGTCATTTAGCTAATTTCTCTGCCCCTGTATTTCCTGTAACCAGACAATTAGATCTAAACATTTGATTAGATTCGAATTGAACAATTTTCGGCAGGAAAACTTCAGAGGTGATATTATTTGCTTCGTATTGCATCATACGAGGAGATGGAAATCATCTGGTCAACCCAGTGTACCTGATGCTAAAACCGATTATGAGATTAGAAAGATGACAACCTGACCCCTTAATTGTAAAGTTATGTTTCATTTGTACACTATTGTTTCAACATCCTTGCGGCCCACTTCTCTTTCACCTAGTGGTTTTACACCAGTTGGTGATCCTTGAATCAATGAAGTCATCAGGGTTTACAAAATAACAATTTTCTAATTTTACTAACTGGTTGTCTTCCATAAAGTAGAATTTAGAAGGGGGTGGAGGGTAGGAAGCAGAATATTTGCCTTTCTGACAGAGAGTTCCAAATGGAGAGACAGAAAACCCATTACTTTTTGTGTGGGCGATTCGAGGAGGAAAAGATGGACTCAGAGGGTAGAGTGGTGAGAACAGAGATTTCTCTACAAAATCTAGTTCATTGGCCTCAGTTCTCCAACAGTTTCTTACCTAGGGGGAAAGTCTATGAAGAAACAGAGTACAAGTCAGAGTGACTTCCGTTTTCCTTGTTTCTCCTTAGACTCATTTTGCTGGGCAGCAGACTCAGTTTAAGATTCTCAGCTTATATCCAGGACAGAAATACCTTGTCCAGGTTCGCTGCAAGCCAGACCATGGATTCTGGAGTGAGTGGAGCCCAGAGAGCTCCATCCAGATACCTAATGGTGAGTATCTTGACTCCCCTTTGCATATACTCCAAAATATTTCTTAATGTTTTATTTATTTATTTATTTATTTAGAACACACGTGTACACAAGCAGGGAAGGGACAGAGAGAGAGGGAGAGAGAGAATTTCAATATGGCTCTGCACTGTTAACATAGAACCCTATGTGGGGCTCAAACTCACAAACCACAAGATCATGACCTGAGCTGAAATCAAGAGTTGGATGCTTAACCAACTGAGCCACCCAGGTGCCCCTACTCCAAAATATTTTTAAAACAGAATGAATTTAGGAAATTTGCATGTAGTTGCTACTAACAGAGAAGCTATGTTAAGTGTTAGCCAGAAAAATAAGTAGAGATGGATTTATCATCTCTCCATCCAATACAAAGACATTTGAAAGTGTAACACTGCTCCCGGGATCACTGTCAATGAAGACCAATTTCTAGAACAAGTCTGCAAAGATAGGCTTGGCATGTCTCAGAGGACTTAATGGAGCCCCATCTCCCCTATCCCTATAATTGGTCAAGGTCACCATCTAGTTGTCCCCAAATTTGTAAAGTGGTGTATGTCATCTCAAAGGCATGAACCAATTTGCAGTCTGTAAGCTCAATTATATCTCTAAGCGAAGGTGCGGTATGCAAGAGGCACTCAGTTCTAAGCGCCATTAAACATGGTGGCTTGTGCTCCACCACAGAATGGTTCACCTTGCATCTCTAATGTGTGCTATGGTTTATGAAGTCTTTTGGCCCTCCCAGCCCTCTCAGGTATTCAGAGAGAATACAATTACCATCAGGAATCGAAAGTGAGGAAACTGAAGCTCAGTAAGGTCACAGTCTTACCCAGAACCACATGACAAAGCCTGCCTCTTCTGACAGCTTGCCTGGCCAAAGTATCCAGGCTTGCATTGGCTGGACATACTGGAAAGAACACTGAACTGTGGGTCGTACGTAAGATTCATACCTGCATCTCATTCAACCCTGGCTCTTATTAAATAAATAAAAGCACAGCATCTAGAAGCAGAAGGCCTGAGTTGAAATCCCAGCTACAACTTTATAGTTTACAAGCTCATGTGCAAATCACTCTTTGAGGCTTCACGTCCTGATCTTTACATACAAGACAGTGTATGTGAAGAGCTTAACATCATGGATGGCTTTAGTAACAATGTAATAAGTGATGGCCATTATTATTATTACTGTAACAGACCATGTGACCTTGAATTTCCTCATTAAGGATCAGGATTTTGAAATTTATAGAGTAGTGTAAAATATATGCAACATTAAAATTTAATAAGAAAAACGCGTCATCGATGCTACTCTTCTTGGATTGCTGTTCAAATCAAAAGACATGTAGGTAAGGGGGGAGGGACTCTTTTGTTCAAAACTTTTGCTTATTAGTTTTGTTTGTTTGTTTTTAATGATGCTTTGATGTGATCAAAGCTTTCTGACTGTTTGCTTTTTTAGATGTCACCATGAAAGATACCATTGTGTGGATCTTTGTGGCTGTTCTTTCCGCTGTCATCTGTCTGATTATGGTCGTGGCAGTGGCTTTGAAAGGCCATAGGTACTTTACTGTCTATCAACCCTCCTCCCAATTATGGTTGTCAGGAATTGTGGCAAAAAATATCATACAAAAATGGTAGAAACCTGTAGATAATTTGACCACTTCATTTAAGCCATTAGCCGCAGTGTGCTCCCCCATAAGAAAATCTTTTATCAGTGCTAGCAAAAGTAGCAGAAGGGACTCCTTTGAACCTGGTGCTCTTTCCATCAAACTGAGGTTCCCAGTATGAAACAGGAAAAATCTTCTAAGAGATTTTTAAAATCAAGAGAAGCAAGCAGTTCATCAATTCCCTAATTTCAGAATCAGCGTCCTCTATTAGCCAGAGCTGATTATGATGTAGGCCTTTAAAATGATTGCCTTCACCATTGATTGTCAGTCTCGTGGAGCCCCAGAAGTCTAACTCCTATCTACCATAGTCTGGGTAGCAGCTACTTGGAGAGAATACTAATCTTTCAAAACTCACAATGTGAGAAGGCGAGTCATCTATTCTTTTTCACAAATTATTTTATAGCATGGTGACCTGCATCCTTCCACCAGTTCCTGGGCCAAAAATAAAAGGATTTGATACTCACCTGCTGGAGGTAAGTGGCAGAGGTGGAGAATGTAAGCTCACTGCTTTGCAATGGGGACCTTTACACATGCACACACACTTCCCATCAGTGCGGGCCGGCCGGCTCTGTTCCTGCCCAGCACGGCCCTGCTCTTCAGCAAGTATGTTTACAGAAAGCTGAGTGGAAGCAGGAGAGTACTTACCTTTGGGAGAGAAAGCCAAGAAAACATGAAAACACGTAATAATACTTGCTAGGTCTACCAGGTACGTTCATAAGCACAGAAATAAACATTTTGTACAACTAATCAATTAAGAAAGAGGGTCCACCACCACCTCCTTTGTCATACATTGGTTAAAGTTCTCACTCGAATGTTCTTCCCATAATTGCAATATCCTGTTGTAATTGTTGCTCACTTTGAGAGCACTCAAAGTGAATCAGTATGGTGGACTCGAGTGTGCCAGGGCCTGCCTCGGCTGACTCAAGGGGGAATTAAATTCAAGTGTTGTGAATAAAAAGAGGGGTTACAACATTTTAAACTTCTGTCCAGATTGAAATATATAGTTTCAGTTGGACTCAATCTTAACACTGTTGTGTCTAAAACCAATGGCCTGCATGACCTCACTTGACCCAGCCACTGTGAGGCCAGCAATGCAAGACTGTGAAAATTGAGTCCCAGAGAATTTGACTTGACTATACTGTTTGATTGCAAACATCGAGTAGGGATTAGAGCCCCAGAATTTGGGCTCCTGGTCCAGAGCTCTTACCCTCCTATCTAGTCTCTAGCACTGACCTTCATAGAACCAGCATGAACGTCTCAACTAAGTAAATTAACTGCTCTCTAACTTGAAATTTGATGTAATAATAAAATAACTACAGTTTGGGTTACAAAAAAATTTTTTTTCATATTCTTAATCCCATTACCCTAATCTTCAAAAGAACTCCCAGATAGGTACTATACTTCCATTTTACAGATGGAGAAAGCGAGGACCATAGAGCAGCTCATCCAAAGTCAATACCTCTAATAAGTGATAGAGTCAAGATTTGGGCACCAGTACCCGATCTAACTCAAGGGATCAGGAAGAAGAGTTGGAAAGAAAAGGAGGCCAGAGGAAGAGGAAGGGGAGAAGGAGGAGAACAGAGAGGAGGAGAGGGAGGAACCTGGAACAGCAAGGAGAGATGAGAATCCACTTACCGTGACCAGACTCCAGAAGGTAGTGGAGTCGGTTAGGAGGCCAGCAACCAGATCTCAGGGCCAGTGGGTCCCAAAGCACCAAACCCATACATGAGCACTGTGGATTTCATGTTTCACAAATCTCTTATTTGTTAGGTATATGTTTCTTATTTGTGCATATACTGCTTGCCAGTTAAACTCATAATCATTATTGCTTAGACAGAGACTAAGTTAAAATCATGAACTGACTGAAAGAAAACTATGAGGTGAGTAGTAGTCCAGGAAGTGATTTTAAATAGCCTGGCACAAAAATGTCTAACGTTTGGGAAATTCTGCTAGGCCACTAGCACGTCCCCCTTGCCCACAGTCATGACCACTGGCTTGGCTGTGACGCCAACGTGGAATGTCAGGAAGCTAACAGCCATCTCTCCTTGTGTCTGTGTTTGAATAGAAGGGCAAGTCCGAAGAACTGCTGAGCGCCCTGGGGTGCCAAGACTTCCCTCCCACTTCTGACTGTGAGGACTTACTGGTGGAGTTTTTAGAAGTGGATGACAGTGAGGACCAGCAGCTGATGCCAGCCCATTCAAAAGAACATCCGAGTCAAGATAGGAAACCCACACCCGTGGACCCAGACAATGACTCTGGCCGGGGCAGCTGCGACAGCCCTTCCCTTTTGTCTAAAAAGTGTGAGGAAGCCCGGGCAAATCCCTCCACATTTAATACTCCTGAGGGCGTTGAGAAGCCAGAGAATCCCCAAACAAATGTTACCTGCACCTGGGACCCCAAGAGCACAAGCTTGGAAGGCAAAACCCCCTCTTTCCCTGCCAGTGGATCCAAGTCCTCAACATGGCCTTTACCACAGCCCCCCAGCCATCCCAGCCCCAGATCTTCTTACCACAGCATCGCCGATGCGTGCAAGCTGGCCATGGGCACGGCAGGTGCCTCGGCCACCTTGTTGGACAAAACAGACACACATGCTTTAAGATCTTCAAAAACTGTTGAGACTGGAGGGGAGAAAATGGCAGCTGAGCAGAGGGCAGTGGAAAGTTTCCATTCCAAGACTGACGAAGGCACAGCATGGCTGTTGGCCCAGGAGAAAACCCCTTTTGTCTCTGTGAAACCCTTGGATTATGTGGAGATTCACAAAGTTAACAAAGATGGAGCACTATCATTGCTCCCAAAACAGAAAGAGAACAGCAACCAGACAGAGAAGCCCGGCACTCCTGAAACCAGCAAGGAGTATGCTAAGGTGTCCAGGGTGATGGATGACAACATCCTGGTGTTAGTGCAGGATCCGCAGGCTCAAAACCTGGCTTCATTTGAAGTACCCGCCAAGGAGGCTCCGACACCCCTTCAACAGAATCAAGCTAAAGAAGACTTGGCCTCCTTCACGTCGGCACCAAGCAACTGTGGACTCCAGCGGGGTGGGTTGGATTACCTGGATCCCACATGTTTTATGCACTCCTTTCAGTGATAGGCTTGATTAATGGAACGATTGGTTAAAATGTGACTTATTTTCAGGTAACACTACAGACTACAGGAACCGCACCCTCCTAGAGAATGCTGGAGAGTGTGGTTAGAATGACACTATACAGCCCGCAGTTCACTCCTTCTCATGCTCCATTTTCAACCAGCTGCCTCTTTCTCCAACAGCTGATTCCAGAACAAATCGTTTTGCTTCCCGTGATTTGTACATTTATTTTTTGCTATTAGTTATAAAATTATGTGTTCGATGAAATAAAAGCACATCATTTAGTATTCTCGACCGACAGTACCGACAGGTATATCCTCTGGAAGAGACTTTCACGGTTTAGTGTGTGACAGAAGGAAATGAGAGAGTCACAGTTGCTTACCACAGGAAGATGACAGGTGTGAGAGAAAAATGCCATGAAAACCACTTTCGAAAACCGACGAAACTTTGCTTGACCTTTGTTTGACCTTTACTTGACCTTTGCACTCCTCTCTCATTTTATTAGGAGGAACCGAACACATTTAACAAAAGAATGCATTCCAGAACACCTGACAAATTGTTTACATCAGTTCCTATACCTGAGTGATACATTGCCAATATGCAAGCCAAAATGATGCCTCCAATGTTTTCTTAAAACGGTTCGAATTTATTCAGCGTGGGTTTTCCCCCCAATTGTATTTTATTCTAAAGCCTCTAGAGAATATAGTTTGGGAAAATGAGATTTTCTTACATGACAGGTAAATGAGTTGCATGTGGCAAATTCTTCTAAAATGCTCCTGTTTCATTTCAGGCACACGAGATAATTTATTAACCCCCCTAGTCTTCTGTTAGGTCAAAAAAAAAGAACCCCAGAAAACTAACTTTAATTTAAAAAATAATCACAGCAGAATGCTAATGGAAATACTGCCTTACTGTACATATGAATTCTACTTTCATATAAACCCTGTAAGCTTCACAATGTATTTTTGAAGACTATTTTTCTATCACTTAGGTAAAATAAAAGACTATTTTCTATCTTCCCAGTACAGCTGTTTACGTATTTAGTGGGTACAGTATTTTCCGCTGTGAGGTTATGATGAGTATTTGCGGTCCACAGTAGTATATGCAGTCCCTGTTTGTGGAGTAAAATCACATCCCAACCCAAAGTCCATTGAAGAATACGAAGTGAATGATTATATTCAGTTTCCAGCACAGCGTGGTATAGTTTATCTGATTCTTTTTTTTTTTTTTTATCTCCCTGACACTTTAAACTGTCGCCAGCCTAGAGTTTTAAGGCTTTCCACAGACGATAAATTACTTCTGTAATATAGGGCTACTTGGGGGCTTCTGCTCTTCTCTGGGTGACTATTCATAAAACCACCGTGAAAAGGTGAGTGGTGACCTCTCACGTACTGTTTTAGAGAGAGGGTTTGGTTTGGTTTGGTTGTTCTGAGAAATCTTGGGCAGCAAAGAAAATTTAAGCAAAGCCAGAAGTTAGTCTCTCTCTGAAGTAGATCCATTTGCGAAATCTTGGCAGAGGAAGAAAGGCCAGGGTATGGAAGTAAGAATCTCCAAGTCAGTGCCAAGGGCAGCCTTCCCGAGAGCAGTCCAAAGCCTGGATCTCCATTTCGACGTGAGCATTCATGACTCATCAAAAAGCCTCCCTCTGTTTTTCATTTCATCGGCTGGCAGACTCCTTCTCTGTTTACTCACTAGCTGGGTATAGTGAATTTGAACTCACCTCTGTGAGTTAAATATTCTACCCCAGCAAGCCTATGCTAACCGGAAGCAGACACTAAGATGGCCAGATGTTCAAAAGTGAACACGTCACTGGGGCTTCCAGAATTGCAGAAGTAAATAGATCTGACGTTCTCTTCTCCCAATAGAGAATAACGGGAAGAGTGAAGGTATCATTTGGGAAAGTCGTCCATGTTCATCGGTCCTCTAGGTCCTTGCTACTCAAAGTATGCTTGGAGGACCAAGTAAATCAGCATCTCACCCGTGTGCCGCTCGGAAACGCTCCTCTGCCCCAGACCTACAGAATCAGAATCCGCATTTTACTAAGATCTCAGATGATTCACGTGCACAATGAAGTTTGAGAAGCACTGCCCTAGGTCACCATTTCCACTAAAGGTTATGCTAGTGCACAGAAACAATCCTCGCTTGGATATGCAGGTCAAGTCTAAATTGCACTGAATGACACGGTTCACAAGGAAGGCACACTTTTTGAAAAATCCATTTGGGGATTAAATTTACATAATGATAGAGAACAACTTGCGGAAGTACACACAACTCTCAAGAGGACGTGGGAATAGGGGCGCCTGAGCAGCTCTGTCGGTTAAGTGTCTGACTTTGGCTCAGGTCATGATCTTGCAGTTCATGAGTTCGAGCCCTGCATCAGACTCTGCTGACAGCTCAGAGCCTGGAGCCTGCTTCGGATTCTGTGTCTCCCTCTCCATTTGCTCCTTCTCCTCTCTTGATCTGTCTGTCTCTGTCTCTCTCTCTCTCTCTCTCAAAATTAAATACACATCTTTTAAAAAGTGTTTTTAAAAAAACGAGGGTGAGGGAATATATTCCACCTGCCGAAGACTCTCTCCATCAAAGCTAGTCCAGACCAAACTTTTCCCAAAAGAGTACATCCTTCTCTAAAATGTATATCATGACTCTAATAGTTTCAAAATTCAAAAATAATCTGTTTCGACATACAATTTGGTGTGTGTGAAGAAAAAACGTTACGGTGAAAGTCTCAACTTGAATTAAATCCCTAAAATATCCCAATTAGCCACTCATTAAGTAAAGACAGGGTTACAATTCTCTGGTCAATTAACACTCTTTATTTGAAGTAGGTTCTTTTTTTTTTTTTTCATCTTGTGGCATATTTTCTATCAGGAGACAGCCAGTTAATGGAAGGATGCTGAATGGGGATCAAGAGACCTAGGTTATAGTCCTAATTAAGTTGCCTTAGATGGAACCATTCCCTTTTCTGGGCCTCAGTTTCCTCTGAAGGAGATTTTGGGCAAACACTCTCTAATATCCTTTTAAGCTCTGGCTTCTTGATTCCATGACTCACTGAATATTTTCCAGCAAAGATAATTTAACCAATGCCTTGATCTTAAGTAAACCACCAAATAATGACCCTTCGTCATAGAAATATAAGTAGTCTTCAGCGATGTGCTTTTTTTATTTCCACTTTCAAATCACTTGCAGGCAAACGTAACATACTGCATACACGTGTTATAGATTATGTAGGTTCAGAATCATAATCTAAGATAATGTGCAAATATGTGTGTAGAAAGAAGCATGAGATTTTTTTAAGACATATTGAATGAGGCTCTAATTAAAAAAAAAAAAAGATCTTTCACAGAATCAAGCTACGCTTATTTTTTGCTGAGTCTGGCAACCCCAAGCCTCTTTTCTTATATCTGAATGCTGATTCTGGGGGTTTCTTTCTGGTTTTTTTTGTTTTTTTTTTTCCTCATGAATTATAAACCACTACTGCATGCTTGGTTTAAAGAGCCATATGCTCTGAATTATAAAAAGTCATGTTTTTATAAACAAACACCCAAATATTCAGGTTACAAAGCACATGGAGACAGGTTAGTCAGCGGGTGATTTATGGAAGCTTACAACCCAAACCGCAAAATGCGCTCTGGTCAGTTTTAACGAACGGATTTAAGGCATCTCTATGTGAGCGCAAGTTCTTAGTTGCGTCCCTGGCCATCCTCCTAAGTGCCTGAGACCAATCCTGGTAGGCGGGTATGTACTAAAAACTTGCTCTTGCTGGTTTGGTCCAAAGCAGGTCGATCCCTTACCACCTGTATGAGGTGAAAGGGTTTGACCCTTGTTCTACAGGGCCCAGCAGAATTGGAGAATCTTTTGAGTTAATGAACTCCACGATGCAACTTGGCTGTGGAGAAAATGTGGCTCTTTCTCGAGGTTCTCCACCACTGCGGTCACTTGCAGAAAGCCCTGCCTTTATTCACTTCCCTCTCTCCTTAGCATAGACAAGAAAGAAACAGATGTGCACATATTCTACAAAGTGCCTTTCTTTACTTTTATAAAAAAAAGTTTTCTTTTTGCAAGAAAAGCGTATTGATTGGAAAGTAAATTTTACTTGTTTTCTGTAAATGCCTGGAGAAACCAGAAAGGGAGTGACAAAAGGGTCTAAGGTCCAACCAGCAACTGTTTGGTGGATTTTTTTTTTTTATTTTTTACTTTATTGTTTAATTGAATTACCACACAGCTGATATGAATAGTGTAACTTGACTTTGTCTGATAAGAAAGTGACTCTGGCTAGGATTTGGGCATGTGCCTGCCACCCTGATTCGATGTTCTTCAATTTAAAAACATATCGAGGGCGCTTGGGTGGCTCAGTCAGTTAAGCATCGGACTCTTGATTTTGGCTCAGGTCATGATCTCACAGTTCGTGGGTTCAAGCCCCACGTGGGGCCCTGTGCTGACGGTGGGGAGGCTGCTTGAGATTCTCTCCCTCTCTTTCTGCCCCTCCCCCGCTTTCACGTGCATTCTATCTCTCTCGAAAATAAATAAACATTTTAAAAATAATAAAACATTAATAATAAGAATAAAAATTAAAACATACTGATATGCTTTTGAATGGCTTTGAACTATGTGCCTGGGCCTTTTCGGACAAAGCATGCAGTGGAAACTTGCACACATACAGGAACATGTAAACGACTCTGGATTACCGTCCCCGGTGTTGCTAACGTGCATTTGCCATCGACGAAAGCCTCATGTGTACTTCAGTGAACGAATTCCTTGTTCTGCCTTTTTGGCTTCAGCACAATAGTATTGTTGCTGGAGTAGAGGACTGAGCACCCAATTTCCAGGTCTAAGTCACCTTGCTACCACTAAACAGTCTATGTGAACTTACGCAAGTCCTTTCAACTCTAGCCATCAATTTCCTGTTAAATCATCAAACAGAAGTTCTCTCCCTAGGCTCGTGTATTTCAGTTGAGTGATTTTTGGTCTGAGGCCATCATGGTATCTATTTCAATGAAAGGAGAAAAATAGAAAATAGGACATTTCCGGAGAGTGGGCATCTCAGGGTTCCACAAAACGCCAACCGTAGCCTGCTAAACCCAAATTTTATTGGACAAAGTAAATCTGTAATCTATTCGGTGTTCTGAGTTTATAGCTAAGAGATGAACATAATTCACACCACCATATGCCAACCACTTTCTTGTCTCCATCCATTCCTCTGATTTATGCTCTGATCTCAAGTCAAGAGGCACTGAGGCATGTAAAGTAGACAAATATATCCTGTTTATGCGGCTGTGGTCAATGAATAGAGAGACCCTTAGATAATTGTATTCTACTTATTAACTTTTTACTTGGTCCTGATTAAATAAAAAAATGAACCCTAAAAACCTTTAGCTAGTGAAGTAGTAATATGAAATATAACTGTTTAAATTATGCCTCACCTGGATAAACGTCAAAATACAGTCTGAGTTTAAAAAAAAATACAGTTCGAGTTTTTCCTTGCAAATTTCACATCCTAGAGGGAAAAAAAACCCTTGTAATTATGTTATCTGAAATCAAAACTCTATATGGCAAATATACCTCTGAAAAATAATTTGTTTTCTAACATTTCTGACAATTTTGAACTTTTAAAAGTAACTACCTCCCCTTCTTGTCCTACTGTCCTTCCTTCAAAGCTGCTTACTGTTTAGAAATGAAAGATACCACATCCCATGCTTTGACTGTTTTTCAGTGGCATATTTGATGTACTTGCCACGTGATGTTCCTGACTTTAAAATAAATGTTATATTATTTTATATTGCTTTATGTGGTTCAAAACTGTATGATGCATTGAAATATATAATCCTTATATTGTGAAACTCATCACGTAATATGGATGAAAATAATTATATAATGACTTAGAATCTATCCTTGTGTATTTCAACATGATGGTGTCTATATCTGTAAAACAAAACTGAAAAAAATGTAATCATGTATTTCTGTTGAGACTGCGAATGTACTAATTTTTTTCTTAATCTTTCTCTGGAATTAGCATCATGCCATTGTATAGCTGATCTCGGGTGTTAAGTGTTTAGAGTACAATCCAAACACTGTTTAAAAGTCAACACCTCGGCTTTGCTACATGTGACTTCTTATAACTTCGTGAGTGTTATTTGCATCATGAGGCTTGCTTTTGTGTTTGATCATTCATTTTAAACAATTTAATAGGAGTTTCATGTGGAAACCAAAGCAATCTAGAGCCAGCCTGTTGTGTGATCTGTGTCTTACGTAAAGCCATATGGAAGCAAAGACTATATAGAGTAGCAAAAGGTTCCATATTTTCAAAGCTATCACTACCTCCACTTTTTCTCTTTCCCTAGAAAATACCAAGCCAAATTCTTCAACATGAGGTGGGAAATTATAAGTGTTTGGTACAATAAGTTGCTGGGGGTTTGTTTTGGTTTTATGTTTTTACAAGAAAATATATCTTCTAATTCACCACTTTGTATACAGCTTTATGCTAGATTTTCTCAATAACCATTTTTACATTTTATAAAAACTGGCTGACAAATACCAGAAAGAATATTTAGTAAGTCCCCAGATGAAAAACTAAAAAAAACATAGAGTGCAGATTTTTTCCTAACAATGAGTCACTTTTGAGGTGGTTACCCTAAGCCATGGTAACGATATTTCTCACAATTTTATTTTCCTGATGCCCCTAGAAATAAATGTCGTTATTTGATTTTAGCCATCAAATATGGTATGGGAAAAGTCAGCCATATATCAGAAATAGTCTTCTTTTGATTTAAAAACATTTCTTCATGTACTTACTGTAATGCCTACTTTTTTTTTTTCTCTTTAGCCTTAAAGAATTACAGAGGACTATGGGCTGATTTATCTTGCATTTTTAATTCTGTAAATCTTTGGTTACTGCACACTGTCCTTTCTGTTTTCATGGATTTATTCATTTGCCTCCTTCCATTTTGAGGGAACAACATGGACAGTTAAATCCTCGTCAGTAGTGTGAGAGATTATGCTAACTGCTATTGTCATAATATTTTCATTTTTTCTGCACGCCAAAAATAATGCTTGCCAAACAAAATCTTAGACATCCCAGCATAATATGGTCATTATATTTCTATTCATGTTATTGACAGTACCCAGGCCAGCGCCTGGCTCAATAAATGTTTATTTCCCTTGCCTACCCTTCCTTTATTTTTATTTGACATGGAAATAAGCCGAATAACATGTGTGTGTCTGAGTCAAATTTCTTGAAGCATTTTTGCTGCTAAGGGATCTATAATCTGGAAATCGTTGGCATAAATTGGACCAAAACAGCTTTCCTCCTTTATCCTCATCCTTCCATACAATTGCAAAACATAATTTCCTTTCTTCACCCTATCACTTTCGCATGAGAAGCTGATAAAAATAAAGCATGATGGAACAAGGAATATGGGGATTGAACCAGAGGAGCTCAATCTAAATTTAGCTCGAAGCGAAATTGAAGTAAAGGAAAGACTAACCCATTTTTAAAGAATGGAATCCTTTTGAACGGTTCGTCCACGTGACTAACATCGTTTTGGACAAAATCTGTTGGATTAAGAGTAAAATGATAACCTTTTTATTTTTAATGAATCTATATCTAAAAATCTTCACCTACTGTTCATGCCTGTGTTAAGAATAATGAAATAATGTAAGGGTTGGCTTTGCAGGTTCTTCTCTGCCTCCTACTTCTTTCGTGCCATGTCTCACAGGAGGAATGAATTTTTTACATGAGTATCACGCTCTGAATTGACTCCCCTCAAAGAACCACTGACTATCCCATGCTTATGTTGGTGCCATTTGCCTTTAGTTCTTGGGCACACTTGTACCTCTAAACTAAAAATATGTGGAGTATCACCTACCAGACACAACACTCATATCATAAATAATGAGCTGGAGAAGAAACATGGAGCCAGTTTTCCAAGGTTACTGTTATGTACATTCCTGAAAGAAAACAAATTATATACCATCAATTCTTGCCAGAATCCCATCTGAAACCCTAACCTCACCGGACTTCCTACAACTTCCTAACCAAGTTTTATACATTCTAAGTCATCCCTATTTTTTACAGACTGAGATAGAGCTTCCATCTAGCAGCAATCTTGAAATGTTTGGGGTTGGGGAAGGGAGGACTGGGCAAGAATATAGAAAATGGGATTATTGAAAAGACCCCACAAGGGACCTCCCTGGCCAGGGAAGCATTTACCTCTGAGAGTCCCTCCAAACCATGCAGGTGAGACTGAACCCATTCTTGGTATTGGAAAAGTATATTCTACGTTAGAGGTCTTGCCACCTATGCTTGAAATCTTTTATCTACAACCTCCCTTACCCACCCTGCCTCACCCTTGATTTCTGCCGGCCACACAAGTATTAAGCATTTTTCTATTATGACCAGGTTCACATTAAAATTTAGGCTGACAAATGGATTCGAAGCACAGATATTACTGTGAACGTGATAAAATTTTTTTAGAAAAGGCTACAAGACATCAGGCAAATAAAACACCACATGGATGTCAGTTGGTGAACACTCGTATTAGAAAAGGGAGCTTGGGAATTTTTATTCCTGTATTGATAACCGTGTTTCAAAGAATTTGTACATGTCACAGGGACTTTTTAAGGTGACATACATTCACCCCATAGATTATTAAAAATTACAAGATGAGCTTAAGTGACACTTGCCAGTAGCTTTATTTTATTTGATCAGTATCGATATTGTCAGTGAGCTTTGTAAACTTTTCATGTATTTTTCTATCTTCAGAGCAATTCCTTTTGCAGTGGGAACAATGCTTAGTTTAAACTGAATCAATAAATTACTTCCTGAACAATGGTTTTGGAGGGTCTTTTTATACGTTTTTTAGGAAATATGTTTTTTATGAAAATACAACTTTGAGAAGCGTTTTCTTTGCTTCCACAAACTTGATTTTCAAAAGAAGGGGGAAATGGCATGCAAGGCCCTTCTGGAGTTAAAAAACATAGTCAGATGCTGAAATATTTGTCTTAGAACACTGTTGAAAGGCATTTTTCAGGCATGCCCTTTACGCTTGTCTTTCAACACCTTTTCTGTATTTTTTTGTTTTGTTTTACTAAATCTAAATCAAAACTGACATCTTGCTTCCAAGTCAGCTAAATACATCTTCCATTTCCACTGCCCTCAAGTTCCCTTAGTCTTTAGCCATTTGCTAGACCGGAGCCTAAAAACTGTAAATATGCTTACCCAGAAGTTCCTTGGGCCTTCTGGGAACCACCAAGAAACAATCAAAAACAGTTCCTAAATCTAATTTGCAATCAGCTTTCCCAAATGAAGCATGAGCCACAAATCTCAGTGCCAAATATCCAAATTTTCTTTTGTTCAATTCTTCCTACCTAGAGTTATCCTGTGTCTTCACTTAAAACTTTAGTTGTAATTTAATCTTCCATCTATCATCTTGTATTTGTTGCATAAAACATGTCATATATGCTTGAAAGTTCCAGAGGGTGGAAAGTCTTTGTTATCAAAAAGAGTCTTTGACTTACCAACACCCAAATTTCACGAATACTAACGTTTTATCATATTCATTCTATACCTTTAAAAAATAAATAAATAAAACATCACAGATGCAGTAGTTTACATCTCTCAATAACCAAATTCCCTCCCTCCCTTTCCAGTAGCAACTATATTCTTACAATTGTCTATCCTGCCTGGCATGTTAAAAATGCATTTTCCTTGAATATATGCACCCATAGAAATATATATATATAATTATTCTGGGCGCCTATGAATTATTTTACATAGATAGTAACATATACCATATGCATCTTGATTTTTTTGTTGTTGTTCAGCATTGGGTTTTTGAAATCCAAATAGCTCCAGTTTATTGATTTACCTTCTTTATACAGTTGTATACATATATACAATTTATTTGTTAATCCTTTCATTAATCAATTTTCCATTTCCACTATTATAAATGGCCGTATAAGATCATTTTAGGCAAACTTCACTTTTTAAGTATTTGCCATATTTTCTCTAGGATATACATCTAGGGGTGTCATTGTTGGGTCACATGGAACACACATCTTACCGTTTCCTCACACTCGACAAATTGTTCTCCATAGCAGCTGTGCCCAAAATATCCCATCAGCAGTGTGGGAGATTCCATTCTTTCCTTAATCATTACCTGATGTTGTCAGGTATTTTAATTGTTGACAATTTGATGAGCATTATAGGATACATTGTTGCTGTTTTAACTTCCACTGTCCTAATGAATTCACTCAGTATCTGACTAGCTCATTCTTTACCTGCTTATTTTTACCATCTTTGTCATCTGCTGACTTTCTCCGTATGTCCGAGTCCTACACCTGGACCTCTATGCCAGCTCGGTGGTCGGCTCATCTATCTCCGCCTTGATGTTCTCTGTTTTATTACCCTAATTTTATGCAATCTTGTTATCAGGAAAATAAATTCCTACTCTTCTATCTCTTCTTCAGAACTATTCTGGCTGTGCTTGGTCATTTATTCGTTATGTGAATTTTGAGACAAGCCTATCAACTTTTTTTTTTAATGTTTATTTACCTTTGAGAGAGAGAAAAACGGGCAGAGAGTTGGCAGAGGAGGGTCAGAGAGAGAAGGAGACACAGAATCTGAACCAGGGTCCAGGCTCTGAACTGTCAGCACAGAGCCTGACACGGGGCTCGAACTCACGAACTGTGAGATCATGACCTGAGCCCAAGTCAGACACTTAACCAACTGAGCCACCCAGGAACCCCAACCTATCAACTTTTTTAAAAAATTGTGCCAGGAATTAGATTTTGTTCATTGAATTTAGGTGTGAATTCTGGGAGAAGCTACATATTTATAATATTGTGTCCTAATGATGAACATGGTTAATCATTTCATTTATTTTGGTCTCTAGTAAAGCTTTATCCTATGCCTCATAAATTTATGCATGGTTTTTGGCAAAACTCATTCCTAGGCACCATATAATTTTTGTTGCTGTTGTAAATGGTATCTTTTTTAAAATTATTGTATCCTGAGAAGTTGTTTATATATAGAAATCACTGATTTTTAAATATTGATTCTGTATCCTGAAACCTCATTGAACTCTATTAGTTCTGGTAATTTGTAGGTTTTCTTGGATTTTCTGGTTTTATTTATATCATCAGAAGGTAACAACTTTGTTTCTTCTTTCCTGGTCCTTATGCTTCTCCGTATGTTTTTCTTGGTCTGTTTCTTGGGGCTGGATTTTCATTACAATATTGATTGTAGTGGATATTCTTTCTCATTCTTGACTTTAAAGAGAATTTTGCCATTAAGTATAGGGTTTCCTGTATATTTTTGCAGACACCCTTAGATATATTAAAGAAATTCCTTTCTATTCCTAATTTGCCAATAATTCCATATCTTGAACTGGTGTTAAAACCTCTACATCTACTGATATCAATTTTTTTCTACACGTACTGATACAAAAATGTGGCTTTCCTCTTTTCTTCAGTTAATATATAAATTATTGCAGAGAATTAACTTGGAGAAAATTCTTCCATGGAGTATTACTCAGACTTCAAAAAGAATGAAATCTTGCCATTTGCAGCAACGTGGATGGAACTAGAGTATGTTATGCTAAGTGAAATAAGTCAGTCAGAGAAAGACAAATACCATATTATTTCACTCACATGTGGAATTCAAGAAACAAACCGAGGAACATAGGGGAAGGATAGGAAAAATAAAATAAGATAAAAACAGAAGGGGAGACAAACCATGAGAGACTCTTAACTATAGAGAACAAATTGAGGGTTTCTGGAGGGGGGAGCATGAGGGATGGGCTAAATAACTGATGGGCATTAAGGAGGGCACTTGTTGTTATGAGCACGAGGTTCTGTATGTACGTGATGAATCACTATTTTCTGCTCCTGAAACCAATACTACACGGTATGTTAACTAACTTGAATTTAAATAAAAGCTTAGAAGAAAATCTTTGTAATTTTATCAGTTTTTGTTTTCATGGCATATTATTAGGTGTATATAGACTGAAATATTCAATCTTCCTAATGAATTATCTCTTTCATTGTTAAATATGATGTCCTTTATCCTTAATGATTCTTTGTCTCCTGTTTGATATTAATATTACTTCACTAGCTTTCTTTCCACTGGTAAATTCTCTGGTGGGTTTCTTTCCATTTTCTTACTTTCAGTTGACCTACATCACTAGTTTTAAGTGCATCAATTCCAGGGGCACCTGGCTGGCTGTCAGTTGAGCACCCGACTTCGGCTCAGGTCATGATCTCACAGTTCGTGGGTTCAAGCCCTGTGTCAGGCTCTGTGCTGACAGCTCAGAGCCTGGAGCCTGCTTCAGATTCTGTGTCTCCCTCTCTCTCTGCCCCTCCCCCACTTGGGCTCTGTCTCTCAAAAATAAATAAATGCTAAAAAAATTAAGAGAAGATTTGAAGTGCATCTCTTATAAACAGCACATAGCCATAGCTAGATTTTGTTTTCCCATTTTATTTGAGAACTTTTTCCTTTAGGTGATAAGTCAGTTCCTTTTGCTCTTTCATTGCACCTTTCCTTCGTTTTTATTTTGCAATGTGAATCAATTTGTGATTTGCAATTTAATCAGCCAATTTTGTGATAATAATTATAAGAACAGGATATAAATAAAAGGTCCTAGTTAGATAATTCGCTGTATCTGGGGGCTTAAGTTTAGGGGTGGTTCTTCTCCCAGTCAGGAATGACCATGGTCACAGCAAACCAAATTCTAATGAAACTCATCCATCTGCAACTGGAAGAGACTCTTGCTCTAGTTGTGACATTCGAGGGAATGAACAATCTGAGAAGTCCAGTCACTAAGGGGTCTATGTGAAACAAAAGAAAACAAAAAATCTCTTCCTTACATTTTACCAAAAAGAGATTAATTTGGATGCTCAAGAGCCTCCTTTTAAATATAAATCTTCCTCAATTTTCCATCAGTCACTTGACCATACCCATTACTGAATAACGCCTGATGAGTGTTTTGTGCCTGGCACTATAGCGGGATATAGGAAGCATTATAAGTGTGCTCTCTGTCCTGTTGGGCATTACAGTCTAGTCAGGGAGGCTGAGGTCACCATAGTGTGCCCAGCTCTCCAGACTGATTTTTTTAAAATATTAAGTCTTGGGGCACCTGGGTGGCTCACCCAGTTAGGTGACCTTGATTTTGGCTCAGGTCATGATCTTGCAGTTCATGAGTTTGAGCCCTGGGTTGGGCTCTGTGCTGACAGTGCAGAGACTGCTTGGAATTCTCTGTCTCCCACTCTCTCTGCCCCTCCCCCACTCATTCATTTTCTTTCTCTCTCTCTCTCTCTCTCAAAATAAATAAATAAACATTAAATAAAAATTAAATAGGTGCACCTGGGTGGTTCAGTTGGTTAAGTATCCTACTTCAGCTCAGGTCATGATCTCACCGTTTGTGGGTTCAAGCCCCGCATTGGGCTCTGCGCTAGAGCTCAGAGCCTGGAGCCTGCTTTGAATTCTGTGTCTCCTTCTCTCTCATTCTGCCCCTCTCATGCTTGCACTCTGTCTCTCTCAGTCTTTCAAAAATAAATAAATGTTAAAAAATTAATTAAAAAATGATTGAATAAAAATTTAAAAATACTAAATCTAATAATTCCAAATGAGCCTCGTCCAAAGAGCTGATCCTACTAAAGAAATTAAAGGACTTGGACTCTGCACCATTTTTCAAGAAAATCAGTGCTGCATGAAACTCTAAGGGTCAGAGTATGTGAGCACATCTCCACGCAGCGCTTCTCTTGGAACACAACCGCCATCTCTTTACTACATTCTGAGCATTCCGAACGTGCCCTCCTCCACAGTCCACTCACCGTGAAAGGAGACACCTAAAATATGAGATTTCAAGTAAATTGGGTTTATGTGAAATCCTTACAGAATTTTCCCTTCCCTTCAACTCCACAACAACTAAGGGAGTTAGAAAGAGCAAAGATCACTTTGGAAAAGCTGCTATTTATCCTCAGTCATTCTTAGGGACCCTGCTCTGTCATTGCATCAAAGAACAAAGTTCACTCAGAATCAACTGATAAATCATTAGCGAACCTGTGTACAAAAACAATCCCCTATAATTATTAACTTGACAACAGAATTTGTCAAGTTAATACTTTTGCCCCTTACGTTCCCATAATTTCTCCATTATTTTCATAATTTATCAATTATCTTTTTTAAGGAGAGATTCTAGTATTTCCCTACCTGATAATATATATTCTTAAGCTTCAAGGTAATTCATTCTCTGAGAAACGGAGATGGTAAACCTCTTAACTGACCGCCTGCTCCTCCTAGCGACCACTCATGTGAACTGGGGTAGTTCCTCATCTTTTCTGGGCTCATATATAATGGAGAAAATTATACTAATTTGCGTGAAGGAAAGAGAAGAAAAAGACTCAGGGCACATGTCTCTTAAAGTCCCTAATAAGCCTGAGATAACATCTGTGTAGTAGTGATTTTGCCTGTGAACCTCGGGTAAGATCTCGGATTGCTATTTCAAATAACTCCTAGACAGAGGGTGAAGATTTAAGGGAGTCTAAGCTTGTCCCTCCTCCCAGCTTTCAGATTCAGAGGATATCATTGTAATTCTAAAGTGATCCAAAGACCCAACATCTTGGAAAACAGTCTTGTGCAATGTCAGTTGATGACATCTTACCAGAGTGCATTTAAAATGTACCGTACATTCTTTTTTTTTTTTTAATTTTATTTAAATCCTGGTTAGTTAACATATAGTGTAATGATGGTTTCGGGAGAAGTTAGAGATTCATCACTTACAATAACACCCAGTGCTCATCCCAACGAGTGCCCTCCTTAGTGCCCATTGCCCATGTACCCCATCCCCCCATCTCCCCTCCAGCAACCCTCAGTCTGTTCTCTATAGTTAAGAGTCTCTTATGGTTTGCCTTCATCTCCATTTTTATCTTATTTTTCCTTCCCTTCCCGTATGTTCATCTGTTGCGTTTCTTAAATTCCACACATGAGTAAAATCCTATGGTGTTTATCTTTCTCTGACTGACTTACTTTGCGTAGCATAATGTACATATATTCTGACCTAGAAACTCCTCTTCAAGGACTTATTCCAAGGGACAAAAACAAAACAGTTAGTTTGGAGCACAAGATTCTATGCCCCAGGATGATGTGGAAAACACAACTGTCTGGAAATAGGGACTTACTAAGCAAAGTATACAGAGACTTCCGGCTTCCACTTCAACATGTAAAGAGCTTGGAAGTGTCCAACAGGAAGCTGGACAAACTGAAAGCCAATGGCTTTTTCTTGAACCTATCAAGGAAGGGAAGTTGCAGAGTGACCTGTCACTGTGAAATCTAGGGATACAGGCAAATCCTGAAACACAGCCTAGACCTTCTTTACCTGGGACAGAAGCCACTGGAGCCATTACTGGTAGAAACACTTAAACAGTAATTTTGACAAATTGCTGGGGCTGAGGGTGGGCTGGCGTGAGAGTGAGAAACTCTCTGGTTGCCAGAGTCCTAGGACAACCCCAAAGCGTTGTGAGGCGTACCTACGGCAGAAGTATCGCTAGGCTGTCTTAGCCTAGCCTCGATAGGCTGCCTCGCGCTGGCTGGGGAAGGCGAAGAATAGCCGTTGTGAAATATGTCCAGAAACTTCACTTTCATGAGGATGTATTCTCCGGGGGAAATGACTTGGCCAGATCCCTGCCTCGGCTGCGGAAAGGGCATTTCTCCGACTCTAGCCCCCTCTCCGCTTCCTACCTCACCTAAGGGAGGAGAAAAAGAACCCAGCCAAGGTTCCAGCTGCCTGGAGAGAGTATTGTTGAGAGAATCTGGCTGGGACACCTGACATGGAAACTCTGAGAAAGAATCCAGTGACCCTAGGTAAGGCCTCCGTGTAAACTATGACGACTCCCGCGGTAGGTGTAGAGACCCACTCGTCTCGTGGCTGCTGCCCAGGACAAGCCTCCTAAGTCAGCTCCCCTCACATTAGACCTGCCACCTGGCAACCTGGAGCCGCCTGCCTCTTCCTCCAGTCTGTCCGTGCCCTCCGCGTATAGGGGCCGGTTTGTGACCCAACACCTCTTCCCCACCAAGCTCCACCTGCCCTTGTCACTGTCCCCATTTGTCACTGCCGTGCCCAGGCACGCCAGAGCCTGGGCTAAAGCAGTGGCAAACCTGGGAGAGAGACACTTATAGCAGTCGGGCTGGGTCTTAAAACCAGACCTCTGAGTGAAAAAGAAAGCATACATTTAAATAAACTAAAAATGGATCCACGGCAAACAATACACATTTCCTAAGACTACAAACCAACAGAAAGACCTAAACCTATGAAGTAGTTACCATAGAGATTCAGGGTGGGGGAGAGGGGCGGTTAGCAGGAGTGTCAGGTGGGAATTTTAGAAATTAAAATATAATAAAAATAAAGCACCTAACTCCTCAGCTCTCCCCTTCTTGCCCTATTCGGATGCGCAGTTGTCCAGGGCCTTCCTGGCGATTTGGTTCCCTTCCACTTCCCTGGAGAGTACGAACCCCCTTGCCATTTGTCTTCCTTCTCTTCCAAGAGGCCCCAACACCAACGCCCATTTCCTTACTCACTCACTTCGTGCACATCTTCCTTCTCTCTCTCTTATTCACACCCCTCATTTCTCAATCTCTTATCCCTTCAATGGTATCCGTGCGCTTTCCCCGCAGCCGCCACCGCCCTCCCAGAGAGACGCGCGTCCTGATGAGAACCTGCTGGAACACAAAACTAGCAAAACTAGCCCAGAAGACCTTCACTTGGTGTGCCCGCCTCCTTTTGCCTTTCTGTCTCCCACTTCCTTTTCTTTCCTCTGCCCTAAGGCACTGGTGCCTACCCTGGAAGCTCTGGGGCTTGTCCCAAGTGAAGACAGTAATCGCTCCAGGACCCCCCCCCCCCCCCCCCCCCCCCCCGTCCCCGAGCTCCTCCCCTTCCATCCTAAACTCAAAGTCCAGCTGGCCAGTGAGCCATTGTAGCCCTTCCCCCGGCTGCTTCCACAGCACAGGCTCCCTGACCGGCAGGGACGACTCTGGCCCGGAGACACTTGCTGAGAGCTTTGCGCCTGCAGACCTCCTCCCCCAGGAGCCCCAAGATGTGCCCTTCCTTGAGCCGTGAGTGGAAACCAGGGGCACAGGGGTGAGCTGAGGGTGGGCCGGAGGGGCTGGTCTGAGCTCCGAGTCTGTTGCCTGGGATTCTGGGATTAGGCCTGAAGGGGGGCTTGGAGACAGGCCATCTGACACAGAGGTCCTCCCTCCAGCAGCCCCATGCCCCCTGTCCGAACCCAGTATTTTGCGGGGCCTCCTCTTGCCCTGAAATGAAATCCATGGATAATAAAACCCAACTAGGCACAATTTCGAAATGAAAGCGATGTGGTATTGTAGCTGTAATATAAAGAAGAAATAAAGGGAAAGCAATCCAAAATCAAGCATCAACTGCAACAAGTAGGTTCTCAAGGATGATGACTTTAAAAGACATAAAGCCTCCTCATGAAAGTCCACCATGCCCCCAAGAGGTAGTCCCATCGTCTCAGGCACCCACCTACAGTGCAGAACCTGGTAGGGATTCTCTCTCTCCCTCTCTATCTGCCCCTCCCCTGCTTGCACTCTCTCTCTAAATAAGTAAATAAACATAAAAACTAAATACATAAAGGTTACCTAATACACTATGCAGGAATAGGCATAATTAGTACTTTAATAAATAAATCACCTTAATGTTCTATGAACTATGTCCATTGTGTATTTTCAAATATTCCTTCCTTCCTCTTCCCTCCCTCCCTTCTTCCCTTCCTTCCATCCTTCCTCCCAACATGATTTTATGTATTTAATTTGGAGCCCTCGCTCCACCATTCAGTCAGGTGAACAAATGAGTGAATCAACCGGCCTTGACTGTTTAAAATCTAGGCTCTTCTTTATCCAATCCTTTTCCCCAGCTCTGTCCCTACTGCCAGGCTACTATCGTAATTCCTATAGTTTGGAGTCAAGAGAACCTCCAACCTTCTCAATGGGCAGCTCCAACTGTGCAGGCAAGGAAATGGGACTGAAGGAGGGAAGGGAATTAGAATTCGTAGAAACAGTCTATTTTTTTTTGCCACTTCAGAAGAGTAACTAATGTAGAGAGACACAACGAAAAGCTTTTCAAAAGGTGAAATTCTCGGAAAACTTAAACAGTTATTTTTTTTCCTCATGTCTATGCCAGATAGCCAAAAGTCAGCTGTTTTTAAAGTAAGAGCTAATTAATGATACTAGTGATTATTGAAAGCAGAAAAGTGAATGAGATCTCTTTGTAAGAAAACATATTCAGAGCTGTTTCTTCCCAGCTTCATTTAAGACACAATCGTCCGTTGCGTATCTCAGCACTGTGGCTTCATAGCCACACAAAATACCAACATTTCTCTACGGATTCAGACCTTTATGCTGAGTAAGGGACATCATTTTCTCAGCTCTCTCTACCTGTAAAATTATCTTGACGCTGACTTGACATCTTCAAAATTAGCAGAATTCTTTTGCAAGAGTACTCACAAGGTCTCTAGACATCTTTTCCCACTGTGATATTCTTTAACTCTATTGTCCCATCCCACTGCTATAGACAGGTCAAAAGCTGTGCTGGAAAGGAAGGGTGAAAGTGGCCAATGGATGAGAAAAGAGAAGTGGGCTGGGAGCAGAAACTTGGAGTTTCGTTCTTGTTCTGCAGCTGGCTAGCTTGGCAAACGTAAGCAAATTAATTTACCACTTGGGGCTGCTTTCCTCATCTATAACATAAGCATTTTGACCACAAAAATCTGAGGCCCCCGCCAGCTCCAAATATTAAGTGATTCTTCTGGCTCACCTCATCTTTGCTTTGCTGCCGTCTGGTCTCGGGTCCTCATGGTCTTTGTGTTGTGTTTGGGAGGAAGGTTTTGTCTTCCACATCTATATGCATGTATTTGCTATTGTAGCACATTACCTGGCAGCTGTCCCTCTTGATTCTCTACAAGAATAGTCAACAGCCGTTCATTCGTTGTTTGCTGAGAGCCAACCTGGTATCAGGAACCGAAATTGGCACCAGGATTCAGGCACCAAGCGGCCCAAAGCTTAGAGAGCACCTTTATTAACACAGAAGATATATTCCAGTAACGCACCACAGTGGCAGAAGTGTGGCCCACTGAAGAGAGAAATACAGCCCACCTGGCGTGATGCAGGGGGAGCTTGTGCGGGGCTGGGGTGGGAAAAACGATGACTTTCTCCAATATCCTCTCTGTTTTTTTTTTTTTTTTTTACTACATTTGAAAGAAACTCTCCTTTTTTCCTCCAGAAAATGTATTATTGAGATACCTTAGTTTTTAAATCCTAACTAAAGGTCATTTTGAAGTATTTTCTTAAACTAAGAAATAAACAAAATTGCCTAAGGGTCTTGCTTCAGATTACTTAGTATAGGTGATTTTGACAAACAGGCTAGTTTGTTGTTTAATCGAGGACCCTAAGTTCACTTCACCCTTAATAGGTGCTTTCTGGACATCTGTGACCAAGCTTGGTCTGCACACAAAACCCAGAATGCCTCCTTGTGACTTCACGCCTGAAAAATACCAGGTAAGAGTCAGAATTTTAGGAAAACCCAAGAGGGCGGTTCTTCTCGAAAGGGCAAAATTGTTTCCTCAAGCAAAACCCACGAATGTTCCCCCCTGCCACGGAGCCGTAGCATCCTAGAGACTCTCTCGTCAAGTCACTAGGAGCACCTGAACCCTCTTACTCCACTCCGTGCTGTTGCATGAATCGCTGTATATGTGTGCGAGAGACAGAGACCGAGCGGCCAAGAGTACAAGAAAGAGACGATCCATTGATATCATAGGGACAGAGATGTAGACACACACACGAATATGTAAATCACATTTTGTAGTGCCACCCATCTGCTTTTTAAAATGTTGTTCTGGGGGCACATGGGGAGCTCAGTCGGTTAAGTGTCTGACTCTTGATCTCGGCTCAGGTCATGATCTCACAGTTTGTGAGTTTGAGCCCCACATCAAGCTCTCCGCTGTCAGTGCAAAGCCTGCTTCAGATCCTCTGCCCACAAACCCCTCTCTGCCCCTCCCTGCTCATGCTCACTCTCTCTCGCTCTCTCTCTCTCACACACACATACATACATACATACATACATACATAAATATATTTTAAAACATTTTTAAAAAGCAAAATAAAATAAAATGTTGTTCTGGGAACACCTGCGTGACTCAGTCATTTAAGCCTCCAACTCTTGATTCCGGCTCAGGTCATGATCTCACGGTGTCATGGGTTGGAGCCCCACATCAGGCCCTGCACTAACAGAGCATGTCTCTGATCTTCCCCCACTCACTCTCTCTGTCTCTCTCTCAAAATAAATAAATAAACTGTAAAAATAAATAAAATAAAATGTTCGGATTTTGATCATCTCATATGGCAATACGTGATCTGGCCTTCACGAGTGCTTCCCTCCAAAATAGGAAGTTAAAGTTTCGCTCCAGACTAAGAAATATCAGGCGCTCTCATGCTCTCTCTCTCTCTCCCTCTCTCTATCCTCCTGTCTTTCTCCCTCCCTTCCTTTCCATCCCCTTTATTGTACATATCACTCATAGGTTAGAAATTGTGGAGTCAATAGTCAGAATGGGCCCACAAAGAAGAGCAGTACATGAGAAAGTTTTGTTAATTAAAGACATGAACACCACCAGCACCTTATTTTTTATCTCAAAAAAAAAAAAAATGCAGGGAAAAAAAAGAAACAAAGAAAAGACATTACCACAGACATGTACTTCTAAAGTCTGTTTATTCTATTCTATGGCTAAAATGAGTTCAAAGACAAGGTTTTCCACTTAGAGGAAGAATATTTCAGCTTCCTTCTTCACATGTGATCTAGAAAGGGATCGAAGGGCCACATTAATAATGTCCCTTACTTGAGAGAAAGGACCTGAGGCAAGGAGGGGACATGGGGCCAACGCAGCCACTCGCGGGCCCAGCACAGCAGCATAGCGCTCGGTCAGCAGAGAGGCACAGCACGGCGTACGGCCTGCTGTTGATCTTGTAAGAAATGTAAGTCCTTCAGGAAAAGGGGGGCCTTAAACACTCAAGTCTTGCCTATTCACAGTCCCTCGCCTACGACCGTGTCCTGGAGATCCACAAGCTGCATCTTCCTCCTGTCCCGACTGCGTATTTTCCAAAGCCTTTGCTGCTCCACCAGGGTCACATGCAATGGCTATTTGACTATGAGGGAAACAGATACCTGGATTGCTTCTCTGGGATTGTCACCGTCAGTGTTGGTCACTGCCACCCGTGAGTATCCTTACATGCCAGTCTTTTTACTCCGGAAGAATATATGGAGAACAGGCCAATGCTCATGTTCATGATTGAGAATTGTAGTTAAAAATTCTTCTCTTTAGGCAAATCCCAGTTCGTGGCTGACACGCTCCATACGATTCCCTGGGTAACAAAAAACTCTTAGCACCGCACTTTTTATTTTCTTGACAATGCAAGAGATATTCATTCTCAGGCAGCATGACGGGCACCGTGTGATGGAGCATTGCTGTGTCTGTGTGTGTTTGCCCTCGCTAGCAACAGCTTCCCAAAGAAAGGCAACGCACTGAGTTAAAGGCAGAAAGAAGGGAAGGGAAGGCAGTTCTCAGAGAGCCGTTGGGCGGGTGTGTGTGGTGTGGGATGATGAAATGAGAAATCACTTCTAGCTTAAGGCTCGCCATCACCCCTGACCGATGGATGAGGAAAGAAAGGATGGTAAGAGAAAGATGGAATCGGAGCTGGAAATTTACATTAGAAATGTATGGATCCATTAATCCTATGATTCTCTGGACCTTTGGTCATCAACACACCCACACAAATGCTCTTGGCAGGTTCTTCTATGGTCCTCTTGGTTTCGATGCCACTATCTCATTTCAGTGCCTATTTTTCTCTTGCCTTTCATAATCTGACCAACAAAACTCACATGAAGTGGGACCAAAATAAAGCATCAAGCGAAAATAAATTGAATAAGTTTGGGCCCTTTTGTCAAAAGTAGGAGCAAAGGGTCTTCTCCTTGAGCCGCTGTCAGGTGGTAGGAGCGAGTTTTAATCTCAGGGTCTGGCCTCACCAATTCCTCCCACAGCCTTCCTGTTTCTGTCTTCAGGAGGCCTAGTCCCATGCGAGGCTCCAAGGAGCATGTAAAATAAAATTCCAGTGCATTCTAAAACATACAGCAAACACACATGAAGGAAGGAAAGATAAACAAAGTAGTGACAAATTTTAAACTACTTCTCATGAATAATGTTAGATGTTGTCCCTGTTACTCCACCACTCACTGCTCTCATGACCTCTGTGCTTCTCCTGACCTCCCTCTGACCTTCCAGCTTGCCCTCTGACCCCCCTGACTCAGGGTGTCCCAGCCTCTTCCCTTAACCCTCTGCTCTTCTTTCTATACACTCTTCGTGCCTTAATACTCCGCCCATAGACTCGGCCCCACCCCTTTTTCCCATCCTGGTCATTTCGTGACATTTCAGCAGCCTTCTCCAACTCTCTCTTTCATCTTGATCCCTCACCAAGCTACTATAATAACTCTAATAAGCCCAGAGTGGGCATTAAGGTGCCCCACATGTCCCACAGCCTCCAGGACACCCCCACCCCACTGCGTGATATTCCACCATCAGCTAAAATCCAACATTACCACCAAATCCATCATACCCTCCACTATAATGTTTCTATTTCCATATTCATTTATTCAAGGTGCAAAAGTGAGCCCGGCGACCACTGGCTGCATATCTCAACTAATCCTGGTGTTTCCCCAATGTTATAGGCAAGAATGGTGAAGTCACCTTTGACTCTTCCAACCTGAGAGTCTTTCACTCCCCAGAGCCAACCTGATACCGAGGTCTAGTTTTCCCTCTGCTGAAATGCCTCTCCTACTGGCCCCCACTGATTCCCACCAAACCCAGTCTGTAGAGGCACGCTTTATGGCATACCTGCAAGGCTACCTCGCCCTCGTGACTGGCCTCATCATTACCAGTCTTCTCCCTTCCAGTCCACCCTCATTTGACATGCACGTTTATTTTGCTAAACGATGCTTTCGTCAATTATCTGTTCAGTTTAAGAGTTCATTGATTCTCTGCAACTTTCTAAAATGAGTCATGAAACCCTGATGAAACAGGAGAGGTTAGTTGGTAAAATGCCCCATGAAAAAATACGTTTTGAAAACACTTTAAACTCCTTCTCTCTCCTGGGGAGAAATAGTATGTATTTGTCTAATAAAAGCACTGGCAAGTCCTGCAGTAAAGAAACCTGTTTGAACTGGTGTTTCTCAAAATTACTTAATCATTATTTATTTAACCACTACACTGATTTTTTGAGAGAAAATTATTAATAACAAGCATAGCTGGTATGTAACTTTAGCCATTGATGCCCTTTGGATCAGGTTTAAACATCCTGGCTTATCTTTTCAAGGCATTCCTAGTCAGGTCCTTCATATCTATCTACCCTAAGTTCCTACTATCCCTCAATGCCAACCTTTTGATGCCTTCACAGGATATGGCTTCATAGTTAACAAAATGCTCATCAGAACTGACCACTGTTAGGAATCAGGAATTGGAATCTCCTTTGAAGGAAGAAGACCTGCTCTTGTACACATGTGTTCGATGGATCTATAACTCTTTAGAAGAATAAAATGAAAAGACACCTGGGCTTAGATCTAGTCATCTTTAGTTTTGAAACTGTCGAAAGGGTATTTAATAAGAAAACCTAATTAGAAGAGATTCTATGTCCAGAACTCCCTCCTAAAATAGGACTTTCTTTTCTAAAATCTGTAAGAGATAATCACTTGGTCTCCTTTTGAACACTTAGCTTGGTGAAGAACCCATCACCTTTCAAGGACCCCTTCCCATTGCCAGACAGCTCAGTGGTTACAGTTCTTCCTCACGTGTGGATGCAATCAGCCCCTTGAAACTATTTGAGAACTAGCCATAGATTCGGGTGCAACGGCTGGTGTGTGTGTGTGTGTGTCTGTCTGTCTGTCTGTCTGTGTGTCTCTGTGTGTGTGTGTCTGTGTCTGTGTCTGTCTGTGTGTGTGTGTGTGTGTGTGTGTGTATCTGTGTCTGTGTGTGTGTGTGCGTGTGTGTGTTGTGGGAACGTGCCCACCAGCTGCATGGGGAACTCAGCTCTCATGTTTATCCAGGAAGGTGAATGCGGTGGCACAAAAGCAGCTTGGACGCCTGTGGCACACAAGTGCCCTGTTTTTCCAGTCTCCAACCCATGAATTCGCAGAGAAGCTTTTGGCACTTCTTCCTGACCCTCTAAAGGTATGATGCTCCCAGCTCAAAGGAACAGGAGTCTCATGACCCGAGGAGAGCTGCCCTAGGAAGCAGGACTAGGACAGGGAATATGAACCATGTATCGGACATCTGAAATAGTGAGCTAATAGCCATATGTGAGAGCATCAAGGAGCAGCAGGAATTTATGAATTGCTAGTGAAGCCAGCTGGTGTTCGCTCATCACCTCCAAGCCTCTGCCTCTTCTCAGAGCTCTCCTCACTGCCACAACTCCGCAAACGCACTTAGCAGAAGCCCCAGCCCTCCCCTATGGACACTCTCCTCTACGTTCCTCAAGAGGTTTTCATCTCTTTGCTCCTGGGCCCCTCTACGAATTCAGTTGTATGTCTCCTATTACAGAGTGGAGCCATTTTTCTATGTTTATTTACTTATTTTTGAGAGAGAGAAAGAGAGTGCTAGGAAGGGAGGGGCAGAGAGAGAATCCCAAGAAGGCTCTGGGCTGACAGCACAGAGCCCAACATGAGGCTAGATCGCACAAACCATGAGATCGTGACCTGAGCTGAAATCAAGAGTAAGACACTTAACCAACCGAGCCACTCAGACCCCCCCAGAGTGGAGTCATTTTTTAATAAAATTAATTTCTCATTCAGTTCATTTATTCTAAGATGGACTTAGACATTTTTTGCTAAATGAGATGTTTTTCTGCATTGGAAATGACTGTTTTTAACTGAATCGAGATGTTAAAATGTCAGCCAAGATTGCACTTCAGGATTCATTAACTTTATATATATATATATATATATATATAGTAACTGTATATATATATAATATATATGTATAACATATAAATACAGTACTATATGTAATATATATACAGTGCCCAGTACCTGGTATTGGCTTTTATTACTATAGATTCTCTATCCACTATACCATCTGCAAGAGATGAAGAATGCTGAACTAGCTGGAACCTAACTCCAGCCCAGTCATGCTCACAGAAGCGCAGAAGCAGGGACATTGGCCAGGACCCCAGTTCATGCTTCCCAGACCCTCAGCCTGAAGGACCCGGTTCCCTTCAGTTCTCCCCTTCCTCTTAGCCAGGAGGAGCTGCATGTTTTGTGTGTTTTCTCGACATTCACACACACCAAACAGACAAGCAGGGACATCTCTGGAGCTACAGGACCAGGGAGCCTGCCTGGTCCAAGCCTTACGAACCCTGTCGGGGGTTGTGTTTCAGGAGCTAAACAACCCAGTCGTCAGATCCACTCACCCACTGACCACTGCATACCCTTCCGCGGGTCTCCCCATTTGGCATTTTGCAGAGCATTGAATAAAGCCAGTGAAAGTCTGGTAGTTTCACAACTGGGACAATCCTTAGCCATTTTTGCATCTCTAGCACTTAGCAGCTGCTCAGTGAAAAGCTGGAGAATTAATATACTTCTTAAATGATGGGACTGCTTTTCTGAAAGGAACTCTCTTTCCTAATTAGAGGCCTTAGCAATTTTGAATTGGGGAAGAAGGAAATAAATTAATGTTTGAGGCTTGTGTCTTCTGTTTCCCTCCAGGTCATTTTCTTTGTGAACAGTGGCTCAGAAGCCAATGACCTAGCCATGCTGATGGCCAGAACACACACAAATAGCACAGACCTTATTTCTTTCAGGTAATCGCACCGTGGACTATTCAACTTTGATAACATTGACTTACCCCAATATTAAATGTGCGTCTTTAAAATACAACATGGGGGGGGAGGGGGCTTTTTCAGGAGTATCATTCTAATTTTAGGGCAGAATCAGTCAAATGATTTTATGACTGGATAACACCGTCTAAATTGGCCTGATCTAAGGTAGGGGTCCCTGACTGGAGTAAAAAACTGCTTAGAGTACTACTTATGTCACAGATCCTCCTCTAAAATTAAAGAGATGGTCATACGGCAGTTTTTTGACACTGAAGGTGTGGTATTGACCATAATATATGCCAAGTATTGAATGACTGGTCTATATGGATAGATGCTCATGGCTCTACCATACGAGAGTGGACACATTTTCATCTCTGCTTGTGATCAGAAGCCCTCTACTTCCTTCCTAGTGCCAGCGGCACCAAATTTTCACCTCTTATTCTCTCTAAGTTCAGAGGATACATATTGAACCTGTATATTTCTGCTTCTTTGGGCGACTTTTGAACATTAACAATGTAATAGATTAATTATAAACCCTTGGTAGCTATATTAGCATTAAAAATAATAGAAAACTTAGCATTTTGCTTGCAGTTTCTTCCTTTGGGTAATTTTATATAGCACCTTTTTAAATGTTTATTTATTTTTGAGACGCAGAGAGAGCATGAGATGGGGAGGGGCAGAGAAAGAAAGGGAGACCGAGGATCTGAAGTGGGCTTTGTACTGACAGCAGACGGCTGATGAGGGGCTCAAACTCATGAACCACGAGATCATGTACTGAGCCAAAGTCTGATGCTTAACTACCTGGGCCATCCAGGTGCACCTATATAGCACTTTTAAACCTTCTCTTTCAATAAGTTTCATGTCAAAGAGTGACTTATAGTAAAAGTACATGGAATGAAGAGAGAGTCCCAGTCTTTCACCTGTCTGGCCATAGATTCTGTCCCATTCCGAAAGAAGATCTGATGACCACAGCACACCCAATACTGCACATCCCATATAAAATACCCTATAGTAACTACAGGCATAAGGAAATATTTACTATCAAAGAAATACAGCAAAAAAAAAAAAAAAAGTGACTGATGTTTTACCCAAGTAAACCTCCCAGAATATACATGTCCAGACAAGTGTTGATCTATTCAAAGCAGACAGGTGTTGCTAGGATTCAACACACAGTTGTGTCTCCTCTTTCTTTTTTTTTTTTTTTTTAAACGTTTATTTATTTCCTTGAGAGAGACACAGACAGAGCATGAGTGAGGGAGAGACATAGACAGAAGGGAAGACACAGAATCTGAAACAGGCTCCAGGCTCTGAGCTGTCAGCACAGAGTCTGACGTAGGGCTCAAACTCGGGAACGGTGAGATCATGACCTGAGCCGAAGTCGGACGCTTAATCGACTGAGCCACCCAGGCGCCCCTGTGTCTCCTCTTTCGAGATAGATGACCATACTTTTGAATAGTTTAATAATCCTAAATCCTCATTTAAAGGTGGTTTTTATTTGAAAATTGTCAAAACCCATTTGAAGCCAAGACGGTGAGCAGGATGATTTCTACTAAACGTGATAGTTTCAGGTTCAAAGGAAACAAAACCTGCGTCTTGTTTTATACACCAAATAAAGTGGCTCATGAGGCATTTGCACAATAGTGACATCGCCTCGGCTTCTCAAGGTGACTACTCTAAAACCAATACTCACTGAATATATAATTCCTGACATGTTGCTAAAACATGAGTCTCACTGCTTCAGAGTGACCGAGCAGGGCAGGTGCCAAGGTCAGAGTTCTTACCCAGATGTTCTCCAAATCTTCCTTTCACAGTTTCGTATCTATGACACTATCAGAAAAGATAAATAAGTAAATTCTCCTGGCATAGCCTTAGAAGATTTCTTAGAAATCATTGGAGTTGCATGTTAATGGCGTTCTATGTTATCTCCATAGACTTCATGGATCTTCTCCTTTGTCCCATTCAGCAGTCCACAGGCCAGCAATCAAAGAAAACTGGGCCTGACCCCATCTTCTCACTGTTTCTCCTCTGCAGAGGTGGCTACCATGGGTGCAGTCCGTACACACTTGGCTTGACAAACGTAGGGTCCTTCCGGATGGATCTCCCCAGTGGCCTGGGCTGCCAATCAGTGAGTTTTGAGATTTCAGTCATTTCTCTAAAGGCTGCTGTGTGTGTGTGGTATGACTGATCAGATTTTCCCAGTATTAGGATTAGAAATGCGTATGAAGTCTATCATGAATCAGCAGCCAAACTTCGCTTGGTTGAACCAAAGTCCGATTGGAGGAAATCTTTATCAGAAAGGCCGGCAGAGTCTGAGCGATTAATAATAGGGATTTTTACAATTTGTTTTCCTTGTGAATAAAATCAGGTAAACTGCAAATAAATGCCTTGAGACTAGTTCTCAGAGCCTCGAATGCATAAGATTTCTATGGAACCATCGTTGAACTCACCTTTTCTTCTCACTTGCTGTACCCACCTGAGCATCAGAATCAGATACCTAGTTATTCCTATTCTTTCAGATGCCCTTACCCACTAAACTCTTGAGCAAGTTGTTTCTAAGCTGGCGCTGACATCAGTTTCCTTTGTAAACTGCCCACATAACTGGTTTCTGAGAAAAAAATTATCTTTTCAAACCAAAGTATTGGGTTTTTGTCCTAAGTGGGAGAGGAGTTTGGGAGGAATCTCAATATCAAAGTAAGAAGCCCTTCCATCCTGACTGGTATCATATGGTCCCTCAAGTTGGCTTTCTTGTCTTCACAGTTTTGCCAAATTCCTCCTTTTGTCATTTGCAGACAATGTGCCCTGATGTTTTCCGTGGCCCTTGGGGAGGAAGCCACTGTCGAGATTCTCCAGTGCAAACCATTAGGAAATGCAGCTGCGCACCAGGTTCAACTGGGAGGGCGGGAGGTGTGGGGTGGAAGGGGGGGGTAATGAAACTGGAGAAAGGCTGAACCATTACTCAGTGAATAGATTGGCAGGAGGGGGGGGGGGGGACGGAAAAAGGAAGAGCCAAAGGAAACCAAACTGAAAAGCAACCCCTCGTAGAACCAACACGCATCATGCCTACTACCGCCATGCTATCCGGCTGCGAGGAAGAGCATCCCTGGCTGTCAGAGCCGAGCTAAACAGCCTCCTACTTGATACCTCATTAAAGGAGTTTTGTTAGCTCTATTAGCAACAGCTCTGCTATCGGTTTTAAAAGGAAACAAGGTCGGTGGGGATCGTTTATCAGTTCCCAATGGAGGAAGGGGAGAGGGAAAAGAAGACTTCCAGCAATCTCAAACTCCAGTCAGGAAGTTCCCCCAGGGACTCGGAACGCCGCTGGCCAAAATGAGAGCGTCTGTCAAAACTTAAGGCCTTTGCCAAAGGCTGTTGACATCTCTGGCAAAAGTTTTAAAGGAGTTCTCAAAAGAAAGTTTCTGCTTATCGACCACATTTATATTTGCATTCTCTACCTATTCTTCCCGTGAGCGGAGGCGTGGGAGCCGCGGGTCTTCTCTGCCGCTGAGTAGTCTCCCCTGTGCTGCGGGCACAGTTCAGGGCCTGTGAACAGCTGCTCCTAAGTGGCGCTGAAAGAAAGAGCTAAATGCTTCTGCCGAAGACACTTAATGGAATGGTCTGAGTCACTGGCTTGAAAGAATGCAAATGGAAGTCTTAGAAATCGGCTTTGAAAGGAAAAAGATTCTCGGTCACCTTAAAATTCAGATGGGATAATGGCAAAATGGAGATAAGGGGATAAAAGAATGAGCATTGAAACAGGATGCTGCGGTCACAGAACTTAAAACTCTAAGGAAATTTAAAGCTATTTAAAAAGGGGGGAGGGAAGGAGGTTCAAGATGGCGGAAAAGAAGTAATACCCGCTGCTGGTCTCTGGCGACTCAATCTGAGAGGGACTGAGACCGAGAAACTCTCAATCGCAGGGATCTGCAGGAAGAGGAGTTGGAACCTACAGGAAAAAGAACGCCAGTGTCTGGGGACACTGAGTGAGTGAATTCTGGGAGAAAGAAAGAGAGCCGCGGAGGTGCGGACTGCGGGGAGTGTGCCCGGGGCCCTGGGCCCCTTCCTCCGAAAGACAAAGGGAAGAGAAAAAGCAGCGGGGAAAGCACCTTGAACCCGGGCGGAGAGGGAGCTTATCATCCAGTCCCTATCCGCAAGGCTTTTTTGAGAGAGGGTCGTTGCTCACGGTGGAGCTGGCGGAGCTTTCCTCACTCCGGAGCCAGTGACGCTGTCCCAGCCCCTGACACGGAGAGGCGCGCGCCATTGCTGGATCGGTGCTGAGTCAGAGGCATAATTCGGGTGGGGAAGGCTGAGCGTGCAGGGTCTTGCGACCACCCAGCGGGTCGTGCTGCCCCTGCACCCTGACCAAGTCGAGGACGGACACAGAGGAGGGTTCGGAGACTCTAGCTCCGTGAAAAGAGGCTACGAGGACGCCATTGTGGTCGCAGCGGTGCTGAGTCAGAGACTCAATTTACATAAGGCGTGGCGGTCAGAGGGAGTTAAAGGAACTCAGATGAGCTTGGGCGGCGCGACCGCACAGCAATTTGAACTGTGTTGGTAATCTGGATGGAGTTGAGGATGGGAACTGAGGAGTGATCTGAGACTGTGGGTCTGTGAGGAGTGATCTGAGACAGTCGGCCGGGAGAGCGCCATTGTGGTCGCGCATTCCCATAAAGCCAAAACCTAGGACTCCACCCCCAGCGGAGGAGGTGGGACCCGCCTACACCAGGCAACGCCCCTCCTCATATCAGAGACGCCCTTCTCCCGGAGTGGTAGCCGCGGAGACACAACTACTGCAGCATTGCCTGGATTAACTCTAGGTCAATTCTTCGGTTTTAGATATATTCTTCCTCTTCTTCTTTCTCTCTCTCCCCACCTCTAAACCTGTCACCAGGGGGTTTTGGCTTGCTTAAACAGACATTTTACCCACTCTCTCAATGCATGTTATACAGCTCCCTCTTTAATTTCCTATCTCTCTCTATGGAACAGTCAGACCACAGAGTGCACCTGGACAACATCTAACTTCATTTCTCTTTTCTCGCATCCTTCCTTATTCTGATTTCTCTCCTGCTGGATCAAGTCTTCTAATCTCTCTACCTGGTCAAAGTTCAATTTCTTCTTCTGCCCACACCTATCACTACTCTATGTATGCTCTGCCATCAGCAGAGCGCACATCCCATCATTATCGTGTAGCTGGTACGTCAGGTTGCATGCCTCCAGAGTGTCATTTGTTAATCTTTTTTATGTCGTGATTTGTTTGTCCGTCTCATTGGTCAGTAAGGTTGTGAGTTTGTGCTTCCTGTTTGTCGGTCTGACTTTTCCTTTCCAGGAAGAAATAGGAAATAAACAGATACACACATTGCCAAAATGACCAAACGGAAGAACTCCCCTCAGAAGACTGTACAGGAAATAGTGACAGCACAAGAAATGATGAAAGCAGACATAAGCAACTTAACAGAACAAGAATACAGAACGATAAATATAAAAATACTCGCAGGGCTTGAAAAAAACATAGAAGAAATCAGGGGGTCCCTAGAGGCAGAGATCAAGGTCCTAAAAAAAGATGTACAGGAATTAAAAAATGATTTAAATGAGGGGCAAAACAAATTGGAGGCGGCCATAGCGCGGATTGCAGAGGCAGAAGATAGAATAGGGGAATTAGAAGACAAAATTACAGAAAAGGATGAAGCAGAGAAAAAGAGAGAGAAATTGATTCAGGAACAGGAAAGGAGAATTCGAGAGCTGAGCGATGCAATCAAACGGAATAACATCCGTATTATAGGAATTCCAGAGGAGAAGAGAGAGAGAAAGGAATCGAAGGGGTATTTGAACAAATCATCAATGAGAACTTACCCAACATGAAGAAAGAAATGGGCATTGAAGTCCTAGAGACACAGAGAACTCCCCTCAGACGTAACCCAAATAAGCCTTCAGCAAGACACATCATAGTGAAGCTGGGAAAATACAAAGATAAAGAGAGAATCCTAAAAGCAGCTAGGGATAAACGGGCCTTGACTTACAAAGGCAGACACATTAGGGTAGTAGCGGACTTATCCACAGAAACTTGGCAAGCCAGAAAGGAATGGCAGGAAATCTTCAATGTGATGAACAGGAAGGACATGCAGCCAAGAATCCTTTATCCAGCCAACCTGTCATTCAAAATGGATGGAGAGATAAAGGTCTTCCCAAACAAACAAAAACTGAAGGAATACATCACAAATAAACCAATCTTACAAGAGATCCTGAGGGGGACTCTATGAAGGAAAGGTTGCAAGGAACACAGAGCACCAGAGACATCCTTACAAACATGAAACCTACAGACAACACCTTGACTCTAAACCCACATTTTTCAATATTAACACTGAATGTAAATGGACTAAACACTCCAATTAAAAGACACAGGGTAACGGAATGGATTAGAAAACAAGACCCATCTATCTGCTGTCTTCAAGAGACACATTTTAAACCTGAGGACACCTTCAGACTGAAAGTGAGGGGATGGAGAACTATCTACCATGCTACAGGAACTCAGAAGAAAGCTGGAGTAGCCACACTTATATCAGATAAACTGGACTTTAAAGTAAAAGATGTAATAAGAGATGAAGAAGGGCATTATATAATAATCACAGGGACTATCCAGCAGGAAGAGCTAACAATTATAAATATCTACGCGCCGAATTCTGGGGCACCCAAATTTGTCAAGCAACTAATTACAAACGTAAGCCATCTTATTGATAAAAATGTGCTAGTTGCAGGAGACCTTAATACTCCACTCACAGCGCTGGATAGATCCACTAAACAGAGAATCAGCATGGAAACAATGGACCTGAACGACACGTTGGAACAGATGGTCCTGACAGATATCTTCAGGGCCCTTCATCCAGAAGCAAAGGAATTTACATTCTTCTCAAATGCACATGGTACATTTTCCAAGATAGACCACATGTGTTGTTCCTTGGGGCACAAGGAATTGCTGAATAAGTATAAAAAAATTGAGATCATACCATGCACAATTTCAGACCACAATGCTTTGAAACTTGAAATCAACCACAGGAAAAAGTCTGGGAAGCCCCCACAAACATGGAGGCTAAAGAACAACCTACTAAAAGACGAATGGGTCAACCAAGAAATCAGAGAAGAAATTAAAAAATACATGGAAACAAATGAAAATGAAAATACGACAATCCAAACACTTTGGGATGCAGCAAAGGCAGTCCTGAGAGGGAAATATATTGCAATCCAGGCCCATCTCAAGAAACAAGAAAAATCAATAACACAAATTCTAACAGCACGCCTAAAGGAACTAGAAGCAGAACAGCTAAGACAGCCCAAACCTAGCAGAAAGAGAGAAATAACAAAGATTAGGGCACAAATTAATCATATGGAAACAGAAAAAGTAGTGGAATAGATCAATGAAACCAAGAGTTGGTTCTTTGAAAAAATAAACAAAATTGATAAACCTCTAGCCAGGCTCCTCAAAAAGAAAAGAGAGAGAAACCAAATCAATAAAATCATGAACGAAAATGGAGTGATTACAACCAATCCCTCAGAAATACAAGCAATCATCAGAGAATATTATGAAAAACTCTATGCCGTCAAATTGAACAACCTGGAAGAAATGGACAAATTCTTAAACAGCCACATGCTACCAAAACTCAAACGGGAAGAAATAGAAAACTTGAACAGACCCATAACTAGTGAAGAAATTGAATCAGTTATCAAAAATCTCCCAGCAAATAAAAGTCCAGGGTCAGATGGCTTCCCTGCGGAATTTTACCAGACATTTAAAACAGAGTTAATACCTATCCTCCTCAAGCTGTTCCAAAAAATTGAGACAGAAAGAAAACTCCCAGACTCATTCTATGAAGCCAGCATCACTTTGATTCCCAAACCAGATAGAGACCCAGCAAAAAAAGAGAACTACAGGCCGATATCCTTGATGAACATAGATGCAAAAATTCTTAACAAGATATTAGCAAATAGAATCCAACAGCATATAAAAAGAATTATCCACCACAATCAAGTAGGATTCATCCCTGGGTTGCAGGGATGGTTCAACATTCGTAAATCAATCAACGTGATACATCACATTAACAAAAGAAAAGATAACCATATGATCCTGTCGATTGATGCAGAAAAAGCATTTGACAAAATACAGCATCCCTTCTTAATAAAATCTCTCGAGAAAGTCGGGATAGAAGGAACATACTTAGACATCATAAAAGCCATTTATGAAAATCCCACAGCTCATATCATCCTCAATGGGGAAAACCTGAGAGCCTTCCCCCTGAGATCAGGAACACGACAGGGATGTCCACTCTCACCACTGCTATTTAACATAGTGTTGGAGGTCCTAGCATCAGCAATCAGACAAGAAAGCAAAATAAAAGGCATCAGGATAGGCAAGGATGAAGTCAAACTTTCACTTTTTGCAGATGACATGATACTTTACATGGAAAACCCAAAAGAATCCACCGAAAGCCTACTAGAACTGATCCATGAATTTGGCAAAGTTGCAGGATACAAAATCAACGTACAGAAATCGGTTGCTTTCCTTTACACCAATAATGAAGCAATAGAAAGAGAAATAAAGAAGCGAATCCCATTCACAGTTGCACCAAAAACCATCAAATACCTAGGAATAAACCTAACGAAAGATGTAAAAGACCTTTACGTGGAAAACTATAAAAAACTTATGAAGGAAATTGAGGAAGGCACAAGGAAATGGAAAAACATCCCATGCTCATGGATCGGAAGAATAAATATCGTTAAAATGGCAATACTACCTAAAGCAATCTACACATTCAGTGCAATCCCAATCAAAATTGCACCAGCATACTTCTCAAAGCTAGAGCAAACAATCCTAAAATTTGTATGGAACCACAAAAGACCCCGAATAGCCAAAGTAATTCTGAAGAATAAAACCAAAGCGGGAGGCATCACAATCCCAGATTTTAACCTCTACTACAAAGCGGTAGTCATCAAGACAACATGGTATTGGCACAAGAACAGACACATAGACCAATGGAATAGAATAGAGAACCCAGAGATGGACCCACAAGCATATGGCCATCTAATCTTTGACAAAGCAGGAAAATGTATCCAATGGAAAAACGACAGCCTCTTTAACAAATGATGCTGGGAGAACTGGACAGCAACATGCAGAAGAATGAAACTAGACCTCTTCCTTACACCACTCACAAAAATAAACTCTAAATGGATGAAGGATCTGAATGTGAGACAGGAAACCATCAAAATCCTAGAGGAGAAAGCAGGAAAAAACCTCTTTGACCTGAGCTGCAGCAATTTCCTACGCGACACATCTCCTGAGGCGAGGGAATTGAAAGCAAAAATGAACTATTGGGACCTCATCAAGATAAAAAGCTTCTGCACGGCAAAGGAAACAACCAACAAAACTAATAGACAACCGACGGAATGGGAAAGGATAATCGCAAATGACATATCAGATAAAGGACTAGTATCTAAAATCTATAAAGAACTTACCAAACTCCACACCCGAAAAACAAATAATCCAGTGAAAAAGTGGGCGGAAGATATGAATAGACACTTCTCCAAAGAGGACATTCAGATGGCCAACAGACACATGAAACGATGCTCAAAGTCACTCATCATCAGGGAAACACAAATCAAAACCACACTGAGATACCACCTTACACCGGTTCGAGTGGCTAAAATGAATAAATCAGGAAACTATAGATGCTGGCAGGGATGTGGAGAAGCAGGCACCCTCCTACACTGTTGGTGGGAATGCAAACTGGTGCAGCCGCTCTGGAAAACGGTGTGGAGGTTCCTCAAAAAAATGAAAATAGAGCTACCCTATGACCCAGCAATAGCACTGCTAGGAATCTACCCAAGAGACACAGGAATGCTGATGCATAGGAGTACGTGTACCCCAATGTTCATAGCAGCATTTTCGACAATAGCCAAATCATGGAAGCAAACCAAGTGCCCATCAACTGACGAATGGATAAAGAAGTTGTGGCACATATATACAATGGACTACTACATGGCAATGAGAAAAAATGAAATCTGGCCATGTGTAGCAACATGGATGGAACTGGAGGGTATTATGTTAAGTGAAATAAGTCAGTCAGAAAAAGACAGATACCATATGTTTCCACGAATAGGTGGACTTTGTGAGACTAAGCAAAAACCAGGGGGAGGGCTAGAGGGGAAAGGAAAAAAAGACACAGAGAGGGAGGGAGATAAAACATAAGAGACTCTCAAAGACTAAGAACAATCTGAGGGTGAGGGAGGTGAGGGAGGTGAGGGAGGGGGGAGAGGGGGTGACGGATATTAAAGAGGGCACGTGTTGGGATGAACACTGGGTGTTATATGTAAACCAATTTGAAAATAAACTATTATAATAAAAAAAATAAAAAGGGGGGAGGGCGCCTGGGTGGCTCAGTCGGTTGAGCGGCCGACTTCAGCTCAGGTCATGATCTCACGGTCCGTGGGTTCAAGCCCCACGTCGGGCTCTGTGCTGCCGGCTCATCAGAGCCTGGAGCCTGCTTCACATTCTGTGTCTCCCTCTCTCTCTGCCCTTCCCCTGCTCACTCTATGTCTCTCAAAAATAAATAAATGTTAAAAAAAAATTTTTTTTTAAACTTTTCCGCTTTAAAAAATCGGGAAACCGAGGTCCACACCTGAGAGGCAGCAGAGCTAGGACTTGACCCAAGCCTTCTGACTCCAAACCACTGCTCCCTACCTATGGCCGTCCTTGTTCACACCGGCTTCCAAGATGAACCAAGGCATAAAGATAACTCCCGTTCTGCTGGCCAGGAGTGAGGAGACCCATGAAGCCAGGAGACCTGGATTCCACTCCCGGCCCCAGCTGGTTCAGCTGCAAGCAAAGGCTCCATCTGTCGCTGCAGCTTTCTCGTTTGTAAGATATAGATAGCAGCACCTGTTCCCAACCCCTTGTTACAAGGCTTCATGAGCTCAAGAGAGGAGAGCTTTGGGTACAGGAAGGCAGATAATATCAATACCAAGTGTACCTGTAGAGCCGTACCCATGTACCCTACCTAGATGGCATCAAGAACTAAACTCAGTTTCTTGCACCTCATCGACTTCACTCTGACCACAAAACCAGCAGCATAGAGCCTAGCAGGCAGAAGCACTCAAGAGCTGGCCATCTCCTTCCCTCCCTATTCCATGTCCCTCTCTTTCTCCATTCTTTCTGCCTCCTCCCTCTCTGAAGCTTTCTCTGCTTTAGGCCAATTTGAAAATCCTAGAACCCCATGGCCATCTCTCCGGTGGCATCTGGAGGCTAAATGATAGTGACAGACCCACCTTTCTGCTCCTCCAAACTGTTGTCTTTGGCATATCTGAAGTCGGCTGTTTTCTGAACTCATATCTTCAAGAGACAGGACTGACATATATATTTAAACAGAATTGCAATACAAAAAGGGACTTCACACTCCTCCAGGTCTTTTGGTAACTGAGTAGTGTTTGGTCTTTGTTGTAAAAGGGTGTATTCATACGTTTGCAAATGCAACCCAATATGTAAAGTACTTTGAGTATAGAGGATTCTGGTTCACGGTTCCTCTTAGGGTGCGTTCACTGGGCACATACAGGTACCAGTCTTGGGGAAAGTTCTTTCACTATGTCATCATTGTCCACATGGCCATAAGCAGGAGTCCAGGTTGTGAACCTGATGTCGATGTTTCTGCGGTAGATTTCATCACCTTTCTCTATCCTTTCCTCAGGATTTTGTCTTTCCAAGTGTTCATTCCAGGCCCTGAATTTCAGATGTAACCTGTGATGACATCCGTCTCCCAAAGCCCACTGCCCCACAATGCCCCAGACCTGGTCCTGGATGACGTCATTGTTCTTCACCTTTTGCCAAGATGAGTCTCCTTTTCCTTGAGCATTGCTCTTTCTTGGCTCTTTACTCTATTTAACTGTTTCTATACCACCAGCTAAAATAAAAACTCTTCCATTTCTACTCAGTCGCCTGGTTGATATCCAGGAGAACATCCGCTCTTTACACCTTTGTTGTCATGGTGACGCCACCGCACCGCATCTTTCTCCAGAGGCAGCCTGACCTAGAGTTACATCAATGAGCTCAGGAAATGTGAAATGAAGTAAAAGGCTGATTACAGGAGGTGCCCCTTCTCATCACTGAACTTGTGGGCAACGGGGGACAAATCATGAAAGGTCTATCACAGGTTCAAGCAAACCCTGCTCTCATTTCCGTTTCATCCAGATGGGAGCCATTAGGGTTGATTTGCTCCACCCTTTGCTCTCTCTAGTTACAGATGGGCATGCTAAATTTCCAAATTATGTCTTTTGATATATGATCCATCTTTTAGGGTCACCCCAGGCTATTTTCTCTTACTTTCTTAGTAAAAACTAAAAAATTGAATCTCTAGAGACGTAGATTTACTTGTCTAGTATATCCTGCTCCTCGAGCAACGTAAGTGATGCTAAAAATGTGCTTTCTGGATTTGGTACCCTTTTCCTTCCTTCCTTCTTCACACTTCCAGCCCCTAATTCCAACTAACCAGTCAAGCGAGCTTTCCCAAACATCACGTGTACCTTAAAACATGTTTGGGGTCAGGTAGTGTTTGTTCCAGTTTTGAATGAAGAGCTGAAGTATAAAATATATTTATGCTTCTGTTTTGATGGCTTTTCCTGTGTGGACAAAACTTCTGAAGTTTCAGCCATGTATGGATGCCATATTTCTGGGACTCTTGGTATTCCAGAGAAGAAGGCTTCCTCTCCCTTGCTACCATGGATGAAAGTTATCCAGCTCTAGTGCATTCCTCTTTAGACTGAATTCTAATTCTTCTATAAACATATTTATTAACTCCAAAGACTGAGACACTTTGTAGCTTTGAATTTGTACATCAGATTAAATGGCAATAAAAGGTAAAGAGACTTGGGGCACCTGGGTGGCTTAGTTGGTTAAGCATCCGACTTCAGCTCAGGTCGTGATCTCACGAGTTCGAGCCCCAAGTCAGGCTCTGTGCTGAAAGCTCAGAGCCTGGAGCCTGCTTCAGAGTCTGTGTCTCCCTCTCTCTCTGCCCCTCCCCCACTCATGCGTGCATGCGCTCTCTCTCTCTTAAAAATAAATAAACATTTAAGACAAAGGTAAATAGACTTATTATCAAATAGATTAAACCCACACACCAATCATATTTGAATTAAATCTACCCAGTTGATAAGATAGGTGTCCTTAGGCAGAACAGCTGTGTATATCAGACTCGATACTTTATGGCATTTTTTCCCCCAAATGGACATGACTGAAGTGATTTGTTTATGTCTTTCCAACTATCCTCATCTCTCTGCTCAAACCAAAGTACAGGTTGTTCTTTTTTTATTATAATAGTTTATTTTCAAATTGGTTTACATATAACACCCAGTGTTCATCCCAACACGTGCTCTCTTTAATGTCCGTCACCCCCTCTCCCCCCTCCCTCACCTCCCTCACCTCCCTCACCCTCAGATTGTTCTTAAAAAAAGTTCCCCCTTCAGAAATCTAAACCCTCGTATCCCGTTTACCGTATTTTAAAGATTCTAATCAGGTTACTCATCAGATTTTCTTTTTTTCTGTGCTTCCCCCGTTCTTCTGAATGTCATTCTCACATCTTCAAATGCTATGTTTTGTTTGCTTGTTTTGTTTGTTTGTGGTTCTTATTGTTCTTCACAGACTGCTGCCAAGCAAAAGACCAGTACATCGAACAGTTCGAAGATACTCTGAACACTTCTGTGGCCAAGTCAATTGCTGGATTTTTTGCAGAGCCAATTCAAGTGGGTATATTGACCTTTGACATTAATTGGGCTGAGTTTTAAATGATCAGAGTTTTAATTCATACATTCTAGAGAGTTCCAAACTATTTAAGTGACCATTGCTGTGTCCCTCTCCAAATTCAATGCATTCTCTCGGTCCCCTTGAAAGAGAAGGGGCTCTGTTTTTCGATCGATCTTCCAAAACCATCTCCTGCATTTCCAGGCTGAAAAGATAGATGAAACGATTGAATTCTTAAAATTCTAAAGGAAAGGAAATCCCAACAACGTTTAGTTGCTTAATACCCACTTTGGCAGGGGGTGCCTTTCTTCGATTTTACCAAATCCCCTTAATCTACTTTGTTTCTAATCTCAGAAGAGAAAAAACATTTGCATCCTTCTCCCAAAAGGCATGGCATAAGAGTAACGGCCCCTCTCTTCACGCATAGTTGGAACATTTCTAAAGACCATTTTAAAACTTGCTAGTATTACTAATGCTATTGATGATAATCATCTATCTTCCCCCCCCCCTTTTTTTTTAAACTAGTTTCAAAGGGTTATGCTGTTGTTACAGGACTCCTTAGTTTGGTCTTTTGCAGGGGGTGAACGGAGTTGTTCAGTACCCAAAGGGGTTTCTAAAGGAAGCCTTCAGGCTGGTGCGAGAGCGGGGAGGTGTGTGCATCGCAGATGAGGTGAGTGGCCGTGGAATAGGCGTGGGGTAGGGCAGCCAGGACAGGAAAGGCACAGGAAGAAACTTCTTTAAACCTTCCTCTGCAACCCAAGCAAATGAAGCTTTTGCTAGTTGACTGGTTGGCTAGTAGATTAACAAGTGCAGAACTTTAACAAGTACAGCACTGAAATACCCCAAATGAAGTCTATCCAATGAGTGGCTAACAGGCACTGCTAGTGCTGCCATCAAAGGTGGCATGTCGTCACTCGACACACTGTTTAAACCCATTTGGGGATTGCATCAGGGGCACTTCAAAAACCACATAGAAAACTTAACCTCATAACCAAATTTTCATCTTAGATTTGCCAAAATAGTATAAACCAGCCTAACAGCATTCATCTTAATAACAAAACTTGTGCATAACTTGGATACTTCCGTCAGTTGAGTGTCCAACTCTTGATTTCAGCTCAGGTCATGATCCCACGATGCCCATGTCAGGCTCTGCACTGACAGCATCGGCCTGCTTGGAATTCTGTCTCTCCCCTCTCTCTCTGCCCCTCTCCCACTTGTCTCTCTCTCTCTCTCTCTCTCTCTCTCTCTCTCTCTCTCTCTCGCTCGCTCTTTCTCTCTCTCCCTTTCCCTCTCTCTTTTTCTCTCTTTCTCTCTCAACATAAATAAATAAACTACGATTTTAGGGAATGTGACTTTGTTGAAGTTCTGAAGAAAGTTAGCTGATACTAAAAAATATGAAAAGTATATTCCATCAGTTTACAATTAGCTACATCAGTGAGAGAATAAACTTTAACCTTTGGAATCAGCACAGAGCCAAGCTGCCACGGTTGGACTAATAAAAGGGAAAGCACACTGAATTTTAAAAATATATGACCTTCGGAATTTTCTAAGCTACGTGGTTTTATCACTTTCGAGGATGTAACTGGAAACTATCTCACCCAGGGTGACCTTAAGAAGGATAGTCCTAATGACTAGGTGATGATACAAATAGCTAGAACTATCTATAAGATACATATAATAACAATTCTATAAGGTGTGTCCCCTTGTTATTCCATTTTTTTAAGTTTTATTTATTTATTTATTTGAGAAGGGGTGGTGAAGAGAGAAAGGGAGACAGAGAATCCCAAGCAGGACATGCACTGTCAGCACAGAGCCCTATGTGGGGCTCAAACCCACAAACTGTGAGATCATGACCCGAGCTGAAACCAAGAGTCCAATGCTCAACCAACTGAGCCACCTAGGCACTCTTATTATATCGCTTTTATAGATAAGTGAATACAAGATCCAAGATGGTTCAATCACCTGTCAAGCCCTTGCAGTTGGTAGAGAAAGAGCTAGAACCAAAACCCACACTCCAAGACCGCAGTAATCACTGAGCCAAGCTGAGTCTCAAGAATGACAGAACAATGGAAAGGAAGTCAAAGAATGGCAGGAAAAGAGAGGGCAGGAGATGGGAAGGCTAAATATGGAGCCAGTCCTGCCACAGTGATCTTCCATGAGTGATCTTAATCAGTTAGCCTGCTTTCCTTTTCTTTAAAGTGAGGAATAGAGAATCAAAGAGAGAAAATCGGCCACCCCCACAGCCAAGTGAGCAGCTGGTCTCTGCTGGCCTAGTGGGGACTAGGCTTCGATTTGAAGCTGACTGCTTTTATGCAGGGCACGCACACCCATAGTCGCCACTCCTCCTCGTTGCTGCTGACCCAGCCAGCTTCTCTCACTAGCAGAGATTCCTTCCCCCCAAGACAGCTGAGTTTATGAACCTCAGATGAAGCCGTCTCTGTTCTACTGAAAGATTCTGTGAAATGGATGCTTCCTGACTGACTAAACACGGTGTATGGTCCTATATACTTTCATGCGTTGTCCAAGACATCTGGTTTTTCATCTCTATTCATGGTGAAATTTACTTCCATGGATAAAAAGTGAAGACAGGCAGGAAAACAAAATGGGTAGATTTTCCATGAGCTCTTCCCACGTTATCTTGTTGGAGCAAATTCCTCAGCTTGCCCAGAGGTTCATCACTAGGAAGTAGAAGACCCAGGACTCCAGCCCAGGCCTGTCTGGCCCCCATGTCTAAGCTCCTCTACATTGTTCACACCACCTACTTCTAACCCCGATGTCTGCCTTTGCAGCACCCTGGATAGAGCAGGGAAATGAGAAGAATGCCTGCTCTTCTGAGTGTATTTCAGAATCAGCTTCAAGTGCCCACACCTCTATCCCAACCTGCAATGTGTGTACGCGTTGAGAGACGGAGATAGACAGACAGACTAAGAGACTCAGAGCCAGAAAGAGATCAAGGAACCTTTACCAGAAAGGCTCTGGCAGAAATTTCTGTGGAAATGTCTCTGTGGCTTTATTTAATTAGGCACTTCTGTTATTTCTTTGTTCATTCTGCAAACACTGAGTACCCACTTTTATCAGCCATTTTGCTATGTGTTGTGGAGAAAGAGAGGAATAAGATGCAACCCCTGTCATCAGACACATACAGTGGTGACAACAGTCCAAGGTGAGAGTCCTGATGACAGCGTGCCGAAGTACCTTGAGTGGGAGCCCTAAGAGGGCTCAGGAAAATCTTCTTAGACCAAATGATGATGAAGCCATGTTTTGAACAACAAGAGGAGCTAGTGAGATAAGGAAGCAGGAAGAGCGTCTTCTAGAAAGAGGGGAAAAGCGCTCACGAATAGGCTAAAGTTAGCTTAGTTCAATCCTGGTTTAACTGGCTTCACTGGGTCATCTCGTGACATGGTCATCTCGTGACATAATTCTCAGGAAGGAGAGGAGATCACAGGGAAGAGACTAGTCTATGCGGGCCCTGCGGCAGCCGTACCATCCCCAATCCACTCCCTGTAACTCCTGCCTCATCCAGGGAGACAGAGGGAGCTTCTGCCGAGCTTGCTGCCGTACGCACGCACGGGAGACCTTCATTAAGGATTGCTAACCAGAATGTTCCTTTTCATATGCATTATTTATACGACCCTCAGAGCAGCCCTGTGATGTATTGCTATTACTACTTTCACTTAACATAGTTAACATGGGTTCAGAGGACTTAGGAAATATATCCAAAATCGTGCAAATCTAGTACATGGCTTCTAGTAACTAAAAACTCAGACCCAGATTAAGTGTTACATCCATGTTCGTACAAAGATGGTAATGATGACGGCTGGCAATGATGATACTGAAGAGGAAGAGGAGGAAAGGGAAGAGATCAGAGTCAGAAAAGCCAGCATTACTGAAACGTTTCAAATGATGTTGGATCTATTTCCATCAGGTGCAGACAGGATTTGGAAGGCTGGGCTCTCACTTCTGGGGCTTCCAAACCCACGACATCCTGCCAGATATTGTCACCATGGCTAAAGGGATTGGAAACGGCTTTCCCATGGCAGCAGTTGTGACAACTCCAGGTAGAGCCTATGGGCAGGTTGCATTTGCTTCTGGGCTTCCTGTAACAGTGATGGCAGAAAACACAGGTTTTGGAATTTGCGTGGGTTGAAGACAGTGGTGGGAACTATATGTGCATTTCCTAAGCAATGACAAAGAGAGACAGCCTGTCAGACTGTGGAAGAGATGGAAGAATGCCAGTCCTTTTTGTTCTTGCTGTAGGGAAGATGAGTTCTCCTACCCCCATAAAGAAGTGCAGGGTTCTCCCCACTCACAAGGTAGAGGAAATTGTACCACAAAAACAAATCCCACGCGAGAGATCCTTTTTAACCAACCTGAAGCTAACTGTGAAATTTCCAAGGGAATCTTATTCCGAAGGAGACTCTTACTTGGCCTTTACTATTCCAGTATGTTATAAACTCAAGGTCCAGAGTAATAGGTTTCTGTTTCTGTCTCATCAACTAAACAGACGAATACAATACAATCTCACTTAGCCAGAATATTCTATAAAGTGAACATAAGAATAGACCATATTTTCAATTTTAGTGACGTTTTACAGAAAATGGTTTTTATGAATTGTTGATCGTTAAAAATCTTCACATTGTCTCTTTTTTCCACCAGTAGTATCCACTTCAGGGATACTAAAGGATAACCAAGTACCCTGTAATATTTCACCATTTTATAGAACGAATAAAATTATGATACCGAGTCCAAGTTGGTATGCTCGCTGCATGACAAACCAATAATTTGCGTGGCCAGATGTGGAGGTCAGAAAAGCCAACAAACCAAGAGGACATTGGACTCTCATCCTAAAAGAAACTTCTCCCCTCAGGTCAAAGTTCAGACTTCTTGTTTGTTAGCAAAAGGGGGAAGACAAAGGTGACCGATGTCTGTAGACATCTGAGGAGGTCTTATAACTCTTTGTCTTTGGTCATTTGATCTTTGCCTACAGGAATCTGGTCGTGCCATTTCCTGTAACTCTCAAACATAGCACAGGCATTTCTGTCTGCACTTCCTTATCTCCTCACGTGATGTAGACTTCCAGAGAAAAATCAAAAGAACAGTCTTTGCAAATCTCAGCTGTAAGCAAAATTTCTTCAATGATTAATGTGCCTACTTGCAGAGTGAAGTAGAAGTTTCTAAGCTAGAGGTCACAACAACAAGAGAAATAGAAGCAACATGGAGTCACACATGCTAAGTTTCTCCCTATTCTAGCTACTAACATGAGGATGTAGAAAGTGAGATATAATGAACCAAATATATGTTCACCCTGAAACAGTCCAGGAATTATGTCACTAAAACCCTGATGTGAGGTTTTTTAAAGATTTCCTGCTTAGAACCAAGAGTATGATACAGAAAAAGGGGCCACCAAATGAAGGTCCCATGTAAATTCCCATAAATCAAATGTTAAGGTACCTTTCAATTCACGCAACACATTAAAGATTTTGTGATCACACTTCTAATTCAGTAAATAGGCGATTTTTCCTTATCCACAGAGTAAGTGGATTAGTCAGCTGGGGCCAGCGTAACAAGACACCACACGCTGAGGGAATTAAACAGCAGGTATTTACTTTCTCATAGTTATGGAGGCCGGAAGTCCAAGATCCAGGTGCCCGCAAAGTTGGTTTCTAGTGAGATCTCTCTGGCTGATGGCCAGCTTCTTGCTGCCCTTTTCCACAGAGTGAAAGAGTGAGAAAGAGAGAGACAGTTCTGGTGTCTCTTTTTTTTTCTTATGAAGACACCAGCATTATGAGGGCCCCACCCTTATGATTTCATTTAACTTTGATTACCTCCCTAAAGGCTGTATCTTGATGTATCCCAAATACATTCACAATGGGAGTAGGGCTTCAACATAGGAAGAGGAGTCCGGGGGTCGAGACATACACATAATTCCATTCATAACATCCACTATCTGGTGAATGAAGAGAGAATTGGATTCGGTGCCAGACATATATTATCAATATGACACGATAATAAATATGATTCAAGTGATGTGGTGGGAGATTGTAGATAGTAATGGGTCCCTCTTTGTCCACCTTTCATTTTCTCCCTCTAGAGATAGCCAAGTCTCTGGCTAAATGCGTGAATCATTTCAACACCTTTGGAGGGAACCCCATGGCCTGTGCCATTGGATCAGCCGTGCTTGAGGTATGTTCCCGTAGCCACGTCATTCCTCATTTCACAAAATGACTACTTCAACACCAGAGACACGTTATCCAAACTCTATGACGTTCCATTATTAATGTGAAGAGTTAATTACTACTCCACAAATTTAGGTGTCCGGTTATCATTCTGCCCCTTCACCCCCTTTTTAAGATCTACTTTGGATGCTTGAAGTATTAGGTACAAAATAATACATAATACACCTCACATGCCTGGGAAAAATAAGAAAAGCTAGATAGTTGGTAGCCCTGAAATTTCTTTTTTATATTTGTGGTATTTTATGGATAGTTACCAACTGTTATCCTTGACTTCGGGTTAATTTTGGTCCTTCCCTTTATATTCCTCCTTCCTTTTTTTGTACAGTTATCAACTGAAAGACTAAGAGAAACTGAGCTTTATGGAAAAAACCTGTAATTTAGCCATTGTTCAGCCCCACCTCATTTATTTTCCCTGGTGTGTTATCTGGTAAATGCCCTTGCTGATATGCACAATACCATTTGTTTAAGAAAGTGTCAGGTATTACTGGAAGAATGCCCAAGAAATGAGTAATAATGGTTGTTGTGGAGAGAGAAATTTGGTGACTGGGGGACAGGGGTCAATGAGAATTATTCCACTGATTTTTGAACTAGGCACGAGATTCACCTATTCCAAAAATTTTTACGTATTTTTAAATAAAAATAAGAAAGTAAAAGCTTCCCTTGCTAACTAAAAAGTATCTTCAAATATGATGAAATCACAAAATGAAAAGTATAGTCAGGAATGTGTCATTGATTTCATTTTGTAGACATTGCCAGCTTTTTAAAAGTGTTGGGCTGCCTTCACCAGGTAGAGAGGACGGAGGTGGACACATAGGTTAACAACATCCAGAGTCGTGGAGTCATGCAATTATTATCAGCTAGATCTAAATGTAGTATGTTGTAGGTAGTTAGTCAAGAATCATGGCCTCTGCCATGAGCGGAAGTAGGTGAAAATATTTTTATATCTTCAGGGCCCTCACAGGGCTCCTCTCCTCTGCTCACGAGGCCCTGTGGTGGGACAATTGGGCAACGACAGCCTGTGTCTGACTGAGGGCTGCTAAACGAAGGTCAGTAAGCTCCCAGTGGGGCAAGAACTTGTGACATATCTTCCCTCAGAGCGTTTGTCTTCTTCATCGCTATATCCCAGGTCTCAGCAAAGCCTGGCAATAATGAACCTCAGGATTATGGAGTCTGTGTTACACACTGCATTGAGACATCTCTTTTATCTTTCCTAAATTTATTAATTTTTTTAATTTTTTTTAATTTAGAGAGAGAGAGAGTGCAAGGATGGGGAGAGAGGCAAAGTGAGAGAGAGAGAATCTTAAGCAGGCTCCACACTTAGTGCAAAGCCCGATGCGGGACTTGATTCCATGACCCTGGAATTTCAACCTGAACCAAAATCAAGAGTCAGACACTCAAGACTGAGCACCCTCAGGCACCCCTATTCTTTCCTAAATTTTTAACCCCCCTGAGGATGAGGAGGGTTTGGGGAAAGTATTCCCTATACCAAGACTCTTTTTCTCCTTACAGCAAATCTTTTTGTAGTACATGCCATGGTCACACTAGGCTTTGGGTTGCATTTGTCTGGTCAAGTTTCCATAAAGAAGGTCATACACATTTATGTCTCTGTGTTTCTCAGGCAATTTAGAACTTTTTTTTTTTAATGCAAGGCCATTTGGGAATTTCTCTAAACAGGTGATTAAAGAGGAAAATCTTCAGGAAAACAGTCAAGAAGTTGGCACCTACATGCTCCAAAAGTTTGCCGAGCTGCGGGATGAGTTCGAGATTGTCGGAGACGTCCGAGGCAAAGGCCTCATGATAGGAATAGAGATGGTGAAGGATAAGGTAGGTTCCGATCCGCTGTGCTCTCTGTGACTTCCTGAGGACAGCAAGAGTTAAAGTTGGAAGCATGAGCTACAAGGCCACTTCATTCGTTCTCAGGGAGAGAGCACGCAAGGCCAAGGACGCTCCACAAAGCCGTCAGAGATAAGTAGGGAGTGCAAAATGCTAGCAGCTCACCAAGAGCTCTAGGGAAGTGAGGGAGGGCAATTCCTCCCCTAGAAATACGTCCTGAACAAAGACTCACAGAAGTGTGCGAAGACACAGGTGAGCAAGGTTGTTTGCAGGACTGTTTATAATCATAAAAAAATGGAAACAACATAAATGTCAACGATGGACGATTAAACAAATTACTCTCCCAAAAAACTGAAATACCAGGTAACCTTTGAAGTGAGGTGCAAATAAAATATGGAAAGATGTCTAAAATATAATGTAAATTGGAAAGCATTATAAAGTATGACTTTTTTTTTTTAATATGAACATGGATGTATTTGTGCAGATAGAAAAAGAGTCTGGTTCACATGAAATTAGCAACAGGAGGTGAACCTAGGAGGAAGACGGGGGGAGCAGACACTCCAGTGTTCCTTCACGTACTTCCATTTTGGTTTAAGGCTTTCTTCTCAATAACCATGGATCGCTTTTACAATTACTTAAATGCTGATTAACAACAACACCAAGAAAGCAAACATGAAGCTACATTCCACACCCAGTGAGAGGTCAGTTACTAACATGCCCTCTTGATTTTCCTGCAGCGGGGACATACTTGAGCACGGGCCCGGGCAGGCCTGGGCGTCGCCTCAGAGTTTCCAGCCTGGCTCTTCTCTGCGGAATGCATACAAGATGTTCAATTAGTCATAGCGGCTGAGGCCAGGGGATGAGGAAATGGGCAAGGGAGCAGGGAGGGTGCTGGCCCAGTCCCGAGTGAGGCCAAACTCCCCCTACCCAGATCCTTACTCTCCACCAAGGCGCCACCAACCCAACTTCCCCGCAGGAAGCCTTTCCAGAGGGTGCTGAGTGCCCTCTGACCTCTCATTATTCCCACACCATTATGCCCACTTCACGGGCCTCGCAGTTTACTTCAGCTATTTTGTCATCTTTTAGTCTCCCCTGTCCACTGGACGAGAACATCGGGGAACAAGCAGGAATACGGGATGACGTTTCAGGATCGATGAGGAGACCCTGGTCCTGTCCCTCATCCCAGGTCCTCACGACTAGCACTCTGCAAGTTGGAATATGATTTTCCTTATATTAAAGCTTTAAGTCGGGCAAAAATGTGAGCATCTCTGGGAGATGTGACCTTACTGTATGCTGGGACACGGAGACCTAAGCAGGAATGAAGGTTTGGGGGACAGGTGGGGGGAGGGGATGGATACCGAAGTCTAGAGGGAAGGTGGCAGGAAGTCCTGAGGAGCACAAAGCTGGGACCCCTGGAGGGAGCTCTCGCCGGCCTCACAAGGGTGGCAGGAGCCGGCCCACGAGCCAGGGTCGTGCCTCGTGCACCTGAAACCAGAGAGCCAGGGCGTGCTGAGGTCTCACCACAGCTGTGCCACAGCAGAGAGACCTACAGCCGTGACCGTGCTCAGCTCTCAAGACAGATCGCAGCAGTAATTCTCAGGGGGACTCCTGCTGGACATTTTACAAATCCAGATGCCCAGGCCTGCCCCGAGCCTCCTCATTCTGCAGGCCAAGCCTGAACCCCGAATGTCTGACAAGGCTTCCAGGTCAGGCAGATACACAGCCAGACTTGAAATGACTAAGACAACAGGAGGCATCTGTCATCAGGTTCAGAAGACAGACACATAGAAAGGGCACCGGCCCCCAGCCCAGTGCCACCAAAGCACTACTGGCACGTCTGGACCCCCAGGGAGAGAGCAACTTCAGATGCCTGGTAACCTGAAACAGCTTCTTGCCCCCCACCCCAGAATGCTTACTTTTCGAACCCTGGGGGATTAAGTCTTGGGGGAGAAAGAACAAATTCCACAAGCCAGGGAGAAGAGACAGTCTCCCCACCCCGGCTGCCCAGGCCAACCTGTGGCCCAGGGAAAGCCTGGTGTAACTTTGGAGCCCTCTCCGGAATTTAAATGAGCAAAACAAAGTGAAGAATTGAGAATAAAGCCCACTCCAAATCTGGCTAGGAAAGAACCAGGTTCTCAGCGTCGCCGTTAGCAGAGCTGTGTCACTGGATAATTGCATTCACCTTCATATTTATTTTTGAGAATTTGGGATGAATTGAAATAAAAACTAGTATTTTTAATAACACCCCCCCCCCGAAAGAATTCCATCCAGCAATTAACAGCTTTATTTTTCTAATAGCTTTAATCACTTACGATGGGGAGAAAGATTGAGAGGGAAAGAAAAGCATTGATTGCTTGAGTTCCTTTTTTTCTCTCTGATAAATGTCTTTAACAATTCAAACCCAAATAGGAGATACTTTTATTTGCAGATGAGCCGCCAACCACTTCCCCAGGAAGAAGTAAATCAAATCCATGAGGACTGCAAACGCATGGGGCTTATAATTGGCAGAGGTGGCATTTTTGCTCAGGTAAGAGAAAGACTGGTCTTTACCTATCCCTTTAGGTAGGTGTCTCCCTGGTGTCCCAGTGCTGGTCACTTTGCTTCATCACCCAGCCCCACTTCCTCTGGGCATCATGCTCCGGTATTTTCAAGAGAAAGTGCAGTGAGGCATTCATACCACTAGAGGGCGCTGCGTCCCAAAAGGTTTCGTTGCCGCTGCTTTATGAGGATGGTCTTACAAGGCACAAAAAGACTCAGAGGCAAACCAGAGGATTTCCAGTGCGGGTCACAGTAGAGTCATCGCAGTCATGCAATAACTAGTTTGTCTCCTATATGAATTAGTTCTAAGCCTGTAAAAGCGATGCTAGTCGTTCTTAACCCAGCCTTGGGCTCTGACTTTGAGGACCCCAAACCTGCTGGGACCTAGTGGCCACTGTGCACAGGAGCAACCTGAAAGTGCTGGCCCAGGTGACCCTGCAGGAGAGGTGGGGGACCACCCTGGTGGGTCCCTAATGAGAACTCAGAATCAGTCACTCCCAGTGTCCTTCGCCTTGAGGCTGGAGATGCAGAGACCAGCTCTCCCTGCTTGCTTCCTGCAAAGGCCAAGTATGGCCCCAGTCAGGTGTGGCCCTGATGTGATCGTGGAGCCCTCTCTCAAATCTCATACCAGTGGGACCCTTGGCCCGAGTGGCTCCAGGGCAGAGATGTAAGATTTAGGGTAGTTTCTGCTCCTCCCTTAATTTGCTCTTGTTCTTGTCATTTTTCTTTTCCATTTTAAACGTCAACCATTCTTCCCAGTTTCCCAGCTCTGTTCCTACTCCTCTCTCCAGTTCAGTCAACACTCTTGCCTCCTACTTCTCTGAGAAAATGGAAGCTCTCAAATAAGATCTCTTTGTAAACTCATCTGTCCCCACATCCATTTTTTAAAATTTTTTAATTTATTTTTGAGAAAAAGAGAGAGAGCAAGAAACAACATGAGCAGGGGAGGGGCAGAGAAAAAGGGAGACACAGAATCGAAGCAGGCTCCAGGCTCTGAGCTGTCAGCACAGAGCCCAAAGCAGGATCTGAACTCACGAATCACGAGATCATGACCTGAGCCCAAGTCAGACGCTTAACCAGCTGAGCCACCCAGGCGCCCCAGCCCACATCCACTGCCTACTCCCTTTCTCGAAATTCAGGGAATGAGGTGTCTCTCCTGTTCAGATTCAGATCTTCTACCTGTGCTCTTGACCCTCGACACTCTCTACCTTTGTTCAGAGGGACATCACTGTGTTCTTTTGTGTCTGTAACCTTCCCTCAACTTCCCCTCCAGCCTGTTAAGAAATAGGCTTAAAGCCCAAACCAAAGGCCGTCAAACAAAATCAGAAAGAGCACTTTTGCTGGGACAGTCTTTATACGTTTTTTTCTTGTCCTGGTCACGAGTATTTTTCTTTATGAATCAGAGTAATTTAATCATTAAAAATCTTAAGACCTGTAACTTACAAAGACATGAAACAACTGTTTACCTGCTTAGTCGTTTCTTAAGTTCTATGGAAAACAATGAAGTGCTAGACCGCAGTTGCTATGGCGGATACTAAAGTTATAATGATAAGATCCAGTCCCTGGAGCCCCCGGGAGAGAAAGACACAGAAAGAGCAAATTACAATACAATGTAGCAAGCTGTAGAAAGGAGTATTACAGGGGGAAAGAGAAGGGACTCCTAGCCGGGACTTTCTGGCTAAGCTGAGCCTGTGTCACGCAACGAGATAAACACTCAGAGCACACATAGAAACATTCCAGAGGGCAAAGAGTTACAAGGGCACTAGTGTGACTGAAGCATAAGGCTCGAGGCAGTGACCGGTAATAACACAAAGCCTTAATGCTAGTCAAACACTCCTGAAAACACTTTGCATTGACTCATTTAATGCTCTCAACCAGCCTATGAGAGAAGTGCTATTATTATTCTAATGTTACAGATGAAGAGAAAGAGGCACAGAGAGGTGAAGTAAATTAGCCAAGTCACACAGCCAGTGAGTGGCAGATCCAAGATCCACACTCAGGAGGTCTGATTTCAGAATGCGTGCCCTGAAGAGAAGACACCTGAGGGGACGAGCCTGTGGGCCTGGAGTCCAGCTGAGGCTGAGGGTGCTGCTTGCACTCACTCACACTGGTGGGATAAAGGACACATTCAGAGAACAATTCCGGAAGTGTGCAGTGCACAGCCTGGGATATGAAGACAGCGGGAGAGTGGAGGCTAGAGCCTCGTGTCTAACTTGGTTTCGAGATGGCAAGGATGAGTGCGACTTTGAACGTGTTCCATTTGAGGTGTTTCTGGACATCTGTTTCTGTAGACAAGGCGGTAGCTCAGAGGAGAGAACTGAGGCCAAGTCACGATTTGGGGAGTCGTCAGCCTTTACGTGGTGAGAGATGAGACCTCCCGGGAAGGGAGTCTACACGGCAAATGCCGTGACGGGAGGGCACGCACCCGGGCAACACCGGCATTTAAAGGGCAGGAGGGAGAAGAGGGGCCCACAAAGAGGAAATAAAAGGGCGGAGAGGTCGCGTGGAGCCAGCAGTGTGGAGTCCCTGGAGCAAGAGGGAGGCTCTGGGCTCGGGGGGACCCAAGTGCCCACGTAGCAGAGAGGCCGGAAGAACAAGGGCTGCAAAATGCCACTGGGTTCTGGTGCGAGAGTATAAGGCCAGCTGACACCCCACAAACGCCCTCCCCTCCCCGTGGGACATGTGTGACATTTCTCAGGCGCTCCCGGCTGCGTGGAAAGGGGAAAACCAATGGTTAGCGATAGAGATCAAGTCCATGCGGGACGTGAGTCCCCATCGGTTTGCAACTGTTTTCATGATTTACAAGAAAAAGGCAAACGTATGAATAGCTTAGCCTCCAGAAACCCGCAGACTCAGCCTCCTGGATCCCTAATGATGAAGGTTTTGGGGGTGATGGTGGGGTGGCGGGGTCCGGAGCCCGTGGTCAAGAAAGAATTCTTGAAGATGTCTTTGGGGCAAAAAGGTGATTTTACTAAAGCACGAGGACAGGACCGGTGGGCGGGGGGAAAAGCTGCCCGGGGACCATGAGGAGAGGCTCGTTACATACAATGGAGTTGGGGGAGGTGAAGTCCAGGGGAAGTTTCCAATGAGATTTTCATACGCTAAAGAAGACTCAGGATTCTGGAGGCTAGTTCTTTGTCAAGCTAAGGTTGTTTTTCCTTCTACTAAAGAAGACTCAGGATTCTGGAGGCTAGTTCTTTGTCAAGCTAAGGTTGTTTTTCCTTCTACTAAAGCATTACCGTTAAGACAGTGGGGGGTTCCTGGAGAAGCATTTTGCTCTGCCAGCCTCAAGTGTCTGTCAGCAGGCTGTAGGTTATAAGGAAATTTAATCTTATCTGCCATTTCCTTCTGCCTTTGCTTCCCATTTCCCGCACATCAGCCTCCCCTCCATAGTGATGTGAGGAACAAAAGCAAGAAGGAAATGGTAGATAAAATCAAATTTCCTTATAACCTGCAGCCCACTGACAAATATTTGAGGTAAATACAAAGTCTTCTCCAGGAACTCCCTACTGTCTTAAGGTTAATGCTTTGCTAGAGGGAAAAATAACCCTAGCTCGGCAATAGCTAGGCTTCCAGTAATCTGTGAGTCTTTAGCATACGGAAAGTCCCTGTAAGAAACTTCCTCTTGCCTTTACCTCCCCCAGCTTCATAGTATATAACCAGTCACTCTTCACAACCCCAGTGCAACTCTTTCTACCCACGGGTCCTGTCCCTTTGCTTAAATAAAATCACATTTTTGCACCAAAGACATCTTCGAGAATTCTCTCTTGGCCGCCAGCTCCGAACCCCACCATTACCTAAAAACCTCATCGTCTTCCGTGCAAAATGGGTGGTTCTATTAAAGCACGGGACAGGACCCGTGGGCAGAAGGAGCTGCGCTGGTTTTGTGAAGAGTGACTGGTTATATAAGATTTTCTATCCTGCGGAGAGGAGGGTGACGTTAGGGCTCCAGGAGATTGAGTGTATAGGCTTCTGGAGTCTGCCTTTCTTCTTGTAAATCATTAAGACAGTTGCAGACTGGTGGAGACTCCCGCGCTGCGTGACTGATCTCTATCAGTTAACCAATTGTTTTTCCCTTTCTTTTGTTCTTGGGTGCCTGAGTGAGTGAGGAAGGTAACACATCGTGCTTTGCCCTCGGCTTGACTTTTGCTCCCTCATCATTTCCCGCCTGAACAATTTTGACCTTTAAATCTTCATGGTTATGGAAGGTGAAAGGTCTTCTCTTCTGGAACTTTTTCCTGCTGAGTACGAGCACAGACACATCCCTATCTATGGGTCAACATTGGTCAGTCAGAGAATGTATAGGGGAGTTGTGAAGGACGGAGGCAGCTGTGGACAACATACCTGAACCTCTTTGAGTAGACAGGACTGTCTGTTGGCTTGAAGATATTGTAGTGATGGAGTCTCGGCACCAGGAGGAGAGACATGAGAGAAAACAGCAAAACATAATTAAATAGCAAAAAAGCCCAGATAAGAGTCCTTTGGTAGGGGACAAAAAATCGTCTTCCAGTCCAGGAGTTTCACCAATCATTAAAGGAAAGAGAGGGATCATTTAAAATGCCAATTTGAGGGACACCTGGGTGGCTTAGTAGGTTAAGCGGCCGACTTCAGCTCAGGTCATGATCTCGCAGTCTGTGAGTTCGAGCCCCGAGTCTGGCTCTGTGCTGACGGCTCAGAGCCTGAAGCCTGCTTCGGATTCTGTGTCTCCCTCTCTGCCCTTCCTTTGCTCATACTCTGTCTCTCTGTCTCTCAAAAATAAAAAAAATTAAAAATTAAAAAATAAATAAATAAATAAAATAAAATAAAATGCCAGTTTGAGTATCCATGTCAGTTAGAAACCCAGAAAGGTTTTTGTGGCAATCTGGAATGTATACACAGCATTCTGTGTCTCTGAGAGCGCAAGCGCCACCTTGTGTAACAGTTAGAACATCTAATGTCGTTCTGTTTCGTAGAACTGTTTTATGCATTTGGGGCATTTCAGTGAGTCCTTTGAGGCTTTAATTGTGTAACAGTTCGTGTTAGCCATCATATGGACTCTGTTTTGTTTAGTAAGCCATCAGGCAATTAATAAGAGGTGCATTTTATAGAAACAAAAGAAATACATGGGCTAATGGTTACAGCAAATTACAAACCCAGTGTCAAAGCCCCGAGCCCTGCCAGGGAGGTTTTTAGATGTAGGCTTGAAGCATTCTCACGTGGAGCCGAAACAGGCAGCCTGAATCAGATGGGTTTTTCTGATTTGTAATTGAAATGCCTCTGGTGATCCTTTTGAATGACCCATTGTAAGAAGAAATTGTCCGTATAAACTGGAGAAAGGAGAATGGAAAAGAAAGGGACAACCAGCATTTTCCTTTGAAGAGAAGTTTGAGATCTTCCAGTGTTCTCAGGAATAAGAAGCCATGTTGGTTGGCACACAGGATTCCTATGAAGAAGGGAGAGATGTAATTCTTGATATAGGAGTCCATGAGGAAGGTCCTTCTTTTAAAATCTTTTTTTTAAGTTTGTCTATTTATTTCAAGAGAAAGAGAGACAGGGAGAGAGCAAGCAGGGGAGGGGGAGACAGAGAGGGAGAAAGAGAGAATCCCAAGCAGGCTCTACATGGTCAGCATGGAGCCCCGTGCGGGGCTGGAACCCATGAACTGTGGGATTGTGACCTGGGCCAAAACCAAGAGTCAGACACAACCAACCGAGCCACCCAGGAGCCTCATGAATTGTTCTTCTAATGGTATGGCCCTGGGGGTACGTAATATGGCCCGGTAGAGGCCTTTCCATTTCAGATTTAAGTCTCCTGCTGTATTAGATTTCCAGTCTTTTAAATAAACCGTGTCTCCCTCGGTTTATATGGGTAGGTTGCTAGTCACTGTCAGATCAGGTTTAGGGAGAATATGGTTTGCATATTCATTCAGAGCTTCATTAATTAACCTGGCTTCGAGTGAATAATAAAGCACTATAGTCTTTATCTATTTATAAGTCTATGGTGAACGAAGGCCATTCATATACAACTGTTGGGGAATCCATCCCATTTTCCAGTTGTTCAAATAATCCTATGCCCGTGGGGTCTTGCTATTATCCTCAGAGAATGACAAGCAAGAAGATTGTCTATCCATGAGCTATTGTGGCAATTTCTTTGAAGTTTACCTTAAATTGTCCAGCATCAGTTTTTAGGGCTTTTAGGAAAAAGGCAGTTTTAGTTTTTAATGACTTTAAGTCAAGAGAATGGAAGAAGATTGGAAACCTTAGTTGGAAGGCCATAGCCAAATATTTGAGGAAACCAGAAGAATTTAAGATCTTGTCTAGTTTGTTATAAATAGTATTAAAATTTAATATCTACAAAGATGTGTTATTGAAACATAATTTTTCTCTATAATTACCCTCATTTTCAGAGACAGCAAATTTAAGACTAATTCGTTTGTAAAATTATATACAGAAGCTCAGCAAGTACAGTGATTGATCATATAGATCTTTTAAAATTTGCTTTGCTGGAAGAGCAAACATTAGAGAACCAGCGATGTTTCAAACAAGAGTCGCAAAACCCATCATCTTCATCTTCAGTTCATTTAGTTCCATGTTACTCATTTTTATTCAGTTGGAATGCAGCTTTTAGTTAGTTCTGGAAATTCTTACCCATGTTACTCTTATGATCTTAAAGATATTAAGATCACACCAAATAAGTAAACCACCAAATTAACACAACAAACAAGTAAGCCCTACTGGGCAAAAAGACTTCCTTTACAATTTAAATCTTGGGAAAGTTTGTTTAAAAAACTCAGAAAGAGGTTTCTCAGGTTGTTGTTGTTGTTGTTTTAAGAGAAAGAGAGAGAGAGCATGGACATGGATTCAGAGAGAGAATCTTGTGGAGGCTCCATGTTCAGCACAGAGCCCAACACAGGGCTTGATCCCACGACCCAGGGGTCATGACCTGAGCTAAAATCACCAGTTGGATGCTCAACTGCTGAGTCACCCAGGCAACCCAAAGACTTCAGAAAGTTTTAAAGTACATGCATGCCTAAATAGGATTATGGGTTATTATAAAACTTAAAACTAAGTTATTTATTTAACCAGGTGACAATAAGAGATTCCAAAGGCAAATACATAGGATTATATAGTTGTTAGCAAAACTTAGCTCCTTTAATATTGAGACGTATTAACTTTAAGTAATCAAAGACCTGATAAAGACAAACATAGAAACTGATTTTTCTGGGCAGATAAAGAAAACAACTTTCTTTACATTTTCTTCTTTTTTTTAATTTTTTTTTTTTTTACATTTATTTATTTTTGAGAGAGACAGAGCGCAAATGGGAGCAGGGCAGAGAGAGAGGGAGGCACAGAATACAAAGCAGGCTCCAGGCTCTGAGCTGTAAGCACAGAACCTGACAGAAAGCTCAAACCCATGAACTGTGAGATCATGACTTGAACCAAAGTCGAACACTCATCTGACTGGGCCACCCAGGCGCCCCTCTTTACATTTTCTTATAGCAAGAGCAGGCCAGCAATTCAAGAAAACTATCTTTTGAACATCGTTTCAATCGTATACGAGTGTATTTTTTTTTAACATTTATTTATTTTTGAGAGACATAGAGACAGAGTGCGAGCAGGGGAAGGGCAGAGAGAGAGGAAGACACAGAATCCGAAGCAGCCTCCAGGCGCTGAGCCGTCAGCACAGAGCCAGACGCAGGACTCGAACTCACAGACTGCGAGATCATGACCTGAGCTGAAGTCGGCCGCCCAACCTACTGAGCCACCCAGGCGCCCCACGAGTGTATTTTTAAAATCCATTCATTTCAACCTTGGTCTATCTTGACCACACATAAAATTCCTTTCCAAAGATTTTCCTTCACAAACTATCCACAACTTTCCTTTGCATTTGGATTTTGTCCCCAGCCATTTCCCTCCAACTAGCGTCATTTAGGACAAAATTACCTTTTTTGACTTCCAACAAAAATGTGTTTCCCTTCCTCATATCTTTCTGACACTTACAGATTTGCTTCCCTTATTTCCATCGGTCTTTTTTTTTTTAACGTTTATTTATTTTTGAGAGACCTAGAAACAGAGCCCGAGCAGGGGAAGGGCAGAGAGAGAGGGAGACACACAATCTGAAGCAGGCTCCAGGCTCTGATGAGCCTCCAGCACAGAGCCCGATGTGGGGCTCGAACCCACAGACCCTGAGATCATGACCTGAGCTGAAGTCGGCCGCTCAACCGACTGAGCCATCCAGGTGCCCCTTTCCATCAGTCTTAATTATACTTAGCAGAAGTTTCTGAGAAATCTTAGTCTCCACGAAAACTCAGTAGTAACTGATTGTGAGCTATTACACCAGAATTCTGTAGATGACGAGATGATGAATCAGTTAAGCACCCAGCGTGGTTACCAACAGACTCACAGACGCTTAGTCTGCAATAAGAAGTGAAACACACAAACCTACACTCAGTAATCAATACTTTAGTATATCTTATCTCACTTGGAAAGGGTCTAGATGTACAATGAATGCAATCCGATTTATCATCTAAGCAAAACATTGAAGTTTCAGGGTCGCCTGGGTGGCTCAGTTGGTTAAGCATCTGACTTCGACTCAGGTCATGACTTCACAGTTTGTGAGTTCGAGCCCCACATCGGGCTGACAGTGTAGAGCCTGCTTCGGATTCTCTCTCTCCCTCTCTCTCTCTCTCTGCCCCTCCTCCACTCATGCTTACTCTCTCTCTCACAAAATAAGTAAATAAGCTTTGAAAAAAACATTAAAAAGAAGAAAAAAAAGAATTTCTATCCTGTGGAGGGGAAGGTGATGTTACGGCTCCAGGAAACTGAGTCTATAAGCTTCTGGAGATTTCCTTTTTCCTTTTAAATCATTAAGACAGTTGCAGACAGATGGAGACTATCATCAGTTAGCTGATCTCTGTCAGTTAACCGTGTTTTCCCTCCCCTTTGTTCTCGGGCAGCCAGGAGTGCCTGAGGAGTGTCACCCAGATCCCACCTGGGGAGGGAGGGTTACAGCGTGTTAGCTTGTGCTTTGCCCTCGGCTTGCCTTTTGCTCCTTCATCAGGAGTATCCAGGGCCAAGGGCACAGGCAGAAGTTTTGGAGTTCAATAGTAAAGGCATCTAGTTCTCTTAACCTTCAGGCGGGCATGTAAGAATGAATGTGGGAGAAAACAAGTTTATAGAAAGATCTTCCCTGACAGCTTCTGAGAAGCATGAGGCAGGTTGTCTATGAAACAGTGAGAGACGTAGGAGTTGAGGGAGGAAATCGAGAAGGATGATAAAGGTTTAGAATGGGGAAGGAAGCTGACAGAGGACAAGAGAAATTTAGGACCAGCAGAAATTGGAGACTCTGAAAATCTAACGGTGTCAGTCTCCCTGGCAGTAGGATTTTCTCCAACACTTCCCACCTGCCATGTTGGAGCCGTGTGGTTCAGCCACAGCTTTGACCAAGGTTGGGACCTGCTTGCGTGGGTACGGCAACAGAGGGTGGGATGCACATGAAATGAGGGGCAAGTGAGAAAGTAGTTGCAACAATCAACCGTGTGCTGCTGACTGGGCAGGAAGGGGAGGAAGTGGGACCAAGACCTGAAGCTAATGGGTGGTTAAGGAGACTGAAGTTTTCACAAAAAGAGCAGATGTCATAGGAGTCAGAAACTGGATTATTCCAGGTGAAGAGGAAGCTCGTGGCACTGGCCTTGGGTGGGAATGGATGCAGAGAGGCAGAGATGATGTTTCTGGGAGTTGACTTAGGCAATCAAGAACCTGAAAGGCTAGTTTATAGGGTTGTATACTGGACATGGAGGTCACCCTCAGTGCCTGCAGAAATGGAGTCTAGATAGGTGCCTAAGACCTCAGTGAAGGATAGAAAAGCCAGGAGGTGAGCAGATGACAAAAAAGGAAGAGGGGCAGAGCCGAGTGGTACCAGAATTTTTATGAGACTCAAAGATGAATGGTCTGGGTATGGCACTGGGGAGGGAGGAGACCAACCCAGGAGAGAAATACAGGAAGTGCTGTAAAAATAAGGTTTTGGATTCTTAGCTTGGTGCATATTCTCAAAGTTATATTTGATTCTGTGATGATCCGTTGCTCTATTTTCCTTTGTCTCCTCAGACCTTCCGCATCGCGCCCTCGATGTGCGTCACTAAACCGGATGCTCATTTCGCAGCGGAAGTGTTTCGGTTGGCCTTAATCCAGCACATGGAGAGAAGAGCTAAACAAAATTTTTAAAAATAAAAAACCATAAGCTTCAAGAACTTCCCACTTATGTTCAAGGGTTAATTTGAGGAATTCAATTATATAATTGGTTTATGTTGTCTAAGACATGGTGAAGAGAGCGTTTTTAAGTTTCCTGTCCCAAGTGACAGCCCTGCATTAGTTTGAAGCCAGTTCTCTCTTCTGCTAAACACAGAGGGGTACTGTGTTAGAGAGAGTGTGCCCCAGACTTCTGCTTACTGTGAACCTCGTTAAGGGTTATGATTGCTGAGAATTCTGTTTTGATTGCTGTTTGCTGTGAACACTGGGAAACTTTTCTTGGGTGCTGTGAGGCCTGTTTAGTTGGCTATGTATTAGACTAAGTTGCTGTGTGTTAAATCTTGTTAGGTATTAGATTTAGAGACTTAGGAATGCACTTGACTCCTGACCCGTTTGCTGTGATTGCTGTGAACCCTGTTTGCTGTGTTAGAGAATTGCCATGTTGTGAAAGTATGATGCTGTTAGGGCTAAGGCCACACCATTTTGGTTTAAGTTCCATCTTAGAGTAGTTCTGGGCCCCGAGTTCCAGGAAAACAAGTCACCCTGGACTCTGCCTCAGGTTCCAGGAAACAGAGTAGCCAAAAGGCCGGACCCAGATTAGCAGACCCTGTCACCACCTTGAGTTCCAGGGAAACCACAGGAGGTCAGATTCCTAGAATAGCTCCTAGCAAAACTAATCAGTGTGCAGCCCACGCGCCTGACCATTTGAATCTGCGCGGGACCCCCAAGCTAAGCCAATCCATAGCTAGCCCGCGCCCGCCAAATATGAAATACTCAATCAGAAACTAGCCCGAGAGAATGCCAATCAATCAATTCAAAGGATCCTGTTTCCCGCCCAAAAAGTGTACTCGAACCCTGATAAAAAGCCTGTGTAAACCTGGCTCAGGGCTCTTGCTACTGCCCCTCTGCGTCGGGAGGTGCAAGAGTCCGATCTCGAGCTTTGAATAAAGACCCTTTGCGTTTGCATCAGTCCCGGCTCTCTGGCGGTCTTCTTGGGGTCCAGAATTTGGGCACAAAATGGTTGACTGACTACCAGCCCCATTCGTTACCAGAGCCCCTATTATCTAGAGAAATCTGTCCTTCAGGAAAGGATCTTTATCCTTAGCTCAGAGAATGAATCCTAATTAGTTTAGGTTAGTTATAGTAATTTAATTTCCTTTTGCAGCAACTGGTTTATGCATGACATCTGACGTATTTGGGGACAATAAATCCTGAAGGAAAATATTTTGCTGGACATGACTTTAACCAAAGGTTTCTTTATCCTTCATTCTCCATCACCAGAAGATATATTTTCTTGCACTGGGCATCTTATGTCATGATGAAACTATTCAAACCATGTCAGTCATTTTCAGACCATGAAGACAAAACTTCTTTGCTAGGGTTGAAAGGTAGCAACAAGCTGAGTCTAGGGGCGCCGACTTTGGCTCAGGTCATGATCTTGCAGTCCATGGTTTCGAGCCCTGCATCAGGCTCTGTGCTGACAGCTCAGAGCCTGGAGCCTGCTTCAAATTCTGTGCTACCCTCTCTCTGCTACTCCCTTGCTCTCTCTCTCTCTCTTTCTCTCAAAAAAATAAATACACATTAAAAAAAATTGTTTTCAGAAAGAAGCTGAGCCTTTAGTTATGTCAATGAGCCACTGACTTAACAAACCCTAGATTCTTACCTTGGAGCTTCTTGTTATAAGAGATAACAAATTCTTTATATTGCACAAACATTTTTCATTTTCGATTTAAGCTTTCTATTATTGTAGCCATAAGCATCCCAAGAAATGATGCAGAAGATACCCTCGGGCAATAACCGTCCGCTTCTTTTTTAACTCTCTCAAAATGTTTACTAGAGCCTTCTTCTCAATTTCCACTTGCATCCCCCCACCCTGAGCTAAACCCTAGTTACTCATATTGCAATAGTCTCCAAGACCAGAATTTTCCAAACTTCAGTCATTAGAATGCACATTCATTATGTTTTTTAACCCCATACGTGTAAAACACCTGTCTGAGAACTGACTTAGTATTTTCCTTCATCTAAATTTTTTTTTTACTTAGGTGTATTTGATAGTAACCTTTCCATAAGGATACAAAATGAGAAATCAGTACTACTTGTCATCACTGGAAAATAATCCTACAAATAGAGCGAACGCGAAGCAATGGAATTCAGTTCTAGCAAAATGCAATTGCTTGCCGATGTTCTCAGTCTGAGGCTTGTTCTCTCTTTTCAACAGGGAAATTCAAGAGTATTTGAGGGGGGTCAAAAACTACCAGCATACTGATATCCTCTCCTTAGCACAAACAGGAGAGGGTCCACACCACTGAAAGGAAATAACTTTCTCATGCAGTTAGATGTTTAGATGAGCTGTGTCTAGTTTGATGCCACGTTCTAGTGACCTACCTCCCGAGGTGTCTGTTCCACTAACACATCCTATGTCTCACTGCCAAGTTTGTCTCCTTGGGAGTTGACTTAAATGTGCCATTCCCTTGCACAGAACCTTCCAATTGCTCTCCATTGTTTCCTGGATAAGATCAAAACCCCTATAACAAGGAGCTCAATTCCCTCCAGTACCCAATTTCCACAGAGAGCAAACATTTTAGAAATGCTGTGTTTTGAAAAGTAGAACGGCCATTGACGTGAGAGCCAAATGATCTGAATTCTAAACTCAATTCTACCACCACTTATTGCTCTAGATGACCTTGGGCGAGCCTTCAAAACACTTTTTGAACCTCTTTTTGTTCCCAGGCATATCAATACTTGCCCCTCCTAATTCCTGAGTTGTGTTGTGGATCAAGTAAGCTAATGAATTAAAAGCACTTTACAAACCAATGAACTATGCAAATAGAAATTCTTCCCTTCAAGCTATGTTTGTCTTCTTCCCTTTACTACAATATCTCCCAAGATGAATATCTGTGCTTCCCTCATGCTTCCTTGTCTCCTGCCCATGTCTCAACAACTAGGATCTCACTCCTGCCTCTCATTCCTTGGAAACTGCCTTCTCAAAAGGCCATCAGCGACTTCCTTATTGTAAGGTTACGAGTTGCTGATGGATAAAAGTAAGACCGCCAAGGCAAAGCGTGGTCTGAAAGTACACTTTATTGCAAGCACCCTCGGGCGAGCTTCCACGACTCGACTCGCAAGAGAGGAGTCAGGGAAGTTGCGCCCGAGATTAGGGGTTAGGGGTTTTTAATGGGTTTGGGGAGGAGATTTCGAAACCGGTGACGAGTTAGGTCTACTGGAATGACGTGTCCGCCTCCCAGTGCTGTGGTGGGAACTTCGGCCATCTTGGGTCCCTCCTTCAGGGTTGTGGCCGGAATGTCGGCCATCTTGGGTCAGTTTCCATTGTATGGAGCCTTCCCTCTGCCCTAGCCCAACACTTATGACCAAAGCATAGTGTTTCCTTTGAATGTTCTTTCTAAACAACTGTTCCTTTATTTGTTTTTTTTAAGTAGGATCCACACCCAATGTGGGGCTTGAACTCACAACACTGAGATCAAAAGTCATTTGCCCTAGTGACTGAGCCAGCCAAGCACCGCACAACCGCTCCTTTTTGAATAAGATTTTCCTTGCCTTCTGCAGTATGGCCCTTCTATCTCAGATGGCTCCTTCTCAGTCTCTTTCCTGGCAGCTCCTCACCTACAAGGCTCTGTCCCGGGCCATCTCTTCCTCTGTGCTATACTCTCTTCCTCCAAGTAACCTCATCTGCTTCAGGAATTTCACCTGTCCTGACTGTGCTGATGACTTCCAAATATTCATCTCAGTGTCAACCTTTCTTCTGAGCCCCAACCCAAAGATTCTAGCTGTCCGGACACCTTCGTTTGGATGTCACAAGGACACCTAAAGTAAAATATATCAGACATAAAATACATCGAATATCTCTCCTCCAGTGAAACCCTTTTGGTTTAATTGTGCCATTTTGTCTAGGGCTCACAATTCAGGGCATTATTTTCCACGAAGTTATCTTTGTTGTGCTTCATATGACTAATTTTAAGGCGTATATTCTTCAATAGTTTTTCCAATATGTTCATTTAAACCAAAACTGCTTTCAAGTGGGCCATCACCATCATCTCCTCTAAACTATTTACACTAACTCCTAACTGGTATTCTGGACTCCTTCCCAATTCATTTTCTATACTGATACCAGAGCCACTTACTTAAATGGTAACTGTGATCACATCTCTCATCTCTTGAAGATGTTGAGGGCTCCCTATTGTCCATGGAACAAAATTCCAACTCCAACTATTGTGACATTAAAAGGCCTTCATAATCTGTCCCCAAACCACCTTTATGAGTTTTACTCCTGCTGTTCTTTCCATGCTATGCACGTCAGTTCTTTGCTCCTATGGTTCACTCTCCTTGGTAAGTTCTTCCTCTCTTCTTTGTCAATGGAAATTATGGGGTCAAGAAGTTTAGACAAAGAAGCCAAGACTTACTTCGTTGTTCTTCTTTGAAGCCTTCTCATTTTCAATACTCCTTTCCTTTAAAAATAAAGTAAAAGGGAAGAACATTGAAAATAAATGTGTAATAACCAATTGGGAATGTAGCAAAACATGAAGAGGAAACAATAAAACACAAATCCAAAATAAAACAAAAAAGCAAAACAAAATGTTTCATGCTCAAGCCCAGGTCCCTGCCTATGTCAGAACATCCTCTTCTGGAAAGAATGGGCTAGAGAGATTTAGTTGTTCAGATAAATTCATAGAACATATTCCTTGTGGCTTCCTGAGTCCTATAGGATCTTGTGTATACCTAACAGTACACTTATTTTCCCGCCTTCAGGGATCACTGTAGAGTAAAAGCCGGCAATGGAATTCTGCCAGGTAGCAGGGTTCTGGGTCTCATTTCCTGATTATGAGGGTTTCATGGCTCTATCTGAATGCCTATTGATCAGGAGAAATTGCCCCTCTTTTTCTTTTTTAAGTTTATTTTTTATTTTGAGAGAGAGAGCACGCATATGCAAGTGAGGGAGAGGCAGAGAAAGAGTGAGAGGGAGAGTATCCCAAGCAGGCTCCAAACTGTCAGCACAGAGCCCGATTTGGGGCTCAAACTCAGGAACCATGAGATCATAACCTGAGCTGAAGTCAGACTTTTAACCAACTGAGCCACCTGGGTGCCCCCGGTCCTCTTTCTTGAGGAGTAGGTAGGGATTTGAGATGCATAAGCCATCAGAAGAATGGAGCTAAAAGGGCAAAACTTATGCCCTTATAGCACGTATGGTCATTCATCTCTTTCACTAGTTTATAAACATGATGGATTTCTACTTCTTTCCATTTGGAGCCGTGGGCAGGAGTTTAGCACCACCATTTTCCTCCCTTCCATTTTCTGCTCTACCCACAGGAGGTGGGAGGTAAGCCAGCTTATATAAGGCAAGGAGCCCACATTCTTGCCAAGCTCTTATTTCTTTTCTTGTTAAAATGGTCTAAAGTGAAGATAATGAACACTCAGCTCAAGTAAACTTTTTTCCACACAAGGAACATATTGACAGTTAGTCATGTGATTGCATATAAAAGTAAAATGTTGGCAGCTGTTTAAAAATTCTTGAAATGCCAATCCACTCAGAAGGGAGTAATTAAAATAACAATAAAAAGACTGCATTACGTCAAGTTTTGGTTACGCCACTAATAATAATTATAAAATGGTATAAAATAATACTCATAAAGAGATAATACAGTAACAAACTATACTCTTGGTTTTGTCATAAAACTCCATTTTTTCACATCAGTGTAGTTTTTAACTTCCAAGTAATTCAAGCTCACCTCAGAAGGTGTCTCTAAACCATGAGAGGACTGAATTCTTCTTCTACCTTTTAAATCCTACTTTCTTGTAAAGAACAACAAAAGAAAAACAGAGAACATCACAACATTTGCTACTTTGTCATCCGAATGTCAATGCCAGAGCATTGGAATCATCATTAGAAGCAGATGGAAGGCTACCGAGCCCTGCATCCACAGATTGCTCTGGGTGACCTAAGGCTGAAGGCTCACTGCCAACAGGGCACAAGCAGTAAAAATGGGTCATAGCTTTGCCCCATTAAAAATGGGCACAGTACAATCGACTCCACAAAATATCTCAAGCAAAGCAAAAGATCCACCTAATTTACCAAGAGTGAAATTATACCAGTTCAGACGTAGGGAGCATTTGGTAGAACTGGAAGTGTCATTCGGCATTACATGGTGAAGACCAGACGTACAAGGAGATGTCAAGAACACAGTCTAATTAAGAACTGGGTTGGGAGGGTCATTGCAGACAGGCAACTAGTGAAAACACAAACTTTTAATTAGTGGGAACAACATGATGCAACAGAGTGAGCCTGCACTCTCTCCGCTTGATTTGTTTCCAGCAAATTCCCCTGTCTCAGTGGAAGCTTCCTGGGTCAAAAGAGAATAATATAACTTCATGGAACCCTTATGAGGAATAAATAAGAAAATACACTGGCATCTGCTCAACTAATATTAACTCTTGCCTTGGTGTCTCTTTCCTTTTGACACAGGACTTCCTTAGCTGGTGCTTGGGCTAATGTCTCTTTCTGTGTATACAACTCATGTCGCTTACCAGACTCTAAACTGCTGGCAGAGTAACCTTGTCTTCTCCATCCTCATATACCTGCCTAACAGCGCACCTCACAGAAAGGCAAAAACCAACTCCTCTTGGTGCTGCATGCATTTTATCCATACATGTTACAATGTCACCAACAGTTTAAGGCAGCAATTAGCCCATCTGAAATAAACAATCAGTCATCTGATATGGGCTTGTGTATGTGTGTGTGTGTGTGTGTGTATTCAGAAACCTATATATTTGGGTTTATGTTCTTAAACATGGAATATATAATTGGAAACATATATAACATATAGAAATTTGTGTTTGGAAATATATGTCAGTGTAGAATTTCAGGTAATAAAGTACTTGGGATTATTTTAGAAAGAAAGTAAGCTGTCTTTCGATGATTGTGAGAAGACCTATAGTTTCCACGGGAGGAATTGCAATGGCTCCCAGATACCTCCCCTTCTTTCTCCAAGGGGATGTCCCAATTCTTAGCTTTCTCGGGTCCCCAACTCACACCGCTGAGTTCACACTAGTCTCCCCACTCCCAGAGCTTGTGCTCGCCCTCCTGTCCTCCACCCGCAGTGCTGCCCTCCTCATGAGCCCCCAGGCTTCACACACTACCTACCATGTCCTCATCCGTCACAGAGACCATATGCCCGTTCGTAGTCAGGTTGTCATTTCACAGAAACCTTTACCCCCTCCCCACACCGCAACCACTCATGTTCTCTAGGATCTTACTGCATGAATTGTTTATTCTCTGCTGGATTTTCCCCTTCTACATTCTTCTCCTTTCCCCTCAACCTATAAATGTGCTTCTCTCTCCTATTAAACAAACAAACAAACAAACAAAAAACTTTCTTCAAACACATCTCCTCTTCCTAAAATGATGCTGCTGGGGTGCCGCTCCATGCCTTCCTCACCTCCCACCTTCACTTCCTCAGTGCCCCGCAGTCTTGCCCCCAGACACCTGTTCTTATAAAAGTTGCTGGTAACCCCTATGATGATTATTCTTATGTGGGAACTTGACCGGCCATGAGATTTCCAGATATCTTATAAACCCTTATTTCTGGATGGCTGTCAGAGTGATTTCAAAGAGATTAGCCTTTGGATTGGTGAACTGAGGAAAGCAAATGGACCTCCCAAGCGTAGGTGGGCATCATGCCATTTGCTAAGGGTGGAAATAGAACAAAAAGGTGGAGGAAGACTGGATGCACCCCATCTCTGTCTGACAACTAGAGCTGAGACATTCATCTCCTCCTGCCCAGCATTTCTGCTTCTCAGGACCTCAGACCCAGACTGGAATGTGCACCTTTGGCTCCTCTCCTAGGTTCTTGGGTCTTCAAAATACAGCTGACTTCTCTGGGTCTCCAGCCTGCACATGACAGACTGTGGGACTTCCCAGCCTCCCCAATCATGTGAGCCATCAACTTGTAATGAATCTCTTTCTAGATTTAGCTATATATCTGTGTAGATAGATGTATAAATATAGAAAATCTGTCTACATAGATACATATATATCAACATATATATAAATATGTCATCTATCTATATAGATAGATAAATGGTTAACTAGCTAGATCCTATTGGTTCTGTTTCTCTGGACCACTTACCTGCTAAATTCAACAGAATGGCTTCAGTCCTCACCTTACTTGGAAACTGTGGCAGCTAAGACTTTTGGTCACATTCTTCTAGAAATTCTCTCCTCTACTTTTCTTTTTTTTAATGGCTCCACACTCTTCCATCCTCTTACTACCTCTTGAGTCTTTTGTAGCTTGTGCACTGGTTCTTGTCTAGTTTGCTTCCAAATGCTGATATATCCCAGGGATTTTTATCTTAAACTCTTATTCCCCCCTCCCCTATAATTGATATGCGTGATGTCAGGCTTTTTACTATCTAGATTCTGAAGATTCCCAAACATGCCTCCAGGGCAGCATTCCCCTGGCTTGCAGCCTCCTGCTATCAGGGCCTCCTTGCACTTTTCTCCCTGGGTGGGTACCTCATGCATTCTCTTCCTCCTCCCAGGAGTGTGGGCTCTCTGTACCCCCTCAGGGGGTATGGTTGATCCAGCGGGCTTCTCAAGTGCTTGGTGCCTGTAGTTCCCAGCCCACCCCAGCCAGTCCTAACCAAACGTTTGATTCTGGCCTGCCTCCTTGCCATCCCTTTGTGCCGCCCCCTGTACTGCTGGCCACATCTTCCTCACCTCCTCCAACTGCCCCAGCTCTGGCTGTCGTGGCTGGTTGCAAGTTTCATCATTGGCCTTTGGTACACTTTGGGACTTCTTTGTCTTGCTGTCTGTTCCCTTCTTTGTCACACTGCCCAGCCTGACAGCCATCCTCATCCTCCCCCATGCAAGAGTTAAACCATTGGTTGTTCCTGTTATCTAACTCTCTGCTCTAGCTAAAAGCCCCAGTTTGCAGGCATCATTGATTGCCACTTGAAGCAAATTTTTAAAAAGCAAAAGGTAGGAGGAGAGAATGGAAATTATGCCAGAAATAAAATATTTTTAGGATTTTTTTCCCTTCCTGTGATGGTGCTAGGGGTACATCAGTATAGTAAGTGAACTTTAGCAGAGGTGTCATTAAAAACCACCATTCCAGCTAGTTCCATTCAGCACCACCACCCACCTGGCACAGGGGCTTGATCCATGATCTTTGGGTTGTTCTGAGCCAGTTTCCCCAACCTAGGCTACAGGGCCTTCTTTATTCTTGGGAATATCCCTTCAGTCAACCTCTAGACCCTGGGAGCCACCTCTAGTAACCCCCTTCTTCCTTCATTTTAGCAATATTCTACCCTCTACCCTCTTCTTAGCAGGGAGCTTTTCCCTTCTCAGGAGCACTGCATTTGTATTTCTTTTTGTATTTGTATTGTCTTTTCATATTTCTTTAAGCAGAATCTTTACACCCAGATTCAACTCCTCCCTTATTCTTCTAACCCTACCAGATGGATTGTGGGGAGAGCTGGTGGGTTTGGGTACAAGGAAGCAAGATGTATTTTCATTCAATCTATTTAATTAATTAATTTTATTTATTTATTTATTTATTTATTTATTTATTTATTTATTTATTTATTTTGAGAGGGAGAGAGAGAGACCACGAGCATGCCCAAGCAGTGGGGGGCAGAGAGAGGGAGAGACAATCCTAAGCAGATTCCGCCGTGATGTCAGCAGGGAGCTGGCCCAACATGGAGCTCCTTCTTATGATCTCCCAAACCTTGAGATCATAACCTGAGCCCAAATCAAGAGTCAGATGCTTAACTGGCTGAGCCACCCAGGAGCACCTCATTCAATCCTTTTTAGTGCAACACAGGAAGGACAGAAACTGTTTCGTTTCTGTATTAAAGTTTTGAGGATTCAGAGTTTGCCACTCTTGAAAATATCTTTCAGAAATGCATCCTCTCTAGATGCACAATTTTAAAAGAATATATATGAAAAAGAACAAAGTCGAAGGATTCACGTTTCTTGTTTTCTGCAAAACTTATTACGAAGCTACAATAATCACAACAGTGTGGTACTAGGATGAAGACACATTTTTAGACCAACAGAAGAGAATAGAGAGCCCAGAGATAAACCCTCACATATATGGTCAATTAATTCTTGACAAGGGTGCCAGGACCATTCAATAGAGAAAGGATAACTTTTTCAACAAATGGTATTGAAGAAACTGGATACCCATATGCAAAAGAATAAAGCTGGACCCTTTCCTTACAACATATACAAAAATTAACCCAAAATGGACTAATGACTTAAACATTGAGCTAAAACGCTAAAAATCCTAGAAGAAAACACAGATAAAAGCCTTTACAACACTGGATTTGGCAACAATTTCTTGGCTAGGGCAACAAAAGAAAAATATAGATAAATTGGGTTTATTCTAAATTAAAAGCTTGTATGCATCAAGAACACTATCAAGAGAGTGAAAAGATAAACCACAGAATGGGATAATATGTTCGTACATCATGTATCTGATAAGGACTAGGTATCAAGAGTATATAAATAACTCCTATAACTCAACAACAACAAAACAACCCAATTCAAAAATGAGCAAAGGGTTGTACCTGGGTGGTTCCATCGGTTGAGTGTCTGACTTCGGCTCCGATCATGATCTCACGGTTCTTGAGTTTGAGCCCCACATCGGGCTCGCTGCTGTCAGCCTGGAGCCCACTTCAGATAATCTGTCCCCCCTCCGTAGGCCCCTCCCCCACTTGTGGTCTCTCAAAAATCAATGAACATTAAAAAAAATTATTTCAATGGGAAAAGGACTTACCTAGATATTTCTCAAAAGATTATATACAAATGGCCAATAAGCACATGAAAAAGAAAAAAAAGCTCAAGATCCCTGGTCATTAGGGAAATGCATATCAAAACCATAGTGAGATATCACTTATACCTGTAGGGATGGCTATTATTTAAAACACACACACACTCACAAAGAGAGAGAGAAAATAGAAAGTATTGGGGAGGATATGTAAAACTTGGAAATCTTGTACATCGCTGGTGGGAATGTTTCCCATTATGCAACCAGTGTGGTAGCTCCCCCAAAACTGAAACATAGAATTACGGTAGGATCCAGCAATTCCACTCCTGAGTATATATCCAAATGAATTCAAAGAATTGTAGAACCATGTTTATAGCAGCATAATTCATAAGAACCAAAAGGTAGAAACAACCCAAATGGTTTTTGGATGAATGGATAAACAAAATGTGGCATATGCCTACAGTGGAATTGTGGTCAGTCTTAAAAAGGAAGGAAATCCTGTCACCTGCCACCACCCGGATGAACCTTGACAACATGATGCTGAGTGAAATAAGCCAGTCACAAACGGACAAACATTGCACAGTTCTGCATATATGAGGAACTTGGACCAGGCACATGCACAGAGCCAGCAAGTGTAACAGAGGTTACCAACGGCTGGGGGAGGAAGGAACGGGAAACAATTGGTTGGCAGGTACAGAGTTTCCATGTGGGATGATGAAAATGGACACACGGAGAGCCGGGGTGGTTGTACAACACTGGGAATGTGCTTAACGCCACTGAGCACTTGGAAATGATGAAAATGGTAAATTTTACGAGTTTAAACATCTTTGAAAAGAACATCCTTGTGCATAGGGGACATTTCTTCCAGCAGGCACAGAGTGAAGGATTAATACAGAGGTTTGGATTACGTAAAGGAAGGCAATGACATAGGGATTCAGCTGCTTTCAAGCAAACAAGACTCACTTCTCTGCTTCTGGGTGAGAGAAAAACGTTCATTGAAGCACGGGGAACCCACGTCTTCTCTTTGTGTGTGGGTTTCTCGGCACCACGCACTTGGTCTCCAATGTCTCTTGAAACAAGGAAAGGTACCAATACACACGGAAGTAAACACAAATACCAGCAGCGGTGCCGGATCACTGTCCTCTGAGCGCCATTGCCGAATTAGGGGACAGTCTTTTCCCCGAAGCAAGTTCTCTCGCCCGTAAAATGAGCAGGTTGACCTAGATAGATAATCTCGAAGATCCCTATCAGCTCTGGCATTTTGCGGCTCCCTGAAATTTTTAAGCAGTAGCAGGTACATTGAGAGGGCTTTGGTATAGTTTTTTCTGGAAACAGAACTGAAGTGAGTATTTTCGAAGCGTCTGAGCTCTGTGACATCGGGGAGGGGGGGGGCAGGGGTGTTACAGACTCGCTCAGTCCCGCAGTCTAAGGTCTAAGAACAGGCAGGTTTCTAAGTGGCTGTAAGGATGCCAGAGGGCTGCTAATGATGTGGGCCACTGGCAAGTGAGTCTCACAGACCTGGGAATATGGACGACTGTCTTTCCTTGAAGGCATCAGTAAGTGCCGCAGGCTTCCCTTAGCCACTTGCAACCAGACCTAGGCTTGCCTCAGAGCAAGCCCCAACACGTCCGTACTCATTACGGTTTCTCTGCCTTCTAGCAGCCAGTCTGCTCTTAGATGACACCGTTTTCCATCCCATGATGACGTGCTGATGGCGCATAAGCAAGTGTCAGGCACAAATGATAACTGGTGAGGAGATGGGGAGATTTTGCTTAATAAGGTTGCCATGCATTTGAAAAATAGCAATGAAGCTTTAGATGTTAAGGCTTCCCCAGGAGTAACAAACCAACCCCTAAAATTCCAAAATAGACTATTCAAAAATGTATAATGCTCTTATCAGCCCCGCCCCCCGCCACCGAAAGGGCAATAACAGGGAGAGGGTATCACTTCATTCTTTCATGAGGTGAAATGCTGGCAATGACCAAGAGTCACACTAAAGGTTAATCACATTTTTAAGAAAACAAGACCTGGGCCTAACAAGCCGAAGTATCCATTTGGAAAGGGATGAGGGGATCAAAACAGACAACACACCCTCACTAAGTATTTCTGTTTGCCTTGGGTTCCGCAGTATAGACTGACTTTGGGAGCAGACTCCTCGGAAGTGGTGAATGGAGCGTACCCTTCCAAAAGTTCCATTGTTTGGCTCTGGCGGAAGAATGTAAGTGTCAAATGGTAGAGGAGTTCAAAGGAAGAAAAACTTACTCTGACTGAAGAGATACTGGGAAAGCTTCATGGAAGAGGAGTCACTTAATATTGCTCTGAAGCAATGTGAGGGGCAGCAAGGGCTCCTGCTCTAGAGCTTCCTTTGGCCATGCCCCCTCCCTAGAGATCAAGGAATCCACAAGGCCGTGAAGTTCTAGGCTGTAATCCACATACCCAGTTCCCTAGAACCCCAACACCCACTGCACAAATAGCTCAAAGCTCATGTGCCGGGTCTACGTGGATCTTCTCCTGGGGCAGTTGGTTGCAGGAGTTTAGATGGAACTTGGACACGAGTGCTGGGATAGCTACATGAAGCAGGACGGAGCTGAGGGTGGGGAGAGATGGGGACGAGAGGCCATCGGTCGGGTCTCCCCATGCCATCAATCTCTGGCAGGGAATGCAGGAACGGGGAACCCAAGAACTCAAAATTTGAACCCAAGGAGCCCCTGGGTGCCTCAGTCGCTTGAGTATTCGACTTTGGCTCTGCTCATGACCTCACGGTTCATGAGTTAGAGTCCCACATCAGTCTCTCTGTTGTCCACCCAGAGTCCCCTTCGAATCCTGTGTCTGCTTCTCTCTGCCCCTCCCCTGTTGCGCTTTCTCAAAAATAAACATTAAAAAAAATTGAACCCAATCTTTTGGATCACTATAAAGTCATAGCGGTTAGGAGGATAAAGCATATTTAATGTAATAGTTTGCTATCTTGATTTATAACTTTGAAACATTTGACATATGGCGTGTGGGTCCCCATTTGTTCTCCTCCCCCAGGTACCATAAATTCTAGGGTGTGTCTAATTATAAGTGCAAAAGGCACCCTTGGACTCCTGAGCCTTAGTGGGGAGCCCACTCTATAGCATTCTTTTTTCCAACTGAGTTCTAAACCAATTGAGAGAAAATGGACCAAAGCAAATGAGCATCAAAATATCAGCTTTATTATCCATCAGTTGAAGGTGCGTGACCAGAATGGCTTCCTATCGCTAAACTCCAGAGTGATTCAGAGACCACCCATCACAGCAGCACTGCACGGCCACCCTCCCTGATAGCCACCTGTTGTGTGAGCAGAGGCTTCACCCATTCGCTCCCCTCGCTGTCGGACTGGAAGACCAGACCCCTCATACTCCACAGGCACACTGGCCAACCCAAAGCAGCAGCGCAGGAGGCCAAGGTGCCGATGCCCAGTTCCTCTGCCAAACCCTCCCATCAAATAACCGAATTCTCCTCTAGGGTGAGAATAGGGGCAGGGAGAGGCTGGGCAGTTTCGCTCAGCAGGACTGGGAGATTAGCAAATCACCCCTACACTTGCCCTAGTATAATGCTGCTTTGAATCCATCTCCTACAAAGAATAGGAGGGTTTGAAAAAACTATTAAGCTGGTAAATTTCAAATTTCTTAAAAAAGAAAAAAAGAATTGGATGCGTCCCTAACCCCAAAGCTGCATGTGATTTCACTTTAGAATGGCCACGTCAAAACTGACGGAGGAAAGGCGTTCAATCCCGAGCCTGATGGAGGACGCTAGGCTGGCACCAAGCTCCTGGCTTGGGTATTCAGGTATTAATGGATCAACTTCTCATCACGTGCGTATAGAGCAAGTGAGGGTCTGTGCTCTGCTGATGGAGAACAGAGCAGTCTTCTTAGATGGTTTTGTGTTGTGTGAACTCAGCCAAGCTTGGCTCTACTAAAGGAGAGTACGTGCTGGGCACAGCCCATCCCATCAGTACAGCCTAGAGAGAAACCTCACGAGGACTCAGCATGTAATACAACCAGAAAATGGTTTGCCGATGCCCATGTATCTTCCACCGAATATAACACAGTGAGTGGCCAGGGTATCGTCACCACATTCTGCTTTCTCCATGTGTGCTTTGCATTCGCTTGGAATCCAATTCGGGAAGTATTTCTGAAGTAGGTCCTGTGGTTCCAGCGCTATGCGAAGTATAACAGAAGACAGAACAGGAGGACAGAGCCCCTACCTGCCCCCAAGGAGTCTACAGTCTAGTCGAAGCCCAAGACTTGGCAGCCCAGGGCGGCCATGCTCAGGCTGAGTGCCTAGAGCTCCCTGCCTCCCAGACATTATCAGCTCAGTCTCTGCAATAGCGCCTTGAGTTAGGTGCCTGTAGCAGGCAGCTAATGCACCTGCTGCCCAAAGACATCTACACCCTCATCCCTTAGCCCTGTGAATATGTTTCCTCATGCGAGAACAGGGACGTTGCGGAGGTGATTGAGGATCTTGAGATGGGAAATTATTCCAGGTGATCCGGGCGGGTCTGTCATGACAAGGGTCTTTGGACGTGGAAGGAGGTCAGAGTCAGAGATGTGACAGCTTGCCACTGCTGACTCTGCAAATGGTAGGGGCCGCAAGCCGAGAATGTGGGCAGCCTCTAGAAGCTGGAAAAGGAAAGCCGATGGACCCTTCTGTGGAGCCTCCAGAAGGAACCGCCCTGCCGATGCCTTGACTCTAACCCAGTGAGACCCCTGCAGACTTCTGGCTTCCAGAACTGTAAGAGAATAAATCTGGGTTGTTGGTAGTCACCAAGTTTGTGGTCATTTGTTACAGCAGAAGAGGACAGTAGGACCACTGCCCTCATTTTACAGAAGGAGAAGCTGGAGCACAGGGAGCTTAAGTAATCTGCTCAAGGTCACACAGCTGGTGAGAGGCAGCGCTGGGACTCAAGCCCATGTCGTCTGAAGCACGCAGCCCTCCACGCGGTGGAGAGCAGTTCAGTGCGTTACAGGACAGCGCCAGGCAGCCCGGCAGCAAGGGTAGAAGTAAAATAGACATTCCTTGGCTCTTACACATGCCTGTTCTCAGCGGAGGATCCAGGCAGCTGGTGGATATTTCCAAAGCAGAAGAGCTTCCGAGTCTCCGGTAGGAGGAGAGGGCCCCAGTTTGCTATCTTTCTGTGATGCTCGGCCCTTGCACAGGGCCACTGAGGAAGCTGAGGTGGAGTCCTGGGGTTGGAGGTCTCCATAACTGCCTCTTGCAGAGGCCCCGGGACACAAGAGAACTCAGGAAATCCAGGTCACACTTCTGCCTCCTCATAAAGTGGCACAGAAATCGAGATGCCGAGAAGAACGCGTGCTGTTCGGGGAGATCTGGGTACACGGCGATTGCGGAGCATCCGTGCTCCTCAGGGCGCCGCGGGGGGAAGGGAGCCGGAATGGGAGCCAGGATTTAATAAGCATCTCTGCACCAAGCACTCTGCTAGGCCATTTGACTATGAGATTTTTTTTTTTTTTTTTAGTTTATTTATTTTGGGAGAGCGTGCGCAAGAGTGGGAGGAGGGACAGAGAGAAGGAGAGGGAGAATCCCAAGCAGGCTCCGTGCTGCCAGCACAGAGCCCGACGCAGGGCTCGAACCCACGAACCCGGGAGATCATGACCTGAACCGAAATCAAGAGTTGGAGGCTTAACCGACTGAGCCACCCAGCACCCTGAGATTTCATGGTTTTAACCACCAAGCTATGACATAGCATTAATCATTTCTATTTTACTCTAAAGGAAACAGGCTCAAAGCTTTGAAATAATGTTCCATTGTTAACAAACCTTGTAAATTAAATTCTGGAGCTGTGATTTGAACCCACGTGGATCTAACACCTCCACCCTCCACTCTGATCCTAAGTGGAGGGAAGAGCTATCTCCACCTCTTGGTTTTGAGGTACCTCAAAAGGCTCCTCGCCTACCTGCTTTGATTCTCAAACGGCCACCATCTCTGAGGACTTACTCACTGTTCTCCAGGAAATGAGGAGGGTGGGGTCCCTGGGCGACAAGACAAGGAGGGACCCACGGGGGAGGTTCCAGGTTCCAGGTTCCAGAGCAGACACTGGATCCCAGGCCCACCTCAGGATCCTGCCTGGGGGGATGAGCACTGGAAGCCAAGGGGGCCTGAGTTAAAGGTACCTGAGGAGGGTGGAGAGGAGAGCCCCGGAGACAGGTCTGTCCAGCTGCACAAGCTTCCCTCGGGTGACCCGGATCCCAGAACACACTCGGCCAGCAAGTAGCTGCGGACGGGCATGCCCACCCCGCATGAGGGAATTTCTCCTCAAAACTCCTTGCAGTGATTTGCAATCGTCATCTGTGCTATCTTTCAACACACAATTCATGTCTGGGGAGAGAGGAGATGTGTGCAGTACTCATCTTTCTTCAATTGTTGAGTGAGTGAGGACTTTGAGATCACCTGGCCCTTCTCTGGAGGACCCAGGGGGCAACTCCGCTTCCTTGGCCGAGAAGCTTCCTGAGAAGCGAGACGGCTCCACTCCACACAGACTGCCAAAAGCAAAACCACCAGGACCTCAAAGGATGTTTTCAACATTGGCTGCTGTGGACTTGCTTTTTGTAACCAAGGGGAGGTAACCAAGACAGACCAGGAAGGAACGGATCAAACCTGGAAACGATCAAAATATCTCATTATCCACGTCGATATCCTGGAATTACACTGAAGCCTAAATATTTGATGTTGGATATGAAGATGATGGGAGGCTGCTGGGAGGTTCCAATGCTGCCATGTCACAGCTTGCTGGTTACAATGTGTCACTTAGCCTGTCCCCAAAGGCCAACTGTGGCTGTCATGGTGCATCCTGATGTCACTAGCAGAAAGCAAGGACAAGCCTATTTGATATACAGAAGAAAATGATGTTACTCAAAACAATTTTCAATTCGTTCAGCTCAGTTTATGTTGAAGAGATGTTATGGACAGTTTTATGGTTTCACCTTGCCATCTTGACAAAAGTTATTCTCTCATGCATTATGAGTAGAACATAGGAAGATTCACTTTTTGGAGAAGGCAATCGGGCAGTGCAGATCAACACTTTAAATGGGCAATCCCTTGGGGCGCCTGGGTGGCTCAGTCGGTTAAGCCTCTGACTTCAGCTCAGGTCATGATCTTGTGGTTGAGTTTGGCCCACACGACGGGCTCTGTGCTGACAGCTCAGCACACAGAGCCTAGAGTCTGCTTCAGATTCTGCATCTCCCTCTCTCCCTGCCCCTCCCCCGCTTGCACTCTGTCTCCCAAAAATAAAGAAACATTAAAAACTTTTAATGGGTAATCCCTTGAACCCAACACTTCCCCTTCCAGGAATTTAGCCTAGAGAGGAAAGACACAAGCAGCATACAGGTAAGTATAAAGATATCCACTAGAGTGTCAACAGGGAAAAATTTTAAATCCTAAATGATCAGGGGCACTTGGGTGGTTCAGTCAGTTAAGCCTCCGACTTTGACTCAGGTCATGATCTCACGGTCTGTGAGTTCGAGCCCCGCGTTGGGCTCTGTGCTGACACCTCAGAGCCTGGAGCCTGCTTTGCATTCTGTGTCTCCCTCTCTCTCTCTCTCTCTCTGCCCCTCTCTTACTCATAAAACAGTACCTAGAGGACAAGTTCAGTTTGTTTGTTTTTCCTAAGCATCTCTATATGCTTAGAAATAGTCTTGAGAGGACACATTACGGTGTTGGCATGTATGGGACTCCGGGTGACATCTGTCTTCCTTTTAGTATTCTGGACCTTCTGCAAACAGCATTTCATAATCCTGTTGTCCAAGCACACAAGTTTCAAACAAACACAGGATGGAGGTTTGGAAAACTGTTGCTCCTTTCAGAAAAATGAGGATCAAGCTCCACAACAGAACTAGGCCGAATCGTCCCTGAGGTCTTGTCCAAAACATGAGCGCAGGGCTAAGACACTCAGAAAGTGCTTCCCAGCTGCCCCTGGGACATGGGAATGGAAGGACCACTTCGGGAATCAAGAACAACGGAGATGTCCTCAACGCAAGGTTGCTAGCAAAATGGAGCTCCGGAGTGAGCCTGGACGGCGGGGACAGGTGGAGTGGCACGGGCTTGCTCGGGCCTCCTCTCGAAGGGCAGGTAGAGAGGCCCCCCTCAGGCCCCTGCTGTCGCTCAGGGAATCTCCCGCTGCCACAGGCATCCTCCTCTGGGCCTTCTGACAACTCTGTCGGAAATTCTGCTTCAGAACACGCGGAGACTAGGCTACCTTTGGACTCACAAAAGTAGGAGGTCTTACTAAATTTGAATAGAAGAGATACATGGGGCAGATACCATGTCATCCAAATGCTGAGATGATCTTTTCAATTTTAGACATCGTTAGAAGCTTTCTCTAAGTGACATCCAAGTCATTTGTAGTGCGAAGGAGAATTTGAGCCTTTTCTATTTTCAGAAGGCACCCTGTGTCTGAAAGGACATTCACGATGTTGGGGCCTTGAGTGGCTTTCATGGCCAAGTAACGATCTGTACAAATGCGCTGAAGCTTCCAACGTAATTAGGATCGCTGATCTTCAGACAGTTTCCACTGATGTCACACGACCGCATTAAAATGGTGAATTTTCAGCGTTAGCCTGTACAGATTTTGATCCTGTTAGGCCACAAAGAGTTTTAACATATAAAGTAGTACTTTCCTTTTTTAATACACCATAGGATCGATATAATCACGGATTTCTCTCCACTTCATTGTTTGGATTATTTCAGAAATCAAAGAGAATAGTTAAAGCAAGAAAAAGTTTTTTTTTTTTTTTTTTTATGTTTACTTTTGGTGGGAGAAGAGCAGAGACAGAGGGAGACAGAGAATCCAAAGCAGACTCTCAGAGACCCCGATGTGGGGCTTGAACTCATGAACCATGAGATTATGACTGGAGCCAAAGTCAGATGCTTAAGTGACTGAGGCACCCAGGTGCCTCTAAAGCAAGAAAATTTAAAGCAGAAGAGGTAACTGAAAATAAGTAACGGCTCACAGTTATTGAATGCCTACCACGTGCAGGTACAGTGCTCACGCCTAAAGCTTTTACCTTTATGGTTCTGCCAGGTTGGCTTCATCCCTGTTTTACAGATTAAAAAAAAAAAAAAAAAAAAGACTTAAGAGTTTGGATGACTTGCCCAAGGTCATCTAGTTAATGCTGGCACTGGAATTTGATCGAGGCCCTTCCAGAGTTAAGAGCTCACGCCCTGGCCACTGTTGAAGCCGTACCTCTCATTTAGGTGGCCCGTGCACATGCCGAACCAGTCAGGGGTTGAGTCACCTGTGACCCAAAGCCCCAAACAACAAAGGCTTCTGGAATGTGGGAGTTTTCTTTCTCTGGAGCGCAGAGGTGGGTAGTCTGGGGCTTGGGGGGGTCCCTCTGAGGTGTTAAGCTCCTGTGCTTCAGTTGCTCTGCCCTGGAAGGACTCATGGTCCCAGACTGGGGCTAGGGCTCCGGTCACCACCTCTTCATTTAAGCCCACGAGAGGAAGGAACAAGGACACCCCATGCCTACAAGGGCAAGAGTTGCTCAAATCACTGGCTAGAACTCACTCCTAGCAGCTAGGAGGCTGGGAAGGTAATCGGTATATGCTAGGTGGCCTTGCCTCCAACTGGAGATCAGAGTTTGAGGGAAGAAGGGGACTGAGGGACTCTAAGAGCCTCTGCCGCTATGTGCTTACCAAACACGCCAGGAGTAAAATGGAGATTTTAAACCCTTTCTCTCCCCTTTCGTGAGGGTGTTATTTTCTGCTAGCAAGAAGGGAAACATTAACTCGGAGTTCTCTGGCTGTTTGAAGTATTTCATGAAAATCGGTTTAACAAACCTTCACTACCCACTACCCACCATCCAGAATTACAAAATGCTAAGATTTTCCTCCAGATCTGAGAAAAAAAGGACTCGGATGAGGTCCCCCTTGCTGCCGCACCGATTCCATTCCTGTCCCTTCTTTTCTGGAGGCAATTACTTTGCTCATCAGTGTTTCCCAGCGAGGTTTCTATACTTTCTCTTCATAAATAACAATAGCATTTGTTAAAACTTTGTAAATAACATCCGTTTCATCTTCTGACAGGTTATTTTCACCCAAGATTTTTTTCAACAGATACCCACTGATATCACAGATCGAGTTCATTCATTTTAACTGCTCAATTGTTTGCCGTCTTATAAATAGGCCACGGTTTATCTATGTTCTTGTTCATGGACATTTAGGTATTTTCAGCTTTTCCTAGACACAAACAATTCAGCTGCGAGCATCCAGGTAGCAGTAATACACCCTGTTCACACATGCACGGGTCCCTGAGTACTATTCCTCGAGCACAGGAATCACCTGAGAAATCTTAACGACAGATTCTTACTCGGCACGTCCCGGGTGGAACCCGAGGGTTGCGCTCCAGAGAGAGTTCCCAGGGGAAGCCCACGCTGCTGCTCTGTGGACTCTGAGAAGTGAGACTCTGGTTATGTGCCCAGGGTCACAGAGTCACAGGGCATAGGCTATCCATATCTTCAACTTTCACAGACATTGTCAAACGGAACCCATTTTACTTCAAAAGAAATCAATTCTCCTTCCTTCGTCCTCACTAACATTCAGTCTTGATCTCGTGAGACTTGTTGCCTTCTGCCGGTCCGAAAGCATCGAACAATTATTACGCCATATTCCCCTCGTTATCGGTAACGATGATCATCTTTTCACATTTTTTAACTATTCAAGCTTTTTCTGTTCAAAAATGTATTCATTTTTCTAATGTGGTCTAAGTGTCGTCTGAGGACTGGCCCACAAGGCCCTTCCTTTTCCAATTTCCGACCCATGTGAGGCTCGGTTTTCTTCGTGTACGTTAACCAAACAGCGCAACAGACTGATTGCAGAAGCCGATATGAGCATCCAGCTGTCCTTCATTAAGCTAGACAAAGAAATTTTCAGAAATGTAAGACAATTCCTTTCATTAAACTTTGAAAGTTCTTTTTCGTAACTGTGTAATTTCATACCCTGTATTATTTTTAATATTTTAAAAATCCTATTTTAATTCCTAGGAGAGTAAATATCGATAGATAGAATCTATACACAAACTCTGTGGAGTTCTCAATTTTTAAGAGTGCGAAGGGGTCTTGAGACCGAAAAGTTTGAGAACTGCTGTATTAATTAATACATGCTTGTCATTTGCTCATTGATTTGTAGGAGGGATTTTTTTTCTTGTATTCTGGATACTAATCCTGGCAGTTATATGTACTGCAAACAATTTCTCCCAGTTTGAGACTTGTCTTTTTACTTGTGCTACCTACCTTTCTACAAAGAGCTTTTATTTTGATGCAGTCCTATTTTCCCATCGTGTACTTTTGCTAAGTAAGGATACTGCTCCTATTTTGAAACAGAAGAAGTCTCACTGGGCTTTACAGAGAACCCCAGCTTTGGCACCACTGAATGAATTACGGAGAGAATCTGGGATTTCCCCTAACCGTCTCCTCACAGAACCCACACTCCATCCATCTTCCACACCTCGGCTTATTTCAGTCAAGGTGATGGTTACCACTGACCTTTAATGAGATCAATGTAAAGTACATTCTCATCTACTTTAGACTATTCTGCTTTGCTTCAGACAAATGAAATAGAATGCCTAAGAGTCACCAAAAATAACCTTTTACCTTCAGCATAATACGTGTTTCTGTCTTCCTCTTTAGAAGTAGGATTAGTAGATAGCAAGGACATTCCCATAAAACTTAGTACGCATTTAAATCAACTAAGTTTAACTAAAAAAAAAAGATTTAATTCATTTAAATTCAACATTCTATATAAAGCTTTTGTATTTAGAAAGCATTTTCATAATACTATTTTATCTGCCCTTCATAATAATCCTGTAAGATAAATGGAGACAATACTAGGCTAAGAACTGTTAAAGATGAGGAGACAGAAATTCAGAGAAGTTAAACAATTGGTCAGCACTACATGCATAGGGCTACAAATGGCTCTAACTTTTAATCACAACTGATAAAGATCCCTTCAAAATACGGTTGAGTTTTGCCAATCAGACAGAGTCAGAGTAACAAGTAAACCCCATCAATCCTCACATGAAGCAGAAACCAAACACCTGCATGGTGGCTACAAGGGAAGTCCGAAGGGCATTTACAGGGCAATTTCAAGGTGACTTCATATTTTTAGTGTACATGTGCTGTACGTGCGATCAGCATGTCCTCCCGTTCATCACTATTCCTATTCATAATCACGGCCGATCCATCTCAGTCTAGTAGAGGAGGCGGGCAAGTTTTCAGATCAAGCCTGGGAGGAAGAGCCCTATGACCTGGCTGCTATTCTCCCTGAAGGGATAAGAAAGGGACAAGAAACGGGGATGGGCGTCCATTAGGAGGAGTTAGTGATAGAAGTTAGAAACAAAAGGAAAAGGATAAAGAGAATCTACTTCTATCTCTAAATGAAGGAAACAATTACGAATTAAAATACAATGCATATTTTCAAGTCAATCACACAGACTGATCCCCATGCTCAATCCTGTCCATGAGACTTTCAGGAAAGTCCTTGCCATCAGGGACCCAGGTCCCAGAGCTCATGCATAACTGAAGATTCCTTTATTTGAGGACTCAAGGACATAGGAGAGAACATCACTGAACAGAAAGTATATTATTTTAAGTTAGTGAGTTCAGAGTTACTCTCAAGACCAATTATAAGAATTGCCTACTTAGTCCATCCTCGTCCTAAAATCTGGCTCATCACATATACTTGACCACACTCACTTGCAACGATTCTCCGTATTTCCTTGGAGTCCATATTCCTCTCTGCTATAGAATGCATGGCATAAACATCAGCCCTATGAAAAACCTTTTATTGAAAAAAGTGTCTTCCAGTAAATGATGAAAAAAACCAAAATTAAAAACCTTCTGAAAACAGTGAAAAAACAAATCCCAAGGCAGAATATCCTTTTTTAAAAAGTCGGTATAAAATCTGACCCATCCACCACCTTGATCCATCATGCTGTCACCGTGTCAAAGGAGGAACCACCGTATACATGAATTTGCTTCCACCTCCACAATTTAAATCAGAGCAAAACACCGAAAGATCTACCTTATTGATAATTATCTATAAAATCTCAAATTAAAATCAATAGTTACACCTTGAACAGATAGTAGTCTTGAAACAACTACATATGCTCGATTCGTTTCTACCTATCACTATCCTTGAGGTAAAAAATACAGTAATTAACAATAGGTTATTTAGATTATTAAAAATAATTTGAAAATCAGAACTGGAGTCATGGTATCAAGGCTCTATGATGATTTTAAAACAATCTGAGTCTTTGACAGATCATGAAGCATAAGAGAATACACAAGTATTGAATCATGTGAAAAAACTATGTGAAATCCACAAAACAGAAAGGAGCATTTGTATGTGTTAAAATAATTTAATTCTCCCTGTACATTTCTGTTCACATGAGCCAACAGATCAAGAATGCATACTTTACAATATTTACCTGTTTTGAGACATTCAAGTCAATTCAGATGGCAAAGTAGAATTCAATCACTAATGAAATGTTTTAAAAATATATATATTAAACGAAAAAAGTGTTTTTACAAGATAAAAAATAATCTTCCACAATGCAATAAATTGCAGATCACTGAAATTTTAACTCTTTAGATGATTTCAGTTCAGATTTTGGTTTTAAAATCTGGAGACAATCAAAAAGAAAATGCGCTGGCAGAATTTCTATCTGTTTTTACGTTTCTCTTTCTTGCTTCGACTACTTGTGACATTGTTTAAAGAACAGGATGAAGGTGCTCTTGCATGACCTGTGGCCTTCAGATGGTCAAAAAGTTTATTCCGGGATGGAAATTCACTATGGCAGGTTGTACAGCTGATAAGAACATCACTCTGAAGAGAGAAAAAAAAATCATCAATTAAAGTAAGTGTTATTACCTGAGAGTAGTGATTTATGTTTTCACGTTGAGATTAAATATCAAATAATTCAAAATAAAGAAATTTTAACAAAACAACAGCCACAAAGACAGGTTCAAAAGAGGCAGCTGTTCTTAGAAGTTAAGTCCCACCAACCAACACCATCAACTTTAAGAGTCCTGAGACATTCAATAGCATGTACCATAGGACCAGATCAAGGTTTTAGATTTCAAAGTAATGGAAAACAGAACAGTAACTGTTGTAGTACAGTCTGGTATTTCCAAAGTGCTTTTTAAAGAAAAACAATGACATCTATAAATTCTACATCCACCAAGAAAAACTGTTGATAGATCCACACTTATGGGTGGAAGCGTTCACCAAATACTTATGTCTTTAGAATCAGAATTAAGAATTTAGATTACTTAAACAAGGTCTACCAAAAACATATCAATATGACTTTCACCTACCACTGCCTGTTGTTCAGCAGGTACTTTGACAGATTTCTTCGTATCTTTGGCTTTCTTTCCTTTGGGTTTAGGAGCACTGGAAAATAAATTAAAAGATTCTGCATAATCCATTAATAATATATCCCTTTTAATTGCTAGCTTGCTCCCAAGAAGATTCGAAGGCGTGCCAGGTACTTTAAAGGCTAATTCATTCATTTTAATGGCCAACCTAATTAATTTTCACATCTCAAGTGAACTGCTTTAAAGAGCAACTTTAGAGATCACATGTGATCTCAAATTTGAGGAGGGAGTTAAGATGGTAGAGTAGGTATGTAGATCCTGGGCTTGCCTCGTCCCTAAACTCAGCTAGATCAGCAACAACCATTCTGAACACCTAGGAAACTGATCTGAGGATTAACACAACAGTGACTTGGGCCACAGAATTTGGCAGGTATGCAGTGCTGACACATAAATTGAGGGAGAGAAAAGACGCAGAGGGTAGGGAACCATTTTCGCAGAGAAAGGAGAGAGAGAGAAACAGAAAGGGGGAGGGCGCGGGACGGAAAGATTGCGCAAGAAAAGCACTCCCCTGAAAGTAGCTGGAGAGAAAAGTGAAAACACTCACAGGGGACTGAACAAGAAATCTGTTTCCCAAAACCATTGATGGGGAGAAAGGAGAGGGTTACATTACCACTAGGATTCTATAAACAGTGGAGCAGAGAGTCTGAAGTTCCGGAGCTCAGTGCCTGGTGGTGCTCTGGTAAGGAAGCAGGGTGAATCCCCAGTTGCAGGCAGCGGGCTGTGAGAGGTCCGTGTGCCACACAGGGAGAAGCGGTTCCCCTGCTTGGAGAGCATTTGGTAGAGGACATACGGCCTCCCCACAGGCAAAGGTCCCAGCGGACCCTGGAGAGCAGCCATGTTTGCTGGTATCGGGACAAAGATGCCAGAGTGAGGTGAAACCTGGCGCTGGCTGTGTGTTGTGATGTGCCACAATCTCTGAACCTCTGCTGCTATGCGATCACACAACGTTTGCTGGGGCAATCCGGAACCCGGCCATTCTTCAGCGAGATCCCCACTCCCCCAGAGAGTCAGAGTGGGTCCAAGCCACGGGGGTCTCTGAAGTGTGGGGTTTTGAAACACAGCCCCATCTGAGATAAAACTGTGGAGGGAGGTGCCACCTAGCAGGTAGACAGCTTCGACACAGACAAGGTAGAGGCGGGGACTGGATGCAGGCCTGAGACAAAGGAGGGCTGCTTGATCAGGGTCAGTGAGAGTGTAGAGTTCTTGTGCCAGAGAAGCCATTTTCACCTCTTCCATGCAATCACATGTGCGCACACACATGCACACCACACGGATCCACCCCAATAAGCTAAGCAGTGCCACCTACTAGAGAATGGAGCCATTACACCAAGCCCTGCCTAACCAGGCCCTCCAAGCTCATCCCCTAGAAGACCAGCAAAGTCAAGCCTCCTGCTTAGTGTACAGACTGTTAGAGGGTTTCATAGTTTCAGTTCTAGGGGAAACTAGATTCAGGTTTCATTCTGTTTGCTGGTTCATTTCTTTGCTTCTGGTTTTTACTTAAATTCTTTTTTTTTCTTTTCTTTCTCTTTCTCAGATACAGAAAATTTTAATTTTTTTACTTTGTTTTTTAAATTTGTTATTCTAGTTCATTTTGTTTCACTTTATTTCATTCTATTTTATATATTTTAATTTTCAATTTTTTTATTTTTTTTCTTTCCTTTCCCTTTTTTCTCTATTTTATCAAGGTTCTTTCAACGAGCAGACTGGAACACACCTAGGATCTAACTTCCTTTATTTGACTTTTCTTGCTTTTTTAAAATTTTAATTTTATTAATTTTTTTTCTTCCTCCAAAATTACAAGATGAAGGCATTCACCAGTGACCAAAAGAAAGAACAGGAAGAAATGACAGCCAGGGACTTAACACAGATATAAACAAGATGTCTGAACTAGAATTTAGAACCACGATAAAAAGAATACTAGCTGAGGTTGAAAAAAGCATAGAAGATACCAGAGAATCCCTTTCTGCGAAGATACAAGATATAAAATCTAGTCAGGCCAGAATTTAAAATGCTATGACCAAGATGCAGTCTTGAATGGATGCCATGATGGCAAGGATGCACAAAGCAGAGCAGCAAATCAGTTGATGCTGAAGACAAAATTATGGAGAATAATGAAACAGAAAAAAAAAGAAAAACAAAAGAGCACGATACAAGACTTAAAGAACTCAGTGACTTATATTAAAAAGGAAAAATATCTGAGTAAGAGTCCTAGAAGATGAAGAGAGAGAAAGGGCAGAAGGTGTATGTGAGCAAATTACAGTGGAAAACTTTCCTAATCTGGGGAAGGACACAGACATCAAAACCCAAGAAGCACAGAGGACTCCCATTGGATTCAACAAAAACTGGCCATCACCAAGGCATATCACAGTCAAATTCATAAAATACACAGACAATGAAAGAATTATGAAAGCTGTAAGAGAAAAAAAAAGGTCCTTAACCTAGGAGGGAAGACAGACCAGGCCTGCAGCTGATCTGTCTACAGAAACTTGGAAGGGCAGAAAGGAGTGGCATGACATATTCAACGTGCTAAATCAGAACAATATGCAGCCAAGATTCTTTATTCAGCAAGGCTGTCATTCAAAATACAAGGGGAAACAAAGAGTTTCCCAGACAAACAAAAACTAAAAGTGTTTGTGACCACTAAACCTGCCCTGCAAGAAATTTTAAGGGGGACTCTTAGAGTGGAGAAAAGAAAAAACAAAACAAAAGAGACCAAAAGCAACATAGAAAGGACCAGAGAACATCACAAGACACACCACAAAACAATGACATTAAATTCGCATCACTCAGTACTCACTCTAAATGCCAAATGGACTAAATGCTCCATAGAGTATCAGAATGATAAGAAAACAAGACCCATCTAGGGGCACCTGGGTGGTTCAGTTGGTTAAACATCCGACTTCAGCTCAGATCATGATCTCATGGTTTGTGGGTTCAAGCCCCGTGTCGTGCTCTGTGCTGGCAGCTGGGAGTCTGGAGTCTGCTTCGCATTCTGTGTCTCCCTCTCTGTCCCTCCTCTGCTTGCGCGCGCGCTCTCTCTCTCTCTAAGAATGAATGGGGTGCCTGGATGGCTCTGCTGGTTAAGCGTCCAACTTCAGCTCAGATCATGATCTCATGGTTTGGGAGTTCAAGCCCTGCATCGCGCTCTGTGCTGACAGCTCAGAGCCTGGAGCCTGCTTTGGATTCTGTCTCCCTCCCTCATTTGTGCTCTCTCAAAAAAAAAAAAAAAAAAAGAATAAAAGCACTAAAAAAAGAAAACAAGACCCATCTATTCATTGCTTACGACAGACTCATTTTAGATCTAATGACACCTGAAGATCTACTTCATAACTGTGGGCAAGACGTTATCTGATATATGAAAAGACATTCTTACTACCAACGTTAATTAGAAAACACCATCAACTCGACTTACTTTTTAGCTTCACTTTTAGGGTCATCACATAGTTCAACAGTCTCAGTGACACTGATGTTTTCTTGGGGACTACATTCGAATTCTTTGGCATGGTCTTGATTTAAGTTGGCATCTTCTGACTCAACCTTTACTCCTTCTCCAGTTCCATTTTCATTGAAAGTATCATCATAATTCTAGGTAGTAAAACATAAATGCATTACAAAATAAATAATAATCCCAGCTTATGTTGCTAAATAGTTATAATAAACAATTATAATGTCCTGTACACTCTGGTGGAGCCTATCTTCAGGAAATAAAAAGGAGAAGCAGCTAACAATTTAAAACACGAAGGGTGAAGGGTACCTGGGTGACTCAGTCAGTTGAGCGTCTGACTCGATTTTAACTCAGGTCATGATCTCATGGTTCGTGGGATTGAACTGATAGTGCTGAGCCTGCTTGGGATTCTCAGTCTCTCCCTCTCTCTCTCTGCTCCTCCCCAGCTCATGCTCACTCAAAATAAATAAATAAATAAGCTTTAAAAAACAAAAACAAATACAAAAAAACATGAATGCTCATTACAGAAATATTAAATTAGGGAAAAATTAGAAACAATTCATACGTTCAATAAGTGAATGGTTGAATATATGAAGGGAATTATGAAGCTCTTAAAAATCATGTTTGCAGGGGCGCCTGGGTGGCTCAGTCGGTTAAGCAGCCGACTTCGGCTCAGGTCATGATCTCATGGTCTGTGAGTTCGAGCCCTGCGTCGGGCTCTGTGCTGATGGCTCAGAGTCTGGAGCCTGCTTCAGATTCTGTGTCTCCCTCTCTCTGCCCTTCCCCTGCTCATACTCTGTCTCTATGTCTCTCAAAAATAAATAAATGTAAAAAAAAAGTTTAAAAATAAATAAAAGTCTCTTACGTTTAAAAAAAAAAAAAAAGAAAAAGAAAAAATCATGTTTGCAAAGATACCAATTCAATTTTGTAGAAAAATAACCACCTATTAGCAACAACGTAAAAGAAAAATTATATATAATGTCTGGTTATAATTTAATTCAATATTAAGTAATATCTATAGGCAGAATTAGAGATGATATTTACAGTTTTCTATAGTTTCCAAATGATCCGCAATGAGCAGCTATTACTTTTTTTCTTAAGAGAAAGAAAGAGAGAGAAAGCAAGTGGGGAAAGGGCAAAGGAAGACAGAATCCTTAAGCAGCTCTACGCTCATCGCAGAGCCTGATGCAGGGCTTGATCCCGTGACTGTGAGATCATGACCTGAGCCACAAGCAAGAGTCGGACACTTAACCGACTGAGCCCCCCAGATCCCCAACTATTACTTTTACAGTTATAAAAGAAAAAAACGAAAACAAAAACAAAAAAACAGCAAATAAGCATTATAAAAAAAGACAAAACTTGGCAAACATATCTTCACTAAGTGCAACTGTGGTTTGTTTTTTCTTTAATTTATTTATTCTTGAGGGAGAGAGAAAGAGAGAGAACGCACAATCGGGAGAGGCAGAAAGAGAGAATCCCAAGCAGGCCCTGCGCTGACAGTGCAGAGCCCATGTGGGGCTCGATCTCACAGTGGGCTCGTGACCAGAGCTGAAATCAAGAGTCTGACACTTAACCTGACTGAGTCACCCCTGCAAATGTGTGTTCTGTTGTTCTGGTTAGGGGGAGCATTTTGTGACATTTGCTCTCTCTCCCCTATCCCTTCCTCCCTGGTCTCTGCACGCACACTCCCCTGCGCCCCCAAACCATGAAAGTAGATTGCAGGCAGATGTCATGACACTTCACCATGTATCTTCTAAGAACAAAAACCTGCTCCTACGTATCCACAACACTCTCTTCATACTGAAGACCCCAGCACTGATGGTATCTGCTACATAATCCATATTCGCCACCCAGTAATGTCCTTCCCTTGTAAGCCCCGACAAGGGCTACAATCAAGGACCACACGTTGTGCTTAGTCGTCGGGTCCCTTTAATCTCCTTTATTCTAGAACCAGAGCCCTACCTTTTTTTTTTTTTTTTTTGGTCTTTCATGATATTGACAATTGGATGGCTGTTTTATCCCACAGACATTTATCTGATTGTTTCCTTGTGGTTAGACTCAGGTCCCACATTTCTAGTAATAATATTACTACCAAAATGTCTTCTAAGTAGACTTCAAGTTTTGTTTTTTTGCAGTTAATTTTGTCTTTAGAATGTGTCCCATGGAGGGGATTCAGAGGACTGTGTTCAAAAGTTACTTGGATTCCTCCTTTCTGTCAGCCAGGGTCATCTGATTACGCTCAATCTCAGTTTTCTGGGTTTTCTTTCACAATTGTGTTGGCTCATGCTGCTTTCTTTTTCTGACCATACTGAAACCTTCTCCAGTCTGATGCCTCCTGATCCTCTGTATTTGCTGTCTCCTGCTCTTCAACCTACCAGTTCATGTCTCTGTGCCACCCTCCCTTCAAGATGAACTGAGAAAACATCAGGAAAAATACTACATAAAACTAGGTCTTGCTTCCTGATAGAATGAGAAATTATCAACATGAGGTGTTATAATAAGGAAATACATTTTTGGAGGGGAAAAAATGGGGTAGTAAACGAAGCATTTTCATTGGTAAGAAAATAATGATACATGTTTTCTTACGGCAATCTACAGAACTCACCCTTCATGATTCAAGACAAGGTAGACTTGGGTTAGGCATAAATGCTTCTTATTCTGTCCTTATTCTAGTAGTTTTGGCTTACACTAAAGGACAGAGGAAGTGTTCTAATCTAATGACTGTAGTCTTTGGGTGGAAGACGTAAAATGTATGAGTCATTTTACAAAGGAACATATAACTTGCTATGTGGTTTTATAATTGAAGCAAAAGTTCCAAGTTACAAATTATAACAGTGATTAATTCACGTCATGTATCATTTTTGGGATATGAAACAAAAATTTTCAAACATATAACCATTTAAATAGATAAGCCAAATCTAAAGTTTTATGGAAAATTATTAATGTGTTAACTAAGTTTTCTTAAAAATATTTTCAGCTTTTGGGAAGCATGGGTGGCTCTGTTGGTTAAGCATTTGACTCTTGATTTGGGTTCAGGTCATGATTTCGTGGTTATTGAGTTGAGTCCTGCATTGGGCTCTGCACTGGCAGCACAGAGCCTGCTTCGGATCCTCTCTCTGCCCCTCCCCACCCCTGCTCACACTCCTGCGCGCTCTTGCTCTCTCTCTCTCTCTCAAAATGAATAAATATTTAAAAAATACATATTAGAAAATATTTTCATAGTTTTCAAAAAGAACTATAACATTTAATACTTAATATGAACTAATATAATTAGATTATATTAAAACGGCACAGGAATCAATTCTATTCCCTTTAGAACCACCAAATATCCTTAGTAAAATGGAAAAGTCCCCTTTTATACATCCATAGGATTGTTAACACGTATATAACAATATAATAACTCTATTTGAGAGCGAGAGTGGGGGAAGGGCAGAGAGAGAGAGAGAGAGAGAGAGAGAGAGAGAGAAACAGAGAGAGAGAGAGAGAGAGAGAGAGAGAAACAGAGAATCCCAAGGAGGCTCCACTCTGTCAGCTCTGAGCCCAACACAAGGCTCAATCTCATGACCATGAGATCATGACCTGAGCCAAAATCAAGAGTCTGACACTTAACCAACTGAGTCACCCAGGTGCCCCAATTTAAAATATTCTTAAGACAGATTGGATTTAGATGTCAGGTATGAAATATTTAAATTATTTAAATTTCTGAGGAATATTAAGAAACATTTTTTCAAGAATCACAATCATTACACACTTCTAACCAAATGTTCCTTTTGCAAAATTTCATTTATGTTGTTGGAAAAAGAAACTTGAGATATACAGTAACCAAACCTCAGATTTTCACATATTTTTTATTTTAATTGTTGTCCTCATTTAAAAACCCAGTCATCACATGTCCAGATATTTTTTTATGATTACTCAGCTAATTAGTATTAGGGAATTCATTTCACTTGTAAAATTTTAAAACACACTGACACAGTAATTAAGTAAATTAGCTACACGCATCTTAATGGGGAAAAAGCAACGACAAAAGAAAATATTTTCTACTCCCTTTGATCCATTTTATAACCAACATAAAATTATAGTGAAAATCCTTCTCCTTAAAGCAGACTTACTGAATAGACAAAAGATCTCCAGCTTTAAATTTGATATTTAATGTTAATAAAACTTTTTCAACATACCTGGGCTGGTTTCTGTTTCTTTTTCTTCTGTTTTTTAGAAAGCCTATGAACAAATATAAATCAAAATGTCAAATACTTAACTTTGTGACTACTCGCTAAGTGAAAAAAAAAATACAAAACTATTGATACAGAGAGAAGTAAAACATTAAATGTATTTAATACTATAAGGTATTTAAAAGAAAATATTCATGTTATCCTTTTAGAAAATTGTAACAGAGGTTCCATTGACAGTAATTAGCATGCCAATTACCTAGGTATAAAACTGCTTTTAACAGTCATAAAACATTCTGTAAAAATTATTCTTGACATCATATTTCACCCATTTCAATTTTGTAAGTTCCCTTAAGCAGGAAAAAATGTGGAAAATATTAGCGTAACAGAATAACTTCTTTCAGATAAAACAGCATGTAATTGCAGTCTCATTTCTGACATGAGAAGTATGTTTAGTAACATTTAGAGTACTTTTGTTTTGGCGCATCTTCTATATCCTCTTCAGAATTGGCATTCAATGGGTTTTCATCAGTTTGAGGTCCAGAAAAATTTTCTTCCTCCTCCTCCAACTGTTGTTTTAACAAGGCAACCATTTCCCGATGCTTCTTCGATTTTTCATGATTCCTCATGCTGAAAGAACAATCTGGTGTCAGTAACTGCGACAGAAGTCACATGTGCCCAAATATGTGGCTGAATGCGTGCAACCATGTTAAAATTTATTTTTCTAAGTAAGCAAACTATCGGTGATACTATAGAGAGAACCAGAAGAACCGTGTCGGGACCTGTCAGGCAGTAGTTGTTTTTTCCTGTATCCCAGTATTTCCCCTCCTGCTGTCCTTATATCTATAGATTTTCTTATAAGTTTTTTTTTTTTGGTCAAATTCTCTCTTACTTTAATTTTCTAATTCTTAAGATTCAAGTCTTCTCCACTATTTTCTCTTAATCACCAAGTATCTGCCAAGTGCTTACACATTCCAGAGTGTGCTGTGGGCTTCGAGAGACCCTGGGAAATTACAGGACATTCCACCGGGAACAGGAAGACTCCCTGGGCTATGATGTGAAGGCCACAAGCACAAGAGTAGTTCACCCCCTTTTGCTTTCTTCAGAGGGCTCTCCCTTCTCTCTCCTACCGTCCTAAACGTGAGCTCACACACATCTGTACTCCTCTGCCTAAAACTCCATGAGCCGCGTCTCTTTCAGCGCATCTCTGGGCCACTAAGCAACACTTCACAAAGTCGAGCTGACAACACTGACGTACCCGTTACTAGATGAACAAGAAAGCGGAAAACTATGTCGCTATCAACTTCATCTCATTTGTTCAGAGTTTTGGTTTTCGAGTTTGAATTGCTATTCTTTCTTTCCACTAAAATTCTCCGTCAGACCGTGTTTCCTTGGAGAAACTGAAACATCCTGTGCCAGAACGTAAGTGCTCAGAAGAATGCCTGGGGTATTCTTCAAGGAGCCACCCTGAAGGAACTCTCACTAACCATATCTGGAAAGTTTGAACATGAAAAGTACAGTAATAAATTATAAAACATTGGATAAAATTCACAAATTCCTACTGATAATAGAGGAAAGGCAGGGCTCTTATTTATAGCAAAAGGCCAAATGAGGACTAATAATAACTTAGCAGGAGCAGTGGCACCAGAAAAGTTCCCTTTTGGGACCATTATGGTGACAACTGGTAAAGCTGAAATCATCAATGAATGCCCAATCTAGAAAATTTTGATGAGCAATATATTTGCCTAACTTTGTTTATTTTTGAGAGAGTGTGTGCGAGCGGAGAGGCAAGAAGAAGGACACAGAGAATCCCAAGGAAGCTCTTTAGTGTCAGCACAGGGACCAATGCAGGCTCGAACACACAAACCATGAGATCATGACTTCAGCTGAAGTCGGACGCTTAACCGACTGAGCCACCCGGGAGCCCAGATACTTGTCTAACTTTAAAGTATCTCAGATTAAACACGCTATAAGGCAAAATCTATTGCAAGGGAAACAAATTCTAACTCTACAGAGGAAAAATTAGACAATGCCTTGACTGGGTGATCACAATGATTGCCACCGAGGAAGGCTAGATGGCACGGTATGCCTGCAGAAAGGAAACCCCGAGAGCTGCACAACATGTTTATGAGGTATTCCAGCTGGAGACACACAACTCGAACCTAGTCACGAGGAGACGGACAAACTCAAAACGACAAATACTCTAATAAAAAAATATTTTAAAGGGCCAGCATACTGGACTAACAATGGCACAGACCAGGGAACGGTCCCAGATTAAACAAGACTAAATAAATAAACGCGACACATGATCCTAAACTGGTTTCTGCATTGAAGCAGAAAAGAAAGTGCACAGGACAATAACAGGATCTGCCGAGAGTGGGCCGTGGGCCAGGAAAGGAGAGGCCAGCATCGTATCGCGTTCTAAGCTTCCTGAAGTTGAGACAGCTGTACTGTGATCATGTAACAGAACACCCTTATTCTTAAAGAATCTGTACTGAAGCATCGAGACGTCAGAGAGCATTATGTATGCAACCTACTCTCAAATTATTCAAGAAAAAACTGTGGAGTGGGGGAGGAGGAGTGGGAGAGGGAGGGTGGGAGAGAGAGAAGGAGAGAGAACGGGCAAACCAAATGGGGCAAAATGTTAGCAACAGGTGAACTGGGTCCTCTGTAGTCTATTCTTGCAACTTGCCTGTAAGTTTGACATTATTTCCAAGTAAAAAATAATTTTTTAGGGTGGCTCAGTCAGTTAAGCGTCCGACTCTTGATTTTGGCTCAGGTCATGATCTCACGATTTGTGAGTTCGAACCCCATGTCGAGATCAGTGCTGAAGGCACTGAGCCTGCCTGGAATTCTCTCTCTCCCTCTCTCTCTGTCCCTGCCCTGTGCTCACTCTCACTCTCAAAATAAATAAAATAAACTTTATAAAATTATTTTTAAAAGTCTGTTTAAAAAAATAACTTCTTAAATCTCACTGTTGCTTTTGTTTTCTTGCTTGTTTCTAACTTTTCTGCCCTTGCCACTTCTCTCGCCCCCCCCACCACTCCTCCCTTCCCCATCGGGGTTACACACCGCCACCTCTGATGATCCCACACTGCCACTGTCATCCTTTGGCCTTCTCTCTCCTTCACTGCACGTGTTTTGGTTTCTTTGTCCCTTGGTGCCTCTACTTTCATTTTTTGCCCTATTCTGCTCCTCTGCCTTCATGATAGAATCTTTTTAAATATTTCTCTCTTCCTTATTGTTTCCCAAAGGCAGAGTCCTTCCACTTCAGCAAATAGAGCCTAGGCAGGACACGTTCCCGGGCTGGCAGCAAGGGCCCGCACAGGAGCGTGAGGGCGGGAAGGGAGTCTGCCCGCAACTGCAGAGATTAGCTTTAGTCTCGATGAGCTTTTGGTTGTCCGTGTGACTACGCCTTCTTTGTCACAACAAGCAACATTTCTTTCTGGAGACGCAGCCATGTTTTCAAAAGCAGCTATCACGCAGAAACAATGGCATGAATGAGAATCGGTACAACAGGCTGGTATAGAGCCTCCTGTGTTAGACAGAAACCCCCCAAGAAGACATGGGAGGGCTGGTGTCTAACTGCTAAGAGTACTTTCCTTTTAGGACTTTCAGGGCTACACTTCACCCTCGGAAGAAAACGGGAGTCCAGAGATATTAAACTTACGCCTTTTCCGTCTTGAAAGATTTGTCACACGCTGGGCAGTAAAGGTCATCGTACAGCTCAGCATCCTCGACCTCGTCACTGTCTCTACCTGCAAGAGGGAAGCTGGCGGTCAGCATCCCGGCCGAGGAGAACACGGATCTACAACACCCCGTTAGTAATGATCTCACGGCACGCAAATTAGAAACTGCATTTCTGGAGACAAAGCAAATAATGTTACTAGCATTTGGTTACCTTTTATTTTTTTATTTATTTTTTTAGAGAGAGAGAGCGAGCAAGAGAGAGAGAATCGCACAGAGGCGGGGCGGGCGGAGGGAGAAAGAGAGAAGCAGGGTTCGCCTGGGGCTCACGTTATTTTGTTTTTACCCAAAGCCGGGCATGAGCTCACCCGAAGCAGAGCTCGATTTCACCAACTAGCAGATCATGACCTGAGTCGAAGTCAGATGCTTAACTACTGAGCCACCCAGGCGCCCAGGATTTGATAACCTTTTAAAAGCAGCCCTGAATTATAAGGGAAGACTTCCAAGTAAACCCCTTTATCTTTCAAGTTCTTCCCATAAATACACTGAAAAGACTCAAAATCTTCTCAAGGTTCTCAGTATGAGCTCGGTGCAGAAAATCGAATGCCACTTTCACGGTTTTACCACGAGTTTCTTCAACAAAGGTGTTTTAGTTTACCTCTTGAGCAAGACTTGATGCAAACACATCTGTAACTGTAATCTACTCTTAACTGCTTCAATACACTTAACTCCTAGCACTCGGTCACTCCTCGGCAGGCGGTCATGAAACAGCAGCAAACCCGAGCACATCTGACACCCTGCTTGTTTACAAGCTCAGGGCTTTGTTACGACAAATAATTACTACCGATACGCTCTGCAAAATCTACGCAACTAAAATACCGAATTGAGAGTCACTGAAAAATCCCATAATCTATCTTTATAAGGAATAAGCAAGTAAACTGATGGCCACCGAGATCCATAAATGAGATCGTGCAATGAGACCAATACAAACCCCAAGGCACTCTTCTCTAGTCCACATTTTGTTTCTGTATAGACAGGTGGTGTTACAGGACTCTGAAGGACATCCTCGCTGAAATCATAAGTGATCAAAACACATCCTGTTATTGTTTAGCAAACAGTCCAACCACCTGCACCTTTTCAATATGTCGTATAAATGAAATAACCTTTGACTAATCAAATATTTAATAAAGACTGTTGGATTTGAAGTCAAAATGTGGATCTAAAAATGGCCATATGTTCTCAGGCCTAGGTCTTAGCTTCTTAGAGTCTTAGTTTCCGCTTCAGTAAAACTGCGATCATTTCATGAGCAAAACGTACATTTAAGCGGCACCGTGTGAGGATCAAGCGTACTCTTGTATGTAAAAGCACTTCATAAATGGTAAAATTCTACCTAATCCTGCTGCCTCACATTTATAAAATGCTTTACAATCTTCAGAAGACTTTCACAAATACTATCTCTAAGTCATTAATACATTTCATTTCCTAATCATTTTGAGTAAATAAAAGTCCATCATTTATTTTATCATTTGGGCTACACATGTGTAGATGAGGTGAAGCTGACTAAACTGTGTCGATCATTCCACGTTATTTCTTGTGGAGCCGCTAGAGACCACGTGGAAGATCGGGTATTCTCGACCACGCCTCACCTCGCCTTTTAGGGCAGTCACGTTCCTTGTACTGTAATGAGACAGGCACAGAAACGACACGTTACAGCACACCAAGGGGAGACCTTCAGCAAAGTGAGAGATGAGAGGAAGAATTTATATAGATCACGTAGGCTCCTGTACAATGTTAGTTTTCCTGGAAAGAGTTGCTGTGAAAACTTGACCCTTTAAGTAGCCAGCAGTCACACCCGCCACTGTGCCCGCTTGGCAAATCACGTACGCAGTCAGAAGCACAAACTGTTCAAAACATGGTCAGAGAAGAGTTTGCTAATCAAATTACAGGGATTAGACTACTCAGTGGGCTCCCTATGCTTGGCCTGGTACCAATACTGGTTTTCATTTGAATTATCCGCCACCTTTAGCTGGAAGACGTCACACAAAAATCCGGATTTCCAGCCCTGCTAAAAAGCAAACAAACATGAAAACACCGGCCACAGCGGACTGGAACTCAGGCGTCTCCAGGTTTGTGTCCACCCTTCCTTCATCCCTGCATAAAAAAACATTTACTTTCTAAAGTTTCTTAACGAATGAAGTTACCTTCGTGCCCGTCTCTGAGCTCAGGTTCCTCCATTTCGTCTTCGTTTGATCCGTCTCCAAACTCCTTCTCGTAGCGCGCCTCCATCTCCTTGAGCTCCTTCTCCAGGTCGGCCGTGGTCATCCAGCTCTGCTCCTTGTACTGCCCCGCCAGTCTAGACACACAGCACAGCGTCTCACTCAGAAGCGGGTCTGCACACGGTCCTACTTACTCTTTGGGCTGACAATCCATCCCCTAGAGAGCTTCTTTTCTTCTTCTTTTTTTCTTCTTTTTTTTTCTTTTAATTACTTTTTTAATGTTTATTATTCTTGAGAGAGAGAGAGACAAAGAGCAAGAAGGGGAGGGGTAGAGAGAGGGAGAGGGAGAGTGGGAGGGAGACACAGAACGGAAACCAGGCTCCAGGCTCTGAGCGGTCAGCACAGAGCCCGATGCGGGGCTTGAACTCACGGCCCATGAGATCATGACCTAAGCTACAGTTGGCGGCTTAACCGACTGAGCCACCCAGGAGCCCCATCCCCTAGAGAGTTTCTCACTCCCAAACTGTCAGTGCTTCCAAACTTTTAAAACCTGGGCTTAATTCCAACGGGGGCAAAGTCACTGATCCGTTATGTGCTTATGTGATTTGAACTGCTTGTTAGATGATGGGTTTTGAAACCTAGAACTCTCAGCAAGTTATTAAAAGTCTTGAGGTATTTTTAAATCCTAAGTGTCAAGTAAAGTGCTAATTTTCCGAAGATGAAGGGTGGGGTGGGTAGAATTGATAAGAAGTGAGTAATCTTTAGAAGAGTGCTCTGAACGTGACAGGACCCTGTCACACTAACTCACTAACTCCACAGGCGCGACAGTCACAGCACTGCAGTGGGGTTCCCAGCCAGGGCCCTGCACAGGCTTCTCGGGCCCAATTCCCGCCTGTGCGACTTCCTGGCTATGCGATCTTGGACCTCTCTGCCTCGCTCCCTCAAAGGAATGAGAATCAAAGCCGGAACCTACTTTGCAGATCTGCTGTGAGAAAAGCGCTTAGAACAGGGCCTTGCACGGAGTACGAATTCACATCTACATCTCATATGTGTCTGCAAAGGATCTGAAGAATAATGGGCCTCAAAAACATGCAATTCAAAAGGAAAACATTTTCCTGGTAGATGAAAACACTGTCAGACACCAGGATTTAAAAAACAAGACGAAAGCAGGATGCCAGTCTGGCCCCCGCTCCTGCTCGGCAAGGGCCCCGCCGCGCATCCCGCATCCCGTACTTGGCCTGCTTTAGCTTCTGCTGCCGCCTCATCTCCTCGGCCTTCCGCGCCTTCTCCGCGTTCTGTTCCTCCACGAGTTTCCGATGCGCCTGCACTCGCTTGTCCCTCTTCCGGATGAAAGCCACGAGCTGGCGCACAAGCTCATTCTTCTCCTTCCTTGCCTTGTCGCGGATCTTTTTGTTTTCTTTTTCCATGGCTCGCTTCTCCCAGCGGTTTGAAGCTTGTCGTGTATCATATTCTTCCTTCCAAGCGAAGTTCTTCTGAGTGCAGAAACTCTGCCAGTAAGCATAGAAAGGATGGACTACCTAGAGACAGAGAGAAGAAGTCAAATGCTGAGGTTTAAGATTTTTTTCCCTTCAGTAAGACAGCAAAGATCAGTGACACGAAACATCTCTTTCTTCACACACATAACATCGCTCCTAATCCATGGAGAAAACAATCCTTTTAAGGCTTCACAGAATAAATCACTCTCCAGAACAAACTGGATGAGGCGATTAATGGGGTGGGACCACACGCAATAAACAGGGAAAAGTAAAAGACGAGGCTCTGAGGGAGCTGAAAGCCCCTCCGGAAAGGGAGCGGAAGAGAGTACAGCGCAGGACGGAGAACTAGGATCCATTGTTTTTAAATAAAGAACGGGGTGGGGGAGGAAACACACTAATAAAATGCTAATTATAAAATGGCAATGCAGTGTTCTTTTACCGTATCATAGTCACTCTGAGAGTCTCCGAAAGTTGGGAAATCCTCCACATCTTCTTCTAACACAGATTCTCGTTCTTCCTTCGCAATCATTTCAAAAACGTTACGATACACCGTATAGAAGCCCTAAAAAACAGTAGCAGAAACACAAATTCTTAATACTTTTCTCGTCTGATCACAGAATAAGATTTTAAAATGTAATATGAAAATTTTTAATGTTAAGGAATTACAGACCCGAGCTCTGTCACCTTGAGAACATTTAGGTTTCAACTGGAGGTTTTCATATCCTGACAGTCTAAATACGAAGGCAATGTATTTTCAGTTTTCAAAATGAACACTGCTTCACCTTTCTGTTATAATTTCAAGAATTCTCTTTGTGGGGCGCCTGGGTGGTTCAGTCAGTTAAGTGTCCGACTCTTGGTTTCAGCTCAGGTCACGAAATCTTGCGGTCTGTGGGTTTGAGCCCCGCGCAGAGCTCTGAGCTGACAGCGTGGAGCTTGCCTGGATTCTGTCTCCCATTCTCTCTGTCCCTCCCCAACTCACGCATGTGTCTCTCTCAAAATAAATATGCTTAAAAAAAAAATAAAAGGGAATTCTCTTTGTGTCTGAAAGTCTTGTGCTTGACACAAAATGAAGAGTGAGTTTCACTTATCTTACCTTTTCATCATCTCCATAACCGGAGTAACAGGTGACGGTGAAATAGCGAAGCAAATCTAAGCTGTCGTCTTGATATTCTCCATCAAGCCCCCCTTTCAGGAGAGCCTCTCTATGATTATCATACCTGAACAAACGAAACAAATCAGCATCGTCAGTGAGTGCTGAGTAAGATTTCAGAAGGACTCCTTACTCTGAAACACGCCAAATAGGATTATTGTACATTTTATTATGTCCAGTCCACAACTGAAAAAAAAACTGAAAAAAAAAAAAAAGTTTTAAATATCAACATGAAAAGACTTAATAATCTTTCACAAAACTGCTGATTAAAACTATGACTGCAACTTCTAACACACCGCAGGCATGACACAGTACTAGCCCATCTGAATGATGGAATTTAACAAGCCAGGGAATTTCCGGGACTCTTCCAGAAAGGCAGCCACATTTCTACAGGGAAGAAACGTGAGTAAGGTCAGCACTGGACATAATCTGCTCCGCAGACTAATCATACATTTGTGATCATATCTACCGACAGCGACCAGAACAGGACTCTCTGTGGGGTTACGTAAACAGTCTCGGAGCTCCACGCACACACAACTACTCCTTATAACTCTGTAACGTTCGTTCTTGTCCTGAGAAGAAGTTGAAGCTCAGCGATACTCAATAACTGGCTGTCCACCATCACAAACCCAATAAGCAGCAAAGCTCAGGCCTCCTGCACTGGAAGGGGAGCACTCTCAGCCATGGTGCAGCCCCGGGCCCAGGCCTCCTGCATGGGAAGGGGCGCACTCCCAGCCATGGTGCAGCCCTGGGCCTGTAGGCAGCAGGGGGGTTAACAGACGGGGGTTTCAGATGAAAGGACAAGAGAGTCCTTGGGGGGGTGGGGAGAGCACAAAGCCAAGGACACAGGGAAAGAATGTAAGCATTTCTAAGGCCAGATCTCCAAATTCTTAGGGAGGAGAAACATGTAGGATTCTCTCCCTGATTTTTATATAAAAGACAATTTGTAATTCTTCTTTCCAGCCTTTCTCCTTGACAGCAGCCGTGTGCTGTTCTCTGCTTAACACACAGAAGACTCACACTACAGCACTGAACCCCTAGGCGCTCTTTGTAATGGCAGGCTCTTACAGTTACGTCAGGGCTTAAAACCTATTCCTTTGTAGCAAAGAGCTCCTCAAAGATCTGAAAACTCAACTTTGAACACAGAAAGTGTTATTTGTAAATAGTATTCAATTATCAGGTCATCATAAGTAAAAGCATCCAACATATGAAGTAGCTTAACTCAATTTCTTCATATAGAGTAGTTCTTAGAGAAACCTTGCAATTCTTGTATTGCCACATATCAGTTTTTTAAGGATGAGCCAATATTCTTGTCCAACACCAGTAAGTTTGTCATACACCAAAGAGACCCCATTTAATGAGAAGTTACGTCACAAGTATCAAAGTTAAATCTATTTAATATTGCCAAACTTTGTCCCATCACCTATAAAACATCAGAGTAATCACCTCTAAGGTTCCTTCCAACCTTAATACTGCATCTTATATAATGACTAGGTGAGAGACGCCTCAGAACACACCGAAACATCCCACGTATACCTCTCTCTATATGTGTGTAAATACATATGTATATTTTAAATCCTCTATTGATCATCCCCCTCAAGAAAACACACTAAGATAAAAGGGACAGGGTGACGCTCACCATGCTCTTTCCTGAGGGTCACTCAACACGTCATACGCTGCTTGGATTAGCTTAAATTGTTCAGCTGCTTCTGCGGCATTATCCAGATTTTTATCTGTTAAAATAAAGTCACAGATATTTAGACATCAAACAAGTAGAGGACAGTATCTAAAAGGGACCTCCTCCATCACAAATGTCATAAATGCATGAGGTGTGAACAAAACAAAGTAAAACAACCAGGGAAAGGCCAAGAGACACGGGTGAGAGTTGACCATCGGAATCTGTGAGAAGTATCTACTTGAGTGGAAGTCTCATGCTTTCCCTCAGCCACGGGCCCCACTGAGCACTCACACTGGATAGGCACAAATGGAAAACCCAGACTAGTACACATTTTTAGAAAAAGCAAAACACATACATCTAACTAGTTACAGAAGACTTATTTAGAATTAAATTATGTTTATCGTTCACGCTGTTTTTCTTTCTCATCAACATCCATCAAAATAAACCTCACGAAGCTTTAAAAATACATACTAATTATTCTTCCCTTAGCTGTGCTTCCTTAACTATACAATTCGAAGAACATCTTTGCCTCAGGGAGGTGGCCAGCTTCTAAGATGGCTCCCAAGGATACGCAGCTCATGGCATTCACACCCTGTGTAGTCCCCTCACAGGTCACCAGGGATGGTCCGTGTGACCAACAGCAGGCAACAGAAAGGATGACGGCATGGCGAGTTACTTCTGAGATTAGTTTTAAAAAGACTGCTGTTTCCATCTTGGACTCTTGCTCTGTCTTGGATCACTCTGGGAGGAGCCAGATGCCACAGCATGAAGACACTCAGGTGGCCCATGTGGAGAACGGAGGCCTGTGGCCCACAGCCAGCATGGAAATGAGGCTTGCCAATACCATGTGAGATTGAAAGTGGGTTTTCCTGGTGAAGATATTACCTCATGAGAAACCCTGAGCCCAAACCACCAAGCTAAGCCATCCCCACACTCTGATCCTCCGAAACTGAGTCCATAATGAACACATTTGCTGTGCTTGTTGTCTTAAGCCCTAAGTTTTTAGTAATTTGTTATATAGTAATAGACAAGTAATACACTCAGAAAGTTAAATATTTTGAAGCTACAAAATATTTCAAAATTTCACAAGCTATGACTCAATACTTGCCCTCTAAGCCCTCTAAAGGCTGGAGGACAAATGTGACAGAAACATACTCCCTACGAATTATCTTGTAGCCTTAGAATGAGACCCTCGAGAACATCCTGCCTCCTCTTTTTAGGTATCATCACACCAGTGCCCAGTCCTTCAGGTGGTTTTCTGACCACCTATCACCGACAATACTTTCTCGAAAGCAGCAATTTGCCATAGCTTTTTGTTAAGATACTTTTCAAACATGTTTATTTATTTATTTAGAGGGAGAGCATGTGCATGCAAGTGGGGGAGGGACAGAGAGACTCTCAAGCAGGCTCCACGCTATCAGCACAGAGCCCTATACAAAGGGCTCGAACTCATGAATCGTGAGATCACGACCTGAACCAAAACCAAGAGTCAGACACTTAACTGATTGAGCCATCCATGCACCCTTAAGATGCTTAAACATAAAAAGTTTTCAATATTATTTTAGAATCATGGCCCCGTTAAACTGAAAGAAAAAAAATCTCCATCCCTGCAGCCTAACTATAAATGAAAAGTAATATAAGGCAAGTCTAAATCCCTTTCTGCAGTGTAGCCCATCTGAAGAGAGCCAATGGTCACCTCAGTCAACCTTCCCCCTGGACAAAATGTCCCCGTTTCTTAGGGCACACCATAATCCTCTACCTCCAATGCAGTCAAAGACAGGCACCAATCACCAAGGAGCCAGTGTTACTTCCTTTGCTTCACACTCCACTTTTAATCACTACAGCTCACTGCATTAACCTTCAGCAACATCGCACTGCATCATTCTGAATTTACAGAAACTTTGGACAAAGTTTCAAGTATGTGCATATTACTGACAAGCCAACTGATAACTATAGAATGGACTCTTCAAAACTCAGATATGGCTCAAGAGGCACCTGGGTGATTCAGTCGGTTAAACGTCTGACTTTTAATTTTGGTTCAGGTCATGACCTCACGGTTCATGAGACTGAGCCTATGTCAGGCTGCCATCAGGCTCCATGCTGAGATTCTCTCTCTTCCTCTCTGCCCCACCTTTAGTCACACACACACACTCTTTCTCTCTCTCTCTCTCTCTCTCAAAATAAACTTTTTTTTTAATTTTTTTTTTTTTTAGCATTTTTATTTTATTTTTGAGAGACATAGAGACAGAGAGTGAGCAAGGGAAGGGCAGAGAGAGGGAGATACAGAATCTGAAGCAGGCTCCAGGCTCTGAGCTATCAGCACAGAGCCCGACGCGGGGCTCGAACTCACAGACGGTGAGATCATGACCTGAGTTGAAGCCAGCCGCTTAACCGACTGAGCCACCCAGGCGCCCCAAAATAAATAAACTTAAAAAACCCACCCAGATAAAGCTCTTAATCCACTCTGTGGCAGGCACTAAATAAATGTTAGATCATCCAACACCTCTCCCCTTTTCTCTTGCAGTCTCTACTGTGGAGGCTGGATAAGCGAGAGTACTTATTTTCCCAGCCTCCCTTGCTGCTAGGAATGGTCCTATGATACAGTTCTGACCAATGAGATGACAGCAGAAGTCTATTAGTGTATTTTCTTTCCTTCCTCTTTCTTCTTGTCTTGCATGTGGACATGATGTTGGTGCTTCAGCAGCCACCTTGAGACCACTAAAACATGAACCACTGAAACAACGCCAGCAGGAACCTACCTCCAAGCCTTTTTGCAGTGGGAGAGAGGAAAAAAACCTTAATTTTTTTTAAGCCACTGCAGTTAGGTTTTGTCATTTCCAATTAACACAGTCAAACCTTGGATTGTGAGTAACTTGTTCTGTGAGTGTTCCAGAAGACGAGCAAACATTTCTAGTAAGTTTTAACTTGATAAACAAGTGATATCTTGCAATACAAGTAGTACGTGACACCGAATCTCATGATCACAACTGAACCAATGGTTCCTGAAATTCACTTTGATATACAAGTGCTTTGGATCACAAGCACGTTTCTGGAATGAATTATGCTCGCAAACCAAGGTTTTATAATTCCATCTTGTTGTGGCCCTGTTGCAATCAGGTTTTAGGTAATATGGGACACTCAGTGCCCTGTTGTAATTATTTAAAATTTTGATCAGCACTCTGCAAGATATACTAGTAGCTGTCTACCCCGTATCTAGTTTCATCTTCTTTCTTTTTTTTTTTTTTTATTTTATTTTATTTTATTTTTTTTAATTTTTTTTTTTTAATGTTTATTTTTGAGAGACATAGAGGCACAGCGTGAACAGGGGAAGGGCAGAGAGAGACAGAGACACAGAATCGGAGGCAGGCTCCAGGCTCTGAGCTGTCAGCACAGAGCCCGACGCGGGGCTCGAACTCACAGACTGCGAGATCATGACCTGAGGTGAAGTCGGACGCTCAACCGACTGAGCCACCCAGGCGCCCCTCATCTTCTTTCTAACAAAACCCTGACTTTGTTCACAGTGGTAACGCACCCAGTTAAAAAATTCACCTCCTCAGACTTTCTTGAGGTTGGGGATATCAGATGACCCAGTCTCAGCCACGGAGATATAAACAAACACGTGCCTACCAACTGAAACTCCCCAGGAAAGGTTTTATTTTCCCTGTGAAACAAATGGGCTTTGGTGTTATTCACCTTATGGCCATAACCCAGCCCAAAGCCAGTATATGAAGCCTACAGGTGATGATGAGGATTGAGACAGAGACTGCTAGTTTACCCCCTTCTCCCAGTAACAAGTGAACCCTGATTTTGTGGCAGGCACCTGGTCCCATAATAAAGACTCCATTTCTCAGTCTCCTTTGAAGTCTGGGCATGACTGTGACTAAGCTCTGTCATTGAACACCTATAAAAGTGTTATATGAGTTTTTTAAAGTTTTTTTTAAAATGCTTATTTATTTTGAGAGAGAGAGACAGAGTGTGAGCAGGGGAGGGGCAGAGAGAGGGAGACACAGAATCCAAAGCAGGCTCCAGGGTCTGAGCTGTCAGCACTGAGCCCGATGCGGGGCTCAAACCCATAAGCGAGATCATGACCTGAGCCGAAGTCGGACACTCAACCGACTGAGCCACACAGGTGCCCCGCGTGATAGCTTTTAAGTCTTCCTTAAAAGACAAGTGGCACGCACTCTCTGTCCTTGCTCTCTCCTTTCCTCCTCCACCCTGCTCCCTGGGATCCCCAACTGCCACCCTGGACAAGTGAGGGCCCCCTAGGGGCTGCTGAGCCTAGTCCACGGACCTGGTGGAGGAGAACCACCATGTGGCAGCTTGCCTGTCCCGGCACCTCCACAGGAGACAGCAATAAACTATGTTTGCTTACACTTGGTGCAAGCACTCAAGCCTTATGGTCAGGACCCTGGAGCAGGTCTTTGATGGTTTCATCAAGCAGCTGGAGCTACCAAGGCGGGCCACCTCTGGACGTCTTGCTAGGTGAGAAAAACAAAACTATTTGGTTTAGTTACTGTAGCCAGCTTCCAGCCACATGGAGCTCAGTGCAGTCCCGAGCTGCCTGCCAGGTGAGAGCCCAGCTAACAACACTCATGATTTCTACATCTTCATCAAATCATTCATAAACTTTTTGTCTCATAAATAAAAAAAGCACTCCAAATTAAAGCAGAATGGCAGAAAACGCGCCGGCAAATCATTCTTCCCACGTAAAGCAAAAAAGGTGACTGGGGGAGGGAGGTGGGTGGTTCTTCTTCACCTTTTAATCAGTGCTGTACTTTGTTGTCCTGTTTCTTCCCACGCCCTTCCTTCCTCCCCCAAAGAAGTTTGGAGAAAGCTCAAGCTTTTAAACACATGAAGCCCATCAATGTACCAGCTGAAAATAAGATCTAACCTCTTACCGAAGCATCTTTCTTAAATAATTTTTTCAGTCTGTCATATGGCTTTTAATTTCACTTAAATATACCTGAACAGGTTGGCTATATTAAACTGCGATCTAAAACCAAAAATGAGGGAAGCCTGGGTGGCTCAGTCGGTTGAGCGTCCAACTTTGGCTCGGGTCATGATCTCAGTTTGTTGAGTTCAAGCCCCGCATCGGGCTCTGTGCTGACAGCTCAGAGCCTGGAGCCTGATTCTATGTCTCCCTTTCTCTCTGCCCTTCTCCCACTCACGCTGTTTCTCTCTCTCTCTCAAAAATAAATAAACATAGGGGCACCTGGGTGGCTCAGTCGGTTGAGCTTCTGACTTCGGCTCAGGTCATGATCTCACGGTGCGTGGGTTCGAGCCCCGCGTCGGGCTGTGTGCTGACAGCTCAGAGCCTGGAGGCTGCTTCGGATTCTGTATCTCCTTCTCTCTCTGCCCCTCCCCCTCTCGTGCTCTCTCTCTGTCTCAAAAATAAATAAATATCAAAAAATAAATAAAAAAATAAACATAAAAAATTAAAAAATAAATAAAACCCACATTTATTACTAGCCACATGCAAAGGCCACAAGGCACTGCAAATCCAGTTGTCAAAGTTTAAAAGACATTCTCACACTATTCTTTCTTTGTGCTTTTCTCCTGGTCCCTTCACACACTCTTCTCCTCCCTCCTAAACATTTTTACAGTGCCTTCTGGAAAATTCATGGATTGAGCCTTTTACATCGTGCCTTGACTGAGGCCAGACTCCCTTGAAACCCCACTTCCCTCTAGGCTTCCCTCTCAGGCTCCTTCAGCCACAGTCCTCACAGGGCAGGGCTGGAGCTGGAGCTGCATCCTCCTGGCTCCAGGCCTCTGGTCCTTTGCTCACCCCTGAGGGCGAACCAGCATTCCTTCCAGATTCAGACCCTTCACTGGCCACCACCCACCTCTTCCCCTTCTCACTGTCCAAGCACCCTTCAACCCCTCCCCCTTAACTCACTGAGAATTCCGGCACTTGGCTCTGAGTTTCAACCCCAGGTCCTATCCCCGCATGGGTGACTTCAATGCACCTTGACCTCCTGGTCTCCCTACCTCCAATCTTGCCTGCTCCAATCTACTCTCTCGACAACAGCCAGAGACATACTCCTGCTTCCAAATCTTCCGTGGCTTCCCGATGCCCTTAGGTGAAAATCCAACCTACCTAATCCAGTTTACCCCAACCTCCAAGACCTGGCTGCTGCGCCCCTGGCCCACACTCCCGTCTTTTCCCTTCCTGCACTCTGCCGCGTTTTGTCCTGCCTCCCTCCACCTGTACTCCCTGCTTTCTGCTGTTGGGTCTCGCCGTAGGAGTCACTTCTTCAGAGATGCACACCTATCCCACCCACACACACTTTGTCCAGGTCACGTACATGTGCTGACAAGCATCTTCTATTTGCTCTCATACCGCCCTTATCTCCCCGGACTGAAACTGCCTGTTTTCCTGTGACTCCCCGAAGACCGTATGTGCCAGCAGAAGGCAGAGACCATTTCTGTCTCCTGTACACAGTAACGTGCTCAGGGCGGTCATGTGATAAAAGCCTTCTCTTCACTAGGCAGTACTGTTGACCCTACTGAGAATTATTTTCAGTTGCTCAATTAAAAACAAGAAAGAAAGAAAGAAATTACGTTTAACAATGAAAAATGAGCAGCCTTTCGCCTTGAGGTACAAATCATTCTTTGAAGCAAAGTCCGTATGTTAACCTCAGAAACATCTAACACAGGACCTCGCATACAGAATTAAATTAAACATTTGCTGAGTGAAGAACTGAACAAATTAACAAGCCAGCACAGCAAAGTACATCAAAATCATGTATCTCCTGGGAGAATACGTATCCTTTAAAGGTAAAAGCATCTTCAAACCAAGAGATATTTAGGATGCTATGATCCATGACGGCATCCAGAGAAGATATTCACATTTAGTTTCTAACTGGTTTGGTTTCAAAATAGTTAACTGATGTTTTAGTAACACTTGCATACTTCTTCCTTGCACTGATTTCCAACTAATCGCCAAATCTGGACATTTTTCCTTTACAGAATTTCTTCAACCCAGCCCTGCCCTTCCCTCCCACTGATCCCCAACCTGGCTTGGGCCCTTATTTGTCACGATGGACTCTCCCCGACTTCTGTCTCTCTTCAATCCACTCAGCTGCCATCACAGTACCTCCTCAAGACATCTTAATAAAATCAGCTTCAACCCTCTACTATTGGAAAAACAAATAATTTCACAGTCTTAGCCTACATTCAAGACCCTTCAATCTTATCTTAAAACTACCACTCAAAAACATCTTAACACTGTCGTTTAAAATATATTCATTTGGTCACAAGCATTAATCCTCTTCCTCACACTTTCCCAGCCAGAGAGTCAAGGAATTCCTAACTTTCTTCTAATTCCTAATTCAATTTCTGATGACAACCTCTATTACTCTAAGAATGTGTTTCCATATTGTTGTTGGATTTATTAATTTTGGATACAGCTACTGACTTCCTGCTGTAATGAACGGGGAGCCTACTTCTTCCTTTCCAATATACATCATGTTTAGCTCCTCTGCTGGTAATCATCGCCACTTTAAGTAACAAACCCATACCTTTGTGTCTTGTTCCATCATCTATAGACATTACCTTCCGACTCTGGGTCCCAGGCCCTTCCTTCAGCTTTTCTCCCAACCCATATTTTCAGATTTCTAATAAACACTGCCTTCAGTCAAACTGTCCCCTGGGCCCTCTTTTGTTCACCACGATGCTCTTCCTCTTCCCTCTAAAGTTCACTTTTCCCAATTCCATTCCTTTAGGATCCAGCTAAAATCCAGGCTGCCAATGGGAAGCCTTGCTGCTTCTCAAGAAGTGAAAAATCCCTCCCCTAAATCCCTGGAGAATTTATAAGTTGTTCTATCAATCCAACTACCAATTATATATGTTGTGCTGTTTTGTTTGTACTTGTAGTAACCCTTTCCTGGTGTAGAGCATGTTTTCCCAACAAGACTCTTGAGGTCTCTCAGCATTTCGGAATCTTACTATGGTGACTGGCATGTACTGGAGACACTATAAATGCGCTTATGGATTACTCCTAATGTGTAAAACCTCTTACAAACCTCAAAAAGCTGAGATTCAACTACAGCCTTGGTTTTCCAGTCTGGAAGATCAGATTACTTCACAAAGGTCACAAAGGCCTGAACTACCACCAAATAAAATATCCAAAAAAACCTCCTTCTATGAACACATACAAACTTCACTAGGGAAGACATACAATTAAAAACTCTCAATCTGCGGAACATCCGAAGTGGAGTACAGGGTTTGTACTTCAACAGCCTACTGGGAAAGGAAAAAAAAAAGAAAAGAAAAGAAAAAAAAGGCACAGCTATTTAAAAGACATTTTACTAGTTTGTCTTAATTTCAATAAGGGTCCATAAATTACACTTGGGTAGCTGGGGCTCCGTGATGAAGTTAAAGGCAGCTAGCTGAGCGGCAGGGACTCAAGCAAGGGTCAAGCCCGAGAGCCCACGACTCCTCCTTCGGTGGAGTCTGCGAAGGGGTGGGAGGAGCGGGTGAAGTCGCTAGAATGTTGTCCCTCCCATCAAGTGGCACTGTGGGAAGCGTCCCGGTGGGGTGGGGGTATCTGGAAGGGGACGGGGTGTTGGGGGCTCCAGTGAAGGCTAGGGTGTAGAGAGATGGGTCCGGTGAGACGCGTTGCTGACGCCCAGCGAGAGAAGCACTGCGCAGGGGCACCTGGCCGGGGACCCGGAAAGTTACAGGTCCGGTAGGTCGAGACTGGCCAGGGTCCCGGAGTTATTCTGGGGAGAAGGGTGGGAAGGGTGGCGGGGCTTTTGCGAGGGCTGCGGCGGTTGCGAAGTAGTTACCCGGGTGCCATTTCAGGGCCAGCTTCCGATAGGCCTTCTTGAGCTCCTCCTCGCTGGCGTCGCGCCGCACCCCTAGCGCCTCGTAGTGACACTTCATCGCCCGACCGGGCAGGGGGCTGGGGCCGGGGCCCGGGGCGGGGCCGGGGCCCGGGCCCGGGCCGAAGTGGTGGCGGCGGCGGCGCTGCTGATCCTCTTCGGCGGCGGGAGCCCGGCGCCCGCACCGGGCCAGCCAGCGAGCGCGGCGGCGGCGGCGGCGGCGCGGGACAGCAGAAGCGCGCGGCGGCGATAGGCGGCGCGGGCTGCGGCACGCGGACGCAATGAGGGGGCGGCGCCGGCGGCCTCGGCTCCGCATGGGCGGGGGGAGGACTGGGTTCCGGGAAAAGCTGCGCGAGAGGGAGGCGGGGCCACGGCCGGTGGGAGGCGGAGTCGCGGCCCGGATGGAGGCAGGCCCACGGCAGGTGCGAGGCGGGGCTGCAGCGGGGATGTAGGCGGGGCCCCCCGTAGGTGGGAGGCGGGGTCACGGTGGGCGTCATTGTGAGGGGCACAGAAGGCGGTCCGTGTAAGGTGCACCAACTGGCAGCCCACCTGAGGGCTGACAGGAGTCCGATGGGATTATGGAAAACATCTTGTTTTCTGCAGATAATTTCTCAGCGGAGCCCTGTTTTTACAGATGAGGCAACTCAGGCTCGAAGTAGTCGAGTGATTTGCTCAGGCCTCCCCAACTCATCAGTGGCAGGATTCAGTTGGATGGAACACCGGGTTTTTTAACTGTTCAATTCTCTTCAGCTGCCAATTATCACAATCTCTAACATTGCTCATCCTGACCAGTATATACTGCAGAGAAATAACAGTAAATACTGTCTTAAACTGCAACAATGTGAGATAGCATCAAGACATTTTTAAATAACATATCGAATGTTTTACAACCAGTATGGATAAAATTGTGCTGACCCATCCATCCATTACTCTTTAACCCTAACTTTCTGGCTTCTCACCCTACATTTCCAAGATTGGTGAAGAATGCAGTTAAGGGATAGTATTTAACGAATTTTTGTTAATCTAACCGATACACTGTTATTACAGGATGGAAGATCTGTACAACTGTTACAATTTGATAAGGTGTCAAAATAGTATCCTAATCGTCATTAAAATATATTGGTGAAATATATACACCAATATATTTCATTTTAATGTGTAATATTTATTTACCTACATCAGTTGTTAGGTGTAGGTTGTCAACCATGTACAGTTAAAGAGAAGGGTTGGCTCTATTGCTATTGCACAAGGTTGTCCCTTGCTCCCTAATAGCCTGAGCCCCTGCACTATCAAAACAAACAAACCCTAAACCTCATTTTTTCCACACACTGTCCAACCGATTCATACTCAGATTCTTACACCTGCCTCTTTTTCAAAGAAGGAAGATACTATACAGCCTTAGTTTGTAAACTGGCAATGGATAGGGATTGAGCAGTTTCAATACAGGGAAAAATGGAAACTCTCCCCACTGGAGAATGGGACTGGGAGCAGGGGGACAAAAAGTAACACAGGACTTTTCTCTTCCTCCAACTACATCTGGTTTTGCTTACAATCTGCGAGCCATTTGCCTTTCTCCTCCTGAAAGAGGGATGTTTTTGCCTGTAACATTGTACAGAAATGTAAAGACAATTACATTGGATATAAATTTAACTGATTACCTTTATTACACAAGGTGACTTATAAATGAACATGGACTTGAAAGAGGAGGAATTTCTCATTCAAATGAGGCACACACATAAATGACTGTGAAAGGTAAGTAATTTGGGATAGGAAAATACATAGGAACTGAGAATCAAAATTGTTAAATGGAAATTCCACTAAAACCCTAAAACACACACCTCCAAGTGTTAAAAATTTGGGTCTTCACTCAAACTTCCAACTTGTTGAGCCAGTTTAGCTTATAACCTATAATTAACTTATTGGGAGGTTGGTGTTTAAATATAAATCTTGAATACAGCTTTTCATCCTGGGATATATTCAATTGCCTAAATAAGTAAGCTACCCCCTCCCCCTTAACCAGATTTATCCTTCATTAGCCACACACAAGTATTTAAAGTGAACCTCTGAGCGTGTCTGAGTCAGTCGGTTAAGCATCCGACTCTTGATTTTAGCTCATGATCTCTGGGTTTGTGGGTTCGAGCCCAATATCTGGATTGGTGCTGACACCCTGGAGCCTGCTTGGGATCCATTCTCTCTCAAAATAAATAAACAAAAAATGTGAACCTCTGAATTACCTGCTTAATTTAGATTTCAAGGTAGCCTAATTTAGCCTATTTCAAAATAAAGTAGCCTAACTATACATTCAAGACGTTTCTTTGTAAACAATAAAAAAATGAAATATAGTGGAAAATTGGTTGTTCTGCCTAGATTTAGAATAAAGAACAAAATTAAAATACAAGTGAGGAACTAGGAAAGATGCCTAGGGTAACCTTGCTGTATAATACCTCTGACAAATTAGTAAAAGAGAATTACCACAGAAAAACAAGACTGATCAGAAAAGAAAAACCAATACCTAGCCAAAAAAAAAAAGGTAGTCTTTTTTTAACCTACCAAGTTAACAAAAAATTTTCACTGTTGTCAAGGGTAAAAGTAAATAAATGAACACTAAACTCTGGTGAAGTACAAAATTTAGGGGAGCAACCACAAAGTCTCAATGTTCCAGGAAGGCCAAATACTGCCTTCATAAGGGGAGAAACTCAAATGTCCTCGTGCCCTCTAACTACTGTTCCATTTTTCTTCCTTTTTCTGGTAATTTGTAATTTATACTCACTGCTTCTAAATTAAATTTACAAAATACTTTCAACACATGTATTAACTCATTTGATTCTCAAAACCTAAGAATTTTAACTGTACTCTTTCTTGAGGTGAGCAAACAAGGTCGAGATTGGCTTTTCTAAGGCCTCATTAATTGGGAAGTCAGTGACTCCAGCTTCAGTAAGATGCTTTCCTTGCTACCAGTCTACCTGCACTTTACCATCCAAAACGAAGCTCTCCAAGTGCCTAATGCATTGTCCTACAAGTAATAATGACCCAATAAATCTGTTTCAATTTCAGCTTTGTTAACCCCCCAATTTTAATCCAAGATAGCAGGCCTAAACCTTAAGTGTGCTGAATTTTCAGTGATACCAAGCAAGCTTTGAAAAGAAAAACAGAAATTAACTGATCAGTTCTGGGGATATTTAGAAAAACATACACACCACTGAAACCAAAAATTTTAATTTGATTTTTCTTTGTCTTAAATGCCACATTGATAAGATATAAGGTAGTCCTGGATAATAAAAGTATTTACATGTTGAATGCAAAATAAATACAAAATTATGGAAAAGTTTCTTATCCACTGATTCATTTTGTGTTCCCACTGTTCATCTTCTGTTTCATTTTTCTTTGCCTTTTATAAATCCTTTTCTTTCTTGCTTTCAAATCAACTTTCGGCTCTGGTTTTACCCACTGTATTTCTACTGGCTTTTCCTCAGCCGGTATAACAAAAACATCCGCAGTGGGATCGTGTGGAACAACAGTCTTTGGCTCTTTCTTTTTCATTTTCTGTGCATCTTTCACCTGTTGTTTCTCTTTGTATTTTGCAGCTGTGATGGATCTTATGACACGCCGATGCTAAAAACAAAAAAAAATCAGATCCTTTCAAACTAAAAATAAACATTATGTATGATGAAGACATTCACTTACGAATCTTATTTCCCCTTCATTCATGTCATTAAAAAAAAGAAGTCATCTCCAAGGCCGTATGGGGCAAAAAACAAATTAAGGTTCATAGTTTAACAGAAATCACTTGACAGAATTATTTTGGCCAGAGTTCTGTGGAGCACTGAGGAACCACTGAACGACAAAAACGGCTTACCATGTTTGGTGACTGGTAGTGAGGATTTTCATATAAAGTTGGTCCTCCAAAACTTCCCTGGAAGATCTTTATCAGATTTAAGACGAAACGAGGCCCTATTTCCACAAGAGCAGCATCTTCTTCTATTATCTTTAATAAAAAGGAAATATTTCATTTTGGTTTGGATATACTATTTCTAAAAGTTACCCTCACTATAACCTCATTATAAATATGCGTAAAAGAAGTGAGAGCCAATTAAATTAAGGTGAAAGTGAAAACTTGGCTAAATTATCAGTATTTTCTGAAATGTATTACTAGTTACAGGTAATTGTCAAGGGAAAGTATTAACACTTCTTTCAGTGTGTTCTTTTAAAATTGAGTAATTTCAATTTGGTCTTTATCTGGCTTCTCACAATGCACGTATTCTTGAAAACTGTGGTTAAATGAATTTTTAAAATTCCGACCACTCTAACAAAATGTATTAAAGCAGACCCTATGGGGAACCCTTTTAAAATTTAAGCCAACCTCTAAATTGTATTTATAAATCTAATTCAAATTAGATTAAAAGGTATATAAAAGGATATATGTCCAAATTAATTTTTGAATGGCTGCTGATTGCCAAATTAAGAGGCAACCTCGGAGCTACAAATACAAACAGTGTTGGTTCAGGTATATCTGTCCTCAGAGGGTAAGGGGATATGTTTAACTCACACTGCAAGGTATCCAATAGAACAACAATGCAGAAAATAGCCTAGGTTAAAATTTTTTTTTTTTTTGAGGGGCACCTGGGTGGCTTAGTCGGTTAAGTGTCCAACTTCAGCTCAGGATCTGATGGCTCATGAGTTTGAGCCCCATGTTGAGCTCTGTGCTGATAGCTCAGAGCCTGGAGCTTGAGATTCTGTCTCTGTCTCTCTCTGCCCTCCCCTGCTTATGCTCTGTCTCTCTCAAAAATAAATAAACATAAAAAACATTTAAAAATAAATAAAAATGAAAAAAAAAACTTTTTTTTTTTTAGAAAGAGAGCACGTGAGTGAGGGTGGGTGGAGAGGCTGACAGCAGCAAGCCCAACGTAGGACTCGACTCATGAACCATGAGATCATGACCTGAGCCAAAATTGGATGCATTACTGACTGAGCCAGCCAGACACCAGGTAAACCAATTTTTAAGGTTTTTTATTTTTTGAGAGAAAGAGTAAGCAGGGGGATGGGCAGAGAGAGAGAAGGAGGGACAGATGATCCAAAGTGGACTCTGCTGACAGGCTGACGACAGCAATGATATGGATGCAGGGCTCAAACCCATGAACCGGGAGGGAGATCCCAACCTGAGCCGAAATCAGATGCTCAACCGACTAAACCATGTAGGTGCCCAAAAAACGGCCTAGGTTGCTTTCAGTGCTGTCTGAGATGGTCTTGTTATTCTTCCTACCTCTCTGCAGACTTATCCTGCCAAACTCCTGCTTTGAGATTTCCAGAATCACTTCTCCTTAACCTCATCTTATAGTTCCTATTGAATGAATTCAACAGGGATCATGTTTGAAGTCTTAACACCCTCCACCCTCAGATTCCAACTTCTGAAGAGAAACTTGTATTTTACTGAATATATAGCTGCTTATTAGAAAAACCTTACTCCGTATCAACTGATGTCCGTGTGGAGAAGTGTGAGACAGTAGCTAATTACTACAAGTCTGTGAGGCAAAAAGCTATTTGAAACAAAAGGACTTATTTTTTGCGTTTTCACAAACATTATATATATCCTACTTCATTTCAAAGTATAATAGAAAATCCATTGAAGCTAACCTGAAAGTTCCGAAACCATATCCTATTATCCAAAATGGTGAAAGTAAACACATGGTCCACGAATGGCTGGCTTTTGGGATGATACCGCGGTGTGCTGAAGATCTAGTAAAAAAATAAAAATAAAAGTAAGCGATGCGTTAGTTTCTTATTCTACCACATACCACCTATGTTTTAGATAGCTAAATTAACAAAAAGCCCAAAGGAGACACTCATTTATGTTACTAATCTAGGAAAGATATTTACCTGAATTAAGAGTTCTTTTAACAAAGCATAATGTGGTAATTCATCAAAAGTCTATAAAAAAAAATAAAGTGAACATATTATTTGACAACACCAGTGTTTTGTTTAAAATTGTGGGTTTTAAAAATTTTTTAACTCAATTAAATTACACAACTATATCCACTAAAAAACAACCATGCAAAGTAAGAAAATTAGACCTCATACGCTAAATGAGAAACTTACAGGGTCAAAAGACAAAAGGGGCCGAGAACCTTTTAAACAGTTTCCAGTCATCTTTAGTTCAGCTAGGGTATGAACTAGAAAAATTGTAACAAAAACAGAAGTTTAGCATAATTATCCCAAAAGAGCATTTCCAATTTTGTCAGTAAAAAAATCTGAAATGGAATCAACTTACTATTTTGAACGAGGAATTTAGCAGATGGTCCATGGGGTGAATTTGAAAGCCTGAAAAACATGAAGTTTTTTCAACTAATTAGAAGGTAGAATGCAGTAAATTCTTACTATCTCATGGTTAAAAAAACACCATAATGTGGTTCTAATATCCACATTTTTTTTAAAACGTTTATTATTTTTGAGAGACATAGCAAAAGAGCGTGAGCAGGGGAAGGACAGAGAGAGTGGGAGACACAGAATCTGAAGCAGGCTCCGAGCCATCAGCACAGAGTCCCATGCGGGGCTCGAACTCAGAGACCGTGAGATCATGACCTGAGCTGAAGTCGGCCGCTTAACCGACTGAGCCACCCAGGTGCCCCCTAATATCCACATTTAATATCTTTAAATGTTTTGACTTTCGTGAAATCCCTTGGCCCAGTCTTTTTACATGAAAGACTGAGATATGTAACATAAGAGATACAAATAATAATCCATTTACAAGAACAGTTCCACCAAAATCTTACTTAATACATACTCTTACCACATATAGAGATCCTGTTTTTTCTTAGCTTCAAAATAAATACATTTATTGCAGTTCTTCATTTCACAAACCTAAACAGAGCAAGTATAGAAAAATGAAATAGATAATAAAACTGAGCACCAAAGCAACTCAATGCATTTAATATCTAGATTCCTCCAAAAATACTTAAGCAGGTTAATAGGCTACAAAGGTCTAAATCTAGGTAAATTCACCAAAAAAAACCCCAAAACAAAACCCATTTAAAGTTCCTCATAGGTATTCTGCCTAAGGTAAACTAGATACTCTGGCCTCTCCTCTGCTTACTGGCAACCTCCTCTTCCGATCACACTCCCAGATACAACCTTCAAAGAGTAAAAATAAAAAGGCCCTAGGGATAAAGCACACTACAATTAGCCTCACTGATCTTGGGAAAATATAGTCCTTAAAGAACCAAATACATCCTTCATAATGGTTATTTTCATTTATTTTTCTTTTTTTACTTGAGAGAAAGAGTGCACGTGTGAGAGACAGGGGCAAGGGAGAGAGAGAGAAAATCTTAAGCATGCTCCAGCTCAGAGCAGAGCCAAACATGGGGCTCGATCTCATGACCCTGGGATCATGACCTGAGCTGAAATCAAGAGACGCTCAACCGACTGAACCACCCAGGTGCCCCTATAATGGTTCTTTTAACTTTTTAAAAATATTTATTTCTGAGAGTGAAACAGTGAGAGCAGGGGAAGGGCAGAAAGAGGCAGACACAGAATCTGAAGCAGGCTCCAGACTCTGAGCTGTCAGCATAGAGCCCGATGTGGGGCTCGAACTTAAAGATGAGATCATGACCTGAGCTGAATTTGGGATACTTAACCAAGTGAGCCACCTAGGTGCCCCTGGTTACTTTCAACTTTTCAGTGTTTTGATTTGAAGCTCAAGAAATTTAAGAGTTTTCTTCCTCATCTGCACTATCATTTCTGCGATTTAGTTCCATAAAATCACTAGGGGACTGGTGAAAGGTAGAAATATAGAAAACCTATTTCCCGTTGAATTAAACTTCAACATCTTGAAGGTTTATATTACTGTAACATTCAGAAATCAATATATATTCATCAACTCTCAACTACTTGAGAGTTAACCTAATGGCGTAAAAAACATTATAAGTCCAATGCTTTTGTTTCTTACTGGTCTTAGAACAAACAATAACACTAAGTTGGCTGTTTTCTAGTCAAGTCTCAGTTGCTGGAAACTCATATCCTGTTTTTTTCATCTATCTTCACTTGAGATTACACTTGTTCAGGGACTGAATCCCCCATTAGAATGTGAGCCCCACTGGATGACAGGGGTGTTTTGTTAAACAGTTTCCAAGCACTAGAATAATGCACTACAATACAGAGCAGAGGTTCAAGTATCTGTCTAAATGAATAAAACAAGCCTTTCTAACAGTGAAAGAAAATTATCTGAATTCTTCCAAATTTTAAAAAATTTGCTTTAAAATATAAGTTCAATATCTTCAACAATACTTTGAAAATTAACATATTACTAATTTGTAGTATCTTAAGAGCAAATAGCATGTGTATCACTTTTAATACTAGCAAAATATTTTCTAAAATGTGTGGTTTTAAAAATAATTAATGGATTTTTAAAATTTTGTACATGTTAATAATTTTCTTAACAAGCACCTACTGTGAATTTAGCACTGTACTGTACATGAGAATAAAAAAATAAGATATAAACCTTGTCCTACAGAAATTTCAGTATGTTTGGTGAGATAAGAGAAATATAAGAATGATCAAGAAATTATACTGAAGCACTAAACTGTGAGATATAGACAATGAGTATATAAAAATCTGTAAGGCAGATTACTGGAGTTAATAAAATTTGTCTGAATATCTTTTACAAAACAATTTAAAAGTCACTGAATAACTGATTTATTCCTTAAATTTTCTTTAGTATTTCAAAATATTGTTCCTAGTGTTCCTAGAATATTTTACTGGCATTATCTAAAATTACCTCATTAATGACAAATAACTTGTCTTTACGATCCATTTTCGTATCTATGAAAAGAAAAAAGCAAAGTAAATAAAAGATTTCAAAGCTATTTCAAATAAATCACACATGCTTTCTAAAAAAGTACTGTTTTTACAATCTTGAGTTTAAAAGATTTTATTCATTTTCTTTTTAATTTTTCTAAAGGTTTTATTTTTTAGAGAGAGAGAGACCGAGTGTGTGTGTGTGTGGGGGGGGGCACAGAGGGAGAGGGAAACACAGAATCTGAAGCAGGCTCTAGGCTCCAAGCTGTCAGCACAGAGCCCAAGGCCGGGCTTGAACTCACAAACCATGAGACAATGACCTGAGCTGAAGTCGGACGATTAACTGACTGAGCCACCCAGGTGCCCCAGAATTTATTAATTTCCAAAATTATTAGACCTAAAAACACATGACCTTTTAAGAAGTGTACACTCTTCATAAAAATGACTGACTAATGATAGTCCTCAAGAATCATAAACTATGATCTAAGCAGTTTTTGTCAATTTTACATATTCTTTCAGTCCCTTTCGAATATGGACATATTCTTACAAAGACTATGTTCTAGGATTGCAGTTTAAGGAATATTCACTGAAGACACTAAAATTTGAACTGAAGAAAATTTCTTTCAATCCTGAATCACAGTTGTCGAGAGACGGAATGAAAAAAAAACATTTTTAGATCATAGAGAAAAACCAATGCAAATTAAATCTCTTAGTTTTAGAGATATGAGGTATTACAGCAGACCCCAGTTTGAGAAACAGTGGTCTAAGGAACAAAACTGTTACCTAGAATTAGAGCCAGAAGCTCCCTCCAACACAGACACAAAAGCAGCTGTATGGTGGTACTGCCACACTTCTAAGCTTAAAACTTCACTTGCCTGAAAGATACATCACTGCTAAAAAGAATATCTTGGCATTTAGAAGTAGGCTGAGCCCCAAATTAAAAGTGCTTCAAATCCCACTCCAGTCCATGAACTTTCTAATAAGAACAGTTTTAAGTTTATTTATTTATTTTGAGAGAAAGGGGGGGAGGTGGGGGGTGAGGGGGGGGGAGAGAATTGCAAGCAGGCTCTGCTCTGTCAGTGCAGAGCTGGACATGGGTCTGGATCCAAGACCCAAAACCGAGTCAATGCTTAACTGACTGAGCCACCCAGGCATCCTAAGAAGAGTTAGGAAAAAAAGGAAGATAGCAATACATGGCAGTCCTGAATTACTTAGAAGGACAAACCAGCTCGTAACCTCTGAGAGCATTATAATGAAGGCATTCCTGGACCTTCAGAGAACGTTTTGATAATTAATAGCAGGATATCTAAGAAAATGAAGGGAATGGTTAACGAATTTTGCAAAGAATTTCTAATAAAATGTTAATTGGAAAAATCCTGTCATTGAAAAGATGAACTTCTGAGGGGCACAGTTCTTTACCTGTTAAGGCTGAACAAATGACAAGGATGAATAATGATTGAAAGTAAAAACACATAAACATGTTTATAAATAAGAACTTTTAAAACATGTGATTTAAAGGCACCTGCTTTAGAGTGAGGCATCAACATTCTCAAGTCTTGCATTAAATGTCTTGTTCTGAAGTTTATTCCTCTGGAAGAAAAAATAAGAATCCGTTCCTTATTTCTCCACTTGCCCTAAAGAAAAATAAAACGTGAAGATTTTTAAATCTCTTACTGAAGTTGCCTTGCTTGTTTTTTCAAAGATAGTTTTGAAAGTATCCAGTTTTTAAATACTCCACCACCCTCTAATATATCAAGATTACATCCTTATTTCTGCCTCTCTCCCATGTGTGTAATTCAGAGAACTGAGATGGTTCACTACAGGATCTTTTCACTGCTGAATTCAGAATGAACTCCCTAGTCGATATTCCTTTCGCAAGGGAACTTTAATATTAATTTAATATTTACTAGGTTCCTACCCGGAGTCAGGCACTGTTCTTATGTGGGAAGACAGTCAACAAGCAAGCCAATCAGTAAAGAGATGGAGGCAAGAACAGCATGAAATTATATTTAGGTAACTACAACACATCTGTCATACAGAAGTGGCAAAGCAGCATGGCATCACGTGATGAGGCAAAAAGGAAACTTAAAAGCCCCCCTTTTATCTAACAGACAAAATTTAGATCCCCATCTAAAGAGGCGAGCTATAAGTAGCTCTTGGTTCTAATAAAACAATACAGCCAATGAACTCCTAAAAAAAAAACAAAAACAGACAAGTTAACTCCTTGTATAGAAGGTTAAGTAGAGATGCAATAATACTCATAAAAAGCTTCCAGGTAGCAAGCCAGACCATCCCGACAATCTCCCAGGGGTATTCACCGACCATGGCGGCCTCCCAGAGATGCTTTCTTTGACTTTCATTTTTGGTTTTTCTTCTTCCATCTCTCCAATTCCTCCTCCTGACTCTAAAGATTCTTTCCTAGCCCTCTTTTTATTTTTGTTCTCTCCAAGACACGGTTCTCATATCATTCCATAGCTTTAATTATCAAATCTATAGAAAGGTAAGGAACTCTCCCCACTCCTAATAATCTGAGTATTTGACTTAATACCTCAAGTTCAACTCTAGGAATACTAAACCTTAATAAATTTCTTGTTTATTTTTCTGATAATGCCACCATCATTTCCATCCCCGGGCTCTGAATCATCAGTGTGCCCTATTCTCCTATATCATAATCACACCTAAGTGCTGTCAATTTCTCTTTGCAACAACTCTTAATCCCTTCCCATTCACAGTGCCCTCATTCAGATCCTTCAGATCCTTGTCTTTTTTTTTTTTTTTAAACACCTCTATTTACAAAGACATCCCTTAGGTCACAGAGATTAACTTAGAAGTAATTGAAAAACACACCAAAAATGTGTGTAAGTAGAGTCACTACTGTGTGACCTTGGGCAGATTGCTTCAGTGTCCTGAGCCTCATATTCTCAACAGATCCTCACCACCTTAAATCTCCCAAATGGCTAGCCTTCCCAGACAGGGGTTTCTCCAACAGGTATGGCAGACTATAGCTACAGATTAATCTTGTTTAAAGCACTGATTCAATCACGTCCTTAGCCTCCCTGGATTTTCTAAACAAACTCCAAAATGACATCGCTTTTAACACTGGATTATAAAATATATTTGTATTTTTACCTCACTATTGCCCCAAATCAACCTTACCTTTTAGTTAATCTGGCTCTATTTTTTGATTTTCAGCATTTTCCCTCCATTTCATTGCCTTTGATCATTCATTTTTAAATATCTAATATCGAAATTGTGCCTTTTACTCTGAGATCTAGCTCAAGGGCTAAATCCTTCATGACCTCACTGTCCTAAAAGTAACCTCTATCTTCCTCACTTCCATACAATTTCTCATATTATGGCTCAGGTCACAGATACAATCATATTTCTTTACAGTTGAAGGGAAGAGTGAGAGCATTAACATTTACGGAAAATCTTCTAGGAGTCCAGTTTATTTTTCACAAAAAGTTGAACACATTTTCTTTCTCTTCATTTGCAGATGAGAAAAGAGCTCAAAATGTGGCCATTGATTAATTGCAGGGCTAGAATTTAAACCCATTTTTTTAATCCCTCAGAGCTAACTCCTTTCCAAGTGCTTGCCACCACCATATATGGTCATTTATCACCTACTACCTGCTAGAGTACTATGCTAAGGGTCAGGAAAGTAGAAACAAAATCAAAACAGGAAAAAACCAAAGACCATCTTTGTCTCCACAGTATCCGATCTAGCTTAAGGAATGGAAGTTAGGCCCAACAACTTGCGTTCACCTTCTTCTGAATACAAACCATGGACTTAAATGAACTAGTTTCCTTCTAAATTCCTAACACTTCGGAAAGGAGTCACGTTCTAGTCTAGCAATCCCAAAGCCAGACGAAACCTAACTTCGTACAACGCCTGACATATTTACAAATTTGAATACAAGAAAAATTCATTCTATTCAGTCTAGCTTTCATCATTCCTTAAGAGTTAAAGAGCTGATCACACAAGTCAAAGTCATTATCCCAAGGACAGCAACTCTTCAAAGGACCGCATAACAAGGATCCTCTGACAGTAACTGACTAAAGCGGAATAAGGGAATACTAAGCACTGGAAGAAATACTCAATAGCGAGAAATAACTTTAAGGAAAAATAATATCCGCAAGGGGGAAAATGGAGTTACTAGCAGAGAACAAAGAGAGACTGAGTACCCCATAAATCGCTTCCTAAGAATAGAGGTGTTCCGAAGCCCTCCCACTTCCCCAGCCGGCCGCCTCCAGGAGGGCGGCCACGTGCACGAGAGCGAGCAGTAAGCGCGGTGCTCTGTCCGACTGGGAGAAGATCTGAGACCGAGCTCGCGTAACAGACAGGCAACTCCGAAATCAGCACGACTCTCATCAGGTAGGTAGAGAGCCCCAGGGAGGCGCGTAGAGCCGCAGCCGCAGGTGCAACCAGGAGGTAACGCCTCTCTACCTTGCAAACGGGGCCTGGGATACGGTCTCTCCCCTCTTCTTCCGCCTCTTCTGCCATGTCGCGCAGCTTAGCTGGCTGCTTGGCATCTTTTTCGCTCTTTTTTGGCTTTTTCGCCTGAACGGACAAGCCTCCACGCCGCTTCCTCTTGGTCGCCGCCATCTTCCCTGATGGCTCTCTGTCTTGGCTTTCCTTCCGGTTCCGCCGCTCGCTCCCCTTTCTCATCTCTATGATACCGTGCGCTCGGCGCCGCAGTTCCCCGGCTCTATGGTACCTTTTTCCGGTTTCTGGTACCGCACTAGCGGCTCTCTAGGCCACCTCTAGCTCTGTGGTGACGGTGGCCGAAGTGACTGGTCTGAAAAGAGTGGCGGGAGCCGCTCCACTTTCTCCAGAGCTACCCGGGAGACGCGGTTCGCTTTCCCCTTGACTTGGCTGTGAAGGGCTCTCGGGCGTCCGGACCCCGCCGCAAAGGTAAAGTTTCCGCGCCCCGGGACTGGAGGATCTTCCGAGGAACTGGGGCCGGCCCTCCATCGCCTGTTCTGTTAGGGGCAAGGTTGGGGGCGCCGGACAGCTCAAGCCCGACTCTGCGGGGACACGTAGCCCCAGTTTGGCGTGACGAAACTGGCCTCATGTAGAACTACCGTGTTAGTTGCCTGTTACCGTTATTCACAACTTTTCCTGTGTTACTGGCTCCTTACTAAAGACGAGAAAACCGTAGCTTAGAGAGAGGCGTAATTTTCCCCAAAGTTACAGTGACAGAGGTGGGTCCAATCCCTGTCTGGCCGAGTTCAGTGCCCAGGCCTCTTCCACTTCGCCTCAGCGCAGGTTGACTGCGCGGGCCTTGCCGGCATTGATCCGGAGTTTTACTGTCGAATCTCATCAGGTGTTTCGCGATCCGCAGCAGCAAGTGTTGGCACCGGGAGCATCCCTTGGCGCCAAATGTGCAGTGGACGATGCCCCTCCTAACGCCGCAGATCCAGGATGAGAATGATTACAGCTTAGTGGCCAGCCTTGACAACGTTAGGAATCTCTCCACTGTCTTGAAGGCTATTCATTTCCGAGAACACGCTACATGTTTCGCTACTAAAAATGGAATCAAGGTTACAGTGGAAAATGCAAAGTGTGTGCAAGCAAATGCTTTTATTCAGGTATGCAATAGGCATCTTTAAGCCTATCACATACGATATAATTCACCCAGTTTAATGAATACCAACGGGGGTAATAGACATTTAAGTTAGAGAACGGTATGTCATTATTTGAATTCTTTCCCTCTCCTGGCAAATTCTTTTCTTGTTTTATAGAGATAGTGGTTAGTATTAATAATATTGTTATTTTTTAAAACATATAAAGTGAAATATAGAACTTTCTATGTGAGTTTTCATTAATATATATGCATTTTCATGTTTACTTTTTTTCACAGGCTGGAATATTTCAAGAGTTTATAGTTCAGGAAGAATCTGTTACCTTTCGAATAAATTTAACTGTCCTTTTAGACTGTTTATCTATATTTGGATCAAGTCCTATGCCAGGTGAACCATTTTGTTATCATTATAATGACACAAAAGCCTTATACAGAATAATCAGAAAAGTACAGGAAAAAATCATTAGAATAGAATAGAATATTAGAAGTAATAAACATATCTTAGAAATTGCAAATCCATTTTTTATTGGTGTCAATCATGGGTTCTAACTTTTCACAATATTAATAGGAAGTGTGCTCTGGTTCTTTACATATTTGCAAAAGTATTTACATCACTCTTTTTTCAATTTACAAAGTTTTGGGGATTTTAAATTTGAGCTGACCAAGAGAAGACTAAATATGCGTTAATTAACTTTATTTAACATTGTGAAAACGTGCGAAATATGTATTGTTTCTTTTCCCTAACTCGTTCAGAATTCACACAGTTTAGTGGCAGAGAAAACAAACCAATGCTCCTGACTTCATAGTTGACTGTGTTCAAAATTTGTTTTTATTTCCTTAAGCTCTGTTTATAAATGGTCTATTTTTTGAAATGGTTTCTTTTAAAATATATATTTTATATTTTAGGAAGAGTGAATTCAGTTGCTATGGATATAAGACTACAAGGAAGCACCGGAAGAATGAGTTTCTTTCATAGGAAAGGAATCTGGAGATAGTCTAGGGAAAATTGGGTTGTGGTTCTCTAGAAAATATATTTTAGGGGCGCCTGGGTGGCTCAGTCCGTTAAGCGGCCGACTTAGGCTCAGGTCATGATCTCACGGTCTGTGAGTTCGAGCCCCGCGTCGGGCTCTGTGCTGGCGGCTCAGAGCCTGGAGCCTGCTTCGGATTCTGTATCTCCCTCTCTCTCTGCCCTACCCCTGCTCATACTCTGTCTCTATGTCTCTCAAAAATAAATAAACGTTAAAAAAAAAAAAAGAAAATATATTTTAATTTTATACCAACAAATTCTATTATTACTAATTATACATTTTTTCTAATGCAGCATTCTCTAGCTGGTTTTTCATAAAAGCATCTGCTTTTCCCCGTTCCGCACGGTGGCTCTCCATCCAGTCAGGGAAAGGAGCTAAAATGTCCTGTCACATTCCTCCTCCTCTCTAGTGGTTTGCAGCGTTAAAACCCGCACCCCCGTGAACTGCCCTCTCTTTCTCCCACTTTGATCTTAAAATTTGAGGAAGTGAAAATAGTATCTCCCAATAGAAAAGGTTGGATCCTTATCACAGTGAGCACCCTGATATTACAGTAGAGACAGTAGGAAAGCAGTCCACTGCTGTGTACACACATTGAACCTTTGCGAAATAGCATAGCTTATTCTGCAGTAATTCTATTACTTGCAGTGTTGGTCCATGCAGATTCTCCACCTTGAAATTGTAGATCTATAAAATGAATAAGCTGTTTCCGAGGTATTTTTGGCAAGCTGGGAAACAATTTCAAAGAGTTACATTATTTTTTGTTCTGGTTCCCAATTTTGTTACAATTATTTTTTGAATTGTCTACACATAACTGTCATCAGGGAAGAGAGGCTCCCTTCTTCTAACCAGATACATATGGGCTGGAAATTTGGACAGAATAAAATAATCTTCAGGAGTTTTATGTATCACTTAAGGAGCAGCTGAACCTGTATTATAAAGCCAAGCTCAACCTTTGATTTATTTCCATTGCAGGGACTTTAACTGCACTGCGGATGTGTTACCAAGGTTATGGTTACCCTTTGATGCTCTTTCTGGAAGAAGGAGGGGTGGTGACAGTCTGTAAAATTAATACCCAGGAGCCCGAGGAGACTCTGGATTTTGATTTCTGCAGCACCAATGTTATTAATAAAATTATTCTGCAGTCAGAGGGGCTCCGTGAAGCATTTTCCGAACTGGATATGACGAGTGAGGTCCTACAGATCACCATGTCTCCCGACAAGCCTTATTTCAGGTACTTGAACGCAGCCCAGTTACGGCTCATGTAGTCTGCTCTCGCTCCCCACTATACATTTGCTTAGGATGCAGAACTTTTATTATCCAGGTTCCTAGGATTTTCAGGTCTTTTTACTCTTATTTTTATAGATCAGGAAACTTAAGGTCCAAGAAGATGAATTCAGTATTTAAAGCTTCATAGGTAGTGTTGGTTTGTAGGTCAGTAGCCCAGTCTCCTACTTCATAAACTAATAGTCTTTTCGTTGTACTGTTGTAAGTCAAGTTACATCACGAGAAAAATTTGGGCTTAAACTTTTGGAAAAGGTGTTCGTATCATATGGATCTCTTTTTCTTTCCTTTCAAGTTAGTACAGGACGCAAAAGGAAGCAGATGTTTTTTATACGTGGTTCATTCACTATTAGTCACCTACTGTGTGCATATTCCCCTGTTTAAGCACTTTGGAAAGGAACAGCTTAAAATCAAGGTGAAGAGAGAATGTGTGAAACAGCCCAGAAGGAACAGAATTGCAGCATTTTGTGCCGCAGTAACACAGACTCTTAGGGAACAGCACGTGAGGACTTAGGGATGATTGGTCGAGGGAAGCTCCCTAAGGGAGCGCAGTTTTCAGCAGGAATACGATATTGAAAACTCTAAAATTGCTCCAGATATTTTAAACCAACAAATTATGAAGTTTTCAGGGTTAGAATAAGTTTGGAGAGAGGATTTAAATATTTTTTCTCCTTTGAAATACATTAGGATATTAAAGAGTAAAGGAGCTAAACACATATGGAATGAGAGGTGTAAGATGTTCTTTTTACATCTACTCTAGAAGAACTGAAGGCCCTTATGACATTAGGCAGTTAAAAATTTGGCTCAAGATTGTTTTTTAAAATGGAAACCAGTGAAACCGTAAACAGTGACATGAATGAAAATTCTGGACACTTGATACAGTATATTTCAGAGGACCACCATTTAAATGATGTCTCAGCATATCGACTAGATGGATGCTGGTATCTTTCATCTCCGGTATGGGAAATAACTTGGTGGAGGGAACAGGGAGTTGAAATTTCTTAATGGATTTGTTAAACTTGAGGTGCCTATGGCAGTAGGGAGTAGTTGGACATACGAAGTTCAGGAGATCTGTCTAGACTGGAAATTTAGATTTGGGAGTCGGCATCATGACTGGGTACGGACGAGGTGGCTCAGAGGAGGAGGTTGCATTACAGGAGCGACGAGATGGAACCTGGGGAAGACCAGCATCCAGGTCTTCTGTCACTGCGCTCACATAGTACTTACCGACGTGTTAACCTGGAGCAAGTGATCAGTAGGTTCTTGCAGATTAAATAAACGTGTAAACATTTACAGCTTATCTACACACACTGCTGATATTGCCAGGCAAGGAATGCCGAAAGCCATGAAGCAGCCTGAAGAGCAGTCTGAGACACCGAAGAGCTGGAGAGCCATAATTCCTGGGTGTGGCAGTAGAGAGGGAGCAGGACCCCAGGCTCGCAGAGGAGGTAGATCAGGGCCTTCCAGCTCTCTCTTCAGCTCTCTCTCCTCTTATATTATTTCTTTTTTAATGTTTATTTTGAGAGAGAAAGAGAGTGTGGGAGAGGGACAGAGAAAGAGGGAGAGTGAAAATCTCAAGCAGGTTCTGCACTGTCAGCACAGAGCCTGATGCGGGGCTCTCTCTCACAAACCGTGAGATCATGACCTGAGCCGAAATCAAGATGCTTAACCGACTGAGCCACCTAGGCGCTCCTATTTCTGATTTAAGGATGTGGAAAAGTGAATATCAGAGGAGAATTAAAGTAATGAAATTGAGGCAAACACACCTGGTTTCCTTTTGTGATTTTTTTCCAAAGCCGTTTATTAGTTGCTAGTTCCCCTGAGTCCCACATGCTCCTGCAGGAATCTGTGTTACTGTAATTGTTAGAGTGTATTGTCAGCATTTGTTTACATATCTGTTTCACGCTGCAAATGAGCTTTCTAAGGAGGTGTCTTTATTGGGATCCTAATGTGGCTTATTGTTGGACCAGTGAGTACACGAGTCACTCTTTTTTTTTTTTGTTTTTATTGTAGGTTATCTACTTTCGGGAATGCGGGAAGCTCTCACCTTGATTATCCCAAAGATTCTGATTTGATGGAATCATTTCAATGTAAACAGACCCAGGTCAACAGGTCAGTTCTTAATATTCAGTCATGAAGGTGAGGTTGAATACCGCATATCAAATAAATGTTATAAAACTTTCAATTTGTGGCCGAAGGTATAACATTCTAAAGATACAAATAGTAGGGTGCTGGGTTTACTTGGGGATTTGGGGCTGTGATGGTGGATGACATTTTTTAAAATGAAAAATATTAGCAAATTGGACAAGTATTTGATTTTATTCTTACACTTACTACTAGGTAGTTCTGGGCTCATTTTTGTCCTTCACTTGGAGTTATGAGCACTGCTTTCAGTGTGTCCAGATAATAACAGCTTTTTTCCTCCTCTACAGATACAAGATTTCTTTACTGAAACCCTCGACAAAGGCATTAGTCCTATCTTGTAAGGTGTCTATTCGAACAGATACCCGAGGATTCCTCTCATTACAGTATATGATTAGAAATGAAGATGGACAGATATGTTTTGTGGAATATTACTGCTGTCCTGACGAAGAAGTTCCTGAACCGGAGTCTTAAGTGTGGCATTCACTGTGGTATCTATCTGAACATTTGGGATTGGTCACATTCTTCTGGGTAGAGTACTCCCCCAGGATACTGGGTTTTCTAAAGGGAAGAAGCATGGAGGAGATAGGAACGAGGTCCATGTACCCTAATAGTTGCCGTGTATTTTGTAAGTAAATGTTTTCACGCAGTCATAAGTCACCCCGTACTGGACTATCCTGTGGTTCTGTCTTGTGAACTCATGGGGATCGTTTTGAGCCCAGATGAACAATCTATTTAAGTAGGATATGTTAAGAGTCTGAAAATGTAAAGTTTGATGATTTCATACCTGAAATGTTCTTTTATTTATTTACTATTAGAAAAAGCAGCAGTATCTGGGCACTAATTATTAGTTTGACTTCCGAAGACTGTATTTTTTTTTAATGTTTTTATTTAATTTTGAGAGACAGAGGATGAGCTGGGGAGGAGCAGAGAGGGAGGGAAACAGAATCCAAAGTAGGCTCCAAGCTCCAAGCTGTTAGCACAGAGCCCAACGTGGCTCTAGCTCACAAACTGCGAGATCATGACCTGAGCTGAAGTCAGACGCTTAACTGAGCCACCCAGGTGCCCCCGAAGACCGTATTTTAACGTGGTGGTCCTCAGAGTGTAGCGCCTGGAGACTTGATAGAGACCCTGCAGGTGGGCCAGCAGTCTGTAGCTTCGGTCACTTCCCCCAGGAAATTAGGATGCGTGTTCAAGTGTGAGAACCACTATTTTGAAGGATACGGGTTTTTTTTTTGCTTTTTGCATTAATAGCATTTAATTGCATTGAAGTGAATGCTTTTACATATGACTTCTTCCAAAATGTTCAGAAGTTTAGGCTTTGCCAAACAAGTGTGAGTAATTATATGATTTACCTTTAAAGTATACATTTTAAAGAAATCTATGCACAAGATATAAAAGTCTTCAGAGTTGGAGAATTTCTTCATGTTCTCAGAACTGTTCAGTGCAAGTACTGTAGTACTCACTCTTCAGATACCTTGTATTTGCTTCTAAGAGTTTCTCATCCAAACCAAGGTGTAGAAAACCAGTTATCAAGTGATTTTGCACTTTCTTGGGTCATTTTCAATGAATTTTTATGGCATGTAAATATTTAATAAAATACAATACTAAAATTATCTGCCTTGTTTTGTAATAGAAGAACATATAACCAAAATAAAGTTCCTGTACCACGTGGTAACAGCTCTGTGTTGGGCAGCACTGTTGGCCTTCGTGGGTGCAAGACGGTTCTTCACAGGAAAAACTCCTCCCACTGCAGGATTCATTTCGCCTCCCTGGCCTCTGGCCCCACTAATGCCATTGTGACCTGTGATTCCCCCCCCCCCGCCCCCGCCAATACAAATGTCCCATGTTACTGATGGCTAAGAACCATTGAATAATATTCATCCACAGGGTGTATTTGGAATGCCTACCTTAAAATAGGCCACTTGGCATTAGAGGAAATTGGTTTGGACAGTAGTTCAGCAAAGCACTTCAGGGAAACGATCCCCCAGAACAGCTGTGGGCTCTCTTCCCAGGCCCATGGGCAATGCTGGGTGTCTAGCCCAGAGTGACTGCCTGAGAACTACGAAGTTCCCCAGGTAATCTCAGCATGCCAGCTGGTACAAAGAGTGGAGTTTTGTTAAAGTACATGTTCAAGAAGTAAATGAATGAGTCTACATCAAATAGAACAAATCTAAGACATAATTATGAAAATATTTAATCAGCATTTCAAGGACTATAATTTTCCTTTATTTAAAAAAAAAATTTAGTGAGTAGGGGAGGGGCAGAGACAGAGAGGGAGAGAGAATCCCAGGCAGACACTGCACTGTTAGTGCAGAGCCCAATGTGGGACTCGAACTCAAGATCCATGAGATCATGACCTGAGCTGAAGGTGGACACTTGGTCAGCAGAGCCACTCAGGTGCCCCTATAGTTTTCCTTTAAAATAGGGCAGTTACTTCTGGGTTTTGTTCACTGGTATATCCTGTACCTAGAACGGTGCCTATTCAATATATATTCATTAGATGAAAGAACCTCCATTTCAAATTATCTTTTAGCATCTTATTAGTCACTTTAATTTCAGTTACTTAGCTCTGAATTGATCTTGGTCTGAAGTATTTTTTAAAAGTTGAACCTGTGAAGAAGTTAAAATGTATATTGGCTTAATAGGGAAAGATTGACATTCTTGCACATTTAAGACAGTCATTTTAGCTGCACATATCCTTAACTATTGAGAATTCATAAGCTAATGAGTGTAATTCTTCCTGCATCACCTACCAAGTGGTTTCTCTTTGACCTAAGAACTCACTTTCTTCAAGTTCCCTTGAAAGTCCAGTAGGGGGAGTGCTTCCTCAGGCCGACTGCGATGCTTTGGTGACTACGAATTCATTTCACATGTCACCCACAGAAAAAATATCTTATTTTGAAGACCTTTAGTTTTACCTTTTTGTAGTTTATTTCGTTTTATTTTCACTGTGCTTATCAAGGAAATGTGTAGTTAATATTTTTCTCCATTTTTAATGTTTTTTTCCCATGTTTGATGATACTGTGCTTCCACCTGGAATTGATGAAATGATTCAAAATAAAAATGATTTTTTGAATTCTATTTTTCTAATAAAATTAAGTCTTATAACACAATCACTTTCACAGGAAGCCACAGTTTCTATGGTGTATCAAGTAGTCCTAGTAAGAATTTGTTATAGTTGCCAAAAAGGCAGCACGTCGCATTCTTAGCAGTTTAGGGTGGGGAATTTTTCAGAACAGTGTACCCCCTTCTTCCCTTCCTGTCCTCATGCTGACTTCCCCTTGGCCCCAGCTGAAACATAAGCCACTGGGTCCTGAGAAACTGTGGAAATTGTATAATATCTTTTATTTTCCAAATTGTATCTTCAGTAGTATTTCCAGGCACGAGTCAGGTTTCGTGCACCCCCAAGGCGGCCAGCAGCTCCAACCTGGACCTCCGTCTCCAGGAGTGGACAGAGATGCCACAGACAGTTGTTTCCTGTGCTTCTGCTGTCCAAGTCTCAGTCACCACCAGCGACTGTGATAATTAGTACTGTTTGAAGGAGGTTTTATTTTTGAAATTAATAGCTTGTTGATCAATATAATAGATAACAGTAGTGGCTCTCATTGGTAAAACTAGAGGTATTCAGGACATGTGAAATGACCAAATTACTAAAGAGTAATTCCCCACGTTTACATGGAAAAGGACATGAGAGTCCAGGTGAGGCTTGTAACCTGGACATTTAGGCTTGGTGCCTGAGGCTTGACCCCTAGATGGTCTGGTTTCCGGTTGCTGACTCAATTAGGACAGTCTCACTTCTGGCATATCGTCGGGTTTGCCTCAAGCAGACCTCTCCTGGGAGGTGGTGGGTGAACCACCGACACAGAAGCAGGGCTTCCCGGACCTCACGGAGCAGTTTGTGTGGACATCTGCATGCTTGCTGATAAATGTTTATTAAAATCTGTGTGAGGGGCAGTATGACCTGGGCTTGATTTTTTCTTCTTTTTCTAATTTGGTAGAGATTGTAGGGAAATAGCTGACCCTCATCCACCTCAAAGATTTCAGTTCCTGTTAGCGAATTTAAAAAGAATCTGAAAGTTATGAATGACCTTGTTGACTTGGGTCTGTTAGAAACATCAAGTGTTTGATTGGGGTAAATTACCAAATTGCTGGTTCCCACTGAATGAATTCGGAAAGTGGCTTCGTACTCATCTACAGTTTTCCAAGAGAGAACGCAACTTTATATTAGGTTTTACTGTGTTGAACATTTCCAAGGTAGTTTCTTAAAACTCAGGGATTTCACAGAATACCAAAATTTTAAAACTATAGAACCAACATAAATAACAACTTACTATTTCCTCAGAATGAGGATATTAAAACCATAGCTACCATTCATTGTCACCACCATTTTCCTTAAACATTTTAACATCAAAGTCTCAGAAAATGGACTATTAGCAACCTCACGCTGAAAAACACTGAATATATTTAAATATTTAAAACTAATTTCAGATGCAATATCAAGATCACACTGTAACATTTTATTTTACAATGTTATAGTTATGCTGTTGTTTTATTGATACAGGTTTGTCAGTCTGGAGGACTTTGAGGTCTCCCAAAGTAGTAACATTTTTAAAACTTTTAGTGCCACACAAAATGGAGTCCAAGTGGCCGCTTATGTCTGGTACTTTGGTTTTTATCACAGTCATTGTTGAAAATCCATTTTCGTCTGGATATGTGAAAATGGAACCAACTCTATGAGGCTGCTTTAGTCAGTGCAGAATATTCTGGGTAAGAACAGCAGGCCCATCTCCAGACAGGGCTAAAATTAGCAATGACAGACGAGTGACCAGTTCATAAGCACTGCAGAAAAGGTCACTAGGATATAGCTGCCTTCAGGCAGGGCTGCAACCTGAGACCGTGGTCCTGCGTGCGAGCCGAAGGCCTCCAGCGCACAGCTGCCAGGAGGAAGCCACCAGTCTGTGGCCCAGGCACTGGATTAGTTAGTACATATGTGCTTATGCCCAGCGGCACACTACTCACCACTACACCTTGGCTGCTGGTTGATCATTAGGGTTTACAGACTGAACAAATGGCTGGAATAAAAAAATTTTTTTGTTTTGAATGAAGAAGCAAACCGTGGTTCCCTAAGCACTAAGTGATCCAGAGATGTTAGAAGACACTTAGATCCCTAAAGACACAGTCTTTGAGCTCTATTAAATCAGCTCAGGTAACAGAAACGATCAAGAGAGAAAAAGGTTTTTTATTTGTAAAACTCCCCCGAATCTGATTTCTCTTTTCTCCCTGAATATGTGAAGAAGACAGTAAGGAATATAATTTGAGATTGCTGTTTTCTTTTCCTAGATACACATTTGTTCAGGAGATAAGGACTTTTTTTGTTTGTTTCAACAACCTTGATTAACACTCCTTCCACAAAACAAGCCTTTTTAATCCCGTTTGGGGCTGGGGGCAGCATAATGGGATGGACAGTAATCCTCTGTGATTCAGGAAGTCAGCTTTATAATCACCAGGCTGACCTTGAACAAAGCCATCTCCCTCGTCCCTAGTTTCTTCATCTCTAAGAATCAAAGCCCTTTCTGACTCTAATATGGCATGAGACCAGGGCAAAGGTTTTCAGAAGATCAAACATTTCTTCACAAGGCAGTTTTAGTAACCTGAAAACAGGTTATGACTAAAAGTATTTCCAAACAGGATATTAAAAAATGGTCACCAATAAACTACTTAGGTATTGCAGAATCTTCTTTAAAAAACAGAACTGAAAAAAAAATGAAATTTGAGTTATAAAAAGGGAAATATGAAAGGTATTCGAGTCCCCAGTCACTAAGAAAGTAAAAGCATCTGTCTAAAAAAAGATTCCTACACTTGCCCCCACCCCCTCACCCCCACCCAAGTTATGGACCACGATCCTGCTTCCTAACGGCTCTTGGGTATTTTACCTGTAACGCTGCTGCTAAGTAGACCTTTTCCCCCCTAGAGTTCTTAGTTCTGCTTTTGCTCCGCCACTGCTATCAGTGTTGATAAATATGTCTCGTGATCCAGAATTTTTGTTATCAACAAGGTTGGCTTTATTGCTGGCTATCCAGTATAGAGGTTTTCTCTTTATTGATAACAGAAGACCTAAAGGAAGGGAGAAAAACATTTGTGCATTTTTCTTTGTTCTTGCCCTTCTCTTCCAGTTCCAAATCACTGCTTTATTGAGCTAGAAGGCTGAACTTCAGTCTGAGGCAACCATTTCACCATGTGCCCAGACCCCTAAAATGTTGACTCTTCTAACGGGCCTCTAAAATGGTACTAGAGTCTCGTGTTTTCTCCCTAAAGAGCAGGGAACTCTTCCTTTGATACCAATGGCAGTCAAGGATATCTTAGATGCCGGGATTGCTTTTAATCACAGCTGAAAAAAATGTGCCTAATTTAGGGTCTTCTATATTGTTGATAATTTTCAGGTGATCTCTTCTCATGACTGCACAGATTTCAGGGCCCAGGGCCCTGTTAATTGCTACAAATAGGATCTATCTTTCCCATTTCCAGCCATTAAGATTCCCATACTCTGATTTCCTAATATTGGAGAAGTCGGGCTGGAGTTAAGAAGTAATCTGGTCCAAAAGAAATCTGATCCAGAAACCTGGTTTCTATTAAGTGTTCTTCAGTCATCTCCTATTTAGACCTCAAGCCTGCTAAGTGTGGTTTTCATGGCCCCTATTTGCCTGAAAAAAAAATTTGTTCCACAGAAATATGAGATAGAAAATTTTATGAGGCCTTTTTTTATATTCAAGTTCCACTAAAGGCTGATTCATTCTCTGTCTACTACTGACTGCAGAAACTACAGAAAGCTATCTGGCGCTTTGACTGCCTTCTCAGTAAACCAAGAGATCATGTGATTTCAGATTTGAAGAAGAAATAGGCACAAAGTCAGTCAATTGCCCAGGGTCTCATAAAATCCGAGGTGGGCAAAAATCTGAGGGGCCTCGGCTAGCATCGGGAACTCCTATCCCACTCCAATCAGGGACAGGAGCTAGGAATCCGGCTGGGCCTCTTTCCCTCCCGCCACAAGGTGGCAGGAGTCCCCTTGCCTGAAATCGCCAGGTCACTGAAAGGACACTGATTTCCACCCATAGTGTATACATTATCTTCTTTGGAGTAATGGTGTCAGCCTGCCTGTTTCCAAGGGCTGATAAGCTCCATCCAGCTCACTTCTGAGATGTTAACCAGAGAAGTGTTTTCCGCACCAGCTTGGTGTGGTAGCTTTTTACCAAGAATAGTTACCAGCCCCTGTCTCCTTGTGCTTCGTGCACCAAATGTTGTAACTAGACGATAATAAACTTAAATAAAGCCCAGGCTTCAGTAAAAATGAAAATAGCTCTTATTTGTTACATGACTACTACGGGGTCAGGCACCCTGCTAATCACTTTACATACATTTTATTTTCACGGCAAAACTAAGAGTCCTATATTGTCATTTCCAGTCTATGGTGAGGAAACCAGGATTATGTGCCAATAGAAAGTGGTGGTTCTGGGGTCTGAACCCAGGCTTGTCTGTCTCCAGAGCTAGCTCTTAACCACCATGAATCATAAAGAAAAATTAGTTCATAGGGATGTATTGAAGTCATGTTTCTGTGATCAGATAAAATAGTTCATTGGTGAGATAGTCATGTTCACAAACTTTATTATGTCCTGTAGTGGGGCCCACATTCTTTACCAAACTACAAAAGCATTCTTGTACCCTCAGTTCAAGCATGTGCTACACCCCCTGCTCTTAATAAAACTAAATCTTAGATAGTTTCTCTACTTTGGTTCTAAAGGCTGTGTTTTATTTGCCAAAAGTTAAGTCATTGATCATTTTCAAAAAGAAATTAGGTATATATGAATACAGTGGTTTTTTAAAAAATTAATTTGTTCTCAACATGCCAATAGGGAAGTTTAGTGTGGGAAAAGTTCTGAGAAGTCCGGGAAATGAACATGTCACTTCATTTCCCCTCGCTTGCTTTTTCCGAAACTGAACTGCTACAGAGCCGTTCTCCCTCCTCCACGGAGCCAGGACAACATCCCTTGGAATCCGCATCCCTTCAATGCCCTTTCGGAAACGCTGCCCGCGCGGCAGCCATAAAGAACTTACCACTGCTTCGATCCACTGTCCTCTGTCACGCCTCAGTGCCTTTGCCTAAACAGCTCCTTCGTCCTGGAATGGCTTCTCTTCTCCACCTGGATGAACAGCTACTTCCCCTTCAAGAAACAACTCAGATGTAACGCTTCCGAGGAAGTCTTTTTCTACCTTTCTTAGATCGTGTCTCCTTCCCACTCGCACTGCCCTGCGATTTCCACTCTAGGACTCACTCGTGTTTGCGTTACTTCTTCATGTTTGCCTCTCCTACTTGATCGATGCCTCAAGAGCAAGGATCGTGTTGTATTTATCTTTATTAGCGCCCGCATCTCTAACTGCACTTTGCACTTAGTAGTTGTTCACAACATATGTGTTAAGGAATGAATAAAGATGAGAAAACTGAGACTCAGGATGTTTAGGCGACCAAAGGTCACATGGGTATTTCATAGCAGAGTTGGGCCTCAAAGGATACTGCTCTCATCGCTATGCCCGAACAGCAAATTTGTGGCAGAAGTTCAGCTATCCGCCCCCCGCCCCCCCATGCCCCACAACAGACAATACTAATAAATTAACTCCACCAAGCTCAGCCTCTTGTTCTGGAACTTCAAGCATCACTCTAGGAAAACACTAACAGACGGGGCCCATGAGATGAAAAATACTTGATCTCCTTGACCTCATCCACACTGTACCCTCCTATCAATCTACTTTTGTGGACATGCAGAGTGCTGTAGATTGCACAATCCCTCCGCTCTTCTGCTAAAGACAGGTGCTCTGAACTCTCTGTCACTTAGCCTCTGTTCCTCTTCAGGGGGACCCTACGGCGGGGAGCTAAAGGCGCCTAAATTTTCACTGCTCCGTCTGCCCTAGTGCCTCCAGCTCTCCCTGGCATCCTGATTTGGAAGAGCTGCTGCCCCCTGGCACCAGCATGCAAGAGCAGATTTGCCCCTCACTGACTACGCACCAAGTGTGCCCAAATATTTTCCCCTCTAGTTTTGCAGCAGCAGTGTTGGAATATCTACTGATAGATGACAGGAAAAGAATACGAATGCAGCAGCCAGGAAACCAGCCTACGGAGCATTAATGTCATCACTAACCTTATTTGGCTGACACAGCACATCGCCTACCCTCCTCCTCGCTGCACTTCTCTCTGGAGATAATCTCCCCAAATCCTACTTTCCTTGGCTTTCCCTCCTTAGCCCCTCAGCCCAGAAGAGGCTGTTCTGTTTTGTTCACATGACCAAGAGGACAGGAGACCACTAATCAATTAATAGGCCTTTCTTCTCAGGGCGCCTGGGTGGCTCAGATCATGATCTCGCGGTTCGTGAGTTCAAGCCCCACACTGGGCGCGCTGCTGTCAGCGTAGAGCCCACTTCAGATCCTATGTCCCCCTGCCCCCCACCCCTTTGCCCCTCCACTGCTAGAACTCTCTCTCAGAAATAAAAATAAAACTTTTTTAAAAATAGGCATTCTTTCTTTCCCCTCTTGTGAAAAGGATGGTTTTCCTTGCTGCTTCTGTTGGCTTCTACATCTCAAGACCCATCAAAAGTAATACCAAAATAGCTTGTTGGCACGTGGCTGTCCTAGAAACATTTAAAAATAACAAAAATGAAGTTGATGCACCATACTCCCAGACTTCCAATACGTCTGGATGACAAGGAGAGTGTGAGAGCAGCTAATATTTATTGAGCAGTTACCATAAGCCAGATACTGTGCTAAGTGCTTTAGGATAATAATCTCATTTGCTCTTCACTATGTTTCTATATTATAGATACTATTCGAGGCCTCATTAGGGGCAACCGAGGCTTAGGATAACTTGCCTAATAACATTTAGAAAATGGCAGAGCCTGGATTCAAACGCAAGTCCATCTGACTCTAAAGTCCATGACCTTGACTATTAATATTGTTCTAACAAGTAGAACTGTCCAGGACTGGAAAGGGCCACTTTGATAGCTGATGAGTGACTCCTGATTTGGGGAGGTATTTAATCAGGTACTGGGTTACCGGAGTAATCTCAACAATCTGCTCTATCAATATAGCTTGTTCTAACGTCTGTGGGGATTCTCTATTTGCCAGCATTATGGCTTCTTAGGAGTCCTCATTCTCTTATCGTCATTGTCATCATCACCTCTAATTAGCACATATGATGTGTCAGGCATCTTTCTGAGCAGTTTTACTTACGTTAATTTATTTAGTCACAACTACTCTACAAAGTTGGTATTATTATTATCCCCATTTTATAGATAAGGAACCTGAGAAGTAAAATGACTTGTCCCAAGTCAGACAGCTAATAAGTAACAGAGCTGGCTATAGTAACCCAGGCATCTAGTCCATTACACTGTCTCTCACCATTTGATATATATGCCATACTCTTTAAAAATTTCTTTATCTTTACAGCTATAATGCATATTTGTTGTAAAAAATGTCAACACAAATACGTAACATTGAAGTTGAAAGTCCCACGTAATCCAATCTCTGAGATAATTACCGTTACCTTCGCTAACTACACATTTATATATTTATTTACGGGTTATCCTATAATGCTCATTAATATGTATTTTTCATGTTTTTACCCCTAACAATTGATCTGCAATATTTTCCCATAACTCTTTAAAGCTCTACTTCATGCTTCTGAATGACCATATTATATGATCACAACCATGGACCTCATTATATTGAGCATAACACGCACTGGTGTATCTACTGGTGGACAATTTGAGTTTTTTCTACTGTTTTGCTATTATTAAAAAATACACAGGAAGGCAGAAGACCCTCTTTCTGCATGACCCCCAAATAATGCAAAAATAATGCTTACTTTGTGTTATACATTAAGTAAAGCACTTAAAATAGAGCACTCTTAGAAGTGCCTGGGTGGCTGAGTCAGTCAGGCATCTGAAACTTGATTTCGGCTCAGGCTATGATCTCAGTTTGTGGCACTGAGCCCTGCATTAGGCTCTGCCCTGACAGTGTGAAGCCTGCTTGGGATTCTCTCCCTCTCTCTCTGCCTCTCCCCTGCCCATGCTCTTTCTCTCTCTCTCAAAAATAAATAGGTAACCTTTAAAATAATAGAGTGCCCTTATACACATTTTTAAGATTTTTAATTTTTTAAAAGTAAACTCTCTGTGCTCAGACTCACAACCCCAAGATCAAGAGTCATATGTTCTACAGGTTGAGCCAGCCAGATGCCCCTTCACATTTTTTTAGATGAAGAAAGGAAGACACACAAAGTCTCACTGCAAAGGGGAAAGCTCAAATTTGAGCCCCGTTTTGATTTCAAATCACATTGCATATACGCACCTGAAGTAAGTGTAAGTGTTCTTGCTTAAGCCGTTTCGTTTCGCATAGACATGTTCCATGGGGTTCCTATCCATTCCCTTCACTTCAGAATCTGTCTCCTTGAGCTCCTGGTCCATTCGTCCCATTGGACATCGCCAAGTGGATGCATTGTGGGTACCTCAGACTTAACACATCCAGAACAGCAATCGTCTTCCTCACACCCCTGGGCATCCTCCAGGATGACCTCCACTTGTCAACACTGCTTCACTTAATAGCACTGCCATTCACTCGATTGTCCAAGCTAGAAACTTCAAAGCTGCCTGTGATTCCTGCCCATATTACACCCCACTTCCAACCAGTTCTAAGGTCGTTACAAGAGACCACAAATTGTTTCTCAGTCCATCCTCTCCACCTTCCTCCTACTATGGCTTTAGATAATTAAAGGCTCCCAACACCCCTTGGACTGTTGTATCTGCTGGTAACTGATCTCCCTACTTCTAATCTCTCCCTGGGTCCCATCTATTCTTCCACTGCTGTAGGAGCTAATGTTGTAAAGCCAATAATTGATCATGTCACATCCTGCTAATATTCTCACTACAAAGTTGTAAACCCCTTAGCATGGCACATAAAACATTCTAGGATCTCACCCTAATTTATCTTTCCAAACTCATCTGCAGTAGATGCTTACCCATGTACCTTAAACTACAACCACTCATGGTCACTTGTGTTTTCTCAGAACTACCGATTCTCTCCATGCCTCTATGCTTTTGTTCATGCCCCTTGAAATGCCCTCCTCTGGCTTCTCTTCTACCTGCTGATATTTTACTTTTCTTTGAAGACCCAGCACCCTGCCCCCAGTGTACACACAGTTTCCACCCGAATCTCTAGCCTCTCAATTTATTACTTGTCCCCTTTGTTTACATTTCTATTAATGCTTTACTACAGACTAGAAATCTGGTCACGTGTTTTTCTGGTCAATCTGTTTTTCTGAAAGGACTCGATCTTAAACATGTTAGTATTTCTAGTGCTTAGAAAGAGCTTCATGTGTAAAAAATTAAAACTGGAGTTCATTTATGATTCAGGTAAAAGACTAAACCACCTCAAAGTTTACTTCCAAATCTGAGATTTTCTGTGCCTATCTGATACACTAAAATATTATTTGAGGATTGCAATCATCATTTAACCTTAGAATTAACTCTGATTTCCAGGGTCCATTTCTGCTTTCATTTCTTTGCAGAGGCATTAAAAGCCAAGCATCTGGGCTCCTGGCAATGAATGCCCAGTCTAGTGTTGTCACTGGGTTTCTGGAGGAGGCGGGGTAAAAAATACAAGAGCACATGGAAAACTAGCAGGGCTCTGGGGCATCTGGGATTGATTATCCCAGTGAGATGCTCAAGCAAGGAGAACAATTCTTGTACTAGTGTTTTTGACATCTGGGCTTTGGCAGCTACTCTTATGGCTTTCTCAGCAGTTCTTGAGGAATGAGATATGGCTTGTTTCAGTGGAAGAAAAACCTCTAGTGATCCCTCTTCTCCTACAGCAGAGTCCTTCAAAAGATCCTTTGCCTCTTATATGGATTTTCTTAGCAGGTCCAAGTCTTCTTGTCATTACACAGAAAATTAGTCTTCCCACATCCAGATAAATTCATACTATCTGGGGTCTGAGTTAGGTTATACCAACCCCCTTCTAATTCCTCTTCCTTCTATGATTCTTTTCCAAGCATGGACAAGAAACAGTAAAAGACTGGGAGAAGCAACCTCAGGCTACTGCGGAAGTGGATTCACTCCAGCGACGGCAGAGTGTCTCTTGTTAAATACAAGGTGAGTAGGACTTTAGTTCCAGTTTGGAGGGACAAGGGAGAGTGAAGGGTGTTTTGCTAACATTTATTGAGCACGTACTCTGCCAGGCACTGTCCTATGCATGTTATACACATTATTTTATTTAAAACTCGTAACAATTTTCTGTGGTATACTATTAACTACATTCTAATGATGGAGAAACCGAGGTTCGAGGAGGTTAAAAGATTTTCCCAAGGCCACATACTTAGTGAGTGGCAGAGGCAGGTTAAGTTGACAGGGATGAATCCTGTCATCTCTGTGATGGGGTGAGAAGTCTACTCTTTACTAATTACTCTTAATGTAAAATAATAAAGGTAGCATGATATACAAAAGCTTTTTATTTAAACATTCGGACCTATTACCTCCAGCACATCAGAGAGATGATGGTGATGATGATGACGGTGATGATGATGATGGTTCCAACATTCACTGAGCACTGAAGACCTGTCAGGACCTGATCTAGGGGTGCTGTATTATATGTGAGCTTATTCTCAGAAAACCTACTTTCTGAGGAAGGTATGATTATTTTTTTGATGAACATATAGAGGCCTAGAAAACGTTAAGTAACTTCGCCTAGGTCAGAGAGCTGAGTGTTGGAGCCTGAGTTTTAAATCCAACAGTCCGCCTTCAGAGTGTAAGCTACACTGCCTACAAAGAACACATTCTGGAGTTAGAGAGACCTGGTTTCGAATCCCAGCTCTGCTTCTTCCTGGGTAAGTTAACTTGAACATATAGGTCCTCAGTTTCCCCATATGTAAAATGCAGCTCTGGAGACTTATCTGCTAACCAGGTGTCTCCATATATTCTCAAATTCATCAGAGTCAGAATCTCTATTCTATAGGAAATGGAAATGTATTTTTGAAATATGATAGATGTGGGTTCAAATCTCACTACTTAACACTTACCAGCTAGGTATCTGAACAAGATACTCACACTTCCTGATTCTCAGTTTCATCACCTGAACATGGGAGGTAAAAATACCTACCTAACAGGAATATTTGGGGGTTAGAAACAGTAGATGTATTTTACAATGCCAGGGAATTGGAAGGAGTTCTACATTATGCTCATTATTTCAATATCATTATAGCTCTTGACCAGGAAAATATACATTCATACACACTGGCAGGTAGGGGGCCAAGTTCCCCGTACACCGTCCTAACACGGGCATCACTAGTGAGGCTAGAGAACCCCCTTCTGGATAGTGATAACACAGGGGACAGTCTTCTGTTGGGCTAGCTTTAGGTGTGGCCCTGACTCAGGCAGGTGGGGGTAGCATGGGCTGAATGCGCTCTCTCTGCTCATCTTGTCCCTCACCTGTCCAGCCTGGTGAGAAAGGTACCAACTCTGAGCTGCCTCCAGTGAACTACAGTCAGGGTCCTGACTCTCGCTCCATAACAGTGCCCCGCCTTATTCGGCTCTAGGGGGAAAGCACATGGCCTTCTGAGTCACACGTGCTTAGGTCCAAACCCTCTGTCAAGTGAGAGCTATCATACTGGGTATTTGTTAGGATTAAATTCTTTATGAAAATGAGCCAGTTCAGTTATAGGGGCTTAGTATACACTCAACAAATTTTAATTCTCGTCTTTCTTAGAAGAGAATAATTCACGGTCAGTCTCATTCTGAGAAGAACACAAAGATAAAGAAGAGGGCAAGTCTGCACAAAAACTCTTTTGGCTTAAATTCTATATATTTTTTTAAAAGATTCTCAAGAGCCTCTTTTATAACTAATTTTAGAGCTAATTAAATCCCCCCAAACCTTGCCTTATATTTAATGACATAGATTTTGTATATTCAGCAAGAAAAACCAATTTGCATATATTCATTTACTCTGAATACCCTGTCACAGGCTGTCTGCTGAGACACTCTCTTAAAGGATTTGGTTCCAATGCTCAGCATTGAAAGAAATATTACGAATACTAAATATTATTGCAGCAGACCCCTGTAGCATTGGTTTCTGAGAGACTACTAGGAATACGACTAGTTACCTCCACAAGAATTGGCCAAATCCATAGTCCAGGTTGGCATTTTTGCCCCTCTAGCAAGAATAACAGAGGTGCTGATCCCCTCACTGACTGAATCTGGGCAAGGCCGTGCTACCCACAAATCCATACTGATGACCTGGTTGGTGACCAGGGCCACAACTCACCTCTGTATTAGGGTAAGGAGGTCTTTTGTGTCTCTGGTTTTACTGTGCTCAGTTCCATATAAAAGGATTTGAATCATCAGACACTGTAGGTAAGTTGGGAAACATAGCAGGTTAAAGAGAATCAGATGGCAAGCATCTTCTTTATAAACCAAACTCAGAAGAACATCACTGCAACTGAGGTATCACGAGTTTCCATGTCAAATTCCCGCACTGCGTCCCTCTTCCGCACAGCTCCGTGCTCTATGTGCATCATTCCACTTCACAGCACCTGCCACCGCCATACGTGGCAATGGATAACAAAAGTAACAGCGCCAAAACATGGCTGCAGTAGTGGTTTCCATCAGGATTTTTCAAAGAGCTATGACCAAATGGATGGATATAAATGAAATCTGTGCATGGGTCCTAAATTTGCATTGCATTCTCAAGCTGTATCACTTTATTCTTTTTTTAAAAGTTTATTTATTTGAGAGAGACAGACAGTGTAAGCGGGGGAGGGGCAGAGACAGAGAGAGAGAATCCCAGGCAGGCTCCACACTGTCAGTGCAGAGCCCGATGTGGGGCTCAAACCCATGAAACCATGAGACCATGACCTGAGCGGAAACTGAGAGTTGGACGCTCAACCGACTGAGCCACCCAGGTGCCCCTATATCACTTTACTCTTACGCAGTTTTCCATTTAAAATTTTATTACTGACCTCTCCTTCCAATCAAGATGAAATAACTGGGATCAGATTTACCCTTGCACATGAAACAACCAAAAAATGAAAAAGTAAACAAAATACATGAAGCAATCTTTAAGACACTGAACATCAGCCAACAAAGACCACTGATCCCTGAGAGAGGGAAACAAGTGAGATAAATCCTAAAACTGCCCCCAGATTCTTGCTTTGAGAGCATTCCCAGGTCATGATGCAGGGAAGGGCACAAAGGGAAGCTCAGAAGACTGAGCTGAGGATAAGAAGCTGAGAGTCCCAGGAGACTGTCAGAGCCAGGGAAAAAGAGGAGACAGCTGTACAGGAAAAGATCCAGGAATATCTGTAGTGGATCCCCCTTAAGTATCCAGCATAGTACTGACTAGCACTTCTATGTGAGAAACCTGCCCAAAGCTGGGGAAAGAATCCAATGAAGAGGCTGGAGGGAACAGAGCCTGGTGCTTACACAAGGCTAGGCAGAGGGCCTGTTTCAGTCAGCCAATGTGGAGAGCCTCATTTCACATGGAGCTTTGGGTGGCGTACTCAGAAGGTTTTTGCCTCAGTCATGGGGGATAATTAGCCCTTGACTGACTGCTGCTCTAGTCTCATCTATTGAATCTTAAAAAGCAAGACCTAAAAGAACTAAAGTATAATTTAACTGAGTTCCAGAGCAAAGTTCAAGAATACTTATAGGAATACAAAAATATCCAACACCCAATAAGAGAAAATACACAATGTCTGGCATCCAAACAAAGATTGCAAAGCACATAAAGAAGCAGAGAAGTGTGATCCATATGAGGAAAATCAATCAAAACCAACCCAAAACTGACATAGATGTTAGGATTAGCAGAGAAGTATATTAATACTGTTATTTTAACTTTACTGCACGTTAAAAAAATTAAATGGGGACATGAAAAATTTACTTGTTTGGAAGACAAACAAGTAAACTTATGGAGATGAAAAGGTCTGAAAGGAAAATGCACTGGATGGGATTAAGGGCAGGTTTGACATTAGAGAAGCATAAAAAATAGTGAACCTAAAGACACAAGAATAAGAACTATCCATAGAGAAAAATCATAGATTATAGCCATGGGTACAGAAAAATAATTTTTACGATATCCACACCCAACTGTATAAAATCCGACATCCATTCCTGATTTAAAGACCACTCCTTAGTAAACTAGGAATAGAAGGGAATCTCCTCAACCTGATAAAAGATATTTATAAAAAAAGTCTGGAGCTAACAACAAACCTAACTGATGCAAGACTAAAGTTCTCCCCATGAAAACAGGAGTTAGACAGGTTTGCCTGCTCACCACTTCTACTCAACATTGTACTAGATGTTGTAGTCAATGTAGCAAGAAATAAAAGGCATCCAAATTGGAATGAAAGAAGTAAAACTTGATTTGCAGATGACACGATCATCTACATAGGGAATCGGATGAATCTATAAATAGCTACTAGAATAAGTGAGTTTAGCAAAGTTATGGGACCCAAAATTACATATTAAGAAATCATTGTATTTTAATAGAAATATGAGCAACAACAATCGGAAATTGAAATTCAAATATGATACATTTAAAATAGCATCAAAAATTGGAAGTCAGTATGAATAAATCTAAGGAAAGGTGCACGTGACCTGTACATCGAAAACTACAAGAAATATTATCGGGAGACATTAAAGATGACCTACACAAATGGGAGAATATCACGTGTTCATGGGTGAGAAGCTCAAGACTGTCAAAATGTTAATCCTTCCCAACCTGATCTCCACATTCAATGGAATCTCAAGCTAAATTTGAGCACATGTTTTCAGGGAAACTGATATAGTGATTCTAAAGTTCCTGTGGAAATGCAAAGAACCTAGAATACTCAGAACATTGAAAAAGAACAACATTGAAAAACGAATACTACCTGATTTCAAGACTTGTTTCAAAGCTACAATAATCAAGACTGCATGTATTGACATGAAGATGGAAAAACATATCAGTGGAACAGGAAAGAGTCCATAAATAATCCACACACACACACACACATGCACACGAAATGAATTTTTGACAAAGGTGCAAAGATAATTCAGTAGAGAAAGGAATATCGTTTCAATAAAAATGGTGCTAGAACAACTGGCTACCCATATGCTAGACAGACAGACAGACAAACAGACAAACTGGGATCCATTCCTAGTACCATACAGGAAAACGGATTCAAGTGGATCATAGACTTAAATATTAAACCTAAAACTACAAACAATCTAGAAGAAAACAGAGGAGAAAATATTTTTGACTTTGCTTAGGCAAAGATTTCTTAGGTAAAGCACCAAAAGCATGATCCATAGAAGAACAAATTGATAAGCTGGACTTCATTAAATTTCAAAGCTTCTTCTCTTCAAAGGACGCCTGCACAAAAGACAAACTGCACACCAAGAGAAAATATTTCCAAATCATATATCTGATATAGAACTTGTATCTAGAATATATGAAGAACTTTTTTTCACTTTATAGCATTTATGGCATGAACTAGGAACATAATGAGTTTACACAAACACACAACAATTATACATCAGAATCTTTACAATATTAAAGGAGTCATATACAAGTCTACAGGCATCATACACAGTACGGTTAGAATATACAAAGAACTTTTAAAATTAAGTTAATCATAAGAAAGCAGACAATTAATGAAAAGTAAGCAAAAGATTTGGATTGTCACTTCACCCAACAAGATAGACAGATGAGAAATAAGTACACGGAAAGATGCTCAAGACAAACACAGAATGAAACCACGATGAGGGGCGCCTGGATGGCTCAGTCGATTGGGCGTTGGACTTCAGCTCAGGTCATGATCTCACCCTTACTGAGAGTTTGAGCCCCATGTAGGGCTCTGTGCTGACAGCTCAGAGCCTGGAGCCCACTTCAGTCAGATTCTGTCTCCCTCTCTCCTTGCCCTTCTCCTGCTCACACTCTGTGTCTCTCTCTCTCTCAAAAATAAACATTAATTTTTTAAAAATAAAACAATTTTTAAAACCCACAATGAGACACCATTATATACCTATTAGGATGGCTAAAATTAAAACACTGACCACACCAACTACTGGCAAGAATGTGGAGGAACTGAATTCTCATTCCCTGCTGGTGGGAATATATAACTTGATGCAACCATTTTCCAAAATTTTGGCAGTTTCTTATAAAGGTAAACATGCATCTATCCTATTACTTAACCGTTTCACTCCTAAGTATTCACCTAAGAGAAAAAAGTATATATCCATATAGAGACTGGTACATAAGCATTCAAAGCAGTTTTATCTATAAGAAACCCAAACTGGAAACAGCCAAATGTTTATCATCAGGTGAATGGATAAAAATATCATGGCATCCATATAATGTAATGCTCAACAATAAAAGTAAACTGGAGATACACATAATAATATGGAGAAATCTTAAAATAATTATACTGAATGATTCAAAACTGTCTAACTATAGGATTTTATTTACATAAAGTTTAGAAAATGCTAATGTTTCTATGGTGACAAAGCAAATCAGTTACTGCCTGGGGGTGGGAGTGGGGGAGGGGATGGAACTGATTGATTACAAAGGGGCATGGGGAAACTTTTGGGGGTGACTGATGCATTCACGGTCTTGATTGTAGTAATGGTTTCACAGGTCAATAGAGATGGCCAAGCTGATCAAATAGTACATGTCAAAATGTGTGCAGCTTATTGTATGTGAATAAAAATTATTCTATCGCCAGATTATAATTTATAATGTTTGTCTTTTATCTTCTCACCCCCACCCTACTGTATTTAACTTTGACTCCTTTCACATGAAAACTGAACTACCCAAGAAAAAGCGTTGGCCAAAAGTGTCACAGGATTACGTATGGATGGCCCCTTTGTGCCCTATTCTGTCTGCCAAAGGAGTTTCTTCTCAGCATCGACTTTTGCTGAGGTTTCTTACCTTCTTTTTAGCTCCAGGAGCAGTTTCCAATCCCCAGAAGAGCATCTATTAACATAGTCTAATTCAGAAACCTCATCACTAGCATCCCATTGATAGTGGACACCCAGTATGAGGAAGGTGTTCAAACCTCAAAACCACAGCCTTACTGCCAGCATGCCTTTCTATTCCTCTTCTCCTTTCTGGGCTGGGACACTTAAGTAGGGACTAAAGCCCTAAGGATAAAAGCTCATGGCAAAGATGCAGCCCTGCCTACCTTACAGTATGCCAAATCTCCAGGTTGAGTCTCCTTTCCAAATGGAGGATGTAGCTGTGCTATCAAACATCCACTGCCAGGTAAAATCTAGATCGGGCTCTCCTTTCATTTTGGGTAGAACATGGTAAGCCCTTATAATATGTTTGCTTTTTTTTATTTCAGAAAAGTTGTCTTCAATGATTTCTTTGATTACTGTTTCTATTCCAAGTATTACAGTTCCTTTTCAGAAATATATACAATTCATTAGGTGAATCTCCACTTTGCCCTCCACATCAACTACTTTCTCATTCTACTCTCTCCCCCTTCTGTCAGCATTCTAGGATAGTTTTTCAAGTCTGTCCTATAAATCTCTGATTCTTTCAACTGGCAGGATACTACATCTCTAGAAGTATTAAAAATACAGATTCTAGACCAGCCTCTTAGAACTTGAGACTTAATAGTGTGAGGTGGGGCTCAGGAATCATTTTTGTTAGTTTGTTTCATTTTTGTTTTGATTTTTATTGACTGGCTGCAATTTTAGACTTGGGAAATGTTGCTCCTCATCACTATGACATGTTAAGACAGTCTTTACCATTTTCTGTGTAGATTTGAATTTTGTTACATTTGTCCCTTCTTATTTCACACCTAACATTTTAATCTCATCTCATCTTTTGGCCTCAAGTTGTCACCCTTTCACCCTTTCATTTTAAAGTTTTCTCTCCTTATAGGTTTTTCTGCTCCTATCCATAAATTCATGCTTCCCTTGAAGACACTATTCTGGTCATTGTAACTTATCTTCATAAGGCTTTCTTTTTCTCAGAATCTTCACAATGAGGTCCCCTTTCTCCTATTATTTACTATTGTCATACTGATTTTCTGATTATGTTTAGTTAACCTGAAATGAGATAAAACCTCTCTAGACCTGATGTTTGCCAACGTACATGTGTGGATGGCTTTTGGCTTTTGACTCCTCCCTCTACTTACATGAGTGTTGGGTGCTTTTAACCAACTTTTTCTCCAACATTGAACATACTTAGATTTTATGTAGAGACCTCCTGACCGCTCTTACCAAGTTTTTAGCATTGGTCTGTCAGTATACTGACGAGTTGAGAAACTGTTTGGTCACACCTCTTGCCAGATTCTACAAGATATGAATTTCCAGGGTTGTCTGAGCCCCCTGGAAGAGGAATCAGTATTTTGGTAAGAATGGCTCATATAAGGTGTTCCTGATTCCACCCAACCTTGGGTGCCTTCAGTAGGTGCTGCTCTGCTGTACCTAGCTTCCAACACTGGGGTGTTGCTCTTTTATTTTTAAAAATTTTTTAACGTTTCTATTTTTTTTAAATTTTTTAACGTTTATTTATTTATTTATTTTTTTGAGAGACAGAGCATGAGCAGGGGAAGGACAGAGAGAGAGAGGGGCAGATGCAGAATCTGAAGCAGGCTCCAGGCTCCAAGCCATCAGCACAGAGCCCGACGCGGGGCTCGAACTCACAGACTGTGAGATCATGACCTGAGCAGAAGTCGGCCGCCCAACAGACTGAGCCACCCAGGCGCCCCACGTTTCTATTTTTGAGAGGTAGAGAGAGACAGAGCACGAGCAGGGAAAAGGCAGAGAGAGAGGGAGACACAGAATCTGAAGCAGGCTCCAGGTTCCAGCTGTCAGCACAGAGCCCAATGTGAGGCTTGAACCATGAGACCATGACCTGAGCCGAATTCAGAAGTCCAACAAATTCAGCCACCCAGGTGCCCCTGGGGTGTTGTTCTTTTTAAGAGTCTGATCCAGACATAGACACGGTAAGTTTCTGTATCTCCCTCAGCACATCTTAGAACGTGAATTTTTACTTAAAAAAAAAATAGAAATAGAAAAGGAAGAAAAAAGGAAGCAGGAAAGAAAGACAGGGAAGTGAAAGGAAGCAGAGGGGAGGGGAAAGAAGGGGAACATTTGCATGCCCACATACATACATGCATACGCTCGTGCACACGCGTGTGCGCGCGCACACACACACACACCCCTCACTCCTCACATAGCGCTTACGGGCCCGGGAGAAAATGTACAAACCAGCCAGCATGCACCTTCCTCAGGAGCTGAATCGCCTTTCTGAGCTCTCCTTTGGCAAAGCAGATCCTGCCCATGTTGTAAAAAGTTTCAGCCACTTTTTCACTACAGTCACCATAGCTGATGACCTGAGACTTCAGTGAGGACTTTAGCAGTCTGTAAGCTTCCTAGGGAATTTAAAAAATGTTTTTTGAATCATCCTGGCAATTCTGAAGGAATATGCCAGTTCTATTCCACAAACTCTACAGAGGCGTTGTATGCCTCGGCAGGGTCTGTCAGTTGTGATGTGTCACCTAAGTAATGTGTTTCTATGAAGAGTTAAAATTTCATGCTTGTATTTAATACTAATGGTTAATTCATATATAATTATTTAATCTTCACGACTACTCTATGGGAGAGGAACTATTATTATACTATTATAGACGAAGGGACGGGCACTAATAAAAGCTAAGAATCTTGCCCAAGATCACAATGCCTCTACTTGATTTGCCTGTTCATATCTACCTGTTTTTCTCCATTTTGGATAAGCCATTTGCAAAATTCTTCAATGGTTGTCAGTGTTTCATAATCCGTTGGGCCCAGTGTTGCTCTATACGCGTTGATACTTTTTATAAAATATATCTCAACAGCATCTGCAAAAAAAAGGGGGGGGAGGGCAACACTAATTAAGGCAAGCTGCTAGCCTTTCCATGTATCTAATATCAGCTTTTCATACTTTAAGTCCATGCCTGTTCTCATTCCAGGTCTCATAAGGACCCTCAGAAAGTCTGAGATATAACCTGATGGAATCAGTTGATATACTTTTATTCTCTTGATTAAATGCATGGATTTTTCTGTAGGAAAAGAAAGTTGCATCTGAGCAGCTTTATCCCAAGACCCCAAGTGGCCACCACATTAAACTCCCAACTGCAAGGAAATATATATTTAGCTAAATTAAACTCTGATAGAGAGTATTATTTATTGGGATTCCTGTTAGGGGTGTGTGTGTGTGTGTGTGTGTGTGTGTGTGTGTGTGTGTGTGTGTGTGTGTGTGTGTGTGTGTGTTAGAGAGAAAAGTTTTTGTTTTAAAAGTACTTTAAATGTAGTTGCTATTGTTTAAAAATTTACTTTTAATGTTATCTTTTATTCCAAACATAATAGATGTTTATGGAGTCAGTCTAGAAAGTGCAACAGAAGCAAAAAGACAATGAAAATTATCTCCACACACACTACTCAGAAGCAGGCACCATTCACATTTTTTACCACCGTATAAAAGTATAATTGGCATCCCACACCTTCAACCATTATAATTACCCAGTCTGAGGAAGTTTTTGTAAATTTATAGTTATGTGATTGTGATCAAAATCCAGTTTTAGAGCATATCCATCACCCCCAAAATGTTTTCTTCATGGCTGGTTGCAGTCGATGCCTGCTCTCATCCCCTCATCTTCATTCTATCTCTACATTTTTGCCTCTTCTAGAAATTTCAGATAATTGGATTCATACAACACATGTAGTCTGTGGTGATTTTTTCATGCATCATGCTGTTTTTGAGGTTCGTTTATGTTCTTGCATGAATTAGTATTTCATTCTTCCTTCTGCCAAGGAGTTTTCTATTCTACAGATATACACTACATTTTACTCATTCCCAAGTTGATGAATATCTGCTTGTGTGAATATATTTGTGTGTATAGTCTGTTATACCTATTCACATATTGGTTCCAATGCTCTTCATTCTTTTCTATGGATATGTGTTACCGTATGCTGTCATTTTCTTTCAGCCTAAGGGCTTCCTTTAGCATTTGTTTTAGGTCAAGACTGCTACCAACAATTCTGTTCATCAGAGAATGTCTATCTCATCTTCATTTTCAAAGGGCGGTTTTCTTGGATATACACTTCTTAGCTGAATTTTATCACAACACTTTAAATATGCTTTTCCACTACCTTCTGGTCTCCCTTGTTCTGAAAAAAAAGCAATCATTAATCATATCGTTGTTCTCCTGGACGGAGCTGTTTTTCCACTGCTGCTTTCAAGATTTTCTTTTTGTCTTTCAAAAATCTGTGTGCCTAGTTGTGGTTCTCTTTGTGTTTATCTTACTTGGCACTGAGAGTTTTGGATCTGTAGATACATTTTCATCATACTTGGGAAGTTTGGGGCCACTATTTTAGATAGTTTTCTGCCTCATTCTGTCTCCTCCTCTTCTGGACCTCCTAGGACATACACATTGGTACACCAGCGGTGGTCTCACGGATCTTTTATGCTTTGTTTTTCTTCAACGCCTTCTTTGTCTGCTGTTTGGATTGGATCATTTCTAGTGATTTATCTTGGAGCTATCTTATTCTCTCCTCTGCCATCTCAAATCTGATGTGGGGACCATTTAATGACTCTTTCATCCAGTTACTGTATATTACAACTCCAGAATTTCCATTTGGTTGTATGTGTTTTTTTTTTTAATTTTGCTTTTATTTATTATTTTTTTAATTTTTTTAAGATTTATTTATTTTTGAGAGAGAGAGAGAGAGACAAAGCATGAACGGATGAGGAGCAGAGAAAGGGGGAGACACAGAATCCAAAATAGGCTCCAGGCTCTGAGCTGTTAGCACGGAGCCCGATTCGGGGCTCGAACCCACAAACTGTGAGATCATGACCTGAACCGAAGTCGGACACCTAACCGACTGAGCCATGCAGGCGCCCCGGTTGTGTGTTTTTCTTAAATAGTATATTTTATTTATTTATTTATTTATTTATTCATTTATTTATTTATTTATTTCAAGAGAACAAATCTACACCTTCATTTATTTACTTTTCAGTTAGTTTAAACCCTTGAGGGGTACAGCATCACATGGATTCTGTGGCTAATGGCTTTAGCAGGAAGGCTGCTTCAGAATTTGGCTGGGATCATGCCGCTGTTTCCACGAGCACGAGCACGAGTTACTTTTCCCCAGATCACTCTGGTTTTGTTCGGTTTGCCACCAGGAGTCACTGTGTTGTTCTTTGCTTTGGACACATAAGCACATCTCTTGCCTCGATAGAATTCAGTTTTATCTCGAGCATAAACACCTTCAATTTTAAGCAGAGCTGTGTGCTCCCTCTGGTTCCAGAGACTCTGCTTATCGCCAGCAAAAATGGCTTTGGACCACAGCCTTCCAGACATATTTGTCGTTTTAGGGGTCCTGTTCCCAGCAGGCCTCCATAGGCTCCAAGATGGCAGAAAGAGAAAGGCGAGCTCTTAGTTTGTATTTCTCTATTAAGAGTTCCTATTTGCTAGGTGATTTTCATTCTTTTAATTCTTTTAACATTTTCCTTTAATTCTTTGAACCTACTTATAATAGCTGCTTTGAAGTGTGCTAAATCCAGTATCTAACTCGGAGTCAATTTCTTTTTTATTTAAATAATTTATTTTCAAATTGGTTTCCATAGAACACCCAGTGTTCATTCCAACAAGTGCCGTCTTCAATGCCTGTCACCCACTCTCCCCCCTCCCACACCTCCCTCTCCCTCAGTTTGTTCTTAGTCTTTGAGAGTCTCTTATGTTTTGTCTCCCTCCCTCTCTGTGTCTTTTTTTTTTCTTTTCCCCTCTTCCCTTCCCCCATGGTTTTTGCTAAGTCTCTCAAAATCCACCTATGCATGGAAACATATGGTATCTGTCTTTTTCTGACTGATCAGAGTCAATTTCTATTGACTACGCTTTTTCTGAGTATAAACTATAGGTTGTTTCCTTGTATATTTCTCTTTTGTTGAAGACTGCACATTATACTTTTTTTATTTAATTTTTTAATGTTTATTTTTGACAGAAAGAGACTGAGTGTGAGTCGGGGAGGGGCAGAGAGAGAGGGAGACACAGAATCTAAAGCAGGCTCCAGGCCCCAAGCTGTCAGCACAGAGCTCGACACAGGGCTTAAACCCGTGAACCACGAGATCATGACCTAAGCTGAAGTTGGATGCTCAACCGACTGAGCCACACAGGCACCCCAAAAACTGTACATTTTAGATATTACATAGTAGCAACAACATGATTGATATATTTTTGTGGGGCTTTGTTTTGTTTTATTTTTCTTAAGTAGGCTCCACACCCAGCTTGGAGCCCAACGTGGGGCTTGAACTCACAACCCTAAGATCAACACCTACGCTGAGATCAAGAGTCAAGACGCTTAACCAACTGAGCTGCCCAGACACTCTCGTTTCTTTTGTTTTAGTGAATTGCCTAGACTTAAATGGCAGAATCTGTCTCCTCTATGGTGTCTGAATGCTAATGTCTTTGCTTAGGTGTTTGATTTCTTTAAAATAGACTTTATTGTTTAAGGAAGTTTTACATTCACAGAAAAATTGAGTGGAAGGTACAGAGATTTCCCATATAACCTCGCCCACATATAGCATTTGTGATGGTTAATTTTCAGGGTCATCAACTAGACCGGGCTAAGGGACGTCCCAATGGCTGATAAAACAATTTCTGGTGTCTCTGTGAAGGTGTTTCTGGAAGAGATGGACAACTGGATCAGTATAATGAGTAAAGAAGATCTATTCAAAGGAAGGATGAATTTTCTCTCACTCTCTTCTTGAGCTGGAAATCCATCTTCTTCTGCCCTCAAACATTGGGACTCCTGGTTCTTGACTCTTTGGACTCTGAGCTTTATACCAGTGGTCCCCTCACTCCTGTTGGTTATATTTCTCTGGAGAACCCTGATTAACCAGGACTGAGCCCAACAACAAGGATTTCTACTTGCCAAAGCCATGGCTGAGTGCCCAATCTGCGGCAGACAGAAACACTGAGCCTCTGGTGTGGCACCAGTGTGCAGAGTGATTAGCCAGTTTCCCGGTAGCAAGTTGATTACATTGAACCATTTTCTTCCTGGAAAGGGCAGCATTTTGTCCTTAACTAGAATAGATTTCTACTCTGGATAGAAATTCGCCTTCCCTGCATGCAATGATTCTGCCAAACCCACCACCCATTAAATTAAAGAATGCTTCATCCGCCATCAGGTATTCCACACAACATTGCTTTGGATCAAAGAACTCACTTCACAGCAAAAGAAGGGCTGTAATAGACCCATGCTCATGTAATTCACTGGTCTTACCATGTTCCCCACCATACTGAAGCAGTTAGCTTGACAGAATGGTGGTACAGTCTTCTAAAGACAGGTCACAGTGCCAGCTAGGGGGCAATACTTTGCAAGGGTTGAGTTCTCCCAAAGGCTGTGTATACTCTGAATTAGCATCCAATATATGGTGCTGTTTCTCCAATAGCCAGGATTTACAGGTCTAGAAGTCAAGGGATGGAATGTAAGTACTACCTACCACTCAGAAAGAGCGGGAACAGAGGATCCAAAGCAGACTCTGTGCTTACGAGCTAACAACATCCAGCTGATGCAGGGCTCGAACTTATGAACTGGGAGATCATGACCTGAGCTGAAGTCAGACGCTAAACCAACTGAGCCACCCAGGTGTCCCTAATGCTTTATTTTTAATTTGGTCTGGATTCCTGGGGTTACCCCTGTGCCTGCATAGCTTAGTGCTAACCCAAGTGACTGACTTGAAAAGAGGTTGTGCTCAAAAACCTTTACAATGTATGTCTTCTGGCCTCTGTTTATTGACCTGTATGTAGATTGGGGTGTGCATTCAAAGCTCTGCCACATTTTAAGTCTCCTTTGGTCGTTATTTGCCACATGTCCCCGACACATGTATATAGTTTCCCAGTTGGCAAGGGATGTTGGGAGAGCTTCTCTCGCCTTTTCTTGGCTTGCTCATTTCCAGGTTCTACCTGTTAAGATTTCTGACTGGCTTCTAACTCCTACAAACCAGGACAGCAACTTTAGGCTACCAAGTACGCAGGCTTTCTTGCATTTCTTCTGAGTTTGCCACTTTTATCTGATGAATCATTCTGTGGGGATTTGCCCCTTGCTCCAAATTGAGTCCAAAGTCTCTGCCACAAAGTCGCTGTTCTCTTGGCTAGCCCCTGCAGATCAAATTGCTATTCTCCTGGTCTGAGCTGGGGCTGTGGGTGGATGGGGGCAGCCTCAGGCAAAAAGACCAAGAAGACTCACTCTTTACCCAAAGCTCTAGCAGTTTTTCAAGAATGCTTTACAATTTGTTGTTTGTTTATTTATTGCCAGTGCCCTCAAATGGTTATTTTTGGAACATCTTCCTCAATTTGCATGTGTGTAGGATTCACAGATCTCTTCACAGAGGCATAGCCACAAGTCTCTACCTCTGTTTACATTTTGATGTACATTTTGATGCGGTTTTAACTTAGTTTGCAGTTCATTTTTCATGTATATATTTATATATTTATATATATATATATAAATGTGTGTAACTATAAGCAATAGTATTTTTATGTTCTAAAAAATGCAAGGTATTTTTTCCTTAATACTGTGTTTTTAACTTTCTATTTATAAAGTCTAATCCTTTTAAAGTCTACAGAATTCAATCAATTAATACACCAAATATTCTGTTCACTAATAAACATTTAGGTTGTTTTCCAATTTTTTTACAATTATAGACAGTGCCAGAATAAACATCCTTCGACATGCTTCCTTTCGGTCTTACTAGGTCTTATCAAATTATTTGCCAAATTTCATATCACTCCTTCCATCTACGAGCGAGCATTAACTGTTTTTCCACAACCTGGCAAATACTAGATATTTTCATATTTAAAAAATTTTGCATAGGATGAGTGAAAACTTGATTTTAAAGGTATGTATAGTTTTAAGATGTGTAACATTCTAGCAAATTATCCTTCAGAGATTTTTGTATCAAATTGCTCTCAATCTTAAATGTTAGCATTTATTTTTATGTTGACTATTTGACAGAAACTTGGTATCCTTGCTGTTTTACGTTTCTTCATTATTACTATGATTGAACCTTTTTTGTGTGATTATTGGCCATTTGTTTTCTTTATGTAATGTTTGGTATTTTTTTTCCTATTTTTCCATTGTAAAGTAAACATAAATTTTAACTCTTACATGTAGGACAATGATCTATGTTGAGTGACTGTTTATGTGTATTATTAAAAGGTTTTTTTTTTTTTTCGTGGCATGTGAATACCATTGTTCCCATTGTTCCAATAGCATTTGTTGAAAAGACTTCTTTCCACATTGAACTGACTTAGCATCTTTGTCAAAAATTAATTACCCATATTTATACAGGTCTCTTTCTGGACTCTCTGTTGTGTTCCAGTGACTCTGATCTCTGTCCCTTCACCAATACTATACTCTCTTGATTACTATTGCTTTTATAATAAATCTTAAATCAGGTAGTATGATTTCTCCAATTGTATTAGTTTTCAAAATTGTTTCAGCTACTCTAATTTATTTGCATTTCTATATAAATTTTAGAGTCGGCTTGTCTCTATTTACAAAAATTCCTGCTGGGATCTTGATCGTTAATTTGCGTTAAATCCATACGTCAGTTTCTGTAGAAGTAACAACTTTACTAGACGTCTTCCAATCTACGAATACATTGTATCTCCATTTATTTAGGTCATCTCTGATTTCTTTGATCAGAGTTCATAGTTTTTAGCATACAGATACTGTACATGTTTTGTTAGATTAATTATACCTAAGTGTTTCATTTGGGAGGGGGGGGCTATTGTAAGTAATATTTCTAAAAAATTTCAGTCTCCAGTTGTGAATGGCTAATATATAGAAATATGACTGGGTTTTGTGGTTGACCTTATATCCCGAGATCTTGCTAAACTTAAACTCACTGGTTCTAAGAGTTTTGTGGATTTCTTGGAATTTTCGGCAGAAACAGCTGCATTGTTGAAAATCAGGACCATTTTCTTTCTTTTCAGCTGTATGTCTTTTTCTCGCCTACTGCACTGACTAGGACTTCCAGTACTATGCTGAATAAGTGTAGTGAGAATGAACATCCTTGCCTTGTTCCTGATCTTAAAGAGCAAAACAGTCTTCACCACGAAGCATGATGGTAGCTATGGGTTTTGTGCACATGCCTTTTATCAGATTGAGGAAGTTCCCCTTCCAGCGTGAATGGATGTAGAATTTTGTCACATGCTTCTTTTGCATTAGTTGATAAGATCATGTACTTTTCATCTTTGGATTGTTAATATGGTAGAGAACATTCATTCAGGTTTAAACACTGATCCAGGCTGACACTCTCAAGAAAAAAGCTTCCCTTGGTCATGATGGATTATTCTTTATACATTACTATATATTTTCTTGAAGATTTTTTGGGTTTATGTGTATGAAAGGTATTGTTTTATAGTTTGTTTTTTTCCTGTAATGTCTTTACCCAGATTTGGTACCAGGGTAATGCTAGCCTCATAAAGTGAGTTAGGAAATTTTCCCTCTTTTTCAATTTTCTGGAGAAGATTATGTAGAATGCGTGTTAATCCTTTAAATATTAAGTAGAATCACCCAATGGAATCATCTGGATGCTGATATTTCTTTCTCACGAATTCCTTTATTTTTAAATAATTAAGGGCTTATTCAAATTATGTTCATCTTGGATTACATTGTTTTATTTTTATTTTATTTATGGTACTTTGTGACAGACACAGGTTCTAGATCTTTGTATAATTAAATCTATCAATCTCTTCTAGTATATCTTTGTGTGCTCAGAAAGTTCTTCTTTCCTTCAATTATTAATTTTAGGAGTTTTGATTGTAGTCTGTACTTTCCTTCAGGATAATTTATATTTACAGTTTTTATGTTAAAATGTGATCTGGAATTTAGTGAATGATAGGTGAAGATTCAAATCTTTACAGGTAAAAATTGTATAAAGAAAAGAATAAGGTGGCCTTAGAACCTCCCAACACCAGAAGCATAAAAGTTTCTTGCTTGAACATTTTTACATATTCATAAATACATTAAATGTGTTATAACTATGAAGATTATTTTTAAAAATTCAAATGTATAGATGGAGTACAAATACTCTGAGTATACACAAGAAAGCTTTTTAACGATGATTAGCTAGGAAACACAGATCAGGAAGACTTCAATGAACATTCATGCTAAAGGAAACAGTAATCAAAATATCAAAATAACTTCTGAAAACTGAAAAATTATTTAATGACATGGGGAAATAGAAGAGTAGAAAAAAGTAGGACGCAAAACTTTCCCTATAATTCTCTCTCTCGGGGCGCCTGGGTGGCTCAGTCGGTTGAGCTTCCGACTTCAGCTCAGGTCATGATCTCACGGTCTGTGAGTTCGAGCCCCGCATCGGGCTCTGTGCTGGCAGCTCAGAGCCTGGAGCCTGCTTCGGATTCTGTGCCTCCCTCTCTCTCTCTGCCCCTCCCCCACTCACTCTGTCTCTCTCTCTCAAAAATAAACATTAAAAAAAGTTCAAAAAAAATTCTCTCTCTCTCTTCCTCTCTCTTTTTCATATATGACTGAAAAATAATGTACACCTAAATAGATTCCTTTTAAAAGCAGAGATAATCAACATTTTTAAGCGTTTAAATCATATTCTTCACAAATCCCAAATTCCTCCAGATGGGCCATCGAAACCATCAGTGTCCATTACTCTCATCTGGCCAGCTGAGCATGGCACGCAGTCCTTCCTCATCAGTTCCCTGTGTCTCCTGAAGCTACTCACTTTCCAAAGGATGACCCTGCCTGCGAAAGGACTATTGCTGAGGATGAATTCATCACCTGGCTTTCCTCCAGAACCCCCAGTACTATATTTTTGAATACAGTCATGAAAATTCTAGCTGCTACAAGCATTCTCTCTTGACAGCCAGAGGAAAAGAGTCGGGTTGAGAATGGAGGAAGAAGAGAGAAGGGGCCAATGTTTTTGTCTTTTATCACTGGATTTCTTCATCGACCACTACATCACAGCTCACATTCATAGTATGTATGATGTCTACTCTTTATGCGGGTGAGTTCTGCTGAGATTCTAAGGGAATAAAGGAAATAGAAATCAGGTGGTTTTATTGGTTCTGATGTTCCAACTAATTTGTGGAGATATTCTTGTGCCTAAATTCATGTGTAAATGCTTTTGTACAAAATGGCGTCCAGTGTAATTTTTCCATCACAGTCATGAATAGCTAATTACAACCTGTTCGTAGTGATAGATACATCATTGCCAGCGTGCTTCCCTCCCATGGGAAATGGTGATAACTGCAAGGCTACCTCTTCTACCTACCCCTGTATTGGGCCTCTCCAGACAGGGCGTAAGCCTTGGCTAGTAACGCGCTTGCCTCTGCAGTTTGGGGGCTGACTTCGGTGAACAAAAAAACACAGATAGAATAGGCCTGGAATAGAGAAAATCATGATCAAGTAAGTACCTGAATGACAGTATTTCAGAGGATTTTTCTAATAGCTCTCATGAAATTGCTAGTTGAGAGCTGTGGATATCTAATCATGGCATTACAAGAGAGGTGAGTTTGAGTGCCAGCTACTTCCTAGCTGTAAGTCTTGAGCAAGTAACATCACCTTCCCATGTAGAAGAAATATATAGTTTCCATCGATTACGGTTTGGAAAAGATTAAATGAGATGGTACATGAAAAGCACTGGGCATAGTACCATCACCTGGTAAGTCCTCAATAAATATTACCTATTACGATGTCTTAGGTGTCATAGCAAAATTAAAATCACAACTTTAACTCAGCTTCTCAAAGGTTTGTTATCAAAAGAAGTCCAGGGGAGTTAAGAATGGACCCTAAAACCTTACTGCCTGGGTTTCTACCCCAGCTCAGCCACTGGTGACATCAGGCAAGTCACTAACTTCTTCAAATATAAAACTAGAATGACAAAAATGACTGTTGCAAACAGTTGCTGTAAAGATGAAATGAATTAATATATGTAAAGTGTTTAGGATACCACCTGGAGTGTCCTAAGCATGAGAGAAGTGGAGATTTTACTACTATTATCATTCGTACTAAAGTGGAAGGAGAAAGAAGAGAGGAAACCCCTAGCCCACACCCACCAGCAAGAAAAAAGCCCCCCTTCCCTCGTTCCTCATGGCTCACACAGGTCAGACACCGTGAGGTATTTCAAGGAGCCCCAGAGATTTTCAGACAACACCATGGAGCCAAGACCGAGTCAGAGCTGTTATATGTGCAGGCTCTGGGGGTTCCAATTCTCTAAGGTCAAACCCCTGCTCTACGACTTGTTAGCAACATGACTTCAGCTGAATTAGCTCTAACTCTTCAAGCTTCAGTTTCTTCAACCTTAAAATGAGAGAGTAATAATGCCTCCACTTCATAGGCTTATTGCACAGATTAAATGAATGCATCCTCAAGTGCACATAGTAAAAGCAGTCTATAAATGTTAACTATTAGTTTGTGTTGCTGTTGGGAAACACTGATTATATCGTGTTTTATCCATCCTGATCTCACTGCTGCTTGCACAAAGTCTTGGACACAAAAACCTGAGGGCTTGCTCTGTAAACAGTGGACTCCCTGTGTTTCAGACCAGCATTCCCCAACGTTTCTCCCCATGGTGTGATGCTAAGAAGTCTGGATTGCGGGATTACTTGCAATGCCTTCTCTATAGTATCAGACTGTTTTCACATATACCATTGAATTGCATTGCACAGTTTCTATGATACAGGAAATCTAATCCACTTTTGGCTTCCGGAGGTACCGGAAGCCATAAACAGGGTTCGTGTTTGAGGAGAGAAAAGGTGAATTTAATGAGAAGTACGTGATACATCAAAATGCTCCAGACTGTTTTAACTATAATGGACTCAACATTCTTTCTGTTTTGTTTTGTTTTCCCCTGGGCATTTGTCAAATTAGTTACCTCTAAGTGAAATACTCTTTTTGTCAGTTTAAGTTTAGACTTGTTGATACAACCAGCTGGGCTAGCCTAGAGGACAAATGACATACACCAAAATATGATTTTTTTTTTTCATTTTAAAAAAGCCGTTTGTGTTTGGTAAAGCCTTAAGTTTGGTTGCCCCTATGGCTTTTTTTCCTGGAGCAGACTCACTTGCTTACCTCTTCCCAGCACCCACAGAGATAAGGGGAAGCCAGGGAGGGAAAATTTGGTCTCACATCACGTCAAACAGCAGATACACTCATCCTGAGTCAGGATTCTCTGCCCATGTTGTTTAAGGTTGAGGAAGGGCTCTTGTGTGGATCGGTGGGAAATCCACCCCACCCTCTTGTTCTTCTGAGAAGCCCAAGCTTCCCTGACCCTGGGAACGGGGCCTGCGGCCAAACAAGGCCACTAGGCTGGTGCTCCAGCCAACTCACCAACCTGCTGCAAGTACTGGATGGCCTGATCATGGTTCCTCCTCAGCTGCTCGATCTGCGCGATCTCCTCATATAGACTGACCAGATCTGACGCCCTATCACCCTTAGCAGCAATAACATTGCCAATCGCCTTTTCAAAGTATGCCAGAGCAAGGTTCAATCTGTGGACGGCCAAGGAGGCTCTATAAGAAGAGGGACAAAGACGCAAAGTCAAAGAGGCCCCTTACTTTGCAGACACAAAAGGAACAGATTCTAAGAATAAAACGATCTGGGCTTTAGAGGCCAATTATCTGAGTGGTTGACTAAAAATCCAGTCTTGCTATAAACAAACTCCCATTAACTTGCATTTTACTCATCAGATTCTATTGACTACCATTCACTCCCATTAATATACCACGCTGTAGTCTAATTTTATAAAAAAGCAAAACAATGGCTTCCAGGAATTCACAAGACGGCTAATTTACCCATAAACACAGACTTTCTAGAATCAGAATAAAATTTTATTACCTCTGACTCCCTCTCTTTCAGACCAATGCAAAATCATTGCTTTGTTTTGGTTTAGGTTATTCCTCCTCAGTTAAAAATGAGGATAGAGAAAACAACATAAATACCCCCTCCAGAAGACAGTGGTTCAATAAATTATAGCACATCGTATAATAAAATGCTTCAGTCCTTAAAAATCAGGCTTCCTTTTTAGACTAAATAATATGAGGAGAGATTAAAAGTGTGGTAAATTTTAAAAAGTGATATCACTGTACTTAAAATTGACCCTGACATATCTATCGATCAATTGATCGACCTATCTCTAACTAAAATGTCCATAGCAGTTATATTTGGGTTGTGAAATTAAAACTTTTATTTTCTTCATATCTGTATTTTCAAATCTTCCAAAACTAAATAGAATTTGAAAAATGAAAATAAAAAAGCATTTAATAAAGGTTTATTCCTCTAGAAACAGCCAGACACAAGGAGAATAACATGGTAGTTCAAAGCTGGTTCTCACAGTTATTGGCTTTATAGTCAAACTATAGGTAAGGCTACATTACCTTGCAAATAAGATTAGGTAAGAATACCTAAATTACAAGGTTGTTATAAAGATTAGACAAAATATTGTACATGAAGTCACTTAACGTATAGTGGATACACAATCAATATTACTTCCCCTCACCCCTTGCTTCCATCTTTGTATTCCCAAACTGGAAAAAATATGTACATAAAATTATTTTATAGAAGACATGCCACAAGTTCCAATTTATTTTAAACTGAAAGGTTCATCCTTCTTCTGAAGACTGGGATTAACAATCAAAAGAGCACTGGCATGTTATCGAGAATTCCTTACAGGAAAAAAGTTGACCAATTAGACCACTATTTCCTTTGACTATTGCAGCAAAAGTTACAGAATGAAAATGCCTCTCATCGAGAGCTTGTAGGGAGACAGTAGCCAAGCTGTCTGGCCTAAACAATCACAGTGTATTTTCCCCACCTTTAAAATGAGGAAAGGTATTTGCCTTATAATATTTTGTCAATATAAAATATAAGTCAACGTGGTACAGAAGGTGAGCTGTGGATTAAGAAGACCCATCTGTAGAGCTAGATCCTCTACTAGTCATTCTGTCACCTTGACTTACTCTCTTTCTGTGCCTTAATTTTCTTATCTGTGAAACGAAAACAAAAATACCTACCCCATAGCTTGTGGTAGCGGATTGAATTAAATAAATGATGTAAAGCACTTAGAATAGTTCTTGGATATAGTTATACTGTCCCAACACTTAGAACAGTGCAGGTGCAAAACAGATACCAAGAAAATACTGTAGAATGAATGAGTGAAATGTGCACTAGAATTTGTTCTGAAAAATCCTATGTACTTGGGTTTCCATATGGAACAGAACTTTCCTTAAAAATGCATGTGCCATCCATAGCTTTCATGGGCTTCCAATAAACAGTCTTTATTAAGTGTTTTTTCCTTGTCTTTTAAGATACATGCTTCATGACAAAAGGTGGCTATTCAAAAAGACGTAATTTGAGAATAGGTGCGGGAGACAGAATAAGGGCCAGGAGTCCATGAGTTCAGACCATGGATCCAACGCTTGTCACCTTGGACACTTTTTAAAATCTCAGCCTCAGTTTCCTCCCTCTCTCTAATGAGATAATAATTGCACCAACCACCTTAGTACTGTCTCTGAGGATTCAGTGGGCACTGCACATAAAGCTTAGACCATGGTGTGTGCGTTTGGTGAATAAAACGCCTCTTTTATCATCATCTGAGAATCTGGGTGTCTTGTCCTGAGTACTTTTTCTCCCCTTATACAGAAAAGCACAGAACAATCATGTGATAAAGGGCCTCGTTCACAAAAGCCTAAGCCTCTCAAAACCCAGATCTTACCTGCCCAAAGCGACTGTCAGGTCTTTCTCCGAAACTTGTAATCTGCGAATACTTCCTTTATAGAATTCTTTGAGCTCCTTCATGTTTCTCTCTGCCTTCTGCAGGTTGAAATAAGCCTCCCTGCCAGTGAAATGGTCAAGGAAAATGCCAGGCACACAAACTCCCCCATTTCCCAGGGACAGCAGTTGACAAGTAAACAAAAGGGCACCTTGGGAAAGTGAAGCGGAATTTGAAAACGGGCACTTACTATGTTATTTATTTTCTATATGTATATGCTGTCAAGAATTCTTTAGAAAACGGACAGAGCCCTGGGTTTCCCACAGCAGTAGCCTGAATCCAAGGCTGGGGTGGGTGGTGAGCATTTGGAGGAGTGAACAGAAACTGTAAATTATGCTAAATTTCCTTTCGAGGCATCCACGGCGTGACAGTAGTTATTCATTTTTCCCAAGTTGGTTCCTGTGAATGGTAAAAGAGAGGAACTCATTATGCTGAAAGGGACTTTCTAGATCATTTAGAAAGTCCAAGCAAAACAGGTTTTTGGCAAGAGGCAAACAGCAAGAAAGAAAATCCCCTTAATTCCCAAATATCCTATTTCCCACATATTCAATAGCCCCTTCTAAGAGCATAACAGAGAAAGGCAGCATATCAGGTTTTACGAGTATCAAGACCAAAAAGCCAGAGAGGGGGATGTGGTAAAGAAGAGAGATTAAGGACACACGGTCTCAAAGGGGCCTCGCGGTGGATTCTGCTTAATATGGAGTGCTTTATAAATCTGCGTATCAGCCTTGCTCAGGGGCCGTGCTAACCTCTGTATGGTTCCAACCTCGGTGTGTGATCATTCACGAACATGAAATCCCCTGCACAGTTTTGAGGCAGAGACGGTACCGAAGTCATAAGCTTTTTGAAGAGTAACGGTCTCCCTCTGGGGACCCAGAGAACTATTTTTTTTTTGCCTTTCTTGCTTGGCCTCCAGCTTCATGGCAGTATTCTCAACAGCATTTCAGAAAAACAAAAATGATCAAGAGTCCATTAGATCAGAGGTTCCTGGCTGCAGGTTACGATCACCTGGGGGACTTCAAAAATCTCAAGATGAACCCCAGACCTGTTAAATCAAAATCTCTAGGGTGGGACCCAGACAGCAATAATTCTTAAAGCCCCCCCCCCCCCGGGGTACAGGTGCAGCCTAGTTTGACAAACATTGCTTTAAATTCCCACCCATTCTCCCTCCTCCTACACTCCCCCACCCCACTATCACCCACGCCCTCACTGCTAATACTGATCTTGCTGGGGGCTCAATGAAGCAGGACAGACTCCGAAAACTTTTCAACTGGCTAGGGGACGGGTCATCAGTGAGATCCCTCTCATGGCTCCATTCAGAGTTTACATGAACAGATACAGGAGGAACATTCATATGCTTCCAGGTGGAGGTAAGAGGCTTGTGGGGGGCCCCGGATGTCGGGATAGAGCTGCAAAGCGTGGTTCCATCTGCCCTGCTCCCAGGTGAGATGACCCACCTGGGACATGTGTGCCCCCCCACCCCTGCCCTGATCACAAGCCCAGCCGAGAAAGAAAGGATATTGGTTCTGTAGAAGCCAGGCCACCCCCACGGTGTAGTAGAGCATGACCAGAGCTTGCAGGATTTCCTTTTTCTCCTTGTTTGAAGTTGTGTTTCCCTTCCAGGTCAGCAGCGTGTTCCTGGCAGATTCAGCATGTTTCCTGGCCTGAGCTGGGAGGCCTGGGGAAGTTTGCGGGTGGGCGGCAAGAAGAAAAACATTAAGAAGTCATGTTTCAATCAAAGACATTTCTGGGAGGAAATAGGTGGGTAGTGTGGCTGTCATGCGCTCTATAGTATTAATTTCCAAAGCTGGCTGCATATCAGAATGATCTGGAATGCTTGTAGAGAATATAGATTCCTGGGCCCCACCCCAGACCTACTGAGTTGGAATCTCTAGAGGAATGGAGCCCAGCAATCTATATTTTTAATTAATTCCACAAGTGCTTCTTATGCAGCCATCACGGCATTAATCTGTGGGCCTCAGTCTGGAAATCACTAGCAGACCAGGAGTAGAAGCTGAGTATCCCGTTCCCAATCCTGCCGCTAATGCCATGTGGCCTTTTCAACCCACAAAGCTTCTCCATCCTCCAAATGTAAAATGACAATAATTATAGAAGCTGTGCCTTTACCAAACACCTGGAGATAGTCCAGGAACAAACTAGGTTATGCCACAGAATGCTACGCTTTGAGCTTTCTGGAAAAGGCATTCTAAAAATACAAGGGCTTATGAACACAATTACTTCCATCTGGGGATGTTTTTTCAATCCAAGATGACGCTGGATATGCTAATTGGTCACACACACACACATACACGCACACAGGCACACACACTCTAATTGCTAAAGGCAGTGAGGCCCCTCACTACGGAGACAAAGGGAATGCCAAACTCCGGCCAGCCAGAACTTGTGGTGTGTTTGCCCTTGTTTTCTAAGTCAAGGCTGGAGTTCCTGGGCACCCGCTAGAACTGCTATGTGTCCAGTTAGTTAACAGAGTTAGTCGACCCAGCAACATTGAATTTCTAGGTCTCACTCCCCTGTCCTCCAATCTAGCTCATGTCTGGGGATCCCTGATGGGAAAAGAGAAGGCCTGGAGAAACGAGGAAGGCCAGCAGAGAACATACGATCCTAGAACATTATCTCCTCTGCTCTACTGAAGACAGTTGGCTGGTGTTCACGTTCGGCTCTCCTCTCTGCAGGTTGATAAATATATTCACCCCTGCCAGGTAGGCCCACTGCACCCCTAATTCTCCCTTTACACCCCAGCCCTCAGTCCGCTCCACCTCTGGCCCTTAGAGCCTGTTGTCACAGTACAGGTATGGTCAATGGCCACAACGACGATCTGAAAGAACTGGAGGCCTGCGGCCCTCATGCATTCCACGCGCAGGACCTCCTTAATGAGCTGCTACAAGGTAGGGGGAACGAAGCTTCCCTGAAGGACCTGGAAGCCAAGAAGTCTTTGTAGAACACTCAGAGATCCCTGTTCTCAACTTAAGGGATAAATGGAGGCTGTGGCAAAAGAGAGGGCTGTGTCCCAAGTTACTAGGTAATAGCACCCTATGAAAACACAGATTCCTGGGCCTTGCTTCCAGTAGTTACGTTGACAGGTTCTGAGGTGAGAACAAAGGATTTACATTCATAACAACGGTCCTGAGTGATACTGATGCAGGCTCTCTGAGGACCACACTCAGAGAAGCATTTAGTAAAATCTTCATATGAGAGATGGGACTCATCTTATTTTTGAAGAGTAGGTAGTTTGACTGATAGAGGAGAATGAGGAGGGGTTTCCACTTGGAGTAAACAGCCTGAGGCCATAAAGACAGAATAGGCAAGTATGTGTGTGTGTGTGCACATGCACACACATAGGTGCACCCATGTGCACGCACACGCCCGTGGCGTGGGGCTGGGGGCACGTAGGCATGGAAGGCAGTAAGGAGACCAGCATGACTGAAGGGGAAATTAAAATGTAAAGATATATAACGTGTGAATTGGATAGGTAAAATGGAGGGTTGGATGCCAAGGTGAGGAGGCCGGATTTGATATGTTAGGCAATGGAAGTCTTCACAGGTCTTGAAGAAGGGAGCAGCAATGGAAAAATCTGCCAAGGACATCAGATAAAGACAATAAAACTGGAAACTGAGGAAGTCTTTTTATCAAATGGGCTGTTTCTACAACCAGGTAGACCCTTGGGAGTGTGTCAGTAAGAAGTGAAGGAGCCCAATCTAGATGCTTCTGTCTGTCTGTAGGAAGGAGCAAAGTGAAGCTGGCTGAGCCACTGAAAACTACCCCTGAATCAGCACAATGCTGCTTCTGGGCTCCTGAATGGGAAACTAATGAGAAAGTAGTTCTGAGGCTTTGCAAGTCTGCCCTGCCACCCACCCTCACCCAGGTGCCCAGTGCTGGGGATGCCCACCCCCTCCACCCAAGTGCCCAGTGTGGGGGTGCCCCCCCACAAGTGCCCAGTGCTGGGGGTTCCCACCCCCCCAGGTGCCCAGTGCTGGGGACGCCCACCCTCCCCCACCCAGGTGCCCAGTGCTGGTTGTGAAACCCCCAGAGGAACACTTATCCTCTAAGCGTTCCTCGTCTCCACTTTATCATGCCCACAGTGTGGTCCTTCTGATGACAAAGCTGAGCTGTGTAACCACTGGCTTTAAACAAACTGAACATGGATCTCAATTTAAAATGGCTCATTAGGGACACTTGAGTGGCTCAGTCAGCTAAGTGTCCAGCTCTAGGTTTCAGTTCAAGTCATGATCTCACAGTTCATGAGTTCAAGCCCCATGTCAGGCTCTGAGCTACAGCGCAGAGCCTGCTTAGGATTCTCTCTCTCCCTCTTTCTCTGCCCCTCCCCTGCTCACGTTCTGTCTCTCATAATAAATAAACATTTTTTAAAAATTAAAAAAAAAAATGGTTCATTAAACTTTAAAGTCAGCCCCAAAGGAAAAAAAAATCACTCCTTCACAGTTCCCAGAATCCATTCTGGTCTCCAAAGTAGGGTACATGTTCCTATAGTGTGCAAGATGCCATAATGGTGTAGGGAAAAAAATAAAATTTCTGTTTTTTAAATCTTTGTTTCCTATTTTTAAGAATATACAATCATATTACATAAGATAGTCATACCACTGCACATTAACTTATAATAAATACACATAATAGAGAGTGCTCAAATTTTTTGTAGTGATAAGGGAGCTAATTCTCAAGAGTTTAAGAGATCACTGCTCTAAACAAATGTTTTCCAATATTTTCAACTATGAAAGAGCTTGTTTTATGTTTAAAAAAAACTCACTTTATGATATTTTTCTGGCATTTCCTACATGAGAAAATTCATGATGACAAAACTGCTATGAATCGGTATCAATAATAATTTGAAATAGATTTGCGTTTTATTTATTTCAAGAACACCCTCTTTGATGTAAAGATAACACCGCATATATGTATACGTATGAGTCTTGCATGGACTCTCTCTGGAGAAGGCTCACAGATTTGTTCCAGAACTCCGAGCCCCGCCTCCCTAGTTCCAAAGGCAACTCTGAGAGAACAAGTCATTTTCCTTTACTTGCCCTTCTTCCAAGTCAAGGACACCATCCTTCCCCTTGCACCAACAGTTCAGCAATTACGGGGAGAAGTATCAGACCTGCTCCTGGAGCCTGAGATTCAGAAATTACAGGGAGTCACTGATGAACTGGAAATGGACCCTGGTATTGTCCACCAATCAGAGCATTTGCTTTAGTTTGGGATGCGATTCCACAACTGGCGTCTGTTATTCTGACTCAGGCCAGAGAAAAATGTGCTCAGAGACACCGAGTCTTGGGAGCTGCGGTCACCTTTGATCATCATCTGTATTTAAGGAGTCAGCCTACAGCCAGACTTCCCAGATACCGATCTTGCCTCGGCCACTTCCTTCTATCCTTGTGGCCTTGAACAAGTTCCTTCATCTATCTATGCTGCAGTTTATTCACCTATTCGATGGTAATGAAAATACTTTCCACTCTGTAGGGTTCTTGTAAGGATGTAACTAATTCATGAAAATAAATAGTGCCTGGCACATAGGAATGAAACAAATTTGAGCAAATATTAGCCATTATTATAATATTATTATTATTATTACTACTACTACTACTGCTACTATGACCCCTACGCCTCCTACTACTACCAGGGTCCATTCTCTTAAGCCATTTATTAAATTTGCCCACTTTGGACATTTTTCATGGAGCTGCTTACAGAATCCCTGTAAAAAGGCTGCATTCTGAAATGCAATCTCATTGCAGGCAGGCACGAGGTTTCCTGCAGGTCAGATCACCTGGGTTTTTCTGTTTGTTTGTTTGTTTGTGGGTTTTTTTAATATTTATTTATTTTTGAGAGAGAGACACACACACAGAATATGAGCGGGAGAGGGTCGGAGAGAGAGGGAGACACAGAATCTGCAGTGGGCTCCAGGCTCTGAGCTGTCAGCACAGAACCTGATGTAGGGCTTGAACTCACAAACAGTGAGATCAGACCTGAGCCGCAGTCAGATGCTTAACCAACTGCACCACCCAGGACCCCTGATGACCTGGTTTTTATCATTCCCTGTTATCCATGTATCAGTGTGGGTTGTTTTTGTTTTTTTACCAACCAGATAGAGAAGGTAGAGTTCATGACTTATGCTTCTTTTTTCTGTATTTTACAACACTTGTAATAATAGAGCCTGGGATACTAGAAGTTCTTGGCAGTAACAGGCTAATTTACTGCTTTATTAATAATAAGCAAAATATCAGGAAACTGCTTATCTATCTCACTTACATTCTTCTTCCTGAACTCCTGCCGATGCTTCCCCACTAGGTGACAAGCACCCTGTTGTTCTGTGCCTGCCCTCTGGTCAGCTGCTGAAGCGCTAGGCTCCTTAGGCTCCTTAGGTCCCAGGTCTGCCGGCACTTCCTGTCGGGCCCCTCCTCTAGCTCACCAGCCCGCGGCCTTCACACCATGCCGTGCAAAGGCTCTGTCCTCTCTCATGTCATCGGCTCCTGAACCCCATTCCATCAATGGCCCCATTTCTTAAAACCTTCAAATGCTCTCTCTCAAGGGCTCTTTCCTCACTCTACAATCTTCGCCTTCTAAAATCATCTTCCCCTGACTTCTCTTTCCCTCATTCCTTTCAGTGTGCAGGGGCCCTGGCCCCCACGCCTTCCCTTCACGCCTGGGATCTGGCTTTTGCTCCAACCACTGTGCAGGAACTTTTCTCCTGAGGCCCCTAAAGACCTCCCACCCACCAAATGCAGTCACAGCTTCTCAGACGCTCTTAGCTGCTTGGCTTCTCCTCATGGTCCCTAGGACACCGCACCAACCCCGTTCTCCTTTCTAAACCTTCTCTAATTGCTTCCTTGCTAATAACTCTTGCTAATAACTAGTAACTTACTAATAACTCTTTGCTCCCTTTTCCAAGGGTCTGTCTTTCAGTGTCTTCCTTTTCTTCCCTTTCCCTCTTGGAAGTCTGAACAATTCCTAGCACTTCCTCCTCGGCCTCCAAGCTTACAACTTTCCACGTCCCCTCCCCAGGTCTGCCCTAAACACTCCTCCATGCTTGTGATTCTCCCCCGTCCTTCCAAGTTCTAGTCCCAAATTTCCAGCACCAAGTAAAAACGTGCTAGCAGATTTCTCTATTGAATTCAAAATCACCAAAACCCGGATATGCCGCTCCTCTCCCCAGTGCGCTCCCGTCCCTGACCTGCTTCCCTCTGTAAATGGCACCTGCCGGGGGCAGACCTTCATGGTCATCTTTGGGCCTCAATTCTCCTCAACCTCAAATCGAACGTGACATACTGCTAATTCTTCCTTCACAGTCTTTATTTTAAAGGTTATATTTGAGGGGCACCTGGATGGCTCAATCGGTTAAGTGCCTGACTCTTGGTTTCGGCTCATGAGTTCAGGCCCCATATCAGGCTCCATGCTGACAACATGGAGCCTGCTTGGGATTCTCTCTCTCTCCCTCTCTTGCTGCTCCTCTCCTGCTCATGCTCCCTCTCTTTCAAAATAAATAAATAAACGTTTTTTAAAAAAGCTTAAAGGTTATATTGAATAGGTAATACATTTCCATGTTTCAAAAGTTAAAACTGTATGAGAAGGTCAATGTTGAGGGGTCTCACTTCTAATCTTGTTCCCTTTCACTGCAAGCCCCCACTAGGAAACTTGTTTTTGCTTCTGTCTTGTGTATCCTTCAGTGTTTATGTAATATAAGCACAGATTCTCTTCTCCCCTTCTTTCTTTCTCACAAAATGAGGCTTATTAAACACCACACCGTGTTGTGCATTCTCTTTTGCCTAAAGATGCATCCAGGAGCTTCTTCCCTAGTAGTATATGGTGCTGCCTCATGCCGTTTTTAGAGCTGCATTTAACCTGCTGTGGGTATTAGTTCTCTAGTGATGGGGACACTGTTTTTTTCCAATCTTCAGTGATAATAAACAATGCTGCAAAGAATGATCTTATCCATATGTTATAAGTATGTATTGAAGAAAAAGTCCCAGGAAGATAAAAGATAAATGCATCTGTCCTTCAGAGACTCTTAAGCCCTTACCTTCTCATCATCCCACTTGTCCCTAGCGCAGTATTACTACATATACCTTGATGACTGGACAGCTCACCCTCTGGCTATCACTGCTAGATTAACCTTCCTATAAGCACACTTTGCTTTATTCATCTCCCTGCTGGAAAATCTCCTGGAGTCCTCCTTGCCTACCAAATAAATCACAAAGTCTGTAGGCTGTATATAAAACCCACCACAGTCTGCCAACATACTCTCCTTTCTGGGGTCATCCCAATAGCCTGCTCACCGCTTTCAAAGATACACGTTGTGCTCTCCATCCAGGCTCTGTTGTTCACCAGAATGTCACCCCTTCCTTCTGCCCAAGTCCTGCTTATTCTTTAAGGGTCTTCTTGAGTGACACCTGCTCTCTGAGTCTACTACTTACCACCTCAGCCAGAAATGATTCCACCCAACTTCTCCGAAGCCCTGTATTTAAATCAATTACATGGCGGTTGGCTTATGGCGCCTTCTATAATAACTATGTCTTCATACTGTAGCTCACCTTCCACACAAGGTTGTAAGTTCTTTGAGGCAAAGACTGTGCCTTCTGTACCTTATATTTCCCAATGTGCTTTTCATGCTATTTCAAATATGTAAGTCCTTCAGTAAATACTCATTGGAAGACCGTTTATTGAGAGAAATCAGCCCTTGGGCTTGACCCCCATCCCCCAGAGCTGGAAAAGGCTGGCAGGGAAACGAGGCAAGATGGTCTGACGGCTGTAAAACACGCACACGTGCAGTGAGGCATGAATACGCACGGACACACTCATCCCACCTACACAGAAGGCTGGCTTATAAATGCTGCCCATTCTAGAGCAGCTGAGGATTAATGACAACAAAACTAAGTGGAACTCAGCAAGACTTCATCCCTCTTGAAGGTCTGTGATTTTTCAAAGCTTTGGTTGTTTTATTCCATGGACCACAGACTTTAAAAAGAGTTAAAGTAAAGAGACTGGGTAGGTATTATGACTGAAATAGGCGGTTTTTCTCAAGAAAAGGTCATGATCATAATCTATTCTGGAAAAACTCTAGGTTAGGTTTCAGAAAGTCTGAGTTCAAGGCTGGGTACTGCTAAGTTACATAGGCACTTGGTCTAATCGGGAAGCTGTTTTTCTCACCAAGGAAAAATAAACAAAACCTTCCTTTATAGGAAAACTATTTTCTCCCTCCGACACACTACCCCAAATGTGGTTCTCCATTCGTGTGACAGGAATTAACTGTAAATCGGGGGAAAAAGGATTGTGTTCTCACCATCTTTTGCGATAGGACCTGTTCACCTATCTTGACTCAGCCTGCAATTTAACTGGAAAAGTACAAGTCAGAGTCCGTTTGTGACTGTTCATGGAATGGGTTGATTTCAGAAGATGAGGACCAACTTCCTTCCACAGACCTACCATGCTAACCCCTCCCAACACAGCCCTGGCCTGGCCCACATTCAGACAAATGTCCCCCTCAAACACTCATGGTGCTTCCTCTCCAGTTCAAGCTGCCATCACTTCAAGTCCCAATTTCAGCAAGTCTCCTAGACAGTCTCGCCAAGTCCGGGCTCTCCCAGGGCCTGAGAGTGCACCAAACCAAAATGCCAATCATCTGCCCACTGCCAGCCAAATGCACGGGTCTCTCTTCAGCCTGCGTGTCATCTGACCTCCCTCTGCCACCACCTGACATTGCACCTCTTTTTGAAACCCTTTCTCTGACACGGCCCCTCCTGACTGATTCTATTTCCTTTGCTGACTCTGCTTCCGCTGGCCTTCCCGATGCTCTCATTCTCCTATCTTCTCTCCTCTGCCCTTTCCCTCCCTTTCAACATACTTTTTCTGATCAAGCTCATCCACTCTTACGGCCTGAACTTGCTGCTCTGTGCTAACCCCTCCCAAACTGACATCTTTCCCTAGCCCTAGCTCTACTCCTCAGCTGCCTACCGAACATCCCACCATCACGTTCCCCAGGTACCTCATGCTGGCTGAGATCCAGCCTGTCTGAAACCAAACTCAGAATCTTCTCCCTCCTTCTCCCACACACCTGGCTCTTCCTCTCTAGGTCTCCATTTCAGCTAACCGTCCAGCTCATGCCCTGTTCAACCTCAGCTCTCCCCTCATGGAGAAGTGCACTAAATGTCACCACTTCTGTGAGTCATTTCTTCTGCATTCCGACTGCCATGGCCACTGCCTTCCTCGACCCCTATCTGGGCAGGATAAAGGTCTAACTGATCTGCACGTCTACTTTTCTATCGATCCAACCCATCCTGCAGAGTTTCTCACTTCATAACAGAGGCTTGATTATGTCACCACCTCACTCAGAAACTTTTAATAACTCCCTAAAGTCCTTGATACGTGGGGCCAACTTCACTTTCCGGTCCCATTACCAGGCATGACCCGTCTGTCCTCAGGTGTCTTCTGTTCTACCCTAACCTCCTGGGTCTAGAGAGAAACTACAGTGTTCTGTGCAAGCAGTTTCACAGAGAATAAAACATACTTTCATCTCCATCTCCCCAGATCAACACATATGGGGAGCCAACTGTGTTCTCTACCGCTCCCCTCGGAATCTACTTGGTAAACTTGCATGCCTCCGTCAAAGACAGGACAAATGTCACCTTCTTTCTGCAGCCTTCCCTGACCTCCCTCCTCAGTGGCAGAACCACCCATCTGCCTCATTTGTTTCTCCGGAACTTTGTTCCTGCCTCTACTACAGTTTGTTCCTGCCTATTATAAGGTCTCTGTATGCTCACAGGATACCGGCATTCACTTACATATCCCCTGGTGCCTAGCACAGTGCCACCAGACTTAGAACAGGCGTTCTCTGCGTGTTAACGTGGCACAGAGCTAAATTTGACTGTTATTGTGCAGGCAGCAAGCTTATGAGGATGAAATAGAGAAATTCTCAATCAGGAATAGTGTAGCTCTATTAGAAGAAAATTTCCTTTTGCTGAAGACCTTCCTAGCATCCCTTAAATCTCACAGACAAGTGGCTGCCGTTCTGCCAGTAGGTGAGAAGCCCTCCTGTCCTTAGCCATGTCAGCCCCTCTCTCAGAATGCTGCAGATGTGTTCTTAAGGCCTGAAGGAGCCTCACTGTGACCTCGCTGTGACCCATTCCTTCACTGTCCCCAGTGTCAACCACTCATGGGCTTGCCACATCAGTAGCCAATGAATCTAAAGTCTCATTTAAAACATGAGCTCAAAAGGGCCCAGGAATCCCTAAGAAGGAACACATGTTCTGAGTTGAATAGAATTTATATTATAGTGGTTAATAAATTGAATTCCGTTTTAACTTTTCCAAAAGCTCTGATTTTTGATATCCAGGCTCGTTATGGCCCAGGAATATTGGTTCCCTTCTCCTGTAGCCCTCAAATCTCTCAAGCCCTCAAGTCACTCACTTGATGCGTAAGCTACGCCCTGCCTGAAGACTCAGGTCCAAGAGGTACTTGAAAAAGCCCTGGGGCAGAGGCTCAGTTCTATCCGGCGGTGACATTTGCTGATCCATACTGTGTAACGGGTGCTGTACATGAGACCTAGGCCTGCTCTCACGGAGCTTCTGCTTCAGAGACAGAGGCATTTAAACAAAGCCCAGGTGAGTCTGTACAGCGAGACCCATGGTAGGGGTGTACGTGGTCCCTGCAGGGGCACATGGCTAGCCAAGGGATACAGAGCCCTGAGCTGACCATGTCCTCAGTTCCAGAGATGTGTTCTTGCCTCAGTCATTCTGAACAAGTATTTCCCGAGCCTCTACTGCAAAGTTCCTGCCCATGCGGATCTTACACTTGGGTTTCAGTTTTAGCAAAAGCATTCCTATCCTTCTGTACAGAGTACCTTCCAGAAGCATCATTTCTCTAGGATGAGGACTGTCTTTTCCTTGGCAGACCTTCCAGGAACTTGAGTTCTGTCTGTGGAATTCAGGCCCCGTTACTGGGTCTGCCACCCTGATGCTGGTGTACATACCTGCCTGTCCTTCCTGTACACACCTGCCTGTGGACTTGTGGCTGGACTCTGTGATACTGTCCTTTGCCTCCTGTGCCCCAGTGCCCTCATCTGTAAACTAAGGATGATAACAGTATCTCCCTCCACGGGATATTAGAGGACTAAATGAGACTAGCTTGGCACATGCTAACTCAATAAATTAACTATCATCATTACCATCATTATTTCTAAGATCCCTGACACACTGCTGCCTCATCCATGGACTTTCCCACCTCTTGAGGAGGTGTGAGCTGGGGGCAGGAAGGACCCTCTCCCGGTCATCCCCACTCCCACCAAGGCTGTGGGTTGGCTGAGTTTGGCTCTCACGGGCTGGCCCACCTGGACCCAGCTGGGAAACAGGTACCTCTCAGTGTCAGGTAGCCATAGGCCAGGCTGGCCAAAGCCTGTGCACATTTCCAGTGTTCTTCCCCAAAAATAATCCGAGACAGGATGACGCAGCGAATCAGCTCCTTGTTTGCTTGGATATTCTGCAGAGAACAAGACAGTCAGTATGCTTTATGGAAAGGAGGGACAGCTGCAGCCTACCACCCTCTTCTCATGGGAACGCAGGACTGAGTTCAAAGTCATCTTTGTCTCCTCTCCTCCCTCCCGTCCCGTCCCGTCCCACACCCGCTCCATCAGGGCCTGTTGGCTGTCCCTTAATCCTAAGTCCTCAAACCAAGCTCTTCTCATTTCTGCCATGAGTACCTGGCTTAAGCCACCCTCACCTTTTACCTGGCTGACCACGACAGCCGCCCCTAACTGCTTCCACTCCTGTCCCCTTTCCCCCGGTCTGCTTTCCACATCATAGCCAGAGTGACTTCCTTTAACCTTTTATTGTGAAAAACTTTAGCAAAATAAAAAAATCTCATGCAGAATGGCTCACTTAGCTTCATGCGGTATCTACTCATGCTCAGTCTTTTTTCATATCCATCCTTCTTAAGAAAATCAGTTATTAAGTCATTTCATATCTCATAAGTATCTCCAAAAAGTAGACTTAGACACATAACCAGAAAATCACTCTCACCAAAATATTAACAGTAATTCTATAATGTTAAATGTCTACTCTCATAAATCTAATAATTCTCTCATAAATCTAATATTTTTTTTATAATTTGCCTGTCTGCATGTCGAGATCAGTCTCCTGAGCCTCATTTTCCTCTATAAATTCCATTTCCATCTCTAGTTCTTTTTATTGTGAATTATCTGTTGAAGAAATTGGGTCACTGGACTACGGTGTTTCCCAAACATGTAAATTTGTTTTCCAAACATTTAAATTTTTTGACTGCATTCTTATGGTGTCATTCAACATGTCCCTCCATTCTCTGCCTTGCCTTTATATTGGTAGCTGGATTTAGAAGTTGGGTTTGCTTTAGCTTTATTTTGTTTTTAGGCAAACTACTTCATAGGTTCTCATATGTTTTTCCACCAGAAGATGCCTAATGTTTGGTTGGCTTTTTTTCTGATTATTGGCATGACTACATGGATTCATTCATAAAAGGTTATAAAATGCCAATATCCAATTCTATCAGTGTTTCTTCATGTGTTGGCTGGAACAATTCTATAGAGAACTCTCCCCTCATCTCCTGTTCGGTTACCCAACAGTACGGTTTATAATAGAAGGACAAGACACATGACTTATTCTGTCCCTTTATTTGCTAGCTTTCGAAGTCGTGAGTTCAGCCACTAGCATCCTCCGCTGATGACCGAATAGCTTGTTCACTATTTTTATTATTATAAGCATGGATTCTGAAACCTATCTGAGGCTCCTGAACATGGCAAACTCATTTCTAACTTGGCTTCTGCGCCTACTGTTTCCTGTTTGGGACACTCAAACACGTCATTCACTCTCTCGTTTCATTTTCATTTTGTTCACTTCAGAGAGGCCTCTCTTGGCATCTTATCTCAAAACAGCCTCTCACCCCATCACTTACTATCCCGTTGCCTATTCTATGTGTTTCTTCATGGCACTTACCTCTCTCTGATAGTGCACTAGTGGCTATTTTTTGTCTATCGTCTGTCTCCCCAAATAGAAGTTCCTTGAGAACAGAAGCTTATTCCTCACGTTCACTACTGTATGCCCAGCTCACAGAGGAGATACTCATTCAACATCTGCTGAATGAGTCCTCTTTGTATTAGCCAGGAGAAGAGGATGGGGTGGGGAAAGAGCCCCCTGCTGCTGTAGAACTCACAGGCAGCCTCTCCGAGAAATCACAGAACTGCATCTTGGAGTCATAGCTTCCAGTGACTTTACAAAGACAGCTATCAAGGGGCTGCACTGATTGACAAAATCAATCACCTCCCGGTGAGGTGAAAACAGCACGTCAAAGACTCAAAAGCTTGGAGTGTCAGCTCTGGTTCTAATGTTTCCTGACTGTGGGGAGTTCCAGCTCCCACCTCATCCCTGTGTCCTTGCTCACCTGCCGCCTCACCTGCTCCCTGCTCACATGTACACATGCAGAGAGGGTTACAGGACAGGCTGGAAAAACACCCATGCAGTCAGAAGTTCTGAGAGCTCTCCATGGGCTCACCACAGAATTTACTAAGTTTCATTTTGAGGAGGAAGCATAATACCATGAAAAGTCACTGGAACGGGAGGACAAAGCCTCACGTTCTGTCCCGGCTCTGGACATTCTGTATTCATCCATCCTCAAACTCCCTGCCCTGGCGACACGGAATAACCAACATGGGCTCAAGAGGTCTGCGGCTATTGCCAACCCTCCTGCCCTTCGGGTGTGCGAGCACTGGGCGCGGCTAGGTTTAACTCCTGAATCTAAATCTTTGTCATTCTCCAAACTGGCCAAGGAGTTGTCAAGCCTTAAAAACTCACACTTGGACTGTATGGCAGAGGGTACTTGTCTGTCTCTAAAAGTGAAGGTTCTGGCCTGGGTCTGTGACATACTCATGGGTATAGGCCAAGAGAACCGTCCTCTGCAAGTCCTCTGGGCAATTTACAGAGGTGAGGTAAATTTATAGATAGATCCAACGAGGGGTATCAGCCTTTCCCATCGGCCTGTGAGGTGTCTCTCAGCCTTTCCTAAGCCATCTACAGACCTTTCTCCACACCTGAACTCAAGCTCATCTTTTCCTACACCTGATTTTAAGCTCCTTTTTTCCCTTGCCCAGGAAGTCAGTGCATGAATTCCTCTGCTGATAAATCATGCTCTGGGAGCAGGCAGGAGCCTGCATTCTAATAGTGAAGGTCACTGTCATCCTGTCTCAGGTTCCTGGAGTTTGAACTCTCTCAATAAGCACTTGCTCCAAGGTCCTAGTTACAAGTCTTTGCCTCGCTCTTAGAAATGCATACCTGGACTCCGACCTCTGCTGCTACCTCCTGTTTCTAGTGCTTCCGTTTGCTTATGAGTCCACTGCAAGCACTGGCATCTTACTTGTATCCTTGCCGCTTCTGCGCCTGGACCTCAGCCCGGCTATTCTTGTTCTCAGCCTCCTGCCTCCCTGGCCTGGCCTTTCCTGTTACCCAAGATATATCATTCTAAAACCTTTCGGGAGAAATTTTTTGAAAAGTTTTTTATTGAAAGGTCACCGAACATCAACCCAAAGAATAAGACATTAATTTTTGGTCTAAAGCCAGGAACAGAAAGACTCCATAAAAGAATGCACAGTGAGCCATGCGTGGAGCCTGAGGGCAGGCTGGCTCCCCAACCATGCTCTGCTTTGCTGTCTCCCGCTCATAAAGAAATACAACAACTTCCTCGAGTTCAAGTGCTTCGATCTCCAGCTAAGGCGGAGATTCTGTAGGGGAAACTAAAACCTAGTGAGCTTTTTGTTTTACCATTTTTTTCTTAATCAGCTGAGCTATTTTCTTCTGGGATTGGGCCAATTTGTCTTTAGGATGAGACATGCAGCCTACGGCCGTCTCTTCCCTGGCTCTAGTGTCTTCTTCACTCTCTCCAGACTCACTAGAGGAATACAGTTCATCTCTTCGCTGGTATGCCGAGATATTGGCTTGCTGTGACCTGCGGATACCAGAGAGGGGCATGGATTCAGATCTGACCTCCGCCTATCTCAAACAAGGTAAAATTGAAGGGCAGGGCCCTCCCAGCTGGGGGCTAGGGATATGCTAACATAAACGTGAAGGAATATAGACTCGTGATAAGTTCACGTCACCTTTGAAGCCCAGAATCAGGACAACAATGCGGTGATTCAAATTAAATAGATTTGGCAAACCACCCACCTACACCGGAGTCCCAGTTCTGCTGCTTGCTAACCATATGACCCTAAGCAAGTTATCACTTAATTTGCTTATTGGTAAAATGAGATCAATCCAATGAGGTTATTGGATTAAATCAGATAATACTCACGAATCACTTAGCATAGAGCCTGCTATTTAGTAAGTACTATTTTAGCATTAGCTACAATCATTTTCTTAGCTCCGTGATTTGGTTTCTTCATCTACAAAATGAAGGTGGTGAATTGGAAGATTTCAAAAGACCTTTTACATTCTAAAATTCAGATCCAAACCAGGAAAGAAAACAGATATAATGAAGTAATGGGAAGGGAATTAACAGTTTGAGGCTAGACTTCACGTGTCCCCTTCCACATTTCTTAAAAGTAGTGGCCAACTCACTAAAGCAGATGTGGCCCCACCAAGGAGAGGGGAAGGAACCCCACACAGTCACGAGCAGATTCAGAAGCCAAATGGACTTCTCAGTTGTGTTACAGATAAATGTATTGAAAAACAGCTGAGTGGGTTGAAAATCTCCCCCTCTCCACCCACCTCTCGGCCTCTCTCCCACCCTCCTCCTTCTCCCCTCTCCTTTCTCGCTTGCTCCATGTAGCTCTCTGACTTCAGAGCTGAACCTAATCATGAATGGGTGATTGGGAATGGTAAAGATAAAAGTCAAGAGTTAATCTTACACACACAAAAAGACATAACTATGTCCTAACATCGCCAGAAAAATCAAAGTGATCCAGAAAAGAACGAATTCTAAAATCTTAAGAGGAACGACAGTTTAAGAGCAACAAATATTTAATTAATTATAAACAAGTTCCCCAAAAGAATCACTTTTGAATTCACAATATCTTTTAAAAGTTCAACTCCTACATAGTTTTAAGAATAAAATTTATGTTCCTATTCTGCTGATTAGACAAGTAATGAATGTTCACTGAAAAAAAAAAAAAAAAGAAAAGAAAAGAAAGAAAAGGAAAACACAGAAAGAAAAACAAACGTCGAGTGTAATCTTTCACACTAGCTTTGAAAAATGAGACGTCGCTATCCCTCCAGGCCTCCTGTTCTAAATAACCTACCCAGAGGTACAGAAGTGAAGCAGTCAAGTGGATAGGAGAGCAACAGTTCTTCAGGCCCGGAAACAGAAGCGTGCTTCCAGAAGACATGCAAACTCAATGGAAAAGCCAGAGAACACGGTAGGTGTGAGGTGACCAGAAGGTAGGTGCTGAGTTTCCCTCCTCTCTGCCTGGTGAGTTCCACACTCCTCCTTCCAGACCCAGCTCGGGCGTCCCCCCTGCTGGAGTCTTGCACTAGAGCCCAGGCAGATGGGCTTGCAAAAGTTTCCTCTAAACTTCTACTATAGTGCAAGTCACATTAGAGTCTCATTTTCAAGCTTTGCTTTGTTTCTGAGTCTTCCTTGCTGTCCAGCAAATAAACTCCACCAACGCCGGGGCTAAATCGCATTTGTTTCTGAAACCCTGACACCTGGCTTACAGTAACAGCAAATAATGGCTTGTTAAAAGGATGAACAAATGAATGAAAAAAGAAAGCGTAGTCATGAGGATACTTGAAAAATACTGAAGAATCTGTGGCAAGAGATGGTAAGTCAAGAAAACTAAAAGGAAATTTAGTCCCTCAATAGAAGATTTTGTGCAGGCTGCATACTTCACAGATCTGGAGCAGAGTTCAGTATATCAGGGTTGCCAAATAGATGGTCAATTATGGATCTTAAAAATTATAAGCCCTGGGGCGCCTGGGTGGCTCAGTCGGTTGAGCCGACTTCAGCTCAGGTCATGATCTCACGGTCCGTGAGTTCGAGCCCCGCGTCAGGCTCTGTGCTGACAGCTCAGAGCCTGGAGCCTGCTTCGGATTCTGTGTCTCCCTCTCTCTCTGCCCCTCCCCCACTCATGCTCTGTCTCTCTGTCTCAAAAATAAATAAGCATTAAAAAAAATTAAAAAAAAATTATAAGCCCTAAATATTTTATTTTATTACTTTTTTATTAATTTTTTTAACGTTTATTCATTTTGGAGAGAGAGAGAGAGAGACAGAGCATGAGTGGCAGAGGGGCAGAGAGAGGGAGACACAGAATCTGAGCAGTCAGCACAGAGCCCGATGTGGGGCTTGAGCTCACGAACTGTGAGTTCATGACCTGAGCCAAAGCCAGATGCTTACAGTTAAGCCACCCAGGTGCCCCAAGCCCTAAATATTTTAAATTCAGCCTCCAATGAAATTAAGCTGAGACCAAAGGCAGTAAGTTTGAACAGCAGGGATCTCAAAGGAAGGAGGAACACTGCAGTCTTGACAAACGACTTGAGAATGAAAAACCCTAAACTGGCTTTGGATTGAACATCTTGTCATGAAAGGGAAGACGACTGGAGAATATTCATCAGTCAGACATCTTGAAAGATAAAATAAAAGTCAATAAATAAGAACAGGCAGTTTGGAGGAAAGGTCTGCCTTGCCAGGTTGGTAACTTATTCTATACGTTACCATCATAAATATGAATTCAGACTAGTAATAACAAATATGAATTATCTGATTACTTCCAAGATACTCTATGAACTCTACATCTTAACTTCAATTTTTATATTGTATGAAAAAAGTTATATAACCCTTAGCCTCAAGGTATTTCATGAGGTAGGACAGAATGAATTACTAAGATATTAACCACTAGTCACATGTGGCTATTAAAGCATCTGAAACGTGGCTCGTCTGAACTGAGATGAGCTCAAGTGTAAAATACAGACTGAATTTCAAAGACGTAGGATGAAGAAAAAACATAAAATCGTTCATTAATTATTTTATAAAATACTTCAGATATATTAAGATAAATATTGTATTAAACTTCAATTCACCCATTTCTTTTTTATTTTTTAATACGGCCACTGGAAAATGTTAAGTTATCTGTGCGGCAGGCATTTGTGACTTGCATCGTATTTCGATTTGATCGCATTGGAATAGAGCAATGGTTCTCAACCAAGGGTGATATTTCCCCCAGAGGAACTTTACAACGCCTGGAGGTATTTCGGCTTGTCACGACTGGGACAGTGCTACTGGCATCTAGTGGGTAGAGACCGGGAACGCTGCTGAACATTCTACAGTGTACCGGTCGGGCCCGCACAACAAAGAGTTAGCCAACCCAAAATGTCAACAATGCCAAGGCTGGGAAATCTTGGCATACAGGAATGGTTCAAGAAGTGACTCTGGAGTCGGACCGCTTAGTTTAAATCACTAGCTCCGTGTTGGGCAAATTACCTTTTTTTGATTTATACTCCTTAACTATAAAATTATAATAGTGTAACAGTACCACCCTTACACGGATGCTGGGGAAATTAGATGACTTAATATACATAAGCACTTAGAACAGTGCCTGGCACATAGTATTCACTCAACAAGTATTAGTTATCAGGATGTGAAAGTTTTAATTTACTTAGTGTCTATTTCACAAAACAATTTTAATTTGCTCAATAAGTGTTATATTGAATTCTCCATGACTTTATCAATCTTGTTATAATTATAATTAGCCTATCTATAAAACATAAAATTTCCCCGAGGTTGGGAGGAAACAATGATTTTCCTTCTCGCGTAGCCTGCACAAATACAAATGGATCTTAGAGCAGGATTGTAATTAAAACACATCACAGAAGTTCAACCTTCTCTTCTCTCTAATAGGCACTCAAAGCTCCTCACCCCAGGTTTGCCTTAAGTGGGAGGTCCCTATGTTCCAGGCCAGTGACTGAGTGTGAGGTCAAGGTTCTGTGCTACTTACAAGTGGAAGCAGAAGTCCCAGGCAGTGTCATTGCTGACGGTTGGAATGCAGATGGGGCTAGCTTGCATCTTCTTCCTACCAAGAATCACAGGTGAGGTCGGCTTTGGGGAAGAAAAAGGCTGTTCTATTTTCCCTCTGTTGGATGCTATCAACATCAAACTGAAACTGCCCAAATACATAACCCATCTGAAATCCAAAAATAGACTACACTCACTCCTGTAGAGACACCTGGAAAGCAGAAATTAAAGACATTTGCCAAATTAAACCTCCGAATTAAATTTCTTTCCTCTGATTCCTACTCTATAGAACCTCTAAAATCCCTGGCTTTTTCTTACTCCCTAAAAGCCAGTACATTTACAGCTCCTGAATCATCAAATCTATGTTCTCCCGCTCAAGTCAGATACTGTTTTTGCAAATGGATGCAAGCAAACGAACAGCTCTTAGCATTAACTTAGGTTTAGCCAGTTTATCAGTAAATTCTTCTTGTCCCTAGGGCCATCCCCCTATTTAATAGGAAGTCCTAGGCAAGGAACACACACGCATCTATTTTGGTATTGTCGGTAGCTGATAGGAGGAAATGGTTGAAAACTCGTGGCAAAAATCTGATTTATAATTATTTGTGAAATTCAGTTCTCATGGCTCTCCCTATCGCTTAAATCAAATCCAAATCGAATGTACCGTTCTTTACTGAAAATTAACACCTGCCAAGTCGCTTCTCATTTCACCCAGCAGAAGGTCACTCATTCCCACCTGAGCCCTGAGCAGCTCTCTCTGACTCAGGCTCCAGAACGTTCACAATCCAAAAACCAGAAGGAAACTTCATTAATTTGTCTTTCGAATCTTGACTTTCAAAACTATGGCCAGGACGAGGAGTTTTGAGTTCTCAAACACCTCAGTTCTGTTCTATGAGCTACCATACGGCCCTGAATAAATTATAACACCAACTTTGGCCCCTCTCTCAAATTCCTAACCCTTTCTTCTTTCCCTGCAATTTCATAAACCCTGACGCCACATCCCGAGCCCCAGGTAAGCATCCCAAGTCTTTTTTCTCGCGGGCGGTGCCCCCGCCGCAGAGGTTTCAAGTAGAAAAGCGCACGCTGGGCGCCGCAAGGGAGGGGTTGGGCCCCCACCTGGCCGAGGGCAAGAAGCCACGCCCCGGAACTAGCCTTATCGGCTCCCTCAGCCCGCGAGCTCGGCTTCCTCCGGCGGCGTCAGCGTCCTGGCCTCGGCGGACCTCGTTCAGGGCACAGCAAAGGTGCCTGGCGGAAGCGAGACTCGGAGCTGTCCGCCTGGCGCGCCGGCAGCCAAGGTTCCCTCTCGGAAGACAATGGGGTTGCCATGGGAACGGAACGCCGCGAACAGAGCCGGGAGCGTGGGCGCCTGTAGCCATAGCAACGCGGGGAACTTCCGGCCCCGGAAAATTCCGGGCCGCTGGAGCCAACAGGCGCTCCCACCGCACCCTGGGCTTTCCGGTCTCCTCGGGCGTGACTCGCACGGCCTCGGGCTTGCCTCCAAAACTTCCCTCAGCTGCAGCTGAAACGTCACCTGTTGTTTTTCTCAAAGGGACTTTACCTGTCTGGGATAAAGATGCGGGAAGAGGAGAGAAATCCCGTCGGAGGATGGAAGAGAGCGTCGGGCTCCACGACCCTGCCTACGTAAAACTACGGTGTACTGTGTACCCGGCTGTGTGGGCGCACCCCTGCATCCCCGCAGTCCCCCGGGTGTTCTGGCTCTCCGGGACCGGAGAGGAAAGGCTCAGGTAATAACTCTGGACGGTGTCGGCATCGTCTGTGTTGCCTCTCCGGGAAGATTTGAGCCATGCTTGATCAGGAACGCGGAGTGCAGGAAATGAGTAGTTTAGGGAATGGAGTAATTCTGCTAATGATTAGCAGTTCCGAGAACATTTTCGGGGGTGGGGGCCCATTTGGCAAACACCACATGGCCCTAATTTATGCAGCACGTGTTCTTAATACCACTCCTCTTTAGTGGCCTGAAGTACACTGTAACAATAATGCAGATCTGACAGGTGCAGGGGCGCTTGTGGCTAGTACCCGAAGAAGAGCACCGGCTCCCTAGCCTTGTAAGTGTTACCACGAACCCTACAGTAAACGAGGGGCCTATGGCAAGTCAAGCTGAAGATGATATGTCCTTGGTTTCAAAAAAGAGCAGGCTCGGTAGAGAGAGAAGAAAAACATTTACCAAGAACTTGAAAGGTGATTGTTTGAAGATCAGGACTGTCAAGATAGACCAACTAAGATAGGTTGGAGGAGCTGCTTAAATGAGTTTGCTTAAATATCTCTTAAGTAAAACCTGGACAGCCTTTTAACTTAAGGTTTAATCTGTACTCTCGAGATCCCGAGCCACAATTTTAGAAAGAATTTTCTTCTGTTTGTTAAGAGATCTCCCAACACGGAACAAGGATGAGGGCAGTGAACTCAGCTTCAAGATTCCCGGCTCTGTTTTTTACTTCAGTGTGGCCTGGGGCTGTGGTGTGGCCTGGGGCAGATCGCAGCCTGAGAGTCTCCATTTTCTTGCCTATGCAAGGAGAATATTTGTTACCATTTGCTTTCTAAAACCCCTCCCAGTTCCCAGGATTCTGTGATGGCAAACAGCAGATTTTTGTGACTCTCTGAACAGTAGTTAACATACATGAGGATAAAAAGGAAGAACTGGTTTCCTGTTCTTTCATTCTGATTTCCCTTACCATTGTTAAGTTGCTCTTCATCAAACTGGAAAATTTTAATGCTCTGTCATTCTGGGAATTGGCTAGGAGTTTGTTTCTAAGTGTATTAAATGTAACTTCTCTTTCCTGAACTCTGGCTTTTGCCCATCATGGTGAAGGGATGTACCAGAACAGGCACTGAACTCCCATTTCTAAGAATGACACCCTGGTCCCACCTGCGTTTCATTAGCTCTGACCGGAAATAGTTCATCTGTAAAATTAAAAGAACGTTAAAGACAAAGAGATCCAAACCTGTGTCCAGTTTTTTTCTTTCCTTGCTGTCTTCACCCTGTCCCCAAATATAAACCTTAATCACAGGTAAAGGTGCCGTAGCTTTGTGGGGTAGCTCTGAAATGGGGCGCTAGTAATCTGGGGGGACGTCGCTTTTACAGTGTGTTCTCTCATAGCCCGTCCCTTGATCCTGAGCAAGCATCGCTGTAGCAGAATCACACTGAGGAAGCATGTTTACAGGGTCCTTCCAGATTCTTCCATCCCCAAATAAACTGTGATTAACTCCAAATTATTTCAACTCCAAAGACTGTGAAACTTAAGGACAAGGAAATCCAAATAAATTTTGCCTTGGACTGTGTAATTTCTTAACACACGTTTTCTGTCCTCTCTAAACCGGGCTAGAGACCTTACTACTGCTCCCACACAGTCCCATCCATAATCTCATCTTGACACTCACCATTACGTTGGCACCCTCTGTTTGTGAGTTTCTCACAGTCTCCATGCATCTGTCCATCCACTCAGGAAAAAAATGCATATTGAAGAAACCTACTGTGTGCCTACTGTGTTCCCTAAGCATTAGAGAAGCAATAGTAAATAAATAGACACAGATTTTGCTCTCTTGGAGCTTCTATTGGACTAGGTAAGGAAAAGCAGGGCTATTAGTAAATAGTCTGATGACTCTGCAAGTTAGAAAAAAGGACTGAGGGAATAGGCAACAATTTTGTGTGAATTGGAATTAAAAAAAAAAAAAATCCTCTTCCTTAATCAAGACTCAGGCTCCCTGCTAAGCTTTAAAGATTTGGGAATAAAGGGCAGGCTGGATTTTAGGACTCCCTCCTTCGACTGGGTGAACCACTTACATGAAAGTGACAAATTGTATGGAGAAAAATAAAGTCAGATGAAGGATCTAGAAAGTGATGTGGACATGTAGATTGTGCTAGCTTATATGGTGTAGTTGAGGAGAGCCTCTCTGACAAGGAGAAGAACTTTCTAAGATAACAAGTACAAAGGCCCTGGAGCAGGAGCAAGTTTGATGGGTTCAAGGAAGAGCAAAATGGCAATTAAGAATGAGGAGGCAGGGGCACCGGGGTGGCTCAGTCGATTAAGCGTCTCACTTCAGCTCGGGTCATGATCTTGTGGTTCGTGAGTTCAAGCCCCATGTCAAGCTCTACAGAGCCTGGAGCCTGCTTTGGATTCTGTGTCTCCCTCTCTGCTTCTCCCCAGCTCACGCTCTGTCTCTCTCAAAAATAAACATTTAAAAATTTTTTAAAAAAAGAAAGAGGAGGCAGAAGAATGGGTCCGCAAAAGAGCAGAGCATGCAGGGCCTTCTAGACAGTTCATCTAAATATCCACCCACCCAGTGAATACTGGATGCCTACTAGGTGGCAGGCCCTGCCTGATCAGTCGTGAGTTCCTTGTGAGCAGGAGCTGTTATGTTCACCATTGAGCCTTTGGCACACAGTCAATGCTCAGTAACGTTTAAGAAGCTTGGAATCCTCTTCAGGAACTCTCCAGTAGCAGAGATTCTGGCCTCTCAGTATGGATACCAGTTTCCTATTGCTGCTGTAACAAATCACAACAAACTTACTGGATTAAAACAACACAAGTCTATTACGTCGTGGTTCTGGAGGTCAGAAGCCTGCAGTGGCTGTCACTGGGCTAGGGACAAGGGGTAAACAAGGCTGGTTCTTTCTACGGGCTCTCAGGGAGAACTGTGCTTTCTTGCCTTTTCCAGCTTCTAGAGACCACTTGTGTTCCTTGGTTTGTGGCTTCATCCTCCCTCCTCAGAGCCGGCAGTGCGCCATCTTTATTTTAATGTCGGTTTGAGAGAGAGCTAGCAAGCATGAGCAGGGGGCGGGGCAGAGAGGGAGAGAGGATCTCAAGCAGCCTCTGCACCGTGAGCACGGATCCCAACTCGGAGGCTCAAACTCACAAACCATGAGATCGTGACCTGAGGTGCAAGCAAGAGTCAGATGCTTAACTGACTGAGCCACCCAGGTGCCCCCAGGGCTGCATCCTTAAATCTCTCTTGACTCCTTCCACTTTAACAGACCCTCCTGATTAAGTCAGCCCCCCCAGATAGCCCAGGACAATCTTCTTGAAAGTCAGCTGATTAGCAACCTTAATTCTATCTGCCAATTTAATTTTTCTTTACATAAAATTACATAAAAATTACATTTATATTACATAAAATATTCACATACTCCAGGAATCAGGACACGGCCTCTTAGGCAGGAGGTCCATGGTTTTGCCTATTCAGTGTGTTTAACCTGACTTAATTTGCACACGTTTGAAAACATCCAGAGGTCACACCTAGGGAACCCTTGCTGCTACTTCTGTTAAAAACTTACATCATTTGGCTATGTCTTGCTCCTTTCTCTCCCCTATGCATCTTCCATTTGTAATCTAGCACATCTAGTCACGGTACTGTCTCTTCCCACTGTAGGGCTTGGTTTATAATGAGTGTGCAGGGATGTCTTCCCTTCCACTCACCTCTATCTCTTGGGGACTTCTCTTCAGAGCAGCCTTTCCATCTACTGAAACCCACTTTGCTCCCTCTACCTATGGGCTCCTATGGCCTACTTCCGGCAACCATCACAGCTGAGCTCTTGTCCCTTGACTGTTTCACAAAATGCAACTCTCATGCTTGAATTCTTTGCCCTGAGTCGAACAGAAATTGCCACTCTGTGAATGCCGTGGTCTGTTGCTTTTCCCAGCCCCCGCTTTGCCTCACAGACTGCCTTTTAACTGCTCAAAAAGCATCCTCCCCATCTTTGCAGGACAGTGATTCTGCTGCTGTCAGCACCCAGCGTTCCACAGTTATGCCACGTTGCACAAGGTTGTGCTTCAACACGTTCTGGGAACATCTCCCCCACACAGCGTATTCTGTGTTTATCTTGAGTTGGGAGGGTTTAATTATTAAAGGCTTTGCAGCCTGTCTTCAAGTTTATGTAAGGAAAACAAAATGATGAGTCTTATTTCAACCAGTGTGAAGAAAAGGGCTATTCTTTCTCACACGGTGATGCTGCATACTCTATTCTACTTTTTTTCTCCGCATTCTTGTATCGCGTGATGGGAGCTATTGTAAAAATGGGCCACTTGAAAATTACCCAAACAGTCCTCACATGTGTACATGAAAACATGTATACATAGGTCATCACATCATTTTTAGGGCTGGAAAATACTGGAAGCATCAATGAGGAACTAATAAAATAGAGGACAATCGAACTATGAAATATTATGCAACAGGTAAAAAGAATTAAATGTGTGGAGAGTATTTCTCCATGATATTTTAAGTATCTTTTTTTTCTTGTAAGTAAGCTCTGCACCCAACACGGGGCTTGAACTCACGACCCCAAGAGTAGCATGCTCTGTCAACGAAGCCAGCCAGGCATCCCTTCAGTATCTTTTCAAGGATAGTCCAGAAGAGTGTATAAAGTACGCTTCTGTATTTTAAGGGGAAAGTAAAATACGTGCCTACAGGTACATACAGACATAGAATGTCTCAGCTCATCCAAGGAATTCAATAGCTGTTGCCTCCAGGGAGGTAAACTGAGGACTGGGAGTAGGAGAGAGATTTCAGTTTATTTCAGTGGACATCGAGTCATCAAGGTATGAGAGTTTCTCCTCATACCTCAGCTTTGGAATGAAGCCTTTCTCTCCATCTAAGAGGACTGGTTTGGATTTATCTCGGTTAAGTGCCCTGCTGTGTGTCTAGGAAATCATCCTCTGAGTTGAAGTAAATCATCTTCTGAGTGGCCTGTTGACGTAAGTTCTCCTCGCAGGGTGCATGCATTTGGTAACTTAAAATAGTTAATAACCTCATATATCCTTTGCATTATTTTCATGAATTTCTTTCGTCTTTTCTTTGGGGAGGGGGAGACTACAGGTCCAGCTAAGCATGTACGGTGTGTAGTGGCAATGAGAACGGAAGCAGAGGCAATAGAATCTGGGCTGTGAGTGAAGGGAGATGTTTTGTATCAGGATGAATAACGTCAGCTACTTAAATAATTGCACCTACTTCATTGTCGGCTGGTGTTTTAATTATGATTCAACCTGTGAGAACTCACCCCTAAAGGGTTTTTTCAGGAATGGATTATCTTTGTAACGGGAAAGAAGGTAGTTGACTTTTTTTTTAGCATCTATATGTATTATCTTTTCAACAAAGGAAAAGAGGAGAAAAAAACAATCTAATGGAAGCTTTTAAATAGTTAAACAGATTACAGACAACTGAGAGGCAGTTTTGAATTGAAGCACCATGATGCCGCTGCCCATAAGCGGCTGAAGCTTGGGGCTGAGTTGCTAATCAGCTGGCCTTCAATCAGGATTTTCCTGGGTTATCCAAGTGGGTGTGATGTAATCGGAGGGGTCTTCTAAAGTGGAAGGTGGGGAGGTGTCAGAGTCCAAGATCAGAGATGCTAGGAGATGAAAATGAGGTGACAGAGACAGACTGTGGACCACTGCCAGCTGCTGAGTGTGACTTGGGGTGAAAAGCACCGTCACGCCCAACGCTTCTAACCTGATCCTCAGAAGCCACACACATACGCTTATGAATGCACCAAAAGTCAACAACAGGGGCACCTGGGTGGCTCAGTCAGTTAAGCGGCCAACTTCAGCACAGGTCATGGTCTCACGGTCTATGAGTTCGAGTCCCACATCGGGCTCTGTGCTGTCAGCTCAGAGCCTGGAGCCTGCTTCAGAGTCTGTGTCTCCCTCTCTCTCTCTGCCCTTCCCCTGCTCACGCTCTGTCTCTATGTCTCTCAAAAATAAATGTTAAAAAAAAATTTAAAAAAAGTCAACAACAGAGATGCAAAAGGAAACAAAAGTTTATTTTCTGCAATACCTTCTGTAAATTACAAAGGCAAAATGCTAAACTACAGCACATAACTTTTCAATATTTAACCAGAGTACTTATAATAAATATGCATCCTGAAACAAGGTAAAAGGCTACACTTTGTCAGGCATCCTACAAAATGTCTCAAGTTTTATACTCTGCAGCATTTCTGCACGGGGGCAGGAGGGGGGTCGTCTGTACTAAGTGCTGTGACAAAAGGTCCTTTTTCACATTTCTTTGGAGCATTTTCGAAACTGCTGAAGTATAAACAACTTAAGAAAAGCTAACACCAAGCCTGAAAGCCGTTTCTGCTTTGGGGTCGTTGGTCCTCATCCGGTACAGATGGGCACATCGTCCAACACAGCCCATCACCCCGTGCGCCCGGGCAGCCCTGCGGTCCGCCGACCCGTCAGAACAAGCCTATGCGTTGCGCTGTGTCCTTCGGAGATGTCTGTGTTCAGCTTACATCCCTTAGCAAAAACAATGCCACAAGGAAGCTGCAAGCAAGTTCGAAACATTTTTCACCCGAAAGTAAAGGGAACAGAAATACTTGCCCCCACGATCTTTGCTGTGTGCCATCATGTGTACCATGTTAGGATTCCGGTTTCAAAGGTGGAAAAGTGATTGGCTAACGATCCATCCAGAGATCACTTACGGGCGCTGATAGAGCTGGGGTATTCAAAAACACTCAGTGCGTAAGATTTTCTATATTCAGAAATGTGCTACAGTTGTGAGGACACGATGGCAGAGAGGCTATGGGGGCTGGTGGCAGCTCGTGAAGAGTTTGGAAAGGGAATACATGACTACCCTTGGCTATAGCTGCAAACTCTGAGGAAGAAGTTATGCTTTAAAAAAGTCATAAGCATGGTTACCTAAAAATACTTTGTTAATAGAGTCTAATGTAAATTTCACTTATTTAGGGGTTTAGCTATGAAAACATCTTTAAGAGCCAATAAAAATATCGTAGAGAAAAAAAACACTTAAAAAAATTGAGGTTAAAGAACTATGAGGCTTTTTTTTTTTTTTTTTGGCTGTAAACACGCAGTTTACTGTCCCTTGTTGAAACACGAGTGTTTGGATTCCTGAGCTTCACGAATAACAGGAGGCAGGTTTGCATAGATTTGCAATATGTCAACGATTTGCTTCAAAAGAATTTCTGAGGACAACTTGCTTTAGTTTCTCGACTTCGTATTTTAGTTAATATTGCTCATCAAACTCTGAGACTAACAAGCAGGGTGATGAGCTATGTAAGGCAGACGGGGGAAGTGATGGCATTAGGTTTTTAAGTCCACAGGATATCACGATAAAGGCTCTTAAGCATGCACCACATAACTAGTGCCACACTATTTTGGTCAGAAGTTAAATCACGTTTTGGGCTTGGAAACCAAAGGCAAAGGGGCCCTCCGGTGCTGACTGGCACAGCCTGAGAGTAGGAACTGAAGCAACATTCACTGAGTGGGGAGGTCTCAACCATACTGCTCAGTGATGCCAAAGCCCCTCAGCTGGTCGGGTACCGAGGAGGGTGCCCACCCGCCAACACCAGGACCGGACCCCTGGCTGTGGCGGATTCCAGCTCTGGAATCTGAAGGGATACCAAGGCATTTCACACCTGTGCTGCTCTGAGTCTCTAAGCAGCTCGGGGGAGGACAGTCCTCTCCTGGACCCGGTCCTCGGAAAGCTGCCTTAGAAAGGGGAGAGGCTAGGCTGGGCCACGGTGCACACCACGAGTGGGAACAATGGCAGTGGTCGCCGACAACTCCAGATCTAACACGAAGATGGGCAACAAGGGGGCAGTGTCCTGCCAAGGAATCCGTTTTACTTCTTCTGGGACTGGTTTTTACACATGGTAAGGATTTGCTTCAGGACTTTCTGGACGTCTTCATCCATCTGGCCCTAAGGAATTCAAACAAAAGACAACCATCAGAACCTAAGCCCTGGCAGGCTTCCCCAGGGAATGCGACGGCCAGCTGAGACGAAGCCCTTGGCCTCCCCCACCCCGGATCTTCCAAAGGAACGTCAGCCCTACTGATTCCCACATTTCTACGAGGGACTGAGAGAGAGGACCTTGCTCTTTTCTCTCTGCAGGATGATGAGGCTGGGTCTCCTAGAGGCGCCAGCAAAGGGTTTCTGGGTCTTAGTTGCAAACGTGAGCCCTGCTAGCGGAGCTGCCAACAGTCACGAGGTGACACGGTGCTGACGGCTGAGAACACTGGCATGCCTGGAAAAGCCAGCCTGGCTTCCTCCCCCTGGTGGGGGTCCAGCCACATCCTCCTTCGTTCCTCAACAAAGGATGAGGCTGCTCAACAAAGGATAAGGCACAGGGCTCCTGACAAATCCAAAGCAAAGCAAAGGCATTTTAAAGCTTCTCGATGTAAAAGATTCTCCTGGACTTTTCATGTGTTCTGCTGGCTTAGTGACAGGAGTTGGGGTGGCACCCGCTGTGGTATCTCTTTAGGATTCCCAGGGACTTCACGGGCTGTTCTCATACCTGCACGGCGTACAGAAGATGCATTCTGTAGACAGATACCACCTCCTGGTGTTGTTTCTTGCAGTCCTAGAAAGACACAATTTGACACTGCTTAGGAGACCTTTAAAGAACAAAAATAAAACGAAACACCGTAAGAAAGCTGGGGCCAAATGCTACCATGCATGTGACTTCCCCCATCGAATCCTAGCATAGCATACAAGGATCTAAAACTTGTTGTGGGCTCACTGGGTTGTATATTTCTGAAGGCTTGTCAAAATTCTTAGAGAAACATCTGTCAATATTCTTAGGGAAAAAAACTACCTATTTCATATTTTGATATGACAACTCTAGAAGAAAATTCATGTAAAAACTAGTTATTATATAATCCCACATTTGTTGCAAAAAATATACACACACATACTTATGCAAATACACAGATACATTCACACAAAATAAATGAAGCAAACAAACATACTGAATGCAAAAAGTGACTATCCTGGAGTGGTCAAATTATAGACGATTTTTATTTATAGAAACTTTTCCAGAGTTTTCCATATTTTCCAACTTTTCTACAATAACCAAATATTTATTACTTTGATTTTTAAAATCTATTCTTTTAAAAGGAGTTGTTGATCTCTCACCAAATAGCCGGTCATACAGTCCCCCAGGGAGTTCAAATGTTAGGTGTCAGCGTAGCCAGGAGATGAACAGGGCGGTGGCATCAATCTCAAATCTCTGCACCGTTGCTCGGTACAGCTGTTGATGCTTTTATTTCTCCTTGTTGAGCCACTGTTCCAATTCATCTCGGTAACTATTTCAAAAAACTTAGCTCTGAACTCTTCTAAGAAGATGGCTTTACTCCGATTTCATGATAAAAATTGAGACTATCACATAAAGATCACTCTAAAAATCTACAGGGGTGCCTGGGTGGCTCAGCTGGTTGACCGTCCGACTTTGGCTCAGGTCACGATCTCGTGGTTTGTGGGCTCAAGCCCCGCATCGGGCTCACTTCCGGTCAGCACAGAGCCCGATCCTCTGCCCCTCTCCTACTCATGCTCTCTCTCAAAAATAAACATTTAAAAGAAATCTACAGAAGTCCATCAATACCCTTCTCACCTCTTTCCTGTGTCAGAACATGAGATATCTTTCCTATTCAAGGACAACCTATGAAACCTCGGTCCTCGGAACTTCACGCCATTAGAAGGTGGGCTTAGTACCTCTCTCTGTGTGGTTTCCTCACATCTTTTGCATACTTCCACTCAGTCACTTAAGACTTCATCTTCTGATCATCGCCCTCCTTTCCATCCCTGTTTCTGTCATCATTTGGATGGCTGCAGTAGCCACATGAATGAGCCACGTGACACCTTGGCCTCTCGGTTCCCCAGTGACTTGCTCCTCCTCCTCCCAGCCATGCATGCTCACAGTCACAGCCCAGCCTCTGTCATTACTTCTGAAATCTCAAACGAAAGCACCTCGCCCTCTGATCACCAGCTATCTTTCTAGCAAACATGACTGTAGCCTTTCCTGCCTCCTGCTGTGGTTCTTTAGCCCCATCAGATTCCTAAATACTCAGTCACTTCTCTAGGGCAGCCTACCAGGGTCCCAATTCCACCCCACAGCCCCACTGGGACTGTCCCTGCCACAGCTGCCAAGAGCCATCTAAATCCCATATCTCGGTCCTTGCTGCTGCTTATCTAACCCTTCGAGATTCAGCATAAGCATCGCTTCCTGCAGGAAGCCTTTTGAGACATTTCTTCTGTATGCCCAGAGCATGCTGGGCACCTATCAGTGGGTGCTTACCACACTGAGGATATGGAAAGCCATTGTATTAAGTATAAATTCAGTGAAGGCAGGGACTGGGTTTTATTCACTTTTATACCACCAGCACCTTATACAATACTGATACATGAGAGCTCATTAAACGTTGAAAATTGTAAAAGTGATTGTATAAACCATCAGCGCTATATCTGCAAGTCTGTGATAACCACTTTATCAGAAACATGACCTGCAGACCACAATGGGGAGCATCTTCTCCTCCCCTGATCACTCCTTCGCTGCGGGAGCTGATAACAAAACGGCTGGCTTTATAGTCTGTGGCCAGCCAGAGTCTGGACTGCAGAAACCTGAATTCACCAGTGTCAAGTCTGTACCGAAGACATCATGAAAAGCCAGGTTCTGTTTGTAAATGGAAACTAGTCTGTCCAGGACAGACTAACCCTTGACTTCCCATGGAAAACGTAACATACCCACGTCAACTAAAACCTTAACAGATATTGTGGTAGGTGAAATACTGGCTCTCCAAAGATGTCCACACCCTAACCCCCAGAACCTGTGGAATGTTACCTATATGATAAAAGGACCTTGTAGGTATGATTAAGTTAATGGTCTTCGGATGGAGGAACGTTTTATTCTGATCATCTGGGTATCTCTTGCACATAATCACAAGGTCCTTATAAGAGAGAAGCAAGGTCAAAGGTGGAAGGAGGAGACAGGAGGACAGACCAGAGGCGGAGTGATGTGCTTCAAAGGTGGAGGCAGGGACCATGAGTCACGGAATTCAGGTGGCCTCTAAAAGCTAACAAAGCCCAGGAAATGGATTCTCCCCTAGAGCTTCTAGAAGGAACCAGCTCTGCTGACACTTTGACTTAGGTGACACTGATTTCACACTTATGATCTCCAGAATTTTAAAAGCATATATCTGTGGGTTTGTTTTTTTTAAGTTTATTTACTTTGAGAGAGAGTGCAAGCAAGTGTGCAAGTGGAGGAGGGGCAGAGAGCGAGGGACAGAGAATCCCAAGCAGGCTCAGCACTCTCCGAGTAGAGCCCTACACGGGGCTCAAACTCACGTACCATGAGATCAAGACCTGAGCCAAAGCTAAGAGTTGGACACTTAACCAACCGAGCCACCCAGGCGCCCCAAATTTGTGTTGTCTCAAACCAAGTTTGTGTTGATCTGTTACAATAGCCACAGGAAATGAATACATATATGGAAGGACTCTCCTGGGTGAAATAAGGAGAGGGGCGAAGAAGCAGCTTCAGATGCGCAGAAATGCAATTACCAGAGATCCTGGCCCCTAATAAGAAAAAGTTCTTGCCACTGTCAGAGACAGTAATGACCGTGGTCAAAAACTGGAGAGAGGGTGAAAAGTTAGTGGAGGTGGAAACTCGAGGCCTGCGCCACTGTGCTGCTGATTCCCCTCTTCTCAGAGATCCGGGTGACCCACCTCATTGCAGGTGATGACCGGAAATCCCACCACGTCCTCCTGCCCTCACCAAAGAAGACTAAGTCAGCTGCTCAGCCACTCCTTTGGGCTGGAGCTCTTACTCTGCCCTGTTGCCACCCAGCCAAGCTGGTGCGTTATCTGCCTCGCCCTCCACCCCCCACCCCCAAACAGGAGGTGGAAAGGGGCCCACTCACGGCCAGCTGGTTCTGTAGCTGCTTGACCTGCTGCTGCAGCCCTTCCGTTTGCTGACTCTGCCTCTTGGACGAGCTAGTGGAGTAGGAGAGCTGCGAGAGGCTGTTCAGGGCCTCCTTCAACTTGGTGACTTCCTTTGACATCTCATTTATCTGACGAGAAAGAAAGCTATCATCAACAGGTAGGCAAGATTCCAGATAGTTCTAAGCCTTGAAAATAGCCTCTAATTGGACTCAGCGACTTAAGACTTTGGAACAATTTCTTTTTTTATTTTTTAAAGAAAACCCATAAAATGAAATAGGTAACAAAATCAGCAACCCCACATAGCCCTTCATGGCCATTATGTTCAAATAAGGGTCAGATTAAATACTCTGCTTCGACGCATGAGGGTAACAAAAGTTAGCACAATGATTCCCTATTTTACTGTGAAAGGGGGTACTATCAGAACGAGGATTTTAGGCATTCTTTATTTTGAGACGGTTATGTCTTATTTAATAGTGCTGACATGGGCAATCAGGAATGAGTTCTAGGAGCCCTGACTTCTCATGCTTTAAAGTAAACATAACCCCTCCCCACAACCTGACCTCTGCCTCCTAACTCTCTGCCCCCTCGGCTTTGGAAGCTCTTTTTGAAATTTTCATTACACTAAAGGAATAAATGATCAACAGTGTTCTGATCAATGCCATTTAGAACATCTGACCCCGGGGACGGGGGATGCAGAGCAGATGCAGGCATGGAACCTTTCTTCATGCCCCGCCCCCCGCCCCTTTGATTCCCTCCTTCCTCCAAGCTACGCCTAGCCCATCTCTAATCACCTGCTCCCCACATGCCCCGCTTCGCCCCCATATACATCTTTGACAATGGGCCAGAGAAAGCAGTTCTTATACTGACTCAGGGGAAAGCTCATGGAGTTTAGGGAAGCGGGATTAAATGTGGAAGTATTTGGGTTTCCATATGATGGAAGAATCTGTTTGGATGCCTACAGTTGAAGTTCAAGATGGGTCACAAATGCCTTTCAGTCTGTGGGATCGCTTCTGATCCCTGACACTTGACAGAGCTCTGTAAGATAATTTTAAAAGGGAAAAATGCACCACGTATGTGAAAATGCTTTAATATAAGGGGGCTAATAGAAAATGAGTGTTTTTGTTTTCAAATATAAATGTCCAAAGTACTATTCTTAATGTGGCCGTGGGGACAGATGGAGTCACGTGCAGAGATTCCGAGCAATCACAACAGTGCTAACCAAATGCTAGAAATGTTAACTGGTGTAAAGGCCTGCTGACTAGAAACGCAACAGCAATGGAGTCTCACTAACCTTCTTATCTTTATCCTCCTCCAGTTTGGAAGAGCTCTCTGACTGTCTCTTCATTTCTGCGAGCTCTTCCTGAGCGTGCTGGAACTGCTGCCGAAGTTCGTTCGCTTCCTGCTCTTTGGATTTTAACAGAGCCTGAATATTTTCCTTTTCCCTTTTCACTTGTGAGACCTCACTTCTAATCTGGGAGACCTCTGAATGGGCCTTCTCTTTCTCTTTTACGGAATCCTTCAATTTTGAGGCCAATACATTCACTTCACTCTCTAGCGATGACTGGAGCTTTGCATAGGCAGACCTGGGCACCATGGCGTCGGCCATTGCGGCCTTCTCTTCCAGGAGTTGTTTCTCCAGTTTTGCTACTTCCCCTTCCTTGCTTGCAAGGTGCTCTTTGAGACTGCTTATTTTTTCCTCCATCTCTTTTGCAGTAGCCCGCAGCGTGGTTATCACTTGCAAATGTTCTGTGATGGAGACAGAGTTCTCTTTCTGTGCGTCCACCAGCTGTTTGAGCTGGGTCAACTCGTTCAACACCTTTGAGTATTGAGACTTCATCTCGGACAGTGCCTCTTCTGCCTTAGCTCTGGACACGTTCGTCACGAGCATCAGTTTCTCATGCTCTGCTTTATGGATATACTCGGCTGTTACGTCTTCTAGAGATTTCCTCTTCCTGTAATCCTCCAGCTCGGCCTGGGCTTCTTTGTACAGCTGCGACAGCTCGCTTACCTGTTTGTTGAGCTCATCTATCATCCTGTTCATGGCCTCTTTCATATCCCCAGCTTCATCACTGGTCTCTGGTGTCATTTGACTCTTTAGGGCATCTTTTAGTTTCATGATTTCTTCTTGGGCCTCTTGGTATTTCTCAAACAAAAATGCTTTCTCCTTATTCATATTCTCAATAACCGAGCAATATGAACTTTTCATTTCCTCATACTCTTCCACGGGAGACTTAATACCCATACCTCTCTCCCTCTCTACAAGTTTTTCTTCTAACTCTCTCACTTTCTCTTTATTTCTTTCACCTTCGGCTAATGCGTTCTGGAGATCCTGCTTTAGCACATCTATTTCCTCCTCGGTGATCCGTAACTCACGGAGACGTGAATAACTGTCCACGCTTTCGGGCGAGACAAGGCCCAGTTTCATCTGCTTCTGTACGTTAAGGACTTCTTTCATTGCCTCTTCATACTTGCTCTGAGTTTCTTTCAGTTTCTGGCTGAGGTCAGAGCCGTTCTCTGAAATCTCTGCACTGTTCACGCACACCAACTCGGCCCTCCTAGACTGGAGCTCGGCCCGCAGCTGCTGCTTCTCTGCTTCGGCGCTCTCCAGCCTCTTCTGCAAGTCTTGCAGAATCTCTTGCAGTTGCTGAACTCGGCCATCGCCGTCGAGAGTGGATTTACTCAAGGACTGTGTTAAGACGGATGGAGATGATTTGGAGTCTGGGGGAGAGGTTTCACTAGGTTTGCCCAGGGGTGGGGCCAAGTCGGTTTGAGTGGAATGGTAAGAGTCAAAGCTCAGGTCTGCTTCTGCCTCCTTGGGTGATTTGGCCTGTGAAAAAGGCAAGAATGAAATGGAGCCAGAGGTATGGTTAGGTGAACAAGCAACTGGAAGGAGAGAACAAATCACAGCTTACACAGAGGAGAACTGCAGCATCACTTTGTGTGTAATTTTGCCCCATGACAAAACATGGTCCAGGACACGAGAATTGGATTAAGGACACTAAGCTTTTTCTGTATTCTATCAGGACAGCTTATTTGTGCCACTTTGAAAACACTCAATTTGTTTGGGCTCTAAAGCCTCGGACTCATAATTTTTCTTTGCTTCTCATATTATTCCAGTAGCCAAAAAGGGGCAATGGACTTAGTATACTACTTATTAAGTTCTTAAATCTGCTCAGCTCAACTAAATGAATGTCTATTTACACACACACATAGATGTGTATATATAGTAATATGTAAAATGTACTAAGTATATAATCATATATAATCTACCAATTTACGAATTTACAGAATTAGAGTTAATGATTACTCTCTCCACAAACATCATTTGAAACTGTAAAATGTTAAAGGTGTACTATATTTAAAAAAGAAGAAGAAACTAATGTAGACGTTTTAAAACAAAACATCATCTGACTAACCTGAAAAAACCCAATAGTATGACCCTACGGAATAGTCTGTGGTAACCACCTATGTGCCTACCTGTAATTTATCTTGTAATTCTCTATTGTGTAAGGTAAGAGAAGCGACTTTTGCTTGCAACAGGACAAGAAGATCTTGTTGATCAGCTTCAGAACTTACATCCAATAAGCTATCAGCACCTTGAAAAAGAGAAAAGTGATTTTAAATACTATTTTTTAAACCAGTATTTCTCTGACCTCTAATCAAGTCACTTTCTACCCAATCCAGTGCTTCTTCCTGGTTCTAATGAAGAATGAAAGTCCCTGGCAACTGGTTAGATGACAGCAATTCTCAGGTCCTACGGTTCCCTCTTTGGAGTATTGCTAGCACAGGTCTGGATGCGTGTAAGTTTATCTGAATACTGATGGATTTGGTCATACGTTTTCTATTCATCTGATTATCATACCTTGCCTAAAATATCATATAGATTATGATATACCTAATATATTATACCCTGCCATATCATATCATGCCTAACAAGTCCCATTTCTGTGAATCCTTTTAGAAATATCCTATGATCTGGTTCACTTCTTATCCCTACCACCTTTACACTAGTTCAAATTTTATCGCCTGACTCAGAAACCCTGCAAACAGCCTCGTAACAAAGCTCTATCTGTCTCCTTAGTAAACATATAGCCTTGCCTAACACTGTCAGGCTAATCTTCCTAAAATGTGCTTTGATAGGGTCATTCTTGTGATTAAGTGCTTCAATCACTCTCTTTTCAAAAGTAATCTCCAGATCCCTTTGTCTGGGTTAAGGCCTCCATAATCTGGTCCCGAAGTACTTTTTCTGGTGTATGACTTATGATCTCTAGGGTCACATATTCCTCAGGTTCAGACTTTCCATCATACCCTCTAGATCTCAACACAAGGCTGCTTCTTTAATCCCGCATCCATATGATAGCCCTTGCAGCATCTCTTCGGCCAGCTCACTCGTAGGCAGCTTTCAGGACCCGCGGCAAACTCTTCCTCCTCCTCACAGCATTCACTGTCTGCCCCCGCGTGCACCCATCTCCTCGGAACCCCACAATCCCACTGTGGGGGTTTAAGAACTACAACTTTTTGACATCCTACTGACTATCATGCTGAAATAGCATCTAAAGCAATGCTACTCAAAGTGCTCACTGAGACAAGAGCCTTGTCCCCAGAATGTCATTCAGCACACCGCTTCCTTCATGCACAAAGTCTTCCTGGTGGGGGGGGGAGGGTAGATATGTCGGCTGGACAAAACGGGGTGCTTAGCAGTACAGCTGGGTGGCTTTCTGGTGCGAACTCACAACAGTTACACAGGCCGCGATCTGAATAGTGCTGATCTACATATTTCACTGTAATTTAATTATTTTCTCACAGCCATTTAATGCAAAGATGAAAACTTTAATCATAATTTGGAAGGATGCAAAATGACATTTCTCAATAGAAATGCTTACTTCTGATGTCTGGTGCCTAACCCACAGCTTTATAAGGAGTCCCCTCGACATCAGGTCTGGTGAGTTTGGAATAAACCAGAGAATTGAGAGCATGACTGTAATTCTAAGCAATAGAAATTACTTCTAAAATACAGTGGGTGGTTTTTAAAGTACCCAAATGTAACAAGCGTTCAATTAAACATGGATTTATGGATATATCCAGGGATTAGAAAGTTTAATACTTCTAAATTCTGTAAAAGTTCCAAACACCTATGAAATGCACAATAGGCTAAGAAACTAAATGCTGAAGCAATAGGAGCTTTTGAAATAATCTCCATGAGGGGAACCTGGGTGGCTGAGTTGGTGAAGCATCTGACTCTTGATTTCACCTCAGGGCATGATCTCACATCATGAGTTTGTGAGTTCGAGCCCCACATCAGGCTCTGAGCTGACAGTGCGAAGCTTGCTTGGGGTTCTTTCTCTCTCCCTTTCTCTCTCTGTCCCGCCCCACCTCGCTTTCTCTCTAAAATAAGTAAACTTTGAAAAAATAAAATGGATAATAATTTACACATTTTAAACGGTTTCTGGGGGTGCTGTACTACATTCTTACAGGGTAAACCCGCAGGGCAGATTCTAAAGATAATGAATTAAACCCTGTCTCGGTGAAGACAGGATGACTGTGGGTGATTTCATCAATGCTCTGTCTCTGCATATCTCTATTTAAAATGCACAGTAGAAAAGTTAGACCGTGCAGCCACGTTAGTGCTCATCTGGCTCTCTCTTCAGGAGACAACCTGCTGCCCAGTGGCGAGGAGCACCGCTTGTGACGGTTTGCAGCCCCGGACCTCACCGCAAAATAGTGTTTTAAAAATACATAAAAGAGAATACACAGGCTACATAATTTAAGAGCTGATTTTGTAATATACCAAATAACAAGAACGCAGCAGCAGGTCTAATGCCATATTTCTAGTAGAGAGACTATAAATGACATTTCAATGTACCTGTAGTAACAGTAAGGCGACATGACATTACCTGTGAATTCGGTTGGCAAAGCCACTGGTCTGCTAAAACCACTGGGGGTTACTGTCTATATTCATACTTGAAGGAAGTGCTAACAGTTAGTTAGGGGCAAATGAAAACAGATATATACGTATTTTTTTTCGCATCCAAGCTCAGGGGCTCCTTAAAATCCAGGGGAAAGTGTCAGCCTGTGTGGTATTGGCAGCTCTAGGGTGGCACTCCCGGGTTCTCTGACTTCCTTACACACCCTCCGGGTTGACCTTTGCTCTCTTTAGATGGACACGGACTAGAGACCCATCGGAGGAACACCGACAGATGCCCCTTCCTCTTACCTGTCGTGCTGTCACTTAGTCTGTCTTTGTTTTCCCGTATAGAACTGATCTCAGCCTGTTGGAACAAAAATGACTTCAAAGAATTTTCCTGAATATATTCCACAAAAGAAGCAAGCAGATTTCCCTGAGTTTACACAGAACAGTTATCCTTCTAAAAAAAATGTTAGAAAATTGCTGGGAAAGAAAATATTTTAAAATAAAAGTGAATAAAAGCAACAATTATCTACTGAGGTAAGATTTCTAAAACATGAGGTTCCAGACCATGTAATTTCAAAGTATTTTTAAAGAAACTTCATTTAGTAAGTAAAATACAAGTATCTTTTAAGATTACAATAATTTTATGTAACAGCCGACTTAATGGGCTATGTCCTAAAACTTGAGATGGCAAATATTACTTTCATAATGAAATCAAATACAAGTTTTACCTGTCTGGGTAATATATTGATTAAAATATATTAGAAATACTTGTTTAGCTTTACTATTTTATAAATTAACTGCTCTGAATAGATTTTTATTAATATTTTTCAGAGAAATTGTTGTAAATAAGACCTGTCAGGGAAGATAAAGGTAATTTTATAAGGGAATACAAAATTTTACGGTCATGGGTTGAGAATCCCCTAAAGATCTCCTCTAAACCTTTGTCCCTGAAAATCTGGTCTGTAAATACATTGCAAAAGTTCTTGCAGCTTCAAAGCCAGACTCTCATTCCAAAACAAAATACAATGGCTTGCCAGAAATTACTATGTTTCATCTAGATGAGAGGTAGACCATGATAAGAGAGATAAGTTTTCAGCAAAGGAACTTTTGTAAAGGCCCAACTGCTAAAAATAAAGTGGCTCATTTTTGGCAAGTGCTTATCTTTACAAAAAGCTGTCTTTTCACTTTATAAAAATAGATGTTTATTTTTCTTTTCCAACTATCTTAAGGTACAATAAACGGCATCCATTTAAAGTTTACAGGTTGAGGAGTTTTGATAGACATGCCCCCGTGGAACTACCATGATAACCAAGATACAGAAGGTTTCCATTACGTCTACAAGTTTCCGCACACTTCATCACGGCCAATACCTGCCCACCCTATCCCCGGGCAACCACCATTCTCTTTTTTACATTTTCTAGAGTTCCAAAAATGGAACATCATGGGTATGAATTTGTGTCGGGCGGTTTTCTCTCAGCCTGATGATTTTCAGATTCACTCATGATGCTGCTTCCAAAGGACACTTGGATCGTTTCTAGTTTGGGGAGACGGGAATAAAGCTTCTGCAAACATTTGTGTATACAATTTTTTGAGACACGGTTTTATTTTATTTTTATTTTTTTTAATGTTTTTATTTATTTTTGAGAGACATTGAGACAGAGTGTGAGCAGGGGAAGGGCAGAGAGAGAGGGAGATACAGAATGTGAAGCAGGCTCCAGGCTCTGAGCCATCAGCACAGAGCCCGATGCAGGGCTCGAATCACAGACCGCGAGATCATGACCTGAGCTGCAGTCAGCCGCTTAACCAACTGAGCCACCCAGGTGCCCCGAGACACAGTTTTAATTTCTCTTGGATAAACACTAGTGAGTGGATGGCTAGATCATATGTTAGGCATACGATGAACTTTTAAAGAAACTGTCAAATAGTTTACCAAAGTGGTTTTGCCACTTTAGATTCCTACCAATAGAGTATGGTAATTCTAGTTCCTCCACATCATCACCAATATTTGGTATTTTTAAACTTCCTAAACTTTAGCCATTCTAAATGGTGTCACTTTTTATCTTTTTGAGATTTCTTTTTCAAAGAAATGAAAGGTTTTTTACATTCTATTGCTGAAAATTATAATTTGTGATACATTCTTTGGAATGCATTGCATCCTTTGAGCTGTAATCATATTAGAAGATATTAGGGTACTAATTGTAAGAGCATAACTTCCTTTCCTTTCCTTGGTATTCATGTTAAGAAATTACTAATAAAATCCAGTTGAAGTGTGGGAAATGTTACATTAATGGAATCTTTTTCAGATCACTGTGCATCCGAGGTAAAAGATATTTTATTTTGGGGCACCTGGGTGGCTTAGTCACTTAAGTACCCGACTCTTGGTTTTGGCTCAGGTCATGGTCTCACAGTTTTGTGAGTTTGAGCTCTTCATGGGGCTCTGCGCCGGCAGCGCAGAGCCTACTTGAGATCCTCACTCTCCCCCTCGCTCTCTGCCCCTCCCCCACTCATGCTGTCTCTCTCTCAAAATAAATAAACTTTAAAAAAAGGTAATTTATCTTCAGTAATTCTTAGATGGGGGACATAAATATATAATTATACCACTGCAATTTCATTTTAATAATTACACATTTTATTTTCTTTCCAAGCATAATTTCCTACTGACGGTTAGGTAAACAGGTAGTAAATGAGAAGATCCTCCCATTGCTTAAACTGCCCTCCAACAGCAAATCGAGAGAATTAGGTAGAATGGATTTTCTAAAATAATGCATATTAGTTTTCTACTCAGGAAAAAGCTTAGTTAGAAATATATAATTACTTGTCAGTAAGCCACCAGAGAATAATCTTCATTTCTTTTTTTTGATTGGGATTATATCAATTTGATTTAGTATGAAGACTGGTTATCAGTTCTTATCTTGTCCCTTTTTACAAAATGAAGAAAGTTAAGTATTACTTAAGGAATGTAATTTATTCATTCTACTTTTTTTGTGTGGAGTCCATGACAGAAGAAATAATTGAGGGATGCTTCATGATGAAAAGGCTGTCAACCAATCACTGGAAAGTCTATTCTCTTTTGCCTGATGTTGTACCACTTAAATCATATCTATTATGTATTTTAAAATTCAAAATAAATTGAACACAGAAAGGAAATACCTTGAAGGGTGGTTCAGCAAAGAACACAGATTCCTTTCCCGAAAGTGGTGTTGAAGTTATTGATCTTGGGGAAGACACATCGCTCAACTTAAAAAACAAAATGAAAATCACAGATAAAGAATGCTTCTTCAAAGACTTTTCTTCTCCAGTGCAAAAGATTAGCCTATTTAACCAATGCAAATAAATCTAATGGTAACCATCCTTAGTTTCAATTAATTCAAGGGTATTTTGAATTTAATGTGGCACCTCAGGTACTTTTTGAAAGTCTGCAGAGTATAACTAAGTAACTTCCCTCTTATATTTACTAGAAGCAATTTTCAAAATCTATTAATACTTCTGTGGCATGTTGAGAATATTATTGGTGAATATGCTAACATATTTAACATAACTTATCAGAAGAGATATTCCTCTCAACTATTTGAGAGATTTCATAGACATTCGAGCTTCTTCCTGTATGCAGTAGTCACTATAAGCTCAGAAATGAAAGCTGCTTTTAATATTAGCTAACCTTCAATGTAATTAGAAAGGGAAATATACTTGAACAGTATTTTAAGAAAGCAATGAAAATTCAATTTCAATTAACTGCCTCACCAGCTACCCATTCTGCCCGCCTTCACTTGAGCTGTTCATGTGAGCTACTAAAAGTAGACTGAGCTTCACTTAAGGAAAAAGTTTCTGTCCCGAGATTTTGAGAAATTTCCTTGAGGTTTTTTCTTTTCTTTTTTTTTTTCCTGGAGGCTTTAAAAAAGGATACTGTTCAATTCTTCAGCCTTGCACTAAATAAGAATCAACATTATTTCCATACTAATAATAAAAATCCTTCATGCCACTATCTGCAATTTAAAACCAATAAAGAAAATTTTAAATGTACATTTAAGGGTCAATTCTAAAACATTTCATTTTGGCCTAAACACAAAATGACAAAATCATGACTTTTTCTTGTTGTTGTCATATGTTTGTTCAATATTGGTTTGCTTTTGTTTTTACCTGGGTAGGACTGATAGGAGGTGGTGGAGCTTTGCGTTTTTTTGGAGTTCCACTTCTTTCTGAGCTTATTTTAGAGACTTGATCATGCTGGAAGTTATCACAGTCCAAAGAATGGAGGTGGGTTAGTTCGGTTAGTAAAGTCTGAATAAACAGCTTCATCAAACAAATGAGAAAAACCTCAACAGTTCATGCATTTCTTACTTTAACAAGATCTGACATCTGCTACCAACATAAAAATAAGTAATATGCATGCGCCAAGTTTTCTTCCAGCAGCCCATGCTTTAATAGCCAGAAAATAAAAAATACAAGACAAAACCAGATTAAGTTGGTGTAGAGAATTGGGAAAGTAGAGGATGGGGAGCCGTCTGCCCCAGTTTAGAACCCAGAATACATAGTCTAGCCATTTTAATGCCAAGCAGTGGTATTTCCACCCCCTCTGCATTATGTCCTCTCCTTTTCATAAAGAAATGTCGATATGGGGGCAAGGGGAAACGTCCTCTCTGAAGGTTATAGATAAATAAGTGACATAGTTAGTACCTAACAAATTCAGTATTGGCTATTTCCTGTTTATGATAATTTTTCAAGAACCTTGTTGTATAAGTAAATAAATGTAACCACCAACTATGTATCTCATCAAAAAAGCAAGCAATGGTGACAATGTTTTTAGGGACAAACTCCAAAATAACAGGGCAATCTTCTCAATTTCTATCTAGAACTCTAACAACATTTTAGAAAAGCTCCAATTAAAATGAAAGGAAAAGCTAAACATCTTATGTTCATTAAATATCTAACACTGTCATGGATGGAAGTCTATAATCTATGGGGTACACGAGCATTTAAAATGTTGTTGTGGAGCACCTGGGTGGCTCAGGTGATTAAGCATCCGACTTTGGCTCAGGTCATGATCTCACAGCTTGTGAGTTTAAGCCCTGCATCCAGCTCTGTGCTGACGGATAAGCCTAGGGCCTGTTTCAGATTCTGTGTCTCCCCCTCTCTCTCTGCCCCTCCCCAACTGATGCACGCATGCACGCACTTTCTCTCTCTCTCAAAAATAAACATTAAAAAATAAAATATTGTTGTTGTTCATTCATGGAGCTAACCATTTTCACAACAGAAGATATTAGTACATCTCAGAAAAAGATGAATATATAAGTAGCAAGTTTAAAGTCACATGCTTTGCAAACAGGGTAAACCATTAAGGAAACAGTTACCACCTTCTAACGGTGAATCATCTATTCTAAAGCTATTTCACTCCTTAAGTATTTTCAACATAGTTTTTATCACTTCTCTAGTGGATCACAGAATGGTTTAATCAGAACATTTTCAAATTCCCACAAGCTATGATGACCAAAAACAATTCTCTCCCCCAAAGATAAATACCTGCTTTGGTTTTGTTGGTGTCTTTGAATCTATAGCGGAAAAAGTGAAGGAAAAAAAAAAAAAGAACGGTAAGAATCATGACTCATATCCACTTTGGGTGGGAGATACACACACAAACACACGCACACTCACACCCATACACACAACAAACACAATATCTAACACTACATATTTCTTCAGGAATATGTTTAAAAGAATAATAAAACAGATCATATTGCACACATTCCTTTACCCTTTGGGGAAAATGAAGTGGATAAATTTAAAACAACACTGGCTATTTTCTTTCACATACCAGAATCCTGAGAGATTTTTGATAATAGAAGGCTTTGAATTCCTGCATTTTCTGAGAGTTTGGAATAATGTAAGGCATTGTGTCCAAGAGAATCTACAAGGTTAAGGTCTGCACCCTTTTTAATTAAGGCTTCCACAATATTAGAGCTGCTGATCTCACAGGCTAGCATGAGAGCAGTTCTAAAGAAAAAAAAAAGGAGACACCAAATTAGTACAAACAAAATGGGAAAACACTTTCCTGAGAAATCACATATCCTAAACACAAGGAAAGGAAGATGAAGTGCAGTTAAACATATGCATTTAATGGACTGCTAGTGAGATGAAATTAGGGGCTTTTTTTTTACTTCAGATTAAATCAAAACATTAAACCACATCAGGTCAAATAACATAGACATAATCTTCTAAATATGACGGAATTTAATAAGATTGGCACCAGCCATGTCCTCGCTTCGCCTCAAGCATTTTAGAGTACCTACACATCATTATTACTATTTTAAAAGCAGCCAATATGTTTACTTTAATTTTGTATGAAAAGCCATTGGAAATGGCCTAGTCACTTCAGTATTTAATAATCTGATCACAGACTCAGTTACGTTCCCAGAGGTCTAGGGGAAATTTTTTTTTACATCAAACAGACTCTGGATTATCAAAAGAGCCAGGAGGGACGCCTGGCTGGCTGAGTCAGTAGAACGTGTGACTCTTGATCTCAGGGGCATGAGTTCGAGCCCCACGTTGGGTGTAGAGCTTACTTATAAAAAAAAAAAAAAAGGCAGAAAATAAAAAAATTAAAACCACTTTATTACAAATGATCCAAAATACAGCTGTGATATTTTGAGACTCCCAGAATGTAGATATCGCTGAAATCCCATGATTTCTATTTCTGTGGTACCTTCCATTTTTGTCCCTGGAATTTACGTCTGCTCCATGATCCAGGAGAAAGTGACAGACCTCACTGTGGCCATTTTGTACTGCAAGAAGCAGTGGTATATTCCCATCCTAGGAGACAAATGCAGACTGATTTTAACTAAGATACTAAATGCGAGAATTGCAAAGGTCCTTGTTCTTTGTACATTTTATTCCTGTGCTGCCACCATGACGGTCTGTGTCCTAGGGCTCCCATGACATCTCAGCACAGTTTTGTTTTTTTAATTTAAATTCAAGTTAATTAACATACAGTGTGGTGTTGGTTTCAGGAGTAGAACCCAGGGATTCATCACTTCCATGTAACACCCAGTGCTCATCCCAACAAGTGCCCTCCTTAATGCCCAACACCCACTTAGCCCATCCCCCTACACCTGCCTCCCCTCCAGCAACCCTTAGACTGTTCTCTGTATTTAAGAGCGTTTCTTATGTTTTGTCCCCTCTCTGTTTTTATATTGTTTTTCCTTCCCTTCCCCTATGTTTATCTGTTGTGTTTCTTCAATTCCACATGAGTGAAATCATATGATACTTGTCTTTTTCTAACATTTCCCTCAGCATAACACACTCTGGCTCCATCCACGTTGCTGCAAATGGCAAGATTCATTCTTTTTGATCGCCGAGTAATATGCCATCACACACACACGTGCACGTGCAAGCACACACACCAGTCTTCTTTATCCATTCATCAGTCGATGGGCATTTGAGCTCTTTCCATCATTTGGCCGTTGTTGATAGTGCTACTATAAATATTGGGGTGCATGTGCCCGTTCCAATCAGCATTTTTGTATCCTCTGGATAAATACCTCGTAGTTCAGCACAGCTCTTCTTAGGGAATTGTACTGTGAGCCTTTCCTGGGGAACCTTGGCCTCATGGGCTACTTGTTCCCTCAGCAGCCATCCCTCGGAGGGATATGAGAGAGAACGTGGAATATCAAGTATGTAAAGGCTCCCGGCAAGCATATCGTGTTTACTGAGGGATGGCTCTGGGGAACGGAAAGACTTGTTTCCACAGGGCAGCAGTAGGTCCCGAGCCCTCCAAGCAGCTTCTTCCAAGCAAACTACATGCATCCTACCATCCATTCCACGATTCTCCTTGGAAAGTACATGCTTTCATAATTGACAGGTACCAAAACAGAACATAAGAGTTTGTCTATTCTTGGCACATGACTAGATAAAGATCAATGGAAAGAATGATTTAATATGACAACTGGCATTCCTTTAAAAAACGATGCTGAGGGGCACCTGGATGGCTCAGTTGGTTAAGCATCTGACTTCAGCTCAGGTCCTGATCGTGCAGTTTGAGTCAGAGCCCTGCGTTGGATTCTGCGCTGACAGCTCAGAGCCTAGAGCCTGCTTCAGATCCTGTTTCCCCCTCTCTCTGCCCCTATCCTACTCATGCTCTTTCTCTCAAAAATAAATAAACATTAAAAAATTTTTTAAATACTGTTGAATCACTATGTTGTGTACCTGAAACTAATGTAACATTGTATGTTAATTACACTGGACTAAAAATAAAAAATAAAACAAAATAAAAAATAAAATAAAATAAAATAAGAAAGAAAATGAGATCCCAACTCATATACAAATCATGTAAGGTGATTAAGAATTTAAACATTACAACAGAAAAAAAAGTGAAAAAATACTAGAAGAATACACAGGTGACTCTTTCCACAGCCTTACGGTGAAGGGGTCCTAACTCAAATGATAACCATCAAAAGAAGCTTATATTCTGCTTATTCCTTGAACATACCTCCCAAATGTGGGTTGACAGTAACTTTAAGGTTGATGTATTCAAGTAGGCAAAGGAAAAAATAAATTACAATATATCTAATTATTTTGAAAAATACAATTACTGCCTAAGGATTAAGTCTCCTTTTAAAATAGAATTTCAGACACGTTTCTAAAAAATTACCTCTGTGAAGTTATAATACTTTCTGGTTATAAAGTTGATATTCAGGGAGTGGGAATTTATCTACGGATTCTATATACTCATGTAACAATATCCCCGTTAGGTATAATGTATGCATGTCAATTCCTATGCTATGGCCGGACATTTAACCTTGCAGCCAGGAGTGACTGGCATGTAAATTTATTCTCAAAGCAGCCCAGCAGGGTTAAAAAGGCTAGAAGTGGTTTTCAACGTTGGAAAACCCTAACCAGGAGTACCCAAGATGATATACGGGAAGTAACAGAAATGACAGAACTTCTATTTAGACTTATTTCTTCTAAAAGTCAAGAAATTCAGCCTTATTAATATTTAGGTTGATGTACAAATGACCCTGGAAACAAATGTACACATCCAGAAGTGCACGTCACAAAATGTCTTCTTAATGTGTCATTAAATTCGGAGACCAATAGAGATAATACTTGGATCCATTTTGCAGAAGGGGATCAAGGCTGAAACGCATTAGACTTCGCCAAATGCTTAGGTCTCTAAACGTCTTAGTGACTTCCAGAAGTAGCCCACAGCACTCTAGACACCAGTGTCCATCTCCATGTCTAGGAGCCACTGAATACTTACCAAATCCTTGAGGTTTATGGGACTTCTGTGCTCGCAAAGAGCCTGCACAGCTTGAAGGCAGCCCTGTGCCGCTGAGGGAAGGAAACAGAGACACAGCGCGTCACACGGCAGCTCTCGCCAGCAGGGGCATCACACACTTCCCGGATGGAGAAGTTCGTGTTCCACCTGGTTTGCTATGTTACTCTAGCTGAACTGAAGAGAAACGGTATCCAGAAGGTTAAGTAAGATGCTCCGAATTAGTGTTACATTTCAGTGTTGATTTCCAGACCCAGAGCCGCTGACTGCCAGTTGCCTTTGTGCAAATATTTGGTTTGGCATTTTGTAGGACTTAGCTTTGCCACAGCTAGCACTAATAGAAATTCATCACTCCGAGTTTGGTGCCGGTGTTTTGTTCCTTGGAAGCCGTGTGACAGATAATGACAAGATAGTAAAACGAAACACTGAGAAATAAAATGGGAGTTTCTTTTGATCCCCAAATCTGTATCACACATTATATGAAATCTCTAAGTGCTTATGAATATCTTAGTTTAAACAAGAACCTTACCCTAAATAAAAATAATTACCACGGCAATTTTTACTGATTGTTTGGCAGGCAACAGATAAATTCTAGATGTGTTCCTTGATAAAACCCTACATATTTTGCAAACTGAGGGAAACAGAAATTCCAGGAATGATGACAGACAACAGCCTCAGAAATAAAATGGTAAAGAAAATGGCTTGAATGAGGAAAAGGACAATTTAGTATTTCTTATGGCAAAAGATCAATAAGAGAATGAAAGTCACCTGCATAATGTAAAGCTGTTTTCCCAGAGCTGTCCACGCTTCCGGCTGGGCATTTTGACTAGAAGACAAATAAATAAGTACACATAATAATAATAAACATTCAGCTCTGTTCAGTTCATCCTTTTCCTGCAAGGTTGTGATGTGTCTTCTCAGGAAGAGAATAAATCTGAATAAGCCCCGATCGCTGTGCTCCAGGACCTACAGTCTCCTACGGGGAGGGGGACTCATCTCCAAGTAATCGTGACCCAGACGAAAAGTCACCTCTTTGCTGGGTTGGCCGTCCTGTCCTCCCTCTCCCACTAGCACCCCATCGCCAGCAGCTGACAGATACGCTCCAGGCGTCCTCATCTTGATCCCATCTTTCCCCCTCATTTCCTGCCTAATTCTCTATCCCCCTTCACAAAACCCAAGTTTCTGTAAAGAACTGCCCACATGCAATCCATGCTTCCTCGCTTCCCACTCCTTTCCAAATGCACTACAGTTGCGTGCTGCCCTCTAGACTCCACAGAGATGGCCCCGCAGTCACCAACAACCTTCTCGTTTCCCACGACAACAAACATTTGTGTCCTCCTCTTACCGCAATCCACCCCCTTCTCCCAACACTCCTTCCACTCAGCTCCTAGAGCCCATACTGGCCTGGTTTTCCCGCTACTGCTCTGGCCGCTCCCCCTCCGTGAGCCAAACACATCACGTTGAGCACCTCGGTGCTCTCTTGGTAATCTCATTCAAGCCCGTAGCTTAAAATGCCATCTAGAGGCTAACGACTCTCGAATGTATACCTTCACAATAGCAAACATAGTGTGTTAGCTATCATGCACTGGGCCCTCTTTAAAGAATTGTTTTAAGGCTCCTAACAAGGCTAGATACTATTATCACTCCCATCTTCTAATGAGGAAACGGAGATACAAAGAACTTAATAATTTGCTCAAGTCACAGGAAGTGGCAGAGCCAGGATTCAAACCCAGAGGCGCTGGGCTAGAGCCTATGTCCTTAGCCGTACACACCATCATCTCTGAGCGCCTGGCTGGATACCCCACCGCCTGGTTCACGTTTCTGCTCTGATGTAAGCACCTCAAATGCAGTCCTCCTAAACTTCTGATATCCTCTCCCCGACACGTCCCTCACTTTATCAACGGCACCATCAACAAATTCGTCAATGAACCAGAGACCACTGGGTCATCTTTGATTTCTTCTCCTCCTAGTTCACCACCATGTCTTGTCAATTCTGTGACCTAAACCCGCGTGGTCTTCTCTCTCCTTCCCCATTACACCACCCAGTCTAAGCCAGCGCCTTCTCACCCAGACAGCCGGGCCAGCCTCCTGGTGGTCTTCACATGGTCTTGCCCCTATTCTCTAAACGACTAGAGTGACCTTTGGAAACTGTGAATATCAGTCCTTCCTTAAAAGCCCTCCACAGTTCCACGCTGTGCTGAGTTACGGTCTGCCCGCCATGACACACAGGCCTGCATCCCATGCCCTTCTTTCTCCTTCACGCTCATTCCTCCCCAGGCTTTCTTTCCTCCCTGACTAGTGCCTTTCCTACCCATGGCCCTCTGTCCTTGCTCTTCTGTCTGCTTGGAATGCTTTCCCTTTGGCTCTTTCCGACATTCTCAGCTTAAATATCATCTCCTCCACGAGGCCTTCCCTGAACGTCCACCCCACACCCATCTCTCTCAGTACTTGGTCAGTTTTCTTCTTGATGTTGTTGCAATCTGTAACGTGCATTTGGGGACTTGTTTATAAGACTGTAAGCTCCATCAGGATAAGGGTTGCTCTGCTTGTGACTATATACTCAATGCCTGACACACCGCATGGTGCTCAGGAGGCACTTGTTAAGAGTGGGGCGGGGTGGGGGAGGCGCAACTAAAAGGCTATTAGGGGGAGGGAGAGAGTACAGGTGACTTTGAAGAATCTAACAAGGGTCTATTTGTGCTCACTGTCTTGAGAAGGCAGAACTTTAAAATGGAAGTCTCTCCAGCAGACAGATAGTAAGAGCAAAGGCCTACAGAGCCCGGAGAGAGGATTCAGTGCAGAGAGTGAGGGAGGACAGGAGATGACAAGGGTGGCATCACAGAGGGTGGGGGGTGCCAAGACAGAAGTGAAGAACTGGCTAGAGAAGTCCAGGACCCAAGGAAAGCAACCCATTAGGAGGACATCAAAGCCTCAGGTTTTAACAACTATTCCGAAAGAAGAACAGCAAGTCTGCGAGTTAGAGGCAAGAGCAGGCAGTGTTAAGAGTGAAATGTCTGTCTGCCCTTCAGTGGTAAGAAGAACGGAGATCAAGTTACGACTTACCATGCTTTGGCCTAAGTTTAGAATAGCACAAGGAAGTGTTTAAAGGCTTCAAAGATTCCGGAGAAAAACCAATCCATTTGCATAACCAGATATAAAATTACATTAGAGGCTAGAATATCTGGTCCCTGCCCATGAGGATTTCCAGCTTGTCAAGTTCATTCTTCCTGAAAATCAGAGCCAGATGCAAAGCCTGGATAGCCAAGCCAGAATGAGAACGGAGATTTAAGATACAACTAAGTTAAAAAAAAATATTAAGGCAAGACCAAGGGTATGGAGGCAGGGCACCGGGGCAAGGCCATGATTGTCATTAATTCAGGGTGCCGGGCCTCAGAAAGGGCAGAGAAGAAAAGTTCTATTTTAATTGTTTTCAGAGAGGGTGCCTCATAATAATAAAAAAATAATAACAATCACAGATGTTGATCTATTTTTCTTGAACTTCACTTCAAAGACCTGTTAAGGTTCTGCATTCCTGGCATCGGTGGCAGCTTGCGTCACATAACGCAAGACAAGAAGCTGTGTGATCAACAGAGCAGGACAAGTTGAAGAATGTGACCACACTTCTGCATTAGAATTGCAAAGCCAAATTAAAGCAAGATGCTGGGTCCCACACGGTGCTTGTGAAGGCTGGGACAACAGCTCAACAGAACAGACGGCACTCCAAGCACATATTTTATTGCTCGGTGCTGTTCCTGGAAACAACCAGCTTGCATGCTGGCTGGCAACGGCTGGATGTTACAGTATGGACTGCTATTGGGCTTTCACTAAATATTCATCTTTCAAGATATACAGACGTCGTCCCCCCAAGCAATCATCATAAACTGGCAAGGTTATCAAACCAGGGAGTTGGCTTCAAATTAGAAAGGAGAATAAACCACGAACTTCAACGAAAACTAAGAACTAGAGGCTCATTTAAAGTTACATGCAAGGAAATGATGGTTGAAATTTTGTTTCTCAGGTGGAGTTGCATTCTACCGCTGACTGAAAAAAAGAATGTTAGGATCCTGGAGATCCTGTGTTGCAAGGATCTCCAACAGCATGGAAAACGATTTTTAAACTGATGTGAAGGGTATAAGTCTTTCAGAAGGGGACGCGAGGAGCTGAATGAAGGGAAGAGAAAGGCTGGATCCCAGGAAGACACCCCGAATTCTGACAACGATCCTCTTCCCTACCAGTGCAATTGCCATGGAAATAACTCTTCTCTGGCTGTCATTTAAATTGTGACGCTTCTTAGGAAACCCAGGTTCTGGGATGGTATTTAAGGAGGAGGGAGGGAGGGAGGAGGGAGAGAGAGAGGGGGAGAGAGAGAGAGAGAGAGAGAGAGAGAGAGAGAGAGAGCGTGCGCGCACGCCCGCACTGTTCTTTCACAAATGAAGTTACTCTTAAATTTAAAACACGACACGATTTTAAAAATGTGTAATTTTAAGTGGTTCCACTTTACCTGCAGGAGCTTCTTGATGCACTCGTGGTGGCTGTTCTTGGCTGCGAGGTGCAAAGCACTGTGTCCTAAATGGATTAAAAAATTTTTTGGAAAAAAAGGCCACACATTTCAAATCCCTTTCTTATCTCTGTAACGAAGACAACTATGAGGAAATAAACTGTTCTCCAACAAAGACAGAATTGTTACTCTTGAGGGTAAAGGCCTCAGCTTCTTATCTGGAAAGTTGAGCATGACAAACGAGCAGAGGACACAGAGCGTTCTGCCCACTGGATAATATTCAGGGTCTATTCCAAGTGCCATTCTCTTGGGGTGCTATTCAACTCTGGGCTAAAAGCTTTGGAGGCGACTCACGATACGCAGCTCAGTTCTGCTTTCGGCGGTCCCCACATACGCCAAACATCCTGCATCCACAATAGCCACACCAGGCTACGACCACCACGGGCCCAGGAACCCAGGAAAGGACACCTGTACGCCAGCTGAGGACATCCTAAACACCCATCGCTTAAATCCCTATTTTTGACTTTTCATTTCCCTCTCCTCCAAATGTCCTCTAGCTCCTGCATGGAAATTACCTGGAGTTTTCAGATATCCAAAATCCTTATGTGGAAGAAGGGAAACAGTGGTAAAAACAAGAATACACTACTAAAGTAGCATTTCTTCACGCTCCTTTCGTAGAACAGGACTCTGATGTTTCAGCGGTCAGCTTTAGGAAATCCTAGTGCCATACCGAACTCTCTCCACAGCTAACGGGCCCAGAGAATTTCTATGGAAGAGGGGCTTGGAGGCAGCCTCTGGGCAGAAGGTATGGCTACCAGCCCAGCAGGCTCCCATCCGAGGCCCTTCACCACCTTGTTGGAGTCTGCGCTGATCCTCGATCCTCTTCCTCCAGGATCACCACACGGCTCGCTCTCACCTCAGAGGCGACTGAAAGGGTGCCTTTTGAATGAGGTCTTCCCTGACCTCTCCTTTTAAAATTCCCATTCCTCTTCCACCCTTTTAATCTTTAATCCCTGCTTCATTTCTGTTCTTCATAGCACTGAGCACCCTCCCACACTCCTTTCCACCCCACCCCCTCTACACAACACACATGCACAATTTATGGAACTCGTGGTTTTTCTTTCCCCACTAGAATATGAACTCATTGAGGACAGGAAGTTCTGTCTCATTCCCTGCAGTGTCCTAGTCCAGCACTGATGACGTGTTATAGGCTCTCAACACACACTTGTTAATTTGAACTAGAGGGGATGCTCATTCCAGATGTCTGGGGAGGAGGTTTAGAGGGAAGGGACCCAAGTTGTCCCTGCCAGCCAACCCAGCACATGTAGTAAACTCCTAAATCCTCCATTCCCCAAACACTTTGGCCAAGATACCTGCAATGTGACGCCTGTAAAAAACCCGCACTTTGGGACATGCTTCAAGCATAGTTTTGCAGTCTCAATGGTATTGACATTTTAAGCTGTGTGTGTGTGCGTGTGTGTGTGTTGAGGGCAGGGGGGTTGTCCTATGCGTTTTGGGTTATTAAGCAGTATCTCTGGCCTCTACCCATCACATGTCCATTTGTGACGATCAGAAATGCCTCCAGACATTGCCAAATATCCCCTGGGGGCAAAATCACCCTGGTTGAGAACGACTGGCTTACGGAAACAATTTCTTTCATATGGTGGTCCAGTCTCCCAATACCATTTTTCCTTTTTCAAATAGTCTTCACTCTGAAACACGGACTGGAAATCTTTAATTATTAGAGAATCATACAGCTCATGAGTTTTTAAATCATATTTAAAAATTAGAGGGTTTTAGGACCACAGCGAGCTGCACAAAAGCATGCGTAAGGTCAAAAGGTCAAGATCCCTTCTTTTCTGAGACCAGCTTCACTGAGGATTTTAAGGGTGTGCGTGAGGGGGAGTTGTTTAGGTGAAGCGGAACACAGAGAGGCAGGAATCCCTCCAACCCCTCCCAAATGGATGAGGGTGAGAAGGTCAGGAGCTAAGACCTTTGGAAGCAGGAAGACAAACATCTCTTCTCCTTCCTCCTCTAACTTCATGAGACCACCCCCTCTCTCCAGGATGTATAATGTATAACAGTATCAGTTCGGTTACAGGATGCATTAAATAGGCTTTGGTAGGCTAGCCCAGCCCCCAAGCATCATCTGTACCAGTGTTTCTAAGGACAAACACGTTTTGAGTTTTAAACAAATGTCTTGCAGATGAACTTTTGGAAGCCATCCTGATTGTAAGTAGAAGATTGTTTATGTCATGCATACAGTGCATTAGCTTTTTGCCTCTGCTGTGGACAAAAGCTGTTCTACATAACGAGCACCCACTGGAAAAAGACACAATTCTCCAAAGACAAGATGGTAGGGAGATTTAAACAACCCGACATAAAGTAAACAACAGAGCTTCATTTCACTCCAAGTGTTCTACTCATACCTGGAAGTAAATGCCATGTTTCTAAAGAAACACAATTCTTTTATTCTCTGGCTCTGTGCTATGGTTTCCTGAACCAGGAGCACAACAGTATTTTCAACTAAAACAGTCTCAAAACCCAAATAATGTATCATGCCCTGGACATTACACCGAAGTGAGATGTCTCTTACTGCTAATGTTAACACAAAATTCTCTTTCCAAAAGCAAAAAGTTTCTGGAGAGAATACATTGTATTAGTGGTAGAATCTCCGTGTAATGAGACAGTGCATAAGTCTGGCCCCCAGTCAGCTATGGAACTGTCTGGAATATCAGGAAACATTTCAAATAACACGGCAACCCTAATTCAAGTGCATTCCAGCAGAACTTTGCCTGTGAGTAAAAAGACCAGTGTTATTTATGTCAAGGGTTCTGGGCTATTATAAGTAGTGTAAGAATCCTATTATTGAAAGGGAGTCTAGGGGCACCTGGATGGCTCAGTCGGTTAAGCATCTGACGTCGGCTCGGGTCATGATCTTATGGTTCATGAGTTCAAGCCCCACATGAGCTCCGCGCTGACTATGCAGAGTCTGCTTGGGAGTCTGTCTCTGACCCTCTCCCTCTCATGCTTGCATGTGCATGCACTCGCTCTCTCAAAATAAATAAATAAACTATTAAAAAAACATATTAGGAAAAGCTTTTAAGAAAAAAGCGGGGGGGGGGGTCGAGAAAGGATGGCTCAGGGGTGCCTGACTGGCTCTGTCGGTAGAGCATGTGACTCTTGATCTCGGTGTCATGAGTTGAAGCCCCACATAAAGTTACTTTAAAAAAATAAAGATAAAAAATAAAAAGGATGGCTCAGACATTCTAGCCATGCAACACTTTCCCCGAAACTACCTCAGACGATAACCATCCATTTAATTCTTTAAGATCACTGCAGAAAATGGAGAACTCCTCTAATTTAATAGAGGAATTATTGATGTACTCTTCAAGTATATGTGAAAAAATCTGAAACCAATAAAGTCAGATGATACAGACAGGGCTAACAAATACCAAAGGCTGAAGTCTGAAAAGTCACAGCTTTAGATCATAACATAAAAACATTTAGAAAAATAAAGAAAATTAAATAATATTCGACTAGGTAAGATTTAAAACATTTTCCTAGAAATCAGAGTTTCAGATTGCTGACTATATTTAAACAGTAGAAGTATAAATTTGGTTATTATTTACAATCTTAAATATATTTAAACACCATTATTCTTAGTGACCCTCATTTTTTTTCCATCAAATTTTCATTACTAAGGCACAAGTCTGTTTACCTTGTTATAGCCCCAGGAGAAGACCCAAGAATGAAAGACGTATTTATAACCACTATTTTAACTATTAAATAGTTATGGAATTACCCCTTAGTCTCCCCAGCATGTGTGTATATTCTATATAGAATTAAAAGACTTTTTTTTTTTTTACGTGTGTGTATATCATCTGAAATATTTTCACAGCCAGGTTATGCAGACCACTGCATATGGGTGACCCTTCTTACCGCCCATACACGAGTCAACAGCAAGTAAAGTACCAAAATCACATAATTGTTTTTGATATTTCTTTATCCCAACTGAAAATAGGAAATACACTTTATTGGCTATAATTTACAGTTGAAATGATCCATTCCCTAAAGCGCCTGAGTTTTAAGATGAATATTACCTTTCATGTCTTTACATGGTGGGCTTAGGGGCATAATGGAATGGAAATCCACCCAGAAATCGAAACGAAAACTAAACCAGCCCCTGGGAACCCCAGAGAAAAGTCAGGATTCTCAAGCATTCCCTTCTGAGGACCATGCATTATGATGTTTCCGTACCTCAGCTCTTGCTCTCCTAAGTCTCTCTCTTCTATGAGAAAAGATGTTGTATTAGGAAGGTTAAGTGTGCAAAGGGATGAGAGAACATTTAAGAGATGGGTGTGAAATACAAAGTGCATTCTCCTCCAATCTCTGTTTCTACTGCCTTCTATAGCAAAACCTTCAATATTTTTAACTGGACAGATTGCTGCCCCGAATTCCCAGCTTCCCAAAATTCTATGCAATGAGGTCTGAGTGTGTGTCACTCATGGGCCATGTTTGCCCTTCTGCCGGTTGCTGCTGAGATGTAGATCCCAGGGAAGCCACCTTGGGCTATTAGGACCACAGCAATACCCTGGACGGCAGAGCAACAGGAATCTGAATCCCTCACGGTATGGAGCTGAGCTGCCATACCAATTTGAGACTTTCACCTGAGAGAAAATTCTCTTTGTTGAAGCCACTCTTATTTTGGTATCCTGTCACATTGCATCAAAGGTATACACTCACTAATAAAGGGTGTCTGAAAGCCAATGCTTCTATGGAGTAACAAACAGAAGATTCTTTGGTCTTCTCAAACTTCTGTTAATGCTTCTGTTTTTAATCCTATCTCATACTCCAGGATGCTAAATGCAGGCACCACCACTCCCTACTCTCAAAAAAAAAAAAAAAAAAAAAAGACTAGAAGTCAACGTTACTATTTATTTGGGAGAAGTATTTTCTAAAAAAGCAGACAGAAATGCCAATTCTTACATCAGTGAAGAACAAGAGCAAACAAAACAATTAACAGATGCTAGACAAATAACATAGGTCCAGTTCAGAGATGACACAGTTAGCTTAGAAGCTGACTTTCCCATGTGACCGCTATATACCTGTGTGGTACCGTCTGGCAAACAGGCAATTAAGGAATGGGGAAAACCTCCAAAACCAAATACCTAAGTTATGAGCTTCTACTGGTCTTTGGGCTCTCTTCTTCTGATTTGTACAATAAGAGCTGTTGGCTTGGTGATTATAAAAATAAATTAATTGATTCATTAAAGATGTGAAACCTTGGCCAACTAATCTTTGACAAAGTGGGAAAGAGTATCCAATGGAAAAAAGACAGTCTCTTTAATAAATGGTGCTGGGAGAACTGGACAGCAACATGCAAAAGAATGAAACTGGACCACTTCCTTACACCACTCACAAAAATAAACTCTAAATGGATGAAGGACCTGAATGTGAGACAGGAAACCATCAAAATCCTAGAGGAGAAAGCAGGAAAAAGCCTCTCTGACCTAAGACGCACCAATTTCTTACTTGACACATCTCTGAAGGCAATGGAATTAAAAGCAAAAATGAACTAGTGGGACCTCATCAAGATAAAAAGCTTCTGCACGGCAAAGGAAACAACCAGCAAAACTAATAGGCAACCAATGGAATGGGAAAGGATAATTGCAAATAACATATCGGATAAAGGACTAGTATCTAAAATCTATAAAGAACTTACCAAACTTCACACCTGAAAAATGAATAATCCAGTGAAGAAATGGGCAGGATAGGAATAGACACTTCTCCAAAGAAGACATCCAGATGGCCAACAGACACATGAAACTCAACGTTACTCATCATCAGGGAAATACAAATCAAAACCACACTGAGATACCACCTCACACCAGCCAGAGTGGCTAAACTGAACAAATCAGGAAACTACAGATGCTGGCGAGGATGTGGAGAAATAGGCACCCTCTTGCACTGTTGGTGGGAATGCAAACTGGTGCAGCCGCTCTGGAGAACTGTGTGGAGGTTCCTCAAAAAAATGAAAATAGAGCTACCCTATGACCCAGCAATAGCACTGTTAGGAATCTACCCAAGAGATACAGGACTGCTGATGCATAGGGGCACATGTACCCCGATGTTCATAGCAGCACTTTCAACAATAGCCGAATCATGGAAAGAGACTAAATGTCCATCAACTGATGAATGGATAAAGAAGATGTGGTATATATATACAATGGAATACTACGCAGCAATGAGAAAGAATGAAATCTGGCCATGTGTGGCAACATGGATGGAACTGGAGGGTATTATGATGAGTGAAATAAGTCAGGCAGAGAAAGACAGATGCCATATGTATCCACACATCGGTGGGCTTTGTAAGACTTAACAGAAAACCAGGGGGAGGGGAAGAGGGGAAGGAAAAAAACAGAGAGGGAAGGAGACAAAACATGAGACTCTCAAAGACTAAGAACCTAAGAACAAACTGGGGGGGGGGTGGGAGGGGAGAGAGTGGGTGACGGGCACGGAGGAGGGCACTTGTTGGGATAAGCACTGGGTGTTGTATGGGAACCAATTTGACAATAATTTATTAAAAAAAAAAAGATGTGAAACCTTATCAAAAGCTTCATGTGTAAAAGATAAGGTGACATGGGGAAAGGAGCAATAATCATGATCATCGAGGAGCCGGATGCAGTGAGCCCTCGCTGTGTCCTGGGCGTGGAGATGCCCACACTGACCGCCTCAAGGAAGCGTCAAAGACCATCTAAAATGACATGATTGTTGTATTGTAACTATACCAAGGCCTTATCCTCTGACGGTGCTTTGCTCGGAAGATTGCTTGTAAAGCATCCATAAAAGTTCTCTGGTCAGACTTTCATATGGAAAGACAGTTGTTAAAAAAGAGGTGCTAAGAACTCTTTGCTTCTATAACTTAAATCTAGTCCCCAGTTTAAAAAGTAGGAAATTATATCGATTTGACCATCCTGTAGGCTTGGTGGATAAAACTAATAAAAAGGGTCAGTGTAGTATATTTTGAAAGCAGGTTTTTTGTTTTTTTTCTAGAAATTCAATAGGGCAGTATGATTTATGGTAACAGATTTTTTTTTTATACCAGTTCTCAGGGGATTTTTGGATTAAAGAAGACTGTTCCTCAGTAACAATGTGTCAATACTTAAGTAGGTTTATTGAGAAGAGAACACTTCTAAGAGCTGAGCCATTTAATTCATCCCTGAACCACCATAAAAGGTGCTTTGGACTCATGACGATCACACTAAGGTGAGGCGTGGGGACTAATGGATTCTGCTCTGCTTTCGTGAGAGAAAAAGAAAGGGGCAGGTGATGTAGCAACAAGGACACGAGCACAGGCGGTAAAAGCCATCATATTTACCTTGTTTGTTATCACGGGAAAGAGTCTGGGAAGCACTGGTCTAGATAACACAGCCGACATTTCCACGCATATTTTCCTTGAAGCTTTTCCTTCGTCCCTACATTCTCTTCGCATGCTTTTAAGAAATCATGAGAAGTCGAGGCCTCATTCAGACAAATGGAAAACAATCAGCCCAAAGGCCACAGTGTACCCTCATTGCCGAAAATGTTGGGGGAGAGGGAAGTGACTGGTGGCTCTGAGACATTTTCAAATCATCCAATGTTTGGGCAATGTTCTGGGCCCACCAGGTGCCGTGGAATCCATGAATTTCAATAATTTTTTTTAAAAACCGGAGGGGTGCCTGGGTGGTTCAGTCAGTTGAGTAGGCCGCCTTCAGTTCAGGTCAAGATCTTTTGGTTCAGGAGTTCAAGCTCCGCATCGGCTCTCTGCTTCAGATCCTCTGTCCCCCTCTCTTTTCCCTTCCCCTGCTACATTCTCCCTCTCAAAAGTAAATAAACATTAAAAAGAAAAGATAGACTAATGCAATTCCCACTGCCTGGCCCAGAGGAGCAGCCTGGAGCAGTCTGCAGTGTCCCCTCCTCGTCTCAGTCTGCTAGCGAGTTGGCACCACACTGGGGCGTCCAGGCCTCAAGGCCCGACACTTTACCAGGCTCTGGTGTTAGGAGTTAGGGCTCTCGTAGGAAATACAGACTCTACCCAATGTGTAATATGGCACAAAAATCTTAAGAGTTTAAGCGTTAGAAAGGATACTTGTGGAATATTAAAAAAAAAAAAAAAAAGACAAGCATGTAGAGTTTATTATATAATGTGATCTCGATTATGTTAAAATGTGCCAGGAAAAATATGGAAGGAAATATAGCAAAAGAGCAAAACTCTTCTTGTTAGTAGTAGAGGCACTGGTTAACTTCTTTGTAGTTTTCTTTATTTTCCTAATTTTCTACAATGAGTATTATAAAAACATATTTTTCCCTATAACAAAAAGATAGAGGGGAAGAGATATTTGTTTATGATAGAAATAACGACACTCCTGACTAATCTATTTAACATCAAATACAATGAAACAAATCCGTATTGTAGCTCCAATTTATTTACTCTAAGCTAATTCCTTTAGATTAGGGTTTTCTTTGAGAGGCAACTCCATCTACTGAAGAAGACATAGTTCTCATCAAGGGTACTTTAGCTAATCATACTACCCTTGTGTGTGTGGCATGATTTTTAAAGTAACAACAATAAATAAACAGGGCACCTGGGTGGCTCAGTTGGTTAAGCATCCAACTTCAGCTCAGGTCATAATCTAATGGTTCGTGGGTTCAAGCCCTGCGTCAGGCTCTGAGGTGACAGCTCAGAGCCTAGAGCCTGGAGCCTGCTTCAGATTCTGTCTCTGTCTCTACCACTCCCTCACTAGCATGCGCGTGCTCGCTCTCTAATATAAATATTTTTTTTAATTAAAAATAAACAATAAATAACTAGGTCTTGGGACTAAAGGTGACTTTAACTAGTGCAACATAAATTAGTATTTCCCTTAAGGTAGTCACTTCAGGAAACCATCCATTCTTCCAGTGGTACTGCCATTTCTCAACATATTTTTTTTGGAACCTTCTGTGGTACTGCTCAGGAAAATCATTCTGTTACTTTAATTACTCCCTATTTTTGACCAAAAATGGTTTTACCAGTTTTATACCTCATTTACCAGACTTGACTTCAAGTGGCTTTTGGTCTTTCCAAAAAAACCCAAATTTATTCTCAAAGGATAAGGATCCCCTAACACTGAGATGATAATAATAATAATAATAATAATAACAACAACAATAATAATAATGCCACAGACTTTTTGAAAATAATTCTGAAACAAAGTGTTCAACCATATTTTGAGTAAGAAGAGCGCTCTCACAATACCTGACTGACCTCCCCACTTCAAGATGACTACTCTGAGGCGGCCAGGGTACTGGGGGGAGGAAAAAGGATCCATTATGAATTAATGCATAGACTAGATAAAGACTATGAAAATAGACTGATTTCATATTCCAGTAAAAACTAACAAAACTCTGTTGGAAGGCATAGACTTTTAAGTACAACAGTGAAGTGAAAAGCCATCAGTAGTTGCTTTGGTCCTTTGGGATGGCCGGCAGGGGCAGAACCCTGGGCTGGAGCTCCGGTGGGCTCCTTCCTATAGAACAACATTCACAAAAGATAGGACTATGCTTTCTCTCCATTTGCTTTGTTCATCATTTATCAACCCTGGTTTCACATTTGAATTACTTACAAAAAATACCGGTTGGCTGGCAACCTTCAGACAATGGAATCTGAATCTCAGAGGACAGAGCATGTATATATGTGTGTGGGTTGTGTGTGCATGTATACTGTTTATTCTTTTCTTCTTTTTTTCTCTCCCAGCCTTGCCTCTCCCCCAGTTCCCAGGTGACTCAGATGCACTAAAGCACAGTAAGGGCTGAGAACCATGGGCAGCTGGTCTAGACGAGGATCACAGCTTCTGTCCCCAGAGCACATCCCAGTTAGCTAACAAAATGAGCTCACAAACGACTCATCGCATTGGGGCGTCTGGGTGGCTCAGCTGGTTAAGCGTCTGACTCTTAATTTTGGCTCGGGTTGTGATCTCATGAGTTTTTGAGATTGAGCCCGCATCAGGCTCTGCGCTGACAGTGCAGAGCCTGCTTGGGATTCTCTCTCTCCCTTCTCCCTCTCTGGTCCTCTCCCAACTCACATGTGTGTGTGCTCTCTCTCTCTCTCTCTCAAAATAAACATTAAAAAAAACCCCACAACTCACTGCATTTATCACCTCTTGCCATGATTCATAAAAACAAAAATTAAATATTGCTTGATTCATACATATAACCTTAAAAATAGTATTTTAAAATGGAGGATAAGAAGTATACAGTTTCTAGCTGAGCACATATAAGAGGGAAATACTTGTAAAAGCACAAATGATGAAACCATGCCAGAGCCTAGTCATTCGAGGTGATTCTATGTTCTTCTTTCGGTGTATCTGTAGATTGGGAATTTCCCACAATGAATATGTCTCGTCTTTGTGATATCTACTCTTGTGCTGGCCTGTTGACTTAAGAGATAAAGACCACGTACCGGCAGTATCTTGGGCAGTCACATCCACGCCATGTGTAACCATCACCCTGAGGCATTCCACGTGCCCTTTTGTAGCAGCAAGATGAAAGCTGGAAAAGAGGTAAACACAATTGCCTTAAGATTTCCACTCTCTGGAGTTCATCTCCGACAATGTTTTTTTGCCTCTTCACGTACATTTTCTCTCACCTGAGCTCCACAACCACCTAGGGAGTAGGTCTTATTACCAATCTCATTTTAAAGATGAGGAAGCTGAGGCTCAAAGCGGTCTGAATTTGCTCGTTGACACTTTCTATTAATAAAGCAGAAGCTAGAGCTTAGGTTTTCCAACCTAGAGACCAGGCTTGGGGTCTTTATGGGTTGCCTGGGTGGCTCAGTTAGTTGAGAGTCCGACTCTTGGTTTTGGCTCTGGTCATGATCCCTGGGTCATGGGACTGAGCCCTGCACCAGGCTCCATGTTGAACGTGGAGCCTGCTTGAGAGTCTCTCTTTCTCTCTCTCCCCCTTCCCTTTCTCCTTCTCCCCCTTTGTGCTGTCTCTAAAATAATAAAGATTCAACTACATTATTTATTTATCTCTTTAAGAAACAAGAGAGTTCAAACTAGATTCAATTCCTAAATAGTAAGTAATTTATTAACTTTTTTTCTGTTGTCTAGTGCTTTCGCTAAAGCCATTATTTTTAAGTAATACTCTATATAAAGAGAAACTTGTCTAAGTCAAACAATGGTCAAGGTTCTTGGACAACATCAATGTCAAATCCACTGTTGTGCTGTAGCTGAATAACAGTAATTGGACACAACTTTGTTAGTGGCTAATGTGTGCCAACCATCTTACTACCGCTTGCAAACATCATCTCTTTTCATTCTCATAACAGCCTTTGAGGTGAGTCTTATCACTATCTCCATTATATGGCAAGTGTCTATGCCCAGGCAGGTGCAAGTAACATGACGGAAAGCTCACAATTAGGCGCTAGTATTCAATAACACGTGGGCATAAGAACCATGCTCAGCATGTACAGACTTGCCATTAAATGAAGGGATATCATCCAAATGCCATACCAATCATCCCTGCAGATCCCAAGGGTGAAGGGTGCTTCTACAGGCAGAAGCGAAGCATAATTCCGCTGGGCATTCAGACCCAGAAGCTGAGAAGGCCAAGAACCTTGGGAAGGTTTCCTTCCTATGGAGAGAGGTTAATGAGCCTTCCATGTCCTCTCCTGCCCCAGTTCTATTTTGGGGAGTTACTTTTTCAGGATACTTGCCATGCAGCATCTTATCTGTATTTTTTTTTACAGGAAAGAACCTATAACGGGGGCCCAGGATCACATCCAAATAGCAAATCCAAGAGCTACAGAATTAAAACCCAAGTCATTTTTTTTTTTTTTTGAGAGACATAGAGACAGAGCGTGAGCAAGGGAAGGGCAGAGAAGGAGGGGGACACAGAATCTGAAGCAGGCTCCAGGCTCTGAGCCATCAGCACAGAGCCTGACGCGGGACTCGAACTCACAGACCGTGAGATCATGACCTGAGCTGAAGTCGGCCGCTTAACCGACTGAGCCACCCAGGTGCCCCAAAACCCAAGTCATCTTGACCACACGCCTCTGCTCTGAAGGATGAGGCTCAGTGACTGTGGACAGACCAGCAAATGGGGACACTTCAGTTTTGATTGCAAATCAGTCATACCTTCCTTGCGTACCTTTGCGAAGTCAATTTAACCTCTCTGAACTTACATTTCCTTCACTGTAAAGTGTGGGGATTGAGTCAGATGATATCTGATGTTTCCTCCAGCTCTAACAACATTCTATTATGTTAGCTTAATTGGCTCTAATCACACCAACGATTTCTGCACCTGTGCAGCAATTTATGTGTAATGTTTCCTTACAGCCAAATCTACTGCGTAGGTGTTTTCACATTACAGTCAAACCTGGATCGTAAGGAGTGACTTGGGAATGTGGTAAGTTGTTTAAATAGAATTCCTGATTAAAAACAACTTAACAAGGACTGAAAGAACCTTCCTAAAAGGCCATATAGTAATAGCTCTGCTTTCAGCATTGTTGGGCTAACTGAATTTACATTATGTAAACTTCACCTTTAAGCTGTGAATGGTTTATTTTAACTGATCTTGCTGGAATGTCTCTAAAGTTTTTTCAGCATTAGGACAGTGTATGTCTCATAATTTAGCTGCCCTTGAGGACATGAAGTCACCACTAAGAGCCTCAATTATCGACCTCTGCTTTCAAGCTATTAATCTACACGCCCTGGATTATTAAGCCCTAATATTCATTAATATTTATCTTCTTTTCTTAATGCTTGTGTGCCTGCTTCTAAGATGTTTATTCTGCCATTAACCATGACCAGGGAAGAACTAAATGAAAATTATCTGGACAAGAAGACAGCTATATCCTACATTAAAGATAAAAGTACAAGAATAATTAGCACATGCACACACAAACATACATGTGTGCAGATATGTAACTTTTGATTAAAGTATAACATATGAAAAGAAAACTTCACATATCACAATTGGATGGGTTGCTAAATTTTCACAAATGGAACATGCCCATTTGATTTTCACATAAGGAAACAGAACATGGCCTGAGACCCGAAAGCTCTCCTTGTGTCTCCTGCTAGCACCCCAGAAAGCCCTCCATGTGCCCCTTCTAGTTATAACCTCCCACCTGCGACCGCCTGTGGTTTTTCATATTTTTTCTACTCTGAGGTTTCCTGGAGTTTCTCTGGATTGCACACTACATTTATTGGGGGTTGAAATCGTAGACACACGTGACAAGGATGCATTACCGCAAGCTACTACTGTACATTGACAGATGGAATCTAATGAATGCAACGTGCTATTCTGTGGATGATTTGGGGGCTTTTGCGTTTCAGGATCATTATTTAGAAGATTAATAATTGAAACAAGGCAGGAGAAGTGAAGAGTTAGGAAGTTGGGTTCAAAATCCAATCCTACGATAAGATTTTCTTGGACATTTCTTTTTTTTAAAACAAAAGTCCTTATATCAACCCAAATCAACACATCTTGGATGACTTTAACACATTTTATTAAGGGGATCCAGTTAATGAAGGTGTCACTGCATATGTTTTAATAAGTGTGTGTGTGTGTGCGCGCGCGTGCTGCGTGTGTATGAGGCTTTGTTTCACCCTCTCTCTTTACAATTTAGATCAGGGAGTCATTTTCCCCCCTCTATTCTGGAAACTCTCCAACTAATTCTCCTGCAGAATACTGTATCCTACTGAGAAAACAGAATAATGAAAGTCTTTTCACAATTCATAATTTTATCCTCCTGTATTTGACCTAAACTTTCAGCACTCGCCACTCTTATGGATAAAATGAACAAAGTACAAATAATTAGAAATAGCTGCTTATATAAGGACAGATATTCATGCTTGTAATTTACATAATCTCATGTTCTGAGCTAGTAATATCATTCTTCCTCAGTTGATATGATTCAATTAAATATGCCATGATTTCAAGATGTTTCTCGAAGAAAGGGGATAAAAGCATGAAAAGCAGCAAGAGGAAGAGTTGGTCATTTTAGCCCAAAGTTTCTAATTCATTTTTTCCAGTTAGGGAGCTCTACTATGCATCATCACTCTGGATGGGCACTTTCAGGAAACAAGCGCAAAGCCAGGAAACATGACATGGAAGTTGGCTCTCAGGGAATACTTACTAACGCCGCGCACCATCTGTTTGCCCCTCCAGATCTGCCCTCCACCTTTATCCCCTGGGTCAGTGGCCCAGGAAGCAGACCTCTTATGGACTGCATCCAATGGGCTGCCTCATTCTTTGGCTTCTAGTTGGGTTCAACTAATGGGAGGCACTTACGAGAGACAGGAGGATGAGGAGAAAAGAGTTCAGGGCAATATCCCCTCTACTCTCTCTCCCTGCCAGGCCACACACTGGCGGTCATGGCCTTCCTCTACTTCCTCCACGAAGTTCACAGCTCTGGGGACCAGTTCTCCCAAAGCTGCATCTCTGTCTGGGTTTCAGTAACTGCTCTCTCTCCAGGTCCCTTCAGACTGGGGGCTTGGGAGCACGAGAACGTTGAAATAGATCCCCACTGCTATTGACCCAGGGCTGCTTCCCAACCCTGCTGGTTTAAATCTGACCACAAGTTTGTAAATAGTTCGTTTCTTAAAGGGTCATCGATTATTCTATCTGAGGATGCTGCTTCCTCCTGGGACCTTGAATGACAGAAACCAATGTTGGGTATTCTGTGTGTGATCATCCATAGGACAAACTGTTAAGTTCCTCTGGATATTGTTTGATTAAATACTTACACAGGCTTTTAAAAAAATGTTTCACCTCGCGTGTAATTGAGTTAGCTTTACGTAAGAGTTTTGGGCATTTTGGTTAAAACGTTTTGATGGGAGAATGGCCAAATCACTTTAATTATACAGAATATGATATGGGACTTCTGATACTATGTTAGGCCAAAGTAGGAATCAGTTTAAAAGGTTCAAAGAATACATGAAGGATGAGAAAAACAACGGACTTAAATGCAAGTCGCACACAGTCTAGAATAAGCCACAATGCGATAAACGGTAAAATCAGATTTTAAACTGGATTTGGTCTTGAAAGAATAGCCAATACCCTATCCACAATGTATAAGAGTACATATGGTTGTACCTGCCACAACTGTGTTCTCAAACTGGGAATGCCTTCCAAAATTTCTATGCGCCTATCCTGTGGAATAACAAGGTTCTTGGCAGTGAACTGGAAGTAAACGAAGGTTTAGTAAAACCTTCCACAGCATATGCTGTATTCTACACTCTCTCCGTACTTATACAATCGATATCCACTAACTATATACACTACACTACACTATAAAAAGTCTGTGGGCTAGATTTAAAAAGAGAAAATATCAAATAACCATCGAGATATGTATTTTGTTATCTATTGACCACTCTGATTAACTCCTTAAAATAACCTTTTATCTAATAATGTGTCATTGCTGTAGAATTTTAGTCAGAAAATCATTTTACCACCTAACCTGGGACAAAGGGTCTACAACCTGAGTTTGCTAAACCAATCACCACATACAAGAAAACCAAAACGGTCAGTGTACTGATTTAGCTTTGTTTTAACTTTTATTTATTTTTAAGTAATCTCTACACCCAACATGTAGCTTGAACTCACACCCTCAAGAGTTGCATGCTCTACTGAGCCAGCCAGACACCCCTAGCTTGTCCTGTTTTTGTGCAAACTGTACAAATGCAGAAGAAATAAGGCATGAATCAGTGACATGACTGTCAGTAACTCCCCAACAACCCATGTCTTTAATATGAACGGTAGCACTGAGATGTAGTTACCTTATACTTGAACAGCAACCAACCACCAACAAAAAGAGCCGTGTCATTTTGCTCATCCTCCTCAGAGAGAAAGCTTCTGGAAGTCAGAGCCCTGTCTTCTTTCTCTCACTCCCCTGTACCTGTGCCTAGAAAGAACCTCTTAGTCAGGAGTAGAGTATATGCCACTGTACAGAAGGGCAGGATGGGAAAATTACACTGGTGTGCTGGTGGTGGTGTATTTAACTTGGACAACCAGTCACCTTAAGGTTTTAACTTCAGAAAATCTGACTCTTATTCCTCATAGCCATGATTTTGAAAAATTGAAATTTCTAATGCTACAGCTTTATTAAAACTTAGAGGAAAGACATATATATATATGTAGTCAGATTGGAAAGTTTAGCAAGAAATGTGATATTGGGGAGGTAAGACGTGTAATATTTAAAGGCTCGGCCTAACTGGGTTTCAGTCTGTGCTTTGCCACTTATGAGCGTGTGATCTTGGGCAAGGTCTCGGTATCTTGGTTTCCACGTCTGTAAAATGAGCTTTGAGGAATAAACAACTTGTACGTAAAAGCACTTAGCAAAATGTGACGCACACAGTGAATACCGCCCCCCACCCCGCCACCAAAAAAGAAAAAAGCCACCAACTGTTATAGCCTCACCAACACGAGGCAAGTCAGAAAGTCCAGGACATGTTGCTTAGTAAAAGGATTTGTTTCAATGTTCAGAAATGACAGGCTAATAGAGGTTAAATTAAGAACCACCACTGCTTAAGAAATGAGGAAGGGAAGGGAAAGAATAAAACCTGTGTGCATCTCTCCTGAATGCAAACTCTCGGGAACAAAGTTGTAGGCAGCCACAGACAACAAAAAAGCCATCCAAGACCAGCTTTGTCTGAAGCTCACACGTGAGCTGCTAACATTCTGGCACCTTTCACGGAAGTGATAATCCTCAAAGCAGGACTTGGCAGCAGCGAATCATTAGCATTTAGCATTAATGTGAACAAGAAGCAGAGCCAACTTTTAATAAGAGACTCAAGTGAAAAGTTGGGTTCGGTCGGGTGGAAGAACATGATTAGTCACTGGCAGAACCTGGATTTGTAAATGACAGTGAGTAGGTTTTCTTTTCTTATGCAGTGACTGATAAATGCAGCCATCCTCGGTGGTGGCAGGCCAGGTGACTGGTGGGGTGGGGACCACCCCGTCCGGATTGCGGGTGGGCACCTAAGGGTTACTGCAGGCTGAGGGGGCAGATGGTGCTCCAGGTCAGCACACAACTACTGAAGAGCATGGGTGGTGGCCTCTGATGGCCTGTGTCCTGGATGGCTGGGAAAAGAAACACCTCTAAAGCCAGTTTGCAGATTTGGGTGAGAGGGGGTAGGCAAAGTAGACAGGTTAATGCCACCCTCTCACCCCAAAACATAGTCTTGACAATGCTAATTCTAAGGTACTGGAGCTAACCCAAGTATGGGTTAGTTTTCATATTTCTGCTAGAGCTAACTATATCAATTCACTCATATATTTGTACTATGATACGAGGGTATGTACATGCCAGACACTGTTCTAAGCACTGAGAAACACGTGGTAAGTAAAACAAAGCCCTCGTGGATCTTGGCTTTTAGTGGGAAGTCTAAAGATAAACCAGTGGCTCTTAACTGGGGGAGACTTTTCCCCTACCCACGGCACATCTGGAAATGTCTGGAGATATTTTAAATTATCCATGGGGTGGGGGGTGGGCGGTGAGCAGATTCTACTGGCATCTAATGCGTAAAGGCCAGAGACACTGCGAAACATCCTACGATGCACAGGACAGCCCCCGCAAACAATGATCCAGCCCCAAATGGCAATAATGTCAACATGTCAAAATGTCAATAGTACCCAGGTTGAGAAATTCTGATAAACCATTAAAAACAAATGTATAATGCTAGAATATAATTCTATTAAACAAATTAAACACTGAGAAAACAACATGAGCAAATTTTAATCTGTTTATTTATTTATTTTAATCTGTTTATTGAGACAGAATTCCTCAACCAAAAAAATTCACCATTTTAGAATGTACAATTCAGTTGTTTTTAGTATATTGACAGAGCTGTGCAACCAACATCACTATCTAATTCTAGACCATTTTCACTGCTCTAAAACATCCACGTGCCTGTCAGCAGTAACTTTCTATTCCCATGTTCCCCCAGCCCCTGGCAATCACTAAGCTACTTTCTGGCTCTATGGATTTGCCTATTCTAGATGTTTCTCAAAGACAGAACCATGTAATATGTGGTCTTTTGTCTCTGGCTTCTTTCACTTGGCATGTTTTCAAGGCTCCTCATATTGCAGCATATATTGGTATTTCATTCCTTCCTTAAGGCAGGACCTGGGTGGCTCAGTCGGTTAAGCATCTGACTCTTGATTTCAACTCAGGTCATGATCTCGTGGTGCATGAGTTTGAGCCCCATGTTGGGGCTGTCAGCATGGAGCCAGCATGGAATTCTCTCCCTCTCTCTCTCTCTCTACCCCCTTCTCCCGCATGTGAGCACTCTATAAATAAATAAATAAATAAATAAATGCCATTGTATGGATAGATCACATTTTCTTCATCTATTTGTTGGCTATGGACATTTGGGTTGTTCCTACTTTTTGATTACTGTGAACAATGCTGCCAGAACATTCACCTATAAGTGTTTGTGTGGATACCAGTTTTTCATCCTAGTGGGTTACACCTAGGAGTGGAATTGCTGGGCCAGTGGGAACCATGCTGAACTCTCTGCGGAGCCGCTAGGCTATTGTCTAAAGCTGCCGCACCATCTCACAATCCCAGCAACAACACATGAGGGCTCCAGTGGTTCCGCATTCTAGCCGAGACTTGTTATTGTCTGGCAAATTTTACTTTAAGAGATGAGAATTTAATTGCAACCTAAATTTTCCAGGGAAGAAACACTTAAGTCTTTCCTAATGAACCCTCTGAAGTAGTTATTTCAATTAATTATCAGCTGAAATTTCCCTTTAGAGGAATTTAAAAGAGTGGATGCAAAACAAAGTCGGAATATTTGTTGGCTTGGTCTCCGTGTGGACTTTTACTCTTCATTAAAAAGTGTGGCCTTTCCTTTTAAAGATAAGAAACGTCATTCAAGAGTCTATATAGCAACGAATCTTATGAGAGATTTTGTTGACTTGATTCTCTCTTCAGACGGGTCAAGAATTCAGTGGAGGAGGGAAGGATATGAAAATCTTTTACCCATTCCCCTGACCCTGGACCCAGTGACAGGGACACTTGTCACCGCCCAGGGATACAGCAGGGTGGCTCTCCAGATTCTCCTGTAGCCGAAGTGACCGCTCTTCAAGAGCCTAAGTCTTGGCGACTCAGAGTAGTCATCGGACCAGGTGCTCATTAGAAACGCAGGCTCCCGGCCCCCACCCCTCGTCCGCAGACTCTGAGGCTGTTTTACAAGTTTCCAGCTGAGTCACGTGCACATTCCAATCGGGGAAGCGCTGCTCTAAGTGGAGGACAGGCTCACACCATCATTTTTGCCAAGGCGCCCATTGTTCCAAAGTTCTTTCAAAGACACGATCCCCTGAGCCTTAAAAACAATCTCATGGATATGTTCCACGAAAAAAGGAATCGACGCTGTTTTAAGTTTCATTATAATAGGAAACGTTTAACTTTGCTTATAAAACTCAGCTAGGCCCGTCCACAGAGAAGTAATCAAAAGACACAAATAGAACAGCCTGAAGATTTACATACTACTACTTTGATCCCTTTGCTGCTTATTGATATCAGGAATTTCTCTGCTTTTGTCACTTGGAAAGTTCCCAAGGTTTCTGTGCTTAAGAGTTTTGTGGCTCCCAATGTGGCTCTTCCTCGGGCACCCCTGCCTTCCACAAGGCATTCCGGTTTTCACTCATGACATCCCTCAGCTAGCCTATGGGAGGGTAACTATTATCATCCCCATTTTCCAGAAAAGGAAGGAAACTAAGGCATAGAGCAGTTTAGTAACTTGGCCAAACTCCCAGAACTAACAAGGCAGGGAGGCTGGATTCTAACTCAGGCACTCTGCCTCAGAACTGGCCCTTTATCACCGTGCTGAGAAATTCCACTATTTGTTTAATCGCTTGCAAGCTGTGAAGCACTATAGAACTTACTGGCTGTGCTGCTCTTTGAAAAATAACATTTAAACTAAAAAATGGAAGTATTTGGTCAAAAATGCAAGTCCAGGCTTCTCACTGGGGCACAGATCAGGATGGCCGGTGCTCTCCAGTGGCTAGGAATACAATCTAAGTGCTGCAGCCGACCCTGCCTGTGACAGACAGAGGTTTCGTTTCCTACAAAACCACTCAGCGCGTTGTGCAAACCTTCCCGAAACAAATGTCTTGAGACGAGGCTGGAATATTTCTCGAGGCTCTTAACCCAAAGGGGATTTGAGCTGTTGCTATTCAGAAGCCCGTGAGTGATGGCCTGGAAAGTTCCTTCTATCTTTGAGAGTGATAAACAATTCTGGTTTCTGACTGCCAGCTGAAACATATATTTGGAGGAAATACAAACTCACAATGTTCCTTTTAGAAGACCTCGATTTTTTTCAGCAGATTCATTCATAGAAAATTTCTCTCAAGCCAAATGACTGCCCTTCTCCACCGTCCAGCTCCCAACCCTGAAAGGGCTGGCAGGGTGAGGTCAAGAACACAACAGGCTTGCCACCTCAGTCAGACCTCCGATTCCTTCCACTGCCCCTGCAACCAGCTTTCATTCCCCAAGTCAAGCAAACCACCATGCCTACACAAGAAACGACCGCACACCAAACTCTACCAGCACTAGCCACACCCAGAGTCCCAGAGTCTTAGAACGTTCCAGAAGGAAAGGCTCATCCACCAGCCCCATTTCACAGATGAAGACACTGAGGTTCAGAGAGATTAGGAGATGTGTAAAAGAGCAGGACTTGAATTCACTGCCCTGACTCTAAGAGCAGTTTGTCCCTAATCAATCCGCATCTCCTCCTTTCCTTCTAAACCCCTTTATTTCCCAGAGAGGGGTCACTATGGTCAGTGAGACTCAGAAATACTTCATGAAAATAACCAGCTGTCCATAATCCCTTGAGAGCTTCAGCATCTCCTAAACATCTAAAATCGCCTATCACTTAATTGAATTCCTTTGGTAAGACCTATTTCTGGAGGAGAGAAAAGGATACTAAACCATATTAAAATAAATAAAAGAAACTAAGTATTCAGAATTAGGGTTTCATCCAAAGTCCTTCCAGTGGCCCACCAGGCTTTACGTGAGTATGTCTGGCTTCTATTTTGACCTCACCTGCAGCTCCCTCTCCCTTCACTGGGCACATCAGGCACCCTCCTACCTCAAGGCCTTTGCCTTCCTGTTTCCTCCGCCAGGACAATAGTTCCAGAAAAATACAAGGCTCAACCCCTCATTCCATCCAGGAAATCTGCTCCAATGGTCTTCTCAGAAAGGCTTTCCTTTTCCAAGTTTATTCAAAGAGGCCTCTGGACTCTTCCTTCTCCTCAACGCACCTGATATTACATTAAAGAAGCAGGTGCTGGGGGGCATCTCAGGAGCTCAGGTGGTTAAGCGTCCAACTTTGGCTCAGGTCATGATCTCAGGGCTCACAAGTTCAAGCCCCAAGTCAGGTTCTGTGCTGACAGCTCAGAGCCTGGAGCCTGCTTTGGATTCTGTGTCTCCCTCTCTCTCTGCTCCTCCCCTGTGCGTTCTCTCAAAAATAAACCATTAAAAATAAAAAATAAAAAAAAAAAAAGCAGGTGCTGTCTGCCCCAGTTGACCGTACTTTCTACGAGGGGAGAAACCTGGTTGGTCTTCCCTACTGCAATTTTCCTAGCACAGAGATCTGATTCTTTTGATAATGTGAATCTGTAGTTTTGAGTTTGTTTTAGTCTGAAGTTTCTATTCTGAGGTTCCTTAAACCAAGGTACACACATAAACCGGCATAACCGTGTTTTTCTCAGATTGTAAGTTCTCAAAACTTATGTTAATAGAAGACTTCGTTTTCACTTCCTGACATCACATGGTACAGCCATTCTCCAAGGCTGGTCCCCAGAACAGCAGCAGCAGCACTCAAGAGCCTGTTAGAAATACGAATTCTTAGGATCCTGTTCAGACTCCGAGGTGGAGTCAGCATGGTGTTTTAACAACCCCCTCCCAGGTGATTCTGATACACATTCAGTTTTTAGGACATTTGCATGGTAGGAAGAAGTTTGTTGTGGCATACTTGGAGATGGCGGAGTTGAGAGACCCAAACCGAAGAATAATGACTCAAATTCGTTAGCCTCAGTTTACTTATCTAGTCCATACGATCAAATGAGGCTTAGCTCACACCTGATATTACAGGCAGATAATCCTTAACCCTACAAGATCTGGAATCCCATTTCGGATTGTAACCTGAGGGTTAGGAAGGCAGTGCTATCTGATAGCTTCTAGTTATAAAAGCCTTGAAAAAATGGAATCCTACTCTATCCCAGGGGTCGACTCAGACGGGCTCAGAGAGGAAGTCCTGCAGGCAGAGCTGCGCTGCGGCTGCGTGGCTGGCCCATCTCAGAGGCAGCTACGGCAGGGACTCTGCTCATCGCTTCTGATAGGAGCTGATTTGGCAGAACGCTTGAAAAATGGAAATGCTGGCTGCCTTCTCTTGCTAAATGTTTCAGATAGCTCTAATAAAAGGGGATTGGCATGAAGAAAGAGTGTAAAAATAGGATCACTGTCCTCTAAGTGCCTACAACGTGCTAGAGGACTCAGCAGCGGGCTCAGGGACAGAGCTCTCCTGGGGACACGGGGGAAGAAACAGTGAGATGAAAGAGCACATGCTCAGAGCTAAGAAACCCCGTGACATTTAAGCTGAGCGTTGGCTCTTTGACTTCAGGTTTGTTTGGTTTCATAAATGTGGTCTGGAAATAGCACTTGGGCATTATGAAATCTGTCAGGACAATGATTTGTCTCTTGTATTCATGAAAGACCCCCAGACTCTAGAACCTAGAGCCTAGAATGAGAGTAATTTGTACTAATTCCCAAAACTTTCTGATTCACACTTCCTGTTCATAGATTACCCCAGGGTGACTGGGAGCATCACATACGAAAAACCTATGGGAAACTGACCTGGTCTTTAAAATGGGTTAAAGAGGGGCGCTTGGGTGGCTCAGTCGGTTAAGCATCCGACTCAGGCTCAGGTCATGATCTCACGATTCGTGGATTTGGGCTCTGCATTGAGCTCTGTGCTGACAGCTCAGAGCCTAGAGCCTGCTTCGGAGTCTGTGTCTCCCTCTCTCTCTCTGCCCCTCCCCCGCTCACACTCAGTCTCTAAAAAATAAACATTAAAAAAAATTTTAAATAAAATAAAATGGGTGAAAGAAAGAACTGTTGGTTGAATGAATGACACATATAAAAGCCCCTAGCCCAGTGGTGGGGCATTCAATATTATATGATTAATAGCAACTCCTTTCTTATTAATTGGGAAGATTGAGCTCTAACTAACTCTGATGGTCCAATTCAGGAATAAGAGAAGTACACAGGTAACCAGACCCATTAAATCAAGAGGCAAGAGCAAGAGCAAGCTCAGCCACTTTGGAAATTAGGACAGGCTTCAGAGAAGATATGGAGAACTGGCTCTTGAATGGCACCAAAACTTGGTGGATGGGTGGTGGTGGTGGAATTTTACAAGGCACGCAGTTCCGGGCCCCAGGTGAGAAAGCAGGAGCATTTCCAGAGGACAGGCACATGCTAAGAGATTTCACATGCCTCGACCCTTAAGCTGCCGGCTGCTATCAGTGTGAGAACGGCCTGCTCTAGGTGCCCTCGCCCGCGGGGTGAGGACGGGTGGAGGCCACTGCAGGTGTCAGGAGCCATGCCCTCCCACCTCTGCTCTGCTCTCTATCACTGAGAACCGCACTTCCCAGGCTCTCCTGACCTCTGCCCGTGGGGGTCGGTGTGGCTGGTGGAGGCCATGGCCAGAGAACTGGAGGGAAGGGCAAAGCCAGACTGCTTCAACCCTGAGCGACAATGACCTATTTGAGTGCCTGAAGTCCTTTGTTCTCCGAGTACTTAACCTAGCTTTGAATAGTTTTAAAATGAAAAATCCTGTGATCCGACCAATATTTTATCAATGTAGCCCTTTTTCTTTCTTTTAAAGATTTTATTTTTAAGTAATCTCTATACCTAACATGGGACTTGAACCCATCCTGAGATACAGAGTTGCATGCTCCACCTTCTGAGCCAGCTGGGTGCCCCTATCAATGTAGCTCTTAATTTCCAAATGTTTTCTCATCAATTTGGACTCCTCAGGTTGAGTCTTCCTTCTTTTTTCTTCTTTATCTATTTTGAGTGAGTGAGTGAGAGAGAGAGAGAGAGAGAGAGAGAGAGAAGGAGGGAGGGAGGGGGAGAGAGAGAGAGAAGGAGGGAGGGAGGGGAGAGAGAGAGAGAAGGAGGGAGGGAGAGAAGGAGGGAGGGAGAGAAAGAGGGAGGGAGAGAAAGAGGGAAGGAGGGAGGGAGGGAGGAAGGGAAGGAGGGAGGGAGGGAGGGAGAGAAGGAGGGGAGGGGGGGAGAGAGAGAGAAGAAAGAGAGAGAAAAAGAGAGAGAAAAGAGACAGAGAGAGAGAGAGAGAGAAAATCCTAAGCAGGCTCCCCAGCACAGAGCCTGACCAGGGGCCTGATCTCACGAACCAAACCGTGAGATCATGACCTGAACCGAAATCAAGGGTCAGATGCTTAACCGACTGAGCCATGCAGGCGCCCCTCAAGTCTTCCTTCTAAAGCACAATTTTGCAATAGGGTCTGTTCAGCTTTAACATACAACATTGTTTCTCTTTAAAAGCAGGGTGTATTATGTTACTTTAAGCCCAAATTTGCCATTTTAATTTGTGCACAAGCATTATGGATACATATACGTACATGTGTGCATGGGGGCGGGATAAGAATCACCAGGGCTCCCTGGGCCTTCCTCAGCCCACGTGGAATCTAGCGCTGGGCAAAGCCTGCTGGGAAGGCATGGGCCAAGGAACCTGGGGTCTCACTTCAGAGTGTCTAACATGGGAGTTCTCAGTTTGGCTGGCCATTCAAATTACCTGAGTGCTTCGAAAACCCCCTTACCCACACTGTACCCCCCACCAACTACACAGATGTCTCTGAGGGTGACACCAGCATTTTTCAAAGCTGTCCAGCTGACTGTAACGGGAGTCAGATCAAGAACCATGGACCTGTCAAGTGGGGTCCTGAACTGAAACCACAGTAAGTTCTTAGACAAGGGAAGAAAACAGTAATTACAGTGTCCTTGCCTTTCTTTTCTATTCACGCTGTTATCAAGACCTCTACTGTCCTCCTCGCCCTCCCATACCCACCCCTCGTCCCCATTCACTTTTCAAGGCCACCCTACATCACACCTCGGGCAAGAGGCATTTCTTGGCTACTCCAGTGATTCACCTCCTCCCTCCATCTTGAAACCCTTCCAGTTAGTCTTTTATAATTCAGCACTTCACTGTTCTCCAGCGCCTCGCTGGTCTTTCTGCTGGATGCTCCGCATTGTGTAGGCAAAGACCGTATTTCCTCCTCCTTCCGTATGTGCTTACAAGAGTCTGGAACATTTTTAAATGTTTTATTTTTTTATTTTTTTAAGTTTGAGAGAGAGAGAGAGAGGGAGAGGGAGAGGAGAGAGAGAGAGGGCAGGAGGGGCCGACAGAGGAAGAGAGAGAGAATCCCAAGCAGGCTCCACAATGTCAGCACAGAGCCTGATGTGGGGGTCGAACTCACAAACCATGAGATCATGACCTGAGCCAAAGGGTCAGACGCTTAACCGACTCAGCCACCCAGGCGCCCTCTGGAACATTTCAGATGCAGGGAAGGGAGTACCTCCCAACTGCCAGATTAACTAAACAGACCTCTGGGCACATTTGCAAGGTAGGAGCAGAGGTTCTGTCATCTTCGAAAATCTACATGACGGAAAGCAAAGTAGATATGCAATACAGCGATCGTCCCTTTCAGTTTATCCCTCTGACAAATACCAGCAGGTTTTAGGGAAGACACAGGGTGATTCTGCCGGGAAGGAGGCCATGGTTACACAAAAAGTATGTAGTAGTTTCAGGTAAACTAACGTGGCAGCCCTACGTGAGATCGGGAGAAAGCAGCCCAGATGGCAGGACTTGATTTCTAAGACTGAATGGCTATGTCCCTGCTCTGAGGAAACAGGAAAAGAGTGCAACCACCCAGCAGACAGAGAAGCCCCTTCTTGTCCTGATTTGCAGAATTCAAGGACTATCTCCTCTATTTTATATTTGAACTCCGTAGACTCATCTAAAGATACTTGCACAAGATTTTGCTTTCAAAACCAAAAAGATCAGGAATCTGAAATGTGGGTTATGTATGCAGACTGTGTGCGTGTGCGTGTGTGTGTGTGTGTCTACACACATGCCTGGGTGGTATTTCTTCAAATACTATCGTCCAGCAGTGATTTTATTTAGTCTGGTTGTTCCTAAGACAAACATACATAACTTTAATTAAATGCACATCTAAAAGTAGGGGAAAACATCTTGAAACAATTAGACTGCTCCACGGTAAGAGGTTTTAGGGCAGTGATACCCTCCCACGTCCTTACCCCCACACCAGGGAAAGTGAACAGCTGGGTGGAGGGAAGCCAAGCCTGACTCCATAAACACAGGCTGTAGCTCTAACTCTGTGCCTTGCTCTATTTTGTTCTCTTCTGACCCAAGACGGCACCCTTCTCTTACTTGTTCCTAAATGAATTCCAGCCATTCAATTGCTTTTGCTTTTTTTCTTAATGCTCTTTGATTAGTTTCGAAGGGGAAAATTTTCAGACAAAGTTTCTTATCTTTCCCTAAAGAAAATATGCCAGAAAGGAACTGAATGTCTGAAGGAAAACCAAACCACCCTTCTGGTTATTGACCTTGGGTTATGGAGGCTTCTGGAGAATGTCCGCCAAGATGGCTGGCTGCCTTTGCCACTTCATTCCAGGCCTTTTCTGGGTCATCTGGTTCTCTAGGTAGTAAAGGCTGAGTATTTATTTAAACTGCACTGGAAGCTGGGAGAAGAGAAGTGTCAGGTTGTGACATTCACCAGGACAGTCCTTCTCTTCTTGAACCCCAGCTTCATCCGCTAATTAATTTCCCCATGAGAGATCACTAACAAAAAGTGTGTTTTCTTCATGCTGAAGAGTCACGTCCACGAATACCGACTGAATGCCTATCTTCTGTGCCTGGAACTGTGGGGGAGCCCAACACCACGACAAAAATCACATGACCCTGGTCTTCGGGAGCTTAGTGTGTCTTTTAGCAAAGTTTTTTTTTTTTTTTTAAGCTGTAGAGACTTCTCTGATGTTGTTCTTGCTCTTTCAATACGATAAAAGGTATCACGTTATAAATCCAGATTCCAGTATTTCAAAGAGAAGGAACATATTAAAGTGACAGAGACCATCGGAGAGGAAGCATGGAGAGGACACAGACCCTGGGCAAACATGAAGGAAGGGCAGGGAGCCAATAGCTCCACCACCAGTGGAAGGCAACGGCAAGAGAACATTCGGTGAAATAATGGCAGGGCCAGTGAGAGGGCCTTGAAAGCCCAAATCAGGACTCTAAGTGGTCAGACAATAGGAAAGCACTGTGCACTACCGAACAAAATTACAAAATGGGTTATTGCAAAAGCTCGCTAGAAAGAGGCCGCCAGCCTAATTTGGACAGGGAGGCGTATAAATCAAAGAGTAAACCCAAATGAGTAGGCAGAGAATGAGACCAAGTACAGTCAAGTACCTAACTTTAAGTGTGTGACCTGGTCTCACCCTTTAGAGACACTGCAAATCACAAACGAACGCTGGCCCGGCCACCTCCAAGGGGCCTGTGGAGCCAAGAGCTTCAGTAGAGGGGACACACGGCCCAGGACTACTCCTAGGAAATTACCTGTCTGCAAGCTACCAAAACAATGCATGTGGAAAGAACAAGACAGGAAAAGTTACCACAGCTCAAGAAAAGCCTTCAAGTGTAAGGGAGACACACATACACTCAGGAGTGCACAGACTAGACTGTCCGAAATCCGGAAGTGCAGAGGTCCAGAGGAGAGAGGGCAGGAGCCAAGAGGACAACGCTGCTGGGTTCCCACAGCGCTCTGCCTTGCAGGACTCTGTGACCCCAAAGGGGCAGGAGGCATGGTTTCGGACCCCACGGTGCCCCCTCATTCTGAACACTAAGACCACTAGATTTGAATAAAAATATGAAACCAGATAGGCTTAACTCCATGGTACCTCTGAAAATTAAATTCTTACAGTTAACACTTAGTAACTTTTATCCTAAGGAACGTCCCAAGCAGAAAAATGAAATGTTATCAAATGGTTATTGATGAAAAATCTCACACTGAAAAAATAAGTACCTCCTCTTCTTTTTTCTTACAGTCCCTCTCTAGCTTTCTCCATAGGGGTCACCACGGCAAAACATGGTGGGCTTACAGGTTCAAAGGCAAAGGCAGGACTGGTTCTGGAGTTAACGCAGGGAGAGCTGTATCACGTGAGTCTTGGCTTTATCACCTTCAAAGTGCAGGTGGTGATTTGTGTGTAACTGCTGTGTGCATTTCCACCAGCAGAAGAGAAGACTGAAGTGCTGGCTACAGCCAGGATGAACCTTGAAAACTACGCTCAGTGAAAAAACACACACAAGGGCCCCAAAGCGCGATGCCATTTACATGAAATACCCAGACCAGGCAAATTCAGACGCACAGACACACGCACCCCTCCAAGGGGAGGTGGCGGAGGCTGAGGAGTGTCACTGCTTACAGAGTACAAGGTTTCCTTTTGGGATGATGAAAAATTTCTGGGACTAAATGATGAATGGCTGCCCAACACTACGAATGTACTTAATGAAACGCATACTTTCAAACGGTTGAAGTGGCACAGTGTATGTTACGTATATTTTCCCACAACAAAAGAGAAATTAACTACCTGGCCATCTACCCCACACGTGATAAATGTCTTACTAACAAAAGGTACAAATTATTTTTTAATGTTTATTAATTTTTGAGAGACAGAAAGACAAAGAGAGAGAGGTGGGGAGAGAGAGAAAGAGAGGGAATCCCAAGCAAGCTCTGTGCTGTCAGCTCAGAGCCCAACACAGGGCTCTAACTCTAACCATGAGATGATGAATGACCTGAGCAGAAATTAAGAGTTGGATGCTTAACCACCATCCAGGTGCCCCAAAGGGTACAAATTTGTGAAGGTGATCACAATTGCGGGTGAGCTGCTAACCTAAATTTTCTATCTTCTTTTCAGTGAGTCTTGGACAGGACCAACAGAAGCCTCCATCTCCCATCTCTCTGGAATGGCTATAACAGGTGTCTTGTGCAGGCACCTGCAGAGCTGAACCGGGAGCAGCAGGAGCCCAGAAAGCTGCAGGGTGGGACAAGAAGCAGTCTACCACCAAGAATCTCGGGACAGGTCTAACACTATGACTTCTGCCACTGGGGTTTTTGAAAGCACTGACTCCAAATGTGGCATCCTGGGAAAAGGGTAATTAACTCAGTGGACAAACATTTTGTGAGTACACATGTACACGCCGGGCAGTGGGGGTAGATGACATAATTATAGCAATGAGTGACAAAGAAACAGTCCCTTTTGTCAAGGAAATTCCAATCTGGCCTGCGAGAGGATTAAGAACTAAAAATTACAGAACGTTGAATAAGCAGCTCACTCAACAAAATATTAGCCACTAACTAAAGCCCACCTGCTATTAGGAGTCCTGACTATGAAGTGAGAACCCACAGGGGATACGGCCCTGTGCCCCTCACCTGAGAGATAGGCCTCCGCAATGGTGGAAAGTCAAACTGAGGCAGATGGTGGGGAGCCCAAGCTGGGGCTCTGGCAGAGGGGACAAGCCCGGCTCCTCGAGGACCAGACCCTAATCTGAGTGAGAACACCTCCCACCTCCTCTTCCCCTTGCGTACCAACTGGCTTGCTCCCTAGATAAAACACAGGTCTGTGTGCTATCCTGTGGCTCCTCAAACAACAGAACTGGTGTCCACGCTATGGGATTCAGTGGCTTCCAGGAGGATGGTTCCACTGACAAAAATTTGTTAAAACGTGATGCTCAATCTTCTCCTGAAAATTTGACTTTTCTTGTATCTATCCTTCAATCTAGAGTCCATCTAGCTTCTCTCTGGTTAAACCTGCATGGGATACTTTTAAAAATATTGACTCCTGGGCCTCTCCACAAAATGTTTCCAAACATGTGGGGTGGGCATGGGAACAATATTTTTTTTAAAGTACCCCAGGAGACTCCAATGCAGGAATTGCCAGGACTGAGAACCACTCACCCAGCATAAGGAGGAAAGGGAACTGGCGTTATCAGTACCTACTGTGGCCTACTGCTAGTTCTTTACATATGGTATCTAGAGCTACAGGTGCCCCTTTCATAACCTCTTGGGCTTGTTCTGCCCATGAGCATTATGGGCCCTCGGACCAGCACTCAACCTTGGAAGGACAAGTGACTGGGAACAGACACCCCAGTTTCCTTAACCCTTGGGTAGGGTAACTAGTTCTGCAAAGGGCCAGAGAGTTAGTATGTTAGGATTTGTGAGCCAGAGACTTTGTCTTAACTACTCCAATCTGCCTCTGCAGTACAGAAGCAGCCACGGACAATGCTAGATAAATGGATTTAACTGCATCCCAATAAAACTTTCTTTACAAAGGTAGACTGCAGGCCACAGTCGGCCAACCCCTGCTCTGAGTCTAAAGAGACTCCCAGAGGTCTTCGGCAGGACTGGGTTCCAGCTGCCCACAGCAGTAACCTGTCAATGACATACCATGTAGGTTTCAGTCCTTTCCTGCCTGCTCCTGGGATCCTTGGCTATAGAAACTACTTACACTCAAATCCTGGTCTCAGAACCTGCTTCTGGAGGCACCCAACCCAACTCAGTATCTTGTTTTATACTCGTAACTACCCTAGTGGTTAAATATCATCATCTCCGATTTAAATTGAATAAATTAAGATTCAAAGATGACACAATTCTGGGCACCTGGATGGTTAAGTGTCTGACTCTTGATTTCGGCGCAGGTCATGATCTCACGGTTCATGAGATCGAGCCCCACACTGGACTCTGTGCACAGAGCCAAGGACCCTGCTTGGGATTCTCTCCCTCTTTGCCTGTTCCCAACTCCCTCTCTCTCTTTCTCTCAAAATAAATAAATCAATTAAAAAAAAAAGACTACACAATTCATAAGTGATAAAGTCCAGATTAGAAGTCTATTTAGCTCCAAAGTCAGTGATCTCTCTACAATATGACCAGAGTAAGGATAGATACAAATACACACACACACACACATTAAATATGTGATTTTATACATGGCAGACAAGATTACCACAAATGGCAAATTATAATGTAAAATTCACACTACTCATGTAATTATTGATCTACATTAAGTAAGGGGTTTTAAAAGAAATAATAATATAAATAGTAAGGCTAGAGGGGTACAAAAAAAATAACCCTCTCTATGCTGCTTCTAACATAGTATAGAATTCCTTTTCCACCTATCAATGGGTTCCAATCCTCATGCTCTTTCTTCTCTGGTGTGCCTTCTCCTGTTGTACCTGAAAACAAACATAGCCATCCAAGGTAAAGCCCAATGTGTAACTTGGAACTTGAGGAAAGAGGAACCAAATTAAAATAGCCTCTTCCATGCTGTGACATGAGCGGTAGGGAGGAGTGGGAGAGGAGAGCAGTTTCACAAAGTCCCCTTGCACACACTTGTGGAGTTTCCATATGGCTCCCGAGGCTTCCAGAGAACACTCTGAGACCCCAGAACCGCTACAGTTAGAAACCAATCTTTTTAGCTTACGCGGTCTTGCCCTCGCTGTCCTGCTTGGTGGCACTGGCTCCCTTCTTGCCCAGCAGGGAGGCCACCTTCTCCGCGTCTCCGTTCTCCACGGCCTGTAGCAGCCGGTCATCATTCTTGTTCCACTCGTTGGTCTGTGGAGCAAAGGGGAGACGCAGAGCTAGTGAACAACAGTGGCCGCAGCCATACTGACCAGCAGGACCCACCCCGGTCCTCCCGTCACTAAAATCAAAACCTGCCCCCAGATTGGATACCTTCCCCTTCACCGTGGAGACACTCAAGAAGACTGGTTTCCCAAAAGAAAACATCAACAATTCAATGAAACGGCAGCTGGCCAGCAAACTCTGAAATAAAGTCCCCTCTTTTCACGGACGCTGGGAAAATGAAGCAGCTTAAAAACACCTCGAGGCCAGTTTACACATTAGCTTGTTTCTAGCTAAACTCTGACAGCTGGCTCTTCAGAATACTGGCCTTTGACCCGGGCCACAGCTCATTGGGCCCGCGGTGTAGACAACCAAACTGGCCAACAGCTCAAGGTTATTCGATGGTTTATTTACGCATAGTTCTTCATCCACTTTCACTGCTACTCTTTCTGGCCTGGTCACTGGGCCCTGATTTTCGAGCTGTATAACGATTTTAAGTAGTCGTCCAGGCTACGGACTCTATATAAAGTCTCATCGGAAACAAAACTTCTTCCTGAGCAAGCTACTGGACATCAAACAGGTTTGAGCAAAGCCTCCACCACTGCTAACCCCCAACCCCAACAGAATTAATTCTACAAACCACAGTAACAGGAAAGCTTTCACTGCATAAAAGCTGGTTTGGACTCTTACAAAGGAAAAGAGAAGATCTCCATATAAGAGCAAATGGGCCCTGAGTATAAGACCAAGAAGTTCCACATGTGAAAAGGCAGCAGTGGGCCCTTGAAGGTTTTGGAGCAGAGGAGTGAGAGAGTAAAATCCGTGACTGAAGAAGAGTTACAGAGAGGTATATGAGGTATACAAAAATTAAAGCAGGGACAAAAGATCCCGGGGGTGGGGGGCACATCAGAGCCCCTGGGTCACTCTGCAGGCTGGCCTGCCCTCCAGGCCTCTCCTATCTAAAACTACTTTCTGGTCCCTCCTGCTATGGATACCAACACCCTTGAAGAGATTTCTTCTCCCTCCCCCAAAACTTTCTACATTCAACCTTACAGTTTCTCTACTTCCTGTGGCCTCTGAAGATAAGAATCTCCAGGCATTTCATTTTAAAGGCTTTGCCATGGACCACTGCATGGAGGCAGACAGAGGAGACACTGGAAATTTAACAGCGAGAGAGAATTTACAGGACTACAGTCTTCCATGGCCCTAGGAGCACATTCCCAGTCTCTCTGCACCGATGGAACTGGGAAACCCAACAGGGCTCCACCTTCTGATACAGCAAGGGGAAGGGCAGATCTACAAGATATCCTAGGTACCCCTCTCCCACAGCGTACTGGCAGGGCCTGAAAGCCAAAGGCCATGGAGGGGTAAAATAGACGTGTGCAGGGTTTAGGTAAGGAATTTACTTCTCTGAGAGTCTCGGGACTGGGCCACTCCCATTTCTCAGGACCCTCTCCTTCCTCCCCATGGCCACCACTGAGTGCAAGAACACAGGAATGAAGAGCTAGGTTTAAACAAAAATCAGGGGGCACCTGGGTGGCTCAGTCGGTTGAATGTCTGACTTCAGCTCAGGTCATGATCTCACAGTTCATGGGTTCGAGCCCCATGTCGGGCTCTGTGCTGACAGCTCAGAGCCTGGAGCCTGCTTCACATTCTGTGTCCCCCTTTCTTTCTGCCCCTCCTCTGCTCATACTCTGTCTCTCTCCGTCTCAAAAATAAACATTAAAAAAATTTTTAAAAAATCAGAAGTCTGTCTACTACACTGCCTGAACTAGATTCCAGAACTCTAGGTTGATACTTCCATGCTATAGACCTCAAGTCACCCAAAACCTCTCAGTGCCTCAGTTTTTCAAGGTTTGTGACTAGACGACCACTGTGATTCCTCCTCTAAAACTCAAAATCTTTAATAAAATTCATTTAATAAAATGCCCCCCAACAAAGTTTGCTAGATATTATTCTAGAATAGTATTGTCTTTTTAAAACAGAAATGGTTTATATCTGCACTGGACAAACTAGGCAAGTTATCCTCAACCAAGGATGATTTTGTTCCTCACGGGACATTTGGCAATCTCTGCAGACATTTTTGGGTCTTGGGATGAGGTGCTAGTGGTATCTAGCAGGCGGGGCCAGGGGTATTGCTGCTAACAATGCATAGGACAGCCCCCTGCCCCCACCCCCAGCAAAGAATTATCTGGCCCAAAAGGTCAATACCATCTAGCCGCATCTGGCTACTGAGCACTGGAAATGTGGCTTGTGTGACTGAGAGGCTGACTTTTTAACTTTAATTTTAGACTTCAAGGGCCAGTAGCTAATGGCCATCATATAGAACGGTGTGGCTCTACATGATGGCTCTCTAAATATTTTTAACAAAGTGAGAATGTGCCTAAGCCAATGTCATGCACGTTTCCACAACTATCAATACACTCCCAAAGATGGCGTTAGGTTTATGTTCAAAGACAAATCAGGTTTCCTACCACAGAACACAATAACACAGTAAATATACTACCCTAAGCACAAGCATTTGCTGGTAGAATAGGAAGCTTTACTTAAGAACGAAATATAACAAACACCAAGAAACAGACTTAGGCTTATTTCCCCCGGACAGCATTTCAGAAGCCAAAATAAAACCAAAAATTTATAAATTTATGAATTTACATTTGGGACCAATGATTCCCATCTACATTATCCCAAAGCTACATTATTAGTGTTGTCTTTAAATCCTTCCCTAATTTAAACCGACCAAATTAAAACTGGATAGAGATGATCAAAGGGATATTAAACCTCAGAGGATATGATTGAAAGTCCTTAAGTAAAGAAAAGTCACGTAAAAGGGTTTCCGTTTTCAGTGCCACTAAGACACTCAACTCTTGGGTAGAGAAAAATTTAGTCGTAAGGGTTCCCTAAAATTAGTTACATGTGGATATTTAGGGAGTTCAATGTCTATAGGACACAGTGAGAAAGACACCCTCTCCCTCACCTTCTGGAGGACAAGGTCAATGGCGCATTAAAGTCTAAAATTCTGCTCTTTTATCTAGTTTCTCTTCAGTGCAGGCCAGAAGTTACTTTTCTGTTAGAACACATAAGGTGAAGAGAAAAAGGCTACACACACATAAAGATTTAATAAATTATCTACACCACCATTCAACCTGTATATACTACAGACGGGATTCACAGCAAGCAGCAGGCAGGAAAGAGATGGACGCTACACATTGGCCTTAGAGTCTGAGCCAAGAGACCAGTTGGAAACACATTGGCAAGACAGGGGCACACCTGAGGAAGAAACTGGGGGAGAAAGTAGGCCATTGGTTGAGAAATGAGGAGGGAAAGTGAGAGTTTACTCTTAAAACTCACACGAGTTATGCTAACACACAAGTGGAGGCAAGGGGTATCCCAATTTGTTCTCTAAGCCAGGAATCCAGATTCTGAAAACACATTACCCAGACTGCTGGCCGCCCTCATAAGGAGGGGATGCTATGTGACAGAGCTCTCTAGTCCTGGCCCAGCCAGCTGGCTATACTTGTGGGTAGTTCTGATATGCACGATGGGCCATACCATGTTTCCTCCAGAAAGCATGGCTTTCAGGGTGCTATTGCTCTCCTCTCCTACACCTGCCCATGGAGATAGCCCCTGTATTTTCTCCTATAAAACCATTCTACCCCGCACTGCATTCCATACCAAAGATTCCATGGCCATCTGCAAAATGAAATAAAACAGATGTTTAATAAATATTTTTAATGTCATTGCTCCTGAGAATCTAAAAACGAATTCTTCTCACTTGCCTCTATCCCTCTGCTGAGTGGTACTAAATTGAAACCAAACATCAAAAGGAATCTTAAAAAATTACCTTGGCCAATATACTGTCCAACAGTAGGGTTGGTCAGATAAATAGGTTGTGATATTGTGATGTAAGAATTATAGACTTGGTCCTTGTCTCGATTCCTAGCATTAGAGCTTCTAAAATCCATGAATTTTCTGAGTGATGGGGTGAACAGTGTCTTTTGTTATTCATAATAAGCTCCCCTACATGAGTTTATATTAATGACATGACTCCCCCCCAACCCCTAGTAGATAAGTTGAGGATGGGGATTGGTTGCCAAGGGAATCAAACATGTAAATGAGAGGGTTAAAAATTTCAGCCCCACCCCCCTCCAGGGAGGGGAGAGGGGTTAGACACTGAGTCAATCACCAATGGCCAATGATTTAATCCATCATACCTACATAATGGAACCTCCATAAAAAGCCCTAAACCACCCTGAAACTATAGGGTTCAGAGAGCTTCCGGGCTGATGAACACATGGAGGTGCCGGGAGGATGATGCTGGAGAGACTAGAAGCTTTTCCCATACGCACCCACACACACATCCCCTATCTGTGCCTTTCTTCCATTTGGCTGTTCCTGATTTGTCACCCTTCATAATAAACTGATAATAGTAAGAAACGAGCCTTCCTGAGTTCTGTGAGCTGTTCTTGCCAACCATCAAACCTGAGGAGCAGGCTGTGGGAACCCTCACCCCTGAACTCTGATGTTATAGCTAGTTGGTCACACGTACGGTTGGCCCAGGACTTGCAGACAGCATCTGAAGTGGAGCAATTTTGTGGACTGAGTCCTGAACTGTGGGGTCTGGTGCTACCTCCAGACCATTAGTGTCAGAACTGAATTGCATCACCGGACACCTAGTTGGTGTCAGAAGAGTTGAAGAACTGGTTGGGGATATAAAGAAAACCATTTCGTGTCTGAAGTGTTTTGTGTAAGAAGTAGAGCGTATGACAGGTTGAAGTGTGAAATTCTGCCATGACGACCCAAAGTAATTCACTCATACTCTGGAACTGGGGAAGACTTCCAGAGACCACCATCACACAAACACTATCCTAACCCCCCTCACCCCTTCCCATGGGAATCTCCTCCTCTAAACGGCATTTCCTCTGTAGGGCAGCTTAGCTCTGCCTCCACGCTGGGCTCCTGGTCCCCTCAGAATGAGATTTTCTACCTATGAGTGGGTTAATCCAACGTTTAAAACAATGAATTAGAAAGAAAATAGCAACCATCTGATGCATCGTATTTAATAAAGTTAAATGTTTTATGAAACTTTTGATTATGTATGTGTGTCCTGGGTGGTGATATAAAATATGTATTTTTCCTGGGGAGTCTCAACACGTTGGATCCCAAAGCTTTAGAATGCCATGTCATCCCAACCGCCTACAAAAAGGCTTCCTTCTAAAGCCTACCTCAGGCCCTGCAGGCTCTTTAGCTTTTTCATGGTGACCTCTCTCTGCTTCTCTCCTCCGTGGTGTCCCAGAGGGCTGCCTCCTCCTCTGACTGAAGCCCACAGTCTAGACTTGATGAAATACTGCGTCCCGGCATTTGTTCCAGAGTGCGGTGTGTGCCTGTTTTGTTTCCCAGTCTTCAGCTCCCTGAGGCACTGACAACGGCCTTTATTTCTCACCCCTGCAGCGCCTAGCAAATGCTGATTCTGTTGCTGGTTTTAGCAGGATTTTCCTCCTCCTGATTAACCCAAATCTCTCTTGACTGGGCAAAATTTTTTTTCAATTATAAAACTTTCATTCTTTTGCAAATAACGATTTAATCATGCTCCCATTTTTTTATAGGCTAATAAATCCAACTCTCTTAACTTTTCTACTCCCTTAAATTTCCCAAGGCCAATCTTCCAGTATTTTAATCATAGGTACACCTTCTCTGAACCTCTTTATAACTATGGAGTCAGGTCTTATCAATTGGTTGGCCTGAATCCAGTGTCTCCCAGTCACAAGAATCACTGGGTACATGTTAACTGTGCAGATGCCCCTGCCTCATCCTGAAGACTCTAATCCCAGCGATCTCTGGCAGGGCCCTGGACTCAGGTTCAAGTGTGCTTTGATTCTTATTCCAAGTCTGGGGACAACCGGAACATATGGCAAAGGCTACCCACAGAAGCATTAAGGAAGGAGGTGAGAGAAGAGAAAAATTCTTGGCTTTTTCCTTATAGAACTAGGTACTTTGTTTCCAACAAAAGCTTAATCCATATTATGCTTTCCTGGGGCGTTGTATGTGTAACTTGTGTATGAGATGTGATTGAGAACGTTGACAAAGGTATTGCTCGGAATAGGCAAAAATTAAGACTAACCAAATATCCAATAATAGAAGATAAATCACAATATAATCAAGCAACGGAATGAACTACAACTGCACGCAACAAGGATCCTAACAACAATACTGCTGAAAGAAGAAGACACAGAACACAAGAGCATGCCTGTGTGTATGTGAGGATGAAAACAGGGAAGACGGATCCCTACTGTTTAGGGATGCATGCCTGGACGATAAAACCATAAAGAAAAGCAAGGACAAGGCTACCCTAACAGTGGCTGGGACCGAGGATATGCCATTTGAGGAGAGAGGGACACCTGGGAGTACTTCAGGGCCCCGTGCTCCAGTTCATGACCTGGTTAGTGGCTCCACAGAGGTTCCCTTGTTAAACGCTACATTCCTGCTTTGTGCGCTTTTCTCTATATGTAATTTATTACACACGTACACACAGAAGTTTAGAAAGAAGACTTGTGGTTCACTTTCTGGTCAAATCAACAGTGCACCAAGTGCCTCTGGACAATCTGTGTTCTCACTTGCTATTTCCTCATGTCTAAAATGAAGGCAGCCTGGCGCCAAAATCTGCTTCTTTAGAAGGCCTCACAGATCCCTTGGAGAATCTGTGAGAGTTATGGACTTTCCTCAGAACAATGCACAAACACGCAAGAGCGTGCATACAATTTTACAGGGGTCTCTGGCTTAAACCCCTATCCCCAGTCCATCCACAAGCTAAGAACTCCTGTGTAGAAAAAGAGACTGGCTTCAGAGTATAGAGTTTGTGAGTTGAAATTGGAGCTCTCCACCTCCCACCTACGTGGTCTTGAGCAGGTTATGGGCATCTCTGAGACTCCATTTCTTTATCTGTAATGGGAAGGATCTCCCCTCTTGCAAATTACCCTGAGAATTAAATATAGTGTACCTGAAGGGCCTGGAACAGAGTAGGCACTCAAAAGCTGGTGACTATGATTATTGAATTAGATCTTCCACACTGTCCCTTCATGATTCATGCTCTATGAATCTTTTAATATTTACAACTTAGGACTGATGGCCTGTTATCCTTTTGGAGCCAGATAATGCCTTTCTGCAAATTTAAATTTGCAAATTTTCTACTATAACCCCTAAAAATAACATTTTAAAGGGCCCTAGAGAAAACATTCACAGACATGAAATTAACTATTTTATTGAACACGGCTCAGTTTTCCAGGAGACTGTTTAAACAGATGCTATTTCAACAGAGCACATTTAAGCCACATTCGCAAGTTCAGGAAGCCATATGTTATGCTCCGGAGACATGTGTAATGTGTCAGCTATGAAGGGCAGCACGTGGGAAAGGCAGACTTTACCTTCAACGTAGGCTCCAAACATTCCTGCTAATTTATCACAAATGAGATTTTCAACAGCCGGCCTGTTAGTTTCCTATTCATCAAATCATTTCCAAATGACACTACTCGCTTAAGAGTTTTCCCTTGAAGCGTGGCCTTTGGAAAGACTTGCCTGCCTCCTGCAAGGGTGGCAGACACCATGTCAACCGCATGATGAATTCTGGAGCTTTGGCAACTGGCGATGTCTGCTGTTGGCCAGACGTGGCATCGCCTTCTTTTATTTTGGTTTAATCACTGGGAACTGAAAAACCAGTGGAAACTCAGTGGTCACAGACATCTGGCTAGTAGGCAGGTTTGGGTTTTGGAATATATCAACCCAAGCAAAATAAGCCGGTGGCACAGAGCAATCTAGGAAGAGAAAGAGTTTCTTTGACTTTCTGTAGGAAAGACGCTAAAACCCTAATCATCACCAATTAGCATGGCTCCTGTTGTATGGACGTGCCTCAGCAGCCATCTGGAGGAGGCCATTCGAGAGATAATCTTGGGAAATGCTGCATTTCTCCCTCCAGTTTATGAGGTACAGACTGTTTTGCCGATATAATCAGTAAGTCTAAGACAAAAGTTACACAAAGTAGACACTGTTTTCACTGGGAAGTTTTCAGATTAGTACCATTCAGAAAAAAATATTTTTTTTTTAATTTTTTTACATTTATTTATTTTTGAGAGGTAGAGAGACAGAGGACAAGGTGGGGAGGGGCAGAGAGAGAGGGAGACACAGAATCTGAAGCAGGCTCCAGGCTCTGAGCTGTCAGCACAGAGCCTGACACGGGGCTCAAACTCATGAAATGTGAGATCATGACCTGAGCCAAAGTCAGACGCTTAACTGGCTGAGCCACCCAGGTATCCTTTTTTATTAATTTTAAGACAGAGGACAAGGAACCATCAAGCTTCAGGCCCAAATGATATTTTCCGATGTTGACTATATAGAAGAACTTAGAGCTGTCACATTCATTCATTCACCTAACAACTAGTTACTTGGTGCTTTTTATACAGGTGGCATAGCCTTTCCTGAATTTTCCATATAGTTTACATATAGATAAACAAGAGCAGGATGAGAAATATGCCAACGATACAAAACAGGATAGGAGAATGATAAAGTGAGTCACGTGGTGAATCAGCACAAAAGAAGGGAGGGTCAGGTTGCACCTAGGCAGACAGGGAGGGTTTTTTGACTAGATAATGAACTAGACCTTGCAGTGAGTAATATTTAGGTTAATGGAGAAAAGATACAATGACTGAAAAATACAGGATATATTTAGTAAACAGTGAGCTGATCCAAGAGAGGCCTTGGAGTCCATGGAAAACCAAGAAAATTACCAATACGTCATGAAATAAACACTGGACCATTTTAACAAGCCTACCAGTTTCATAAAGGGCTTTCCAATAATGTTACTTCAGAGCAATACTTAAGAAGTTCATCTAAAATGAGTTCCCCTCTCCCTACATCTTATTTCAGATTATTCACACGTGCAGGTTACACGGTCTCTGCTCTTCACCCTGACACCCATCACCTTCGCTTTAACAGACTGTGTCTGTGATTCCTGAGGTCTTTCCACATAAATGCTAAATTCTGTGTCACTGGACATAATACATAATTATAAACATCTCCATCCAGAAACAGGCTGTCTCGCTGCCCCTCCCACTTCACCAAGATACCCTGCTCATTTTCCCCCTTGCCCCTTGCTCTCCCTAGCCACCTGGACTAGGTTAGTTCCCCTTGTTAGGCTCTCTCATGCTTCTCTTCCATAGCATTTGACACAACTGTAATTAAATAGTATTTCTCAAGTATTTTTAAAGGTCTGTGGACCTCCCACTGGACTAGGAGTTCCAGGATGTGGCCAATGGCCAGCATCTGTCTTGTTCACCACCAAACCCCTGGCTTCTTGCCCACTGCCTGCCAGATGGAAGGGGCTCAATTCAGAGCTGTTCGTTGAACAGCTTTGTTTTCTTCCTACTTCTTGGGAGCCACTGTTGATTAAACCCTTCTCTACTGATGTCTCTGTCTCAGTCTACAAATGCACTATAAGTCTCCATAATCTTACCAAATTCCTTTCTTGGACTATGCCGACCAATGTTAAAACATTACATTTAAAAATCATATCACAAGAGGTAAAAGCAGTCTGATGGGGGCAGAGGTAAGTCTGAAAATAGGTCAAACCAACTCTACCCCTCAGGCGGAAAAATGTTTCCAACCAATTCAATGGAGTTGAAGCATTCATTTATCTAGTGTTTGGGGTGGAGGAGGGGACGGATGCGCTGTGAAGCGTAGGGATAAAAAGATGATATGCAATAAGCCAGCCCTTAGGGAGTTCACAAGTGCTGAGAGCAGAAACATATCCAATAAGTACTTAACATTATTGCATATCAGTGCTAAAAATGAAGACCTGTGAAAGCCCAGTGAGGATATGATTACCACTAAAAACTCGCTGACAATGTCCTCGGAACCGTACTACACTGTAACTTAATCTTAAACAATAATCCTATGAGGTATGTACTATTTGTCCATTTTACAGATGAGGAAACTGAGGCACAAGGAGGTTGGGAAATGTGTAAAGTTACTCAATATGCAGTATTAGTTGGGTTCTCTCAGAATGAGAAAGCTTAAGCAGTGCAATTTAAAGGAAACTGAAGGAACTTTTTAGGATGGGCAAGATTTCGGTGTTTATAGTCTGAGGCCGGCCAAGGAGCCAGTGGAGACAGAATGAAGAAAATAAGGGGCGAGGAGCGGAAGTGCCAAGTCAACCAGGCAGAAGGCAGATCTATGTAAACCAGTCATGTTCTGCCTCTGAGCAGTAAAAAAGGAAGCGGAGGCACAGAGATGCAGTGGGAGAGAGGAGGTCGGTTTGTGTTTTATGGCTTCTGTTTCCTTGGGAAAGCAAGGGTGCAGCATAGGGTCCGTGGTGGCCTGAGAAGCTTGAACAACCAGGGGGAAAGGAGAAAGAAACCCACTTGAAATGGGTAAAGGGGTTTTCAAGCAGTCCCAGAAGCCCAGCCAAGAGTGGGAATTGTAACTCCATGTGCAAACCATTTGGGAGAGCTCTGTGATTTTCACTGGAGGCACTGGGAAGGAGAGGAGTAAAGGGTGGTTAGCTTGATGACTGGAGACTGGAAAGACAGGTAAAGCAGACATTCTGGGATCAGGAGCACAGTAGGTGCCAACGAGCAGGTATTTGAAATGATTGTGGGATCAGGGATAAGAAGGAGGTCTAGGACACAGTCCTATGGATCAGAAGCAGGTTGCCAGACGAGTCATTTGTATGAATGTTAGAGTGATGGCAGAAAGGAAAAACTGAACCTGTGAACCAAAATCCTGGAGAAATATCAGGAAGCAACCTAGAGGTCCCCAAATGATAGCAGAGAAAATGAGATGAGAGTGACCCAGCATGGCCAAACAGCAGTGACGGTCAACCGAGAAAAGAGTCATGATGTTGGAGAACAAATGGGTCAAGCCTTATAAATGCCTTCTCGTGATTTACTGACCGTCTATTATGTGCTCGTCCCTTCCAGGTGCCATAAAGAACTGACTGAAGTCACTATACTCACCTACACTGGGTTGGATAGTGTCCTCACAATATCCATGCCCTCCTTGAACTTCAGAATGCAACCCTGTTTTTAAATAGGGTTTTTGCATATGTAATCAAGTTAAGATGAGGTCACACTGGGTTAGGGTGGGTCCCAAGTCTGGTGAAAGTCATCCTTATAAGGAGAGAGAGATGAAGACATGGAGGAGACAGGGCAGAAGGCCATGTGATGACAGAGGCACAAATCGGAGCTTGCTGCCATTAACCAAGAACTATGGGCGACTGCCAGGGGCCAGAAGAGGCAAGAAAGGATTCTTTAAACTTTTGGAGGGAGTACAGCACTGCCGCCACCTTGATTTTGGACTTTTAGCCTCTAGATCGGTGAGACAATATATTTCTCATAGTTATTTTAAGCCACCATAGAAATTAATAAACTATCCTAGGAGGTAGGTATTATCCTCCCTTAAATGCCAAGGAAACTGAGGACCAGAAAATAGAAGTATCTAACCCAAAGTGACAAGGCCAGAAAGTAGAAGAGTCAAAATTGAACCTGAGACATCCAGGGCCCTTTCTACTTCAGTCCTGCCCCTCCCTTCCCTTCCCCCCTCCCATGGATGTGGCCACCACTGAGGAAGACTGGGCAGAACACAGAGCACAGCGTGGTGGGCCACGTGGGCCAGAGGGCAAGGCTGGTGGCACGGAGATGAAAACCTCTGGGTTCTAAGTCCATATTAAATGCAGGAACCACACCTAAAGCAGACTCATGATTATACATGAAATCTGCAGTCCTACAAAAGCATTTAAAGCATGATTATTTACTTTTTTTAAATTTTTTTAACGTTTATTTATTTTTGAGACATAGAGACAGAGCGTGAGCAGGAGAAGGGCAGAGAGAGAGAGAGGGAGACACCGAATCCGAAGCAGGCTCCAGGCTCTGAGCTGTCAGCACAGAGCCCGACGGGGGGCTGGAACTCACAAACTGTGAGATCATGACCTGAGCTGAAGTTGGCCGCTTAACCGACTAAGCCACCCAGGCGCCCCATGATTATTTACTTTTGCAAGCATGTACACAGAACAGTGAACTTCCTTGAACAGTAAGCTCTTTTATAATTTTAATATAGTTTATTATATAATTATATAATTTTTGCATATATGTGGGTGTGTGTATACGTATTATACATACACATAAATGGGATTTGATTTACTGAAAGAGTCATTGCTTAAGGGGAGGTACATGTGTAACAATGATCATCTCAAGGCCTGAGCAAAGCTTTCCTTGCACAGGGGATGCTTGGAGACGTGTGTGGCTAGAACTCAAGCACACACCATAAGTACCTCCGGCACGTATTTGAGCGTGATAAGAGCCACAACCCCGGAGCTTTGCTCTTTAGCCAAGTGGAACAGGTCAGATTTCACATGAAGTATCCAGATGAAACGATTTCATAGACAAAGTCTTAAGTCAACGCCTAGGTGCACTTTAAGTGTCTAAATGGTCAGAGCGGAGGATCAGGGTGGCCTCTTGCCCTGATCATGCCCGGGTGTCATGCCTACTGAGCTGCACATCGGAATCACCAAGGTCTCTTTGAAAAAGTATGGATGTAAACTTTAAAACTTCCCTATGTGATTCTTCTCTTCAGCCAGAATCACTCCTCCCTTGACAACAATAAAGATGACAAACCAGCCTGATATTAACCAAGTTTGTATCTGTTAAAATGCTGAACTAGACAAGATGGTGAATCAACATTCAGTCCCTTTTGCACATAAAGACTTAATTAGCAACAAGAGGCAATCAAAGACGCCCCACGGAGAGATACGGGCCTGAACCAAGCTCCCTGCATCCTCCTTCAGGAGAGCCCCTCATCTTGATGCCCCTGCCTTGGTAAGTGCCGTGGTCACCCCAGCCGTAAGCCCTGGGTCTCTTCTCTCCCTCCACCTCTGCAGTCGATCGGCTGTTGATGTCTCCCTAGTTCCCTTGCATTGACCTGGTTTCCATTCCTACGATCAATACCTGTATTTAATTGAGTTCAGTTCAACACCTTTTTGGTTTCTACTTTTGTCAGGCAACATGCTAGATGCTCTGGGCTCTCCTCCTTACCACGCTCCTGGGATGCACTAACACGTATAGACACTTAGAGCACCAAGAGAGAGGTTCTGACATTAACCACGGTTTATCAGAGACACTTCAATAGCTTCTTTTTTCCCCCCCCCCCTCTCTTTTCCTTTAGGGCTGTTCATAAGTCAGTTCAGAAGAGTATCCTACTGTTGAGGTGGTCCCACAGCTTTCGAGTTAATAGAAAGTACTAGATCAAAGTTTGAGAGCAGGAGTGAAGCAAGGTCATTCCTGAATAAGTTCCCAGAATACCATAAAAAGAAAATGAATATTTTTTAAAATTTCAGTTTAGAAACATTAGCTATTGGTGTTTCTAATAAAACATTTGTCTTTCTAATTGGAGGCATTAAAATAAATGTTCACATTTGAATTTGATTTTGGCTCAGGTTATGATCTTACTGGAGTTCAAGCCCCGAGACACTGTCAGTGTGGAGCCTGTTGGGCTTCTCTCTCTCCCTCTCCCTCTGTGCATGTGTGAACTTGCTCTCTCTCAAAATAAATAAACTTTAATTTTAAAAACAGATAATTGAAGCTGGGGCACCTGGGTGGCTCAGTCGGTTAAGCATCTGACTTCAGCTCAGGTCACGATCTCCCAGTTCCTGAGTTTGAGTCCCGCGTTGGGCTCTGTGCTGACAACTCAGAGCCTGGAGCCTGCTTTGGATTCTGTGTCTGTCTCCCTCTCTCTGTGTCCCTCCCTCATTCACACTCTGTCTCTATCTCTCTCTCTCTCAAAAATAAATAAACACCAAAAAATTTTTTAAATAAATAAAAGATAAGAGAGATTTTGTTATTTTACCTATTTACCTGTTAACTGACTGTGGAAAACAGATTACCAACGCCAATACTTTGAGGTGTTATCCATGCTCCATCTCCTTGACTCTGAGTTGATTTGCTTGTAATAGAAAGTAGCAAAGATGATGCTCTTTGACTCTCAATGAAAAGGAAAGAAAATGTCCTACAACTTTCATTTGGTTTTCTGGGAATCGTCACTCTCTGAATGTCAATCGTCATGCTGTGAGCAGGCAAAGCCATGTACAGGTGTCACGGGCTGAGTGCACCTGTCTGACCTCAGCCCTGCTGCCACATATGTGAATGAAGAAGTGTCCATCCAGATGACTCTAGTCCCTGAGCTGTGAGTGACCTGCAGGCTTCAACCCTCCCAACTGAGTCCCTGACTTCTTAAAGTACAGACAACCACTGCTGCCGTTCCTACTGCATCCTGTCCAAACACCTGACCCATCGTCCATGAGCATAACAGAGGGTGTTTTACACCATCGATTTCCAGGGCGTTTGTGATACAGCGATAGTAAATAGTGACCGAGACCATCTTTGTCCCATATTCTTTCAATTCCAGTAGAAGAAGGCTATTTGTATCCAAGCTGTGTGGTACTAAAATTGTGGTTTAATGCTTAGGACAGCTTTTGAACTCTTGTCCCAGTTCTTTAGCTCTCTTTAAGTTCTAAGTTTACCCATACTTCTGCTCCTACAAGTTTAATGATGTGAAATAAGTCCTTTCCCTACACTGGAGATACCCGTCTAGGTATTTGGTCTCCCACACCCTTTCCTATGGAGAAAGCAGACCAACAAACATGACTCAAATTTACTGATTACTGGAACCCTGTGCTGGCACAAAGGCAGTCTCAGAGTTTGTTTTTTTTTTTTTTTTTTTAATATATTTTTGAGAGAGAGAGAGAGAGAGCACAAGCAGGGGAGGGGCAGAGAGAGAGGGAGACACAGAATCCAAAGCAGGCTCCAGGCTCTGAGCTGTCGGCACAGAGCCTGATGCTGGGCTCCAACTAGTGAACTACAAGATCATGGCGTGAGCTGAAGTCAGATGCTTCACGGACTGAGCCACCCAGAGCCCCTTGGGGTTTTTATAAACAGGAAAAAGTTCTCCAAAATCAGGATGCTGATTTGAGGGAACAACGTTCACATCTGATTTGTACTGCTTTTTTTTTTTTTTTATAATATTTCATCAACGTTTATTTACTTTTGAGAGAGAGAGACAGAGCGTGAGCTGGGAAGGGGCAGAGAGAGAGAGGGAGGCACAGAATCCAAAGCAGGCTCCAGCCTCTGAGCTGTCAGCACAGAGCCTGACGCGGGGCTCGAACTCACAGACCGCGAGATCATGACCTGAGCCGAAGTCGACTGCTCAACTGACTGAGCCACCCAGACGCCCCTGTACTGCTCCTTTATATTCAGATTTATTTAAATATAAATGCCTATTTCTAAAGATACAGCAGATTCACATTTTACATATTTGTTTAAAAATGAATGAAGAGGGGCGCCTGGGTGGCTCAGTCATTTAAGATTCCAACTCTTGGATTTGGCTCAGGTCATGATCTCATGGTTCTTGAGTTCGAGCCCCTTGTCAGGTTCTGCACTGATGGTACGGAGACTGCTTGAGATTCTCTCTCCTCCTCTCTCTGCCCTTCCCCTATTGTTCTCTCTCTCTCTCTCTCTCTCTCTCTCAAAATAAGTAAAAACTTAAAATGAAGAAACCATTTGGTGTTCAGCGCATCTGCAAAGTTAATGAACGTGAAGGGTGGAGAAGCAAGGCAGAAGCGGGAAGCGGGGTGGTGCGGCTCAGGAGTCCCACCTTTCATTTTCTTTCCTGTCTTTAGTACTCTGCTACAAAAGAAAACACCGTGTAGTGGCTGCTTTCGCTCTGTGGTTTCGCCCAAGCCAACGCACCATGCTGGACTCCCTTTCCCATCCAGAAAATAGGAATTATGTTTGTTTGTTTAACCTGATAAAGTGGGAAAGGAAGCTATGTTTTGTTTTGGTTTTATTTTTCATTTAAAAAACGTGGGGCACCTGGGTAGCTCAGCGGGTTGAGCGTCTGACTTTGGCTCAGGTCATGATCTCATAGTTCGAGGGTTTGAGTCTTGCTTGCATCAGAGTCTCTGCTGTCAGCACAGAGCCTGCTTCGGATCCTCTGTCCCCCTCTCACTCTGCCCCAGCACGCCCGTCAAAAATAAATACACATTTTAAAAAATGTATACCCCTTTTACTTACTGGGGGGTAGGAGAAATGGCTGAAGGGAGTATACAATTTTTAAATAGAAAATCAATAACTCTTAACTGGCCTTTCTGCTTCCAGTTACCCCCACTTTCTTTCTCCCATGCCAACTTCCTGCTGGTTAAATACTCTTGCCTACCACTCTAGCTCACTTTCCTATGCAAAATCCTCTATGGCTGTCCATGACCAGCAAGAGACCCCATATCCTTCAGTGCCCCACTCCCTGACCACCTCCCCCAAACACACACACACACAGTTGGAGGCTTTTCTTCATCTAGCATCAAAGCTTAAATTCCACTCTGCCCACCTCTCCCTCTGGCCTCTGCCCACCCCTCACTAAAGCTTAGAGCTCTGGCCACGCTCTTGGCTCCAGAATCCAAGATACTCTTTCCTCTTCTAACATCGTAACTACTCATTCCTCTCATTTCTATCTGGCCATCTCTCTGCTAACAAGGCCGAACGTTCCCCGCCCTTCGCTTTAACAAAGTTTTACACTAGCAATCAAAGTACATGGTTTTCCCATTTTATGTCTTCTCACAGAAAGACAATACAGCGCAGGGCAGAGAGCTTACATTCTGAGTGTTTGGGTCCAAATCCTGGCTCCACAACTTATCAGCTGTGTGACCCTGGGGAGCGTATTTATCTTTGTACATCTCCATTTTCTCCTTTGTACAACAGGAGATAACAGCACATTTAAAAATATTTGGTTCCCTGAACAGTTGATGGCAGAAATTTTCATATTCTTCCATAATGACTCTCCTAATAAACCTCTGGATATTTTTTAATGACTCAATACATTAAAACAGAACTCTCTAGGGGCACCTGGGTGGCTCAGTTGGTTGAGCGTCGGACTCTTGATTTCAGCTCAGGTCGTGATCCTAGGGCCACAGGACTGAGCCCCACATCGGGCTCCATGCTTGGCTCGGAGCCTGCTTAAGATTCTCTTTCTCCCTCTGACCCTCTCCCCAATCTGTACTCTCTAAAATAAACAAATTTTAAAAAGTAAAAGTAAAAAATTAAAAGTAAATAAAATAGAACTTTCTCCAACCTGGAGGGGAACTTCGAGTGTTCCAACTCATCATTACTATTCCAAATTTCTAAAGCGACTTAAATAATCAAAATATTATACACATCCAAGCACACTGTCTGATGTTATCAGAGGTTAATTTTAAGTAGTCTGGATATTTTAATATCTTTGAGGCAAGAGACACCACTGATTTATTTATGCCAAAACTCATAGTTCTCAAGAAAGGGCATATCTGTTATAGCCTTTCTACACTCCAATAATAGCAAACCCAAAATAAACTCCAATATCCACCCACAGGGGAAAAAATTTGGTTCCAAGAAATTATTTCTGCCTGACACCTAAAGGCAGAGGGCAGCGTTTTTTAAGAGCACAAGATGAGGGGCTGTGATGTTTATCATCAGTCTGATTTTGCTGATGGCTGTCTTGCACTGTTATCTCCCCAGTCCCTGGAAGACAGAGGGCCCCCTAAAGCAAGCCCAAGAATGCTTAACTCTGTTACTGCACACTTCTTAGTAAGAGCAACAGAGAAGCCAAAACCAAGAACGCTAGCAAAAACAGAGAACTTTGGAAAACTCATCAATGTTCCTATTTGTGAAGCTTCGTTCATTATCCTTTTGGAGTCCACAAGGGATTCCCCCAAAATGTCTTGCCTTAGAATTTTATGATGGAGATAGATGCCAAGTGAACACACAGAAAATTCACCAAAAGGGAGAAAATTTAGTCAAGCGTATCATATGGAACTAATATGTCTTCTTAGGCTATGGATTTGGACTTTAACATAAACGTCAGGAATCTGCAGTTTAAACACGTACTGAAAATTAGGGCACCTGGGTGGCTCAGTCGGTTAAGAATCTGACTCGGTTTCGGCCAGGTCATGATCTCATGATTTGTGAATTAGAGCCCTGCATCGGGCTCTGCACTGATGGTACGGAGCCTGCTTGGGTTTCTCTCTCTCCCTCCCTCTCTGCCCCTCTCCAGCTCGCTCTGCCTCTCTCTCAAAATAAATAAACTTAAAAAAAATTTAAACACATACTGAAAATTAATCAGTCCATTTATTATTAAAACAACAAAATTTTGAAGCTCCATTTTCCAGGACATGTTATATACAACTTATTACCACTTAGAAATTAAGTTCTACTAAAAGTCACTTGGTGTACATCTACTGCTGTCCCACAGACTCTGAGTTCAAGGGCGGGGACTGTGGTCTTTACATCTACATCCTGGGCACCTAGCACAAGGGCTGATGTGGCCAGTGAAGAATAAATGTTTGTCAAGTGAATGAATGTTTGCCTGAGTAAAAGACACCAGCAAAGCACTGAGCTTTTTCAAAGATAATGTTGCCGGTAAAAATAGTAAGGAAGTGGCCAGCCCTCATGGTTCCCCCAAGATAGTCTTCCCTCTTCTCCACTGCAACAATTTGATATTATCTTGACATTTTCATATTGACACCTACCCGCACCGCTAGGCATCAGCTGTGAATGCATCAGCTTGAACAAATCCAAACTCCTTACACTAGTAGATCTCCAACCTCGGTCCCACTCTTTGAAATGCAGCATAATACAGAGCTTTAATGCACGGACCCAGAAACCAGACTGCCTGCATTCACAGCCCAGTTCCGCCACTGAGAGTTTGGCCAGGTGACTTAATTCCTGTGTGCCTCAACTGTAAGATAAGAAATCATAAGACTAACCTCGCTCGTAGAGTTGCTGTGAGAGTTGAAAGAACCAAATATTTGCTAAATATTTAGAACAGGGTCTGGCACATAGTAAGCATTCAGTGAGTGTGAGCTAATGTGGTTATTATTCACACTCCTGAGGAAATGCCCGTATTGTTATTCTGCAGAGTGGTTCTTTTCTAGGTTCTAGGACTGGCTGATGTTCACATTCCCGATGTACACCCGTGGGCAAACCCCAATTTGCTGACTGGCTACAGCACGGATGAGACACACTGCAGACTACATGTATGCAAGTTCAGGAGTTCCGGCAAGACTCCTCTGAGCCAAGCTACTAAAGTGGTTTGGGCCCCAGGAAAATTCATCAGTGTCTTAAATATCTTGAACAATTTATTGGTTTCCCATTAAAATGAACTGCAGACTATAAAATTTAGGGAAAGTTGGTATCTGCACAGGAAACCATGGAAAGAGGATATCCACAAGCCAGAATCTTCAGGGAATTTCTTGTAGTTTTAGGTCAGATGGGACAAGTCTGAAGAAAGGCCAGTGGACCAATGAGGACGACAAGTTGCCACTTACCCTCCAGGAAAATGCCTGAAAATATCCCAGCAAAACTCCATTTGCCTAACTCAGATAAACGGTGATGGTGAGGGTCGGTCACCATGAAGTGTGCCACAGGCCAAGAGGACAGCGGAAAACCATGAGAGGCCAGCAGTGTGGGCACGTGTGGCCAGTGCCTAAAGAAGGCAAATGCGCCCAGCCAAGAAGGGGACATTGCTCCAGTGAATTCAAGGCCGCCCCTCATTGCCACTGAACTCTGGCATGGACAACTGCCCACTGCAATCGCCTCAGATTTATACCCTCCTCAGGCTGCCAGATTTCCAGAATGACAAAATGTAGATTGGCAAAGGTAGATTTCCCTTCTGCTTTTTTTTTGGGGGGGGGGCAGAAATATTTGAATAGGAATCTCAAAATATCTGATAGAACCCATCTCTTTCTCAGTTCCAAATGATCACAGCCTTCCCCTCTATAAATATTAGCTGAGAGAAACAGTACAGGTCCTAAGAAAAGCTCCCGCAGTCCAAAGGAAGAGAAAGTCTTTGAGAATCAGAGCACATTTATTCCTGTAACAGAATTAGTCTTTAAGAAACCAGAGAGGTTTCCTAATGTGTGCTTTCAACTAGATTCAGGGGAAAAATATGTCTATGAAACCTCTCTATAGAACAGTCTGGAATCCAAGAAGACTACAAGGAGATGCCAAATTTAAAATGTGTTGGAAATGGTGAAGGGAAGACTGAGGAATCTAGGAAATTTGAAATTAAAGTAAAAGACAAATTTGCCTCAAAGGAAAAGAAAAAAGACAATAAGAAGGAGAGGAAAAAAGATATAAAAAAGGGATCCAAGCAAAATAATACATGATGTAGAACTCTGAGCAAAATTAAGAAATAAGAAAATAAAAGCAGACTACTGTGAATAAAGAAAAGCTTATCTATAAATTAAATCAGTCTCTACGGAGCAGCTAATTAGTGAGGGGGAGAGTGGGAGAGAAGAGACTACTAGTATCTCAAGACACATTTTGTCACTATTTTTTTTTAATCTGAAGGATCCAGAAAAAAAACACTATTGGTATCCAGATAGAAAACAGGATATTTTCAAAGTCTCCCCAAATCAGGCTGCTGGAACTTCTCCAATACTTTGAATACCAGAAGACAATGGGCCACCACCACCAGAGGTCTGAGAGGAATCAAGCGACATACAGAATTTTATCTGACCAACAGTCCTTTGGCTGTGCGGAAAGCACGAACACATTCTCAAACACGCAGAGACCGAATGTGCCCTTCCTTAAATGCTCCTGTAAGACTTTCCACAGACATGGTCCAATTAACCAAGACGTCAACAAAATAAGAACACAAGAATCTAGAAATTTTGGTTGATACACAGTATATATCAAAGAGAAAAGTTGTTAATATGGCTATCAAACAATGAAGACATAAAATACACACTTGGAACTGGAAAACAAGAATACGAGGTTGACTGCCATCGTTCTATACTAAATAGTTACTTATTTATTTAAGATTGAGAGAAAACACAGCAAGAGGGGCAGGGGGAGGGGGAGGGAGAATCCCAGGCAGCTTCCACGCTCAGTGTGGAGCCCAACTCGGGGCTTGATACCACGAACCTGGGATCATGACCTGAGCTGAAATTAAGAGTCAGGTGCTCAACCAACTGAGCCACCCAGGCTCCCTAAACTTTTATACTTAAAGTTTCAAAATGTAAGACGCCGTATGTTCCTCCAATACGGTCTCCTTACATAAAGAGCATTCTGCTGGAAGGTGGCGATCTTGGAATCAATGACAGGTAGTAATTCAGATAACCCCATGATTCCCAATAGTCTTTATAAAAACCAAACCATTCTCAGGACCTGCCTCCAAAACATTAGGCTAGTTTTACTTTCCTTGTCAAAAATGCTTGAAGCCCAGCTTAAATGCCAGCACGTCTCCCCCAGCACATCCTGCGCTACATTAGAACGATTTCTGTGCTGATCCTTTGAATTGTTCGATTTAGTATTTTGACCATATCACTTACAATACTTAGAACATAAACGGGATTCTATGGATTTTATACGATAATGTAAAATGTGACAAACATTAAAAAATTCTGAGAAAATTTTTCATGTAACATTAAAGAGCTTTCGTGCCAAACCCACACTGCACACAGAGTTTTATGAATATACTCTAATTTAACCTGAATTTCAATCTACCTAATCAAAAGGCTTTCCAAAGTGAGTCCATAACAATGGAATTTTAGGCCAGCTTGGCATCAAAAATACTTAGATTTCTCACACATGACTACGCATGCTCCAGCTCTGTCCCTGTCCCTTCAGAAGAGGTTAAAAGCTACCTATCCCAGAGAGTCATTGTGCGGGCAAAACAAGGTAATGCATGAAAACCACATATGATGTGCCTTGCACTTAGTAAGTGCTGAGTAAATGTTTGCTGCCATCATGATCACCTGTACCGTGCGCCTTGCTCTGTGCTAGGCCTGGAGGTCTCACAGGAAATTAGACCCCACGGTAGGTTCCTAATCCACAGAGCTTATAGGCTGATATTCAACTGTCTAGACTAGAGATACAGATTTGCTATTCCACTATTTCTTTGCCTGCTAAACCTCCATTCTGATTTATGAAGCTGTAGGCACTTCAACCCTGTGGAAATAATTTCCCTGAAACACTTTAGTGATTCCACTAAATTACAAAACAGTCAGGATATAAGACAGATAGCTTTTGGAAGCTCTTCCTACAAGTTAAGAGTATTTGCATTTTCTAGTCTTCAAACTGAAGGCTAGGTTTTTAAAGTTACTTGGAAGGTTTATATTTAATAAAGGCATTTTTCCAAATTACCACATGCATTTATAAATGCCAAATAATATTTAGGACATTCAGTTGTTGAAATATAAGCCAGATTGTGGAACGAAGTAATACTTAGTAGACCAAGTAAGGGCAGTGGGGGGAAAACTAGAAGCTTTACTGTTCGGAAACTATGAAATGGTAAAAAAAAAAAAAATCATCACCAATTAAGGATGTAAGACACCGGAAAGACAAAAGAGCGGATACAAGTACATTTTCTAACTTTTCATTAATTGTACAATTCTTTTAAAACATATTTTTACACACGTGAAAAAGATTCCTTATAAAAAGTTCATAAACTACAGAAAAGTAAAAATGCAATAGAATTGCTTTCACTTCAATAATAATAACCTTATTAATTTTTTGTACTTGCCCGTTTTTTTCTATGTAGATAGCAAAAGTTATGCTCTATAAGCTACTTTTCTTACCAGGTAATATATGCTGAACATTTCCCCGTATCAGTGAGGAACTCTGTCAACAGTTTTTACAGCTAAAATGGTAATGGTAATGGTAATGGTAATGGTAATGGTAATGGTAGCAGGTTTACATGGTTATAAACAGCTCTGTCCTGAACATCTTTGAACATTCATGTCCGTATAGTATATTTTTGAGAATAAATGAGAAAATGCACAAATGCTGCTGGAATATTCCTAGCCTACCAGGTCATCTCCCCAATTCATAAGATTACAATTTTTTTAACCCTTTGGACAACTTATGATGTAACTCAACATATGTGCTTTTCCTTCTACTAACGTGCCTTTGGTATCTAAGTGTCTATGATAAAATCTTGGCATAATTTCTCCTACCACCTCAGTATTAGAGACCAAAGTCCACCGCTGAGGACAGAGAACCACTAAGTGACCCAACTTCTAATAAAATTGGGGCCCTTATACTTCCTCCAAGGTAACAGAATCAGCCTGGTTAATACCAGCTTCCTAGTCTCCATTAGAACACTAGGGAGGGGGAGAGGAGGAGTCCCTTGAGGAGAGGCAGTGCTTATTCTTCCAGGTACACAGCCTTCTAGATACACTCCCCCACCCACGAATTGGTAGGGTTATCAAGTGATCACACAGAGAGACTGGGGGCGCCTGCAAGAAGAAGACCAACATCTCTTTCACTGGTTGCCATTTACTGAGGCAGAGGATTGGCTGATTTCCCCCATGCCCTTCTGAACAGCAGAAAAGAGAACTGGAGAGAATGGAGGGAATGGAGGGAATGGAGGGAATGGAGGGAATGGAGGGAATGGAGGGAATGGAGGGAATGGAGGGAATGGAGGGAAGGTAGAAAAGGAAGGAGGTGACATCAGAGAAAAAGCCAACACACCAGGGTTTGGAGAGGCAAGGTCAAGTAAGCTTCCTGGGACTCAAATGAACACCATGCTATTGAAGCCTGACTTGAACCATCTTGCTGATACCTAACCAAGATGGATGCCATGGGGTAAGAGGTCCCCACCAGCAAGAGGGGAGAGAGAAGGGTTATTCTTCTCCCTGAGCCAGGGAGCAGAGACCTGGGATGTACTGAGCCAGCTGCTAGCCAGAGACACAGCCTCAACCAGCATGAAGAGGACAGCATCTGCATGCAGCAAAGCGTAGAGATGTTTGCCTTCCGGAACTGCCTTACCCCCATGCTTCTTTTCCGCTCCTAACCTGGGGGAGGGGCGCTAGACCCCAGATGAGCAAGGGGAAGAAAGGGTGAAAGAGCAAGATATCCCATCTCTCCTTTCACTTCAAGGGCTAGGAGTCAGGGTCAAGTTACACTGGGGAAAAGAAGATTTAAATCACACTGGATTCATCTCTGGAAGTTTATGGAAGTTGCACGTTGTGAAGGGACAGGAATGGGAGAGTCAGCCTGTCATGGCTGAAGATAAAGACTGAAGAAATAAAGATGCTTTCAAAGTCATACCTCATGGACTTGAGACAGTCCAATAGCTCAGTTGCATCTTGAATATAGTTAAATACATGTGTTCAACAGGGGTATTACAGTACTGAGTTAGGACCGGGCTCAGAATCTGACTTACAGCCCATTTTTTCATTCACTCAGTAAGTATTTATTGAGCAACTTCTCTGCATTGGACAGAGCTATGCACAAGAGTTACAACGGCCCTGTGCTCAGGAAAGTTCAATTCTGGGTGCCTGTGTGATTCTAGAACATTTCCTTTACCTTCCTGGGCCTCAGATTCCTCAAGGCATCTTGTTCTCATATTCTGTCCGCCACCCAAATGACTTCTAAGAGTCCTGGAAATTAAGTGTAATAAAACAACCAGGGGTTTTGCTGTTCTTTTGTTTTAAGCACCACACACTTCAGACAACTAAACTGAGAGGAACAGCTTGTGTTTCAGAAATGCAAGCATAAGCCACACAGAAGCTTCCAAACACAAGGGGAGTTACTGCAGGCTCTGAAACCCAGGAGAGCAAGTGGCTGCAGAGGAAGCCACTACTAGCTTGGTCTAGGTGTCAGTTACAGCCTTATTATCACTGTTCCTAGACAGCAGGGAGAAAAATCCTCCAAGTACCAAAGAAGGCTATATTGATGACTTTAAAATATGAAGCTGGGCAAATATTTTGTAAAATTAATGGTAAGTGCCAGTACTTTGTACGATGAGAGGGACTCAGAAGAACTGTCTCAGTAGAAGTAGCAATAATAATTCAACACACCCAGTACTACTGCTATATCCACATACACCATCGAATCCATGGGCCGGATTTTTCTAGTTACTTGTACAGAGTAAGACATCCTGGCCACTGGTCCATGGGCTATAGCTTAACATCGCCGTAGAGGGGCGCCTGGGTGGCTCAGTCGGTAGAGCGTCCGACTTCGGCTTAGGTCATGATCTCGCGGTCTGTGAGTTCGAGCCCCGCATCGGGCTCTGTGCTGACAGCTCAGAGCCTGGAGCCTGCTTCGGATTCTGTGTCTCCCTCTCTCTCTGCCCCTCCCCGCTCATGATCTGTCTCTCTCTGTCCCAAAAATAAATAAACATTAAAAAAAAATTAAAAAAAAAAAAAACATCGCCGTAGAGTAGACAGAGAGCCCCCATCCCCCAAGCCCGGATGCCACCTGCACTGACTACAGGCCTCTGGGGCAGTCCCTGGAAGGCTGACTGTCCCTGAGCACATGGTGCTGGACGTGCACTTTTTCTTACCCAAGCAGCTCCAGGGGCCACCTCCACCTTGGGGCCCATGTTTCCTCTCCTTGAAGAGAGAGAAAACAGCAGAAGGGTGAGGCACTGGCTCCACTACCCCCGCCACCACCACTCTTAGTCCTTTAGCACAACATGCCACCCTAGTCATGTCTGGACTCCTGGACGTCAGGCCATTTGTCACTTGGGTTAATCCTCAACTTCCTTGCTTTGAACCTGTGCAGACATCACCTAACGTGAGATCCTAGTGCTTTCAAGTGCCTTCTGTCAACAAAGAAGACAAAGTTCACGAAGAAAGGTTACCAGAGCATCTGCAACCCAACTAGTCATTTCCTTAACTTCATTTTCTCGAACTCTTTGTAAGCTGTTGCTGGCTATTTCTTTTTCTTTCTTCCTTTTTTCATTTTAATCCTGAAAGAAGTGGGTGCCTGGGTGACTCAGTCAGTTAAGTGTCCGACTTCAGCTCAGGTCATGAGCTCAAGGTTCCTGGGTTTGAGCCCCACGTTAGGCTCTGTGCTGACGGCTCAGAGCCTGGAGTCTGCTTCACATTCTGTGTCTCCCTCTCTCTCTGCCCCTCCCCCACTTGCACTCTGTCTCTGTCTCTCTTTCTCCCAAAAATAAACATTTAAAAAATATGCATTTTTTAAACTTTGCAAGAAGGAAGCACTTAGGCGGTTCAGGGCCAAAGACTGGAAAACAGAAAAGGAATAATTAGACAACTCTGCTGACCCCTGTGTAGACAGATCAGAAAACACAAAACCTTCCACAGGTCAAAAGCACCAAGCTATTTTCTCTCACGTGTTCTAAAATAAATAAGTAAATGTATAATAATGCAAATAAAGAAACGCCTCCTGCAAGAGTTCATCTGGGGCATACGATTGCAAAAAAATTGACCATTCACTTAAAATATAAAACAACTACCCAAATATTACTTTAATAAAATAAAGTTTGTTTTAGGTGAAGATAAATAATGTAACTTAAATACATGTGAGTATATTTTCTTAATTTGCAACATTACATATTTTTATGTTTAAGATTAAAAACAAAATATAACAACAGAAAACTACAGAAAGAAACGAGGAACATCCATGCCCATAATTTGATACTCTCCCCAAAACAAAGTTAAACCCTGAGCTTTATTTCCTTTGGTCCACTTTCCCAAGTATTTCTTTTCCGGTAAACTGACTTTTGTCCTGTTTTCTTTCACTCATATAATTAAAAGCAAGTTTGTAGGGCAGTGACTTGTTATTTTATAGGACATACAAAATCCCATATGTTATTTTGAAAAAACTAACATTCTTTCATTGCTTGGCATTTAGGTCATTTTCAGGAAGGGGCTATAAAGCACACAGCCAGAAACATATTTGTGCATCTCATTCTCAAAACTATCTTCAATAAGCCTGTTTTCCATAAAGGACGCTAGAAAAGTACAAGGGCGCTGGGTATCATCTTGTAGAAAATGTTCACAGTAATATAACAATGGGCAAAATACACAGTTTTTTTAATATTAAGGAAATATTTAAACATATCCAAGAGTAAAGAAAGTAACTTTTCATTCTCTTCATTGACTACCAACTGGTTGTGGTCTCGTTTCCTCTACATTCCCACTCTAAATGCGTCCCTCCCCAGATCACCTGCAGTCAATCCCAGACCACATGACACAGCTTCGCTAAGTCCATGTCGCTACACGGTTAAGAACTTTTTTTTTTAGAACATGAACACAATACCATTTCATATCTTAAAATATTAGGACAATGCCTAAATGCATCAAATATCCAGTCAACGTCCAAATTCTCCTGATCACCTCAAATTTTTTTTTTTTTTGGTTTCTTGGAATCAAAATATAAACAAATTTTCTGCGTTGCGAATGGTGGTTCTGGCCCTTCTAGTCTCTTAATTCTCCTCCCCTCTTACCATGTTTTTCTTTAATTTACCTGAAGAAACGAGGTCACTGCCCTACAGAGTTTATACTGACTGAATATCGTAAAAACATTTAACATGTTCCTCTCTGTCCTCATTTCCTCTAAATTGAATTTTCGGGCAGCAATAAATATTTTATGGGAGGTGCTGGGGACTTCCATTAGAAAGCACATAATGTGTGGTTTTCTCTTTTGTTTAAAGTTAGTTTGATCTGTGAGTTTTTAAACTTTTTATTATAAAAAATTGCAAATTTTTTAAAAATTCAAACAAAAAAAGAGAAGAGAATGTAATGAATCCCCATATAAAATGTCACCCAGTCTTAACAAATATCAATCCATGCCCTTCTCCCTTGTTTTACCGTATCTATGCCTTCATTCATTTCCCTTCCTTCCCAACCTGGACTACTTTGAAGCAAATCCCAGACCGCATATAATTTCCTCTCTCAATATACCCCTAAAAGACTAGGATGTTTTAAAAATACCATTATTACACCTAAGACTTTCAAGAATAATTTCTTAATATCATCAAATATCTGATCAGATCTCACGTTTCTTTGGCCATATTATAAGATGTTTTCAGCATTTGATTTTAACCTACAGGGTTTGATTATGGGCAAGTTGAGAACACATTTGATGTGTTCAGTTACTGGCTGTGAACTGCCTTCTGGTGTCGTCTGCTTATTTTGCATTGAGTTGATGGGTTGACAGTAATAAAGACCGATGGCCATTTTTGCCACAAATATTTTCTGGGTCTGTTCTTTGCCTATTAACATGAGGTGGGGAGGGGCAGTGCACCCTCATGTCCATCCAATACCTGGCAAATTTAAGCTCATTTAAGTGTACTTTGTGATTCTTTCTATTGCTTCCACCCTTAGAATGCCTTCTTTCTTTCAAAAAGATATAATGAATATTCAATTCCATTTTCTTCTAGCTTCTCTACGTAATCTGCATTAAGTACATTCAAGTCTTATATCCTTATTAGGAAGCTACTTGGTTTACATAAACCCAAAATTTATTTCCATGATCCCTAAATCACAGACACTAAAAGGAAACAAAGAGTTTCAAGTGATGTATTTCTAAGTGATTTGAATCCTTTCGCAAACTACCCATAAATATATTTCCGTTTGCTCCTAAAGAAAAATGTCAATCCCTTCTAGAGAAAGAGGAGCCCTGTCACCTGGTTTTAAAGCACTCTAAATAATTAGGGCGTTGATTAGTTTTACGCAAGAATGAAAAGGAGGGATTGATTTAAATCACAATGCAGATGGTGGGGGGAGGGGTGGTTTAATGGTTTCTTCTTTAACAGTTACCAACACGTTTTAAAAAGACCCAGGCCCTTTTAAAAGGAGGGCATTTGTGCTGCCTAAGTTTGGTTACCTAGGAGACCCCACCCCTCCGTTCTACCATAGCCTCCGGCCTCAGAAAGGCAGCTTCAATTTAATAGATGGCTACTTTTCTAAGCTTCAATTGAATGGATGGTAGAAGTAATAGAAGAAAAGTAAAATTCAAACATTACCTCAACTACAGCCCTAGATTTTTATGCAGGAATTCCCACGGTAGCAAAGTAGGATTATGATGCAAAATCTGCCCCCCCAAAAGTAAGCTTTTAGGTCTCATCATTTTTCTATAGTCTGCTTAAGATACCTAGGCAAAAAAGCGTAGACCAAGTGACTTATGAAACAAGTATAACAAGTGTTGAAATTCTGAAGCATTGTGTAAATACAATGGAGTCCACACTTGACGTCACACTTAATGCTCGTATCATCAACAGAAATGTAGAGGTAATAAGTACACTATGATTGAACGTGTGGTCAACTCACTCATTTATTAAAACAAAGGGTGAGTTGAAAGAACCAAGTGAGGCTATACGTGTAAAAGCACATCATTATTAATACCACCACCTGAAAGTGGGCTTTTATCGGGGCGCCTGGGTGGCTCAGTCAGTTAAGCCTCTGACTTAGGCTCAGGTCATGATCTCACAGTTCATGGGTTCGAGCCCCTCATTGGGCTCTGTGTTGTCAGCTCAGAGCTTGGAGCCTGCTTCAGATTTTGTATCTCCCTCTCTCTCTTCCCCTCCCCCACTCACACTCTGTGTATGTGTCTCTCTCTCTCTCAAAAATAAATAAACATTAAAAGATAATTTAGGGGCGCCTGGGTGGCTCAGTCGGTTAAGCGTCCGACTTCGGCTCAGGTCATGATCTCACAGTCTGTGAGTTTGAGCCCCGCATGGGGCTCTGTGCTGACAGCTCCGAGCCTGCAGCCTGCTTCAGATTCTGTGTCTCCCTCTCTCTCTCTCTCTCTGACCCTCCCCCACTCATGCTTTGTCTCTCCTGCTCTCAAAAATAAAAATAAAAAAATTAAAAATTAAAAAAAAAAGATAATTTAAAAAAAAGAAAGTGAGCTTCTATCAAATCACCTTCTGAAATCCCACGTTTTTACTGACAAAGTGAGCCCAGGCTACCACAGTTGCATCAGCACCAAGTGATGGTTAACTTTGTGTGTCAACTTGGCTAGGCTCTGGAGCCCAGATATTTGGTCAAATACTAGTCTAGATATTTCTGTGAAGGTATTTGTTGATGTGATCAACATTTAAATCAGCAAATTTTGAAGGCGATTTCTCTCTATAATATGGATGGGCCTCATCCAATCAGTTGAAGACCACAAAAGACTGGGATGCCCCCATAAAAGAATTCTGACACATGACTTGAAAATGTAATAACTCCGTGGGGCACCTGGCTGGCTCAGTCAGTTGATCATCCAATTTTGGCTCAGGTCATGATCTCGTAGTTAATGGGTTCAAGTCCCACATCAGGCTCCATGCTGACAGCTCAGAGCCTGAAGCCTGCTTCAGATTCTGTATCTCCCTCTCCCTCTCTGCTCCTCCCCTACTTGTGCTCTGCCTCTCTCTCAAAAACTAATAAACATTAAAAAAATTTTTTTTTATAATGTAATAACTCTTGGGGCACCTGGGTGGCTCGGTTAAGTGTTTGACTTTGGCTCAGGTCATGATCTCACGGCTCATGGGTTTAGGCCCTGTGTCGGGCTCTGTGCTGACAGCTCAGAGCCTGGAGCCTCCTTCAGATTCTGTGTCTCCCTCTTTCTCTGCCCCTCCTCCACTCACACTCTGCCTCTCTCTGTCTCTCTCAAAAATAAACATTAAAAAAATTTTTAATAAAAAAATTAAAAGATAGGCAGAGAGGAAGAAGTGTTATTGGTTCCAGTTCTCTAGAGAGCCCTGACTACCATAGACCATCACTACCCTGTATAGCTGACCTATACAAGTAAAATTAAGTTTGTATTTATCTGGTTGTTTCCACATCATATAAACATGGCTTTACAAACTTTCATTAAAATTTGAGGCATGTTTATTAAAGCTGCCATAAATACTATAGACTGGGTGGCTTAGCCAACAGAAATTTTCTCACAGTTCTGGAGATTGGAAAGTCCAAGATTATGGAGGCAGCAGGTTTGGCTTCTTCTGAGGTCCCTCTCCTTGGCTTGCAATGGCCACCTTCTCACCATGTCCCCCACAGTCTTTTCTATATGCCTGTGTACCCCTGCTGTCTCTTTGTGTGTCCAAACTTCTGAAACTAGTCAGACTGAGGTAGGGCCCACGCTAAAGGTTTCATTTTAACCTACTCACCTTTTCAAAGGTCCTAATACAGTTACCGTCAGAACACCAGGGATGGGCTTCAACATGAATTGGCAGGGGGTGTAAAATTCAGCCCATAACGGAGGGTCTAGTTGGAAAAATCTGACTTACTATATATGCTCCATGGAATATATGAAACTCACTTTTGGGAGGAGGCACCTAAAGGTGCTCTAGCTTTCCTCTAGAGCAGTTGGAAGTGTCCAGGATAAGGGCGCCTGGATGGCTCAGTCGGTTAAGCATCTGAGTTCTTGATTTCAACTCCAGTCATGATCTCACAGTCCATGAGATCGAGCCCCACCGTCGGGCTCTGCTCTAACAGCACGGGGCCTGCTTGGGATGAGCGTGCTCTCTCTCTCAGTCTCTCTCAAAATAAACATTAAAAGAAAAGTGTCCAGTCAAGAAAAACACACAAAGATACTTAGACTGACAGAGAAAATACAAGAGGATTTAAGTAAGAGCCCTAAATCCAAGGCATAAAAGCAGACATTTTGAATATAAGGCACTGATTTGTCACATGGGCAGTATGCTGTGTCCTGCTCAGGTGTAGCAAGCAGCAGGGACTTATCTGAACCTGCTTAATGGTGCTCCCCACAGGCTGGCTAGTAATAATGAAATCAGCTGCCAAACCCCTCTTTAAGCCCAGAGCTGGGCAGGATGTAAAATCCTTGTAAATACAGATTAAAGATGTAGTTTTGGCCACAAGCTGTTCAGTTCTCCAGATCTGACAGGCAATTATCTGCAGGAGTCCAAGGGACATTGCGAGCCTCAGAAAAGACAGAGAAAAAAGGCAAGGCAGTGGGAAGACAAAGAAGAAAATGGAAAAGAGGTGAGAGAAAGAACAGACGAAAATGACAAGAAATATAAAAGGAAAAGCTGGGAAGGCAGATCTGTCCCTTCTCTCAGCGACACTGCACCGTGTCAGAGTCCTACCTCTGACTAATAACAAAAGTGCCAGAACTTACATGTGAATGGCACATGGAAACTTCCAAAGACTCTTTGCCTTGATTATGCCTCATGCACCCCCAAACAGTCTGGTGAGACCGCAGATAAGTACTATTGTTTTTATTTGACCGATTTGAAATCTGAGACAGTCATTCCAAAGTGACTTGCGGAGTCTGGAAGCAATTGAACCTGTTTCACAGGCTAACCCTAGCCCATATTAATGATCAACAACCAGAGCTGGTCGCCACCCTCCCTCAAACATCTGCCGCCCACATAACTGGCCTACGTGGCATTCACGTATTTTTTAAATTCTGTGTTCACTCTTTCTCTACAAAATTTCTTTTTTGGCGCCATCTGCCTAAGAGTTTAGCGTGTTCAGCTTTAAGGAGATCTCACTTCAAACCAGCTGAGGGAGAAGTGGTAGAGAAAGGATTATTAACTGGGGAAAATAAGAGTGATGATACTAGAAGAACTCTGATCCTAGTTCTCCTCCAGAGGTAACCTTCCAAACACTACAACTTTTCTGGAACAATCAGAGTTAAAAACAAATCTCCGGAAAAAATACAATTGGTGACGTTTCATTAACACGGGCAGGGTGGGATATAGGTAACAGAGCTTTCATCATGAAAGAGGATTCTAGCACTAGAAGAAGGGAAGAGCCAGTCTTTGGCTTCCTGTATGTGTCCTGCACCTTTGAGTTCAGTTACCAACAAGCCACTGACAACTGGACATTTCGGTAACTTTTAGATGAAAACCCAGGCTCAAGTTCAAAGCTGCAAAGTGATACCTTTCCTGGGACAGAGTTCAAAGTCCTGTATCCTAGGCCTTTCGGTTAAGATCTTAGCTTTTGATAAGTGCTCCTGCTGGCATGCTTCTGCAATAACCCAGGGAACACTAGTGCTAGAACATTCTAGAAGCTCCTCTGCCTATAAAATAACAGACTGTTCATATACTGTGGCACATTATATTTTCCAACAATGGCCCAGTAAGATGTCTGGCCCCTTCTGCTCTTCCAGAACTTTCTCACCTGCATCAAGAAGCAGAGTTCATCTCTGCTCACCTGGCAGGACTTTATGATAGTTTCAACTGATGGAATCTGGCAAAAGGGACATCCCGTAACTTCCAGGCTTGGTCATAAGGGGTGACACAATTTCTGTTTTGTTCTCTCTCAAGATGCTTCTCTTAGAACCCAGTTACTACATTGCAAGGAAGCCCAGGCCACATGGAGAGAGATCAATATTTTGGCCAAAAGCCTCAGCTAAGGTCTTAGACAAGGGCAAGGGTGAGCATCAACCCCCGGACAATGAGCCGCCAGGGGATTCCACCCCCAGCCCTCAAGGCTTCTCAGCAGAAGTCCCACATCACGGATCAGAGACAAGCTGTGCCCGTGTACCCCCGTCCAGAAAATTTGTGAGTGTAATAAATGTTTGTTTTATGTCACTAACTTTAATTGTCACTTGTTAAACAAACCTAGTAACTGGAACGTACATTACAGCCCAAGTTAATACCCAGAGGCAGAAAAAATGATGTGGTTTTATACATTTTTGGCCTTGGCTCTGTCCTAGAGATAAGGAAGAGCAGGCAGGAGGGGAAACACAAACATTTAAGCGCCACCTTCCCTGGGCCAGACACCCTGTGAGGTACGAGAAAACTTGAAAACTTCAATTCCTCCAAATTCCTATGAGATTTAAGTGTGAAGTCCATTTAAAGATGAGGAAGTAGAGGCAATGAAAGTTTTAATAACTTATCCAGGATCCTAAAATAATAGCATTGGAAGTGTGAACCCATGATCTGATACCTGACTCTAAAACTCAGTCTTTCTGCTCTCCCGGTAGAGCCCCACCTGGGGGTGTTGGTCCTAGTGTTTGGAACTGGAGGGGAGTTGGGGAACGAAAAAATTCACTAATCCATGTGCACTTGTCACTATGTGTAATATGCCCCCGCCACATGCAATTTTCAAATACAGTAAATTCCATGATAATTCAAACTCATTCCATGTATTATTGGTCTTAGTTTTGATTATGATGTTTGTATTGATTGTATATCTTCACAACCAACCAGGCCCCTGGGTGGCTCAGTCGGTTAAGGGACCGACTTCGGCTAAGGTTATAATCTCACAGTCTGTGAGTCTGAGCCCTGCATCGGGCTCTGTGCTGATGGCTCAGAGCCTGGAACCTGCTCTGGATTCTGTGTCTGCCTCTCTCTCTGCCCCTCCCCTGCTCACGCTCTGTCTCTCAAGAATAAACATTCAAAAAAATTTTTAAAAGGTAATAATAATAAGATAGTTCCTAAAGTTAAAGGTCCTTGAAATTTCTATATGTATATTAGAACAAGGTTTTCATGCTTAAAAATGTTGGGAACCACCAACTACACACCTCTTTGTGTGCGATTAACATTCTGCCTGGTAAGCTGGAGAACTGTGTTACCCCAGGAAAGCACTCGTGAATGACCGACATTCCATCTGTGTGTATTTAATAAAGGTGGTTACCAAGGGATCGCTCTTAAATAGTGGGCTTTGAGAGGAGAGGTCCCCCCAGCCATAATTCATTAATTTGCTAATTGCTCTTCCCAGTGAGCACCGGCCAGCATTTGTCTTTAGCTAATGGTGATGTATGTGCCTTTCCACTTTGCACACATGGCAGCAAGTGACAGGGATGACGGGCAGAGAAGAATGAGCCTTTCTCTGTCCTTTCCCTGCCCTGCCTCTGTCCTTCAGGATATCCTACTAAGCAAGCACTCACTTCCCACAGGGTTGGAAGGAAGTGGTGATAGATTTAGGGAACAACTTCATTACCCATCAGGAATGTAGAGCGAGTTCACTGCCCTCCCTGAGAAATAGGAACCAGGGCAGCTCAGACCTGGGCTAAAGAGGCAAGAATGCTGGGACTTAACGCTCCCCCAGAAAAGCCTCTTTCCATAAAAGACCGATAACTCCACCGGAGTCCTTTGCTCTCACATTCACAGGGGATGCCTTGCTTGGGGATGCAAGTCCCACCATGTGACCACCCCCAGACTCCTCTGCCGCCACCACCTAGCTCTTAAATCACTGCATTCCACAAGGATTTTTTTCTCTTCCCCAAACGGGGGGAGAAAACGGAAGGAAATTACAATGTCCACTAAAGTTGGTTTATGTCAAAACAACTAAGAAATTCCCACTGACAAAACTACAGTGAAATTGCATCTAGATTTTTTTAAGTCCATGTATTCTACTTATAAGCTGTTCGGCTCTAGCTAAGTGGGGAAAGAAGAAATGTGCTTTTAAAACTCTTGCGTCTTATTAATTTTAAGCACGTGAACAATGTAAAGATACTCTTTTTGGTAACTCTAAAATCTATAGTCTCAAAATGACCCACCAATTAACCACGGTTTAATTCATGAGTGAAGGAAATGGCTTTCACCTTATGAAGTGCACAAGTAGAATCCACTACACCCACACAATAAATGTATGAATTTAAGAGTCACGTATTGGCCCTGGGCAGTCCAGAGAACATTCCTCCCCACCCTAGAGAAGAAGCATTGCACCCATTACAAGAAATATATGGTTAGGCCCAGGAGGCAGCGGCGGCTTTAGCCTGAGGGTCTCCCATTCTTCCCTAGAACCTCACCAAAATCTCCCAACCTTGGGGAAGGTTGCAGAGAACAGCTCATGGATTCCTGGTCTCTCCAGGCTTTAGATGTAGAAAGCAGGAGGAGGAAGCAGAAGGGTATGAAAAGTGGGAGAAAAGATACCCGCATGAGAAAAACTGCGGAGCTTCCTCAGAGTCTTTTCTGAATGGAGGCGGAAATGCTGACCCAGGACGTACAAGGGGATGTTCCAAATGGAACTGGTCCCAGCCAAGGAGCCTCTGCCTCACCCGGATTATCATATCCAGTTTCCCACTTATCTCAAAAGATGGGGGCATGTGAATCCGCCCATACTTATCACCCAAAACCTTTGCCTTTCCTATAAAACAGAACAGCTGCCTGTTGGGCTCATCTTTTGCCACGAACAACTCCAGATGTATGTTATCAGGCCTCTCCAAGGTCAGTGTTCTTCATGGATTTCAAATTCCTAGAGGAGAGGAAATACGGTTGTTTTTCTTGTACTGTACTGCGACTACCCAAATACTGCATACAGACACATAAATTTCTACCAGGCAGTCCTTTTTAAAAACGCTTCATTTCCTTTAAAGTGTCTGGCCTCATAAGAATTCTGGGGAGACTGATGAAAACATCCTTAATTTATTAAGTGAGGTAACTGTGATTCATTCATCCATTTATTCATTCATTCAACAAGGATTTACTGAGCACGGCTCATGTGCTAGGCCAGGGATTTGGCAGTGAACTTGCCAAAACCTATGTCCTCATAGGGCGGCTGCTCTAGGAGAAGAAACAGGATGTAAACAAATATATCATAAACAGGTATTATGTCAAGAGTGATATACATTTAATAAGTTAAAGTGAGAATAAGAGACAGGGGAATTTTATATGGGGAAGCGGGGGCGTCAAGGAAGACTTCTCTAGGGTCTGAGGAAAGGGGGTCCTGAAGAAGTGTGGGGAGGAGCCTTCCACGCTGGGAATAGCTAGGAAAGGGCCTGAGGCTAAGAAGGGCTGGGTGGGCTCAAGGAGATGCACATGAGTATGTTTACCCAGCAAACATACCGCCTGAGGCCAGAGGGGGCTGAGCAGGAAGGGGGATGCTTTTGGACCGGGGCTGGGGAGCCACGGAAGGTCTCTGGCCACAGGGCTGACAGAAAGGATCACTCCAGCCACTGGAAGAAGCAAAAGCTGCATGCCGGTAAGAGACGAGTGTTGCCTGGACCAGATGCTAACAGGACAGTGAGAGACGGTTTGTGGGCCTATTCTGAAGATAAAATTAGTTGGCTTTGCTAATGTGACAGATATTAGGCAACTGAAATAGATGGCGTGGGGTCAAGTCCCAACTCTGCCACCTACCGGAGCTGTGTGATGTTGGGGGAAAGATTTAACTTCTCTGAGTCTCTGTTTCTTCATAAAATGGGAAAACACCACTTCTGCCGCAAAGGTACAGAAGTGCTATATACGGGGCACCTGGGTGGCTCAGTTTGGCTCAGGTCATGATCTAATAGTTCGTGGGTTCAGGCCCCGCGTCGGGCTCTGTGCAGACAGCTCAGAGCCTGGAGCCTGCTTCAGATTCTGTCTCCCTCTCTCTCTGCTCCTCACCCACTCATGCTCTGTCTCTCAAAAATTAAATAAAAACATTAAAAAAATTACAAAAAAAAAGAAGTGCTATATAGAAGCACCTGTTAGAATACCTGAGTACTAATTAAAAAAAATTTTTTTTTAATGTTTATTTACTTTTGAGACAGAGAGAGACAAAGCATAAGCGGGAAAGGGGCAGAGAGAAAGGGAGACACAGAATCTGAACCAGGCTCCAGGCTCTGAGCTGTCAGCACAGAGCCTGATGCAGCGCTTGAACTTAGGGACCCTGAGATCATGACCTGAGCTGAAGTCAGACGCTCAACTGACTGAGTCACCCAGGTGCCCCGCCTGAGTACTACTTTAAAAAAATTCTTCTTTATCTCTGGTTAACCCAAATAACCCGACCCCAACAAAACAGCATTCTTGCGGGAAGATGTCAGGAGAATTTTCGGGGTCCTAAGGTCTCCTTCTCTGATCCACCCTTTCTTTGACGGTCAGAGATGGCTTTCATTATGCATTTACACTTTCAGCACAGCTGTTGTTTTCAAGGTTGGGTTACTGCACTTCTAATCTTAATAGAATCAGCAGCCACCATCCTACCCCTTATCAGAGAATAGGACAGAAACATTAAGTGAAAAACAGAATCCTGGGGCTAAGAATTTCTGACAATGTCAGGAAGGTATTTGGAATAGTATTTCCAATTGCATATTCAAATCCTCTGCTCTTGCACTCAACAAAAGAGGGTTAATTTTTATTATATATATTAGGTTTTAAAGCTGAGAGTTCTGGCCTCCTTTCCTGTCCAATAGTTACAGTTAGGCCAGTATTTCTGACTTATGTCAACATATGATCAAGATCATATGACCTTGAGTCCAGCAAGAAGTGAAACCACTCAGCCCTGAAAATCAAATAGAAAACCGCTCTCTCTCTGGCTGGAACGCCCAGTAGAAGGTACATACACTTCGTTGTGTTCCCTCCACTTCCCCATCCCAATTAACCCACTGCCACATTTGCATGGTTTCCTCCCTAAAAATGTGAAATTATTTTGCAAATCTTGTTTGGGTTTAATGTGACTTAACAGCTATTGTGTTCTAAAGAAGAATGGGTTGAGGAACAGAACCACAAAGTAGAGGCCTAAAATGACATTAATAGATGATTTAAAATGATAGAGAAATCTGATAATAGCGTCTTTATAGTTGAAACTTAGAAATCTACTTGAAGAATTCAAACACAGTTTTAACAGAACTATAACATTACTTAAAAAGATAATAAGGGGCACCCAGGTAGCTCAGACGGTTAAGCGCCTGCCTCTTGATTTTGGCTCAGGTCATGATTTCATGGTGAGTTTGAGCCCCACATCCGGCTGTGCACTGACAGTGTGGAGTCTGCTTAGGATATTCTCTCTCTCTAGCTCGCTCTGTTTCCCTCCTGCTTGTGTGCTCTCTCTCTCTCAAAATAAATAAACTTAAAAAAAAAAAAAAAAAGAAAACTCGGGGAGCCTGGATGGCTCAGTCAGTTAAGTGTCTGGCTCAGGTCACAATCTCACAATTTGTGGGTTCGAGCCCCGTGTCAGGATCTGTGCTGTCAGCTCAGAGCCTGGAGCCTGCTTCAGATTCTGTGTCTCCCTCTCTCTCTGCCCCTCCCCTGCTCATGACCTGTCTCTATCTCTCAAAAACAAACATCAAAAAAAAAAAAAAAAGACAAAAGAAAACTCAGAGAGAGCAATGTAGATCACAATAAGATTATCTCAGGAAATTATACCCAGAGAAGATGAAAATATTAACAGTTAATTGATGAAAAAAGAAGTCAAGCCTGAGGATCTTCCTTTTTAAAAACTTTTTAATGTTACAAAGTCATTCTTTGCAGTGTCTTTGCAGATGTTTTTATTTATTTGCAGAATAAAATGCATTCACATAAGCCCCCTTCTCTTATGAATAGAAACAGAAATAGAAATAGAAGCCAGCATTCACAGGCACCAAAATCCACGGAATGGTGTCCTTTAGCCCTCATGATGACCCAAAAGGCAGACACAGAGATGTTAAGTCACAAAGCCAAGTGTGCTACAGGACCTGTGGCCAAAATCTATCAGCCTCAATTGCTACATTCACTGCCCCTTCTTTAAGGCATGAATCACAGTCACACCCTCTTCTGCCATCCCTAACTTATCAAAAGAATTAACTTTTCCTCCTCTTGACTCATCATTCAGCCCCATCTAATAGAATGGAACTCCCCATGGTCTTTTCTAGCTCTCTCATGTGGAAGTCCAAAAAGATTCCAAGTCCTCTTGAATGCATGTGTGGACTTCTTTTCCTTTAGCCTTTTATCCCTTCCTACTGAAATAACCACCGGCTAGCCCATTCTCCCAAGGCCAGACCTAACGCCCTCCGAGTCACCTACACAGCCCTCACATTGAATTTCCTAGAGGCAAGCACCCAGGTGGGTTACTTGGAAGATTTTAATGACTCCCTAGCTAAAGAAACTAAATATAATCACTTCCTCCCAGGAGTCATGGACCTAGATGTCCCCAAATTAGTTTTCTCCCCTATTTTCCCACGAGGCCATGTCATTAGAGATAGAGTGGACCACAGGTGGCACATTCACGCGTTCCACTTCCACACCTTTGGGAAGGCTAGACTTGACTATCGAGAATGACCTCAGCCACATCTCTCTCAGAATTCTGCCCATCTGGCAACATTCTTCCTTTAGTCGGTTTGTCCCTCCCCTCCCTAACCCCTTCTTTTCTCGGAACCTCTTCACTGCTTCTCTCTCCAACTTCATTGTGTTTTCATTTCCCTCACCCTGACCTACCACCATCACCGCCTACATTATAGCCTCTCAGAAGACAGGGATGGGGGCTTGCTCACCTTAGCATCTTCTGGAATACTCACGGAAGACATGCAAAAATCCTTATTCAATTTACCTGAAAATCCATTTTGCAGAAATTATGCTATCCACTGAATGTTTACTTTTTTTAACTTTATTTATTTATTTTGAGAGAGAGAGAGAATCCCAAGCAGGCTTTACACTGTCAGTGCAGAGCCCAATGTGGAGCTCAAACTCATGAATCGTGAGATCATGACCTGAGCCGGAAACCAGGAGTTGGACACTTAAGCGACTGAGCCATCCAAGGTGTCACTCCTCTGAACCCTTAAAGCATGTACTTTAGATCGCATATACAGCACTTGGATTCTGTCCTGAATATTAATTCTTCCAGATGCGAATGTCCTGTATCCCCAGCGAAAAGTACAAGTTCTCCGAAGGCAAGGACCGTGTCTCCCTTTTTATGTACGGATCCAGGAACTTGCATCTAATAGGTGTTAAATATGTATTCTTACAATGTTTATGTGATTTCCCCCAACAAAGCTGCATTTCTCCAAGGTCTTCTGTTCCTCAAAGTACACACCCCATGGTTTTATAGTAAAAAATATTATACCACCCTCCCCACACACACAACCTTATCCTTTCTTAGATATTTACAATGTACATTAACACCTTGAAAGCACAAGCAGTCCTAGAATAAAGAAACCTAAACAGGACATTGTCTAAGCTTATTTGACACAAGGACACTTTTCTTGCTTATAAATCTGTTAACATCCAGCAGTGCCACTTGGAGAAATGAACCTAAAGTATCTGAACCAACACCCTATGTATAACTAAGTGCACAGCAAATAACATTTATAAGACATTTTACATATTTTCAACACTTCGTTACAACTGCACTCCCTCAATACACAGGCTATTAAGTAGAATATTATAAAGAAGGGGCGATCTCTCACCGTCTTGCTCTCCTCCAATCCCCTCTACTTGTTGTTCCTCAACATTCCTTCCTTTATGCATGAAATCAACTGAAATCTCCTTTCCTTCAGTTGCTGTGACACACTAAGGATACATGGGGACTCGATTTATTCTTCCCATCAAGGGATTTACTTGTTCCAGCTTCTTAGAATGAGAGGGTCCTTAGGTATAAACTCCAAATTGCACTCTTGGGGGAAGGAAGGTAGGTTTCAGGGTCAGGAAATCTACCTTGAAGACACAGAGAAATTAGGTGACTTGATTAATAATAAAACCTTAAAGGAAATATAAAGTTCCAAATGCAGACTTATATCAATAAGGATTAAGTTTGACTATACATGAAAGAAAACCCAAAATAACAGTGGCTTAAACAAGATAGAAGTCTCTACATATAAACAGAGTTTGAGAGGAGCCCAGAGCTGACAGGACAGCCTCATGGGCGCCTAAGATCAGGGCTCCCTCTATCTGTTGCATCAACCGAACACAAGGCTTCGACCTTTAAGATCTCCTCAGGACCCAGGGGCGCCTGGGTGGCTCAGTCAGTTCAGCATCCAACTTGGGCTCTGGTCATGGTCTTTTGGTTCATGAGTTTGAACCTTGCATTGAGCTCCCACTGTTAGTGCAGAGCCTTCCTTGGAATTCTCTCTCTCCCTCTCTCTCTGTCTGCCCCTCTCCTGCTTGCAGTTGTGTGTACTCTCTCTCTCTCTCAAAATAAATAAATAAACTTAAAAAAAAATCACTTCAGGGCCCAAAATGGCAGCTGGAATGCTAACCATCAAGTACTCATCCCAGGGGGTGGAGAAGATGATGATGGAATAGGCAAAAAACGTGTAGCTTTCAGCAGAGTGATAAGAGCCTCTCTGGAGCCCTTCTCCAGTCCTCCATATCACTTCTTGTTGACAAGGACCTGGTCACACAGCCGAAACCAGCTCAAAGACGACTGGGAAGTGTGGTCTTTTAGCTGGGTATGCTGCATCTCCATTTTTTTTTTTTTAACGGAGTTCTATCACTAAGAAAGAATAGGAGGAAGTATATTGGGTAGTCTACTAGTAATCTCAGCCATAAGGAAGGAAAAAGACATTAGACTCCTACTCCCTTCAAATGTTTATCAGAAGTTATTTAGCCCTGTGTCTCTCAAGCCCATTCATTGATAAGAATCACCTGCAAGGGATGGGTGGTGAAAGGGTGGGAGGAGGTTCTCACTGAAATATAGATTCCCAGGCTCCACCCAGACCTACTGAACCAGAATCGCCAGGGAGAGGACCTGGGGATCCCTGTTTTTAGCAAGCACCCTAGGTGATTCTTATCATCGAGCAAGTATGGTAAACACTGAAATCTAATCTTCCAACCAACTTGGCCGTCTCAGCAAATTCCTGAGCCTTGGGGCCTCAGCGGCAGTCAGTCAGAGACACTGAAGTTTTTTCTCATACTGAGGTAACTTCTGTCAGAGGGCCTACCCTATGGGAAGAGACCAAGGGTGCTTCACCATAAAGGAATTACAAAAACAATTACGAATCAAGTAACCAAGAGCTTTAACAAGCTATCTGTCACATGAACAAAATTTGATCATGTAAAATCAGCCCATTTCCTTACAGAAAGCTTTAGGATGATATTATTTATTTGAGAGAATGCCTGGGCAAGGTAGAGGCAGAGGAAGAAGAGGGAGAGGGAGAATGTCTTCTTAAGCAGGCTCCATGCTCAGCGTCTCCAACGCGACCCTGGGATCATCACCTAGCCGAAATCAAGAGTCAGATGCTCAACCGACTAAGCCACCCAGGCGCCCAGGATGATTGTTCTCTAATTTTTCAATCTCACTTTCCCAACTAGGACATAAGTTTGACGAGTGTTGGAGTCTCACGCTCCTGAGCACTCTGTGGTGCATCAGGGAGCAGTCCAGAAGGGTGGCCTGAAGTTGGCTACAGGCCTTTAGCCTAGGGGCGGACGGCTTTCTCTCTGACACTTAAAGTAAAACCATAGATGGGAAGGTGTAGTGCACTTGGTAACATCAGAAATTAACCATGCCGTACTGTCCACTGCAACGTTCTTCCTCCAAACTAAGGAACTGAGGACATGTTAGTTACTTGTATTCTACCCATCCTAGCAGGTCTGCAACCCAGGGGAACCTACGGACAAATGTGATGGATGAACTCTAGGACTGCAGGGGATTTTGATTTCATTTGCTCCCTCGCCCAGGCAAATAATGAGAAAATCTGGTGGGGGGAAGGGAGGCTTAATGACACCCCAGACCGCTTATACCTGGCATGACCTTTCCATGGAAGAAAAAGACTCCAAGCCTACACTTAGTCTGATGTTTTTTATGAGGGAGGAATTAAACCCTTGGAATGCCATGAATGAAAGAATGAAATGTGTTAAAGGGGGATTCTTTTTCACCTACGAGGATTATGTTTTGAATTGTGTTCTCCAAAAAAGATAGGAAGTCCTAACCTCCAGTACCTCAGAATGTGACCTCCTATGGAAATAGGGTCTTTGCAGAGGAAATAAAGTTAAAATGAGGACAACAGGGTAGGCCTCGATCCACAACCAGGGTCCTGAAAATGGGAAATTTGGACAGAGACAGACATGCGTGGAGGGAAGCCAGCCACGTGAAGCCGGAAGACCGGAGCCGTGGTGCTGCAAGCCAGGCTGCTGAAGATGGTTGCAGACCACTGGAAGCTGGGGGGTGGACAAGGAAGATAGGTTTCAGAGGGAACGTGGCCCTGCCACCATCTTGACCTCAGACGTCTAGCCTCCACAAACCGTGAGACAAGACATTTTTATTGCATCTATGCCCCGACCCACTTTACGCGCTCTGTTATTTCAGCCCTAGTAAATAAATCCAGTTGGTTAGCGGGAATGCATTTCCTCACCAAGGTCAAATTCGATAACCTCAGTTTAAGACTTAACCTATTTGCCTACACAACTGAGTGGAGAACAAAAGAACTACAAATGCAGGACCACGTGAAAATAATTTTAACTGCCTTGAAGCCAGGCTTTAAATTGCACTTTCTCCAGGATGCTCTGAAACCCAGGTTCCTCCACTTGTTAATGACAAGGGCGGGTATTCTGATGCCTCGCAAATCAGGGCTATCTACAACGCTGCTTCCCTACGACATGACTGCTTGCTAACCTGGTTCTAAACACTTTCTGCTCAGGACAGTCTTCAAAGCCTTTAAAACACCCAGGCCAGGCTCCTCTCCAGAAATTTGGTTTCAGTTGGTTTGGGGGTGGGTGGGATGAAGAATAGTAATAGTTTGTTGTTGTTGTTGTTGTTTTAACTCCGAAGGTAATTTTAATGTGCAGAGGGAGTTAAGAACAACTGCCCAAGTTTACATGGAAAAAGGTTTTTCTTTTTTTCCAAACAATAGGAGAGAAAACCCTCTAACTCCAAAATACAGGGAAACTCATCCTCTGTGAAGTTGACACTAAGTAGCCATTGCCTATGAAAGTGGACTTTAGAAATCAAATTTCTATATGAATAATTGTTCCATCACTATTTGATGGGCAATATTTTACCAAAGGACTCCATGCAGGCACTCAGGAGTCTAATTTTATCTGTGGCATAACTGTCATTTATATTCAATCCTACCCCTTCAAGGCTTTAATAGAAAGTAAAATTTTATTGTAGTTAAAAAAAAAAAAAGCAACCGATTTTTTACTATTGCAACTTGGCAAAATATTCAAATATCTACATATCCAAAAATACCCACCACCAATGAAATGTTCTAAATAAATTTAAGAAAACTTTTTCTGTTTTGGTAAAAATAAAAAAAGGACATTGTAATTACTTGATAGTTGTTCAACAGCTGACATGATCATATGGTCAGAACTCTGCAGAGTTCTTAAACACACAAACTTCTTTCTTAGCTGTTTGGTTACTTTAAATACAGTTCTAAAGAGTATATTAAATTACATCTTCAATTATATGTATGTAAAACGCAGAGGGCAGCTTAGTTTTTATATCACCTAACTTCTTGACAAGCTAACTTTTCCTTCCTCCACTTCAGAAACAAAAATGCATAAATACAGTAGACAAAGAAGACTTCGAGAGCCTTTTTCTTCCTTCCTCCTTCTCTCTTCCTGCCTCAAACTCTCTCCTCTTGACATTTGTTCAAAGCTTTGATTTTTCCCCTGGACATAAGGTCAGAGACAGATTTCCTGCCTTACAGCTCTGCTTTGTGCTTAAGGAAATGTGAAAAAAGACCTGCATATTCCAAAGAAGGTCATTATAACCACTATATACAATAGGATCGCATTCTTTCCTCCTCGTTTGTCCTTAACCAATGGAGATTACAAGAAATGTCATGGGCAAGAGGAAGAGGAGGATACACTTTGAGGAGGTACGGAGGGAGCCTTGAACGCGCTCCAATTAAGAAGTGTATTCTTTTTCCCAGATGCCCGTGGGACTTTGCACAACTCCAGTAAAGATAAATGTACTGCGTTCGGACTCCATTACAGAAGCAATTACCAGCGGACACAGAGATGGATGGGAGCAGAGGGGGTTGGAAAGAGGCCTGAACAGGAAACACAGAACTTTAAAGCTTAATGAGACTTTGGAGAGCATCTTATTTTACCCAGGCGGAAGCCCAGGGAGGGGCACGGACTTGCAGGAGCCTCACACATGTACTGGCAGAGCCAAGATCAGTAAACGCAGCCCGCTGTTCTGTCCACAAAATTGCCTGCCAAGTCTTGACGCCATCCGGAAGAAACAGTAAGACGTTGAGCCAGCTTCTTTGCCTCTCTGGCCTCATATTTTACATATTTATCATGTCTTAATATGCTGTAATTGATGGGGGTTGCTGAAAGCGGGAGGTCTTGATTGAGTTACCGCCTCTTGTTAAGAACATGAAAAGTTTTTCTGCAGCAGAAAAGAGGATACTTCTCATGAAATGCAATCCACAGCCCAAAGTCCAAGGTCAAAGAACCACATGTTGCGTATCCAGAGGGGCACAAGCATGACCTCTGTGCCCGTAAGATGGCACGGATAACCTGGCCTTTCAAGCTGAGAAACACACCTGCTGTAATAGGAGCCAGCAAGAGAGTAGTACAAGGGACAGGTCAGGAATAAAAAGCTTACCATACGCTATATACTTCGTCATATAGCATAATGGACGACAGGCCCAACATCAATGCAATGGTATTCTGAGGTGAAAAATTCCTTCCACAAATCCAGAACTCCATGCCTCAAGTATCATCTTTAAAATATCAACATAGTGTCTTTGGGTTGCCTGGAGCTTCTGACTCTTGATCTCGGCTCAGGTCATGATCTCACAGATTGTGAGTTTGAGCCCTGCATCAGGCTGTGTCCATGGTGCAGAGTCGGCTTGGGATTATTCGGTCTCTCCTTCACTCTGCCCCTCCCCCACTTGTGCACATATGCCCCCCTCTCAAAATAAATAAACAAAAATGTCAACATAGTGTCTAGATCTCAGCCTCCAATCCATTAGTCAGCCTAAGATATTTTGAGTAAGGGCCCACTGAATATGGGGAAAAATCCTAAAAGCAAGGGAAAAAAATCCTTAAGTGATTATATTTATGTTTACCTTATCAGAAATCTCATTGTGCCCAGTTTAATGAGTAACTTTTAATATGGGAAGATATACTCATTCCATGGGTCATACAAAACCAAGGCTGCTGAGGTGGGCGATTCAACATTTCAAGGCAAAGTATGAATTATGTGAAGGTCAAGTCCCTTTTTAAAAGTATATCAGGAGGCATAACAAAAATAAGGAAGTGGTTATAAATCTGAATTCCAAGAATGGTAACTCCCTTGTATGGACAGAGAAACACAGTGGGGCGGAACAATGACATTCCTATGCTAGGAGAACAGTTAACAGGAAAAAAACCCGAAGGCCAAAATCGGATTTTAAAAAATGCATTTCTTTGGGAAGCTCCATATGGAAATTAGTGCTGTTCACCCGGCAGCCACAGCTCAAATTCTTCTTCAGTTTCAATGGTAAATGGTAGGATATCACTTATTCAAATACAGAGGTGGTCTGCACACATCACAATGCCACAAATTGGCCCCACGAGGGCAGAACCCAAGTGGGCTGGCTACCTCCCACGCATAAAGACAAGGGCCTGACAGCGCTGAGGGAAAGAGAGGACTTAGGTGATCAATATCCTTTCATTTGCAGTCTTAGAGACGTGAGGTTTGCTTTTTCACTTTTGTTTTCTTGTCAGGGTCTAATACACTGCTATCCAAGAGAAATCTCATGTAAGCCACCTTTTCTATTTTTTGAGAGCCACATTTCTAAAAAAACTAAGAAAAACATGAAATCATAATTTATGTAACCCAATAGAACCAAAATAGTAGCATTTCAGCGTGAAATCAACATGAAAACTATCAATGGGATAGTTTGTTTACATTCTGGTTTTCATACCGCATCTTCAAAATCCTGCCCATTTACAGGAAGTACATCTCCATTCTGGTGCTACATTTTTATCAGAAATATTTGACATGTATTTAGATTTCATGAAACCTAGATTCAAAATTTCACATACTCCAGTTGCTCCAAACGTAAACAACCAAGTTTTCCAATATCTGAGTTAACGATTTTAAATTTTTAATTTATTAAATAAAATTAAAAATTGGCTTTCTTGGCCATGCGAGCTACATTTGAAGCACTCAACACATGCATGTGTAGGTGGCCACAGGAGTGGACAGCCAGAGTCTGTCCTACCCTCACAGAGGGAGTCATTTCTGTTTCCAACTTTTCATACAATAGAAGTCGGGCAATAAAACAAACTCACAGTCAGTCCACAGGAAGATAAAAATCATTTCCTCATTATCCAAATCTTTATGAACTTCAGTTTATGGAATACAGAAATGGAAGAAATACTATCTCTTAAAAAACCAGATTTGATAGAGGAGATCTATAACCAGGGATAGAAAGTATTTGGGAAAGGGAAGTGAAGATTGTATGCATTTCTGTCTTACTTATTCTTCACAATACTGTACGAGGGAGGTATTTTTCTAAAATTCCCATTTTTACTAACTAGGAAACAGACTCAGGGAAGTTAGAGACAGTAAGTGGGGCACAGAGAATTTGAGCTTAACTAATGAATGAAACTGACTCTTAGGAGATATTTTCTGGCTTCGGTTCACAAGACACAGCCTAGCCAGTCAAGTAATTCTGGATCCTGCCTCCCCCCAGGAGAGGTCAGAAGACAGTCAGGAGCGTGCATCTACACGGCTCTCTGTTTTTACCAAAAGTGTCATAATCTATAAAGGCTTCACCTGCAACAGTAACATGACTTTCTCTCTCTTAGGACAAAGCACCGGGAGTGGATCCCACTGACCGGCTGTGGCGAAAGCTTTCCAGGGGACTGTGCTGCAGAGTGAGGCTGACAACTACAGATCCAGATTAGACCCAATCTGGTTTGCACTAGAGTGGCCTGCCAGGGAGTAGGGAGAGCTTCCCTGGGCCCTACTCCCAGCATTTCTAGTTCGGCAGAGCTGGGATGAACCCAGGCACTTCTATCAATTCCCCAGGATTGCCGACGGTCCTGGCATCATGCCTGGAGAACCACCAAACTATAAGAAAAATAAATGTACTTAAATTAGGCGAAAAAAGAACCACTACAAATTCTCTTAACCAGGTTCATTAGGGCAATTTACTAGGCTTACAACTCGATCAGCAAGGGGCCTAGAAAGTCACTGCTGGGAGTAGAGATGTGCTGGAAGTCATGGGTTGTAGTTTCCTCTTACTTTCAGGTCAGAAGATGCAAAAATCCCAGGGAGACCTTTGTATCCCAAGCCCCTCATGCTGAAACCTCAGGGCTCCTCATGTGCACGGGTTCTTCCAAAGGCCTAGACATATGCTCACAGAGCCAGAGAGACAGATACAAAATCTTTCGGTATTTTTTAAAACAAGGACTCCCTTACATTTTCGTATAAACTGCCGGTTCCCCAGAACTTGGATCTGCCCCTGGAGACCCCTTGTCCCTGTTCATATCCTCCAGATTTTTTTCTAGGAAGGGAAAAACATTAAAAGTTTTTAAACACCACAAATATGTTTAACACTTAATGTTTTTATCCCTTAATAATAACATATGAAACTTTTAATAGATTTCCAGTTTTTATAGATTTAAAAGTATTGCCCTGATGAATATCCTTAACACTAAATATTTGGGCCCATCCCTACTTCCTCAGTGGTCCTCTAAGTAGAAGTGTTGATATGTACCATACACATGTGTTTTTCATTTCTTTTAATTGTGTCATATACTTTTGTAACTTGAATCTCTCTCCACTTAATTTATCATATGCACTTCCCCAGCTGCTACATAATTTTTTAAGCTTAACATTTTTAAGGACTCTAGAATATTCCTCTCTATGGATATAGAATAATTTATTTGCCTTCTTCTGCAAAATATGGGTTAGTCTCCACCTTTTCCTTGTAGTATAATACTACAAAAAAAGTCCATGTTTTAGATTACTTCCTTCACCTAGTTTCCGTTAAGCTGGCCAAAAATTGTAACAAGGGCTAACCCAACAGTGCTGTTTACAAAACACGGGTTTGTGGTAGAAAAGTGAAATATGTAAACAGGGTTCACGATGGGCCTGAAAATATCAGAATCTCAAAGATAAGGAATGGTCACTACATTCTACCTGGGGCCTAAACATGAGACCTGTGTCTGTCTCCAAGGCTTACTTGACCATTTTGAAGATGTCTTTCAAAACTAGGAGCAAGTTGTCCAGAATCTTTTTGACAAACATTAGCAAAATGACCCACAGATTGAGTCACTGACCCATAAAAATGAGTCAAAAATAAGAATCCCAGCATCCTTTCGGTGAGGTTGGGACAGCTACCCCATGATAATCAGGGCCCAAGTGCGGCTTTGTTTCCAGTAACAAGCAGGTCTGTTCTTAATAACACTTGGGTCTCAATATGGATGATTTTTGCCTGTGCAACACAGGCTAAGTTCATTAGCCTACCTACACCAAAGCTCATGACTGGCCTCAGTCTCAAAGCACGTGAGCTAAGGAGCTGTGGGTACAAAATCATTTCACAGTTTGGATGCAAAGCAAGTCCAAGAGTGGGTTGTACCTAACGAGCCGGGCCTTCCCATAATACTTGTTAATGTCACGTAACACAATCAAAAGTAGCCAAGAAGATATTCAGACCGTGCTAAAGGGAACCCATCCAGAAAAATCCTCCTGTCCTTTTGTTTCCGGTCTAGGACATGGAGAATAGTAAATACTGAGCAAAGAGGGGTCGGAGGAATGAGGGGTGACGATGAACTGTATTTTCATGCCGCTCTGACTCATTCACTCAATACAGTGCCTGGTGCCCGGAACTGGTCTAGAGGCTGCAGACTAAGCAGGGATGATGATCTCATCCTGTCATGACCCTGACTGCCACCTGCCACTCAAATCCACATGTTCGCTGTGGGGGAAGGGCGAACGTGGCTTTACAAATAACATTCAAAATGGCAGGAATCTACAGCACCAGACTCCCACCACCCACCTTCCCGATATTCCCAGAGCACAGCCAGGGCCCCCACACCTGTTACAGCGCCAGAGTCACCACTGGGATGGCTGTGCCCCAAACCTTCCCAAGCACAACCAACCTGGTCTAAGTAGTGCCCTTTGTTATTTTCACACCGGAAAACGATACAAACAGTCCTTAAGTCTCAGGGTCCAATTTTGCCTCTGAGGGCCTCCTCTCCAATGCCGCATCCCTCCCCAAAACAGGTCTAACCACTTTGCTTTCCATGTTCTCCACCCAGCTCTTATCTCTAGCACCAAAGGCTCTCCAACGAGTCCTGTGCATCTGGCTAGCTGGCTTCACTGGAACATGTTTTGGTCAAAGTTTACCCATGATTATCACCTGTCAGCGGTCACTGGAAAATTGTAAAGGAGAATCTAAAGTACAGGCCTTTACTTGATTGGCTGGAACGGTGTTGTGTGTCTCTGAGGGCAGACACTCATGCACAGCAGCAACTGCAGACACTGTGGGCAGGTGTGTCTTCTGGAGCCAGAGTCCCCAGGCTCCTACTTCGCCTCTGTGATTTGACTAGTGCTAGGAGTTGAACTGAATTATGGTTTAATTGAATTATGGGTTGAATCCCATAACTCATGTTAAAGTCCTAACACTCACCCAGTACACTTCGCAAATGCCTAGGAACGGGTCTGTGGCAGATGTAATTAGTGTAGATGAAGTCACTCTGGAGGAAGGTGGGACCCTAAGCCAACATGACTGGTGTCCTTATAAAAAGCATGTTTGGACAGAGACAAAAAGACTCCATGAGAAGGTGAAGGCAGAGGTAAGCCAAGGAACAGCAAAGATGGCCAGTCAGCCACCAGAAGCATGGGACAGATTCTCCTTAAAGCCTCACGCCTCCTCCCAACACCTTGATCTCAGCTGTCTGTCCCCTAGAACTGGGAAACAATACATCTTTAGTGCGTAAGCCACTCTGTTCCTACCACTTTTACTTTGGGATGGCGGTGCTAGCAAACCAACACGGCGAGTTACCATGTCACAGTTTCCTCGTCTGTAAAGTGGGGCTAAAGATGCTAGTTCTCTAATAAAGAGGAATAAATCACAACTTGTTAAGTTGCTTAGATAATGCCTAACACAAAAGTTCATTGTAATGTTATGTAAATAGTCTCCATTTTTTTTTAATCAAGTAGATTCTCATTTTTTTATGTTTATTTTTGAGACTGTGCCAGTGGGGGAGGGGAGGGAGAGGAGGGGAGGGGAGGAGAGAGAGGGGGACAGAGGATCCGAAGCAGGCTCTGAGCTGAGGGGCTCGAACTCACAAACCAGGAGATGATGACCTGAGGGAAAATCGGATGCTCAACCAAGCGAGTCACATAAGTGCCCTAGATTTTTTTTTTCTTTCACGTTTCCTACCGTCTCTTCCCACCGAATTGCTTAGTGAAACCCAAGTACAATAATAAGCCCACACTAGATTTCTCAGGAGAAGAGAGGCACTTACATACACTTGGCTGGCAGGCCCAGAACAGGGTGTGGCCCTGGTGCGTTAACAGGAATCCAGATTTCCTCCCTGCCCTTCATCTACACCCACACGAAGCACCACATCCCTCCCACTGCCCACAGCAGTCTTCACCCCAGCCGTGGCCCTAGTCCTGGCCCTTTTCTCTGGTTGGTCTCTCAAAACCCCCTTTGTCCTTCCACCCAAAATGTAATCTTCATTAAACCTCATTCTTTAGTTTCACCCATCCACCCCCAGCTCTCAGGGCTGTGCCGTCCATCCCTCCCCTCGTCTGACTTTATTTCCTGTTCTTTGTCCATGTTCATCTCCCTCTTCAGTCAGGCTCCCTCCCCCACCCAGTCCCCACCAGTACTGGTTTCCTCTGGTTATCCTAAGCTACCCAGTCAAGAAGCCCAACCCCAAATTCACCTCCCCTGTCAAACTCCTATGGTATTTGTCACCTGCACTCCTGATGTCCTTGTAAATGATACAAGCCTTGTACAGCTGTAAGTGTTTCATGCACATCAGTCAAAGTGTTGCCTAGAGAGTAAACTTTTGAGACCATGCATTCATCCTACATTGCTGAGGACCTACTGATGCCAGGCACTGTTTTAGGCACTGGGGTAACTGATATCGTTAGCTACAGTGTACCAGATTTTATCCTAATCCTCATGATGATACTAAGGGAGGTGCTGCATCACCCTGGCTGACAGATAAGAAAACCAAAGATCAGAGAGATTGTATAACTTGCCTAATATCACGTAGGCAGTAAGAGACAAAACTGGGATGAGACAGAAAGTAGGACTGTGAAATAGTACAATGGGTCAGCTCTACCTAGACCGCACAGACTGTGTATTAAAGCATCGTCCACTTGGAAGGATATCAATAGTTATCACATAGATATACAGCACTGCGTATATGTGTACACATAAAGCACACAAAACGACATCCTTCCCAACGGACAATGATCATGCCTTAATCCACATTATTTGGGTCTGGTTCTAGAGATGTGTAAAATAGAACTATATATCTATATAATATGTAGTTTCGAAGGCTGAGCTGCTCAATACTATAATGACTAGATTAAACAGGCATGCCCAACAGTTCGTAGATGATTCAGTGTGATTATAGGAAGCAGAATTTAAAATGAGGCAAAAACTGGAGCAACAGACTTACCAAACAAAATAAAATTTAACTGGGATAAATGCAGTGCTCCGAATTTGGGTTCAAACATCCAACAGAGCAAGCACATGAAGAGAAAGACAGGGCTTTGCAAGCAAAAGTAGTAGAAAAGAATACAAAAAAATCAACCAGGTATGAATCAAGAGGGGAATGCGACTGCAGAAAAAAAATATAATCTTAGGTTATGTCAAGACAGCTATATGCCTGGGAAATGGAAATGTCACTATTTTAAGTTCTTTTGGAACAAACCTAAACCTTCACTCAGAATTCTAAGCCCCACAATTTGAGACTCAGAGTGGTATATACAGTAAGAGGAAATTAACCAACACAAGACTCCTCAGATTTCACAAGTTCATACGTTGCGTGTTGACTGATTGCATGCGCTCAGTTTAACCTAAAACTAAGTTTACAATGTATAACTGCAGGCTGACATCATTCTCAAACTTTCCTACAAAGGTATGGATCAGGTCTCGACAGAGTCCTATCTGTGTACGCAATCCCAAACTGATGGCTGTAAAACGGTATACTTAATCAGGCCCCTGTTAATCCCGCATCTTGTTGTATGTGGGTCATACAACATATCATTAAACTCAAAAGAAAAAGCCTGATTGATAACCTAAGGTCACCAATTATAACACTCAGGGGAAGTTTCCATTTCCAACATGGAAAAGGCATTTAATTTCACTGCAACGGCATGTTGCAACAGTCTTGCACCAATGGGACAATGGCGAATTGGCAGAAAGCAATCCCTATTCCCTTCTGGGATAGAAGTAATCAAAGCTAGGAACATTTGGCACACCTTTATCATCCAACTCCCAAGTGGAGGCTCATGGTGGAAACCGTCTGCGACTGAGTATATTCGTTTTCTAGGACTGCCATAAATAGGTACCCTGAATTGAACGGAAATGTACTGTCTTACGGTCGTGGACGCTAGAGATCAAGGCTTCCACAGGACCGGTTCCTTCGGAGGGCTGTAAAGGTGAATCTGTTCATGCTGCTGTCCTCACTTGGGGTGGTTTGCTGGCAATCTCTGGCATTTCTTAGCTTTTAGGCCCCATCCACACCCCCGCCTTCATCTTTGCAAGGCATTCTCCCTGTGTCCTTCAGTTCTCCCTCTGTGCACGTCTGTCTTTGTGTCCAGATTTCTGCTTTTTTATAAGGACACAGTCATACTGCATTAAGGCTTACCTTAACAACTTCATTTTTTTTTAATAATTTGATTACCTCCACAAAGATCCTATTTCCAAATAAGGTCGCATTCTGAGATACTGGAGGTTAGAACGTCAATATATAGTTTTGGGGGAAGAGTGGGGGCAGGGAACTCAACCTGAGTTCATCTTCTTCAGGGTCCATTCACTTCTTGCCTCTCTGGATTCAGCTGGTGTGGTGGATGCTAGCTAGAGGAAATGTTCCCTGCCTCCCCTGCAGTTAGGTAGGGGCGGGTGACTAAGCTCTGGACGGTTCCATGTTCGGGCAAGGATCTGTACCCTTCCAGGGTCACGGCCTTTCAAAAGGAAAATGCTTCTGTTCTACTTCTCTCTAGTCAAGTCTTAAGGAGACAGAGAAAGAATACGCAACATGAACAGCACCCTAGACCAGCGATGTCCAAAAGAATTATAACGCAAGACTTTAAAGTTTCTAGGAGCCATATTTGGGGTGCCTGGGTGGCTCGGTCGGTTGGACATCTGACACTTGATTTCAGCTCAGGTCATGATCTCAGGGTTGCGTCCACTGTCAGGCTCCATGCTAAGTGTGGAGCCTGGTTGAGATTCTCTCTCTCTCCCTCTGCCCCCTCCCTCACTTGTATGCTCTCTCTCAAAATAAACAAATAAAGTTTCTAGGAGCCATATTTAAAAAATAAATGGAGCAGGTGAAATGAATTTTAATATATTTACCTAACCCAACATGTCCAGAATATTAGCACTTCAACGTCTAATTATGAAAAAAAATAGTAATATTTTATATTCATTTTCTGGTACTAAGCCTTTGAAGTCTGGTATGTATTTTACAGTTACAGAATACTGTATCTCAACTTGGACTAGCCACATCTCAAATGCTCAAGGGCCACATGGGGCCACCAGCTACTGCAGTGCACAGTGCAGCTCCGGATGGTAGCAAAAGGACATCATAGAAGGATCTGGGTCCCCGGATGCATCTACGGAGCAGAGCTATCCTGCTGGTCCTTGAGTTATTGAAACTTATTAACTTAAGAAAACAACTCCTAGGGGCGCCTGGGTGGCTCAGTCAGTTGAGCATCCAACTTCGGCTCAGGTCATAGTCTCATGGTTCATGAGTTTGAGCTCCGCATCGGGCCCACTCCTGTTAGTGTGGAGCCTGCTTCAGATCCTCTGCCCGCCACCCCCCACCCCGTCCCTGTTCACATTCTCTCTCAAAAATAAACATTAGAAAGAAAGAGAGAAGAGAGAGAGAGAGAAGAGAGAAAGAGAGAAAGAGAGAAAGAGAGAAAGAAAGAAAGAGAGAAAGAAAACAATTTCTATCTTATTTGATTTCAGGGTACTTTGTTATAACAGCTTATCCCACGTCATAATAAATACGTCTACCAGACCTCACAGGCGTCCCTGCAGCTTCTGAGTTATGAAACACCCTTCAAAGAACTGATAGCTCCATGAAGTCACGTGGACTCCCATGAAAAACCCACCAAAAAAGCAGCCCCAGTTTGAAAAACTGCCATAGCGACATTCTCAGCACAGGGAAATCCATCTCAAAATAAGCCCATCAAAGAAGAACATGTGGTTCTTCAGAGTTCTCCTTGTCCTATTCCCACATTATAAATCCCTCCGCTTCCCAGCCGTCTAGCCTACAGAACCGCCCAGGGGAAAGGCAGGAGTTAGAGACCACCGGATCAGCTGGCCTCCCAAGAAAATAAGAACGAAATCCTTTCAGACGGTACTTGCCAAAAAGTTAAAATATTTTTCATTAATGAAAAACCACCCTAATAACAGGACAACCAAGTGGATCGCGACATGCTGACTTTCCTTGTTTAAAAGGAGGTAGGGACTCAAACGAAAGGAAAGTCAAGGCTAGTCACTTTGTCTTTATAGACATGTTGGGCCTTTAGCTAATGCGGACACACCTGGTGTCATAATAAATGGAAATAACCACCTCTATACAGAAAAGATCTTTGGGTGGAAACTCAACCGAAAAGCACCACAGGATGAATTCAGATGGAATCCGTACTTCATTCTCAAGGAGAAGTGACATACAAGAATTTGTCACACAAAAAACACTGAGGTCAGCAAGAGCTCCAAGTGATTAGGTAATTGATTCAGAATACAGTGATACGAAGTAATAACCTAGATGATTCGCTGCTTGTGTAGACTATCAGATTTCCCCAATGTAGGGCCAGGTTCTGAGTTTCATATACGTCTCCGCTGCATCGGGAACGGATCAGGTTAACCAAGAGTTCCTGGACTTACTGTCGGGGATAACTAAAATAAAGCTGGGATCCAAGGAGTCTCTGTTTAGAAATACACTTTTTTTTGTTTTTAGGTATAGAGACCTTTATATGCTGTAGGGGAAGAGCAGAAGTAGCATCTGTTCTCTCCTGATTTAAAAGTTAAGGCCAAAGGGTATTTTGCCTCCTGGGAAACAAACAACCCAAGATTTTCGCGGACCCCCCTCTGCCACGGGAAGCACACTGATGTCGGTGAGCTCTGCAACTGTAGGGAGCGCGCATACAATGCGGTCGTTGCCTGGGTGTTTGCGCTTAGAAAAGCTTTGGAACTTAGGCGTGAGAATGCCCCGTGTCAGCAAGCATGTGCAGCCAGTGCAAGCTCTGGTGGCAAGAGAAACCGGGGCACGGATCTCTCTGCCACTCATCAGATGTATGACTTTGAGCAAGCTGCTTCACTTCCCCGGACCTTACTTTCTTCCTCTGTAAAATGTTATTATAATAATGGTCTTTACTGGAAAAAGTCTGGTAAGCGTTACACGATAAAGAGCAGGTGAAGAGCCTGGTACGGCGCCTGGCATTTAGTCAGCAAGCGACAAGTGAGACCTCTTCTCCGTCCTTCTGCTGTCGTAGGTCAGCAATCAATACGTGTTTACTCTGGCTAATCATATTACATAGTAGGCGGACTAAAAAACTGTGATACTCTGGCCTCCCTCTGTTAGACACTGAAAATAGCCCACAAGATAAAGAAACTATGGCACTAAAGTCATGAGCATGCATCCTGAGGTGGGCAGGGGGTAGGGGATGGGGGCAAGGCTTCCAAGAAACTTCTCTGGGATGGGAAAGCCGGGAAGTATGCTTTGTATTAAACTGGGTGCCGTTCCCCCCACTTCCCCAACCCCCCACCAGAACTGGTAAGTTGAAGTCTGAAGTCAGTCAGCATAGGACGTCATCTGGAGATAGGGTCTTTATAGAGGTAATCAAATTAAAATGAGGTCATTAGAGTGGGTTTTAATCCAACAGGATTGTGTCCTCATAAAAAGGGGGAGGAATTTGGACACCAAGACACGCCAGGTAGAAGGGGCACATGGAGAGGAAGGCGGAGATCAGGCGATGCGTCTACAAGCCAGTAATGGCCAGAAAACCAGGAGAAGCCGAGAGAGGCTTGAAATAGATTTACCCTCACAGCTCTCCCAGAAACGAGCCCTGCCTACACCTTGAGCTCAAACTTCTAGCTTCCAGAACTGTGAGGAAATCCATTCCACTTGTTTAAGCCACGGGGTCTGTGTTTACAGCAACCCTAGGAAACTAATACAAGGTGAAATCAGGCAGCAGGCAGATTCCCCATTAGGAAGGGCTGACAAGACCTGGAAAATATGTACTATGACACAAACCTGACTGAATTTCTCTCCAGAAGTTTATGAGAGTCTCATACCTCCAACCCAAATAAAGGTCATCTTTGATGTATTTTGACATTATGGTTATTAAAAAAAAGAGACTCTGGGGCGCCTGGGTGGCTCAGTCGGTTGAGCGTCCGACTTCGGCTCAGGTCATGATCTTGCGGTCTGTGAGTTCGAGCCCCGCGTCGGGCTCTGTGCTGACAGCTCAGAGCCTGGAGCCTGTTTCGGATTCTGTGTCTCCCCCTCTCTCTGCCCCTCCCCTACTCATGCTCTGTCTCTCTCTGTCTCAAAAATAAATAAACATTAAAAAAAAATTAAAAAAAAAAAGTCAAAAAAAAAAAGAGACTCTGTTTTACAGTAGATTTGGTCAAGGTTCCTCTGTCAACAGAGACTTGGATTTTAAATATTCCCATGGCGTGGGCGTGTGTGTGTGTGTGTGTGGTGTGAAGGGAGACTTGGGCATCTGTAAGAACTTATTACAAATGACCAAACACTCCTTGAACAAATACCTTGGCAGAGATCGCATTTCTCCACCTTCACAAGAGCAGTTCTCTCAACAGGCAACAAATTCAAACTCCTGTCTGAGCAGGATGTGTCTGGTTCCTCAAGATTCATGGAGTGTGTGCATTTCTTTGGCTGAAAGCGGCCATCGTTAGTAGCTACTACCTAAAAAAAAATACCACTAATTTAATATCTCATGGAGCCAGCCATTTTGAACAGGCTGCCTTGATTTTTTTTTTAATGGAATGTCCGCTGCTTCCCTATTACAATGAATAACATAATTGGGAACAAATCTTACATAAAATTAAACACACCCACAAAGTAAACTCTGAAGGCCTCAGTCGTGTTTGAGAGGCATTTCTCAAGATTTGTCACAAAGATCTTTCAATCCCATTTCCCATCCCTCAACCTCCACCCATTTCACTCAAGGCACTAAAAATTGGCATTCGCAAAGAAATTCCAGAAGCCTGAGCATTTTATTAACAAAGGGAAATCCCAACCTTCTTGGCCTCATTTCTCATGATGACAGCTCATTTTTCCATGTGGAACCACATACTAGTTGTTGCAAATATGTAAAGAGGTAAAGAAGCCACTTTCAGACTATAGTCATAAAAGATATAAATAATGATGATTTAAAGCTCTGTGCTCATTTTATAAGCATAAAAGTCAAATACATCCATTTTTAAAACTAGAATGAAAATTTATAGTGTTTTTATTAAAAGACTCGGAGTCATGCCGTGGGCACTCTGCTGGGCTCTTAAAATATTACTATTTTGCATGTCAAGGGCAAGTTTCTGAAACTGAGCTTGTGGCTGGCTCCCCTGCATTACCCTCCCCTCCTCTCCCATCCAGTATTCCAAGTCCTGCCCAGCTTCAAGGCCCAGAACAAGCTCCACCTCTGTCATGCTCCCCCAATTTTTCCCATTTCCGGTGATTCACCCCTCTGAAAATTGATACCATGAATCATCCAGACCTGCAATGTAACAACTGGTTGTGTCATCCCTTCACTCTCTATAGTATATACGATTTGTATTTTGCCTTAGTTATTTCCTGCATGTAAATTTTCTCCTCCCATCTTGGTTTGAGAGCTTCTTAAAAGACAAGAATCATACCTCACATTTCTCCTATATGCTCTCTAGTATCTAACCCAAGTTTAAGAATGCCCAAAATAAAGTTACACATGTGAACTGAAAAATGTCATCTTCCGAAGGGCAAGGGTTTAGCTTCATAAATCTCTTTGGCCTCTATGGGCTATTGCAGGCTCCCAAGTATGTTTAGGGACTAAAGCATCTAATAACCACAGCCCACTGAACTGGGCTCATCCCCCTATTATACATAAACCTGCCCTTGACTTGGTAGCCATCTGAGTCAAGTGCTCCAGAAAGGACACTTGGATTAAATCTTTACCGCCGTGATGGTCCAGGAGCAGCATGGTGACCTTAAATCTATCCACAGGGGTCTCCTTTGGGTCACTCTTGTCCTTTTTCACTCCTGGATTTTGCTCTCAATGGCCTCAAACTAGTCGGGCTGCAGACCTCCCAGACACACGCTGGCTGAAATGTGATCATACCAGTGGGTCACCTGCCTTCTCTTTATGAAAGCACGAACACGATCTGCTGTCCGTCTTCTTCCTGCCCCCCAGAAATACAAAGAACTCTTTCTTCCCTCTTCTCCTTTCAGCCTCACACAAAGACAAGCAGGAAAATTTGACGGCTGATGGTTTAGCAGGGTTATTTCGGAAAGACCACTCACTTTAGGTAAAGATCACAGTTCAGCTTATTTAACTGAACAGTTTAAAACTTGTTTTTCATGTAATAAGTGACATTCATGTGCATATACACAGTATCAAAAAAATTCAAACCAAAAGGCACACACTGCAAAGCAAGCCGACCTCCCCCACCCATCCCCAGCTCTGAGCTTCCCTCCTCAGAGGCAGCAGAATAATCTGCCCTCCTGACCACAGACATTTTCCAAACCCTACTTTTGATCATGGGTTTCTGATTAAGAGAAGGGAGTAAGTAGTTACCAAGCATCTCCTGAATGCCAGGCCCTAAGATACGTGTTTTGCGTACATTAGCACATCAAACCTTCACGACAACTTTGTAAGGCTAACGTAATTTTCTCCACTTTTCAAGTGTGGAAACTGAGGATCGGGAAAGGTAAGAGACTTGTGCAAAGTCACCAGCCTAGGTCTAAAGTCACTTTTCAAGCTGCTGCCTGGATGAAATGGTTTCCAAAGTCAAATCTCCATCCAAATGTCCTTTTAGGAAGGAAATCCTGTGCTCTGTAATTGGGCTTCCACGGCAGAAAAACTGATTGTACAAAGTAGAGCTCTAAGAACCCAGACAAGTTCCCAGACCTCCCTAGGTCTCAGTTTCTCCATCTGTAAAATGAGTCTAACAGTAACACCTACCACATGAATCTTGTGGCAAGATTCAATGAATTTCACACAATGAGCTTTGCATGGTACCTGACACAGAGTAAATACTTCCTAACGCTTATTATCCCATGGCTGATTAACCAATGGACAAACAGACCCCAAATGTGATATTCTGATCAAGTGTCAAAAGCATTTGATATTGTCTGGCCCCGTTATAACGATTTCGTTTGCTCCACTTGCCCAAGCTGTTCCTGTAACAATTCCTCTCTTAGCACTAACTTCCAAACACAGCCTTTCTGCTGCCAAATCCCAGAAGCTTTTAATAGTGTTATTATTGTGTTTTTTTAATCACTGCAAGAGTTCCATTTTGATTTAAAAACTAGATTCCAGCAACACCCTCCCGACTGCCGCCAGTTTTTAAATTTTTTAAACCAAAAGTTTCTGTGTCTATCATTTCCCCCACCCTGGTTCATATATCATGGAACTCTAGACTGATTAAACTTTGCTAAAATAATCTCAACTTGTATAAATGGAAGCTACCCAAATTCCCATAGAATGGAAAAGACATTTGTTAACCTGGTCACACAACGTACTAACCCATATCTGGGCAACACTCTCCATCTAATTGCCTTTTGGTTCTTCACTGAAAAGCCAAATGAGATCTGAAGGCTGCAGTATCACAGGGCCAGCAGAGGAGGAGGCTGAAGGGGGTTTCTCTGGGGAGTAGCAAGGGCAAGTGGCTAAGGAAGTCCAAGGACTGAGGCTCTCAGTGGCCAAAGGCAAACTGGATGCCTCTGGCCAAGTCACTTCACATTGTCTGAGTTCCACTTACTTTCACTTAAGGGAAAACCCAACTTTTTCTTGAAATCCCTTTCTACCTCTAAGCGAGACAAAAATTTGCAACCATCCCACAAGCATCTCAACTAGTCTGGACCTTATCAGGGCAGTAAGTTACAGGTCACGAGGCAGCCTCAAAAGATAAGCTTCAGCCAAAAGGAGGCGTGTGCATTTAACGTGTCAGCCATAAAAGACGCAGCCTCCGTTTATTGTAAAAATGTGCTTGTGCCAAGCTCACGGCGAAACACTAAAATCCAGATTCACCTTAATACCTCATGGGAAAGGACAGCCAAGCAAGCCCATTGTAAGGGTCACATATCTGGGTTTCCACCGACACGCCCATTCCATAATTCTGCCCAAAGGATCAGGATCAGCTGGTACAAGCCTGGAGCCTGACAGGGTTCATGAGAGGAGCGTTTGTTAAGATATCATGTGTATAACCCTACTATGTTCTTTTTCTCTAGTTTTTCCTGTGGGAGACTTTGTTTCATAATCCTGACATCATAACTGGTTCCTCCAATCCAAAATCTTTTATGATGGATAACAAATGAGTAAGAACCCCAGGAATTCAGGGGGAGTAAAGGTGCAGGCAGCAATAGATACTGTTGTTTGACCACATGAGCCTTAACACAGAGTTAAAAAAGGTTCTTAAAACATTAAAAAAAAAAAAAAAAAAGGTTCCTAAAGCCAAAGATGAACAAGCTAATAGGTCATTCCTTAACTACTCCCACAAGACTCGCTTCCTCCAAAAATGACCTTCCGAATCAGATTTGGGGGACTCTGGAAATGCTGAGGTTTTTACTGATTCTTTTCTTTAAGATATTTAATTTGACTTTCCTTTCTCTAGAAGGCACAGACCCCAGGAATAAAGAAGTCGTTCTTGAAAGCTATTCACACAAACAGCCAGGAACCAAGAGCATGCCATTCACAAAAGCCACACTGAGCTAAGGCCCAGAGTGCTCCTGGTTCCTATAGTTGATTAACCCAGTGCCTTATCAAGGTAGGAGTGGGAGGGCTGTTCTGCAGCCTCGGGAGAGTGAGAGTGGAGTAGGCAGACGGTGAGTCACAGCATACTTACATCGCTCTTCCTGAACTTGGCTTTCAAGCTCTTCATGTTTAGTCCATTCAGCTTTCCAACGCTCTAGAGATTTTCAGCACCTAAGCAAAGAATGAAGAAAAGAAAGAAATTGACTATTTAGATTTCCAGATAAATACTACCCTCCTAGTAGGATTACAGCTTTTTGGCCAAGGGCCACTGGGGTTAACTTAGAAAGGTGTTCAGAATTAGAACCTAAGAAGTGGTAAAGAACGCGTTATTTCTGCTCAGAATATAGTTCCTAGAAGCTTCTGACATTTTCAAGTTAACCAAATCTTTAAGTTTTATCCCAACTTCCCAAACGTTAAAAGAAGAACAGTTTTAACTGTCATTGTACAAAATGCAGTATCTGTATGCAGCATGAGTTCCTATACACGCTGTTCGTTATTTTAAAGACACTTTCCACCTCCTTTTGAAGGGCCACCATAGTAAAGAATGAGAAGGAAAACAGTTCATATTCAGATGCCATTCATTCCTTATTTATTTTTCTCAGTGTGGTTTCTTTTTTTCCTCCTAAATGCACGCACAAGGCAGTTAGTAAAAAATGCCAGGAACAACAAAACCTCCCTCTTCAAATACCACATTCTGCAGGAAGCCGCTCTAAACAATGAAAAAAGCTCCCTTCCCCCCCCGCCATCCCCAAGGTCCTTGTGGGACCCAGCAATCCCAAGTTGGAGTTGGCAGAGTCTTAAGAAATCCCCTCATTTAAGTGGTCTAGGGTCCCCTGCAAAGTGAATGTAATTTTTTAAAAGTATTATATACGTACCCCCCTCCCCATAGAAGACAGTTCCTGCAAGATCAGATCCTGCAAGGAGCTGTCACCCTTCAAAAGTGAAGGCTATTGATCCAGGCTAAGTGCCTCATGTTTCAGAGGTAGCAGTGGAGCCATAGAGAAGTTAGACAACTTGATGAATTCAGAATCAGACCGGTAGTTGAACACTTTCCCCACTGCCCTACAGCTTTAAAACTAATCCCCAAAGGAGAATCCTGTGCTAAAATATGGTACAGACTTTATCTCTTTATTCTTAAAACTAGAAAATTACAGAGTGTAGAACCTTTGCATTTAGGTCAAAAAGGGCAAGAAAATCTAAGCGCAAGTTCCGATCACATAGTAAGCACTCTCTAAATGTAATGTCAAGCCTCACCGGACAAAGTGAGAACAGATGAACTTCAGCAGTCCTATCCATTCGGGCAGTAAGAAGAGCAGTCCCAGGTTTACCCTTGCTGGCCAGGATTTTTCAAAAGCCTTTCAAGGCGATCGCTTGTTCCTCCACTGCCCTTATCATTCTGGACTAAACTGATTTGAGTCAATAAGGGGGGGAAAGAAACACAAGCAACTGAACGGCTGTACTCCTCCTTCCTCATGTCTTCATCACTGCCTCCAGAAGCTGTCCAGTGACTTTCTGGCCTCCAACATTGTTTACTTTCATTTTCGCTGCTGTCACTAACCAGGGCCTTTGGATGAAGGGCACAAAAATCCAGTCATCATAAAGCACTTCGATGACAGTAATCTGGAGGCCACGCCATTACTGCAGACTCACCATGGTCCCTTCCAATCTTCCCGGCAGGAGTGACTGAATGCATGTTACCTTGGAAACCATACAAGCTATAATTAGCCCTTGTTAACTGCAAAGTATTTAACTACTGGCTGGGCTGGTACCTGAACAGCGAAGTGCAAACTCCCAGACAGTGTTTCTCACCATTGGCTCCTATTAATCTGAATCACAAGGACATGGGGACAATTTGCTAAAGGCAAAAATCTAGTAGTCCACATCCTATGGAAACTGAACCTCAGGGATCAGGGCTCAGGAATGTCTTTGGTTGAATCTTTTGCACAGTGAGGTTTGAGAATTTTTTTTTCAAGGGGCGGGGCAAGCACGCAGTTGTACTTGTGAGAAGGGAAGGGGCAGAGAGAAAGGAAGAGACAGAATCCCCAGCAGGCTCTGGCACCTCCAGTGCAGAGCCCAATGTGGGATTCAAACCCACAAACCACCCGATCAAGGCCTGAGCTGAAGTTGGATGCTTAACTGACTGAGTCACACAGGCGCCCAGAGGTTTGAGAATCTTGAAGTAAGGTAGATGGGGCAGGGAATACACTCATCAAAGTTGTGCCGGATTGTTTAACAGCCCTTTTTCGTGTCAAAGCAAATCACCTTTTGATGAATACAAGTAGAAATAATGGTACTCAGATATTCCTCAACTGCCGCTGGCTCACAGTTCTCCATGAAAATGGCGGTCATCCTTTGAGTTTAGTTCCTTCCACCTTGGGTGAAATGCTAATAACCAAGGAAAGATGCCCAATCTATGCAACAGGAAAGGGAGAAAAGAGAAGACAAGGCTTTCATAGGCCACAACTGTGTAGAGCCCACCAATATGGAATCACCCAAAGCATCTTTAGGCAATGGTGGGTAAGACTTTTATCTGAGGTCATGAAGTTTTTGTGAGTGTTATGCTTCTTCTTGTTTTTCTTTGACTTTTTTTTTTAAGCATGGCGATGAGAACATGTAAACTCTTATTTGAAGAGGATTAAGTAAATAAAGCACTAAATTCCAAAAATTCCCAGAGGCAGGCAGATATTAGCTGTGAAATTAATGTCTTCCTGGAGTCATGGTTATGGGTGTGTGAGAGCTGGGTGGTCCATAGGTACAACTCCCAGATGATAGAGATAGGGGTCAAGGGCAAAGAGGTTCTGGAAGCCTACAGAGTAGTAATTTTAGACACAAGAACTGTAGCTGGATGGAGGGGGGGGTGTGGTAATTAAAGTTAGTAATAGGTCACTGTTTTCCTGGTATTCACAAAAGGATCTAACATCTGGAAGTCATGACTAAGGAAAAGTAACGCGCCCCGGACAAGATGCTAGGTTCCATCTGCCCCAGCATCTTCTGTCCCCAAGAAGACCCACAGGTAAATCAGGGACTTGCCTTCCATGGATCAGCTGGAATCTTACAGCTCCAATTCCCAAATCCAAACTTCCAAAGCCCAGATTGGGCTATAGCCTATCTTGAGGACAAATGATATCTATCAGTATACCTAGGCTTCACTGATGACAATGCTTGGACAAGTCACTTAAGACGACTTAGCTCAAAAGAGCTGCAGTAAAGCTTAAGTAACTGGGCACCAGCACAATTTGGACCATACAAAAAGGGGGTGAAATGTGACACATATATGAGAAAAACTGTAAGTACTCTCGCTTCGAGAATAAAGCACATTCTACTCACCGAGCAGAAATATTAATTTACTAATATTTGCTACTGAATCCAAAATAAGTCACTGGAACATGGCTTCCACTGCTGGTCACCAGTTATCACGTCACATTGAGTCAATCAGTGAGGACAGAACCGTGCAAGGACCCCCCGCCCTCTCATCTGAAAGACTGCATTCAACAAACAGGATTTATTAATCCATTCTTCCTTTAAAGCTCCCCATCGAAGCTTAACATGAGGGAACTTTATCTACTATAATCCTAGCCTGAACCAAGAAACCTTGGTATGAGCCTATGGAGCTTTATTATGAATGTTAGAGTTGAGTATTAAAAATAACTTGTAACAAATATGGGGTTTCCTTTTGGGGAGATGAAATCTTCTAAATCTATGGTCATGACAGCTCCATAACCTGTAAACATACCAAAAGCATTTAATTATACACTTCAACTGGGTCAATGGAAAAGACTGAGTTATATCTCAGCAAAGCACACCTTACTAATCTCCACTACCTTCTCCAATCCTTAGAATTAGGAAAATTCCAGGTTAGAAATCTCTGGGCTGAACTGAAAGAGAACTTCAAAGGAACAAAGGTTAACAAGCGATACCCTTAACCCTAAAATGTGGTTGCTCCTAGATTTTCTTTATTTAGCTATTTCTCTGCCACAACCCACCCAACTGAAGTGGTCAGAAAGAAGTTCCTCTTTCTTCCAGCTACGTCTACTCCCACCCCCACATATGACCCAGGGATTATTCTATGAGGCAATGTTGCCAATTACAGCATAGGAGAGTCCTCTTGGAGCCCCAGCCAGGTATTCTGTTTCCGTAATCACACGCGAGGCTTGGAAATCTGTAATTTTAATTTTTTTTTTTTTTTTGTTAACTCATCAGGTGATTTGGATGCCCAACGAGATTGGGGCAACACTGTTCTAGACTCAGTGAAATTATTCCTATAACTGATACTTTCATTAAAAAATAAACCAGAGGGGAGCCTGGGTGGCTTAGTCAGTTAAGCATCTGTCTTCAGCTCAGGTCATGATCTCACAGTTTTTGAGTTGGAGCCCCACGTCTGTACTGACAGCTCAGAGCCTGGAGCTTGCTTCAGAATCTGGGTCTCCTTTGCTCTCTCTGCCCCTCCCCCGCTCATGCTCTGTCTCTCAAAAATAAATATTAAAAATTTAAAAAAATAATAAACTAGAGACATTGTACAAGTAGGTTCGTGTTCATTGAATGGGTCTGAATCTTTCACAATACTGGGGTGTGCAGCAGTAGTGGTGGGGAGAGCCCTTTATACTCGAAATTCTAGGAGAGCAACTAGCTGGCTACCCATGACCGCTGGGAGCGATATTAACTCGCAGAGGCAAATACCAGCTGTACACACATGTACGTTTTACGTTTTCCTGGATCCCAAGAATACATCAACATCTAAGACACCACATACCACAGGGTTCAAGGGCAGTGGTTTAAAATTGTTCCCTCTGATTCACTGCAACATTAGAGGAGTGGAATAAATAACAATGTCCTGTGCTTAATTATTCCTCCCATCACGGAATGTGGAGATACTTCCACAAATCCTCAGCAACATTGCAACACTAATGCACACCCCAGACAGGCTCAGGGGGCTTTCGGAGGAACACTGGGCTTAAAATCTCAAGCACTGAACGAGGCATTGAAACAAATGTAAGGAACTAAAATTAAAATACTTCTCTCCTTGCCAGTACCTACCTCTTCTCCTTTAAGTAATTGTTTCCTCAGACAATAATCTCTCGGCAACAAAGATGGAATTTTAACCAAAAGCTGTAAAAACACTCAATTCTCTCAATCTGGAAAAACAAATACAGTCTGCAAAAGGTCTCTCCTGATCAACTTTCCCAATAAGTTGATCCTGACAACACAGCACCTCACGCTATCCGAACTGCTTCTGGGGTTAGAAGCTGCAAGTCTCTGCCTGTGTCCAGGACTAGGTCACTGTTCCTGGAATAAAAAACATCAAATGGGAATCAGAGGCCAGTAAGTCCTGTTCCCCCTCACCTGATTTCATCTACAGCTGATACACTCTTATCTTAGTAAGACAGAATTTTAAACCCACATTTAGGTTATGAGAACTCTCAGCAGACACTGTGGAGGACTCAAAACTGGCCACGGGTGTAACATCTAATAATTAGGTGTCAAATACTGCAGGAATTCGAAGAGTGGAAATCTCTGAGGGCTGGGAAAAATCAGAGAAGTCTTTACAGCAGGCGCAGGGACGCACCTGGCCTTAAAGGCAACTCAGGATTTGGGCGACCTGAGGAGGAAAGGCCATCCTGTCTAACCCCTCCCACGAGATGGGGCATGTCCACCTTAGATTTTTCTAGGCAAAGGTCAGACACTGGTCTGATCTCTGTAAGCAGTCCTAGAAACTTCTCTCAGGAGGTTGTCTAGGCATGGTGGGAATCATTGCATGGCTCCTTCCAAAGAAAGACCTTCCACCAATCTCCACAAAGTCTGACCCTTTTACAACTTGGACTCGAGTGAGGGGTTCAAGAGTCCCAATACCAGTTTTCAGCAAATTTGAAAACGTTTTAGGATGAAGGATTTTCCCAGTAGGATTTTCATTTTGCTTATACTTAGTCACCGGCCATCAGCATACAATCAATAAGTGTTTCCTGAATGTATGTGTAGAACACAGATATAGGTCAGGCGCCTGAATAGTCAACAGACTTCACCTTTGACCTCAGCAAAGCTCTCTCTGGTCCCAAGCACACAGGGTTAGCTGCACTAGGATCTGAGTAAAGGCAACAGGATTAGGTTTCACCCAGGTACATAAGAAAGCACTAGAGTAAAACTAAAACAAAAACAAAACAAACAACGACAAAAACCTCATTTGGTCAATGAAGTCTTACCACGTTGCCCTTTTTTCTGTCCTGCCTGCCCTCTTCTCTGGGCCGCACTCCACGTGCAGCACCTCCCCGACACACGCTTGAGCTTAGCTGAGCCATGAGAACCACCCATTTTGAATAATGGAATGTAAGAGTCCACAGAGTCCATGGCGAGCAAGGACCTGGGGGCAGGTCTCAGACCAGCCTGATAGGAGAGAGCTGTATGGGTCAGGCCAAGGATTCCCCCAAATCAGCGTGCCTGCTCTGTTATTTTGCATGAGATTCTACCACTTGTAGTCAAGTAGCTTCTCAATAAGGAAAAAGGTCCATCCTAAATGGGTCCAAGCCTTCAACTCTAACTTCGGCAAAGACTCTCTCCATAGTCAGTACTCAAAGTTCACTATGGCTGAGCAAATGAATGATGAATGAATGAATGAATGAATGAATGAACAGATGGATGGATGGGAACTAAGTGCTAAATTGGAAACACAAAGATACAAAAGATATTTCATCCCAAAGTAAGTGGCCAGTACAAGATGCAGATTTTCAATAGATTTAGCTGAAAACTGGCAACCCAACTCTTGAACCCCTTACATCTGGAGTCTAACAGGGTCACAGTGTGTAGACACTGGGAAGGCTCTTTCTTTGGAAACAACTAGCCACTGATCTCCCCTCTCTGTACCCACTCTACCCCCAGTTTTACCACTGCGACCCTGGGAAGAACAGCAGCCATGACAGCTAGATGAAGTAGCAAGAGATACCAGGGGAAAGTAAGGAAAGAGACCTTTTCTTTTAAATCGTACTTGAACTTTTTATTATTATTTAAATTCAACACTCTAAGTTCTAAATTAAGAGTATTTAGCAGGGGTGCAGGGTGGGTGAAATGGGCAAAGGGAATCAAGAGGTTAAACCAGGGTCAAACTTCCAGTTATAAAATAAGTAAGTTGTTGAGGATGTAAGGTACGGCAAGGTAATAATAGTGTGCTGCATATTCGAAAGTTGCTCAGAAAGGAGATCTTAAAAGTTGTCATCACAAGAAAAAAATATTTTGTCACTATGCATGGTGACAGATGCTACCTAGACTTAACAGTGGTAACCAGTTTGCAACGTGTACAAATATAGAATTACACTGTACACCTGCAACTAAAAGATGCTGTATGTCAATCACGCCTCGATAAAAAAAGGGTACTTAGCAACGGAAACTGCAGAAGTTTTTAAAGTGAGAGAGAGAGAGAGAGAGAGAGAGAGAGAGAGAGAGAGCGAGCACGAACACAAAAGCAGGGAAGGGGTACAGAGAGAAGGAGAGAGAGATTCCCAAGCAGGCACCACACTCAGCATGAAGCCCCATGCAGTGCTCAAACTCAAGAAACGTGACGTTGTGACTGGAGTCAAAATCAGGAGTCAGACGCTTAAGCGACTAAGCCATCCCGACGTCCTGATACTGAAGAATTTTTTAAATGGAAACCTTACATTTCATCCAGAAGCAAGGGACATACTAAATTTAATGTATAAAATTTAAAGATAGAGACATTAAAGAAAGTTGTGTTATGATGACATCTTAGGAGGCTTATTTATTCAGCAAACCAGATACATATGAATAAATAAATGAATGATGAAACAAGCAAATTTTACCGGGCATTAATCACCGGCTAGGTGCTTTCATATAGATCATCTTTTTTAGAACTAAGGTGCAGGCTTGTTCAAAGATTCCTCAGATAATAAGGAAGAGAAAGTTTAGGGGGGAAAAAGACATAAGCAATAATTTCATTTTGGCAGTGAATCCTTTCTAAAATACTCTAATATTTCATTTTTCCCCAAGAAAATAAATGACCGCATTCTTTTTAAACTGTAAATGTCTTTCAGATATTGTATCATAATAACCATGTGGTAAAACTCTCTTGAGAACATCAATCTCCCTCAATATATTCACACTTGCCTTTATCCAGAGGATGACATTTCTCTTGAGAAACAAATACGTCATTCTTCTTTAAAACTAAAGCCTGCCATCATCCAGAACCAACCTAGGTCCATGAATCAGCCGGGCCAGCAGCACAGATACAAAATTGGCCAGCGCTCTGGCAACATTACTATCTGGTCTGTCAAAGCTGCTACTCACATGCTCCAATAAGCCTACCAACGAAAAGCCCCAAGGTTACCTCATGCCCTAAATCCATCCAATTTAAAAAGCACGGGCTTAATCAAGACAAACTACTTCTGGAATACAAAAATCACCCTAAGACTCCGAAACTCCACGTGATTATCCCTCATGTTGAGACTATTTTTAGATCCCTAAAATGCCTTTCCAGTTCTGCACTTTTTTAATCTTTGATGTTGATGTCAATAGCACCATCTAAACATACCGCTGTGTTCATTTTTCCAGAAGAAAAAAGCTGCTCTGCACAGAGTTAATAATCAACGCGAAACGGCAAGGCACGTGTGCCATGCACTTAAGCTTCTTCCTCCCAGTCTACTCCTTTGGCTTCACCCATGTTGAAACCCAAAAGAACCAACTGAGTTCCAACTGTGCAGCACCAACTGTGCTGACCATCCAGAACCCACTTGGGATTTTTTCTCTCCCTCTCTTTCTGCCTCTCTGCGCTCTCTTTCTCTCTCAAACAAACTTTTATATATATATAAAATATATATATATATATATATATATATATATTATATATATATATCTCCAACACTCAAACATTACTGGTGAAAATATAAAATGTGGAAAGCAAAAAGTCACCGTGGAAAGCAGTTTCTTACGAAGTTAAATATAAACTTAGCATACAACCCAGCAATTCCACTCCTGCGGGAACTTGCCAAGAGAAATGAAAACGGATGTCCACACGAAGATTTGTGCACAAATGTTGATAGCAGTATTCATAATTGCAAAAAAAAAAGTGGCGACTACTGAAATAGCCACCAGCTAGGTAAACAAAACGTGGCATTCCAAACACGATGGAATACTATCGAGTACTGACAAGGAACAAAATATCGGTACATGTTGCACCACGGATGCAACTCAAAACCATTATGCTAAGTGATGGTCAGACACAAAAGACCACACATTGTAGGATTCCATTTGTAGGACATGTCTAAAAAAGGCAAATTTAGAGAGACGAAGTGGATTGGTCGTTGTCTAGGGCTGGAAGTGGTCACAGAGATTGCAAATGGGCATGAGGGATCTTTCCGGGGTGAGGGAAGGTTTTAAAACTGGATTCTGCTAATGGCTGTACAACTATAAGCTTCCAAAAGTTATTAAACTGTATGCTAAAATTGGTAAATTTTACAAAATATACTCATGGCTTGATGAAGCCAGTTTTTTAAATAAACACAAAAAGTGAAAAAGAGGGCCGTCGGCCACGTTAGGTAGTGAAAAGTGTCTCTAGAGGAAGTGAGAGCGTAGGTTCCATTTATGGTCGTACGTAATTCTTGCTTTTACGGTAGGAAGACTTAATTGTCTAACAGTGGCTTACCGCAGATCTCATCAGTCCTCTTAGTTTCAAAACGCGGAGGACTTGGATTCTCCACATTCTGGAATGCTGGCTATGTTGTTACAGTGATCACAGTGGTTTTGTGTGGACTGCTCGATTTCTTTACCCATATATCCAGAGCCTCAAATACTTTTCAGAACAAGGGAAAAATAAGTTAATAACCCAGATTCCATGAACTCCGATGGCCTAGAAGCAGGACCGGAGTGAGATGCAGAGCACAAAAATCATTTCTGCTGCCCCAACAATGTCATGTTTGGACATCGCCTGAACACCGTGCATTCAATAAACCACGCTTCTCATCTCTGGTCCAACAGCGATGGCCAAAGGTGGGGCAGGGCAGTGCCCGCTCACTTGAAGGCAGAGCTCCTCCTCTCCTTTGACATAATGGGGTTACCTGGCAGGCTACAGTGCCCTGCCCTCTGCTGAACCGCACCCCACCTCCTTTAAAAAAAAAAAACTGTCCCTCCGAGGCCCAACACCCCCCTACCGGGCTGTATTCTGACCATAGGTGTTCCCTGAGAGATGGGAATGTGTCTTCGGCAAGGCTACAGGGAGATTCTCACTGGGATTTTCAGGGGGAAGGGCAGAGGAAGGGGACAGGGGAGGGAGAGAAAAGGAAGGAAAACAGGAAGGAAAAGAAAGGGGGTGATGGAGAGAAGGAGGGAAAGGAGAGACCTTCCTCTCTGGTGGAGAAATGGGAACGCCTGAGCCTAGCAGTCGCCCCAGCCCGGTACGGAAAGCTGGTTTGAGAAAAGGAATCAAAGAGGGCCCTGGGTCCAGGGAGCCCTGAGGGCCTGCAGGGCTATACCCTTGGGGCACAGGATTTGGGGTCACGTGAGCCGGGACACTCTCCTTGTAGCCCAAGCTGGGTGTCCGGCAGTCACTTGCCATCTAAGAGACAAAGCCTGCTCGTACTGGCTCTTGCTCAGGCTGTCATCTCACATGCCACAGTAGAAGGGGACCTAAAACTTCAACGTTTCTGTCTGATCAGCTTATGTAAGGGCAAATCGGGACTGATCCTATTTTGCTTAAGGGCAAACTGGGACTGACTCCATTGTGTTTCATGTCTTCCACCCTGAGTCCCCAGTGCCTGCTCAAAACCTGCAACTTCCCGGTTCCAAAAGAACCACGCCCGTGACCTATGGAACAGGACCTTTGACCCTTCCTCAGCCAATCAGCTAGGGTCACGACCATCACCCCTCCCACTGCCCCTAGACCCCTTTAAAACTATTGTGTTTTGGGAATGGGCCCTCTCTCTCGCCCCACTGCTGGGTCGGTGCGGTAGGAGATTGAGCTCGAGCTAGCTCGATTAAAGGCTCTTTGTTCTTGCATCGGACTCGGCTCCCTGGTGGTTCTTGGGGTCCCCGAATTCTGGGCATAACACTTATTGGCAAAGTCAGGAGCTATATTCACTTCAGGGGCCTCCAGAAGTGAAATATACACTCTCTGGAGTCAAACTGGGCTGAACACAACAGACGACCTGCAATGTCCCCATTGAACCCGCAGGTACGGAAGAGCATTTTTATCATTCATTCCTTTGGCTATCAGCTGCTCCCTGGTCTGTTCCGCCCCAGGCCCAGGCCCCAGCCCACCCCTGCCCCATGTCCTGCATGGCTATTCTCCTCTAACGTTGCAGTCACCCCAGAAGACCTCTGCCGCGGGCCCAGTGTGGGTCTCTGGGCTATTTCCATTCTGAAACACGTGCAGCTCTTTGACTCTCCTACAGGAACCAGCCAACAACGAAAAGAATCACAATTAACTGGAAATGAATAGCATTAGACTATTTTAAAACCCTCATGAAATAAAAAGCCGCTGTAACAGCTGGGTCCAAGAGGGACCCCGTGCTGCCAATGAGGTGCACCTGACCTCCTCTGCTCCACGGGGCACTTGGCTGCACAGAGCTGAGGGGGCCTGGGGAGGGAGACCAGGAAGCTGCTCACGGAGCTGGGGCTAAGGAGGAATAAGGAAAACCCTGAGGCTAGGCAGGAACAAGGGGAAAGGAGGGGACAAGGGGAAAGGAGGGGACAAGGGGAAAGGAGGGGACAAGGGGAAAGGAGGGGACAAGGGGAAAGGAGGGGACAAGGGGAAAGGAGGGGACAAAGGGAAAGCTGTCCTGGGGTAGGGGGTGGGGTGCTGGGGCTCGGCTGGACCAAGAGACCTCCAGGCACAAGGATAATCCTCCAGCCACTTAATCCCTGAATATCGCTGAAGATAAGATATGCAAACACGCTGCTAATCACCCTAATTTATTCTAAACAAGGCACCTGGAAGAGAAGCCGAACACAGTGGCTCAATCAAGGCACAGCCGCCCGGAGGCTATACGAGCCTGGATCTGCCACACCCCTCCCCTGGCAGTGCCCGTGGAAAAGCCTCTCCGAGCTTTCCACATTAGAAGCCCCAGGCACCATGCCTGTGCCATACGGGGGCCCTAGAACCACCTGCCTAGTGAAGACAAACTCCTATTAACTGAATGCGAAACCCTGGCCTTCTAGCTCTCGATTTCCAACCACTTTGTGTGTTTCGGGATAAGAAGCAAACAGCGTTAACATGAAAGATGGGAACACTTCCGTTAACAGTAACGAAGATGAAACATCTTCCCCACGCCCCACGCATCCACAAATCGACACGCCTTATATGTGATGCCAGGAGGGTTTACAGGGTAAAAATATCACAGCTAGGCAAGAACTTGCAAGTTAAGGAGGAAAATAAGAAACCTCTGCTGTTTTATTTATTCTTGAGCACCGAATCCCAACTATGGGCCAAGTACATAGGGATGCAGAAGTGTGGCTCATACACCATTCTGCCCACGAGAGGAAAAAAGTAATAATAAAGGTCTATGTAGATCAACACACTGTCACAAAAGCACAGAGATACAGATTTGTACACCCAACACACAGTATCCACTACACCACACGCAATCAGTTTTTTATTTACCTCTAAAGAAATGCTGAAAGCTAAGGGCAAAATCCCAGATAACCGGGTAAAGACTCGGGGAAGCTGACATGTGTTTCCTGAAGGCATTCCAGGTGTCAGGTGGGCTAGGTCACAGGATCCACCAAATGACGTGTTGTTAGGTCGGTGCTATCCAATGCACGTGGCTACTGGGCATCTGAAATGTAACCAGTACAACACTGGTGCGCCCTCTAAGTGGAAAACACACAACATTTCAAGGACTCACTATGCAAACCAAACGTCAACTATATTGTTAATAAATTTTATATTGACTGCTTATGGATAATATTCTGGACACACCGGTTCAAATAAAATAGATCATCATGATTAAATTCATTTGCTTCCTAGGCTACTAGAAAACGTAAAATGACCTGTGTGGCTTGCATTTGCGGCTCACTTATATTTGTTAGTGAGGAGTGAAGATTTTCCCTTCGAAAGACTGATGAGCACATCCGTTTAGCAACAGCATCACCTTATTACTACTAAGGCAGGCATCAAATTAAGCAGAAAATGTATACATTACCGTGTCATGTTTAAGGTTCACTTAATATAATAAATTCATACAACTCACATCTGGTCAATACTCCAAGTTAATAATAAAGGATGTTGTAACTTAAAAGATTCACTCTGCCGCATGCAGGAGGAGGAAAGACAATCCAACCATTTCACTTCACTCTAGACTGCTGGACCTCTGTGCACGCTCAACGAGTACTCTGTTCCGCACGGTTCAGAAAACGGGTTTTTCTCTAGCAACAGCTGGACAATTTTCCAAAGCCTTCCATAGGCAGTTTAACTTTCTCATCAGTTCGCTCTAAGTGCCACTGCCTTTGCTTCAACCGCAGTGTTGCAGCTCCGTGCCTCCTGGATTAGGACCGAAACAGCACAAGTTGTCTGGAGAGACTAAGAAACTTGTCGATGCAAATTTGGAATAAGACTGGTCACTACAGACGGAAACAGATCTTCACACTGTCCACGTCGCCTGGCGGTGTGACAACAGCAAGAGTAAATGAAGGAGGAAAGACAAGGAAAAATCGTTTCGAACATACAGAAGGCGCAAAGCAGAGACAAAGCAACCGCTCTCTGTTGCTATGGATTACAGCGGCGGTTAGAACCATTCTGGCCAGTTTACCAGCACTTCTTTAAACATAGGTGGTAAAGGGGCGCCTGGGTGGATCGTCAGTTAAGCGTCCAACTTCAGCTCAGGTCGTGATCTCACAGTTCAGGAGTTCGAGCCCCACACTGGGCTCTGTGCTGACAGCTCAGAGCCTGGAGCCTGCTTCAGATTCTGCATCTCCCTCTTTTTCTGCCTCTCTCCCTCTCCCACTCTGTCTCTCTCTCTCTCAAAAATAAACATTAAAAAAAAAAAATAAAGATAGGTTGCTAAAGAACATGATTAACATTAGCAATTAGAGTAACAGCCACAATAGGCGGTCATTTACTTAAATGACTACCTTGCAAAATTTTATTTTACTTTGCAAAAAAATGCTTTTTGACTAATCATAAATGAGAATTTTCTCATTTAATGCTTATACCACTTTGCAATTAGATGCTGTTGTCATTATTGCCGGTTTCCAGATTAGGAAACTGCCGACCATAAAGTTGATTTTGCCAAAGCAGCAGAGTTTATAAATGAAGGAGGCTGGATTTAAAGTCAGCTTCCGGGCCCAAAACAGGTCACTGGGCTGCATATTAAATGCAGCACTAGTAATAAGAATTACGAAAACAAAAAACAAACAAAACAGTCTGGCCAACAGACCAACCTTTTTACTCCTTAAAATTTAGTTGCCTTTAAAGATGGAACAGTTGTCAGATCTGCTGCTGGCTCATCCAGAGCTCCTTCCAAGAAGTCTGAATGGAGCAACTTGGAAAAGACATTCTTTTGGCTGTTGGCCCTCACTCACACACCCCTGCCTTTATTCCAGGGGAGGGAAGCATTTTTACTTCTTTGTCCTTTTCACTTGCAGACCATATGTGTGACAAGTAAATTTAAGGAACTCACCAGTCAAAAATTCCTTTTCCATAGAGCTTTGCTGAAGACATCAAGTCAGTGACAGTGAAAATGTAAAGATGATTACAGACCGGCGACGTGGCTATTTTCACACTCAGCTGAGCTGGGAAACTACAGATTTGGGTGGAGGTTTCCATGTTTTGGCAACAATTTGGAAAAGCAGAACTTCTAGATACTTAGATGATTCTCTACGATTAGAACATTTCTCCTCCTTAAATAATTATTCTAATACCCTAAGCTATAAAAACTGAAATATTGCAATTCTTCAGAATTAAAAGCACCGATATTATAATCAAAGTGGAACCCTAAAACACATGGCCCGACCAGATAGGAATGGGGCAGAGAGTACAGGTGGTATTTGTTCTGGAAGCCACAACCCAGAAGCACCCTCACCATCGGCAGGCTGCCACCTGAGCAGATATCACCAGGATAGGCTGAGCCACTCTTTCTGTTTTTCTTTGCCACCTTGGATATAAACACCCGCTTGCCATGTAATGAGAATAAAATGCGCTTTGTTCCCGGGGGTATGCACTCAAAATAATCAGGGGCTGTTTTAAAGAAGAGGAAGAAAGCAAGCTTGTTGCCCAACAAGACACTAACAGTAACACAGCCGTCAACAGATTGGCCCCGAGACAGGCGGGGGTAGGAGTCATTTTAAGGAAATCTTTCTGGCTTTTGGAGGAAAGTAACAGAAAAAGTAAACGAAGGGCACAGCAAACGTGGTATAAAGTGGGACAGCAAAAAAAGAATCTAATCACAGAGGATTTGGTCAAGATTGCTGAGTGGGTATATACATAAGGTTAGTGGCAGAAAGGAGTGTTTTCTTAAAAGATCTCCTAGGAAATCGTGAATGGTATACAGGACTGGTCATAGTTTCTCTGCCTATATTTTAAATAATTTTTCCCAATTTACGAAAAGCTCATAGGAAAGAAATGTGAAACTTTTTTTTAATCAGAAGAGAGAAAGGATATAGCTTCACCTCCTCCCCATAAGCCATTCCCAATCTAAGTTCACAAAAACGAAGATCCAAGAAGGTTCTGAGAGCAGTCGAAGCAACCTGCCCCCACGGTAAATGTGGATTGGGTGGCCCTGGAATAAGATTCGACCGGAGAGAATGGCTGGCTACTCACCACCACCCAGCCCTGCATGAGGGTCTACCTGACAAGGCTGACCCAGGACCTCGCGGCCCCTTCGATGCTTCCTAGGGCCCCAGCTTGCATTTTAATTTTGGCTGCCTTCTAAAGAAAGGAAAAGCAACCCACTGTGCATGAGCCTTTGGCTCACAAGTTCCCATGTCCTCTGGGTGGCTGGGAAGAGACCACGCCAAGCAGTGAAGTAACTGCAGGCCGTAATCACCCAGGGCAAGTCAGTTCTCTTCCATTTTTAAAAAATGATCAATCACCAACATGTCAACTTTCACAGGAGGAGACGGTCAAGTTACAGGAGCAGTCCTGTCTGACTGAGAGACTCAGCACAGAAGTTAACTCACTGACAAAGCTCGACAAATATTTGTTCATGTGATTCTTGCTCAGCAGCATGCGAAGGGACTGGGTTCTGGTGCCTTCTGACCTTCAGGTCCCTGCTCAATGCCATCTGCCTCCTGGGATTCCCCACTGGTCTCCAACCCAGCTTGTCCAAGTCTATACCAGTCTTCTTCATAGACATCAAGTAACTAGCTACACATAGGACCCCGAAGATCACGATCTACGTCGCAGAGACAAAAGTACAACATTTAGAAGCTCTGTGCTGTGAACAGCCAGAATGGAGGCTCATCTGGCTCTGCCTCTTAATGTGCCCCTTTCTAAGGGGTCACGTCACGTCCCCAGGCCTCAACCCAGCGCTAGAAGGAGTTCCCCCACCACTTTACTCCAACCAAACAGTCTGCCTCGGACTGCAATGGAATGCAAGTGTGTCACCCTAGTTAAAACTGGGAGCTCCCTGAAGGCAGGTATCCTCCTTCGCGTATGGATGTTCTGACACTCAGGGATTCCACCGACGTGGACTGCTCGTAAGAAACGCGACAGTGAGGAAGACCAGCCTGGCCCTCCAAAAGCCGACGGCCTAGGAGCACAGTGCCTGGTGCACAGGAGCTCAATTCAATTAAACCGACTTATAGAGCCTGCATCGCTTGCCCTGTAACAGGCAGGGATGTATCCCCTTTGGCCCAATTTTTGACTAAAGAGACTGAGGATGTCACCTAAGGTGAACAGTGACAGAGTAAGCTCCCTGTGTGTGGCTAACAATGGCAGTACCTCCTCCCAGTGTCCGCTACCTCCCACAGAAGGTAGGAGCGCAGGCACCCAGCTGAGGGTTGGCTCCTGCTCTTCCTCAGGTTTCGGAAGGCAGCCCCAACCGGCCGGGAGGCCAAGAGGAACAGGACAGACAGTGGGTTGGGAACACTTCCTCCGCCGGACTGAGCAGAGATTTATCCCGTGAGCTGGGGGGCATTTTTAGGTGGGGCCCAGGGACATCTTAGTTCCATACTGCCACGGCAAGGAAGCTGCTGCCACCCGGAAAGCAGAAGACCATCCAGACCCAACACTGGACCAAGAAATAGGTGGTCCTTGGGGTGAGGCGCTCCAGACGCTCCTGAGAATTCGTCAAAGTTCTACGACATAGTCAGACTACTGATCCTCTCGCTACTTCTGAGGAGCATTTTATTGCATCCAGTCCAAACAGTTTCTAAAAATGGTCAATGGTAGGTCAACTGGTTGGCATAGCAACCAGTGACTGGTTTTCCAACTGAAGGTATAATTCTTTTCATGTACGTATGACAGGTTATCAGGTCTGGGGATAGTGGCACACGATAGATGACAGAGCATAAACCCTTGTGATTATACTCTCGAGCCTTGAGAGGTAGCTGTTAAACAGCATAAATTCGGTAATGGTTTTCTAGGTGCTTTCAATAGACCTTGGGCTTTTTTTTTAAGTTTATTTATTTATTTGAGAGAGAAGAGAAAGCACAAGTCAGGGAGGAGCAGAGAGAGGGGAAGAGAGAGAGAATCCCAAGCAAGCTCTGCCTGGTCAGCGCAGAGCCCGATGGGGGGGCTTGAACCCACAACCATGAGACCATAACCTGAGCCGAAGTCCGATGCTTAATCAACTGAGCCACCTAGGGGCCCCTAGATCTTGGGCTCTTAATCTGGGGAGGCCAAAGAAGTTCACAAGTGGACTTAACACAGGGAGTTCCGTGCTCTTGAAATGGACAAAGATTATGAACGTATAGCATCCCTGTATATAAGTGAACCTCTCTCTAGGAAAAATGGTCTGAAACCTGTATCGGATTTGCGAATGTCCATCCGTGATTCAAAACACTTACAAATCACCAAGTGGCCTTTCCTGGTTTGCAAAATGGACTCCTCTTGGTGGAAATAACTTCACTCCGTGCTGCCCTAGAGCGAAGGGAAGCTGTTCAGCCTTATATTCCTCACCAGTGCACTCTGCCAGAATTTCTTCTTCTGGCTGAGTTTCCATCACTGCCGCCAACAAAAAGAACTGGACAGATGTAGCGAACAGAGTCTCACAGATGCTGCTGTGGCTGTTTTGTAGTCATTTCGCACTTTAAAAAGAAAAAAACAGGCGCACCTAGGTGTTTCAGTCAGTTAAGCATCACATTCTTGATTTCATCTCAGGTCATGACTCCCGGTCCCTAAGTTCAAGCCCCACATCGGGCTCCACATGCACACTGAGCCTGCTTAGGACTCTCTCTCTCTCTCTCTCTCTCTCTCTCTCTCTGTGTGTGTCTCTCTGCCCCTCCCCTGCTCTCTCAAAATAAATAAACTTTTAAAAAAAGCAGGAATTATATAAAAAAAAAAAAGAAAAGAAAACATTCTGGATTAAGCAAACCAAACTCCGCTAGAAATCATAAAGAAAAAAGCAAAGAGAAGACCAGTCTTGTTCTTAACCAATCGCCATGCCTAACGGGGATGAGAAAAGTTGAGTCGTGGTATAAAAAAGTAATATAATGATTGTGAGGGAAATTGATACAGTAGAGGATGAATGGCTTAGGTCAGGTTACTTCATAATAAACTTTGGTGTTCAGCAAATATCAGTTGAAGGAGAAAAGAAAGAGAGTATGTTTTCTCCCACTGTCCAAGTAAACTTCTGGACTACAACCAACTTTTCTCACAATCAGATTCCGTGGTGACCAGTGGTCACGGTATATACATAGCAAGACAATGTATAACCAGTGAACACCATTCACTACAGAATAGGACTATCCTACAGAACTGGATACGAGAGGTTAGATGAGGCGACCTGCCACACACGACCCCCCGGAATAGCAGTCAAAACACAATGCACAGACTTTTCTGAACAGTGCACAGGTTTTTTCGATACAGGGGAGGAAACTAAGGCTCAGAGAAGTGGAATGGCTTTGTCTGGGGAGAAAGGAGACCTGCGTCTTCTGAACGTTGACTTGGGTTTTTGCTAACTATCTCCACGCCTCTTCCCTATATTTTGATTGTTAAATTTTAGACTAGGACTCCTAAATATCTGAGGACCTCCATGAAAGGCTTTAGGGCCTGTGCATGACTGTGTGCGTGTGATTCAATAAACGTTAATCACTCACTACGTGGCAGACACGCTACTGGACACATGGAACATAAAACTGAAGGAAGCAGACTTCTTCCTTCCTTCAAACAATTTGTTTTGAAATACATGGTTAGACCTATAAAGTTATTTATTGAAATACTGACCAAATTTACTGCTACCCATCTGTGAGTCTCATGTTGAAGACTAGTTTTTTGTTCACTGTAGATGGCTGGAGTCGGGAAACTGATGGTTGATTAACAATCCTTCTCTTTCACTGAACCATCTACACTTTTTAGCTCATGGGTAGTAACCCAAAAAGAAGAAATTTCTAAAATCATGTAGCATCTTGAGAATAATAATTGTAGGCTTACGGTTTTCAGCTTGAAGTGTAACCCTATTTGGGTCCATAATAAACTGATTTCTTTTAATATCATTTTATTACAGAAGAAATAACGGTTGTACTTCGATACACTAGTGATTTTCTGTAGAGGATACCATCAGTATCATATACCCATATAGTTAATAGGAAAAGAAAACCTAGACTTCTTTTCTCGATCATCCACTTAAAATACACCCAAGAGGCCTTTGATACATTTAGTTTTGCTTTGTCAACTCCTATATTCATCATGCAAGGTAGAGAAAATTCAGTTGACTTCTAGCAAAATTACAAACACCAGAACAGTGAATGTTTCTAGTAACATTAAGATTTTTATGATGTGACAATTTTTAAAGTATTTCTAGGTACCCTACTATATACTGGTTGCTTTTAGTTCTTCAGATTAAGTTAATCTCGCCACTCCCCCCAACAAAAATTCACCATGAATGTACAGTTAGCAATGATGAGTATACCCTCTGCGAACGATTCAGAGAAATACGCTTGCTATTCTTAGAAATTCAGTGTAGTTGGCACTGAGACCACTGCTGGGCTGTCTGCACAGATGCCGTGTGGCTGGGGGAGTCAGTCTTCCACACTGAAAATGTTGGAAAGCTAAGTTATCAAGAAAAGGAAAGATGGGTGTGCTTCCAAATGCTGCTTAGGTTTTCTTCTGAATTCAGGTTTAGGCAAATGTTGGCAGAAAAAAATAGGAAGACAAGTACTTTGTAGGATAAATCACAGATTTAAATGCTTTCTTTATAAGATGTATATATATATATTTTAATCCTATGGGGGGACTCAGTTACAGCTGTGGAACCACCAGCACCATTAAGGAGATACACAATATACTAAAAGAGAAATTCTATGTAGAAAAACACGCAAAGAGATTATATCCATTGCTTCAAATATCTGAGTACCTACTGTTTGTCAACACTGCTCTAAGCACAGATACAGCGGAAACAGACACAAAATCCCTGCCTTTGCAGAGCTTACATTCTCCTAAGGAGACTATGTTGAAATATATGCTGAGCTAGAAGGTGTTAAGCGGCATGGAGAAAAAACAGAGAAGAGGCGCAGGGCATGCTGGGAGCTGATGGGTAGCTGGTATGACGGACACCAGAGTGAAGACCTGGGGTGCTGAGGGGCCATGGAGAGGATCTAGAAGAGTGGTCTAGACAGGGGACAGCAAACGCGAGGGCTGAGGCAGGAATGCGCCTGGCAACTTGAAGGGATAATGAAGAAGCCAAAGTGTTTAAATGCCTTAAATTGCTTACAGATTAAGGGGCTACAATTTGGGGCAAAATGTCAACACATTTTCATAAACTCTTAGAGCAAGAACATGCCTTTGTAAATGCTTACTAAAACTACTTAATCTTACCAAGCTTGAAGAAACAAGGAAGAGACGGTTGAGTGGGTAATCCAAGGTTACACCACTAGTGACGCCTGAGAAAAGCCTTTGGAACAAGTATCCCACACTCAGCATCACAGTCTGTCTCGGGCTTCAACTTTATAATTACAAGGCTCTTTTCCTCCTCGAAAAAAATTTTTCAAAAATTATAAAAACAAAATAACCCAACTAATAATCTTAGAGCTGAAAATGGATCAAATTCCCTTTTTTCATTCAACAGATAATCAAGAGAGACCCTAGGTACATCCTAAATTTTTGTTAATGGAATAATAAATGCGGCCTTACCTAGACCCTATCTCCCAGCAATCCATGGGATACATGAAGAACAGAAACAGGTCTCTAATGCTTATAATAGCACTGTTTGTTATACTTACAAAAAAAAAAAAAAAAAAAAAGGAAACAGATTAACTGCCCTTAGTAGAAAAAGCGTAACAGTGAAAAATTGTAAACATTCTAATTTTCTCTTTGCAAGGGAATTAGTGTACTGGATTTTATTTCTAAGGTGGAATTCTCTGTAGCAGCTAAAGCAAATACAAGCTACGTGTACCTCAAAACATAATGACAAATTTAAAAATTCAAGAAGTGTATAGATAGAATTATACCATTTCTAAAGTAAAGTATTAAATACACAAGCTCACAGATGTTGCTTATAGACATATAACAAAGAAGTATAAAAACATGTATCTAACTTCGCTTTAGTGGTCACCTGAGGATGGAGAAGAGGAAGAATGGATACAACACTTCAGTTGCAGTCTTACTGATGGAGATATGAAAGGAATAATGGAGATATTAGCAACTTTTAAACATAAGTGGTGTCCATTGTTCTATGTGTGAAATATTTCATACTTATTTTTATATTGAAAGGAAAAAAGAGAGACAAAGCTCCTTCATCTTATTCCATTCACTGCAACTCAAGTTTCCTTAACCTCCAAACCTCAGTTTCTTCACCTTTAAAATGTGGGTGACACTAACTGTGCCTGTCTCAAAGATGATTTGGAAAGTGGTGGCCTGGAGACAGTGCTTCAATGTCAGGGACACAATTATGTCCCTATTTAGTCCCCAGGGCCTAGCACCCACTCTTCCTATTCAATTTCACAAACAGTAATAAGATTTTTCACAACAGGGTTACAACCACCACCCCCCACACACACAAAAGAGTCATAAAACAAGTCTAGGGTGTGTAAAGGATACAATAAATTAATGAATTAGTTAAAGAAGCATCTCGATGAATGCAGAGGAAAAAACCTGGGATCTCCCAGCACAGGACCACCTCTCCCAATCCATGTTATGCTAGGACTAGTTGAAAATTCTAAGAACTGGATACATTTTCTCACATTAAAGTCTACTATCTTGCGAAAGGCCATGGAGAAAAAAAAAAATGAGGCTGGTTAGGTATCATTAAGAAAAGATGATCAGATTACATCCATCAGTAATAAAACTCCCAGCCACACCTGTGAACAGGTGGTGGGGGCCAGAGCAGTCAAAATCCAGCCTCCCTGGGATGCACTCGCCCCTCTCCAACTTTGTTCAAACCACTAGGCGAGGCTCTCCTCTCCGAGAGGAGCATCTGCTGAGCTCTACTGATGTAGACCAGTTCCTGCCCCTGCCAGGCCCTTATAGTCTAGAGATCACATTCTCCAGAGAACTGGCAACGTCCGCATCCCAGCCAGCTTAGTATTCTCCTCTCTCGGAAGGAAAACGGAGACAGCTCCAAATCACCTGGGAGCCTGCGGCCACCGGAAGCTGCTGCTGCTGCTGCTGCTGCTGGTGGTGGTGGGCGGCCTTGAGCCCCGGATATGCCGGGACCACTGGAAATAAAGTTGCGCTGCCCTGGGTTCCTTGGAGAAGCGCAAGACTGGACGTACAGCCCAAGCCCAGGCCCCAGCCCCCGGGAGGTCACTTGCAACTCCTCCACTTCACACTGGGCTCCGTCCGTCCAGTCTGCTGCCTCCCCGAGCCCCGGGACCTCCCACGCCTCCACAAAAGGGGAGTGAGGGGTCCACACGCAAAGGAGAGCGTGATCCAGGAGGCAGCAGGCGAACCCTAAAAACTGCAGAAACTAAAAGCGCGGACACAAACCTGCCCAAGCCCGCAGCGAAGGGAAGGCGGGTTAGGGTTGGTACCCACCCACCTGGGCAGAGGTGGAGATAGATGGCGGGCGGGCGCCCCTCGCCCGAAGTCCCAGCTGCCCCGTGTGCGCCCGAACTCCAGCATCCCGCCTCCCAGCCCTCCTAGAAGCTGCGGCGGAGGGAAAGGACATGAGGGGCGAGGGGCTCTGCAGGCCCGGTGCAGCTTCGCCTGCACCCCTGGGCCAGCCGAAGGGCTCCCTAGAGTCAGAAAAAGAACAATAGCGGACCCTCGGTCGCCGGAGCCATCCAGAATTTCCCGCTTGCACCTTCCTCCCAGCTCCTCCAAGTTCGGCGCGGAGGCGGGTTGAGGCCAGAAGCGAGGACCCGGGAGGGCGCCAGGCCGGCCAGACAGGTGGGACAGGGTGCCGACTCGCCGCCCCCCCCCCCGGACGCCCTGCAGGGCTGGCCATTCATTCCCGCCCGCGCTCTCTCCGCCGGCCCGGCCCCGCGCCTCGCCCCTGCCGGCCTGCGAGGGGCAAGCAGCAGCAAAGCCCGCTCTCAACTTGGCCCGGTCCTCTCTCTCACTCGGATCCCCACATCCTCCTCTGCCTCTGCAGACAGTTGGGCGGCCGGCGGCAGACAAGGGAGTGGTGGCGGGACCCCCACTGCCACCCCACTAAGCCGCTCCGCCGGGCGCGCCGTCCCTCGCCGGAGCCCCAGACACAAAGGCGGGGCCGCCAGCCGGCTCCCCGCTCCGGGGAGAGCCTCCCGACCCGCGGCGCCGCGCACTCACCCCATCCGGGCGGCGGCGGCAGCTCCCGGGCCGCGCTGGCTGCGCCACCACTCCGCCCGCCGCTTCCCCAGGAAAACGCGGCCGCCGGGCTCGCTTCCTGCTCGGCTTCCTGCGCCTCGGTCCCTCCTCCTCCCCCGCTGCGGGGGTCAGTGGGCGCCGCGGCTCCCGGGCTGGGCCGGCGGGGCGGGGGCAGCGGCAGCACCACCACGTGGCCGCCGGGCGCCGGCCCCCGCCGACCTGGATCCAGCGGGAGCGAGAAGGGAGGTGCTCGCCTCTCCCCTCCCCTTCCACCCCGCGCGGCCCCAAATTCCGCGAGTCAGGTGACCCGGCCCCGCGCTCCGGCCGGGACTTGCGGGGGAGGGGGCGGGGGTGCCCCGGGCGTTCGCGGCTGACTCTTCGTTTCCGCGGGATCGTGGACCCTTCCGCGCGGACGTGTTCCATCATCATCACCATCACCTGAACTTAGTGGAAAACACCCGTGCTCGCACCGTTCCCCCTCCACCCCGGGTTTAGGACGCGTGAGACCCCGAATAGTATTCATTTCTGGTCAACCTGCAAAGTCGTTTGTGGTCGTGGGGGTGTTTTAAAAGTCACGGATCCAAGCGCCTGCTTAACCGCAGTCCGATCGGTTATATTTTCCAGGATTGTTGAACAGAAAGGAAACTCGAGTCCGCTCGTTCTCTGGACTGCTTGGAGTGACTGCTAACACTCCTCAGGTGGCAAGAGAAAACTCAAGCGTGAAGGGTTGCCCTGCTCGGGAGTTAGGAAGGAGAAACCTGCCGCCTGAACGGAGAGGCACGAATGGGGACGGCCTCAGAGCGGTGTCCGGGATGCTTGGAGGGAGGGTCAACCCTCCCAGCCCCCTCCCCCCAACCCCCTCCCCCCCCCCCCCCCCCCGCCAGGACCCCCGCAGCGCCTCTCCCTTCAGCCGGCTGAAACCGGCGTTTGAATCTAATAGACTTCTCCTGTAATTCCAAGGATTTCAGAGCTCTCCACCTACTCATTAATTTGAGGCTGCTTTTCCATTCATGCAAGTCTTACTAACCAGCTATGGCTTACAAAGTCTTTATTCACCAAAGCCCCTCCCTTCATCAGGTTAGCTCTACCTCCTTAACGCGGAACTGAAAGCTCCTTCTAGAATAAATGACATGAGTTCTTTCTGGTGGGATCCACTGTAAGTCACTTGAACGTCAAGAAAAAACTTAAGGGGCGCCTGGGTGGTCCGACTTCGGCTCAGGTCATGATCTCACCGTTCCCCGAGTTCAAGCCCCCTGTCGGGCTCTGTGCTGACAGCTCGGAGCCGGAGCCTGTTTCAGATTCTGTGTCTCTCTCTCTGTCTCTGCCCCTCCCTCGCTTGTGCTCTGTCTCTCTCAAAAATAAACATTAAAAAAAAACAACTTAATTCCAACGGAAGTGAAATTCACCCCAGCATATCTTGATGGTCTAGACGTTAGAATTTGTCTTCCCCGCAGCCCCCCAGGGTACAGCCTGTCTTAGCTTTAACAGGTAACTTATCACATAGGAAGCAACTTGAACTATGAAGTTAACTGTATGTTGTCTTCAAAGATCAGAGATTCTTTCGAAAAGTGATCAATAGCGTGTTTAAAGCAAGACACACACTCCTCCTCGTGTCCTTTATCGTGAATAAAATGACACGCTAAAAGAAATGTGAACTGGCAAACTTTTTGTTTGTTTAGTGCTGGCAATTTCTACCATACAATTTTTCATTAGAGTTCACACTTAAGGTGTACTGTAGGAGAGTGGGGGAGACAGATACTGCCACTTGTGTGTTTTTGGTTCTCCTTTTAGCAGGTCAGTCTCCTTCCAGCGGGGGCAGCTGAAAAGGTGGGCTTTGGAATATGGTACAGGATATACCATGCTGCCTCGGAAAGCAAACATGTGTATTCTGTAGGAACAGGTGACAAGTTGAAGGAGTTACTATCAAACAACAATTTTTTTCTTTTACACCACAAGGCAACATCCCGGCTACTTACCTCTGAGCGCATCTGCCTATGTCAGCTCTGTGGCTCCTGTGGGTGGCTTGTGTGCTTACTCTCCTGAGTGTATAACCTCACCCTCAAACATTAAGTCCAACTCTGGGTGTGGGGTTGCTATGAAGGGAAGGACTCTTCGAGTTTGGCTGATATGCCAAGATCCTTTTCCAGATCCCTCCTGACCCTGAGAACTCAAACACCTGATTCAGACCACAGCTGAAGTTCTAGCACCTACAGAGGACTTGATGGTCAATTATGGATTGGAACGGAATCTTCTCATTGGTGGGGTTTGTTTGCTTTTTGTCCAGGCCTTTTAGAAATGCTACCTCATTCAGGGTACATTGAATACGCCCTTTAATGGAGACCAGGCCCATGTGAACAGGTTTGAGAGAAAGCAGCAAGGATAAAACGATCATTTAAACTGCATAAAAAGTGGGTAAAACCTCTTAGGGAGGAATAGCATGTTGTATTTTAATAGGGGAATCACTGCCACATCAAGGTAACTGTGGTGTAATAGGAACGGTATTACTGGCAGTAATAAGGATAGAGACCATGGTACTAACTTGCCATTTGAACTTCACCACGTGTTTGAACCTCTCCTGGCCCCACTTTTCTAATCAGTCAAAAAGAACATTGAACTACGTGGCCTCTGAGAATCTTTTCAGCGCGAACATCCTGAGCCCATTCTCTTAATTTGAAGAGCCGTTGCAAACAATATCGTTGTCAGCTCCTCTGGCAAAGCACCATTCTCTAATTCTTTTAGCAGATCAATCTCATACTATCATCAAGATTCCAGACTCCTAAGAGAGTTGCCATTCAGGATCCATGAAAGAAATTCATTGATTGGTAGGGCCAACTTTTCATCTTTTGAAATTAAAAATGTCGCATCCTTTCTTACTAGCTCCATTGCTTATCAGTATTGTTCTCCCCAGATTAGGAATGTCTTAGGTCTGGGGAACCAAGGCAAAGACTAGTTGGAGTAATAAGAAACTCTCTCTAATAGAAGAAATAGAGATAGGTATCACAGCAGGGCCAAAAAGTAACCCTTTGCTTTATTTGGCATTTGGTTATGATCTGACTGCACTTCTGGGTCTAGTTAGAAGCAGCCTGATTTACAGGAATGTGGCGATATTGGCCCCAGTCCAGAGAACTGAACAAAAACACAATCGAAAGGTTGGATGGAGATTATCTACAGAAAGGATCCCGAATATGCATAGAAAAACCACTTTTTGTATTTTCTTAGGGGTGTTTCCAAATAGGAAATTGTGACGTGGGAGAATTAATGAAACAACTTTAGTACAGCATCCAAATAATACAGTAAGACCATAGTAATAAAGTAGACCACAAACACTGAGCACTTGAAGTGTCATTAGCCCATTAGTATATTAGCAAAATATACACCAGATTTCAAGGATGCAGGATGAGAAAAAAAAATGTAAAAGATCTCATTAATAATTTTTTAACATTTTTAAAGTTGTATTTATTTATTTTGAAGGGGGATGCCAGAGAGAGGGTGGGAGAGAGAATCTCAAGCAGGCTCCTCGCTGGCAGCTCAGAGCCCAAGGTGAGGCTCGAACTCATGAACCATGAAATCATGACCTCACCCAAAATCAAGAGTTGGACACTTAACCAACTGAGGCACCCAGGCATCCCATCTCACTAATAATTTTTATCTTAATTACATATTGAAATGCTAATTTTGGATGTATTAGGCTAAATATATTCACACTAATTTCACTCATTTCTTTTTACTTTTTTTCTTTTTTAAGAGAGTGAGCGCAGTGAGGGAGAGTGGCACAGGGACATTGAGAGAGAATCCCAAGCAGGCTCCGTGCTTAGCATAGAGCCCAACATGGAGCTCAATCCTACGACCAAAGGATTATGACCTGAGCTGAAATCAAGAATCTGACGCTCAGTCAACTGAGCCACCCAGGCGTCCCTTAAGATTTTATTTTTTTAAGTTTATTTTATTTTGAATGAGAGAGCAAGGAGGGGGAGGAGCAGAGAGAGAAGGAGGATCCCAAGCAGGCTTCATACCTAGCGTGGAGCCCATCTTGGGGCTCAGTCTCATAACCATGAGATCATGATCTGAGGCGAAACCAAGAGCCAGACACTGAATCCACTGAGCCACCCAGGAACCCTGCTTTTGCTTTTTAAAATGTGGTTAACTAGAAAGTTAAAAATTACTATGTGGCTTGCATTATATTTCTATTGGATAAAACTGCTACAGGGATTAATTTTAGCATCTACTCCATACAAGGCATTTTTCTAAGTGGTATGTACATAACTACTGTCGCCATATACTTAATTATTCAAGCTGGGACACTTCTGACACTTTTGAGAATGAAAGGGGGCAGGCAAATTCTAAACCAGTCAGGATACTAGGACAAAAGGCACAAACTGGAACTGTCTGTAGCAAACTGAGATGCCAGGCCAGCCTAATGTTAGGCCATATAATCTCTATGTTGGGGAGAAAGAATTTTCTATGCTCCTCAAGGTCCTTCTAGCTGGACTAAGAGTCAAATTGACATGAGACAGATTAACAAGAGGAAACCACATTTAATTTTGGACATCCAGAGAATCCACACAAGACAAGAATCCACACAGATAGCCAGGCAACATGAGGCTTCTATGAGCTGAGGAGAAGGGTAGGGGACTGAGGACACAAAAGAGAGGAAGACCACTAGCAGAAAGGTGAGAGGACACTTTTTGAGAACAAGGTTGCCCTCTCATGGAGATAAGTTTCTTAGGTAAAAAGGAGTGTTAGTAGCTCTCTTCCTGGTACGTCAATCCTGTAAGTGCTGTTTACTATCCCTTTTGGCACTTGAGGGACCTGGAGCACAGAGGGATTAAGTAGTTTGCCTAAAGTCACACAGCTAGCAGCAATGTTGAGATTCAAATTAGGGCAATCTGGCTCTAGAGCCTTCGCTCCTGACTGCTCTACAGTACTGTTGTCTTAAGACCTAACATAGATCAAGAATTTAATAGATGGAAAGGTTTTCTTAACACACAGCAACTTGGACGGAGTATTATCCTCTTTTTACAAGATGCAGAAACTGAGTTTCAAACAGATCCAGAATTTCCCAAATCATAGAGCCAGAAAAAGTGGCAGCAAGATTCAAAGTTCGGGATACCTGACTCCAGAGTGGTCCTCCTAACAACTACTCCATACTGCCTTCAGGCCACACTGACTTATAAAGCACTTACGTATTGATCTCATGGCTTCTCCCAGTTCTGGCAAAGGCCTGGCTAAGAGAACTGGAACCCAGGTAAGGTTAGCCTTACAACAGGTAACAGCCACCGAAAGCTCAGTCTTGGTTGGTGACCTCTCCTTTCTGAGAAGGAACATTTTAAGATGATCCAAATAGCCATCGTGCTGCCGAGACGGTGGTTCTGCCATGCATGTTAGAAATTCCAGAAAACGCTCTCCCAGTAAGGTAGCAGAGGAGGGTATCATGAGAAATTCGAGAAAATTGGGAAGGCAATTATTTGGTTACCAGAAATTTCAGAGAAAAAGCGTTCACGAAGCTCCCCAGGCAGAAGCAGTAATATGGGATATAAATCCACGGCTGTGCCACGCGCAGCTTTTCTCTTTCCTTTACAGTGGGTCACAATCTTGGCAGCCCGTTAGAACCACCTGCCTTTAAAGATCACCAATTGCCTTGGCCCCATGCCCTAGGATGCTGATTAAAGTGGCCTGGGGTGGGTCCCAGGCATTGGTATTTTATACTCTCTCCCTAGGTTGTCATAAAGTGGGGCCAGGCTTTATGGGCTGTTGCAGCCATGCCTGGAGCACCTGGTCTTGGTTTAGCATTGCAAGCAAAAATGACATTGAGTGAAGAGGGTGGGGTGGCTCTGGCAGTGGGCCTTCCCCCCAGAATCAGCGCTCCAGAAGGATTTCTCGACAGAGTGATTCTCAACCAAGCCACGGGTTTTTTTTGGCCCAGCACGCTTGTCTTCTGTTACGGCATTAAACCTGAGCTCCGAGATTTTTGTCTTCTTCATTGAGATCAACTCCTGCCTGTGAGACATTTTGATTCATGTTCCTTCCTTATCTGAATAACGCACCCATAATAAATTTGTGTACTCCTTTTGCTGATGAGTTATTTTGCATCTGTTATGGCTTCTTGCTTGTGTTTTTCAAAGGCTTCTGAATTTAATTTCTGTTATTCATTTTCGCTTTTCCATTTGTGTTTGTTCTCTTTAAAATCCTCAGTAGCCTACATGGACTAGATTGCCTGTTGTTTTCGAAATTCGTCTTTCAACTATGCAAGTGGACACATTTTTAAGATTCATTTTCCACAGCAGACTGTTAGTACTTAAGATATATGACTACGCTGCTGTGAAGATATTTAACAAAATTCCACAAGTCCTTTGTTTGCTTTGCCTTATTACAAATTCCTCAACTATCCAAATGTGCACCTCAAGGAGGTTTCTCACATTCAGGATGGAGGTTCTTATAAGGTAAAGTTATCTTTCTTCCTTTGGCTTCTTTTTCAGACAGTCCTGTAATTTATGTTCTAGACTTCCTGTTTGAGTTTCAGAACAAGATTCAGACCATGAAAATGTTTTGGACTGTCCTGTGATATGCCAGAAGAGAGGAAAGGGATAGAATTGGGGGATCCAGAAAGATGGCCGTGGAAATATTCCCTCAACAGAGATGAAGTACGACAGGGAACGTCCACAGAATCCACAGAAGCCAACAAAAGCAGGGAGAACGCCACGGTGACTTCCTCCCATGAATTCCTAGAAGCTTTAGAGCACAAATGCCAAGAAGACAAATTGGCTTCACAATAATAGACCAATAAAAGGGAAGAGGGCAGAGTTCTGGTGTTAAGGATACCGAGGTCACTGCTGGCCAACCAGGGGGAGTTTGTTCTTTAGAATTACGTAAAAAGGAAGGGAGTTTTGGAGGCCACTTGAGAGAACCAGAAGACTAAGTTGGCACCGACTTAGTCTGGGAAATTTGCCACCAGGAGACCAGGGGCTCAGGGATAAAGAGAGGGAGGTGAAGGTCTGAGTGGATCGCATATTTGCTTTGTGGGCTTCTGGAAAGTATTTTAAAGTGTTTTTATTTAAACTGTGGCCTTAAAAGGACTCTCCATTCACATCTGACATAACTCACTCATATTAAGAAATATATATTATGAGAACATTTGGTGTGTTTCTTCTCATCCTGATGCTCCCTCCCTAACCCAACTGCCTTCTGCTCCAAGCCAGAGCATTCTGACTTGCATGTGTGATTCAGAGGGGCAGAAAATGATTCGAGCTCAGAGGTAGGTGCACCTCGAAGTAATTTTAGAAGTGTGTGAGGCCACTTCTGCAGACGAACCAGTGAGAACCGAGGATCTGTATTGGGGCAGGAATCCTCCCAGTGTGGGCTGGAGTACGGGTTTCTCCAGCCAGAAGCAACTGTCCACTCCTGGGTAGAAGTCGTGACTGACCTCTCTTTTATTTTCTCTCTTTCTTTTTTAAAGATTTTTTTTAACATTTTTATTTATTATTGAGAGACAGAGAGAGACAGAGCATGAACAGGGGAGGGACAGAGAGAGAGGGAGACACAGAATCGGAAGCAAGCTCCAGGCTCTGAGCTGTTAGCACAGAGCCCAACACTGGGCTCAAACTCACAAACTGTAAGATCATGACCTGAGCTGAAGTCGGAGGCTTAACCAACTGAGCCACCAGGTGCCCCTTCTCTTAAACATGGAGTAACAATGAGAATTGAAGGAGTTTTTTAAAAACAAAAACAAAGAAGAAATACTCTTGTCGAAACCCTGGCTTCTCTGCTTCTAGGCTATGCAATTTGGGGCAGGTCAATTAATCTCTCTTACCCTTCATTTCTTCATTTGCCAAGTGGGGGTAATATTAGTACCTGCCTCTTGGTTATCTTGTAGCTTAAATAATTAATACATATGAAGCACATACAACAGTACCTGGCACAGAGCGAGAGCTAAATAAATAATATCAATAATTATTGCCTACATGGAGAAGCATAAGAGATTCACAGAAGCCAGAGGAAAATAAAATAGCAGTATATATCAAAATCAATCCAACCATCATTAAATACGTCATAACCTGTAGTTTAAACATTTCTAGGGCACTATTTGCTAAGGCTTTTTTTAATTTTTATTAATGTTATTTATTTTTTAGAGAGAGAGACAGACACAGAGAGAGAGAGAGAGAGAGAGAGGAGGGGGGACAGAGAGAGGAAGACATAAACTCCAAGCAGGCTCCAGGCTCCAAGATATCATCAGCACAGAGCCCGATGCAGGGCTCAAACCCATGAACTGTGAGATCATGACCTGAGCCAAAATCAGATGCTTAACTGACTGAGCCACTCAGGTGTCCCACTATTTACTAAGTCTTATATGAAAACTTTGTCAACTAAACTGTAAGGTATGGCATTGAACACATAAATAAAGAAAAAAATAGGAGATATTTTCTACCTTCAAGGAGCTTCCAACCTATTTGGAGAGATGGTCTATAGACCTACATGGACAAAGGGTCACCAAAAGAAGAAAGCAGATGAGTTCACGTTGCTTTCTCGTTCTTTGACACTATTCTGTGGCTCTGCCAAGCCATGTTGCCTGGCGAGCGGTGCCCTTGAAAATGTGAGGTATTCTGTTCATTACAACGTGCAGCCTGGCTTGACATTGACTGTGCTATGCAGCTTCCATGCTACTAAATAATGTGATTGAAACACCACCGGCATCGTAATCAGCTGCCTGTTCTAGTGATAACAGTGCCCATTATGAGATAATGGTGGCTTTCACACAATTGGGGCTTGTTTTCCTCATACTCTGAAAAGTCGCTTGCTTTTAGATCAGTGGCTCAAGGTGGTCAGGTCTGAGGTCTTTGTGGTTCTCTAGGTTTTCCCTCGTTGTTAGAAGACAGCTTGTCCACTTACAGCATCCATTCTGTGTTCAGGCAGGAAGAAGGGGAAGAGTACACAGCCAGTAAAGTCTACCCTATAGGGAAATTTTCAGAAAGCCCCAACCAACATCTCAATTTTATTGGCCACTCTGTGTCACATGGCCAATTCCACCTGAAAGTAGGGAAGGAAATATAGATTTTTAGCTGGGTACATTGTATGTGAAATAAAATTGGGGTCTGACTAATAGGAGAATGGGGAGAATGGATATTGCATTTATCTGTTGCTGTAAAACAAATAACCTGAAAACTTAGTGTCTTAAAACAGAAACAATAGAATATAATTTATTTCTCACGATTCTGTGGGTCAACCAGGGGGTTTGTTTGCTTCATGTGGTATAGGCTGGGGTACCGGGACAGCCAAAAGGTATAAAATGGCCTCATTCTTACAGCCGATAGTTACTGTTGGTCCCTAGCCAGATTTTAGTAGGGAATATTGGTTGAGAACTCAGTTCTTGGGCTTCCTCATGGACAGTTGGCTTGGTTCCAAGAGTGTCCCAAGAAGATGAGTCACAATGTGCAAGGGCCTATTAAGCCTCCACTTATATCACGCTTGCCATAGTCCCATTGGCCAAAGCTAATCGCATGGCCAAGACCAGAGTCAAAGTGGGAAGGAGCTAGACAAAAACATATATGCCAGGAACCGTAGTACATTGGGAACCACTGAAGTACCAGACCACCATAGGGCAGGCATCTAGCCATCTCTGCCAAAGCATCTTTTGATAACATGTTAAAACTGATCATTGCGGAAGCACCTGGGTGGCTCAGTCGGTTAAATGTCTGACTTTGTTTGGCTCAGGTCATGATCTCACAGTTTGTGGTTTCAAATCACAAATTCCTTGCTTTGTCAGCACAAGGCCTGCTTCAGATCCTCTGTCCCCCCTCTATCCCTCAAAAACATATACATATCTAAAAAAATTGATGAATGCTTATTGTGCAGCAAATGTATGCCAAGTATTTTGCAATCATTAACTCTGAAAATTCTCATAACGACCTCAAGGGGTAGATACTCTGATTTCCATTTAGAGATGAAGAAATAGGTTAGGAAAGGTTAAGAAACTTGCCCAAGGTCACAAAGTAAGAAAACACCAGGGCTGGAACTTGAACCCAACCCGAATGTTCAGTTGGGAACACAATTTGGGAGCACATTCTGGTTGCTGGGAGATGGTAGAAAATCAAGTGACAGAGAACTGATAAAATTAGCTATTTTTAAAAGATTCTCTTCATGTTTAAAAAGTTATTTTAATGTTTATTCATTTTTGAGAGACAGAGAGAGTCAGAGTGCAAGCAGGGGAGGAGCAGAGAGAGAGGGAGACACAGAATCCAAAGCAGGCTCCAGGATCTGAGGTGTCAGCACAGACGTGGGGCTCAAATTCACGAGCTGTGAGACCAAGACCTGAGCCTAAGTTGGACTCTTAACTGACTGAGCCATCCAGGCGCCCCATCTTCATGTTTTTAAACACCATTCTCTTTCCTCCTCTCCTTTAGCAGGTACAGAGTCAAGGCAGAAGGACTATATCAAGAGGATGCCCACTTGCTTCTTTGTCAGGTGATCTAAAGTGTACCGGGACCATCTTCAGCAACTGCACATAACTGGAGTCAGAGGTTAAGACACCCTTTGGGCAGAAGGAGTTGGATCGCTACTTTTGCCCTTGAGAAAATCTGAGGAAGAAGTTTGACATGGAGGAGCCTTATTTAAAGAATCTTTTAAGCGGGGTTCTGAAAGGGGAACGAAATGAAGTTTAATGGACTTACAGCTGGACAAGAGTGAGGAAGGTGAATCTCCCTAACATGCTAAAAATACCTCCAAATTATGCAAAGCAAAGTACAGACACTATACTTTGTTTAAAAGTATGTTTCTCAAGGAGTGATTTATGGATTCATCCACAGAAGTAATGACACAGTATCTCCAGGGGGCTGGTCAGAAAGTCTGCATGTTTGGGATGCCTGGGTGGCTCAGTCAGTTAAGCATCTGACACTTAATTTCAGCTCAGGTCGTGATCTCATGGTTCACGGAATTGAGCCCTAAGTCAGGCTCTGCACTGACAGCATGGATTCTCTCTCTCCCTCTCTTTCTACCCCTTACCCACTCTTTCTCTCTCAAAATACATAAATAAACATTAAAAAAAGAAAATCTGAATGTTTAAGGAACATTCCACATGACTCTTACATACAACGAGCTACCAAATTACTGATTTAAAATGTTCTTTCAGTAGGATGATTTCTAAATTCATGCTATTCGAGCTTTAACGTGCATGTGAATCCCTAGGATCTCTTAAAAAAGCAGATTCTGATTCCATAGGTCTGAAGACAGGCTTGAGATTCTGCATTTCTAGCAAGTTCCCAGAGATGCTGCTAGTCCAAGGAACGACGCTGAGCGGCAAACTTTAAAACATTGGAGAAAAGAACAAGCCTTTTTGGGCTGGGACATGAGGAGACAGATGTAAAGAGTGGGAGTGAAGGTAGGGGTACTGACTGCCATCCAGAGAGTGTCACTGCTCTTTCCAAAGAGGTCACTGAGAGAAGACAGATGTGGAAGCACTAGAGGGAGCTTAACGATGTTCAGAGTGGGCTTCCCCAGTCAAGGTGAGATAGACAGGCAAGTGCAACGAGCAACAGTTATGAAGGTGTTTTTCTAATGAATCTGGCCTTGAGGATCTCCAGTGATATGAAAAGAGCTCAAAGAATCTCAAAGACTGAGATAAATTGAACTAAATGAATACAGATGTTTAGAGGACCTGAACTCCCAAGGTGCAAGAATACACAATTTGTATTTAAGAGTTTGTTTTCTTTCAATCCTTGCTTTTTACTGTGGTATCGCATTGTTTATAAGTGGAAGGAAGAGACTGATATACATTATGTACTAGTTTACTTTAAAAAATGTGTATTTTTAGTCCTTGCAAATTGAGTCTGGATTCCTAATGAGGCAGATTCCACCTCAGGAGCACAGAAGATGCACCCTAGAATGCAAACCAGTGCATTCTCTGTCAGAAGGTGAGCTTGCTACTGTACTTTCCCCTCAGAGTGGCTTGCCCTGATACCACTCTTTAGAGATGGCAGAGGACTTCCCGGCCCACTCATCCTGTTTCACCTCCCAATTACAAAAAATATGTAAGGCAATAATTACTATCCTAATTACAGATTTTAAAAAATGAAATTACAGAGAGTTTTAGGGATTTGTCTAAGGGGCAGAGCCAAAAGGAGAACCTAGCCTCATGATTTGTTTGCTACAATGCAATTGCTTACAGCAAACAACACAATATGTCTATGGGTTATCGGAGTCTCACCTGGATTCGAAAGGAAAGGAGTCTCTCTGTTCCTCTGAAACAAAGCAAGAACACCTCACAGATAACTGAAGAAGGCCTCACAGACAACTGCCTCACAGACAACTGAAGAAGGCCTCAGGGGTTACAGAAGCCCCAGCCTGCAGAGCCCAGGAACACATTTCTGCCTCAGCAACAGAGTTGACTGGAAATTCTGGAAAATGTTCCCCTACAAACACACGAAAACACTGGAAAATAATGGCAAACATTTAGTTAAAGCACCGTTAAATTTATAAGCAAGTAAATGAGATTCACAGGAGGTAAGAAAAAAATTGAAACCAGAGTGGTCAGCAAATCCTGAAGCATAGGGCTGCTTTGGGGGCACGAGTTGATCCAGGGAGTTTGGTTCTCTGTGGGGGAACCAAAGTTCTGTGGGAATGAGGACTGAGATCCTGAAAAGGCTGGGGGTCTCAAACATCCGTATTCTCAAGGAAAAATTTGGGCTAGGGAAAGAATTTGTCCTTTGGTAAATGAAACCCAACAAGGAAATGTGTTTGTCTCAGGCCTTGGTCAAAGGGATGAAAAACAGAAACAGCACCCAGAAGTCTTTCCTGAGAATTTATAATTCCAAGCCTGTCCTCATGGAGGTTAAGTGTTTATTCTACTTATAGGGTCTGGGAATCCCCAGGTAGAAAAATTATCTTAAAAATATTTCAAGTTCATAACACCCCAAGGCACCAGGTGTATGGAAGAATGTACCTTCAACCCAGACTCTTCAGGGCTCCTGCATTTAAGAGGAGCCTTGTATGAACCAAAAATTAAAAAATTAGAAACAAATGAGAAATGAGGCCATCAGAAATTGGGCTCAGCAGAACAAAAGAGAACAGAATTAGACTATAATAACCCAGGGCCTAGTATCATCTAATACAAGATGTGAAATAAATATGCTTAAAATATTTATGAAGAAACAGAGAGAACTATAGACATAAGAAATGAACAAAAGACCATCAAGAATAAATAGCAAGTTTTGTAAATAGCCAAACAGAATTTCTAGAAATGTAAACTATAGTAATTGAGATTTAAAATGCAAAGGATGGATTAAATGACAGCTGAACCACAGCTAAGGAATATATTAATACATTGGAAGAAAAGGCTGAAGAGTCACCTAATTATGCTGTACAGACAAATAAAAGTATGGAAGTTATGTAATTGAGGCTAAGAGATATGGAGGAAGATGTAGATATTCAAAATGTATGTAGAGTTCCAGAAGGAGATAATAGACAGAGGGAAGTAAAGACAATATTCAAAGAAAAACTGAAAAACATGAACTGGTGAGAGACATGATTTCTCAGATTGGAGTACATCAAATCCCAAGCAAGATAAATAAAAATAAGCCCATTACTACAAACATTATAATGAAACTTTAGAAAGCTAAAGACAGAAGATCATAAAAAGAACTAGAGAGAAAGGAGAGAACATAACCCAAAAAGGAACAACAATTAGACACCAGTTTTCTCAACAGCAGAAGAGAATCCAGAATCCAGGGAAACAATTCAAAGTGCTGAGAGAAAATAAATCACCTTGGAATTGTATACCCTGCTAAACTGTCATCCAAGACAAGGGCCAAAATAAAGACCTGTTTAATAGAATGTGAGAAGGTATCCTTACACTCTTGGAACTCCTAAGCCTCTTCAGGGGATCCTCAGTGCCTGTCTCTATATCGAAGAGATCTCGATGGTCACAAAAATTATAAAGTGCCACACCTACATTTCATCACATTGGCAGCATTAAAAAATTATTCAGGTGCGGGGCCCCTGGGTGGCTCAGTCAGCTGAGCGTCCAACTCTTGATTTCAGCCCAGGTCATGATCTCACAGTCAGGAGATTGAGCCCCACGTCAGGCTCCGCACTGAGTGTGGGGCCTACTTGGGATTCTCTCTCTTCTCTTGCTGCCCCTACTTTGCTTGCATGTTCTTTCTCTCAAAACTAAAATAAATAAACATTAACAAAAACAAAAACAAAAAACACAACACTATTCAGGTGCATAGGGGTCTGGAAAGGAAATCTCGGGTTAGATGGAAGTTCGGAGAAGTTATACTTGATATTCATTGTTGATATGAAGAGTGAGGAGTTTCAAGTTTTCTAATAAGCGCTAAGAATCCATGTTCTGGGCTGAACTTGGTCTCCCCTGGATTCATATGTTGACATCCTAACCCCCAGTTCCTCAAAATATGACTGTTTTTGGAAATGGGACTTTAAAGAGATAAGTAAGTTAGGGGGGCCCTAATCCAACCTGACTACTATCCTATGATGAGAGGTGATTCGGGTGCATGGACACACAGGGGAAGGCCCGCACAGAGACACAGCCATGTTGCAGGGGCAAACAGACGTCTGCACGCTAAGGAGCGACGCCTCAGCAGAAACCAATCCAGTCAGCACCTGGATCTTGGACTTCAGTTTCCAAAACCGAGAAAGAAATTTCCATTAAGCTGCCCAGTCCACGGTATTTTGTTATGACAGCCGCGGTGAACTGAGACAGCCTGCTTCTTTCCCTTCAGTACCCCCTGCCCTCCGCTGGCAATACTCATCAGAAGGCTCTGGGTTTTTCGTCATTGAATATGAAGCTTTTGCTTTTTCTGGGTCAGAATCAACCAGCTGGGTAACTGATACCACATGGTCCAAAAGGACGGATGCTCTCTCTTCCAACTCCTCCGAGATGCCCACGGGCCCCCTTACACGGGCAGTCGGTTAGTCACATTGGCTGGCTGACCGGAACCAGGTGCAGTCCTGGGCCCGAGTGAGACCACTAAAGACCTCCCCACTTTCCTTCCATAGAATTCCTCCTTCTGCTCCTTTTCTAACTCAGGCCTCCCGTGGGGCAGAAGATTGATTTTCCCCAGCTCTGTCGTGGTCTGTGTCTCCTGAACCATCCATACCACAAACGCTCACTTTTTTTTGGTCTTGGGGCTTGCAGCGATTCCTAGGAGTGAGATGAATAAGACGGTGAAAGGCCAGGCGAGACAGTTGCCCACCCCAGATATGGAAACTTCCAGAGACAAACATTTCTTCCGCTGTGCACCAGCGGCACGCTGCAGTGTGTGGAGGAATGCGGAACACTCCCACTGCAGTCAGACGTCTGCAGAGCTTTCTTAGCCTTGAGAGTTATAGACAAATGTAAAGCAAGTCAAAAAGTTCTAAATTCCCGAGTCCTGTTTGGATATGATTTGCTGGACTATTTTGGTCTCAATAGAGTTTTAAATGTTAAAGTTAATAACGTCGCTAATAGAATATTGCAGCTGATGTCAAATTCCAGGGTTTTCTTTTCTTTAAACAATGGGACTTGGAGCCTGTGGTTTCTCAAGGTACCTCAGGGGGTGAGACTCAGGAAAGGGGCCCCTCATTCTCACCTTAGTTCTTGTGGATCCAATTCTACCTGGGATTAAAATCTAAGGTCCTAATCCTAACCCACAACTTTTTTCCTTAACTCAAGTACCTCAAGAACAATTGAAGATAGTAATTATAAAGTTCCCACAAATATTCAATGCCCACTCCTGCGGGAAGGTTGTATATCCTCACCCTGGTGGACTGAGATGTGGCCGTGAGCCTTGCTTTGAGGAATGGAATGTGAATGGAAGTGGCCTGTGTCATTTCCGGGTAGAAACCTTAAAATCCTGGGTATGATTCACCGTATTCTCCTCCCTCACACCCCACCCCCGTTCTTGGAAATCATGGAGGTAGAGTAGAGGTGGACCTCCACCAGCCTTGAGTTCTTGAGTGACTACAATGCAAGGAGTCCCTGCCAACTCACTTGGGAAATGTTATAGCAGGAGATCAACTTGGTTGTTTTAAACCATTGAGGCTTTTAGGTTTGTTAACTGTAGCACAACGTGGCCTATCATTAAAAAAATTTTTTTTTTAATTTTTTTAATGTTTATTTATTTTTGAGACAGAGAGAGACAGAGCGTGAGTAAGGCAGGAGCAGAGAGAGAGGGAGACACAGAATCTGAAGCAGGCTGCAGGCTCTGAGCTGTCAACACAGACCCCCACGCGGGGCTCGAACCCACAAACTGTGAGATCATGACCTGAGCCGGAGCTGGACACTTAACCTACTGAGTCACCCAGGTGCTCCCCCAGAAAATTCTTTTTTAAGTTAATTTATTTATTTAAGAGAGAGATGGAGACAGAATATGCAAGTGAGGGAGGGCGAGGGAGAGAGAGAATCCCAAGCAGGCTCTGCACTGTCGGCATCAGAGCCCGATGCAGGGTTAGAAACTACAAATCATGAGATCATGACCTGAGCGGAGACCAAAAGTCTGATGTTCAACCGACCGAGTCACCCAGGCGTCCCAGGCCTATTTTGAGTAATGCAATAAATACATTGTCTTCAGGCATTATACTTTAAAAAGTTTAAGTAAAGAACTTTTTATTTATAATTGTATTCTGTAAGATAGTGCATATTAATAAAAGGGGACAAGCATTTATTAATAACAAAGAGACACTATCTCCTTCATCCCCAAGAGCTCACAAACTTAGCATCTAACAGCGTCAGTTCAACTCCCCTAGGGCAAATCTAGGTGGGGGTCAGCAAACATTTTGTCAAGGGCCAGATTATACATATTTTTAGATTGTGCTCCATATGGTCTCTGTTGCAACTATTCAACTGTCTTTCGAGCTCGGTAGAGTTCAAATGTCGCAGTAGGCAATGAGTAAACTAATGGGCGTGGCTGCATCACACTACAATTTTATTTATTGAAACAAGCTGGCCTATAGTTTGCCCACTCCTGATCTGCGGCACGGAGACCAGCATGCAGCCCTTCAGATCTTCAACCCCCTGCCAAGTCGCTTTCCCCACGCTTTATTGGAATATAACTGACACAGAACTTTGTAAGCTTAAGCGGGTATGGCATGGTGATTTGAGGTATTTACATATTACAAGATGATTATCACCATAGCTTTAAGCTAACACCTCCATCATGTCATAAAATCACCATTTCTTTTTTGTGGTGAGAACATTCAAGGTCTACTCCTATAAGCTCTCAAGTATATGATATAGTATTTTAACTATAGTCACCAGGTAGTATATTAGATCTCTAGAACTTATTCATCTTCTAACTTATACCCTTTGACCCACATCTCCTCATTCCCACCCCTGGTTACCACCCCACTACTCTGTTTCTGTGAGTTCGGCTTTCTTTTAGATTCCTCAAGTATGTAATTCCGTAATATTTGTCTTTCTCTGTCTGAGTCCTTTGACTTAGCGAACGGCCTTGAGATTCATCCATGTCGTTGTAAATGGCAGGGCTTCCTTCTTTCTCATGGCTGAATAATATTCTACTGCATATATATACCATATCTTCTTTATCCATTTATCTCTTGATGGACACTTAGGTGGTTTACATATCTTGGCTACTGTGAATAATGCTGCAATGAACATGGGAGGGGTGCAGATATATTTTCAAGATTCTGTTCTCGTTTCCTTTGAATATATACCTAGAAGTGGCATTACTTGATCATATGGTAGTTCTGTTTTTAATTTTTTGAGGATCTTCAATAACTCTATACTGTTTTGTACGGTGGCTGTATCAATTCACAGTCCTACCAACAGTACACGAGGGCTCTCATTCTCTCCACATCTTTGCCAATGCTTGTTATCACTTGTCTTTTTGACAATAGCCATTCTAACAGAAGTGTTAGGCAGTATCTTGTTGGTTTGATTAGCATTTCCCTGACAGTTAGTGATATTAGCGAGCACCTATTCATATACCTGTTGGCCACTCATATGCCTGTTTTTTTTAAACTTGAGGTATAATTGACATATAACATTATATTAATTTTGAATGTACAACATAGTGATTCGCTACATGTCTATTCAGTTCCTAGGTCCATTTTTTAAAAAAATCAGATTGTTTGGGATTTTTTTGGTGTTGAGTTGCATGAGTTCCTTTTATTTTGGATATTTTACCTCTTACAGACATGTAGTTTGCAAATACTTTCTTTCATTCAGTAGGTTGTCTTTTAATTTTGTTGATTATTTTCTATGAAGAAGCTTTTTAGTGTGATGTAGTCCCACTCGTTGATTTTTGCTTTTGACTTTCACCTTTTCTTTTGGTGTCATATCCAAAAAAATTATTGCCGAGACCCATGTCAAGAGGCTTTTTCCTTATGTTTTTTTTTTCTAGTTCTACAGTTTTGAGCCTTACATTTATTTGTTTTTATTTTTTTAATGTTTACTTATATTTGAGACAGAGAGAGAACGTGCGAGTGGAGGAGAGACAGAGAGAGAAGGAGACACAGAATCTGAAACAGGCTCCAGGCTCTGAGCTGTCAGCACAGACCCTGACACAGGCTCAAACTCAAAATCCATGAGATCATGACCTGAACTGAAGCTGGATCCTTAACTGACTGAGCCACCCAGGCGCCCGAGTCTTATATTTTAATCTCTAATTCTTTAAAAAAATTTTTTTAATGTTTATTTATCTTTGAGAGAGAGAAAGAGAGAGCACAGGGGAAGAGCAGAGAGAGAGGGATACACAGAATCTGAAGCAGGCTCCAGGCTCTGAGCTGTCAGCACAGAACCCGATGAGGGGCTTGAACTCACAAGCTGTGAGATCATGACCTGAGTGGAAGTTGGACACTTAACTGACTGAGCCACCCAGGTGCCCCAATCTTTAATTTGTTTTAAGTTCATTTTTATGAGGGGTAGGTAATAAGATTCCAGTTTCAGTCTTCTCTGTAAGTGGTTGCCTAGTTTTCCCTAAACTTGTTTATTGAAGAGGCTATCGTTTCCCCATAGGGTACTCTTGATTCAAATATCAGCTGCCTGCATATGTCCTGTCAGCCACTCCTGAGGAACTAAATCAGGTGGTCAAATATATTCATTTACTCAGTTCCCTCACTCATTCAGTCACTCAACCATGACACTCTGCTAACCTGTTAGGTACTAGCCAGTGTGTTAGGCTCTGGGGACAGAGTAGAAAAAAAAAAAAAACCCTAAGATCTCATTTCCCATAGGGCTTAGAGGAAAAGTGCAGGGGAACATACAATAGAGAAATAAACAAGGCGCCTGGGTGGTTCAGTCAGTTAAGCATCAGACTTCGGCTCAGATCGTGACCTCAGGGTTAATAGTTTGAGCCCCCGCTTGGGGTGAGCCTCCCTTCCCTCTCTCCCTCTCTGCCCCTCCTGAGATTCTCTCTCTCTCCCTTTCTCACTTGGGCCCCTCTCTCTCTCAAAACAACAAACAAACAAACAAACCAATAGAGAAATAAACAAGATAATTTATAATAATGCTAAGCGCTATGAATAGAACAAAACGGCATAACATAACAGGGAACCAACATTAGATCCAACGTCACAGAAGGGCCCCTCGAAGAAGTGACATTTGAGCTGAGACTTCCAGGCCCGGCTGGATAAGCAGAACTGAGGTGATTCTAGGCTCCCTCCCCTTCTTCCTCCTAAAACCTGCTTAGTGGTATCTGAAACTCCATTTCCACAACTGGAGGAAACAGGTCTCAAGGGCAAAAGCACAGTAGAGTTCCATTTTAGTGTGAATGGGTTTCATTTGAACCATCCCTGGCCAACCCATCCATCGGGGTGAACGACTGGTCGCCCTACCTAACCGTGCCTGGCCAGGCCGGGGCAGGAACAGAGGGACGGAACCTGTATGGATGCTGGCTGGAGTCAGAGCTCCTCAGGGGGCTCTGCATTCACAGAACCTTGCCAGGGATGCAGGGAGCCACACGCAGTCCGCTGAGTGAGAGAGAAAGTGGAGAGAATTTGAGGGAGGCTATTTCTCTCCTGAGGAGAAAAAGGCTCCCAAAGTCTTGGCAAGAGAGGAGGAGCCTCACAATCCTCCATCCCTTTAATGTTTTTCCCTACCCTTAGGCAGCTTTGCTTCCACAGTTTGTACAGGAATTTTGTTTGCTTCTTTGTTTTTACCATGTTTAGTTCCCTGGGGTCTGTTCATTAAGACCTTACTGCTCTTATTTTCTACCGCACACAGCCAGGTGCTTAGTAAATGCTCAATAAATGCATGCCACTTGATCGCTTTTCTTGGTAATTATGTTCTAGAAATAGCAGCAGTATATTGCTGGGCTGCCTTATTATCTCCCTCCCTACCATGGGCTTTTATGTCTCACAAACATTTATGGCTAACCAAAGAAAAGGAGAATCTCATGTCATTTTTTTTGTTTTGTTTTGTTTCCTCTAAGTGTATTTTTAAAGTCTGTTTTAAAGGAAGAGAAAAAAAGAAGATATTTGACTGAAGGATTTTGCTTGGAGGATGGGAAGAGAAGCCCTTGCTCAGGGTCTCATTCCCTGTCTGTGGTTTTCCCATCTACGCTGTGGGAGGAAAGAGGGGCAGTCGATGCCTCAGTCAGCTGCTAAGGAGAGAACCAAGATCGGGCAGGAGAATTCCCGCCTCCTCTCCAAATCCTTGCTAGCTTGGGGAAGGAGGCCTACTATTTATTTATGGGACAAAAGGCATTTTGAAAGTCTGAGCCTTTCCTGAGACAGGATGCATCTGATGTTTTAGCCTGGCCATTCTGGGAATCGTGGACCCTTTTTATATGCCGGGGGGAAAACATTCGACATATTATTCACCCTTAACTGCTGTCAATGAAGTATCACAGAGCCTCTGCCTCTAATGAGATCCTTTCGCAACCACCCCGTAACACATGTCATATTATCTTTTGCTTTGGAAAAACTGTTTTTAGGACATCGTAGTAAACAGTCAGAGCCAAGCTAGCACAGGTGATGACAAGGATGAAGTCTGGAGCCAGGCCCTGTGGCTTCGAATCCCGGCGCTACCGCCCGCTGGCTGTGGGACTTAGAGTAAGTCAATTGGCGTCCCTGAGACTCGGTTTCTCATCTATATAATGGGGCCAGGAAGAGTGCCTGGCTTCTTAGGGATTTCATGAGGATGAAACGAGAAGATGTGAGGAAAGCCCTCGCTCCAGGGTCGGACGCGCAGGAAGCCATCTGTGAGTATCAGCAACGATTCAATCGTTACTGCTCCACCTCTGATGATATTTTTCTAAGAAGAGGATTGTTTTTCCTCTTTCCTTTCTAAAACACAAGAGAGTTACTCAACACTAACCACCGTGGCCAAAGGGAAATTTAGGAATGAAACAATCTCTAGACCTCATCGTTCTAAACCTCTATGTTTTATCAGCTTTCTAAAACCACTTTTAAATCATTCGGCATTTCCATTGTAGTATAATGTGCAGTATTTTAAAAAGTAGAGAGTTATCAGATGGAGGATAGGTTACATATTTACATGTAATGTACAGAGAGAAACTCTATTCTTTTTTAGGGAGTTGGTTCTGTTCCTGGCTGATACATCAATTTCCTCTTCCTGTTCAAACCCAGACGGTTCACATTCCCACAACTTTATGGTTATTGGTGTTTCTGAGGAAACAACCACCTAGGAAGTGGTATTTCCCAGGCTAAGAGCCTCACATTAAGTTTTTTGGCAAGATGAGAAAAGGGTGTTTCAGATCTATAAAACCCGTAATTTTAGCGTGATTGTCCGATAATAAGGATAATAATAGAGTTGTAGAGTTTTAGAACTAGAAGAACATTAGATCCCATCTAGGCCAACCCCCTCATTTTACAGATGAGTAAGTACCTTATGCTTAAACCACATTTGACAGTCCTAACAGGGTTTTCACACAGACTATGTCATTTGCCTTCCCAATGACTCATTAGATAGTAGGTAGGCATTACTTATCTCCACTTTGTAGATGAAGAAACTGAGGCCTAAGCCTTGGAAGAAGTCAACCAATGGACACATCTGCAACCCAAGCCTTTGACTGTCTTGTCAGCACCTTTCCTACTGCAGCCGGATGCCTCTCAGGACTTTGTATGTTGATTGGGACCATCTAAACTTCAGCTCTCCCAGACTTGATACTTTTGGACTTTGAAACCCTCTCGTATGCAGAACAAACTCTAAGCCCGTCAACGTGATGCATAGGCCCTCACCCCGTCCTTTGCCCCTCTCTTCGGCCTCATCTCTTGCCACGCCTGGTTTCTACTTTTTGCTGTGGCAACTCTAAAAGCAGTTATGGCTGCTTGGAACATCTTTCCAACTTACTTTTTTAACCTTTTTTTTTTTAAGAATGAGCCTGAGATTCTCATCATTTTTATTGTGCCCCTATGCCTCCTCCTTGAAAACCTACCCTAGCCATTGCTCTAGAAAAGGTGGGTCTATACACTACACGAATTTACCCAAACCTGAGTTTACCAGAGGTGGCCTTGAAATCCAGAGAGAGAAAAATGAAGAGCTATGTAGATCTGAGAAGAGATAAGAATCCACGTGGTTCCAGAGAGACTGAGGAAAATATAGAAAGAAGTTAACACTGTTCCTGACAACTTTTAAATCACCTGGCTCCAAATCCTTGGCTTCCATGAGATACTCCTGTATGATCCACAAATTGTCCCTTTGGCAGTGGTGTTCTGGTAAACCAGCCCTTAAAAACAGACAAAAACTAACAAACAACAAAGCCCTGATTTTTAGTGTTTGCCAATTCCTAGGGTGTAAATACTCCCACTGTGGCCTATTTCAAGCTATCACGACATTACTGAATGCACAGTAGGGGAGATATGCTCACACATTTGCCCTTCTTGCACTTGTATGAACTGGCTGTACCTCACTACTGCATTGGACTTAGGCTAAGTGAATATTTCTTGTTCTTGGCAGCCAAATATTGTACTATGTTAAATTAAGACACTGTTGATCGGCTACTTTGTTTATCGAAATAAAGGAGAAAAACACTACTTTTTAAACTATACCATAATGCTTTAAGAATAGCCTTCTGCCGTTGTGAATCAGTACCGCTTGCCTCTGCTCCTTTGACACTTTCTTGTATCTATTCCTCTGGGCTTAGCAACTATTCCTCCCGTTAGCTGTGTTGCTAAGTGTGTGGTAGGCAATTCTTTCTTTGGTATCTTAGCAACAAAATGTAACACAGCTTCATTTACTTGTGGGTATCTTCTTGAATCTAGGAAAATACTGCTGCTTTGTGAGAAAATACAGAGCCATGGACATTCTTCTAATGATGAATATCTGCTTTCTTAATATCAGTCTTTCACTCTGTTCCCATACTTTTCTGTGTAGACAATACCTTTTTGCTGTAACACCAAACCATATGTAATTTTTTGAAGACCTTTTAAACAGCAGTTAAACTCCACATTAGACGTTGAAAATAACTCAAATGAACCAATGTCAAAATGAGCAAGTTTCTTCCTGTGGCTGTGATGACAATTCATGTCATTGTAGCTTGCCTGGCCCATAGCTACTATGTCTCCATGGATTATAAGAAGAATCCTAGTTTCAGAGATGTTACAATGTAGAGAAGAATGCATTGTAGAATCAGTGAAATATGGTAATCTCTTACCACAGAAAGTATTTGTCTCAGCTACCACCATCTCGGTCTTTCCTAACCATCTTTCTCTCCTTCTTCGGAGTTGGGCTAAGCACCCCACCTGGTGTTTCCAGAACACACTGTGTATATCATCATGATGTCACTGAATGCAGAGTTGTGAAGATGTGCGGTGTTCTAATTATCTGTTTACCCAAAGAATGTTATCTTCGATAACTCTTTGGATCCACAAAACGTCGCGCAGTGTCTAGCACATAGTAGGTCCTCAGTAAATGCTTAATGATTAATTTGTGAGTCCTAGGAGAGAGTTTATCTTTCAGGCCAGTAGTGTGTAACGTTCTGAGTAAGATAACCCCCGTCTGTCCCAAGTCCTCTCCTGCAACAAGCCAGTCTCTGACCGTCCCCCCTAATCATATCGAAACGTCAGGATGCACTGTCCCTCTTGCTTGCATTCTTCCCTATGCCCTCGATATGGGAAACCAAGTTTGAAATTCTACTGATTCAGTAATGGCATCATGTTTACTCACCTCAGATACTTCATGACTTTTTCTGAGGAGGTGGGAAGAAGCTAATTCACAGAAGAGGATCTTGATAAGAATTTTGGGTTGATGTGAGGACATTTTTCAGCTTTTCCCTAAAATTATACCACTTAAATGTTTGCCTGAGTTCACTTTCTATCCTAAGTTGAGGCCATAATGTATCAATTTAAATGGTCTGTATCATTTTTCCAATCACTCCCTTCGGGGGTCTTCTTGCATATTCATGGGATTAGCGTGGGCAAGGGACCAGCATAGGTGACCCACCCCAACCCATAGGGGAGGCATGACCCACTTACTCTGAATTAGCTCAACTGTGTTTTTTTATTTCCAAGCCAAGAGACACAAAACCCAACTCAAGTCATTGTAATATCTTGTTTCCTTAAATAAGAAAAATCCTCAGCCTCTTCCAGATCATCTTAGTTCCTGCTCTTCTTCGTGAATGCCTGTTATTTGCCCCTCTATTTCCAAAACTTCCAAAAATAAGTCACTTCCGATATTTGGTTTTCTCACAATACTCCTCTCTCCACCCACCGCTTTACCGTCCAAGGTCTATCCTAACCTAGGAAAGTCGAAGAAACACTAGTTATAGATACCAATCAAATAAACAAACAACAGCAATTCAAAAACTTACAATACGTTTTCCCAGTTTTGGAATCTCGCACACTGGGATACTGGAAGCATATCAAAGGATGGGAAAGTGGGACCCAGTCCAACTCGAGGTGCCTGTGATCTAATGCTCAGACAGAGGTGGGTGGGGGCACCGCTCTCCTGCTTCGAAAGGCAAAAATAAGTCTCTAGTAACTCTTCTTCTGTACGGAGACTCTGTGCATAAGAAACCTCAAGAATGAGACACTTAATTACAAGCAAACATGGAGCGAACAAAGGAGTGAGGGCTGTTTTATGTGCCTACAAAGGAAGGCAGCTTCTTCCAAATTTTGTAAGAGATCAGTGACAAGCGGGAATTTTTTATTTCTGGGCACAGTGAGCAATTAATTAAAAGAGCCGTCCTCACTTATGTTCTCATAGCAAATAGGTACAGGCTCCCCACCCGGTGAGCTTTAGGGCTGCTTAATTGTCTTGGAGCTTTTGTCTGGACTTAATTTCGTGACTGGGAGGAAATATTTCAGCCATTTCCCTAACGTTAATAGTTTCCATCCGTAACCTAAAAAGGAAGGTAAAAATAACAAATGGATGGGATGAGGGGGTTGCTCCTGAGTCTCTGTCAATGCAGAGTCGTTGCCACCGACACGGACCCAGGGAGAGGTGCGGGCCCACTCATCGTCTCTCACCAGGAACCTCTTTTGCTAGCGGCTTCTCTTGGCAATCACCTCTTCCAGACGAATGTGGCCAAGTGATACAGTTTGCAGGAAATTGTCAGGAAAGGGGTATTCCTGGGGCGGAGTCTCTGAGTCGAAGTCTGGGCAGCCAGTAGAGAGAGCACAGTGGATTCAAACAGGCTAATGGTTTCAGCGTAGAGCAGATTTCAATGCCATGCGGCTGCCTCCTGAGGAGTCCTACCGCTCCATCCCCGTGCTCTCTTGGGCTCCTGCAGCACCCACACCAGTTTCTTTGCATCCTTCCCTCCCTGCACTCACCTCGCCTGCCCAACCACCAAAGCCAAAGTCATCTTTGAATGCCATAAAGCAATTTCCTGCTTCAGACACTTCAATAGTTCCCATCACACTCAGAATCATGCTCAGACTCCTTATCTCAGCCTGCAAGGTCCTGTAACATCTGGCCACTCACTTCCTCTGCCTAGCATCTCACACGGTCTCTTCCTAGTTCCCTGGGCTGCAGCCAGCGGCCTCTCTCTCTTCCCGGGGCATGCCACATCTTCCCTCCTCAGGGCCTGGACACTTGCTGTTCCCTCTGCCTGGACTAGCGCTGACCATGTCTCCACATTGTCATCCCTCGGGTCTCAGCCCGCCTCGGATGGCCCTTCCCAGAACACTCACTCAGAGGTGGCAACCCGTCCCCAATCATTCTCTGCCATGTCTTTAAGTCTTTCTTTTATTTATTTTTCCTGGTTTATTGTTCCATTTCCCCTACCAGAATGTAAGGTCGTGAGGAGAGGGATTTTATTTTGAACAGCCTAGCAACCTTAGCACGGAGCTGGCACATAGTAGCAAGTCCATAAATACTTGTTGAACCACTGAGTCTCTTAAGTTATTTGGCCCTTTGTCTTTCAGGCCCTAGCAGAGCTTGCTCCCTCTCCTTCAGAATCTGACTCTAAATCCACACCTCCCGGGAGAGCCTTCTGCTTCTAGACCCATTATTCATAACTCCCTTCTGAATTTGGACGAGTTTTTTTTTTTTTTTTTTGGTTTGTTGTTTTGTTTTGTTTTGTTTTTGTTTTTTGAAAGGACGTGTTTTAACCAGGGTCTAATGCGTTATGAGAACTTCCAAATGTCAAGCGATAAGTGTGAAACAATGGAAAATGTTATTGCTACGGAGGGTTGCCCTTTTGTAAGTCCAGTTGCGGGGTCCATATGTTACTGTTCAGCCAAGTCACTAGCAGCAACACGTATTCTGGATCTCTCTCCACTGTGTGTGTGTGTGTTTTAGATAATTGACTCCAAGTGTGGCTCAAGTTCACTCTTCTTTTCCTGGCTTCTCTTGTGGTTCTTAAGATAGGATACTACATAAGCCTAGGACTCCAAATATGTTCTTCTGATATTTATTGTTAGAAACACTAAGGTCTAGAAATACAGTTCACCTTAAGAGGAATTTAAATTGCTTTTATATACATGACACTATTGCAGTCATCAAACGTGAGACTCTGCCCTCCTCAGTGTACCTATATTTACAGTTTTCAAAACACATTTGAATTATTGATCTCATTTGACCTTCACAACCTATGGGGCTGTCAGTGAAGCAGTGACCCCCATATCACAGAGGAGGAGACTAGTTCAGAGTGGTTGGGAATCCCAAACTGCATCCCAGTTGACTAGGTTTTTGGGGCAAAGCCCTTGCTTCATCACTATGATGATGTACTTTTCCTTGTGAAGTTGAGTAACTCTGTAGAACAGGTTCATCAGAAGGCTTGATTGCAGGGAGTTAGGTATGTCTGAGTACAGTTCACAACCTGCTGAAGACGCCAGTTCTTTTTCAAGAATAGGTTTTGGAGGTTTCTCTCACGAAGATCTCTGTTATTTTTTCTCCAGTGTGGATTCCCCAGACATGGAGGGTCCAAATCAGTTTTTGATCCTCTTTAGATCACTATTATTTTACGTGGAGTTTATTACATTCTAGTGCAGTGGGGTTGCACTGTTTTAGTTCATCTGTGTAGGTTCATCACGAATAGATTTGTTTTCTTCCATAGGTTTCAAAACATTGACAAAAGCACAAAGCCCCCTCCTTTAATACCACCTCAGTGACCCAAGGATAATTTGTGCATGGGGTCTGAGCAGGCAATCTTTCCTCTAATTCATGGTTTATTATAATGATGTTTAAAGTGGAGGGGTTTTTAGGTTTGTCCAATTCAAAAGACTGTCATTTACCTTTGGCAGAAAGATGTAAGGGATGATATTTTCCTTCTTATTTTTATTTTTTATTTATTTTGATGTTTATTTATTTTTGAGAAAAAGAGAGAGAGAGAGAGAGAGAGAGACAGGGCATGAGCAAGGGAGGGAGAGCAGAGAACGGAAGACACAGAATCCGAAGCAGGCTCCAGGCTCTGAGCTGTCAGCACAGAGCCCGACGCGGGGCTCAAACTCACAAACGGTGAGATTACGACCTTACCTGAAGTGGGACACTTAACCGATGGAGTCACCCAGGTGCACCCAATATTCTCCTTTTTAAAGAAACATTTTGTACAGATGTATAATGTGAACCTAGATACAGGAAAGTAAACTATTTCCTTCTAAACGAAAACAGGATATGTATTTAGTACCTGATCACTTCCCTTTTGTTGCATGTCCCGATAGCCACTATTTAGTGTAAGAACTCACTAATAGTTAGGATGTATGTATAATCTTTTTTAAAAATCAGTTTACAAAGTTCTTCCTATTACTTTATTTTATTCTCTCATCAACTCTGTGAACATCATTATCATTGCTGGCAATTGAGGAGACCAAGACCCAGAGCAATCAAGTGGCTTCTTCCAGGCCACCCAGAGCATCAATAGTAGGAAAACTCAAACATGATTTCAGACTCCACAATGCCTGCTTCCCACCACTGCCATGCATTGTGAGAGGCTTTTAGCAGAGTTCTCTGAAATGTTCAAGTTAGAGGAAGAGAAAATGCTAATTACATATTACTTTCCAGCCCTAATCACCACTAAATTCCCAGTAACAAATTTCTAATTGGCCTGTTAATGAATTGACCAAGATAATCCTCCTATTAGATAATCAACTGCTAAATAATTGGAAATTAGCTGCTTTTATCTCAAGGATGTGTGAAACCTAAGCCTGGCCATTCTAGGGGAGAAAGGAAGCTGATTCAATAGTTGTGAGGTTTTCCTGGTCCCCCACCCCACCCCGCCCCATTTGAACAGACACACTCTGGAACAGTGTGCCCATTATTACAACATGATGGTACAGAATTTGGTCCTTGGATATCAGAAGACAAATTATGTTAGCTTGAGAGTCATCTTGGCCCTGTTTAAATGCCTCCCTAAGAGGCTGATGCCAGGATAGCTTCTTGGGTGTGTGACCTGAGTAGTGGCCCAGGATCCCTGAGCTCTTGGTTAATCCTTTGTGGTGGCCATCTTGAAATTCTTAAGTTTTGAACAATTTTGCATTTCATTCTCATTTTGCATTTGTCCCTCAATTTATGCAGCTGGTCCTACTTGGTACCGCAGGATATTAGCCTCAGAGATAGCGATCCTGCCAGAATAGAGTGCTGCTAAGATTTTAGGTCTTCCTCAAAAACTTGAGGATAGGCCAACATACTGCTGACAGATCCAAAGAAGTATAGGATCAGGACTACACAGGGGCCACAGGGCCTCTAGTCCTCAGCAAAGGCAGAGGGCACTAGCCAACACCTGGCAGAAGGATTCCAGCTTAGTTGAAGCCAATGAGGTGGAGGCCTGGTGCTCCTACCCCGAATGTCAGGAAACAGTGAAGTGTCTCCAGGAATATAATACTAGTCTCTTCTTTGGGACCTTTTCTCCACATACCTACTTAACCTATTTAAGGGAGTGTTGGCATGATCAGATGGGAAACGTTCAATATCCAATAGGCTACAATCTTTTGGAATTTTTAAAAAACTCTTTTATTTTAGAAATAATTTTTATTTTTTAACACTAACATTTTTACTTATTATCAAACAATATTCATTGAGAAACACATTTCATTACTGATGAGCAGAAAAAAATTAAAAAATCACCCATAGTTCCACTCCCAAGAGGTGATCGTTATTAACATTTTTTGACATTTAGTTTGAAAGAGAGAGAGCGGGGGGGGGGGGGGAACAAGAGAGACAGACAGAGAGAGAATCCCTAGCAGGCTCCATGCTATCAGCGCAGAAGCTGACATGGGGCTCTATCTCATGAAACTGTGAGATGGTGATCTGAACGGAAATTAAGAGTCAGACACTTAACCAACTGAGCCACCCAGGCACCCCCATTATTTTCATTCATTCATTCATTCATTCTAATTTATTTAAATTTACATCCAAGTTAGTTAGCATATAGTACAATAATGATTTCAGGAGTAGAATCCAGTGATTCATCCCCCACACATAAAACCCAGTGCTCCTCCCAACAAGTGCCCTCCTTAATGCCCTTTTCCTACTTAGCCTGTCTCTCTACCCACAACCCCTCCAGCAACCTTCAGTTTGTTCTCTATACTTAAGAGTCTCTTATGGTTTGCCCCCTTCCCTGTTTTTATATTAGTTTTGGTTCCCTTCCCTTATGTTCATCTGTTTTGTATCTTAAATTCCACATATGAGTGATGTCATATGATATTTGTCTTTCTCTGACTAAAAATTTCGCTTAACATAATTAACACTCTAGTTCCATTCACGTTGCTGCAAATGGTAAGATTTCATTCTTTTTGATTGCCGAGTAATATTCCATTATATATATATGTGCATATACATATATATATCACATCTTCTTTATCTGTTTATCTGCACCAGTTTGCATTCCCACAAGCAGTGCGAAAGGGTTCCTCTTTCTCTGCATCCTCGCCAACATCTGTCATTGCCTGAGTTGTTCATTTTAGCCATTCTGACCAGGCACCCCATTATTGACGTTTTAATATATATATTTAAATATATATTATATAACATATATATACACACATACACACACATACATATATAGTTGTTTTTCTTTTCATTTAACATTTTGAGAACATGATCCCATGCCATTAAATATTCTACCACTGTATCACATTAAATCTACCATGATTTTAATCACATTTATAGTTTACTGAACGAATCTCTGGCTTGATATTTAGATTGATTAGCATTTCTTGCTACTTTACACAGTGCTCTGATGAACAGGTATGTAGCTAAATTTTTGCAGTTATCCACATTTTAGAATAATTTTCTGGAAGTAAGTTATCTGAGTAAAAGATATGAACATATTGGTGCACCTGGTTGGCTTAGTCCATTAAGCGTCCGACTTCAGCTCAGGTCATGATCTCCCCATTTGTGAGTTTGAGCCCTGCGTCGGGCTCCGTGCTGATAGCTCAGAGCTTGGAGCCTATTTTGGATTCTGTGTCTCCCTCTTTCTCTCTCTGCCCTTCCCCTGCTCATGTTCTGTCTCTCTCTCTCTCAAAAATAAACTTAAAAAAGTAAAAATTAATAAAAGATACGAACATATTGAAAGATGCTTGTCCAATTTCCTTGCAGGACTGTTGTACCAATCTCCATTCCCATCAGCAGTATCTGTGAATTCGGGAACTATTTTTAGAGTCCTATAGAGACCTGGTTTTGTGACTGGGTGGGAGGTGGTGATTCACACCCAGAAGAGGCTCCTTCTGCACTCTCATGGAATTTCTAGAATTGCAAAGGGTCAATAGAATGGAGGTGTAGACGGCAGTTGTTTTTATGATTTGTAGTCTAGGCAACTAGCGTGGGGTGAAAATTATCCTAAAGAGATTACTGCCAAGAGGTTGCCCGGGTATTTTATTTGCCTATAATTGCACCTTCTACTTATATGTAACAGTGTGATCACGTGGTGCTGAATCAAAGATTTATAAAAATTGCACTAAACCCATGTCCTGTAATTTGAAAAACAAAACACAACAAAACAAGCCTTTGTTGTTTTGTTTTGTTTTGTTTTGTTCTTTATTCAATCGTCAGTAATTATTGGTTGGTTTGGATTCCCTGCCCGTCTCCCCTTCTGGCTACCCTTAAGATTTTTCTTTTTTGTCCATTGGAGAAGCACAGGTTGTATGGTAGTTTTGACCATTCAAAAGTGAGCTCCTTGAACTTCAGCTTCCTTTGTAAATAAAAATTCCAGCTCAAATCTCTTTCATGCTTATAAACAGCGAGTCTCCTAATCTCCAAGTCTCTTTTGGTATCAGATTTCTCTTTAGAGATCCATATATAATCCTTTTCCACAAAGCAGGCCTGCATCTGGGCTTCTGGAAAAAAATCAATATGAGGGAAATGCAAGTAAATCTACCAGAGTCAAGCTGGAATTTAGAGGTTCAGTCAATCATGGGAGCCCTCACATTTATTTATTTATTTATTTATTTATTTATTTATTATTTTTTTTCTAATCAACAACGATTTTTATTACGGCACTATGGTGGTGATAGATACAGGAGAGAATTTGAATTCTTAAAAATTACAATCACATAGGGTGTTTCTAGTAAATGGGTGTGGTGTGCAACACTGTTTAAAGAAAAATCTCCCCTGTGCACGAGGAATACTCTCTTATGTCAGGAGGAACCATAAGCCACCAGTGTGGCAGGCACTCTTTTCCAGTGACTAGTGGTTTGGGTCTGTGGTTTGTTTACTTTCCTACACAAAAATGCAATGGATTATACAATCTCTGGAGTGGGCAGCCTTAGAATTCCCATGGTACAATGGCTTATTCTTTTTAAAATGCATTAAATATGAATTGGCCATTTATCATTAGTAATAGCATACATTATTTTCTTGATACCATCTCTTTTTTCTCCCTTTCTTGCATGTATCCCTGTTTTCTGTTTCCAGCTGCTCGCCCACATTAATTTTCTTTGCTTTCAGAGCTTACTCACACATCTCCTTTTAGTTTTCTTTGTATCGACTCCAACACATTTCTTCTTACATTTGTGATTTTTGCTTAGCTTTCCTCCCTTGTTTTTTCCACTGAACCCTGTTTATTTTCATTTTCTTCCCAATGGTCAGATTTCTCTCCCTGCCTGTCATATTTAATTGGGGTTTGCTGCGTGGTTAAGATGAAGAAAGTCTTTTCTTCTCATGCTCTAAAAGGAAAGTACTGCTATATAGTTTCAGCTTATCCTAGGTTACTCCCTGTCTTGAATAAGAACCCCAGTTCTATCCTTTGTAAACCCAATCAAAGTACAGCCTTGTGCTCTGTGTAGAACACACCGGGGATGCGCAGGCTTAAGATGTGTTGCTCTGAATTCTCAGTGTTGCTTCTTTGAACATCACGGAGCATCCTCATCACCGGCTCACCCCTTTCTTTCTCTCACTGCTCCTGCTATTGATGGATGTTTTGGGCTACAATTCGCCCTTTTTGTCAAAGGGAAATTAGTAGCTCTAAGTTCACTAATAGAACCCAAGAAATGTTTAAAGAGAGGCATTAAATTCAAATTATCACCTCCAGAGGCTCTCTCATCTGTGGAGTAAAAAGCCCTTCAAGGGGCATTGAAAAAGAATTCTGGAACAATGAATGGTTAGAACATGTGGTTTTGATGGGGAAGCATTCACTCTGCTGTGAGTCTTTGTCACTGGACATGTTTCTCTCTTTCGGAGACTCTGTGGAACATGGGTATCCATGTGAGGCAACATCATATACTTTTTTGAAGTCTGGCTCATTCTTAAATGAGCATGTGTGGGGGGGAGATAACGTGAATTCTAAAATATAGAGTATCTCAGACTCTCCACTGAGTCACTTCCTTGTTCTCATTAATTGGCTCAGACCCAACTACAGAGTGGAAAGCTATTTTTATGCATTCGCTCACAACTGAGAGATCTAACGCAAGATTCAGCCAACACAATTTGGCAGTCTAAAAAAGAGAAAAAGATGCCTTGCTATATCCCATTAGATGAGGTCAACAATATGTTTTGCATTTTGAGATCATCTTTGCTGTCTACAGCCTTCGTAGATAGGTTAAGAATAATTTGGGGACAAAACAGTGCTTGGAGATAAAGATGATATTCTCTCTGTCCTTTTCCTTCTATCATTTCCTTTCTCCTGTATCTTGGGGATATTTTTTCTTCGTGCTTGAGTTTTTCATGATGGGATGGATTGAAGCTCTATCAGACATAAGCACTCGGCAATAAAATGTGACTCACCTCCGCACTTCATTGTAAAAGTCGTAAAGGCAGTAACTCAAGTGTGTGGCTGACTCAGTAACTGCTCGGCATCTTCTTTATTGAAATTATCAAGCAATCTGGAAATTAGAAGTGAATAACCCGTGAAGTCATCCTGACCTGGCTATTCCGGGCCAAGGTAAGAGTCTTTTCCAGGCTGTTCTTCTATTACTCTTTCAATTCAGTTTTATAATCACCAGTCCTGCAACAGCTCTGTTCACTAATTTGGCAAATTTCTGTTCCAACTAGCTATCATATAAACCTAGGGAGCATATCACTAAGAAGCACAGCCCATATCCTGAGATTAAGTAGCACTTATTTTTCAAAAAAATCACAGATTGGAGGCCAGTCTGTGACACTCAGGAAAATCCGTAAGGTTTAAGGTGGTTATTTATGAAGTCTGATCTTGTCAGTGCTGAGGGCAGAGTAGCAAGGCTCACACGGGACAGACTTTGTCCAGGCATTTTGCTTGGCTCAGTGAGAAAGGTCTATGCGTCTGAGGGAAAGGACTGTCCACTGAGCCATCTTCCCCCTTCCAGCTGTCAGTGCTGGGCATGGGATGACTAGGAGATGGGAGAGGGGAGTGCTTGGATTAAATTTTTTTTAGGAAAATGCCATGAATCAAACAACTTTCCTAGATGTTAAGGGACCATGGATTCGGCATGAAGGAAAATTAGAAACCGTTTAGTCCCACATCCCATGGCAAGAGGTAAGTCCGTTCCAGGGCATTATTGACATGTGAGCAGCTGGCTTGCATTTGAATATCCCAGGGGCATAACTTACCAGGGAGCCCATTCATTCTGGTCTCAGCTGGCCATGTTTGCTTTTCACGATCCGGCATAATTTACCTCTTTGAAACCTTCATCTGAATAAGACCTCAGTAAAATTTAGCTGTTACTATTGTTATTGTCATTGGCTTTTTTTACTTCGTGAAAAACACCTAAAGGTTATCAAGGCTTTCATTCCTTCTCAAGGCTAATTACTTTGATTGCTTAAACCCACGAATTGGTTCCCAGATCCCTTAATGTCTTGGCTTTCTCTCTCTCTCTCTCTCTCTCTCTCTCTCTCCTCTCCACGTGATTCGCCAGCCACCAGTGCAGTGACCATGCTTCTTGTGATCTACTCTCTTTGACATTTCCCGGCTCAATTCATTCCAAAGAAAGGGCCCTTTCATCTCTCCATTCTGTGCTGATCAGAGACAAATGCCTAAAGCAGAAGACTAAGGTTGTGATTGGTTGACACGGGTGAAAAATATCTATAGGAACAAAAAGAGGAATTAAATCCTCTGTGGCGGTTATTTGCTGAAGGAGAACTAGAGTAGGGAAAAGTGATTTTCGATAAGTGATCAAGGACATAGCAAACTCATATTCAGAAACAATTTGATAATATTAAACAGAAATTATAGAAGAAAGTAAACTTCCTTTTTGTCTTATTTACTTACAGATTGCTGTTTGTTCATCGAAAACTAAAACAAAATAATCTTCATTTCTTGGAAGCAAAGCCATTTCTAGCTCAAATAAGCTGAATTGTAAAAGAATAAGAGACACATGGGAGATTAAAAATAGTGTGTTTTTCATGGCAAATATTAGATTTTTAAGTTGTTCTTGCATGGTCTGGGGGGAAAGCACAGCAGAATCAGATTCTTCTTTCTTGATGCAGACAGAAATGAAACTAACGAGAAAGTAGAAAGCCCTTCTAAGCTCAATTAAATTATCAGTAATAAAGGAATCGTTTCTGAATGGTATTGATACCTGCCCTATGTTATGCAACACACGTAAAGGATGTTCCAACTAGTAACCTATCACTGCATGACTTAGTTTTCAAGTTATTTTCTTAATATTGGTGATGAGTTTGTGCTGCATGATCCCCATTCTCTTCTTCTTTTTTTTTTTTCATTTTTTAAACATTTATTTATTTTTGAGAGACATAGAGACAGAGTATGAGCAGGGGAAGGGCAGAGAGAGAGGGAGACACAGAATCTGAAGCAGGCTCCAGGCTCTGAGCCATCAGCACAGAGCCCGACGCGGGACTCGAACTCACAGACCGTGAGATCATGACCTGAGCCGAAGTCGGCCCCTTAACCAACTGAGCCACCCAGGCACCCCTCCATTCTCTTCTTCTGTTCCTCTTGTTCTCAATAGTACATATTTGCCAAATGGCTACCTAGGTAGAGGCTTGTTACAACTGCTACACAATAACTGAGATCTGAATTGCTAGCTGAGTAGAAGATGCTGGTCGTGTCGAAAAGACAAAGCTAAACTTGGGTGGGCACCATGGGTGGAGGGAAGAGAAGGCATAAGCTAGAGAAGGCTGCCCACTCCAAATGAGTCAGCCCAGGGAAATTGCTATTTATTAATAGGGCTCTTTATTGCAGGTACAAAGATTGGTTTTACCTGGTGCTCCTAGATGAGCAATCACCAGGGTCTATAGTCATGCTTGAAATTCAGGAACACGGTCCATGGGAAGCAACTGGGCAAACTGTTGCAGCAGACATTGTTGGTTTCTATTTAACCTCTTCCTTTCTCCTCAAAGGACCCTGATTTTGTGCAGGTATCTCCCTTTTTAAAAAGCAACCTGTGCTCCCAGGGAGGCTGGCCCCAGTCCCAGGGCATGAATTGTGATTAGCTCAAGTCTCTTTCTCTTGCAGGTGACCACGTACACATGAAGAGATTCTGGCCAGTGAGGAAAGAAAGAGAAGTCTATATTGGGTCCTTTTGGACCCAGAAATCCACAACGGGAGAGACAATTTGTTATTCTACTAGGCGTGATCACACCTGGATGCGATGCCTGGAACTGCAACAGTCACCTTACGACATGAGGGGAGCCAGCTTGAGGATAAAACCCACATGTCGAGCATAACTGAGCAGACAGATGGCAACACTGGGGGTCTGAAGCTAGAACTGAAACATCGAATTAACCAACCGCAGAGCTACCTGTTAGTGAGTGAACACTCTCCAAAGTTTGTATGATGAAGTCTTAATCCCCAGTACTTTTCAATATGCCTACATTTGGAGTTAGGGCCTTTAAAGAGGTAACGAAGGTCAGATTAGGTCATATGAGTGGGCCTTAATTTAATCCGACTAGTGTTTTTGTGAGAAGAGGAGGTTAGGACGTACAGAAAGAAACACCAGGGACGCACGCATAAATAGAAGGCACCCACGTGCAAGCCAAAGAGGGAGCTCTCAGAAGAAACCGCATCATCGATGCCTTGATCTCAGACTTCCAGCCTCCAGGATTGTGAGAAAGAAAATATCTGTTGTTTAAACCACCTAGTCTGTGGTATTTTGTTATTGCCATAGTTCTTGTAAACTAACACACTGCCCTGCCTTTGGCCTTCTTGATGTGTAAGGCCGTACAATTTTTCTGTTTGTTTGTTTAAGTCACTTGGACTGGGATTTTCTGTCCTAACAGAGTTGTTAAAAACACACAAGAAAGATATTATAGCAGTATTTTTATATTGTGAGTGGAAGCAAGTCTGAAGATAGGAGATGTAGTCATAACATTTAACCCTGGGGGCCAGAACATCATAGAGGATCATTCTGTGTACTGTCATAAACACAAGGAGTAACAGGTCATTTTTTTTCCACTTTATTAAAAAATGCCAGGGTAGGGCTTTGGTCTGTGCTCTCCCACTCTTCCCATAACTGGACCTGATGATGGGGCCTCGTGAGAATATGGTTAGTGGTCAAGGGACAGAATGAAGCTGATTGTCCATGTGGGGGTGTAGACTGGTGACTATGACCTCAGCTAACCAATGAAATTAACTAACAACAGATGAAAAACAAATTTTGACCAGCTTCAGGGAACGAGAATTTATAAAGTCCTAGGTAGTAGTTAGACTAGGACGGCATAAAACTACTCCATTTTGTGTATCTCCTCCTACTAATTTAGGTTACCCCAAATTCTAACTTCAAAGAAGGAAGTTGGGCAACCATTGGATAAAGACAAATCAACTGTCAGCATATAAGTATTATATGGCTTATATATATTCAAGCTTAGCTCTGAGCTATGAAAGAAGAAACGTCTCTCTCATGACTAATGCAGAGTTATATTTGTTGAACCAACTATATTTTTCTAGATAATAGTTGTCAGGTTGACCACAGCCACATTATTTGAAGCTTTAAGTGCTTTGATTCAAATGCTCTCTCTGGTCTTCCTGCCTCCAGAACATTCCCTTCTAACCCATTCTGCTCCCTGGTGAAGCTTCCTAAGATCACTTTCATTATTTCTTCTCTCACCTCCAAAATATTCATGTTACTCTAAAACTATTGAAAACAACCTTTAGAGTATCTGCCTAGGCTATCGTCCTATATTCCTTCTCTGAGAGTTCCTTCATCCCAGAGATGAACCCCAGAAGTTATCATAATTCCATATGGCATAAATTCTTTCATTGTAACAGGATTGGACACACAGATTCTCTTTCGCAGAAATTTGAGATTAGAAGTCAAAGATGCTGGTAGCTTCTGCTAGTCAACTTTGAACTAAGGAGATGTAAACGTGTACGTTGTGGGGTGGATTGTCTTATATATTCATGGGGAACAAAAACCCCTTTGCAGAGAGGAAAAGATGAGAAAGATATGCAGAGAAAAGCTGAGGTGAGAAACGACGTGACTAGAGTTGAGTTGAAGGATCCGAACTAGGAAGCCTGTGTCACTAGCTCCTGAGAGCTTTTAATTCCTGTTTCCAGGCCTTGTGGAGACCCAGTTGCCCACTCTGCTGTTGGGTTCCTCCAGGTCTCTTTGTTTTTTAGGCTACCTCATTCGCTTTGGCTTACACTACTTTGAGTAGCTTTCTGTTACTTGTATCCAAAACCATTTCAGCCAAGATAAAGGTAAAGTCCAAGCTTTTGGCTTGATAGTCAACACTATCTACAGCTTAGCCATCATATGTGGTTTTCATCTTTATCTCCCTCTGCTGCCCTACTTGGAACTCCATTCATATCAGTCTCCTTTCTTTCCTCCTCTCACACCTTATACATTTCTGGCTTGTTCCTTGTTTCCCATTATTTCTTCTACCTAAAATACTCTCCTTCTTCTTGACATACTTGGACCCTATGCAGTTTTAAAGGTCAGCTCAAGTTTGCATTTCTATAGAAAGTCTTCTACAAGCTTCCCCGCTCGCAGCAATTTCTCCTTCTTTTAAACTTCATAGAACTTGTTATTTCTGTTTTTAGGCAACCGTTTTCATGTAACAATAGCTTATAGTAATGGAGAAAAATACGCTGAAACACCCTGATGACAGAAACTCTAGTATTCGAGTTTGGAAACAATATGGGAGACCAAGGACTGTATCCCTGGACATCAGAGCAGGAGAGTGGTCACAAAAATATGTTTAAGTGTTTCCAATCTGTTGGAGAACACAAAATGGTCCTCTTCATATAGCTTCGTTTAGCTTAATCGACAATACCTACATTGAGTGTGATAAAACAACTTGATGAGAGGAGATAGAGATGGACGAACAAGAGGACGTGAAGGAGAAGATGGACGCTGAAGTAGTGGAAAGGATGGAGATCGTAGGGACAGGAGTCGATAGATCAGGGAGAATAGGAAAGAGACGAGGAGATACAGCAGGTCTTTCTTCCTCCTCTTCGCCTTTCAGGTAAAACAAACTTTGACCCCGACTCTGTCACTAGCTCCTCTCTCAGAAAGGAAGGAGGAAGAGAAGTTAAGAGGGGGGAGTAAATAAAGAACAGTAAGGTGACTAGGAGGACAAGAATCACTGTGTCCCCAGGGAAGGTAGACTTAGAATCCCTAGCCTCCAGCCCAGGGTGGGATATTCCAGTCTTTATGACAAGAATTAACCTGTAGTGACAGATTAGTATTTTTAATAAAAAACACGTGAATTCTTATAGCCCTGCCTACTCAACAACATTCACTCAAAAAGTATTTATTGCACTCTTTATCATCAGATGATTTGTTAACATATGAAGTAATCACACTCCTCTCTCATTGTATATTACAGAAACCACAACCACCACCTGAAAACTCTGGCAGTAAACAGCATTTAGCCATAGCCATGTGGAGGAGGCTGCCTTTTTGAGTCACCATTGACCTTTTGTCCATGAGAGCTTCCCCACCCCTGTCTGCCTTTGCGGTTTTCCAAGGCTGATGCTCCATGATTGGTAGCTGGGTTTGGCTCCCGAGGTTGTTTAAGATAACAAACTGCATGAGCTTACTTAGATATATATCCTGGCTGCCATCGCGAGACAGCTCTGTGGAGTTTGAAGCCCAGAACATTATTACACTTTGTGTCTGTGAGCTCTCCTTTAGCATCTTTATTCAGTTGTATCAGAATATCCGTGGCAATTTGAAGGGGAAACGATATTACATACTGATTTCAGTCCTGTTCATGGAAAGCAGAAAATATCACTACATTACATTTATTTCTCCAGCCGAAACCCATAGGGAGACCAACTCTGTATCGAGTCTTGACCTTGAGTAACCCATCGCCCAATGAAAAAACAATCTGGAGAATTTATAAATCATACAGATTAATACAAACTTCTTTGTTTTTAGAACCACTTACACAAATAGTAAGCAACCTTTTCTATCAGCTCCTCATTTCCCACTTCCCATATTTTCCCTAATTCTCTTACTTCATTGTATCGTGGAGACGGCATTAACTAGTGTAAAGGTGGGCACATTGGCTGTGTGTGTGTGTGTGTGTGTGTGCGCATTAATGTAAGAGAGAAGTGCTCTGATTGAATAGTTCATTTTTTAAGAAAGTAAAATTGATCTCTTATCACAAAGCCATGCTTCTAGATTCTGCTCCATTTAACCCCTTTAGATTCCAGCCAAACATATAAGACCGTTTCTTAGACTTTCTTCTCTTACCTGAGAAATTAGCAGGTGCTGACTGAGTCTGTTGTTTGGAAGGCGTCTTTCATTCAGGGTGCATCTCTGCTTCTGGAACGACTAAAGAGCATTTCAAAGGGTTGCACATATTATTAGGCTACCATTTGGATGTATTGGAAGCAGTCCTGCCTTCCCTGATGCCTGGCGGAGTCATTTTTTCCTTAAGCGGACACATTTATGTTCTGTTTTTACTCCTCCCTTCATCAAGGCCGTGGCACCCTTAGTGGATACAAAGTGTTACCTTGAGGAAGTAAGAGTGCTTCTTTGTATTTTCAATTTTGTAGACTTGGGATGCTGGAAAAGTTAAAGATCCTGTCTTGAGTCATACCAAATTAGGTATGATGTTCCTGGACTTTAAAATCCTTTAATTGGAGGATTTTAGTCGCCAGTTCATCTAATTGTGTTTCGATGATTCACTGTCTAAATCCAAGTCACGGTTCTGTGATGAAATAAGAAACTATTTTTTTCCCAAGACTCAGATACCACAGATATGACTGAAAGGTTCATGGCAAGGGCACTTCCATCCTGTCATTCGTCAATCAACTCAGCCTGGAACTGCAGAGCAGGAAATTTTAGGTTCAAAGAGGTATTGGGACAGTGTCTAGCACATACTAGCTCTTTGGCAGATATTCGTTAATTGACTAATACAGTCTCAACACCAGATGCCGTATTTTAAGAGCCTCATTTTCCTTCCTGTAGATATTGGTGAATCCATGTTTGATACAAAAAAAAAAAAACCACCCAAAAAACAAAAACAAAAAATTGTCAATTACAGAGTAACATCAGTGGTTTGACAAATAAAGTCAACCTAGTCTCCCTGACTGGCTACATAATTTGTGGACCCCGGTACACAATGAAAATGCAGGAACTCTTGTGCAAAATTATTAAGAATTTCAAGATGGGGACCATAAAGCATTAAACCAAGTGTGAGGCTCCATCAAAGTATAAATCGAACCCTGTGAAGCTGGCACTAGCCCCCCATTTGGTGAACATGCCTACAGTTAACTGTCACCGGGCCTCTCTCTGCCATGCACCTCATCGTCTGCCATTCTCACTGCAACCGGGAGCCTCTGAGAGGTTTCTTAACTTGCTCAAGATCGTATACAAAACCCTATATACAAAGCCAGGCTTTTCCCACTAGACAGAACGATATTTTCATATACACGGTCTTGTATAATTTTCCCTTGTCTAGTTATGCAGATAATAATCGTTAACATGACCTGAGAACTTACAGTGTGTCAGGCGATGTTCTAGTGGTTTTACGTGTATTTACTCATTTAATGCCCAGCGGTGCATTCTTGCTTCCTTTTTGTTCAGGTTTTGGCAGAAAATGGAAAGCACAACTCAAAAGATTAACTGAAGAGATTTTAATGAAGGGACGACTTCATCAAAGGATTAAGGGGACCTTTAAGGAATGTGGGTACACCTGGAACTGGTAAGAATAGGAAACTTAACATCCCACGCTGGAAGGAGCAAGGAGGAAGGACAGAGTCACCAGAATGGGGTGACATCTTTAGCCGTGGCAGACAGGCTACTTGTTAGGTGCTGTGGCCATGGTCAAGGAAGACAGCCTCTGCCCAAATCCTGGTAAGGAAGGACCACATGGAGGACAGATACTCCAACCCCTTTTCTTGTTGCCTTCAAATCTCCTGCCCGGGGCCTCCCTATAACCTAACCCAGGGGAGCCTTGGGGCTGAAGTGTCTGGAGATCAGCCTCCCAAGACATGGAGCAGATAGAGAAAGGCAAAGGCTACTGGAGAAAAAAGCAGAGTGTTATTCTCCTCATTTTACAGATGGTGAAAGGAGACAGGCAAAATAACTTGCTCCATATCACACAGGTAATAAGCAACAAAACCAGGATTCAAACACAGTACGTCTTAGTGTGGACCTGAAGCACACGACACGGTGTTCTAGAACATGTCCTCAAATGGTACAGAAGCCTAGCATGTAGCAATAATGATCTGCTATCAAACTTGCGAATTTGAAATAAAATCAAGGAAAGCCAGCCTGAACAAATAAAACTGAATTTTAATAGTTTTAAATGTGTGTGATTAGATTATCTTCAAGATGTAGAGTAATCGGAACTAGGGCTGCAAAGCATTACCTAGGAAATGGTTTGGGGGCATTTGGTTTTAAGAAAGGAGATGAGTAGTTTGCAGCTAGCTACATGAATTTCAAAGCAAATGAATAATCCTGAAACAGAGTCAAAAGCACCTGAAAAGTTCCATTTCTTAAGTAGGGTACATATTCTTCCCCCAATTATATGCTCTGTAGCTTGCTTAGATCATGCATTAATTCAATGAGTATGGCTCAAGGCCTCCTATGTGGCAGGTGTTGGTCGAGGTGCTAGGATACAGCTATGGACACAACAGATGAAATCTCTACCCTGAAGGCACTTAAACTCTAGTGGCAGGAGACAGACAATAAACAAATAATGAATAAATACATGACAGTGCTACGAGGAAAATTAAACAGAGTAAGGATAGAAAGTGAACCGGGGAGGGAGGGAGACACTATTTAATATAAAATTATCACGAAAGCTCTGTCTGACAAGAAGACATTTAAGCCGAGAACTGAAGGAAATCTCTGTGACCTTGATGGTGCAATTGTGAACTTTGATGCAGTTATACCAAAGGGAATTTCCAATCTGGAAGGGACTACAGGGATGCTCACATTATATAAATAAAGAAACTGTTCCCCCCCCTCCGGGGGGGGGAAGTTGAAGTCCTTTATTTAGGCCCGTATTGTAAATAATTATCGATGAAGCTCATGCTAAAAATTACATATCGTGATACTCGTTTTGTCATTCAGCAAGTGTTACTGGGGCACCTGGGTGGCTCAGTCGGTTAAGCATCTAACTTCAGCTCAGGTCATGATCTCACAGTTCGTGAGTTCAAGACATATATCGGACTCTGTGCTGACAATGCAGGGCCTGCTTTGGATCCTCCGTCCCCCTCTCCTTGCCCTTCTCCCCCCTCTCAAAAATACATAAACAATAAAAAACAACCAAATACTACTGAGCCTCCATATGTGCCAAGCATCCAGTCTCATGCTTTTTGCATGAGATCTTATTTTGCTGATTCAGAATCAATTTCAAATATATGAGTTTTTACTGTGATTTGAGTTTTATCTTCCTTGCAGCATGGGCTCCCTTTGTGTGAGAGGCCCAGATGCCCTGGAAGAGAAATGAAGTTCTAGCAGTCATGGCTGACAGAACGTCACTTACGAGTGCTTCGGATTCTGTGTGTGTGTCTCTCTCTCTGTCCCTCTGCCACTCATGCGCACTTGCTCTCTCTCCCAAAAATAAATAAACATTAAAAAACAAAAACAAGAATGTGACTTATGAGCTGCATTCTATCCCTTCTTTCAATAAATCAAAGATTTATTTTCTTTTTTGTCATTTGAAAATTAGACTCTGGGGCTCAAGTGAGCTGGCTAAAAATCATACTGTCTCCTTCATAGTTCTTATCTATATTTATTTTATTTTTTTTTATTATAATAGTTTACTTTCAAATTGGTTTACATATAACACCCAGTGTTCATCCCAACATGTGCCCTTTTTAATGCCCATCACCCCCTCTCCCCCCTCCCTCATCCCCCTCACCCTCAGTTTTTTCTTAGTCTTTGAGAGTCTCTTATGTTTTATCTCCCTCCCTCTCTGTGTCTTTTTTTCCTTTCCCCTCTTCCCCTCCCCCTGGTTTTTGCTTAGTTTCACAAAGTCCACCTATTCATGGAAACATATGGTATCTGTCTTTTTCTGACTGACTTATTTCACTTAACATAATACCCTCCAGTTCCATCCATGTTGCTACACATGGCCAGATTTCATTTTTTCTCATTGCCACGTAGTAGTCCATTGTATATAAGTACCATAACTTCTTTATCCATTTGTCAGTTGATGGGCACTTGGTCTCTTTCCATGATTTGGCTATTGTCGAAAGTGCTGCTATGAACATTGGGGTACACGTGCTCCTATGCATCAGCATTCCTGTGTCTCTTGGGTAGATTCCTAGCAGGGCTATTGCTGGGTCATAGGGTAGCTCTATTTTCATTTTTTTGAGGAACCTCCACACCGTTTTCCAGAGTGGCTGCACCAGTTTGCATTCCCACCAACAGTGTAGGAGGGTGCCTACTTCTCCACATCCTCGCCAGCATCTATAGTTTCCTGATTTGTTCATTTTAGCCACTCTGACTGGTGTGAGGTGGTATCTCAGTGTAGTTTTGATTTGTATTTCCCTGATGATGAGTGACATTGAGCATCGTTTCATGTGTCTGTTGGCCATCTGAATGTCCCCTTTGGAGAAGTGTCTATTCATATCTTCCGCCCATTTCTTCACTGGGTTGTTTGTTTTTCGGGTTTGGAGTTTGGTAAGTTCTTTATAAATTTTAGATATTAGTCCTTTATCCGATATGTCATTTGCGATGATCTTTTCCCATTCCGTTGGTTGCCTATTCGTTTTGTTGGTTGTTTCTTTTGCCGTGCAGAAGCTTTTTATCTTGATGAGGTCCCAATAGTTCATCTTTGCTTTTAATTCTCTTGCCTTTGGAGACGTGTCGAGTAAGAAATTTGTGCATCTTAGGTCAAAGAGGCTTTTTCCTGTTTTCTCCTCTAGAAGCAATCATCAGAGAATACTATGAAAAATTATATGCCACCAAACTTGGCAATCTGGAAGAAATGGACAGCTTCCTAAATAGCCACACACTACCAAAACTCAAACGGGAAGAAATAGAAAATTTGAACAGACCCATAACTAGTGAAGAAATAGAATCCGTTATTAAAAACCTCCCAGCAAATAAAAGCCCTGGACCAGATGGCTTTCCTGCGGAATTTTACCAGACATTTAAAACAGAGTTAATTCCTATCCTCCTCAAGCTGTTCCAAAAAATTGAAATGGAAGGAAAACTCCCGGACTCATTCTATGAAGCCAGCATCACTTTGATTCCCAAACCAGATAGAGACCCAGCAAAGAAAGAAAATTACAGGCCAATATCCCTGATGAATATGGATGCAAAAATTCTCAACAAGATACTAGCAAATCGAATCCAACAGCATATAAAGAGAATTATCCACCATGATCAAGTAGGATTCATCCCTGGGTTGCAGGGCTGGTTCAATATTCGCAAATCAATCAACGTGATACATCACATCAACAAAAGAAAAGATAAGAACCATATGATCCTGTCAATAGATGCAGAAAAAGCATTTGACAAAATACAGCATCCTTTCTTAATAAAAACTCTCGAGAAAGTCGGGATAGAAGGAACATACTTAAACATCATAAAAGCCATATATGAAAAGCCCACAGCTCATATCATCCTCAATGGGGAAAAACTGAAAGACTTCCCCCTGAGATCAGGAACACGACAGGGGTGTCCACTCTCGCCACTGCTATTTAACATAGTGCTGGAAGTCTTAGCATCAGCAATCAGACAACAAAACAAAATAAAAGGCATCAAGATTGGCAAGGAGGAAGTCAAACTTTCACTTTTTGCAGATGACATGATACTTTACATGGAAAACCCGACAGAATCCACCAAAAGCCTACTAGAACTGATTCATGATTTCAGCAAAGTTGCAGGATACAAAATCAATGTACAGAAATCGGTGGCATTTCTATACACCAACAATGAAGCAGCAGAAAGAGAAATAAAGAAGCTAATCCCTTTCACAATTGCACCAAAAACCATAAAATACTTAGGAATAAACCTAACCAAAGATGTGAAAGACCTCTACACTGAAAACTATAAAAAACTTATGAAGGAAATTGAGGAAGACACAAGGAAATGGAAAAACATCCCAAGCTCATGGATTGGAAGAATAAATATTGTCAAAATGGCAATACTACCCAAAGCAATCTACACATTCAATGCAATCCCAATCAAAATTGCACCAGCATTCTTCTCAAAGCTAGAGCAAACAATCCTAAAATTTGTATGGAACCACAAAAGACCTCGAATAGCCAAAGTAATACTGAAGAATAAAACCAAGGTGGGAGGCATCACAATCCCAGACTTTAACCTCTACTACAAAGCGGTGGTCATCAAGACTGTATGGTATTGGCACAAAAACAGACACATAGACCAATGGAATAGAATAGAAAACTCAGAAATGGACCCGCAAGTATATGGCCAACTAATCTTTGACAAAGCGGGAAAATGTATCCAATGGAAAAAAGACAGCCTTTTTAACAAATGGTGCTGGGAGAATTGGACAGCAACATGCAAAAGAATGAAACTAGACCACTTTCTTACACCACTCACAAAAATAAATTCTAAATGGATAAAAGATCTGAATGTGAGACAGGAAACCGTCAAAATCTTATCTATATTTAAAAAAAAAAATGCTTAACAGCAGAGTTAGTGTCCTAGTGTGGAAGTTTGGACAAAGCGAGAAGGGTTCAGGTAGGAAGAGAACCAGGACATTCAAACCCAAATCAGAGGCTGAGGTTGGAGCCTCAAGGTGGAAGCAGTGTCGGGATGAGACACAAAAAACTCCCAGGGCGAGATGCCAAATGCAGGGTCCAAACCCAGCCACGGGGGTCGGTGGCCAGAGCGAGGGGATGGAGATTGGGATGAGCCTGGGGAGAGGGGGCTGCTAGTGAGAAGGGAGACAGGAGATTTAGCCAGTCCAAGTCTCAGGGGCCAGAGCAAAAGCTAGAGTCTTACGCAAAAGGTGATTCTCATAGATGCGTTTCTCCAAAAGCTACATTCAAGGCCCAGGTTCTACTTCTGGCAGGATCGGCAATTATTTTTAATATAACTCATTTTAATTAATTAATTTAAAATGTTAATGTTTATTTTTGAGAGAGGGAGTGCTAATGGGGAGGGGCAGAGAGAAAGGGGGACAGAAGATCTGAAGTAACCCCATGCTGACGGCAGAAAGCCCAATGTGGGGCTTGAATTGATGAACCGTGAGAACATGACCTGAGTTGAAGTCAGATGCTTAACCAACTGAACCACCCAACTGCTCTGCCCCTAATCTCATTCTAAATCTCATTTTAAATAGCATCTTAAACTTTAAAAAATTTTCACACGATATACACTATCTTATTTAATCAGTAAGGTAATGAATGAAGGTATTATTTTATCTACCTCTTATGGATGGGAGAATTGAGGTGTCGACAAGTTGAGAAAAGGACCCAATGTGTGATAATGAGCTCATGACAGAGCTGGGACTCCACCTCAGGTCCTCTGACCTCCATCTCTTATACAGCTTTGACTCAGACTACATGGCTGTGTGACAGGAAGATGGAAAGGAATTAAGGTCAGTGATGAGTCTAGGAACTTTAGACCAAAGTTGTGGAACTTGTCCTACAGTGGGAATTCATATTTCTTAAGAAAGAGCAATCTGCCTATGTCATTCTCCCCTCTTCTTCTCTGGGAGCTCAGTCTCTTTAGTTGCAAAGGAAGATTTGCAACTTTGTGGCTTTGGTCCTTAACTTGAAGCATTCAACCTAGTTTAGCTTAAAAACTGCCAACGATCTACTTTCCCTGGGCTCCAACATGTGAATCCCCACAATAGTTTCGATGGTCTGAATGTAGATCCCAAAGGAAAATATTCACCACTTACTGCTCGCTTTGGCTGATTCTATTCTACGCACTTTAGAACTTCCCATTTAGTTTTCAGCATAACCCTATGTAGTAGACCTTATTATTATCTTTATTTTGTTAATGTTTATTTTTTGAGAGAGACAGAGAGACAGAGAATGAGTGGGGTAAGGGTAGAAAGAGAGGGAGACACAGAATTCGAAGCAGGTTCCAGGCTCTGAGTGGTCAGCACAGAGCCCAACATGGGGCTCAACCCATGAGCCATGAGATCATGACCTTAGCTAATGTCAGACGCTTAACCAACTGAGCCCCCCAGGAGCTCCTATTATTATCTCTAGATAAGGGAACTGAGGCACTGGGATGATAAGTAACTTGATCAAAGTCAGATGGATCATTACTGCCCCGCCCTTAGACCCCCAGCATTCACGGTTCTCATTTATGACAGCAGCTTCCTACTGGAAGGTCTTGGGACTCTCCACCTGAGGGTTTTCTCTGGCCACAGAAGCATGCTTGGTCCCAGCACCAGGGCAGTTTGGAAGTTCCAGGGAATTAATGGCCCTAAGACATATCTCAATCAATGAAACTGGTGGAGAAATACCCCAGCATCCTTGTCCCTTGAGTGGGACATTCTGCAGCATGCTCTATCTATATGGTCCCAAGGTCCCCTCTGGGATTGAGCTTGATCTATCCACAATGTTGAAAGGCTTCTTAACACACTTCATATTTGCCGTCTTCCTTTCCAGCTATCACACTCTAACTGTTGCTTCCTGATGTCAGCTCCCATGTAAAATATTTCCACTCAAATCTTTGTCTTGGGATCTATTTCTGGAGCCTCAAACTAAGACAGTTAGAAGAGCTGGATATGATCTTACAAAACAGACCCACAAAGGGATTTGGAACCTGATAATTCACTGGCCAGAAGGTAACAAGAATTCTTTGTTGGTAGGAAGTGAGGCAGTGAAAACCATGGTGCTGGAGCTTTACAGCCTCTCACCTGTGAAGGACTGAGAAGGAGTACCAGGGAAGGAGGATGCTCTGGCTTAGAAGAGAGTTCCAGCTCTTGAGAGAGTTGAGGACAACAGCAACTACAAAGAATGGGAAGTTGGCCGTCTGTTGCTGACTGTGGTCGTGACTCTGAAGAAAGAAGATAATAGGTTCATGTCGGTGAAGGTGAAGGGTCCTCTAGGCCAGCATACGGAGAGACTCATGTCTTCTACAGCTGGAGGGCAGGCTGCTGAACACTAGGCTCATAATTGGATTGTAAGAGTGACAGGGATGGATGGAAGCAACAGCACAACATCCCTTTTATCGAGGCTACTCTAGCTCCTGCTGCATCTTATCAACGATGGAGGCTGGTGCTGAGCTCTCAGTTTTGTACCATCCCTCAAGGGATCAACTTACCATTGGTGGAAAGTTGATAATACTAGACCATCTCACTCAGAAGGAGGCAGAGACTTGTGCTTCCTGTCCACAATGCCTCTGCCAGTACCTTGATCCAAAGTCTCACAGCACTCCAGTTTACCAACATGGGAATCTGCATAATATCATCTCAGACCAAAGCAGCCACCTTACAGTGAAGTCATGAGGATGGTTACACCACCACCGGATCTACTGATCCGATCACACAGCTTTTGTGATGGCCACATAAAATCTTAGCTAAGATGCTAACTGGGGATGACACACCATGGGCTTGGGACACTGGTCTCTAAGACACTATCCAACACTGTGTCCCTGGTGGGTCAAATACACAGATCCAGGAATACAAGTAGTAAGTGGCCTTCTTACCATCATTCCTAGTGACCTACTTGAAGAGTTTGTGCCTCCTGACTTTGCAACTTTGGTTTCTACTAAAGATCCTGGTTCTTGAAGTGAGTGGATGGTGGGAGGAATGTCTGAACAGAGGAACATAATCAAGGTTTCAGTAAATCTAAAGTTATGTCTGTCACCCGGTCATTTTAAACTTCTTGGGCCAGTGGTCCAGAAAGCACCCCCCCCAAATTTTTTTAATGTTTATTTATTTATTTTTGAAAGAGAGAGAGGGAGACAGAGAATGCCAAGAAGTCTGCACTGGCAGTTCTGAGCCCAATGTGGGGCTCGAACTCATGAACTATGAGATCATGACCTGAGCCAAGATCAAGTCAGACACTTAACTGACTGAGCCACCAAGATGCCCCCAGCAAGCCAAAAAATTTAAAAAGTTCTCATCCTGGCAGGGACAACCGACCCTGATTATCCCAAGGAAACAGGCTTACTTCCGCATAGTGGGGACAGGAAGAAATACGTGAGGATCTCAGAGGACATCTGCCCCCCACTCCTGGATGCTTTTGTCCTATGAATGGGGCAATTGCAACAACCACAGCCTGATGAGGATGTGGAAACCGGGAGGCTAGACCCCTCAGGGATGAAAGTCTAGCTTATCCCACTGGGCACACAGCCTAAACCAGGGGAAGGGCTGGCTGAGGGTCAGGAGAACCCAGGGCAGGGGGAGAGGAGCCAAGTAATAATAGCTGAATCAGGGCCTTAGGTCTTCACTGCAGTAGAAGGGACGGTAGCTTGTCTCACTCATATGTCTGTTATAAATGGTTTTTCTTGAAAATCACGACCAGCCACCTTGAAAACTCAGTGACAAGACAAACGCATGAATGGATCTGAGTGATGACAGGGGGGACTCTAGCAGCTGCTGTTGGTCCTCCACTCACATCTTCTCTTTCCCACTGATCCTAGGTAAGCAACCCCCCCCCACCAACTCTTGTCCCAGGGCTTCTCTGGCTAGAAATTCCAGGAAGTGCACAGCCCATGGTGGGGTGGAGCAGCCCACAACTAATGAAGGATGGAAGTTGGTAGATAAATACCCAGCTTCCTTGCCCCTTAAGTGGGATACCTCTGAAGCATGTTCTCTCAGAAGACAACCCCAGTCACCTCTAGGTAGCCTGCTCCTGAATGCACACTGCATGGTCTGTCTTCCCTTTCAGGCACCACCTCCCCACTCCCCTACTGATGCTTCCTGACGTTAGCTCTCAAGCCGCTTGTACCCAAGTCCTTAGTTCGGGTCAGCTTCCAGACAAACTCGAACTCAGAGTGGCTGAACCAGAACATGAGTCCCAGTAGTCTGGCTTCAGGGTCCTTGCCTTTAACCATTATATGTGAATTAAAGAATTATCCCATAAATATAAAGATGCCAAAGAGGGAGAAAAGAGTCCAGATATCGTTAAAAGCAGTTGCATCCAATTAATTCCACCTTCACAAACTCTCAGGGTCAAGTGTTACTTTTTTACAGAATAGAACTTCATTTGGTATAAATCTCCTTGGGAGAGTTGTGGACACTCATCTGGAGGTTTCTTTTCTCTCTTCTTTTTTCTTTCTTTTCTACTGAGATGTTAATCTATCCATTTAAGATTTTTTTTCACATTTGAGAAAACTGAGATTGTATGATACTCAAAGTGGAGCTCCCTACCTCTCCAAGAAAAAAAAAAGGTAAATGTGTGAAGCAAAATTGTTTTTACTCTGTTTCTACCAAGAAAATGAAATATTGCCCAGACACAGCAAAAGTCTTGACTTCCTCCACACCCAGAGAGTCATTAGGATCTTTACGAATTATCTTCATCCTCAGTGGGAGGAAAAGAGATTATGAAGAAGCAGGAAAGGCTCACGTGTCCTATCTCCTTGCAATAGGCCTGAGGAGGCTGTGGCATTCCTCCCCTCTGTCAGTTCTCTGTCCTCTGTCCATCTCTTTCAAAGCCTTGCAGTCCAATTTGAAGTCTGAACTGGGCTAAGCAAAAACCACTCTGAGTAGGAGGAGGCTGTTCAGCCTGGGAACTGCAGTGGGGACATGGCTGGCCTGTCGGCTCTGATGTGGCTGGTGTCTTTCACTGGCATTGGAGGCCACTTCTTCAGAAGCCACTGTTCACAGGCGGCTGAAGGCAGTGGGTCCATCATGTTGGTGGCGGTGTGTATATCGAGTCCTGGGATAGACAGTTTCTCCAGCTGACCAGATCCTAAGTGACCTGGGCTGAGTTCCTCAGTGAACCTTGTGATCTGGATTCCCTGGTGTTTGAGCATGACTCAGGTGCTGTGCTGAGCTACTTTCTAAATCCAGATCCTTCCCAAAGGACAGACGAAGAACTGAGCGTCTTTCCAGATGACGAAGGCTGAAAGCACAGACCTAGCTCTTCACAAGAGTCAGGGGAGAGTTTCAAGTAATTACGAACTTCATACTGCATATTAAAGTTGTAAATTAAAGAGTTTCGGTCAACAGAGAGGAATAATAACAATAACAACAAAACACTCTGAATGGACAATGGCCTGGGAAGAGGTTTTCACTTTTCTTAGAGCAGGAGACAGTTGTCAGTGAATCACTACCTCCAGAATCTGAGCTTTGTGGCCTGGAGCACAGAACTGGCCAGCCTGATCTGTGGAGGTAGCCTGCTAGGGTGTGAAGGTACAAAGCTGCAATCGTGGGTCTATCACTGGGTCATGTCTCATCTTGGTTATCTCATAAACTGAATTGGCAGGAAAATGTATAGCTCAACTCAGAGCTCAGAACTCTGGGGGCCTGGTTTGAGTCCCAGCTCCAATCAGATTTGAAGGGGCACAATGTACCCTGATGTTAACAGCAGCATTATCAACAGGAACCGAACTATGGAAAGAGTCCAAATGTCTATTGACTGATGAATGGATAAAGAAGATGTGGGGTATATAGATATATATTCATATGAATATATATATTGGAATATATATTAGAATGTATATATTGGAATGTTTCTCAGCCATCAGAAAGAATGAAATCTTGCCATTTACAATGATGTGAATGGAGCTAGAGTGTGTTATGCTAAACAAAATAAGTTAGTTGAAGAAAGACAAATCCCTTATGATTTCACTCGTATGTGGAATTTAATAAACAAATAAACATAAGGGGGGAGAAAAAATAGAGAGGGAAACAAACCATAAAAGACTCTTAAAGATAAAGAACAAACTGAGGATTAATGAAGGGAGGTGGATGGGGTATGGGCTAGTTGGGTCATGAGCATTTGTTATGATAAGCACTGGGTGTTGTATATAAGTGATGGACACTGAATTCTACTCCTAAAACCAATATTTCACTGTATGTTAACTAGCTAGAATTTAAATAAAAATTTGAAAAAAGGAAAAGTTTATTATATTAGTGGAAGACAATACTCACAAAATGGAGCATTGTGAAAATGTTCCATAATTGTGTCAAACTAAGTGCTAAACTGAGCATCACAAACTCTGTGTGTTGGGGGAACTCCAAGAAAGGGAGAATATGAGTAAGAAGTAACCAAGAAGTGGGGCTTTGATGAGGACGTGTGCTCTGCAGAGAGCGGTAAAGAGTGTCCATGGACAGGAACTCAAGGGAGGAAAAGAAAGAGACAGAAGGAAAGGCAGCTAGTGGAAGAGAAAACTGATCTAACTAGAGGAGAGAGGTCTAGGAAGTAGTCGATGATAGTATTAGTAGATAATGAGGAGTTTGAGGAAGAATGAGGAAGTCTTGAGAGCTCTGAAGAGGAATTTAGACTCAATCTGGAAGCAAAGGACCTCTTGGTAGTTGAGGAGGACATTGGCAAATGAAAGAAGAGTGTTGGGAAGGTGAAGACTTCAGGAGTAAAGGAAGGGACTGAAGGGGAAGAGAGCTATTAAAACATGCTTGTGCAAAATGCCAAGGACTGAGATGAGAGCAGAGAGTTGAACCACCCTTCCAGAGAGGGACTTGCCAGACTCGGTGAGCAAAGAGAGTGGATGAGACAAGGATGACTCCATTTGTTTCCATCATGTTCAATAAAGGGAACACGGGACAGATGGGGAGAAGAGTCATAGTGAATGGTGGTTCACTAAAAGGAAATAAAAACTGCCCCTCTGATCAGAGAAGCAAAATGTACCTTTTCATTTGCTGGCAGGGGGTGTTGTGGATATCGAGTTTTACAAAAAGCTCCTAGATTTCCCCTTATGATAAATAGAGAAGGCTTTGAGTAAATGTCTCTGAAATTAGAGGCCTTCTTTGTATCCCTGAGCTGTGTGTGACTCTGGGTTGGCGGTTCAGAAGTCTGGAAATGGATAGAAGGAGGGTTCCCCACCCTGCTTTCCATGGGGGAGGTATGCTGACATGTTCTTGATGGTCCAAAAGAGAAATCTAAACAAGTCCAGTTTGTTGTCTTGTTAAATCTTGAGGAATTCAAAATAGGTCTTTATTAATCAACCAGTTAAACATTATTTACTTTTTGAGCAAAAATCTTGATCTGCTTTGACCCTGGAAAGGATTTGTACTCATAGCCTCCCTTGGCCTAGGCTCATTAAAATACACACTTTCATTTTTGTTAAGATGTCTAAAGAATCGTTTCCAATAAACTGTTGCCACCAGTAAATTGTGAACTCAATAATCTTTCCAGTAAGATCTTGCATTCCTTGACATCTAGTCCTTTTGTCAAATTAGGAACCTCCTTGCAAAATAAATAATCAAGTAAATTAATAAAATAAAATAATAAACTTGGCTTCTCTGATCACAGGGGCAGTTTTTATTTGCTTTTGGGGAAGCCTCAGTTCAAGCTGTTAAATGCACGTAATTTATAAATAACTCTTCTCCCTACCTATCCCCTTCTTCCTTATTTATTGAGCACCAGATGAGAGCTGGATTTATTTGTTCTTACAAGCCTTTTAAATATTTCTATTTTATACAAAGTAAAGGAAACTGCTATTCTGCCTTGAAAGCAAACAACATACTTCAGTCTGAAGTATGCCTCATGTTGTGTGACATTTCTTCCAAAGAATTTGTGTGTGTGTGTGTGTGTGTGTGTGTTGGCGCTGAATGGGGGTGGGCCAGTGTGATTGGGCAGAGGAAGGGGGGAGGTGACTTAAAGTTTTCTCAGAACCTGATGCGGTGAGTATGTGGCATCGGTGTTTGAAGAGATAACAAGTGCTCACTTTAAAATGATGGCCCCCATGCTCTACCAAACTTTTGAAGAGGCTTTAAAAGATCAGACATAAAAAGGCATTTCCTGATTAGCTGTCAGGAATACTATGTGTCTACAGACATGAATCACATCCCCTGTTTGTACATTCCATTTCACAACAGGAACATGAGAAGTACCCGCCCAGTCCTTACCAGCCTCGGGGAGAAGGGGGAGCTCACCAGTTCCCCTCTTGGGGGGTGGTCACCTTACTGCCATGCTCATCTGCTGAGACAGAGCCTAGCGCCAAGACCAGAGAAGATTGGAATCTAGTTGTTTTGATGGCCTGTATAGCCCAGTCAAGAAACTCAGCTGTGAAGTGAAGGGAGAAATAGAGAGGGCCCTGGATTTTCCCCATTTAGTAGGACTTTTGAAAGTCATCTGAATCATTGGACTCAAGAACACGACCAGTGCTCTACCACTTCTGTCACAATTAGCGAGCCATCTATACTCCCCTTGGTTCCTTTTCCAACCAGATACTGCCATTTTCCTTTCTTACTTTTTTTTTAAACTGAAGTATACTTGACACACAATGTTACATTGGTTTCTGGCATACAGCATAGTGATTGACAAGTCTATATGTTATGCTGTGCTCACCACAAGTGTGGCTCCCATCTATCACCCTAAAACGCTATTGCAATCCCATTGACTATAGTCTCTATGCTGTACCTTTCACCCCTGCAACTTACTGTTTGACTTTCTTACTTTGCAGGCATAATAAGTGGTGGAACGCCTTCCTGTTTCAGCCAAAAGGGAATGAAGAGTTCCTAACCAGACTGTAAACTTATCTCAGTTTCATGCTCACCTTATGGTTCCTTCATTTGTATGGCATTGCACTGTTTTCCATGAAATTTTGGATCCACTGCTTCCTAGTAACTATTGTGTTTGCCTTCATCTCTGACTTACTGGTTTGGATTTCCAATCCACCATGTTGGCAGGATCTCTGGGACAGTGTGCTTCCCACTACTACTTGCCTCCCTGCCTCTCTCTCCAAGGACCCTGGGGCTAGCAGCAGCACAGGTGTACCCATCTCTAAGGCCCAAGGGACCAAGGAAGGAGAGGTTACTGGAACCTGGGAGGGAAGAGAGTATTGTAGAGCAGACCACTGGAGAAGAGTAGGGATGTTTTGTCAAGGAGAGAAGAGACCTTTTACTCTTCTCTTCCCTTCTCATTAGTGGGTGTTCCCATTGACCAAACCCAAAAGGAAGTCCAAGGGCATAGGAACCCTGTCAGTGTATAACATTTACAATTTACATTTTGGAGACAAGAAACCAAGGCTCAGACAGTTTAGGCGACTTTTCCAATTTGTAAAGCTGGAAATTGAATATAGACACATGTGACTTTAAAACCGTATTTGTAAACCACTATACTGGACTCTGTCTATGGAATAAATTCCTGTTTTAACCTTCAAATCTGATATATTTTTTCAAATCTGATATTTTAATTCCTTGCCCACCTACCTCATTACAAAGTCCAATTTGCACAGAACCTCAGAACCTTCTACATCTTATGATTACATCATATTGTCTAGATCCTGCCCCCCAACATTACGTTGAATCCCCTTGTCTTAGTAACTAAATATCCGTTCACTAACACCACTTGTATTACTAACACTTCCTATAGAAACTGGACAGTTCTTCCTTTGGGAATCAAAGAATGGCACACAGAAGTCCTAGACTTCCCAAGTATCCAACCAAATGGCATCATATAAAAGTGTTGTCCTGCCAGATGCTGTGTGTATGCTGGCTAAAACCCACAGGTAGAATGATTAACCTTAAGAAAGAATTCCAAAGATGAATCACTATATATTCAGGGATGTTTGTTGCCGTATTATTATAATTGTGAACCATTAGAAGCAGCAGAAGCATCCCACAACAAGGGAATTGCTAGTATGAGTGACATTCATTAAATACGGATGGGGAGAGTTTTACGTTCCCCTTACGCATTTCTGCATTCCAACAGAGCTTTAGGGCACATTTCTGGACACAGCTCAGAGGGGATGCATTTGGGGTAATAAGGAACAGTTAAAAACTCCTATTCATCCCTTTGGCCTTAGATAGGGGGGCTAATTAGGCAAGCTGAGAGCTGTTCCCTCTTAGGAGGATTCCCTGTCCTGGGAAAACCTAGTCAGACCAAATTGTAGCCTAGGGGAGGGAGTAAGTAGTTTGGGGCACTCTACTGTGGGCCTGAAGGACGAGGTCTTTTCTTTAGGATATGTTTAGATGCTTCTTTTCACCACCAGATTGGTAAGACCTGGACGGTTAAGAAAACGGTGTGACCCAGGGAAAAGTAGGCAAGAACAACTTGGTTCTCTTTTAGTACAGCATGGAGTAGAGGGTTAAAAGAGTCCGTGACTCACACATGTCCAGCTCACTCACTCGGGATAGGGGTCTGACGCCGACACACGTATCAAGAATTCCTTTGCCCATAGTGGCTCATCTCAATTTTCCTGAGGCAGCAGTTCTCAAGGCATGATCCACAGGCCCTCCGGGATCTCTGGAACACTTTTGGGAGGTTTGCAAACTGAGACCATCTTCATAACAATACTCTGAGGTGATGCGCATCTTTTATTGAATGGGGCAAAAGCAGTAGTGAGCAAAGTGCTGTCACCATAACATGAATGGAAGCCCTGGCTTTATGCTTTAATACAGTGCGGGATTCAAACCATAGATTCTACCAGCATGCAATCACAACTAAAAAAAAAAAGAGTCAACTTCACCTGAGAAGGTCTTTTGAATATTATGTGTGATGCAATGAGCAAGTAATCATAAAGCATTTCTGCTATAGACCTGAGTATACTGGTTGTCATAAAAAAAAAAAGCACGCTAATTGCAATTGTTTGAGTTACAAGCTCAACTAACAACATTTTTCATCGAACACCATTTTTACTTGACAGAATGACTGATGAGCTATGACAATTCAGATTAGAGTATCTGGCAGATACTTTTTCCAAAGCGAATAAAGTGAGTCTCTGAGTTCAAGCACAACAACTAATATCAGGTGTTGCTAATAACAACATTTAAGATGTTGAGCAAAAGATAGATTTTTGGAAAGCTTTTGTTTGCATTGTGAGCTTGAAAGCCTCCCAAAACTTAAGGGCTTTTCTGATAAGTCATTGGCGATATAACAAATGTGACTTTTTTAAATACTTTATAATAAAATACGTCAACGTTAGGAAGCTCTGTGTATCTCAGTGAACAAATATCTCCCAAATGACCCATGCATGATGTTTCAAAATCATGCAGGGATAAAAGATCATATCCAAGCGCAAGAGAGACAAATGGATTTTAATGTAGGAGATATAAGAAGTTCATTGATATTGTTTCAGATAGCGCATTACAATTAATCTTTAATGTACTCTCACTTGCCAAGTTTCGGGTAACAGACAACATCTGCAATTAGTTGAAAAGGCTATTAAAATAGTCCCCTCTTTTCCTATTCCACATCTGCAGGAGGCTGGGTTTTCTTCATATACTGCAACCAAAGCAATATATTACAACAGATTGAATGCAGAAGTTAGAGAATCCAGATGCCTTTCATTAAGCCAGACTTTAAAGAAATTTGCAAAAATGCAAAACAATGCCAGTCCTGTCACTGAATTTTCCTTTGTTTTGGAAAGTATAGTTACTTTTTCATAAAAATACATTATTTATGACCACATGGAAACATTACTATTACATTTAATAAATAGAAATAAACATTGAAACCATTTCACAGTTTTAATTTCTAACCCAGTAAACATAATAACCCACACAAGTGAAGGTTCTTCGAGGTCCTTAATCAGGTTTAAGAGTGTGAAGAGGTGACAAAACCCAAGGTTTGCAAGCCATGGAGCTAGTGCGTCTGGTGAACATGGGAGGCGATGGCCCCGCAGCAGTGCGTGTCTGCTCCATGTTTTAGGGATTCTCTCCTGTCTTCTCTCACCCCATACCTTTGAATGTTTTTTAATTTATTTTTGAGAGAGAGAGAGAGAGAGAGAGAGAGAGAGAGTTGGGGGAGGAGCAGAGAGAGAAGGAGACACAGAATCGGAAGCAGGCTCCAAGCTCTGAGCTGTCAGCACAGAGCCCGCTGCAGGGCTCCAACTCGTGAACCACCAGATCATGACCTGGGCTGAAATCAGATGCTCAACTGACTGAGCCACCCAGGTGCCTCTCTCATCCCATACTTCTTAAAAATACAGGGCGCCTGGGTGGCTCAGTCGGTTAAGCACCTGGCTTTAGCTCAGGTCATGATCTCACGGCTTGTGAGTTCCAGCCCTGCGTTGGGCTCTGTGCTGACAGCTCAGGGCTTGGAGCCTGCTTCCTATTCCGTGTCTCCCTCTCTCTCTGTTACTCTCCTGCTCACACTCTGTCTCTTTCTCTCAAAAATAAAATTTTTAAAAAATTTAGAGAATATAAAACAGGCTTTAATAACAAGCCTTACGAAATTTTTTTAAAGTTTATTTATTTATTTTGAGAGAGATAGAGATAGTCCTAGTGGGGGAGGGGCAGAGAGAGAGAGCAGAAGAGACAGAGAATCCCAAGCAGGCTCCACACAGTCAGCATGAGCCCAACGCGGGGCTCCAACCCACAAAACTGTGCGATCACAGCCTGAGTCGAAACCAAGAGTTGGATGCTCAGCTGACTGAGCCACCCAAGCGCCCCTAGCCTTATGAAGTTGTAAACATACTCTTTAATAAGGAATAATTTTTAAAGCAGAATGCAGACTGTCACGACGCTATAATGTATGTACCTACAGGCAAGTACTGAGCTCTGAAAACTGAGAAGCATAATGTTAGGATGGTGGGATTATGCTTGATAGATTCTCTTTGACATTGTTATAATGACATCCTGACAATTCAAAAAAGTCAAATGAAAAACACTCACATACACACCAACGACATTATTTTTCCAAGAGATCTGAAAAGTAACAATTCTCCAGGTTTTTCCCCGGTTGGTTGTAAAACCAAACTGTTAACCTGATGGTGCCAGGAATGTCTCCACACTGTTTTGCAAGAAGGAAAATTTCAGTTCTTCGACTGTCCCGACTGCAACGGCTACGGGGACTGTATGTATTTCTCTCCCATGTGCCTGGAAGGATGTATGCAGGTTGCACAGAGGACTCTTAGGGCTGAGAGCTGAACTGTCTTTGAATGTAGCTACTGAGCAGGAAGCAGTTAGCACCTGGCTTTGTTGACAGTACCCTGACCTGCTGTTCACTGTGGCACAGAAGAGAGCTGGACCACTGCCACCGAAGACGGGGAACAAAGTTACACGAAGCTGGCTGCAGATGAGATTTCCAGGGGCTGCAGACTCTGTACACACAGTAAAGAACAGGAAGGACAGGTACCCTGCAGGCCACCTGGCAAATGGCTGGCTGCCCGCTGGCAGCGGAACCCCTGGGAGTAAACTGGCAGGAACACCTGAGTCACAGGAACACCTGAGCGGGTGGCCTGCCTGGTCTGCCTTAGGAGAAGACATTGTCTGTGATGTTTGCTTATAAATATGACATGTCTTTTCTTTCAGTTCAACTATTTCATTCATTCATTCATTCATTCATTCTTCATTCATTCATTCATTCATTTAACAGACGAGTACTGGGGCGCCTGGGTGGCTCAGTCGGTTGAGCAGGCAACATTGGCTCAGGTCGTGATCTCGCGGTCTGTGGGTTCGAGCCCCGCATCGGGCTCTGTGCTGCCGGCTTGGAGCCTGGAGCCTGCTTCGGATTCTGTGTCTCCCTCTCTCTCTCTGCCGTTCCCCTGCTCACGCTCTGTCTCTATGTCTCAAAAATAAATAAACATTAAAAAAAAAAAAAACCAGACGAGTACTTACTATGGGTTGTCTGTTCTAGGGTCAAGGTAAATAGAAATGAACAAAGCAGACAATCTCACCCTCATGAAGTTCATATTCTAGAGGAGAGAGACAGAAAGTTCCTAAAATAATGAGGCAAAATGTATAGCATATTGGATGCCGCTAAGTGCCACAGAGAAAGACAAAGCAGGAGTAGGAGGGGGTGAGCATGTGAGGGTGGGTGTGAGGGTTTTAGTGAAGCCCCACTGAGAAGGGGGAATGGGAGCAAAGACCTGTTCGAGGTTATTGTAGGAATTAAAAATAAAGGTACAAAATGACCACAGAAAGTACCTACTCCCCCATCTTAGCGTTACTGTTTTGTTGGCATCGGCTTACACTGTTTTCTCTGCGTGTACGAACACGTGCCACTTCTTCCAAGGTAGGTGTGTGCTTGCATACGCGTGCAAGCAAGTCTCATTTTCTCACTTGGCAGCGCCTCCCGAGCAGAGTTCCATGTTCGGTACTAGATCTGTACCCTTACTTGAACCAGTCACAGAAGATGGGGAGGGTTTGGCAGAACGGGGAGCCCGGGGCCTCGCCCCAGTTCTGCTACTTATGGGAGCCAACTGTGTCCCAATTTCTTCATCGGTAAGACAAGGATATAGGCTTTATAAGATGTGGGGTCTTTAGAGAAGAAGGGAGTGATTTCATACGTCTAAAGCAAGCTGTCTCAGTAACTCTGGAGCTAATTAGAAGTGATATGATTCAGGATACATTTTGAAAGTGTAGCTGAGGGTGCTTAGCTACAGGACTTGGAGCGAAAGAGAAAGGAACCATGGATAACCTGGGGTTTGGGCACAGTGGTGCTGTTATTTGGACGGGAAAGCCCAGGAGAGCACATCTAGGTGGTGGGTGGATGGGTGGATAGCCGACTTTTTGGCCATATTAACTCCGTTTTCCTTGCCCTTTGTTGTTATTGCCATCACCTCAGTTTAGGCCTTGTCGCTTTGAGACCAGACTGTGATGACACTGTGGCCCCGCAGGTGCCCCTGATTCCAGCCCTCCCTTTTGCACACCAGCCTTCCCACTGATCTCCTCCTGGGGCTTTCCCCTTCCTTCCTCGAACCCTCCCATCTACCGCCACCTCCTCTGCCTAAGTCCAGCTCACTCTTCAAAGGCAACATCCAAGTACCACTTCCTACAAAAAGCTCGTTTCCTTCTGAACTTTGATACAGACTAGCGGCCTCACTCGTTTGGTGTTAACATGTTGTTCACTTTTTCTTTTAAAAATTTGTTTTTTTCTTCTGCTGTTCCTGGAACCCTCGCTGACAGAACGCTAAAAATGGGGACAGCATCGGGCACTGCAAGTTGAGTGTTGGGGGACTTCGATGAGGCAAGGTGGGGATTAGGAGGGGTTCTTGGGGGCCAAGAAAAACAAAGGAGAAACTCCACACACCTCACAGGAGCTCAGGGCTGGCTCTGCACAGCACCTGGTTTGTGCCAAATTCCACCAACAGTGCCAGGCCCACTTCCAAGGGACTAATATCATGTAGGTTTTTCATTGCTGGAGATAATTTGAGGCCATTTTCCCTGGTGTATAAACTGTCCAGAGGTGGAGACGGCCGGCGGCAGCCTTTGAGACAATTGGCTTCCTGTTCTCCTTGCCCTCCCGCCTTACTCTGGCCTCAGTCACGTTCTGTGGCAGAACGGAGGCAGGTCCCTCCTTGGGGAGCTCATTTTAGGCCATCCCTCTGCCTTTGGATAGGGCTCAAGCTGCTCTTTTTGGTTCTGATGGCCCGCCATTGTCCATTGGTAAGTTGATATCTTTTATCCCCCAGGGCCTAAATAGATGTCTCCTCATGGGTCTCTCTGTGACCTGATGTCATTTTATTCATCTCTTCTTTGGGTCAAACTAAGTATTAAGATTATACATGCCATGACTCAAATCGATTTATTGTGCTAACCAGCTGGGCACAGATCAAGGTCCTGGGGGCGCTCCTCCTATCCTCCTCTCTTCTGTCTCTACTTGTGCATCTCAGCGGAAGCAGGGAAGGGGCCACTGCAGAGAGGATTGGCAGCTGGATCCTCCTGGAATTCAGCCCCAGGAGAGCTGCAGGGAGGGAAACTCCCTAAATCTCCTCGAGGGATTACCAGCTTCTCTAACTGCCCCTGTGGCAGTCAGAATAATGGCCCCATTTGAAACCCCACGACTTGTGAACGTTACCCTATATGGCAAAAGCAATCTTGCGGAGGTGATTAAATAAAAGATCTTGAGTTGGAGAATTACCCCCATGGGCCCTAAATGTAATCTATCAGTGTCCTTATAGGAGGGGGGCAGAGGGAAATTTAATAAACAAGTGGGGGGACAATGTGACCACGGAGACAGAGGCGGGAATGATGAGGCCACACGATGAGGCAAGACTTGCTGGCCACCAGAAGTCAGAAAGGGCAGAGATCAGATTCTCTCCCAGAGCCCTCAGACACCTTGATTTTGCCCCTGTAAGACTGAGTGCAAGCTTCTGGTATCCAGAACTATAAGAGAATAAATCTGTGTTGTATTAAGCCCCAGTTTGTAGTAAGTTGTTAGAGCAGCTCAGGGAAATAAATACGGCTCCTCAGCCCACCCTATTTCCGGGACTTCCAAGAAAGCTCCTGCTACTTAAGGGGCCAACATCATTCAGGATGTGGCCTGGGGAGTGCTGGCACTCAATGTGGACACCCTGTGGCCAAACAAAGATTTTTGTGCCAGGACAGATTTCTCTGCCCAGAAGATGGCAGCCAGTTCAAAATGGAACCTGGCTGGCCGGTGAGCCTGGAGCCTCATTGCCCCAGGAAAGAGGCTTTGGCTCGTCCTCTTACATCTGAGGTGGCCATTTCCTCCCTTGAGCTCCTTCCTTGTCCTCTGAGAACATAAGGAAGAACTTCCCAGAAAACAGGCCAACTGGCCAGGGCGGACTGCATAGTTTGCAGGATCCAGGACAGAATGAAAATACAGAGTCCCCCTTCTAGACTTGTTCAGATTTGAAGATGGTGGCAGCCCTGCTTGATTGGAGCAGGGGCCCTGCCGAGGGCAGGGCCCGTGAGCCCGTGAAGGGGCCGGCTCCTGCCTTTGGCCTCCACTGTATCCTTCCGTGAACTCCCACCTTTGACAGCATTTTGCTTACAGCCATACATAAATGTTTTTAGAAAAGCCATGTCTTTTTGGCTTCTTTTCTCTTTCACGAAGAGGCTTTGCTCTCCAACTTGCCAGGCCAAAAATAGGGCCCACTTGAAGAGTGAAATGAAACTTTTTCAGGATCCTGCTGATAACTACAATGTTTTCCAAACAAACAAGAACCACTCTAAAGATAGTTTATGGGCCCATTAAAGATCCCCACCCACTGCATCGGCCATGGGACAGAGAGTCATTTTAGAGACACTCTGTAATGCACAAGGTTGAACTTGCCTGTCTCTAGCTCCACGATGGCCCAGAGGTCTGAGGGACCCCTGGGGTGCTTCTCAGAGCGTGCAGGGAAATGGGTGGTTCCCAGAGGCTCTGAGGGAACAAGGGGGGTCATGGGGGCACGTGTGAAACCACAGGACCTGTACATTTAGATGGCATTTGAGGGGGAAATAATTCTGTGGTGGCTGACCCCGAGTCTGCTTCCCCGACCCTCCCCCCAGATCTCATGCTGGTGATGGGAAGCAGGCCCCAGCCTGAGACCTTGTCATTCATGAGAACTTTACAGATCAGCCTGATTCATATCTAGCTGGTCCTTTGTGTCCTGGTGCCCAAGCCCCCATGGCCTCAAGACTCCATTACACAGCCCTTGCCTTTAGGTAAGTAGTTCTACATCCCTGATGCTGTGGGTGTCCCAGACAGACCGTGAATGCCTGATGGGCAGGAAGTTGAGCTTTTTATTATTATTATTATTATTATTATTATTATTATTATTATTATTTATTTATTTATTTTTTTTGGTAAGATTCACCAGTCAGTAGAGGAGATACTCAAAATTTATTAACTGATTGGGTGATCAATGGCCCCAGGAGACAACTCTTTAGAGGGGACAGCTTAATTGGCCAATTTTACTTTTAGCTGTGATGGGAGGTGACCCACAACGATCCCCTAGTTAGCTTACCTTAAGAAACCCAATGATTCCTAGAATGTTATAGCTGAAAGGACCTCATTTTCATAATGAGAAGAAGGTTCTAGATGGTGGCAAGGATTTTCCTAGCCTGGAGAGACTAACCACACTCCACCTCGGCCTCTCCTCTTGCTTTTTTCTCTCTGTGAAGCTATGATGCCAGCCACTGAGGCTCATGCTAGCCTGTTCCAGGTACACGACCTCCTCTCTCAGCAAAGTCCGACTTTCATTGTGGCAAATGGGGCACCAGCCTTCTCTGAGTTAGAGGCTGAATGTATGAGCTGTCAGAGAAGCCAGAAATCCTGGGAAAGGAAGGGAGGAAGCCATGATGTACAGGATGAGCTCACAGGCATCACCTTGTGGAGGAAGTCCTGGCCAGGCCACCTGCCAAGAATATAACTCCTCTGTGACTGTCTGAGGTCACACGACATGAGAGGTCATTGGCTGCAGATCTACTGTTAAGGACGTGAATTCTCTTGTGAAAGTACAAGTCTCCATCAGTCTCAGGCTGGAGGCAAGAGATCAATCCCATTTTGCCCTTGTGGAGCAAAGGAGTTCTGACGGGGTAGGGGAGCACATTAGAAGGTGGGAATCTTTGATGGTATAGGACATGTCCATGGGTGTCTTATCGAAGTTCTTACGGTAGCATGAGAGTGCTCGATACCCTGAGGCTCAGAAGCTAAGAGATAATGGGTACGAAATAAAAATATTCATCTACTTCAGACGTTTATCTTGGCTGGCCCAGCTCTCAGGCAAGGAAAAGGAAGCTCCTTATACGAGAGTATTGGGGTCATTATTTAGCCACGTTGACTGCAGTTTCTTGTCCCTTCAATTCAGCTTGCTGTCTCCTGCCAATTTTACTCTCCTAACCGGTACTTCATGTCACTCCTCTGCTCACGAGTGCACAATGGCTCCCCATTACCAGTTGAACCAAGTTCATTCTCCTGATTAGGCTTTCAGTCTGACTCTGACTTACCTTACATTTTGGACTCCATTGGCTAGAATCTGACCCAGGGGAAACTTCACCCAGTATTTTAAGCACTGTAAGCATGGGGAACTTTAACTGCTGTAGGAGAACCACCCAAAAATCTTGGAGGCCACTGGTTTTTAGAATGAGTCTGTCAAACATAAAGAGTGTGTTTTCAAAAATATACGTAAAAGTGCGATCTACTTGAGCAGAAAAATTCTATTTCTCTATGCATTTTCTTTTTTTTTACCTCCATTATTTCTTCATAGCATCATAATAATAGTGGGTATTCTTTTTTTTCTTGTAAATGAGACTGAGGTTTGTGGAGGCCTCCCAGTGCGCAGGGATGAAAAAGGGAGCTCATTCTCTAAACTCCAGTTACTGTTCTTGCTGCTCTTTGCACAACCACACAACAGTCTCCGGCTTTGCCTGTCTATCCCTGCAAAGTCTTGTTCTGTATTTACAGTGGGAGATGAAATAAAATGTGGTCTTCAGGCAACAGCTCCCTTCTGTCCAAGAGCACCACTCTGGGGGAACATAACGGTCCCAAGATGCCAGACCTCCCTCTCGTAAATGTTTAAATGGACTGGTCTCCAGCCCTACGTGCCCTAAAGCCCCAAAGCCCATGAGTGCTTCTGTTGAGTTTACGACCCTGGCCTTTTCATCTATTTGTTCCTGTTTCATCAAGTCCAGGCCTAGGCATCCTCTGAACACTCATTTCTTTTATGAAACAAAGAACAAACCCCAGTGAAGAAGGCAACCCTTTCAGGAAAGTCCCCCAAATTGCAACCTTGAAGAGAGCCAGTGGAGGGGGCAGGGGAAAGGGAGAGAGAAGAGAAAAAATAAAGGCAAGTAGGGAAACAAGATCTAAAAACTTAGTTTTAATGCCAGGGAGCCTCTTAAAGAATTACGGCCCTAGGAGCCACGGACACCTTTTTGATGAGTCAGCCACCTTTGGGCCATAAAGGCAATGCATTTCTAGACATTAGCTTTTTTCATCTGGTAAGGTGCCGGGTGCGAGATCAGTGGCCCAGGGCACTCAAGCTGGAAACAAATCCAAGGCCTCCCACAAGCGCTTAATCTCAGGATGGTGCATCTGTGTGGCAGTTAAGGCGTGGGACTTACGAGGAACTCTGCGGCTGGCTTAAGCAGACACAGGCCTCTCAGCCTGGTGGGGGACCGACCGCAAGAGCGTATGGAAGAGGGGCTGGCCTCCGCCCTCGGATGAACCCACCGCCTGCTGTTCCACCCACGCAGCCTCATTCTTTTGCACTTAGAAAGCATTTCGGGTACTTGAGAGTTCCAGATGAACATTCCCTCAATCCTGTTCGGGACCACATTCTACAGGCTTCATCAAGCAATGCCTATACTTTTAGTTTCTGTTTTAGGAATGGTTTTCAGAATAGGGTTACCCTAATCAGGGTAGTGTCTAGGATGGGAGGAACTGGGGCACCTAAGAGAAGGACAAAAAGAGGTGGCAGATGAGGATGAGAGTAGAAAGGTGTGCTGTTGATGGGCAGGAGGACCAGGGATGAGGCCCCCTGCTATGAGGGTCCTTAAATGTATTTGTGCTGTGGAACCCATGGCAGCCTGGTGAAGCCTACGGTCCCCTTGTCAGAATAAGATTCCTTTTGTTTTAATGTTTATTTATTTATTTTTAGAGACAGAGATCGTGAGCATGAGCCCGGGAGGGGCAGAAAGAGAGGGAGACTTGGAATCCCAAGTAGGCTCTGGGCTGACAACATAGAACCCAACGCGGGGCTTGATCCCACGATCCTGAGATCGTGACCTGAGCCGAAACCGAGAGTTGGGCACTTAATGGACAGAGCCACCCAGGCACCTCAGAATATGATGCTTAAATGCATAGAAAAAAAATTCATAGGATTACAAAGAAGACCACGATTCTATCGAAATTGTTACTTAAATACCTAAAAAACAAATTTGTGATATAATAATATTGCATTAAATAGGATCTAGCGTCGGGCCTATTAATTATCTTATTCTAGAAGTAGTGATGCTAGTAAATGCTATTTCAAGATATCAGCAGCAACTATCATTTGGTATGAAAATATCTTTGATTTAACCAGTAAAAAAAGTTCCAGGGATCACTGTGAGTCCTGTCGTTTGCCAATCTTTATAATTAAAGGAAATGCTAACTATCCACTTGAGGCTAGCGAAAATAAAGTTGTAATTGTTTTCCATCTAACTGCATGAAAATACTGAATCATCTCTGTGGAACACTGTGGTTCTATCGGCCTCTCTATAAAAAACTTCCTATAGAGGTTCCAATTATCTGGGCAAACCCAGCGGGGAAACAGAGGATCAGGTCCTTAGACCATGTAAATCACACAGGCAGCTTGGCCGATGTTTGCTAATTGCTGTAAATGAAAAGCTTGGGCAGAAGTTTTTCATTTAACTTCTCACATTAGCTTTATAAAAATCATTATCTAAAATTTATTAAAATGTGCCCATGGCGCACGACTCACACGCAACTGAATTCGCTAAAAGGGTTGTTAATTAAGAAGCTGCCAAAGAAGAGGAAGGAGGGTGGTTGGCGCATCTGTGTGGTGTTCAGGAGAAGAGCCTGTGTCTGTCGTCCGTTAAGTGGTTCGCTTTGAGCTCATCTCTCGCTGCCTTGGAGACGGATGTTTGGATGCTGGCAGCTTTCCTAAAGTGTTTCATCAGAACATGGCTTTCCTGTGGATGCGGAGGGAGGGGGAGCCAAACTACCACGGAGGGCAAAAGGCTCCTGTTGGGACAGCTTTCTTCTCACAGTTTTTGTTCCCTTGTTTTGGGTTCTTCCAACCCCGTAAACAAGTGATTCCTCAGGTCGGCTCTGCAAACCACCTGACTCCACGCGCCTATAAATGGTCCCCAGGAAGGAGTGGAGCCAGGTGGAGTTCTGTTGGTTGCACTAAGTCTTGAAGCTGACAGCCAGTGCTCTGAAGTTGCCAAGGCAACTTGCTCCTGCTGACAGTGCTGGAGACAGCGAAGGGGACAAAGAGAGGAGATCCATTGCCTCCCTTTAAGAAAACTCCTGTTGAGAACCTATTGAGTTATATGAGTTCCTAATATATTTTGGATATTAACCTCTTATCAGATAGGAGGCTTGCAAATATTTTCTCCCATTCTGTCGACTGTCTTTTCATTTTGTTGATTGTTTCTGCTGCTCTGCAGATGCTTTTTAGTTCGATGTGGTCCATATGTCGATTTTTTGCTTTTGTTGCTTGTGCTTTTGGTGTCATGTCCAAAAAATCATTGCCAAGACCAATACCAAGGAAGTTTTCTTCTAGGAAAAAACTTCCTTCTAGGAGTTTTATGGTTTTACTTCTTACATTTAAGTCTTTCATCCATTTCCAATTATTTGTGAGTGGTGTCAGACAAGAGTCTGGTTTCATTCTTTGTGTGATTATCCAATTTTCTCAGCACCATTTATTGGAGAGACTGTCTTTTCTCCATTGAGTATTCTTGGCCCCCTCGTCAAACATTAGTTGACCATATATGAGAGGTTTATTTCTGGGCTTTCAATTCTGTTCCACTGGTCTATTTGCTTGTTTTATGTCAGTACCAGACTGTTTTGATTATTATAACTTTGTAACATAGTTTGAAAAAAGAAAGTCTGACGCCTCCAGCTTTGTTCCTCTTTCTCAGGATTGCTTTGCTATTTGGGGTCTTTTGTGGTTTGATATGAATTTGATAAACAGTGTACCACAGCCACTGATCTCACCACCTATAACGAAACCTAACATTTGATTGTCCACAAATAAAAGATCAAGCACTGCTGTCTTTATATATTGCCTTATTGAATCCTTTATTTAACATCTAAGAAATGGATATTATTACTCATATTTTATGAGGGAAAATAAACGTAATTGCCAAAGTAAAGGAGGTGGAACTTAAACCTATGTGGACAGGCTTAGTGTATTATGGAAGGATTCTTTTATTTACATGACAACCCTCCTTTTTTTTTGAGCGGGGGGGGGGGCAGCATGTGTGAGTGGGGGAGGGTCAAAGGGAGAGGAAGAGAGAGAAACCCAAGCAAGCTCCACACTCAGCTCGGAGCCTGACGTGGGGTTCAATCTCACGACCTTGATCTCATAACCTGAACTGATGTCAAGAGATGGACTCTTAACAGATGGAGCCACCTGGGTGCCCCTTCAACCCTCCGTTTTAAAAAATAAAGAGCAGTGTCCCTCACACTTTTAAAAGTTTATTTATGCGAGTTTCCATAAATTATTTTCTGAATTGTGTTACCTAGGATTGATTAGGGCTTAGTATATTTTGCTGTGAAGAATTGGGTAGTTTTAAGAATAGGTTAAATATTCTAGGAAATAGTGGACCCAGGGATTGGCCCAAGTAGGCTAGCTTGGAGAGTGTAAACATAATTCTTCAGGAAAGAAAAAAAAAAACATAATGAATGTCAGACACACACCCATCTCTTTATCTTTCAGTGTTGTGGATTCAGTCCCAAAGGTGTGTAAGTCCCCAAAGCCCGCTTGTACTAACAGCACGCTACTAGCAGTATGCTTCTACTAACAGGCCGAAATCAAAGTGTCAGCCAGGCCACACTCCCTCTGGCAGCTCCAGGGGAGAATCTGTCCCTTCCTCCCAGCTTCCGGTGACTGTGGCCACCTCCCTCCAAACTTTCTCCATGGTCACATTGCCTTTCTATGTTTGTCAAATCTTCTGCCTCTGTCTGCTAAGGACACTTAGCATTTAAGGACCTTCCAGATTATCCAGGGCAATCTCCCAACAAGAGACTCTTAGTAATAGAGAATAAACTATGGGTGGCTGGAGGGGAGAGTATATGGCGGATGGGTTAGATGGGTGATGGGCAGTAAGGAGGGCACTTGTTGTGATGAGCACTGGGTGTTGTACGTAAGTGATGAATCACTGAATTCTACTTCTGAAAATGCACTGTATGTTAACTAAAATTTAAATTCAAAAAGGGGAAAAAATAAAAGTTTATTTACAGATCATGAAAAATTAGGCTGAATATAAAGGAGCTTAAAGTTAGAATTTTAAGAAGTATTGGTCCTCGCATCTGAAGGAAGAGCTTTCTGGGAAGACAATCTGATGTACAAAATCATTTGCATTTGACTTTTCAAGCAAAACCCCGTGATGCAACGTCAGGTAAAGTGATTAACGGTCTCCTTTCCCTTTGCCAGGATGCGCTCAGCATTAAATAGTTGATCTAACGAAACAGCCACTTTACATCAAATAACAGATGAGCAACCAAGTTCAGTTTGAAACCTAGTATTTAGTTTTCTCAGCAATTCCCAAACCACTTTTGAAATCCAGAGCAGACATAAATCAAGGCACCACGTCATCTCTGTCATCTTCGTCATCTGGTCATTATCAGGAGATGCAGTGGTCCTGGAGCCTGTAACATCTCCTCCTTTAACGCAGCTGTCTGGTCAACTGGTCAACTGGCCCAGAGTGTGACCACTTGTCATTTCCTGCATCGGGCAAAGAGCACTGCTCGGAGAAATCACTTATTAACCTCTTTGACTCACAGTTTTCTCCAGTTGTAAAATGAAATTGGCATTGCCTATTTCATAAGGTCATTGTGAGGATTGTTGAGGCATCTATGAAGAAGCACTGGTCGGGTTGCGGTGTTCTGCACAAATGCCCTATATTGTTCGAGTATCCCTGTGAGCCCTGAAGAGCATTGCTCCTTACAGAAAAAGATTTAGTGAATCCTGTCTCCAAAGGGGTCATGCTACATCTGTCTTCCTTCTCAATTGCCAGCTGACTCACTCACCACTCACATTAGCAGATACAAATATGTATGGTTATTTATCTCGTTAAAGTCTCCGCTATAAGTTGGCAAGTACCTACGGGGCGGAAGCTTTGCCTAGGTCATTTTTTGTCCCTAGTGCATCCAATAGCCCCTATAAGCAAAAAACACTGAGAAAATACAGGCAGCTGGTAACGTTTATTGAGCACAAACCAATCAATGCAGAGTTCCAAGCACTCCACATTGATTATTGAATATGATCTTCACAACAAATCTTTGAAGTAAAGACGACTATTACTCCCATTTTAAAGGTGAGGGGTCAAAGGTAAGGAGAGGAGAGAAACTCACAAGGTGAGAGACTGGGCTCACATGAGCACAAGGATGCTATTACTGAGAGCAGGAGTCTAAACCACGCTGCTTTTTAAATACATGTTCAAAATGGGCCCCGCAGGTGGGAATGAAGAGACTTCTGCAGTTCCCCAACCATGCCTACAGACCATCCCCTTCTGTATTGGGCTGACAGTGGTCCCTCCACGCCAAATTCACACATCCACAACCTCAGAATGGAAATAGGGTGTATATCCCATGTATGCCGAGGATTGCCAGCAAACCAGCAGTACCTAGGCGAGAGGCATAGAATGACTTCATTCTCAGAGCCCCCAGAAGGAACCAAGGCCTTGCCAACATTGTGATTTTGGACTTCCAGCCTGCAGAACTGGACAGATACATTTCCACCGTTTCAAGCCACCCAGTCTGTGACGCTTTGTTACAGAGGCCCTAGGAAACCAATACGCTTTCTTTCTCTTTCTCTGCTTTCCCGTGAAGTTAAGGAAAGTATTGCACAGATGACTCAAAAACCCAAGATTCCAAGGCTTTGGGGGGCTCTGTGTTGTATTAGTTCCTTTCCTTTTTCTCTGATTAAACTTCAAAGGAAACCAGCCCACTCAGATTAAGGAATAGTGAGATTGTCTCATGGGCCATTATCTCTTGGTAAAGTAAAGCCAGTCCCCAAAGGTTGACTGCTTGAGCAGCCCATCTTCATGAATCAACCAATAATGCTGCGAAGCATAAACACGCGCTTCCTTCTGCCTCTGTGTTGGGGGCGGGGTGGTTGGAGAGAGGTCAACCCAAACCAAGAATTTGAAGTGGTCTGTGAAAAAAAGACAAAACTATAATTTCAAATGTCTGCTCTGATGCTTAGGGGTGGAGTCTTGGATCCAACAGCCTGTTCAGCTGACTATTGGCAAAATTACATGCTGGAGGCTAAGCTTAGGAAAACGCTGGAGGTTGCTCAATTTCTTGGCATGGCTGAGAATAAGAACTCTCACTTAGAGATGTTGAGGGGCAGAGAAACAGGAGGAGCCCAGACAGTACCCAGAGAGGCCACTCAGCAGAAATCCTTGGTTGGTGGACTTGACCAACGGGTTTTAAAGGAGAGGCATGGCTGGTATTTATTCAATTTTATGTTGTGCTGTGTGAGGCTATGAGGTAACTGCCCACTCCCTTTCCCTTCAAACCTTCAGAAAGTTTCCTGAATACACAACCCTGTATTAATTGTCCTTTGTGGGGAAGGACTTTGTGCCTCAGAGGCACAATGGAAGATGTTATATAGAAAAGAGATGTACTGGAGGGGAAACAGAGGAGAGGGAGCGGAATTCAGAGCAACCAGGAACCATCAGCCTTTCCTACCTCTCACCTTCTTGCATCTCTCCCCGCTGTTTGTGAGATTGGAGTTTAAGTCCATCTTGAATAAATCCTAAAGGGTGCTGAAGCCAGGAAAGCTAGGGATCTTAAGGACCACCATCAGGCTACTGACACCCAGGTCTCACCTGTACTAAGGGCCAGCTATGAGAAAGGTGCACTGGGGAAACAAAGGCTCATGGGACCTACAAGCTTATAATACTGAGAGACAAAAACCAGGCTAACAGTAATAGGAACGCCTTAGTAAGAGAACAAACAAGGAGTTTCGTGGCTGTGGCTTCACAAAGAAGAAAGAATGAGAAAAAGAAGAAAAAGAGCACTTCTGGCCAGAGCGATCGAGAGTATTAAGTCAGTATGTAAGCTAAAATTCCAACAGGAAGAATAGAGGAGTGTGTGTGCGTGGGGGGCGGTGGGTGTGCGTGAGTGGGTATAAGCACATGTGGTCTTCCAGGCAGGCTCCGAGGGCACTGTTCACATAGGCTGTAATGTGAGTGGTGCCCCCTGAAGTTGTGCTGTGAACAGTTCTCTTCCAGGTACAGCTCATCATAATCATTAAAAGGTGGAAAGGGAGCTGGCTGAGGGAGCTCATATGTCGCAGCTCTGCTCTTCTCGATAAAGCAGTGGCGGGGCAGAGAAGTGGTGGGCTCGTAACTTGATGAGCATGGGAAGTATTCATAAGAAAAAGATGGGGAGGGGTGCCTGGGTGGCGCAGTCAGTTGGGCAACCAACTTTGGCCTGGGTCATGATCTCACAGTTTGTGCGTTTGAGCCCCTCGTTGGGCTCTGTGCTCACAGCTCAGAGCCTAAAGCCTGCTTTGAATTCTGTGTCTTCCCTCTCTCTCTGCCCATCTCCTGCTCACGCTCAGTCTCTGTCTCTCTCTCAGAAATAAATAAACATTTTAAAAAATTAGAAAAAGATGAGGATAATAAAAACAAAACCAAATATAAAGCAATCTAGGGGGTGGCTGAGTGGCTCTGTTGGTTAAGTGTCTGACTTTGGCTCAGGTATTTTCTTATAAATACTTTTTTTTTTTTAAAGCAACCTAGGACATGAGGGCTGCAGGAGGAGCTCTGACAGACCTGCAGTGGGGAGAAAGGATCAGGACCTGAGCATTTCCTGGAGGAGTCCTTAGGGTCTGTACTAGTTTCCTGTAGCTACTCTAACAGAATTAACACACACTTAGTAGATTATACAACAGAAATTTATTCTTTCACTGCTCTGGAGGCCTGAAGTCTGAAATCAGTTTCACTGGGTTGGAATCAAGGTATTGGCAGGATCTACAAGCTCTAAAGGGGAATCTGTTCCTCGTCTTTTATGACTTGGATGGCTACCAGCATTCCCTGGCTTGTGGTCACAGCACTCCAGTCTCTCCCTCTATGGTCACATTGCCCTCTTCTTTTCTGTCCATGTGTAGTAAGACCTTCCTTGGTCTCCCTCATAGATGGATGGTTGTGATTACATTACAAGCCCACCCAGATAATCCAGAATAATATCTCCATCTCCACATCCTGACCTTAATCACATCTGCAAAGATTTTTTTCTGCCATGTATGTTAATATTCATAGGTTCCAGAGATTAGGGACCTGATATCTTTGGGGGCCACAATTAAGCCTATTACAGGGTCCTGGAGTCAGGGAGAGCAGGAAATTGAAAACCATAGAAAGGAGCTGGAGATGGGTACTTGGACTGTAGCTGGACTGATGGAAAGGCCCCTGGAAGACAAGAAGGCAACAGTGCACAAGCCAGACACCTGGGCACCTGGAATTGTGGTCATCTCTCTTTTCCAAGTTCCCAGGAAGACCCATGGTCTTTAAATTCCTGGCCAGTTTCACACGACACACGCAGGCAAAGTGGAGACGAAGGTGCAGAAAAAGCAGCCCTCTTTGGTCATGACTTTGAAAGGCTTAGCTACAAATGTGAGATTGTCTGAAATTCCTGGCAGCAGACATGACTCACATATTACTGTCTGACATTTACAGAACTTTCTTCACAGTAGTTTCTAGAGTTTGTTAAGAGAGAGAGACTGAAAATTGTTGGGTGACAGAATGAGTATCCAAAGACCTTTTTGTTAGACAATGGGTCAAATCCAAGAAGATGAAATGTTATAGTCATAAATAAAGGTCCCGTACTTGTCCCACAGAGCCAACTGAAGAAACTATACAGGAAGGAGGAGATCTTGCTGCATGGCTGCACACAGAATACTGGTTATCAATAATAAGCTCACACTGAATCAAGAAAATGTAATGAGGGAGGTCTTGAAACATATGGTGCCTAAAGAGCCAATGTGATCTTGGGCTGTATTAATGGAAAAATAGAATCTAAAACAGGAAAGGTAATTCCAAAATTGCCAAAGGGAGAACAAATTAACTGAGGGTAGAAATCTACCGCTTTTGGAGAATGTTCCCAAATCTGGGGCTAACACCGTTTCTGGAAACACATATGGGATTTTATCTTGGCTCTGGGAGCTGGCTTTGAAGAGGAATGATATTGGTGTGAAGTTGAGAAAGAAATAGAAGATATGGTTAGATTCAGGGTAGATTAGGGAAGAAGATACTTGAAAGAGGATAGTTATCATATAATGATCTATACGATAGACAGAATTGTTAAATTATTTAGTACAGTACATATACATTACTGTTGTAACTAAAACTAGATTGACTTGAATTAAAACAAGGGAAGCAAAGGTTTGGTTCTATACTACATGACTAAACCATGCTGGAAGCGTGAATGCAGTGAGCACCAAGCAGAAATATTGGAGGGCGTTTGTAGAAGAATGGATAGTGTCATGCAAGTTTTCAAAATCAAATGATGAAGACTGGGGAAAGGATTGGGTATGTTTAACTTGGGAGAAAAAAGTTTTTAAACTATTGGAATAGCCACTTTTTGGAAAAGAAAGCCCACTTACTCTGGATAACCCAAGCAAAACAGAGAAAACTTTAGAATTAAATCATAAAGAATAACTTAAAGAATACACTTGATCTTAGCCAAAAAGCCGTAAAGCAATAAGAATACTTTAGAGAATAAACTGTCTAACAGTTTCTTGGAAAATAGTGTCCCCATTTATTTAAGTAAAGCATTGAAACTTTGATCATTGCAAAGGTGGTTAGGTCGCATTAACTTTAAAGTGACTTTATACCCTAGGATACCATGACAGGATCTTTTGAGTGTCTACACTTCTTCCTTAGGCAGCATGTTCTAGTTCTGGGAAGAAAGGCCCATCCCCCAACTCAGGGGGTAAGGCGGTAGGAGGAGGATACACCTTGACTGGTATCAGTCGAATATGGGTTTCCAATTCCCTTTACCTTTGATTGGTTTAGTATCAGGCATATGGCAAGTTATGGCCAATAAGACATGTGGGGAAATAAAGAGGGTAATTTCTGAGAAGGATTTTGCTCCCGGATAAAGAGGAGGGAGGGGTAAGGAAGCCTGACTCTTTCCGTTGCCTTTAATGTGATTATGCAAGAATATGCCACTTAGAAGTGCAACAGTGGTCTCACTACCATGCAAATTAAAGCCAGTGTCTGTGATGGACATTGTTGAGCCCCTCATCAAACAAAAATCACCAATCTCTGATTAGATGTCTCATTTTGTGAAATAATTAAAGACTTTTATTTCTTAAGCCACTGTTAGTTGGGCATTCTATCACTGCAGCCAGATGCATGCTAACCCATTCAAACCCTATGAGTCTAAGAAAATTACTAAGTTTGGGGTAGCATGATATATTTAATATAACAAACATCTTCTTGAAAAGATAGACGTAAGTTAAATTGCTGTAAGTTGAATATTATTTTAGAGGTATGAATGGAATTATTATCCAGATAGCATCTTGAATATTGGATTTCATTCTAGGCTCTACATTTAAAGAGGAAACTAAAAGTTTCCTGGAGGGAAATAACCAGGATGATGGGGAATCTAGAATTTATGGGAAAAAGGGACCGGGGAAGTTTAGCCTGAAAAGAGAAACCTGGTGTTTGGTGGTTTGTAGGGAAAGGGGGGGTTTTCATATAGAACAAAGCTTAAACATTTGTAGGGAAAGAGGGGTTTTCATATAGAACAAAGCTTAAACGTATCTTCTATAGTGCCTAAGTCAGAACTAGGTCCAGTGGTAGAAAGTATAGGGAGGTAAATTCCAGTTTGTTATAAGGGAGAACTTTCTAAGAACTAGAGCAGTCAGCAATACACTGAGAGGCCTTATGAGATGGCGGGGTACCAGGGAGTGGTCAAGCAGAAGCTGGCCACCATGTAGTGCAAGGGGAATTCCTGCCCTCGGTAGGCATTGAACTAGATGATTCTGCAAAGTGCTTACAGATAGGGTGCTCTTCATTAGCACTGTTTTGCAAATGAGAAAACTAAGGGTTAGTGAGGGCAGGTGACATGTCCAGGCTCAGCGAGGGCAGGTGACGTGTCCAGGCTCTCACAGCGAGTGCGAAGCTGAGATGGGGCTGGGGTGTGGCTGCAGTGGAGGGCTAGAATGATGTCATGAACCTTTGAGGATGCAGGACTGGCTCCTTGAGCGCATGGGGGTCTTTGGACTTTGCAGGTCTTGGCATTTTATTTCAGACACCAGAGAGAGTCGGACTCCTGAGCTCTGTAGACCTGTGATGGGAATTCAGGGAGCTGCTCCTGAAAGGGTTCAGGCTGTCATAAAGAAAGGTGCTTAAGCATTGAGAGACAGGGTGATGTCAAAACGTGACACTGCCCTGGGCTGTCCCAGCCCTGAATCAGCCCTGCTAAGGTCTTGTGGACCTAGAAGTAGAAAAAAGTCCTGATGCCACTTGGAGGACGCTTCCTCATCCTCACTGGAGTCAAGCCTGGCTGCAGAGGGGCTTTAGAGAGGCTCCGGGTGGTCACGTGTGTGCAGGATGGAGTCTCCAAGAAATGGATACTGAGCCTCTATACCGTGCATGCAGGTGGATGTACTTTGGGAAAAGCTGCTGTTGAGGGAGGTGGGGGGAGGGGAGCCAGAATGGGCAAAGGGAGAAGCTAAGCTATGATGCGTTTGGCCTGAGCTGGTCCTAAAGGGGTCTCTAGAGCTGCGATGGCCCCTCGGAGCTGCCCCAACAAGAGGCTAGGGGCATGGGATTCTGTCTCCCATATTGACCAGTCTTTGGATGCAGGCTGCCCCCAGAGGAGAGACTGAATTCTTTGGCAGAAGGCAGTTCCTGAAGAGGGCCTCAGCGGTGAGCTGTGAGTAGCTAGCAGTCCCTGCAGCTGGGGTGATGAGCGCATGGCCCTGAAGGAGGCGGCTGGGCGGCCATGATGGTGTTGCCAAAGCCACTCCCCTCTTGCAGCCAAATGCTGTGGCAGGCTGCCATGCAAAACACTTCCATTTCCTCTGGGGGCAACACTTCTGGCATATGATGAGGTCCCTGTGGCTAATTTAATGCTCCAAAGCACATGCTGTCTCTAGGGAAGGAAGCAGAGACCTCAGGGGCCCTCTGGCATGACGAGCCTCTCTCCCTCACCCTCTGAATGGCTCTGCTCGTGCTCAGGCAGATCCCTGCCAAGGAGGTGAACACAAGGAGGTGAATCTTTCATCCAAGCTGACCTCAAGGGAGCACCAGGCCAGTGGTGGTGGCTGCGAGGGTGGACGGACATGGTCAGAAGGAAACACCCACGTGTTATCAAAGCTGGTCAAGGTTCGAGTCATGGATTTTGAAATTGCGGTTTCCCCAGCCAAAAGATGTGCGTCACATCTAGTGACCCGACGCAGCCAGGATCAACATCCTCTGGGAAAGCAGAAACCTAATCAGGATGCTCTTGGTTTCCTTGACTAGGTGAGATGCGTCATGGCCAGGATGTGGCCTTTAGGCCGCTTCAGGCGTCATGGAGCCTCTTTCTCAGGCACCTCCAGGCTTGACACAACTTAGCACTGAATTGCACTGTATTGTCTCTTAACCGTATTGTCGGAATTGTGTCCCCTTCTCGTCTATAAACTCCATGCTACCCAACGTGTACCTCGTGCTTTGCATCTGCCCAGCACCTAACGCACTTAGGAGACTGATTTCAGACTCTGTTCGCAGACTTTGTGTTTCCAAATCCCTTCCTTCCCTCACAGGGTGGCTGTTTTTAGTTGTAAGGAAACAGATTTTTTTTTCTCTAAGTAGAGTGATGGGAAAATAACTACAAAATCCCTCTAGCATTCTTCTGAGGAGAGCTATGAGAACAGGGCAAGGGGAGGGGAGGGGATGATCCTTTCATCGAGGCTTTTGAAGGGAGACGCTGTGCTTTCTCAGCATTTCATATTCCCCCTGGACCTCAGGGACTAGGGCAGGGATGAGGACCAGAGGCCTCACCTGCCCTAACAAACCCACTTGTGTGGTGTTCACCGAGTGCTGCCTGCAGTTCTCTGATGGAGGGACCATTAGTATTTTCATGTGGCAGATGAGGAAAGTGAGGCACAGAGAAGTTGAGGTTCTCCAGCTGGTGAGGGGTGGAACCCAGGTTGGCACACTGGCCGCCAGCCTGTGCTCGGAGCCGCTTCCTGCTCTGCAGGTCGGGACCACTTGTGAGTGAGCTGAGGGAGGAGTGGCTGTACTTCCTGGGCTGTTGACCCAACTACCAGCAAAGAGGCAGCAAGGGCAGTGGGAAGGAAGGCACCCTTGTTCCATGCAGTAAGTGCGGATTTGTGAAATGGGCACAATTGCAAGGGAGCAAGAAAAACATTTACCCTCCTGGGAAACTCGAATAGTGTGTTCCCTACCTCAGGTGGAAATCTCAGGCAGTATCCATTGCTTTTCCAGAAAATCGTAGGTAAACCGAAGTGAAACCCACTGGACTATCTGAATTTCACCTGGTTTTTCTGGTGCATCGTGTCCACGGCTGCTGTACCAAATGATCACAAATTTGGTGGCTTCAAACACACAGAAATTTATTTTCTCACAATTCTGGAGGTAAGAAGTCTGAAATCAAGTTGTCAGCGGGAAGGCTCTTGGAGAAGGCTCTTTCCCTGCCTCTTCCCACTTTTTGTGGCTCCTGATGCTCCTTGGCTTTGGCTGCCTCACTCCAGTCTCTGTCCCTATCTTCCCATCATCTTCTCCTCTTCTCCCCACGTCTCCCTCTGCGTGCCTATCGTAAAGACGTTTTACTGTTGAATTTAGGCATGCCCAGGTAATCTAGGACTTTTAATTACTTGCGCAGAGACCCTTTTTCTAAATAAGGTCACATTCACCGGTTCTTGGAGTCAGGATGTGGATATGTTTGGGGGGCACCATTCAATCCAGTACACCCAACTTGGGCCTACTTTTAGTTTGGGAAGGCCCAAACTAAAGGGGTATGCACATGTGTGTGTTGGGGGGGGGGGCTTTCATCTTTCTTTTCTCTCCCACCTCTCTCCTAGCTGCCAGCCCCAGCTAGCACCTCCTGCACTGACTGACACAGGGTGAAGGTGGAGACGAGGGAGCGGGCAGGCTGAGGTGGACCTGACTACCACCTGTGTGTTCTGTGGCTTGGCACACGGCAGATGTTGGGGGTAGACCGTTCTTTAAAATTTTTTTTGATGTTTATTTATTTTTGAGACAGAGAGAGACAGAGCATGAGTGGGGGAGGGGCAGAGAGAGGGAGACACAGAATCTGAAGCAGGCTCCAGGCTCTGAACTGTCAGCACAGAGTCCGACGCGGGGCTCGAACTCATGGACAGCGAGATCATGACCTGAGTCGTAGTTGGGCGCTCAACCGACTGAGCCACCCAGGCACTCTGGGGGGTAGACCTTTCTTATAAGGGGCACTTTTGTGGATGATTACTGCCCACCCCCCCCACCGCACTCTCCTACTCCACAGGTTCAACTGCTGGCCTACAGGAAATACACATGCATCCTTGCCCCACATCATTCTGGAAGTGCTGATATTCTCCAGTTACTGGGCCCAGTGGCAGGAACAACATTGGATACGACCTACAGATTCTCCAGGTAAGAATCAGATTTTAGTGCTCATATCCTTCCAAGTCTAAGGGGCATCCGTCAGGCTTTGTGAAGAGTTCTCCCAGAGCTCCCTCCCGCAAAGCATTAGGTATACAGGCAGAATTCCTCTCCACCTCCATGGGGGAGGAAAATGTAAGACATATCCACAGCTTCAGCTCTCTCGCTACTTGCTTCTTAGCCTCTGAAAGAAGTCTTTATTGTCTCTCTTATAACCTGGAAATGCCTGTCGAGTGACACGATGCTGACAAACTGGCCTCACGTCTGCTCAGCGGGTCCTGCATTGATGGCCCAGCAGCTCCCGTTAAGATGTGGACATGCTTGGCACCTGGTTGTTTTTTCTCAGCTGTTGGAACCACTGCCCCAAACTCTCAGACGTCAGAAAGGTCTTATTTCCTATTATGTTCTCTAAGTTAATAGGAGCCATCCCAGGGCCTCATATTAGATTTACATAAGGATAAATAATACGACAAATCATGTAGATACAATGAAATGGCACATGTGTTTCTGCCTTGGGTACCGTATTAGTCAGCCTGACTGCTACAACGAAATACTGTAGACCAGGTGGTTTAAACCAAAGACACTTATTTGTCACTATTCTGGAGACTAGAAGTCCAAGTTCAAGGTGCCAGCAGGTTCCGCTTTTGGTGAGACCCTCTTTCTGGCTTGTAGACAGCCACCTTTTAGGGAGAGAGAAAGAAAGCAAGAGAGAAAGAGAAAGAGAGTTCTGATCTCTCTTCTTTTTCTTTTAAAAGGCACTAATGGCATCAGGAGGGCCCCACCTTGTGACCTCATCTACACCTCATCACCTCCCAAAGGCCCGCCTCCGAATACCATCACACTGGGGTTAAGGCTTCAACATATGAGTTGGGGGGGATAGGGGCACATTCAGCGCACAAAAGTAACCTTGTTTTACAAGATAGCTATTGACAAATAGCAACACTAGAAATAGAGATTTACTCAGCAAACGTCTACTGTCTGCCTGCAGGTGCAGAGGGTCAGATCTGTGGCCGGGATTCGAGGAGAAAGGATACAAAGATGAACACAATGCCGTCGCCACACCTAAGACTTTCCTGTCCCTGCTTTTGTCGGGTCTGACATCCACTATTAGAGGTCTGCTCTGACGTCAAAGCCTTGGGGTGGCTCAGGTTTCAGTGCCCGTAGCCCAGGTGGGGGCTGCTGGGTACAGCCTGATCCGCATGGCTTGGCCTCTCGGGTGAGCCGGGCCTCCAGCAGGGCCTGCGTGAAGGTGCCTGTCAACTCCATTCCACCCCCTCGCCCTCTGCCTTGCTTGAGTTTCACACCTTGATCATCTTCAGCAAGGATGACAGAGAAACGCGTCCTAACTGACCCTCTCCCTCGCCACGTCAAGCTGGCAACCTTAGTTTCGCGGCCAGAATAATCCATCTGTCTCTGGGGTGGGGGGGTGGGGCCCAGAAGGAAGCGGAGCCATACTCAGTGGGTCCAATGGAAGGATTTTCGTGAAGGAAGTATTTACAGAAGTGGAGTCAGTACTCCTGAAATTATTGTTGCACTATATGCTAACTAACTTGGATGTAAATTAAAAAAAAAAAAGAAGAAGAAGAAGAAGTGGAGTCAGGGCCCGGGGCACGCACAGGGGTGTGGACACAGAGATTAGCATGGAAAGAAACCTTTTCTAGGCCTAAAGGGCAAGACCAGGAAGAAGGGAGGCCCTGAAGCTGCAGAGGAAGGAGTGACCCTGCTGTAGACGAGGAACCGTGTTGGGCACATAGGGAGAACGCTCCTGTGTCCCTGTCACACGCCTCTCCCTGCTCTTTAAGCTGCAGCTACTGCCTCGCCCTGACAACTCTCCACTGGAACGGAGGCAAGTGTCTTTCTGATTTATTTCTAGGGATCTTCTTTGCAACTGCACCTGCTCGGTTGCTTGCAGTGCTGCCGGAAAGCACAGGGGAGTCAATGCCCAGGGGCACCCAGCAGGCTGGGCAGGGCGCAGGAGCTCCTGGATGAATGCCAAAGGCCCGGCCCCCTGACAGAAATCCCCAGAGGCATTGTGCACCTCTCAGAGGTCCCCAGAGAGGCTCACTGCCAGTTACTCACAGCTGTGATCCCACTCACACTCTCGGCTCATTTTTCTCCCTCCTCTGTCTAACCCTCTCTGCTGCTTCAGTTCCAGAATCAGCTTTGGAAGAAATCTCTGGAACCCATTTTCTTGCCTCAGCCTCTGCTTGCAGGGAAGTCCATTCAGGATGTGGAGAGTCACAGCCATGACCAGAACAGCTGCCCTGCATTGGGAAGAAATACCCCGACCTCTCTCTTCTCTTGCTCTGCAAACTCCTGCTTGTGCTGACTACTGTCCCAATCAGCAAGAAGGGAGCAAGCAAGGGAGCTTGGGGGTGCAATGTTTGGGGGCTAGCCTCCCAGGACAGAAATGAGCAGGGAAAGAAAGACCATGGATTTAGTGGGGCAAGTGGAGAATAACCAGTAGATTTTCTAGAACACAAAGCTTGCCATGTCACTCCTTTAATGATTATGATAATTATAATAACAATAATGCTAATGAATGGCACTTATTAAGACCTCATGTGCCACAGATTTTGCACTGGAGACCTCAGGCAATGTCCACAACGACCCCATGAGGCAGGCATATCATAATTCTCATTGCACGATGAGGAGACTGAGGCACGGTGAAGATAATCAGTTTGTCTGGGATCAGGCTACCAGGATGAGTGATTGGGCTGTCTGATTGGACTCCCTGACTTTCACAGTTTAGTGTCAATTTCTTAATGTACCATTAGCCTTATGACTTAACTTCTCCCAGACTCCTCCATTTGCACCAGTACCTAGGCTCCCCCCAACCCTCCAAACACCTTGATGTTTCCTAACTGATCTGAATCACCTTTCCCCCTTATTAGCCTGGCTCAGTGGGCCTTCAAGTCTAGGCTCAAGGACCACCTCCTGTTGGATGCATCCATCTTCTGCCCCACACTTGACCTCTGACTCCTCTGCACCCATCCATCTTCTCTGTGCGTCGTCCATATCTTTCAGGACCCTGCCCAGTGGCGTTCATGGGACTGAGCAGAGATTAATTTACTGGTTTCCTCTCCCACCACTGTGAGCTCTTGAAACAACTGTATCTGGATCCGTCCTTCTTTCTATTCACAGTGCCTAGCCCGGTGCCTGGCATGTTGTAAGTAGTCAACAAACATAGATAAAGGGGGCAGAGGAGAGGGACTGTTCTGGAGCATGGAGCATTTCTAGCAAGATGGCCTAATCAGGGCATCTAAACCTTGGAGAGCTGGGAGCAGCATCTGGGAAAGCCAAGGCTGCGAGCACTCACCTCCCTTTCCTTCTTGTAGAACGTCAAGGTCTTGACTCACATGTTCACACACTGGGATCCTTCCTGCAGGGCAGTGAGGTTGTAGTGCACACAGGGCGTGGGTTTTGTTTCTGATCTGGACAGTGGTGTAAGTTGTACAGCCTGTCTTGGAGGGTTGATGTGAAGGTCAACAGAGACAGGCGGGTGAAAGTTCTGTGACAATCTAAAGCATGCATAGCTTTCCATTTTTAAGTACTGTCGAGAGAGGGGCCCAATGTGCAATTCTTCAGGAGAAGGTGGACCTCTCTGGGAGCTGCACTTGCTCTGCAGGTCTCACCTTTCGAACATGATTTCAAGCCAAATAGGGGTTTCAATATACGTACAGACATCTCAATGAGATACACAGGAGATTCAAAGCCTTCATAATAATTCCCTTGAGGTTGTGGTTCCCAATCACAGTTTTTTTGCTTTTTACCACCTCATACTTACTGACTTTTAGTTTAAAGTTGAATGATGGGGTACCTGGGTGGCTCGGTCAGTTAAGTGTCTGACTTTGGCCCAGGTCATGATCTTGCTGTTCATGGGTTCAAGCCTGTGCTAACAGCTCAGAGCCTGGAGCCTGCTTCAGATTCTGTATCTTCTTCTCTCTATGCCCCTCCCCCATTCACACTCTGTCTCTTTCTATCAAAAATAAAATTAAAAAAAAACAAAAAAAATTAAAGTTAATGAGATTTCATTTTATTACATTCTTAAGTGTTTCATGTCCTTTGTCATTTTTGAGGTACTCCAGGATGTGCAAAATCAGATCTTGCACACTCTGTTGCAGACTTTGTTGACTGTGATTGGGCATTTTTGTAGAGCATTACAATGACTTTCCTTTGGTGTTCATTTGGAAGAAACTGGGCATGATTTCCCATGGTACCTTTGATTGAGGTGTGAACTTCTCCCTTGAGCCACCAAGAAATCAGTGCAGTGTGTTATTGCTTCTGCCTCTCCTTGGATTGTTATCCAACCGTGACAAGTTGATGGATTTGCCTAGTACCTCAGAAATCATCAAGTGCATTTTCTGTCTCTTCACTTGACTTTGAAAGATCAGATAGGCAGAGAGGGTAAGAAAATCGCACAAGGTCTTATAACCAGTAAATAACCATCCTGGGGCTGGAAGTCAGTTCTTACGATTCTTCATACGGTTGCTTCTGCCATTTCTCATTTAATTTCTCATTCCATTATCCATTATGCAGTCACCCGCAAGACCTCCTGGGACCAATGATTCCTGTTATGAGTGGATTGTGTTCCCCCCAAATTCAAACATTGAAGTTCTAACTCCCAATACCTCAGAATAGGACTGCATTTGGACCTAGAATCTTTAAAGAGGTAATAAAATAAGGCCATTAGAACAGCTCTAATCCAATATAGCGGGTGTCCTTATAAGAAGAGGAAATTAGGACACAGACACACACAGAGGAAAGACCGTGTGAAGACACAGGGAAAACATGGCCACCTACAAATCAAGGAGAGCCTCAGAAGAAGCCAACCCCGCTGATACCTCGATGAACTTCTGGCTTCCAGAACTGTGAGAAAAGAACTTTCTGTTGTTCAAGCCAACCAATCTGTGGTACTTTGTGATGGCAGCCCTAGAAAACTAGTACAATTCCTTATAAAAATTAATTGAGGGAGAGGTGCCTGGATGGCAGTTAAGCCATCAGTCGGTTAAGCACCCGACTTTGGTTCAGATTGTGATCTCACCATTCATGAACTCAAGCCCCACACCGGGCTCTCTGCGTCAGCACAGAGCCCGCTTTTGATCCTCTGTCTCCCTCTCTCTCTGCCCCTCCCCTGCTCGCATGCACTCTCCCCCTCTTTAAAAAATAAACAATTTTTTTAAAAACTTAATTGAAGGAGAAAAAAGAAAAACAAAACAAAGATTAAAAAACTTCAGCTCTTTTGTCTTCTATTATTAGCACCATCCACTGAACTAAGAAATACTTAAAATAAAAATGATACATTTCAGGGCACCTGGCTGACTCAGTTGGTGGAGCGTGTGACTCTTGATCTCAGGGTTGTGAGTTCTAGTCCCACGTTAGGTGTAGTGATTACTTAAAAATAAAATCTTTAAAAAAAATAAAAGATAACGTCCCTTTGATTTCAAAGCAAATTTCTTGGAATGTGGAAAGGAATGAAAGTGTGGTATAGTGAATACTTTTTTTAAAACTTGCCATAGGAAAGGGAGAAATTTACAACAAATAATTTTTCAGCATTCCTAACTTTAAATATTTTTTTGATTAAGTCAGTAGGCATCTGACTTACTTCTGTAGTGAGAAATACCATTTTATTAACTACTGTGTAGGAAATTGCCTTCTTATCCCAGACAAAAAAATTGTCCCTCCCTGCTTCCTAAAAATTCTGGGGCGCCTGGGTGGCTTAGTCAGTTAAACGTCTGACTTCAGCTCAGGTCATGATCTTGCAGTTTGTGAGTTCAAGCCCCGCGTTGGGCTCTATGCTGACAGCTCAGAGCCTGGAGCCTCTTCGGATTCTGTCTCCCCCTCTCTCTGCCCCTCCCATGCTCTGTATCTCTCTATCTCTCACTAAAAAATAAAATCATTAAAAAAAATTTTTTTTAATGTGAACTTTAGCTGCACTGATAACTTTCCAAAATCTTTTCCAACTGTCCTAGCCCTGACTTCTTTGGAGAGAAACCCAAAAGTTTCTTGTCAAAAGAACCAGAAAAGAAAAGCATGGTGTTGTTAACACAAGAAGGAAGATGAAGTTTATTGGGAAATCTCTCTTCTCGGCAGTGGGAAGTTTCTGGGCCAGCACCCAAGCACAGCAGTGCCTGTAACCAGTGTTGTTTTATTTTCAGGGAAAGCACATATCAGAATTTCCGTGTTTGTCTTCATCACCTTCATGACAGTTGATTCTACCAGGTGAGAGTGCTCCAGAGACCACTAAAGAGAGAAGAGCACCTTAAGATTTATGACAACTAATTCAATAAAGCATTTAAACAGAAGATGACATCATGGAGCTCTTAGCATGAAGAGTTTACAAAATCCAGAAAATGCCCTTGAGCCCAAAGGAAAAGGAGTCTAATCTACAAGTCATTGCTCTTCCTTTCTTCCAACTTTTTCTTTCTTCCTTCTCTCTCTCCTCCCTCTCTCTTGGTTTCTGGGAAGAGGGAAGGTGACCTGGAAGAGGACACCTAACGTTTGAATCAGAGGCTCTGGGTCTGAAGTGTGGGATTCACACGGTTCTGGCTGACGGTCCCCTGGCCTGTGTCCATGGGTCAAAGCCAACGGGAAGCTGTAAAGGGAGGGAAGGAAGAGGGGTGGTTTGGAGGTGCTATCTTACTGCCAGGCCGGCAGCTGGGAGGGTATGGGAGGTGGAGCTTCTCCAGTGCTGCCTCCAGGCCTCACCTTTGGTGGGCCCTTGGCAGTTCTTGAGTCCTGGCTTTCCCTTCTGCTATGGGTCTCCTGAGATAAGAACAATGTTGTTGGTGTAAAAGCAGTTGCTGAGGTAGATAGACATGTGGACACAGTGCACATCCGTAGAGTGGACGACCTAAGAATCACCTACATTTGTCCTTTCTTTCCTTCTCCCCTCCCCTGCTTGTTGTCGTTGTTGTTGTTGTTCTGGCCTCTCAGGTGCGGCTCTGGACCAGGAGTCCCACCAGAGTCTGTGCTGCATCTCAGCTCTGAGATTTCCTGGCTCATTTCATCTCCCTAAGCCCTAACTTCATCACCTAGAAAGGGAGAGAACCACATCTTGACTGCTCCATAAGGCTTTTAGGGAGAAGCTGAGATAATATATTTGAATGAGGTCATATATTTTTCAATGCTTTGTAAGCTGAAAAGTACTGTAGTGGTTTAGGTATTGAATTTGAATTCTCCTCAGATCAAAGTTAGTTCTGGCCTGTATCAACGTTTAGAGTTCTGTGCTTACAGACCTCCCAAAATGGAGACCAATGTGTCCTAGTCTACATGGAGATGCCCGATGCCCGTGGTTCCATCATTAGGGAATTGTAGCTTTGAGAGTAAAATAGTGCTTCTCAAAAGACTATTAAGAGAAAGCGTTTCTTGAGGGTGGGGTGGATGATAATCAGGAAAAGGCCTTCAGCAGCACACATGATTTGCTTAGCTGTGACATGACGTTACACAGGTGGGACTCCATGGAACCATGAACAGGCTCAACCATGCCATCTGAAGAAGGGGATTTAGTCTTCAGTGTTTCCCCAAATTATTTGATTAGCGACCCTATTAATACTTTTTACAACGAGAAATGCCTTTTAGAATTCCTATTGGGGTAAAATACAGGTTTGGAATTTGTTGTTTTCGTTAGTTCCCTAAATCATTTCTAAAGCACGAGTAAGCTAAGGACACTAATCCAAGAAAGGAGGCCAGACAGCATGGATCGAAGGGGCCGTTTGCCAAGGGAGTGAGATGGGTGAGCCCTGGCCAGGCCTGCCCGACTCTGGGAAAGCCCTGGGACCCTAGCGGGCCGCAGGAGGGCTCTGAGGGATGAGCCTGGAGTTGCAGAGGAAAGAGAAGATACCAGGAGCAGTGGTTTCCTTATGCCATTTCATTTCGCCTTCTCAACGACTTTCCGAAGAAGACACTATTCTGGTCATGTTTTTGATCCACAAACAGAGTTTGGAAGAGTTCTATTAGTTGCCCACGGTTACACAGTTCGCCGCTCGTGGAAACGGGATTTGAATCCAGGTCAGCCTGCGCCAAAGCCCATTCTCCTTCCACAATAATACTCAGCCGCTCCAAGGTGTGGGAAGGTGAAGTGGGCAAGCCTCGCTTGTCTTACAAGCTTGCGGTTAATGACGGAAGAGACAGCTGTCTCAATCACCGAAGGCCATAGTCAGGTTCAGGAAACATGGGCCTCCGAATTCCTCTTGGGGGAAAAAAATCCTCTTACTCCAGAGTGTGCAGTTTAAACTCAGGAAAAGCCGCAAGAGACCTGGGTGGAGCTGGCTCCATAAAAATCACTACCTTTATGGTTAAAGATTTATTAAGTGGCCATAATGTGCTGGGCATATAAATAGACTTGACTCTTGCCCTCAGGGAACCCAGAGTAAATACACAAGATTTACAGCCAGAGTGTTTCATGGCAGATTAGATGTTTTAGCACTACATGCATTCCAGGATCCTACCCAGCAGAGCTGAAAACGTGCACTGGGAGAAAGTTCGACATGGAAGACGCTGTGGGAGCCTTGCAGTCTCATCTACCTGGGCTCCTTTACTTTTGCTAGCTGTGTGAGGCAGGCAAGTTTCTTTTCTTAAATTTTTTTAAATATTTTATTTATTTTTGAGACAGAGAAAGACAGAGCATGAGCGGGGGAGAGACAGGGAGACACCAAATCCGAAGCTGGCTCCAGGCTCTGAGCTGTCAGCACACAGGCCTGGTGCGGGGCTTAAACCCACAAACCATGAAATCATGACCTGAGCTGAAGTGGGACGCTTAACCAACTGAGCCACCCAGGTGCCCCATGGTAGGCAGGTTTCTTGACTTCTCTGAGCCTCAGCTTCCTTTTCCACCCAATGAAGATGATAATACTTGCCTCTAGAATTAATATGAGAGTGTACATTAAACATTGTAGGGAAAATGCCAGGCACATGATAGCTATGGTATTAAAGTTTCCCAGCTGTCCACAGGATAATATCCAAACCCGCTCTCTGGTAGTTCAGGACTGACTTGGCAGCTACCTACCTCTCTGCCTCTGTCCCCTCACTAACTGGCCAACGTCTATGAGCATGCATTTCATGATGGACTGGTCAAAGCCTTACCTTCCTTCACCGTTTAAAGCAGTTCTCCAAGTATGTCTCTTGCCCATGGGGGATCCCTAAGACTCTTTCACAGGGTCCTGAGGTCAAAATTATTTTCACAATAATGCTAAGATTCTGACTGTCTTTTTCACTGTATTAACACCTGTCCTAATGGAGCAAAAACACTGGTGAGTCAAAATGAAAGAGGACCAGTAATTATCGTGTGTCGTCACCACCCACTTGTGGGCGAAAAAGTTTCATATAAGAATGTTCTTAGTGAAACAAAAATTATTAATTTTATTTAAACTTGACCTTTGAGTACACATCATTTTAATATTCTGTGTGATGAAATAGGAACTATGCAGAAAGCATTTCTGCTGCTTAATGACATGCAGCGATGGTCCGGAGGAAAGCCGTTTGTGCAGCTGAACTGTGAGCGGGGCTGTCACGTTTTTCATGCACTAGCTTTATTATTTGAAAGAATAACTGGTGGGCAAATTCTATTTATCCAGATTTGGAGCTTCGCTAACATTTTCTCAGAAATGAACTGTATCTGTCACTTCAAGGAAAACAACTGGCAACATATATTGCTAAAGATGAAATTTGAGCTTTCCAGCACAAATTAGAATTTTGGAAAAGTTGTTAATGAGATAGCAAATTTGACAGTTTCCTAATAATTGAAGACTTTTTTGAGGAGATCTATGGTGATTTTTAATAAATGCGATTTTTAAAAAACATTTAATTAAAAAAATTTTTAATGTTTATTTATTTTTGAGAGACAGAGCGTGAGTAGGAGGGGGGCAGAGAGAGAGGCAGACACAGAATCTGAAGCAGGCTCCAGGCTCTGAGCTTCCAGCATAGAGCCCAACGTGGGGCTCGAACCCACAAACCACAGGATCATGACCTGAGCCAAAGTTGGACACTTAACCGACTGAGCCACCCAGGTGCCCCAACATTTAATTTTTTTAAATGTTTATTTATTCTTGAGATATAGTGATAAAGCACAAGCAGGGGAGGGGCAGAGAGAGAGGGAGACACAGAATCCAAAGCAGGCTCCAGGCTCCGAGCTGTCAGCACAGAGCCCGACGCGGGGCGTGAAACCATGGACCGAGAGATCATGACCTAAGCCGAAGTCGGATACTTAAATGACTGAGCCACCCAAGGACCCCTAAAAGATCCATTTTAAAGTACATGTGCACCAATGGGTTTTACTTTCAGGCAGGATAAACATTCAACGATTCAGATTCCCCATCACACCTACCCTTTAAGAAATTATTACTTGTTGAGACTTGCTGTCTTATCAAAGGAAAAAAATACCCATAATTATTCTGAAAAAGGCTAAACTTCTTTTTCCGAATGTGTAAGTGTATAAGACTGGATTTTATTCACGTATCAACCGAAACAAACATGTCCCAACAAATTGACTACAGAAACAGATATGAGGACCCAGCCGTCTTTTCTTAAACCAGGTCTTAAAGAGAGTTGCAAACTGTGAAACAATACTGTTCTTCTCACTAATTTTTTTTTTGTTTTAGAAAATAGTATTTTCATAAAAATATGTTACTTATGTTAGCATGTAATTGGGTTTAATATTGCTATTTTACAACTATTTGATAAAAGAATATTTTTTTAAATTTCTGTTTTAGTTTCTAACTGGGTAAATAACTCTATATAGAACCCACACAAATAAGAGCCCTTTGACGGCTTTAATAATCCTTAAGGTATAAAGAATTTCTGAAGCTGAAAAGTGAGCACCACTGGCTTAGGGGAAAAAGTTCCCCCAAATCCAGGAAAATGTGTAGCCATTCAATTGGAGTGAGCAACCTTTTCTTGAATTTCTATAGACCCTAAGTATGTATCTCTCATCTGTCACCTGGCATTAGCTTGTCATTCTGTTTTAACATACGCTTTTAAAAATTCATAATGTGTCCTGTCTTGTTGCCTTCAGGGGAGAAAGTGAGGGATATTCACCATACATACTGGCTAGGTCGTATTGACGCTCCCTTATTGTACCTGTATCATTTGCTCAGACATGCTGTTGGGAATCTGGCAGAACCTCGCTAACTTATAAATACTGGTGGGGCAGTAGTCTCAGTTAGTGGAAAATCAGAATTCCAACCGTATTTATATATCCGAATTTATATATTTTATGTTTTTAATACTTTTCCTTAAGGCAAAACTAGTGCACACTAGTAAATTACACAGAGCAAATCAAATAAAATGTATCTGCAAAATAAATACTGCCTAGTTGTTTTCTAGCCTTTGAAAGATTTTAAAAATATCTGCAATGTCACAACGTGGAGACAGTGGTGATCAGGAAGCATTCCGATCTGTCACCTTTAAGGGCATATAGCATCCTAGATGCTGTTTCGTCCAGGATTTGATTCCTGGAAATGGGATTACTAGATCAACAGGAATTCCAAAATGCAGCTGCGTTAATTTAAAATTATATAACTTGAAGCATGATGATGTGTTATGGTCAACCGAGAGTGATAGCACGGGAAGGAGGCCAGGGGGAGCCCTGCATTGCCGAGAGCCGGCTTCTTCCCCGTTTCAGATCCCCAGCCCCGTGTGCTCTCAGGTGTCTGTGGTGGCGATGCTGTAGAGTCCACTCTGAGGGGACGCGGCTGTCAGGGAGCTTAGCCCCAGAAACCAAGCCTGGATAGTTTAAGCAGAGTAAAGTGTATTAAAATGTTGGGCCACTCTCTGAATTTTCAGGAGCACCAGAGAGCTGGGCTAGAGGCCATGTGGCCAGGGTAAACCTCCCAAATCACAACAGATCTGGTCCTCAGAAGTCTCTGCTGCTTGTACCCCCTTGCCCTTGCGACTGTCCCTGGAGTTCGCCACCTGGGCTGCCTCTACAGGGATTAGGCTGGAGCTCCTACGTCACAGCCCAGCATGGACGCTTGTGGTTGGCAAGGCCTTGTAACTGTCCTCATTCAAGCTGCGAGGGAGGCTAGGAAATTGCAATGCTGATATTGGAAAGAGGTGCCTGCTTCTCACCAGACATATCAAGAGGACAGCCTCAGAAGAGTTCAGAAGCTAAGCTGCCAAAAGAGTCATGATTACCATAGACAGTAACGATGACTGTCGAGTGCATGGGAATGTAGGACCTGTTCTAGGATAGATGAGACTGATGGAACTTTCTGCTGATTACAGAGGAGCAGCCAGGTCTGATTTGACATCATTGTCTAGTTCCTAGGATGGCGTTTCTTTTTTTTTTTTTTTTAACGTTTTTACTTATTTTTGAGAGACATAGAGACAGTGTGAGCAGGGGAAGAGCAGAGAGAGAGGAAGATATAGAATCTGAAGCAGGCTCCAGGCTCTGAGCCATCATCACAGAGCCTGATTCGGGGCTCGAACTCACAAATCATGAGATCATGTCGGCCACTTAACCAACTGAGCCACCCAGGCGCCCCAGGATGGCATTTCTTGAACGAATGAAAGAATGAATGAAAATTTAGACACTGCTGGTGGAAATGGGTGCTGTCCGCCATGGGAGGTGCTAACACTACATTCCACTCTGTTTCAGTGGATGCTGTCACTGGCAGTGGAATAGACAGGGTCAGGCTAGAGACACCCACTATTCTATGGTCTTCTTCACCTTCCCTCCACCCCATTTTTGGGGGATGCTAAAAGATAATCTGAGGCATATTAAAATTCTTTAAGAGTTTGTCTGAGCGAACATCAATTCCAATCCGTAGTACCAAACTGAAAGTGTTTAGGGGCTCTCCACCCACAGAAGTGAGGGGCAAGACTTTTATAATAGAAGGCTCAGGAGGTGAGTCAAGGAAATTATCTGGTTGACTATAGCTTAAGTAGTAGCTTTATTTGGGAAAGCCTAGTTGGTTGTTTGTGACTGGATGTCCTTAGATTTTGATTTCTTAACCTTGATGCATTTATAGACTTGTTTAGGTCTGCTTGTATGGGGTGCTAAGGCATTAGTTACCTCAGTCTAATGGCCTCTTTGTTTAATTAATTTAATGGGAAATTATCCAGGCCACACTGTCTCTGTGTTTTTAATTCTCCAAAAGTGTAGAGAGTATTGATTTTTTTTAACATTTAATGTTCATTTATTTTTGAGAGAGAGACAAAGCACAAGCAGGGGAAGGGCAGAGACAGAAGGAGACAGAATTCAAAGCAGGCTCCAGGCCCTGAGCTGTCAGCTCAGAGTCCAACTCGGGGCTCGAACCCACGAACTGTGAGATCATGGCCTGAGCCCAAGTTGGATGCTTAACTGACTGAGCCACCAGGTGTCCCGAGAGCATTGATTTTTAAGTACATACTCTTACATGATGAGGAACAATAATTTCCAGATTAAAAAAAAAAAGTCAACAGGTCTGAACACCCAGGACACCTCCATAGATATAGGAAGCTCTTACAAAGAATTCTGTTTAGATAGAGAGGTAGCAGATGAGAGCAAAGGGATTCTGGATTTATATTTCTGGCTCTCTTATCCTCTCCCCTTTTATGCCACTCCACTACTGCACACTCTAGAAATAAAGTAATTTTTAACGTCGAAGAGTTGGTTGTGTAAGTTTACAGATGGGAGAAGGGGTTGAATGAATAAATAGCTGACTCTGAGTAATTTCGATTTTCCAAGTCTGATTCCCATTATTAGAAAAGGGGAACTCGTAACAGATGATGTCATCTGTTGAAACCACCAAAGCACGAGGACAGTAGAGGCACTGCCTTGCTTCATTGCCAAGCGTTGGCCAAGCATTGAAGCGGACCTGAGGAGATTGATGGCTTGGGATGGCTTTGGCAAGGGATCACCTGAATGTCAGAGCTTGTTTTCTAGGACCCTGAAGGCTATTCCCTTTAAAGACACCTAGGTCTTTATCCTATTCCGCATCTTTTTTTTTTCTTTCCTAAATAGATCACTCTAGCTGTAGATAACACAAATACAAATTACAGTTCTTTCACACATCCGAGATGCCGTATGTTAACACACAGCAGTACTTGAAGTTAAAAAAGCAGGGAAGTAAAAACTTCCTTCTTTGGCTCACCGTGACGCCCACTGAATCTCACTCAGTAGGACTGTTTAGAATGAAGAAGAGCTTGCCCCACACAGAGGCTCCTCCAATACCATCTGTAGTTGATATTTTCTCCTAAGGCGACATCTCTCTCTGCTCTGCGGATATTAACTGCTCTGCCTTCCCCCAGATTTTTCAAGTAATTAGTTGCTCACTGCCAGCAAACCCGGCCACGTTAGAAGTACTACACGCAATATCCTCCCCAGCCCATCTTGTAGGGTTCGAGTTGTCGCCAATGACACTCTTCCTGGGAGCTGGCAGGTAGGTCATGTCTCTTTCTGGTGATGAAGATGTAGTTGCTCAGAGCTCAGAGTTAAAAATCTAAGCAATAGTGGTGCCTGGTTAGCTCAGTCAGTTAAATGCCTGACTCTGGGTTTCAGCTCAGGTCCTGATCTCACAGTTTCGAGGGGCTGTAGTAAGTATTAATAACTGCATGTGTTCTAGAGCTGAGCACGGACCATGTGCCAGGAATATCCCAATTCACACCCTACATGTGTGATCTCAGTTCTCACAGCAGCAACATGAGGAAGGGAATAGTTTCACTCCTATTTTAGAGATGGAGAAACTGAGACACTGGCTGGATTAAATAAACTGCCCAAGATGGGATTTAGTACAAGACAAGTCACGATATGAGCCATGGCCGTCGCACTTCAAAACCCATGTTCCTCGAAATAATAATGTCACAACAATATTAAGACATAATATTTTATAGCATACCAGGCACCAGCCTGAGGATTCTATGTAAATCAACTCCTGTGATTTTCACAACAACAGCAGGAAAAGTGCTAATATTAATCCAGCATTTACAGATGAGGAAGTTGAAACAGATATTAAGGAACTTGTTCAAGGTCACACGGCTCATATGTGGCAGAGCTGGGGTTTGAACCTAGGCTTCAAAGTATGATCAATTAACCACATGCTGTTTTGGGAGCACTTGCCCGGATTTAGTTACAGATTATGATAAAGTTGTACCTTCCCATCCACGGCCGGAAGGAGAATTCAGCTTCCTCTCTAGAGTCCTTTTGGTGTGATTCTGCACTCCACGGTTCTGGGTGATGCTATCAGCACCTGCATGGATGTTTCTGCTCCTCCTACACACAGATGGCTCTTGTGGGTGGTCCAAGTGGTCTAAACCATTTCCTGAATATTTCCGACAAAGTAAGAAGTGTGGTTTGTCTTTAAACGGAGGTATAATAGGGAGGATCAATGGTCCAAAGTCTAAGGGTTCTGCAGGGGAGGCTATATAGGTCACTGGAGTCTAAAGTGCCAGAGAGTCTAGGAGTGATACCAGATGCATTCCCTGGGACTGCAGCACACCCCCGCTCTTAGTCTCCCTGATGACCACACAGGGTGTGTGTGACCAGCTGGGCCAAGCTGGACTTTCCTCAGGGATTTTCTTGGATGCTGTTGATAGAAAAGTAGTGAATTTTGTCTCTGGTTGCCCAGAGCCCTGAGGAGTGGTTGAAACCACTCTCCCTGCATGTGGGTGGAAGAGAATGATCTGGCAACAGAGCAGGAGGATGGAGAGAGGGTCCTGGAGGCCTGGATGCCAGACTTCTTCTACCACTTTCCTGTCCCTCCTGGCTGTGGGAGACAATACCTCCCTCTTTCTGAGTTCTATGAAGCAGTTGACCAGAAACCATCTGAAAGGACTTAATTACTGAATCACTGAAAAGATTCATCGGCTTCGAATCCAATGGCTCTTTCCATCCGTACGCCAGCTCCATGGTGTGCACTGATCCTGAGGACAGCTTTGTTGTGATGTTGCGGTGGCCTCACTTGAGTAGCAACGCATCTGCGGCCACTCCTGCAAGATGCCTCTGGTTTGCCACTTACCAAGTGTTCTGGTGTCCTGAGGCTGCCATAACCAAAGGACCACAAACTAAGTGGCTCAAACAATAGAAATCTGGAGGCCAGTGGTCTAACATCAAGGTCAGTAGAGTTGGTTCTCCCTGAGGGCTGTGGGTAGAATCCGTTGTTTGCCCTTTTCTGGCTTCTTTCTGGTAGTTTGCCCACAATCTTTGGTGTTTCTTGGCGTGTAGATGCACCACCCCAATCTCTGCCTCTGTCTTCACATGATATCCTTCCTGTGTCCGTCTCCAAAGTTCCTCTTTTTATAAGGACACCCATTATACTGAGGCCCACCCTAATGACTAACTGCATCTGCAATCGCTCTATTTTCAAGTAAGTTCATATTCTGATGTGCTGGAGATTAGGGCTTCTACATATGAATTTTGGGGAAACACAACTCAACCCATACCACTACGGAATCAAGCATGGGGTTAAAAAACAGCACACTGTCTCCTGTTCACCCAGCTGGCGGCTATGGGAAGTAGATACCCAGAGGTCACTGACTCCAGATTTGCGTTTCACTTTTTTGAGTTACTCTAACTTGGTGGCCTTCGGCAAGTCATTTAACCTTTCTGGGTTTGAAAGATGAGCATAGTGGGCCAGATTGGTGGTTTTGAAAACTATGTTTTGTGGAGCCACTGTGGCTTGATCTGACTGGGGGGTTTGGGGGTGAAGGTTGCAGACTGTTGGCACTCCACACTCCCTTCACCCAGTGGTAGGCCAGGTGGCCCATCTGGGCACAGAGTAGTGTTCTGTTGCTGATGTTGTTCAGAGCACATAGAGATAACACAATACAGACTGACTTTAGTTGACTTCATTGTTCTTCAATTCTCTAAAAACAGTGTAGTTTTCTGTTGCCTGTCTCCTGGGTGGACAATTCAGGCACACCGATCCCACCGATTCCCACCTTTATACACACTGCTTTGCCCAAAGTGGTTCTGCTTGTATCTGTTTTAATCTATTTTATGCATAAGGATTCCAAGAAAAATTCGAAATAGAAATTTGCTTGAATAGAGCGTTCTGCTAAAAAAGTTATTTTTAGTCCAGAAAACACCTAAAGGATCTCTCCATTTCCTTCCAGCTCCAGGATTCTAAGTATGTCTATAAAAGCAGTTCCAACCTTATTAAGAATTCTCATTCTCTACCTGTCAGAAAGTTACCTTTATTGAGGCATCCGAGTGACTCAGTCGGTTAAGTGACTGACTCTCAATTTCGGCTCATGTCATGATCTCATGGTTTGTGGGATCAAGCCCCAAATAGGGGCTGCTTGGGATTCTCTCTCTCCCTTTCTCTCTCTGTCCTTCCCTTGCTCGAACTCTCTCACTGTCAATATAAATAAACATTTAAGAAAAGAAAGTTAATTTTATTCATTAATAATTAACTAAATTAATTAATCTTAAATTAACTAAGATTAATTAACTATATTAATAATTCCTCTTAACTTGTTATATTATTTATATATTAATATGTATATATTTATATATTATTTATATAATATTGCACAAATATTAATTATATACATATATAATATATTATATATAATATTTATATGTTAATTATTCTTCTTAACTATATTAATTCTTCTAAACTATATTAATTAATCATCTTGCAACAAAGATCATTTAACTGTGCCAAACATTTCCCATTTTCACTAAGCCTGGGCTCCAGATGGAAGAGTTGTGAGCGCAGGGCGGATGCCACATCTTAATGGAGGCGAGACAGGAGAATGGCTGGCTCCATGGAGGAATGACTTTAATCTGGAGAAATGTCTTTTCGCTTACATTTACTCTCTCATTTACATAACCTAGGTAATTGCTGCTGAGGATGAAGATGTTTTCAGTCTGCCTGCATCTGAGGTGGTGGGTTTTGCCAGCCAGCAAAAACATCAGTCGGTAGGTATCATGGAGTCCTGTACAGCTGTGGTACCAGACCTGGTGTGTTGGTGGGCTAGTGGGTCTCCACCTGATGGCACTTCTAGAAGGTTCCATCTCACCAGGAGCGATGATAGTCCCCTTTCTGCCTCATGTCCTAGCATCCTATGCTGCCTCTTCCTATAGCGTAGAACCACCATCCTGCTGAGACTTTTTTTTGATCTACTGTTGTTCTCATTTTGGAAAAGAATAAGAATATCTTTGTATATAAAAATAATCACTAAAGCTAATTTGGCACTTATCCTGTGCCAGGCACTGTTCCAAGTGCTTTACTTGTACTCACCTGTCTGAGCCTCCTACCAGCCCTGGGAGGGAGTTACCACCATCTCCCCACCTTCCCAGTGAGGAAACAGGCACAGAAGGGTTAAGGGATGGGCTTCCGTGAGGAAGTGGCACAGCAGGCATCTGAATGCAGACAGCCCGAGCTGTGAACTCCTGCAAGACACACAAGTTACCTGCCACATGTGCTTTTGGAAGACAGTTGATCGAATCGCTCCCCTTCTCTTGCCATTGAAACAATCCTGACCAGGCTAGAGAGGCATCGTCACGGCACTTAGAAAGCAATGAGATGGCGTGTACTTAGTGATCTAGAACAGAATGACTGTTTATCCTACTGGCCCTTTGGGCAGCGAGAGTTAAAATTCAGCATGTCCTGTAACATTGTTTTCTGATCCTGCAATGCAGTGAAAATACTTCCTGCAGTCCCTCCTGCCCTGTGGGGGAGGGAAGAGGAGTTTCCCTGGGCTCTCTCCCACGAGAGCGAGGGCAGGTCCAGAAACAAGGGAAAGGACGTCATCACTAAAGAGGGGGTTTCCAGGGCAGAGATTCAGCGGTGGACAGGAGGGAACAATTGCTTTAAGGGAAAAAAAACAATACTTGTTCCAACTTTGGAATTTGCCTACTTTTAATTTCTGTTTTTATTTTGCAACTTCTATGACCGATCAAGTTACTGGCTATCATTTCAATGGACATAAAAGATTTTTTTTTAGTTAACAGAACAAAAATTTTATTCAGCTTCCTATAAATAGAAATAATCTGTTATAGAACACTCTAGAAAGCATGGGTTGTGCCGTTCTCCTTTCTGTTCCCTTGATCACTGACATAGTTCAAAGCTTGTACTTTGTTTCCCCTCATACATAATACCCTGCCTTACCTTCCTCTTGTCTAGGGAACAGCCCTGGAACCCAACCTATCTTTCCTGCTGGACGGATCATGCCCTTTGGATCCTTTCCTCGCTTTCCTGCCACTCGAAATCCTCCCCGTTCTCTAAGACCCCTGTCATACCCTATCATTGCCTCAGAGGCCCTGCCAAGGCCCCAGATAGAATGAACTTCCTCTCCAGCTCCTTCCTGGTGAACGCATCTATCCATTGCCCCACATCTGGCAAGAGCAGCATCCTACAGACCCCGGGAGGTGTGGAGACCATATCGAATTCTGTGAGTAAGAATTTCAGGTTCATTAGGTTTACAGCCTTCGAGCACCTGGGCCCAGTTATATGGTTGAAAGAAAAATATCTCCTTCCTTCTTACTTTCGTCCTGGTTCTTATCCAGCATTTTCTCCCCATCATCTATAGATGCCATTTTAAAATGTTACACGTAGCTGGACGTATTATAATGTGGTCAGATGGCTCTCAGTTGATTTTAAGTTCTTTTGAGGCATTTAATTATGACCACATGGATACAAGTTCAATTTGAGGGTAGGTTGATTTTTTTTTCCTGGAACTAAGGGCTAAAATCCAGTCTTTCTTTGTTTTTAGAAAATAATCTCAACAAAATATATAAATTTGTAAAACAAACAAACAATGAAACAAAACTATAAAACTATAAAAACACTGTACTTACCAAATGCCATTCCCGTTTCCTTAGGGAAACCAAGACACTTCAATGTAATTGAAGAGTTTTGTTTTGTTTTGTTTTCTTTTGTTTGAGCAGGATCAGACAAAACTGGGTTGATTTACCAGCTGCTTCCCTGGAGTTCATGAAAACTTGCTACCCATTTCCCACCATGCTCTACCCTCCCTGCACAAATTTACTTTGAGTTTTAAAATAATTTCTATTTCATCTTCCTTGTAATCGTTGCTAACTTTGTATAATACCTTTCTTAAGAGGTATGAGGGTAAAACCTAATATACACTGTTGTTCTTTCTGGTCCAGAAGATTCCTGATTATGTCATTGGGATACAGATTAAATGGTGTCATTTGAATGTCTTTACATGGGGCATTTATAGAACTAGTTTAATAAGTTGTTTTCATTGTGGAAAAAATAAAAAGAGAAACAGCCCTTCCACTTCCAAAACAAAAACAATGAAGAGATCAGCAGATGCCGTAGGATTAAAAGGCACTGTTGCTTTTCTCTTGCCAATAGAAGGGCAGGAAGACTCGCGGCTGTACCTCTGCCAGTGGGGTCAGGTCACGGTGCCCACTGATACTGAAGCTGGGCAAATCACATCAGGGGAGGATTCTGCCCACACCCGACAGGGCCCACTAAACTCATCAAATTACATAACCAGCTTCAATTTTGGCAGGGGCTACCGACTAGAAACCTCTCAGGTTATTAGGATAACTACAGTATTAGGACTTTTTTTTTTTTTTAATAAATGACATATCAGTCTTACCTGAGGAGTAAATAATAAGGATTTTATATTTGTGCTCTCTTTCGCATTTGAGTTTTTGCCCCTAAGAAAGTGGGAATTGATGATATATATGGACATTGAGGTTTCATATCTTAGCCAAGCAAAATTGTAAGGTTTCCCTTTTATACCCACCATGCAAGTTCAAGGCTATAGGACAATGGCTGAACCTCTGAGGTAAAATCTGACACCCATCACCATTCATTCCCGTTCTATAGGACCCTCCTCAAATAATCCCTTCATGACCACCCCCTTCTCCCTCCTTATCTGTTCCTTTCCTACAGAATCGACTCCTTTGTCCTCTGGGCTCCCAAAGCACTTTTAAAAACACCCTTTCACAGGATCTACCACCTAGCTTTGTAGTTCCTTGTTGGCTTGTTCCTTTATACACTCAGTAGAGTCTACAACGGACCTGGGTGCAGTTGGTTGTATTTGTATCTGTTTCCCATTGGTAGGGGGTGAATCCCCAGAGCAGACCTCATCCATTCATCCCTCTCTCACGAACATAAGCCTCTGAAGACTCACTGAATAAATAAATGATTGAGTGTCTGGGGGGAAATATCTTCTAACATTAGTCACCCCAAATAAGCTGACTCTGTCTGGATCAGTCTATAGGTGCTCACTACTTGAGTAGCTGTTATTCAGCCCAAAAAGAATAGAGTGTCCTTTCCCAGGTGTCTGCAGGTTAATTTCCAAGGCCTGCTGCTGTTTTCTGACCAGGTAATAGAGATGACCCTGCTTTAGTTCACTTGGGTGACCATGACAAAGCACTACAAGCTGAGTGGCTTCAATAACATCTATTTATGTTCTCATGGTTTTAGAGATGGGAAGTCTGAGATCGGGATGTCAGCAGGTTTGGTTTCTCCTGGGACCTCTGTCCTTGGTTGGCAGGGGACCACGTTCTTGCTGTGTCTGCACACAGCCTTTCCTCTGTCCTGTGCGTCTCTGGCGTCTCTGGCATCTCTGGCTTTTTTTTTTTTTAGTTTATTTATTTGTTTTGAGAGAGAGAGAGAGAGAGAGAAAGAGAGAGAGAGAGAGAAAGCGTGATCAGGGGAGGGGCAGAGAGAGAGGGAGAGAGAGAATCCCAAGCAGGCTCCATATTTTCAGTGTAGAGCCCATGGAGGGGCTCAATCTCACGGACTATGAGATCATGACCTGAGTTGAAACCGAGTTGGACACTCAACTGACTGGGGCACCCAGGTGCCCTGGCATCTCTGTCCTATAAAGACATTAGTGATATTGGTTTAGGGCCTCATACTAAAGGCCTCATTTTAACTTCATCGCTTCTATGTAGCCCCATCTTCAAATACAGTTACTTTATGAGGTACGGGGAAGTTGGGACTTGACATATGAATCTTGGGTGGAGGAGGAACAATTGAGCCCATGATAGGCCCTGACATAAGTTATTCACTGTACTACCAATAAGTGGGTTTACAAAGGTCCCACTGCTAAAGTAAATAGAACTATTTGCCTTTGGAATCAGTCTGAGCCTCATCTGAGGGACTTTTCTGAGTGGCTCCTGATTCATGTGTTGAGATTCGTTAGTGCAGAGCCCCAAGGGCATTTCAGGGGGACCAGAGCATAGGCTGACTACAGTGGCAGGTGGGACATTTGGGAAGGAAGACCTGTTGGGATGAAGAATTTTAATGAAAACTTTTTGCTTCATTGGAAAACTATGCATTGTTTTCTAGAGCAGGGATTGGAAAATTTTGCTGTAAAGAGCCAGGCAATAAATATTTTTGCCTTTGTTTGCTGTATAGTTTCTGACTACTCAAGGATGCTCTTATAACTAGAAAGTAGCCATAGGCCAATCCCTAAACAAATGGGTATGGCTGTGTTCCAATAAAACTTTATTTACAAAGGCAATGGCTGGCTGGATTGAGCCTGCAGGCATTAGGTTGTCCTGATCTAGAGCACACCCTTTCCCTTGAGTTACCTGATTTTTATTTTACATGGATTCTGAGCCTATCTGTAGAGCTATTTTACAAGTCAGTAACTTATTGACAAATGGTAACAATGCAAAATAATTCTTGACTCTAGAGATGTAAATTTTTTACCTTGGAAAGCTCAACTCACTTATTCCCCCTTTTGGAACAAGCTAGTCTTGACTGAATTTGCACATTTCTTTCAATATTCCTGCTATATAAATGTGTCATTCCTTGGATTTTCCATTTCTCTTCCCTCATTAGTAACGAGTTAAATAAGATCTTTAACATGCATTCTTTATATCTATGTGAGATTCATGATTTTCTCTTTCTTTCTTTCTTTCTCTTTTTCTTTCTTTGTTTCCTTCTTTATGATTGTCTTTTAACAAATTGGGCACTGTTTGCAAAGGGCTTGGAAACTATGCTAAGAGCATTGGGCTTTTGCCCTCTGGGACAATGGCCTTTAAACTTTTAGCTACCCTTCCTTGATATGTGAATATAAGATACTGTAGATAGATGCACATATATAAACATATACAAAAAACAGAACTGGAAAATAAGTATAGAATTTTTAATAGTTTTTGCTTGTGTGTGTGCATATTCCAGGGAATCCTCTTCCTAACATCTTTGGTTTCCTCTCTAGTGGGCAATAGGGAATGAAAAATATTAACCAACCAGAAAAAAATGAGATTGAACCCCAGTAATATGCCAAACAAGCATGTTGTAAAAGCTAACTGTAGTTTGAGTTGATTGGCCCAAGGGGATGGCAGAATTCCTCTTAAGGAGAGAACTGCTCCTTTGTTTTGAAAAATAACTTAATGGCAATGATTGTTTATAAAAGGTACGCACAGGTGGTCATAGTCTAAATGGAAGCAGCTCCAACATAAAGCATTCAATTATTTACCTAATAAACATCGGCATTTTGATATTGTCTGCTAGAGCTGAGGGTGAGGAGGTGGGGGCCATGGGGACTTTGGCAGAGAAGATGGAAAGAAGGTCTGCTCTAAAGAGGGAAGATCCTGATCAACAGAGTGCAAAGTTATGACTTTGAGTGGATCATGGCCAGTGAGACACAGAAAATGTCCAATAAATATCATAAACAATGGTTGATAATCCATTTACCTGTATAATTAGTATGCTCTATCACTTCCAGAGGCTCAGTAATGTATTTTGTTTTTGCCTAACAGAATGGAACATGAAGAAAGCAGATAGTAAGTAAGGTGACCATAGGCAAAGGGAGCCAAGAACGGAGCCTGAGCTAGGAGTGAATGAGGAGCCAGAGTGGGGACTGAAACAAAGAAGAAGATGGATTGCAAGATGAACAAATTTGTGGTAGAGACCAAAGGACTGAGACCCTTAAAGGTGCAACGGAGGACACTAGTCCAGCAGTAATGATGGTGGGGCCTGAAAAATGTCACCTCATATTTAAGGAAAGATGAACCTGGACAGTGGATTACTGGAGAATTTTCAGGAAGAGACTGTTTGGTTACCTGATTTGAAAAATGTTGCGGTAATGCAGTGGACTGAAAGGAACTTAGAAATAGGAAACCATTGAAGGGATTTCTGGAAACCAGGCAAGGATGATGAGAATGGAATAAGGGCACAGGGAGACATTTTAGAGGTAGGATCAATAGGATTGCATGATGAGTTACTATAGGGGGTAAGACAAGAGGGGGGTCAATGAGAAATAACATTTATATAGCTTGGGCAGTTGGGTGGCCGGTGACATGCCATTCACTGAATCAGGAAACATACGAGGAACAGGTTTTCAGGCAAGACAATGGGTTCATTGTGGGTTGTGTTGAATTTGAGCTGCCTTTGAAACCTCCTGATGGAGATGGCTCATAAAGAGTTGAGAAAACAGGTGGGTGTCTCAGAAGACAGATCAGAGTTAAAGACCTATATCTGTGGGAATTATTCTCTAACAGGTGCTATGGTTTTTGTTTATTGCCCTTCAATAAATATTAGGAAAACAAACCTCTTTTATTTTATTTATTCATTCATTCAAAAGTATTTAATGAATAAACAAACCACATGCTAGATTCTGGAGACAAATGATTAATAAGATCCTTTAGAAACTCATAGTCTTAGCAGAGGATTTCAGCCATGGACTGAAAGCAGGGATGTGGGTGTGGGGACCCACTCAGAACCCCAGAGCTGGTACAAAGATTACTTTAAGCTGAAGATATTTGAGATTCAACAGGTGCAGAAAGAAGCCTTCTCAGAGCTTCCTGTATCCGACTGAAAGCAGAAACTTCTAAGAAATGATGACTGCCTTAAATACCCTTTTTGAGGTAGGTCTGCTGCCAAAAGAAATCAAGAGTAAATCTACCATAAATCCCCCTCTGGGAGGGGTTTTGGCTCTAAAGAAGCTATAAAGACTACTCATACCTGTATAGACAAACATTATCATAAACTCTCGTCTCCCATTTGTTCTCCTAAAGAAATCCATGAGTCTTTCCCAAAGAAACCTATTTGTTCTTCCCATAGGAACCTTTTCTGCCCCCTCCCTTTCCCCTACTAAGTTAGGTAGGTCAATCCCAAGTTCTAACCACCCCTTTGGATTATTCATCACAGTACTCCATAGGTATGTATGTTGCACATGTAAATAAACTTTTTCTCCTGTTGCTCTGTCTTTTCTTAGTTTAATTCACAGGTCCCTGCCACTGAACATAAGAGAGATGAAGAAAAGTTCTTCTCCTAACAATAAAGAGAGAAATTTCCATTTTGGATGGCTGGGATAGTGAAAGTAGTATTAAATAAAATGGGCAACATAAAGAGATGGTCAGGTTTGGAAGAAAATGGCCAGATGCAATCCATTCCATTTTGGATGTTTTAATGTACATAAAGTAGTGGGAGAGTTAGTTTATCTTATGATTTATATCATAAATCTTCCCATATACTGTTCACCTCTCACTGCTAGTTTTCTCTCCTTCCTCACCCTAGATTCCCGTACTCTTCCTGAGAATATCTCCTCCACGCACAAGCAGAAAGCAAGGACAAAGTGGCTAAGACATGAGGCCTGGTTCTCTGCCATGGCTAATGACACACATTGGCTTCCTTTCCAACTTTTCTCCTGGGTTTAAAGTCTTGGGGCTTCCAGACCTTGGAACAGACTAAATCTATCCCAAAAATGGGTGCCGAGTCTCTCATTCTTTTCTCCTTGATCATTTCCCAAACTCTCTTCGGGACAAGTTGTATTTAGATTTCGCTCCTTTCAGAATGAAGTCACTTACATTACCATTAGAAACCTTCCAAGCCCTATTCAACTATCAGGGGCTTTTTCAAGGATTTCATCTCTAATTAATACTTTTTTTTTAAACCTATTTACAGTCCCGTTTTTTCTATTCACTGTCTACCAGGTTCGGTGGCTGCAATGCGCCTCAGATTGTGACCTCTTGCTTTGCTCTCTAATGATCTCACATGTCTAATATTTGCCTCTCTTCGAGAAAAAGAATTATTTCATATAGTTCTATTATGTTTCCTCAGTTTAATTCAGCACCGGGAGCATAATAGGGACTCAATCGATAATACTTGTTTGAATCAAATGAAATGGAGTTACGTGGATTTTTACATTTAATCAAATAATTTCTTAAAAAATTCACACTAGAAACCCAAAGTTGCCGTCTTCATGACTTTCTTGTGAGTGTCTCTTAAAAACTAAACTCTTTCATGGTCTTTGCTCAGAGAGAACCTCTGGGTCCATGAGAAAGAATGGAGGCTCTGATACCACAATGTGATTTTTGTTGTTGGCTATGACTTTGGAAATCAGGAATGTTCAGAAAATACACATTCCAGAATTCCAGGCCTACACATTCTGGCTTGGTTTCAGCATGTTGACTCTATTAATGGCTACTAGACATGTACTCCATTTTTTTATTCTTTATGCGATTGTCTCAGGGTAGAATTTTCAGTTCTCTTCCCACCAGAATCCCAGCGTTGCTTCGGCTCCCAGTATGGATGAACATGATTCTTTGTAAAAAGGGAGCCGTAGTACCTCCTGGGCTTTGACCGTTTGACTCCTCCAGGACTCAGTTCCTTCCGGCCCTCTCCTTCTCTGAGACGGCAAGTGCACGTGCTGAGGGGAGAAAAAGTAAGGTTTTTGTGTTTAAAAACAGAAAAAAGATTTCAACCACATAGTAAATATAAATACGCATCTGTGGGAGCACCTGGGATAAACCCGGGGTTTCACATTTCCATGAAAAAGCATGAAACCGGGGCTTACCTCTAGTTTATCCAAAGAATCCTGAGGTTTTAAAGCCTGTCCAGGAGGCCGGGACGAGCTGATGACTTCATACCGAAATCATGCAAACCCATGAGCTCATGGGCTGGAAGATGAAACCGAATGAGAACAGCATGACTTCCAGTGAAGTTGCAGAAAATCTGTGTAAGATCACACCTACCTATAGAGGCAAAGGTGGGTGAAACCCAGCGGCTGGAATGCGTAGACTTTCTTGCAGGAACTTGCAGTAAAATGAAGCTGCTTGGTTCTCACTTAAGCCCCTGCCAGACTCAGAAACTGGAGGAGCGGAACTTGAAAGCCAAGGCACACTTTCAGTTGGCTTTTTGCTCTCTTGACTTCCAGGAGCGCCGTTCTCAGTACATGACAGAGTCACCACGGGCAAGCCTGCCTCTGTCCTCGGCCCCACCCTCTCCCCGAGTCTGGTCCCCGTGGCCGGCATCACATGGCGCTCCCCCTGCTGTGCTGGGCAGAGTCTGTCAGCTCCTTGGTCCGAGATGGCAGGCCCCGGGGGGGCTGCTGGACCTGGCCTGAGCTCCTAGAAGCCTGGGATGGGGCAGAGGGGGTGCTGGGAGTGGCCCTGGGCTCTGATGGCACCGGGGAGGACCTGAGATGCAATGCTCAGGAGCACAACTTCCAAGTCAGACAGAGGCAGCAGAGAGGTCAGTCTGAAGGAAGAGTCAGACAGGTAGCATCGGGCACAGGACCAAAGCTGAGAAAATCTTACCAAAGAAAGCAAGTTCAAAGGAGCAACGAGGCCCCAGAATGTAGCCGAAGGGGCTTTTCATAAGATACTGGAATCTTGGTCGTGGAGGGGAGGCTTTTAAGAGCCCTGGTGAGGTCAGTTTCCTAGAACAGAACCCATTCTAGTTGTTTTATGCAGAAAGGATTTATTTCAGGGACTAACGTGGCTTATAGAATTATTGAGAGGGCAGAGGAAACAGACGCAAAATTAAGGTTTCAGAAACAACTCCTTAAGTGACACAGAAGAAGCAGGCCACCCAAGGAGGCATGGTTTCTTCTGCATTTGGACCCTGCCTTCTCAGGGAGCTCGCTCTGGAGTCCCTGCCACTGACGAGATCAGGTCAGGAGGCTATTCTGATGGGGGTGGGGGGGAGTGGAGAGGAGAGGGGGTGCTGCTGCGCCAGCACTTGCTGAGCCCGCTGTGATCAGCACCACCAAATGAATGCACGGCACCTGCTCTGACGCTCAGGAAGCCAGTAATGGAAGACCGGGGCCTCTGCTCCCACCACCGTGGGACAACAGACGCCCTCCCATAAGTGGCCCTACAGAAGCAGCAAACATAGCAGTAGAGAAGCCTCATTTTCACTAGACCTAGCTCTAACACATGCACGAAAGCACAAATGGGGGCCCCTGGGTGGCTCAGGCAGTTAAGCATCTGACTTGAGCTCAGGTCATGATCTCACAGTTCGTGAGTTCAAGCCTCACCATTGGGCTCTGTGCTGACAGCGTGGAGCCTGCTTCGGATTTCGTGTCTCCCTTGCTCTCTGCCTCTTCCTCGCTCAACTCTGTCTCTCTGTCTCTCAAAACTAAATAAACATTAAAAAAAATTTTAAGTACAAATGGAGACCCGCTCCCCATATATCTTAAACGCTAAGTTACGAATCAGATATGCTCTACGAATATTTTCTATTGTATGTGCCCTGCACATACTCTACCCTTATAAACAAGGGGTACATTCAGAGTCAAATGTAGATTTTTAAAAAAAAATTTTAATGTTTATTTGTTTTGGGGGGGGCAGAAAGAGAGGGAGACACAGAACCCAAAGCAGGCTTCAGGCTCTGAGCTGTCAGCGCAGAGCCCGACGTGGGTCTCGAACCCGTGAACCATGAGATCATGATCTGAGCGGAAGCTGGACACTTAACTAACTAAGCCACACAGGCACCTCTCAAATTTAGATTCTTGAGCTTCTCAAAGAATGTGCCAGAATATGGAATTATGGGAGAGTTAGCCCCTTGCCCCAGTCTCCTTCCACCATCGACTCGTCCCACACTGCCAAGGGCTTGGTGCACATGCGCAGAGGTTCTGGCTCACATGTCCAAGCTCCACTCAGATCATGAAGCCCCCTCGGCCGCCCATTAGCCACCCCTCATGGAGCTTGGTTTGCTTAGTGATTTTACTTTTGGCATCTAGCCCCCTCGGTTTTCTTCTCTAGCCCAGCAGCTGATTTCAAGGGTTTGGGGAAGTAAGAAATGCTTCTGTTTACAAAGAAAGGGAAACCCACGGGTCTAGAGTCCAGGAGACAGTATAGCAAGGTGGGAAGTACATGGGCTCTGGCAGTATTAGAGTACATCTGGCAAGTTCTCCAAGTTCTCCAGGCTTCAGTTCCTTTATCTTTGAAGTGGGAATAATAGGATGCTTTTTAGGAAAATGCATGTAAAGTGCCCAGGCACACAGGAAGCACCCAAAAAAAGTTAGCCATTATTATTGTTGTCGCGATTACAAATTAAAAGGTAAGACTGACTCTATGGGAACAGTCAAATTATGAGGGTCTTCTTGGGTCTTGAGCCAGATTTTGAATCAGATTAGTTTTTATACTCTCCTTTCAGTCTCTGTGCTTTGAGCCAGCAATAAGTACTGCTTAGAGCTGGCTGGAAGGTAGCAGTCTCCATCTTGCTTGTCTGTTGGCCGATAACGGCTGCCCGGAGAACTGTGTTGAGGAGGAGCCTGAGGCCAAATCTGAGTACAACACTGTGATTGATTAATAATGTCTGCCCTGGGGGTGGGAGTAGATAGGGCTGTATGTGTGCCAGGTATTTGGCATTCTTGGACTAGACCCCATTTCTGAGCAGTGGAAAAGAAAACAGACTCTCAGAGAAACACTAGGATTGAGTCCCACTTGTCTCAGCACCCCCAACCCCCTGTGACCAGGGGCCAGACACTTAACCTGCCTTCGCTTAGATGCTTCATCTGTATAATGAGGATAACCAAGTTTACCCTGCCTACCTTACAGAGTTATTTGTGAGGCTCAAATGAGATAATGCTTATAAAAATACTGTCAGTTGTGAAGTGTTGCCTAAATGCACGGTGTTTGTTACTAGTGGGTGGTATTTGGCCAGTTTGTACTTGACAAAGAATAAGAGCCAAGTCAGCGATAGTTTTGGTCTGCCTCTGCCTGCATCATCTCGGCCTGACTCTGCATCTTCCTTTAGTTTCTGAACGCTGATCTCCTGGGAGAGAGCCTGGTAGGGGAGAAAGAATCTGCACCTCACTGATTGTGTGCTTTAGGTCATTTTGTGGCCTGTGTGAGCCTCAGTTTTTCATCTGTGACCTGGAGATTGGATAACGATAATGGCAACATCTGTTCCAACTCTTTCCCAGGGCGGCTGTATAGCTCGAAGACAATAGACGCAAAAGGGCTGGGGAAATTTAAAGTGGTTATGATCGTTTACTATGACCTGAGCCGCATGCAGCCATGTTCTTCTCGGTTCTCTGGAAATGATTCAAACTGAGGTGGTTGAATGAAGATGAAGAATGAGGTAGAACAAACCAGCGGAGTAACACAGAATCTACTTTTGCTCAGTTAGAATCTACTTTTGCTCAGTAGCAAGCAGAGAAGTAGTCATGCTATGCACACTGTTTCCTCAGACTTCCGGTAGAGGTGAAAAGGGTCTCAATACTGTATGTTCAAAGCTTAGGACTGCCTTGGCATGCAGTAGGCTGCTTAGCAAATATTTGCTGAACTAATGAGGAATGCAAGACACTCAGCCCACACCAGCAGCCATTTGTGGTTTAGACACTCGTACCCGAGACTGCCTGGCCTGGAGCAAGGAGACGTGAAATGGTTGTTGGATTTACTGTCAGTGTCCTCCCATAGAGAACACGTGGCCTCATTTGTAAGAGCTGGGCCTTTCCAAGAGTGCGATCAAGAGCTGCAGGTAGTGAGTGTCAGAGGGCTGGACACTTCCTCAGCCCCATGTCCCTTGCAACGCTTCAGCGACACCCCCTGTCCCCTCAGGGCCCCATTCTGAAGCCAGTCTTGAGACCTGAACTGACTTCACGTTTCTAATCTGTCACAAGCTCCTTTTCCTTACCAGGGCTTGCCGATCCTGCATCTCCCTCGTCAATCAGCACAATGACGTTGGAAGTGCTACAGTCACTGTCAAGTTGTTACTTCATTCGCTAAGGAGGGAACTGAGGTCATAGGGTGAAGTAATATGACCGAAGTCACAAGCCAGCACCCCTGACTCCCGGTCTATGGGAATCCCTTCATCCTCAGCCCTGCCTTCTGTTGATGACACTTAGCAAAGAATGTGTTAGATCTAGGAATCCCTCTGAATGTGTTCATTAGACAGCAGAGCGCTACACCGTATTTAAACACTCACCTTTCCCCGGAGCATGAGGTCCACAGTGGGGATGTGGGGCATTTGGCTGGCTATGAAGAAGAGACACTGGTTCACACATGCTCTGCTACCTGGCAGGCTGTTCGCTTCAGCTACAGGGAAGGCTGACTTTCTATCCTGGAGTCCCTAACATCCACTCTCCCACCATCAGAGACAAGAGAGTCCTTGTGGAAAGCCAAACTGTGGCCCAATCTTGACCTCGCACCGGGCTGCCCTTTCTTGTTTCCCAATCCTTCCTTGCCCCAGCCAGTTTCGCTGAGGCCGAACAATGCTCCAGTCTATGGGTAAGTGAGCTCATCGCCTGTTACAGGTGCTTCTTGTGAAGGATGGCCAGGCCAAATGAAGAATGTGTGGCCCTAACAGTCACCCTTAGAGCTCTTTACAGTTTAGGATGTCCCGAGAGAAGGCTGATGGAAGCCCAATAGCCACCTTGTGCTTCCCTGGAACCCTACCAGCCCCACTGATGCTATTGAGATGGCCCCTTATTGTTCATTGTGTGCCAGGTTTACTTGCAGGGGCCCCTTCCCTGAAAAGCTCAGTATGTATTTGTAAAGCCTAAATCACCATTAAGAAGCCATATTTAGGGGGGCCTGGGTAGCTCAGTTAGTTATGGGTATGACTCTTGATTTCAGCTCAGATCATTATCTCATCGTTTGTGAGTTCAAGTCCTGCATTAGGCTCTGTCCTGACAGTGGGGAGCCTGCTTGGAATTCTTTCTCTCTCCCTCTCTCTCTGCCTCTCCTCTTCTCATGCTCTCTCTCTCTCTCTCTCTCTCTCTCAAGATAAATAAATAAACATTAAAAAAAGAAGCTGAGTTTGATAAAGAAAAACCAACCAACCACACTGGAGGGGGAAGGCCAAAGTTTCCATTAACATTACCAGATATAACAAATAAAAATACAGGAGGCCCAGTTACATTTAAGTTTTAGATGAATATTGAACCCATTTTTAGTATAAGCATGTCTTGTGCAATATTTCAGACATACTCATACTAAAAATTATTTGGTGTTCATCTGTATCTGAAATTCCCACTTGAAGGGGTGTCTTGTATTTTATCTGACAACACTGGTTCTTGTGGAATTCCGCAGTTGGCATATTTTATGAAACACACCTTGAGTCTTGGCTGTTGGAATGACATCTGGGACTCTTCCAGTCCTGACATCAGCAGATCTGACACTGTTACTGTGCACAAGCACCAGACCAGGGGAGTTCCACAGGAAGGCTCGTGCATATTTCCTGCTACTGGGACTTCCCTGTAGAAGGAAGCGCACAGCCTGTTTTCGGAAAATGCAAATGTAGTTGAAGACAGCCCACTTTTACCTAGGCAGTTTAATCGCAAAGAGCTTTCCCAGAACCTTCTCATTTGATTCCTTAACATCCTTGAATAGGGTCAGGCACGTGTTATCACTTCTGCTTAAGGTGAGAAAACACTCAGTTTCTATCGACACATCGGTGCCTGGTAAGCAAAGACTTAAGAGTTCCCCTGGCTGCCGGGCTCTAAGACCAATTGCACATTTCCTTTTTTTATTGGAAAATATTGCTTCATTATTACAGTCAAATATGTTTTTCCAAAAACCCGTTTCTTATTGGAAAATATTGCTTCACTTTTTTACAGTCGAATATATTTTTCCAAAAACCATGGCAATATTTTTTCTATTTATAAGTGTAACATTTGAGTATTGCCGTGAACTTGGAAACACAGATAAGAAAGAAGAAAATCAGTGGAGAAAGCAGTGCCACAATTGCCTGGTAACTATTGCTGACATGCAGGTGTATGGTCTTCCGTTCCATGTCCCTTTATATATATTCATATATCATGTCTTGGTCAGGTTGGACCACTAAAACAAATATCGTAGACCATGTGGCTTAAACAACAGACATTTAGTTCTCACGATTCTGGAGACTGAGAAGTCAAAATGAAGGTGTTGGAAAAGGCAGTTTTTGATGAAGCCCTCTTCCTGGTTTGCAAATGGCCCCCTTCTCCCCATGTCCTCACATAGTAGAAAGAGGAAGCTCTGGTGTCTCCTTTTAAAAGGGGGCTCGGGGCGCCTGGGTGGCTCAGTCGGTTGAGCGGCCGACTTTGGCTCAGGTCATGATCTCAGGGTCTGTGAGTTCGAGCCCCGCATTGGGCTCTGTGCTGACGACTCAGAGCCTGGAGCCTGCTTAGGATTCTGTGTCTCCCTCTCTCTCTGCCCTTCCCCTGCTCATGCACTGTCTCTCTGTCTGTCAAAAATAAATACACGTTAAAAAAAATTTTTAAAGAGGGGGGGCTAATCCCATCTCCACCTTCATGACTTCATCTAAACCTATTTATCTCTCAAAGGTCCTACCTCTTAATACTATGGTAATATCCACATATGATTTTGAGGAGCACACTCATTCAGTCCCTAACATATTCCTAGTTTTAAATGAAAAGACCATGTCACTTTATTCACATGTATGTATACATGAGAGAGGTAAAGATAGAAGTGTAAATAGTAACATATGTGAAGCTAATCACATGTGCATATGCATAAACATATCTATATATAATATGAACTTAGATGATTTTGAAATTAGATAATTGACTTTTGGCATTAACCAGGACTTAAGATTAAGCACTGAAAGAGGGTGGAAAGTACCAAATAAACTCCAGATAAACAATACAGAGGGGCGCCTGGGTGGCTCAGTTGGTTAAGCGCCTGTCTCTTGGTTTTGGCTCAGGTCATGATCTCACTGGTTTCGTGAGTTTGAGCCCCATATTGGGCTCTGTGCTGACAGTGCAGAGCCCGCTTTGGATTCTCTCCCTCTCTCTGCCCCTTCCACACTTGTGCTGTCTCTGTCTCTCTCAAAATAAATAAATAAGCTTTAAAACATTGTTAAAAAAGAATAGAGAGAGCAGTAAAGGACGTAGGGTGACGTTCTCCTACTTGAAGGGCGAAGTTAGCTGTCCTGCATGATGAGCTGTTGCTGGTCAAGAATGAGGACTTGATGGGTGAAGAGGCTATAGTTTAAAAAAAATCTATCCCTAATGCTTTCCCACTGAAATGCTGGCTGACACTAACTACTATTCCCCAAGAATTAGTTTCCCCTTTGGACACAGGCACTGGTAAAATGTAACCCAGAGTTGATGTAATTGTGACTTCAGAGGCACTTAGGACTCCGCTGTAACACTCAGGACACAGCTGTAACATGTCCATAATCAATATATTCATGAATAACTCATAAATATCATAAATAACTCATGCTTATGGACCCTCCAAGGTTTGGAGGACTTTCTTCATTTGGAAAGGTCAATACTATAAAACTGGAGCCTCTTTACCTTATATGGCACCTTAAAATGGCTTATTTTTGCAGATAGTCATTGGACACAGCTACTTAGGACAACACCGTCTGATGATGGCCTGGGGCCAGAATCAGAGATGCATGTTGAGAGCGAGGCTCCTAGGGTCTTTAGGCTAGGAGTGACCTGTAACCAACTTTCAGTTTACTGGTCTTGCCGCAGGGTCAGTCGCAAAAAAATGTCCATTTATCGTGTTCCCATCATATGACATACTAGTTCTCAGAGAAACTTGTTTCTCCCACAAAATGAGCCTCAGAACACCCAGTTCCCCAGATCTTTGCGACCCACTCTCTAGCACTGCTTCAGATCCTGCAGGAAATTACAGGTGAGATCCGGGGAGCTGAAGATGACTCCCCAACTCATTAAAAAAAAAGTCCATCTGACCCTCTGGGGCTCCACCGAATGTCCTTCCTTAGTAAGTAACGCTGGCATGATAGATGGCTGTGGAGATCTGGATCAATGCAGGCACCATGTTTGGTTATTTTTGGTTGTATGCGTATATGTAAACACTGTATGCATAGTGTTCTTTGTCCTCAGAACAAACCTTTTATTAAAGGATCCTATTCAAATTCCTTATATCTTTTACTGGGCAAGCTCAGAGTCTTAAATGAATTAAATGGAATGAGAACCTACAAAAGAAGCAAGCATCTATCAAAATGTATTAATGCCTTATACCATTGGGATCTCACATGACTTGTTCAATGTTAATCTTGCTTGGAAAGGAAAACGTTGGAAAGCTTTGCTTAAACCTACCAAAGAAGAAATCCAAACTAATACAAAACAAAACCCCAAATAGCCAATTGTTTCAGACCTGAAACCTTGTTCTACTCCCTATTTTCGTGAGACATATTTGCCTGGGACACGATTTCTAATTATTTCTAAGGCAGAAGTTCCTAAGGAGGGCAAACGAGTTATACTGTCTAGTTGTAAATTCCTAAACCACAGAAGGAAAAAAACACACCAGTGACTTCAACAGTAACTATTTGGGGCCATGATTTTGGTCAATGGTAATGAGCCCTGACAAACTGCATTGAATTCTAAAATGCATCTAAAGCAGAATTTGGAATTAGAATTCACTAGTGCCAGGTGGGCTGATGAAGCACACCAGGAAGGCTGATGATCATCAGGCTCTGCAAGGACCCCAGTTATTCTGAACATGTGAGTGCCACCTAGTGGCGGACCTTGGCTTTACCTAGAGGATGGAGGAATTCCACAGCTCACCTTGCCCAAAGTTTAGGAAAATAGCGCCATTCTCTGCTAGTGCTGACCTCCATTTCATTTCTCCTTTTCTCTTTTATTGGATTCCCCCTTAGTTCTGTTTTTAGTTAATACAAAATCATACATTTACTTTCTGGAATATCAAACATTTCCCTTTACTTCTCCATGCTACCAGTCCAAGAGTTCAAGCACCTACCTGCAAATCCCCCTCCATATACAAGATATTTCTACTCAATCCCTTCATATTCCATGATATGGAATGCAAAGATTCCCTAAGAGAGAAGCCCCTGAAAGACAGCTTGGTAAAGGCTACCAAAGAGCTGAGAACACTAGCACGCCCCTTACTTAAGGAATTAGTTAAGTAAACATTTCTATTACCATGACTTCCAAGGTTCAAGGACAATAATGCAGAGGGTATTGTGCTACCTGAAATAAGTCAGAAAGAGAAAGACAAAAACTGTATGATTTCACTTTTATGTGGAATCTAAAAAACAAAACAAACGAACAAACACACAAAACAGAAACAGACTCATAAATACAGAGAACAAACTGGTGGGTTCCAGAAGGGGGGAGGGATGGGAGAAATAGGTGACAGTGATTAAGTGGTACAAACTTCCAGTTCTAAATAAGTAAGTCCCAGAGATTAGAAGTACAGAGTAGAGGGACACCTGGGTGGCTCAGTCAGTTAAGCGGCCGACTCTTGATTTCGGCTCAGGTCACGATCTCATGGATCATGAGTTAGAGCCCCACATAGGGCTCTGTACTGACAGCATGGAGCCTGCTTGAGATTCTCTCTCTCCTTCTCTCTCTCTGTCCCTCCCTCACTCATGCTCCCTCTCTCTTTCTCCCTCAAAATAAATAAACGTTTAAAAAAAAGTACACAGTAGAGACTGTAGTCAATACTATTGCAATCACGTGTGGAAGGTAACTACACTTACTCTGGTGAACACTGCATAATGTATAGAAGTGTCAAATCATCATGTTGTACACCCAGAGCTAATAAACCATTATATACTAACTATACTTCACTAATAATTATTGAATTGTGATCATAGCAACTGTAGGGAAAAAGTATATGAAAAAATCTCAAAACAAATTTTCCTATATTTAGTTAAGGCTGGATATATGTATATCCTTATGCTATGAAGGAAAACAAATAAACCAACACATAGTTGAGTTGATACAAAACAAATGTAAGGCTACGAAATGACAAAGCGGTGGTGAAGGGAGGAGGCAGATATCAAAATAAGAAACGCTCATCGTAAAAGATTTTAGAAGATTGCACTAGTGACCACTCTCTCCAGAAAGTTTTATCCCTAGAAGTATGACCTAAGCTAGCTTCCAAGCTAACCTCTAATCCATCTTCCAGGTATCCAGGGGATCCTTGTAAAAGTGCTCAGCCCAGGCACCTTAAGATACCAGTCATGCCTTATAAGGCACCAGCAACACCAGTCATAAAATAGCCATAACACCATTCTGCATGTATTTAACACTTTAGAGTTTCCAAAGAGGTTTAACAGGGCATGGGGATCCAATTGTATTCCTTTACTATTTTAGGAGGCAGGGACATGACTGTCTAATTTGTTTCCTAACCTATTGCTCAACACAAAGTGCCAGCTTATATAGTTGAACAAATTATTCGCCAAGTTGAATTGACCTAAACCCTGGAAAAAGAAGAAAGCTGGTAAGTTGAGCCACATGAAGCTTTGATGTCTTCTCTATGATAGAAGATGTTTAAAAAAAGAAGTGGGGGGCGGAGCGCCTGGGTGGCTCAGTCAGTTAACTGTCCGACTTTGGTTCAGGTCATGAGTTTGAGCCCTGTGTTGGGCTCTGTGCTGACAGCTCGGAGCCTGGAGCCTGCTTCAGATTCTGTGCCTCCCTCTCTCTTTCTGCATCTTCCCTGCTCATGTTCTGTCTTTCTCTCACTCTAAAATAAATAAACATTTTTTAAAAATTTAAAAAAGAAGTGGGGACCACTGGCTCATAAAACATACTCTAAAGGAAAAGAACTAGCCCACGAGTCTGTGGACAGAATAGTGGGCTCTGGGATAAGGACTGGCGTTCAGGTGGGGGTGATGACTGCGAGGGTGACAGTGGAGCCTTCTGGGTTTTGCTCATGTTCTTTTTCTGTTCCAGGTGCTGGTTATATGATTGTGTTCAATTTATGAAAATTTCGAGTCATACACTTATGTGTATTTTTCTATACATATATTGGACCTCAAAAAAGTTTTTATAACAGCAATCCTTTATAGGCAATCCAACTTCGAATAATAGAACCTCTAAAGCAAATTGCCTGAAGTGGTGTTTACTCTTGAACACTAATTAATTAATTAATTAAGAGTCTGGGCTTCAGATCAAATAGCTTAGATTGGAATCTTGGTTCCACCACTCGCTAACTGGGAGAGCTTGGTCGTGTTACGTAATACCTCCAAGATTCCATTTTCTCATCCATAAAGTGGGCAAATAATAATATGAACAAGACTGAGGTGTGGAGAAGCCTAATCAAGATGGCTCACGCGGAGGATCTGGCACGGAGTCCACTTCCAAGAAATGACTGCTAGCCTCTTATTCAAATCTCAGCCATCAAGGTACATGTGCCAGAAATTCAACTCTCTTTCCGCTTCTATACTTGGCGTTATTTATTTTATCTTATTTTTTAAAGTCCTGATTCCTTTGGGGAGCAGAAAATCTCTGTCAGTTCAGACTTTCTGCTCTCGCCCTCGGATTAAATCTACATTTCTGATTAGCCTACACATTTCTCCACAGTGTATCTGCCTACTTCTTCCTACTCCCATGGGATCTTGGGTGGCCACCCACAGACATTCTAACTACCAGGCCTCTTGGTGTCCCCTCAGCTACTCCTGTGTTCCTCTGGGGAGCATGGCATTTCTGCACCGTTCCTGCTCCTTACCAGGATAAGGGCGCTCTGTGAGGCTGTTTTAGGCTGCCGGTCCTGACGCGTGCACACTTTCTACTCTGGGATACCTTCCAGCACTATATCTGAGACAGTGGTTTGTCTTCCCCTTAGTCCTGTCCCCATGCCCATCCTGCCTCAGCCAATGGAAGGAGCAGGACACAGGCAGGCCTGCATTAATTAGTAGAATGACTGTAACACAGAGACTCTTGAAAACCAGCGAGAAGTTTATTTCTGTCTTATGTAATTGTCTGGTGTGTCTGGGCTAGTGGACAACCAGCTTCATGGTCATTTATGGAACCAGTTTACTTCCATGTTGTTTTGCCATCATCCCTTAAAGTATTTCTTCTTCTCCATGGTCAAAGTCAGACTGGGACACATTCATGTTCCAGATCACAGGTAGGAGAAACGAGAGTAAGTCCAGGTAACTCATTCCTTTAAGTAGGTGTGGCAGAAGTTACAACTCTCCACTCACAATCTTTTGATGAGAACTTTCCGTATGACCACACCACTGACTTATCCAAACATTCCTTCCAACAATGTTCGGCACTCTCTGGTAAATACCAGCTTCTTCATCACTCCCAATGGTGTTTGTTTTCCATTCCAGTTAGTGTCCTTAGGGAACTTCCTCCTCACCCACTCCTTAACTGAATTTGAGAGTGGAAGGACAATGGAAACTATGGAAGTAGAATCAACAAGACTTGACAACTGATTATAAATAGTTGATGACTATTAGATTCCATGTGTAAGTGAGATTGTGCAGTATTTGTCTTTCTGTGTCTGGCTTATTTCACTTAGGCTGTATCCCCCATATTCGTCTATGTTTCAAAACGGCAGAGTGTTGTGTTTTTTTAAATTATTTTAATATATATATATATATATATATATATATATATATATATATATATATTTGTTTTTGAGAGAGAAAGAGAGAGAGAGAGAGGAGAGAGAGTGCATGAGTTGGGGAGGCGCAGAGAAAGAGAGAGACACAGGAGCTGAAGTAGGCTCCGGGCTCTGAGCTGTTAGCACAGAGTGACGTGGGGCTTGAACTCCTGAACCATAAGATCCTGACTTGAGCTGAAGTCAGCGCTCAATGAACTGAGCCACCCAGGCGCTCCAGGATTTCCTTCTTTTTTAAGGCTGAATAACATTCCATTATATATATACACTGTATTTTCTTTACCCTTTATCCACTGATGGACATTTAGGTTGTTTCCACATTTTGGCTATTATGAAGAATACTGCAATGAACTAAAATAGTCAAAATCATAGAAGCAGAGAGTAGAATGGTGGTTGCCAGGGGCAGGAGGAAGAGGGAAATGGGAGATACTGGTAAAAGGGTACAAAGTTTCAATTATGAAAAATGAGTAAGTTCTGGAGATACTAACACACAGCAGTGTGACTATAGTTAACAATATTGTATTGTATACTGTAAATCTGCTAAGAGAATATGGAGTGCCTGGGTGGCTCAGTCATTTAAGTGTCTGACTTTGGCTTGGGTCATGATCTTGTGTTTGTGGATTTGAGCCCCTCATTGGGCTCTGTACTGACTGCTCGGAGCCTGGAGCCTGCTTCGGATTCTGTGTCTCCCTCTCCCTCTTCCCCTCCCTTGCTCAAGCTCTGTCTCTCTCAAAAATAAATAAACATTAAAAAAATAAAAATAAATAAATTTGCTAAGAGAATAGATTCTCAAGTGTTTTCATCATACACATAACACACAAAAGAAATATGACAACTATGTAGATTGATGGATATGCTAATTAGATTGATTGTGGTGGTTTTGTTCATAACATGTATTTATATCAAAACCTTAAATGTGTATAATATGTATAATATTAAATATGTATAATCTTTATGTATCAGTTATATCTCAATAAATCCAAAAAACAGTTGGTGAAATAGAAAGAAGAATCAAGGCTTTTTTTTTTAATGTCAAGGCTAGGGTGATATGAGCTGATGTGGGAAATGTGATAAGAGGAACAGATATAATGAGAATTAAAAAAATTATAATGAAAATAATAATAACAAAACCCACTTTACATATGTACTGAGAACTTTGAATGTATTATTTCATTCACTCGTCAAAACTACACTTATTTATTCTTGCTTTCTTAATTTCGAGATGAAGAACCTGGGACGCAGCGAAATAAAGCAAATTGTCTAAGGTCATGTTGCTTAAAGGAGCAGAGCAGTGGGTGGACGCTGACCCCCGGCGTCCAGAACCCCTGTGGGTAATCGCTGTGCCATACTGTCTCCCCTGACATTATATATAGAGAAGTACCTGATTTTAGAAGGATGACTTGTGCCTGGGAAGCTGGGAAGATTCAAGGGCTAGGAGAGATGATGGCTGGGGGCGTCTCAATGGGTGGGGGCTGGAATCATCTGGAGGCATCTCTCTATCTTTCTTGTGTTGATGTTGACCGCTGGTTGGGACCTATGCTGGGCTGTCAACTGGTGCCCCCCTCAGTCTGCTCTCTTCACGTGGGCTGGTCTTCCCCACAGCATGTCAGCTTTGGAGCACGCAGACATTTTATATGGTAGCCAACAGAGGAAGTGTCTTACACAACTTCTGCCTAACTAGCGTGCTGCGTGGAAACTCTATCACTTTTTATGATAGATAAGGTGGTATTAAAATAGGTCCACAGATATTTTAATACTTCTTTCAAAAAGTAGAGCCTAATTCCCCTCTGTTAAGTGTGGAATATACTTAGTGACTTACTTATTTTTTTTTAATTTTTATTTATTTACTTTGAGAGACAGAGAGGGTGTGCGTGCAAGCAGGGGGAAAGAGCAGAGAGAGAAAGGAAGAGAGAGAATCTCAAGCAGGCTCTGTGCTGACAGGCCTTGATCTCATGAACTGTGAGATCATGACCTGAGTTGAAATCAAGAGTCAGACGCTTAACCAACTGAGCCACCCACGTGCCCTCTTAGTGACTCATTTCTAAGGAATAGAATATTGAAGAAGTGATGATGTGTGATTTTCAAGAAAGGCGTTGTAGTTTCCCCCATGCTCTCTCTTGAGTCCCTTGCTCTGGAAGAAGCCAGCTACCATGACAGTCAAGCAAGCCTGTGGAGAGACCCACACAGCAAGACACTGAACCCTTCTGTCAACAACCAGCAAGGAGCTGAGGCCTCCTGGTGCAGCCATGTGAGGGAGGTGTCTTGAAAGCAGATCCCCAGCCACGCTCAAGCCTTCAGATGACTGAAGCCCTGGCAGATATCTTGTCAGAAACCTCATTAGAGACCCTGAGACAAACCACCGGTGAAGGCATTGCAAAATTTCTGACCCACTGAGACTATGGATAATAAATCTTGCTTATTTTAAGTCACTACATTTTGGGGTAATTTGTTGTGAAATGGTGGATGACTGGTATATCTAGCCTCAGAAGTCACATAGCATTATATACAACATTCTCTGCTTAAGAGTCAGTTACGAAAACCAGTCCAGGTTCAAGGAGAGGGGATATTGACCTAACCACTCAGTGGAAAGAGGGTCGAAATATTTTCAGACATGGTTTAAACTGCCACGAGAATGTTTATTTTAGTGTACTTAGAAAATGACATTGAGGAGATGGTTACCAAACGTCTAGAAATGCAAGTCCTTTACAGCACATGTAGCATTTGTAATTAAATACTCATTAGCATAATTCTGGTTGATTTTCTGTTATTCCACTGGGCTGTGGATTTGCATCTGGTTTGTTAATGGTTGCATCCCCAGAGTCTTGCATGGTGCTTAACAGATACTAACTACATGCTGGGGCACCTGGGTGGCTCAGTTGGTTAAGCGTCTGGCTCTTGATTTCAGCTCAGGTCATGCTCTCCCATCCTGAGAGCGAGCCCTACATCAGGCTTTGCACTGGGCATGGAGACTGCTTAAGATTCTTTCTCTCCCTCTCCCTCTGCCCGTCCCTACCATGCACACATGAGCTCTCAATCTCTCTGTCTCTAAAAGAAGAAAGAAAGAAAGAAAGAAAGAAAGAAAGAAAGAAAGAAAGAAAGAAAGAAAGAAAGAAAGAAAGAAAGGAAGGAAGGAAGGAAGGAAGGAAGGAAGGAAGGAAGGAAGGAAGGAAGGGAGAGAGAGAGGGAGGGAGGGAGGAAGGAAGGAAGGAAGGAAGGAAGGAAGGAAGGAAGAAAGAAAGAAAAGAAAATACAACACAAAAACCAAAAAACAGATACTACATGCTACTTGTTTATGAGCTACCTGTTGAACAAATTGTGTGCAAATTTTAGATGATCAGGACATCACAAACATGTATATGTGGCTCTAGAAATTTTTGTTTGTTTGTTTTTGAGTTTTAATCCCCAATAAAATTCCCAAATAATGCTTGAAAATGTATAAATCAATTCTAACATTTGTATAGGATCTTCTGCTATGTATTATGTTTTAACTGTTTCAGTTTATGATTTGTCAAAGGACAGTACATGAGATGATTTTAGGAATTACATGGATGAAGATTTAAATATTTTAATAGCTATATGATTATTTTACGTGTATTAAAAGCACAAAAGCACGAAGTATGTTAATTAAAGGAAAAGAATAGGTGTATGGTAGAATGGGTAGCATGCAGATATGGTGAAAATTGCGTAACTGCTACTAAATGACTCATGATAGGTAAATATTGATTCATGGGTTTGAGCCCCACGTTGGGCTCTGTGTCGACAGTACAGAGCCTGCTTGAGTTTCTCTCTTTCCCCCTGTCTTCCCCTCCACTGCTCATGTTTGCCCTCTCACTTGCACTCAAAAACAATAAATAAAAACTTTAAAAGCACAAGGTTATTCCTAGGGATATAGATTAACTTATTCTAAGTGTCATACTTATCATTTGGTTAGTTGCTAATTGGTGACTACCAATATGTATCTCTCTCCTTAGGGTGATTTAGGTTTGGGTTCCCAAACCAGGCATGGCATTTCAAAATTATAGATCACCAGACACAGCGCTAGAAGATTCTGATCTTGTAGGTTTTATTAGACACATGTTTTTAAAAGCTCTTTAGGAATAATAGGTACAGTTAGTAGCTGTAAGAAATAACACCCATGTTTTAGTGACTTCATAGAACTGAAGTGTCTTTCTTGCTCAAATCACAGTTTGGTGAATGTGTTCTTGGTTGGTGGGTAGCTTTCCCCCATATGGTGATTTAGGGACCCAGACTCCTTTTATCTGTGCCAAAAAGAGAACACAAAGTAATCACCACAACGATGACTTCAGAGAGAACCCATTTCTCCTAAGGCAGGGGAGACAAAGGAAAGAAGTTGAAATTATTAAAACGTATGAGGGCTCCTGTGAAGCAGAAACTCAGACAGCTGAGAAGGAGCTGCCACATGCTTCCGCTGTTGTCTCTAAGCTCGAAGGAGGACCCCGACAGGGGAGACTTCTGAGGAGGGGGTACTGGCTGGCCAGGGTGTGTGGGCCAGGGGATACAATACAGCTTGTTCTGTGGGTGTCAGAAAAACTGCCAGTTGGGATCTACTGCTGCTCATGGCATGAACGGTCTCTACTGGGTGAAGATTAAAGCTGAGTGATGCTAGCAGAAACTGGAGGCAAACAGGAAGGAGCTAGTCTCTTCTTCCTTCCCAGACTTCCGGTCTTCCTCCGGCGATTTTCTGGGCAGAACCTAACAAGGAGCCAGTTGCAAAGCAGAAGCTCCACCCCCAGCCCCAGCATTACAGAGCAGAGAACAGCATTGTGGGTTTGGAGCTGAGAAGCAATAATTCAATAACTGACAGTGTGACGTGTGCTGGGTTCAGTTGCAGTGGGCGGTCATTACCACCCCGTGCCTCATTTCTTCCCTTTGTCCCTTCAGATCTACTCCCCACCCTCTCCATCTGCTCAGTGGCCTGGGCGGCTGGCCTGTGTGTGTGATACCCAACAGGCTGCCTGGCTTTTCAGCTTCTGGTTGTGAGCACTGGTAAGAATGAGTGGAAAGGCTGAGGCATTTGCTCACCTCACTCTCTGGCATGGCTATGGGTTTGCTCTGTCCTTCCTGGGAGCTCCCTCTTTGCCCCTTCGGGCCATGGGGTGGCAATACAGCCTTGTCTGTTTCACTGTCAGAATACTGCACTATCTTTAGTAGGTTCCCAGTAGCCTGTTCCCATCTCTGTACATAGTTTGTTAGGCTCTACTCACATTGTTCTAATCTGGAGTACCACTCTTTTTCTGGGACCCTGATAGTCTTGGTATGAGAGGAAAAGGAGTAGGCACAGCTGCTCCAGCTGTTCCTTCCATCCCAACTTCCCAGGTGCTTCACTGTTTCCTTTCTCACTCTCCCAAAACTACGTAGGTCAAATCCCTACAAGAGAGATTCTTATTTGGACGACTCATCTTTTTTGGAGAAGACCATGTCATGGGCGTTTGTCGAATCCGTGCATTGACACTATTGGGTCAGGGGCCCACCTCTGCTATCCAGCAGAGTATGAGGTCACTTGATTGAAATTAGGGCAGCCTAGGAGGGGCTCTGGATAATGGAGATTTGGGGGTTGGCAAGTGTAATGCTGAGAAAGGGTAAACACACATAGAAACCCCTGAAGGCAAAATAAGAATTCTTCTGTAGTGTAGTGAAAGAAGCAACGGATGCAGTCAGATGAATCTGGGTGTAAATCTCCCCTCTGTCAATCGGATACCTTCTCATCCTCAGTTTGCATATCATGTGATAGGTGTATTACTTAGAAAGAGAATTCAGGTAATAGAACTCTCAGTAATAAAAATGGCTGAAATGAACAAGAATTTATCCCTGCCACCTCCAATAACAAGAAGCTGGCCAGGGCGGCTGCTGGCACTGGTTCAGGGCCAGCTTCTCAGAATCTCTTGGGTTTCTCCTATGCTATTGCATTACCATTACTCGATGGTTCGTGCAGCTACAGACATCTTGTCCCTTTCAAGGTGGAGAGGAAAGGAAAGTGGCCCCAAGTTGATGCCTCTTATCAGGAAAAGCAAAAGGCTGCCGAGAACCTCCAGCAGATTTCCACTGATGTCTCACCAGCCAGGACAGTGTATGTGGGCATCCCTGCCCGTGGCGTAGGCTAGGACAGAGGGTGCTTGCATGGGGCCAGGCACACGGCTTCCCAGAACAGAACTGAGGCTCTGATAGTAGAAACAAAGGAGGGGGAATGGGTACTAGGGAGGAACGTGGTCGGTGTGTCACAAAGGGGTGACACCCCCTTTATCTGATCTCTTTCCTGGGTGTTTGGGGGATGCACTGTATGTGGCATGTGCAACAGGCCCCTTTTCAAAATGAAAACATCAGCTTCCTTACATCATCATTCTATTTTATATGCCTGTGTTCTTAAAGACAGACCCTTCTTTTTCTACTTTGCCTGGAGAGCTACCTAATGAAACTGAATACGGCCCGGCTCTGCCCAGCCTCCAACCTCACCTCTGCCTCCTCCCCTCCCCTCTTCTGCTCACCACCTTCCTCTGACAGCAGCCACTTCCCTCCGAGGTCTATCAATTTGCTAAGAGTTTTCTCACCCAAGGGTCTTTGCTTTTGCAATTTTCCTTGCTTAGAACAGTCTTCCTCTTTTCTGTCACGTCTTCAAAGTGGTCCACCCTGACTCTCAACCTATGTGAAAAATCCACCCCGCCCCAGCCATTGTTCTTTCTGAACTTGGAGAACTCTTATCTGCTGAAGAGGCATCTTGGTGTAAGGTTTAAGGGTGCTAGAGCCAGACTGCCTGGGATTTCCCAGCTGTGTGATCCTGAGTGGGTTTCTCTGATGTCCTGGTGCCTCCGTTTCCTCCTCTGTAAAATGGGAATGTTAATATTCCCTACTTCATGGGATGGAATCGTGAGAGGATTAAATGTGTTAATATCTGTAAAGAGCCTAGAAGAGCGGCCTGTACGTAGCAGGGAACTATGTGAGTGTTAAATAAATAAAAGAAATAGTGCACGTTTTCTCCACCATCCAGCACACTCCGTGAAGACAGTGGCCACATCTGCCCTTTCACTACGGTGGCTAGGGCAATGCCACACCACACCACCACTGCTGTGGTTGTTCCTGTTGTTTTACACCTAGTGGGCATCGAATATTTGTGGAGTGAATAAATATCTAAATGAATAACCGAGTGATGTTCTAAATGGGGGAGGGGAGTAGCAGAATGACCTGGTTACCCAAACCAGCACACTGCAAGAGCATGAGTTTCCAGAAGATACTGACCAGTAGAAGTTTCCAGAGCAGTGGAGAGTTGATATCTGAACCAGCCTCTGCAGTCTGTCAGAACCAAATCATTCATGTCAGAGTGGGGGGGCTGCATGGACCACCCGCCAGAACTGTCCACCTCTTGCTGCCCAGCTAACAGACACACTAATCACCTGCCTGGCTCCAGAGCAGCCCCTGGAAATGGAAGGGAGCCTCCAGGTGGGACCGAGGCGCACCAGCCTCTCCATTTGGAAAGCTGCAGCATTGATTAGCTGTCTTTCTTGCTGACCCCAGCACCCTGATGACAGCTGCTTCCCTGGCTAGCCTGAGCTCCGGCCCTGGTCACAAGTCAATGCTGTTCTGACTCTCTCAGAAGAGGATTTTTCCAGACCCCAAAGTACGGCAGCTTTGCGGGCCAGCTGCGCTGCGTTGCCTCTCAGAGGCAACCAAGGCTCTTAAATCATACAAAAAGTACATCCAAGTTGCTCTGCGGGGACTCAGTCAGACAACCGACTGCTCTACTAATTCTTGTCCAACCTGGGTCTCAGAGGAGCCCTCAGAAGCCCAGTCAAACAGACCTCGATCACCCTGGCTGCTTTCCAGAGCCAGATAGTCGCCTACCTCTGCAGCCTTTGGGGAACCCTGACCATTTCCTGTGGCCTCTGGGCTGCCCGGCAAACAGGTTACTAACGTTCAGCCTCCCTGTCTGCTGAGTTCTTGTTTTTCTGTTTCTGTTTGTCGAATGGCCGCAGGGTTTCCCCTTTCCTGCTCCAGCCCAGCTGGAAGCCTCTTTATTAACAGTTTGTTTGCAAGCTCATGGTGGTCTATGAACTTGTCTGAAATTTCCTGGAACAGAAACAACTGTTCCCAGAGGAACATTCTGTCAGCCTCTCCTCAGATAAGTCTCACTCTGCCATCTATCTGTCCCTCCTGCAGCCCGCACACTGCACACCACACACCTTGTAGACACCCCCATACTCCTGAGTTTCTGACAAGAGATAAAACACTTCCGCCTCTAAAAACAAATGAAACATCGATGGTATCTGTTATGTAGGGGATGTCACCTTCCACGAGGCTCTTGAAGGATAGTTTGGGGAAAGTTCTAGGTCAGCCTGTTAGAAACTATTTGCTATTTGTCTACTTATTAAGGAGGATTTCTGGCCCCCACTTGGTTGTGAGGACCAGGCCATTAGCTGGAGAACAGGAAGGAGAGGGGCGATGACCAAGATTTGCTTTGGCACAAATGCCTCCAATGGAGACCATTCCTGGGCCATAAGGCCTGGCAGTCACTCCAAGCTCTTCACCTGAGGTTGCCGCAGAGCCAGGCAGTTGGCTCCTGGGATTCGCTCTCCATTCAGCTCCTTTGGTCACCTCTCCCTTCTCAGCAGGGAGCATTCACTTCTCACAACGGGCCCATCCTGTGAAAGAAGGAGGCAGCCATGTCTTGCCGCTTCTTTGGTGGGTCTTGGCTGGAAGCATGCCTGGTTATACCCCCAGTTGCAGCCAAATCCCATATAAGTTATCAACATTTTCTTAAGGCTAATGGGATGAAACAAACCTTACACTGCTAATAGCTTTTGGACTTGGAAGGGAACTCAGAAATGATCCAGTTCGCTGGCGTTCAGGCTTTTCTTAGCCACAGCAAACTCCCTTTCAGTGAGATCTTACTGAGAAGCCCATGAGGCTGCCTGTGGGGTGGAAAAGGGCTCAGAACCTGCAGACTCAGCCCCTTATCCTCTCAGTAGTCCCCGAGGCTCACTCTGGATACCTAGGACTCTCTAGAGCCCACCTTGAAAGTAATTCATTACCATGGAGCAAAGCGTGGTCCAGAGAACCCAACTGGTTTGCCCAGTCCAGCAGGTACTTGGAGGTCTCCACACAACCGAAATCCCAGTCTCCTGAAGCCAGATTCACACACTTACAAATGTTCTGCCAGCATGTAGCATATTATCTACATTTGTGTTGGACTTAGCTCTATAATGAAATGGCTCATCCTTTTTCTTTTTTCATTAATCTCAGTAATCTCTATTATGTATTAGTTTTCTATGGCTACCATAATAAGTACCACATACTGGGTGGCTTAAACAATAGAAATTAATTTACACACAGTCCTGGTGGCTAGAAGTCCAAGACTGAGGTGTCTGCAGGCTTGGTTCCTTCTGAGGCCTCTCTCCTCAGCTTGGAGATGGCCCTTTTCTCCTGTGTCTTCACGTGGTCTTCTCTCTGTGTGTCTGTGTCCAAATTTCCTCTTCTTATAAGGCCACCAGTCATACTGAATTAGGATCCAACCACCCTAAGGATCTCATTTTAACTTAATTACCTCCTTAAAGACTCTATTTCCAAATACAGTCACATTCAGAGGAACTGGAGTTAGGACTCAAACATATGAATAACTGGTGGTAGACGGGAATCCAACTCAGCCCATAACAGCTGGACAACTTTCACCTATGAGTGGTTCATTTAAAGAGACCATGTGGAAGCTATAGTCTCTGACTTCTTGTAGATTTAAAACCATTTTTCCATAGCCTTATTTTTAGGTCACTTTTTTTCTCTTAAAACTTGGAAGACATCGCTCTACTGACTTCTGGCCTTGCAAGTCACTATGGAAAATATTCTAGTCAAGTAGAATTTCTTTTTCCAGTTCCAATTGTCAGACACCTGAGGGAGCCCATCTTGGACCAGCCGCAGCCAAACAACGGGACAACTTCTGCTTCACTAGTGACCCCAGGTGAGACCGCCAGCAGAACCCAGCACAATCTGCTAACCCCAGAACCTTTAGCAAATAAATAGTTGTTGTTGTAAGCCGCCACACTGGGGGGTGGTTTGTTGCCCAGCAATTGATATCTGGCACACGGAGCCGGCAGGAATTCTTCCTGGGTCACAGAGCAGTTAGGACCCAGGGTCATGTGAGTGGGTGAGTAGTTTAGCCTTTGTCTCTCTCCAGCCCACAGATACCTGCCGCTGCAGGGCTGCTCAGAACACCACGTGGAAATGCCCGCCTCGCCAACAGACTGCTTCCTACAAATGTGGGGAGCCTGAGTGCACCCTCTCAGCGTCAAATTCTCAACCTCTTTATCCTTTTTTTTCTTAGCTTCTTGTAGGGGCCGAACCTGGCTCTGCTGACTCCAGTGCCCGCCATCTCTCCCGGGGAACCTCCCAGCATGTTTGCATTGCCGGTGGATTGGCCGCCTTTCTCCACAGATGGCAGCTGGGATCACAGATATTGCCTGGTTTCCTCACAGAGGGGGTGGCTGTTTCTCAGTTTTGTGTATGTGTTGGGGGGGGAGTGGGGACTGGTGATTTCCTAGAGGAGGAGGCCGACATTTGCTCTCCTATTTACAAATATTAGAATAATAAAAATTTAAAAGCAAATATGGAGCACTAATAACACAGGATTGCCAACTTTTTGTTTTATCACATAAGAGTATTTTTTTATTTATTTTTTAAAAATGATTATTTATTTATTTTGAGAGAGAGAGAGCGAGAAAACGTGAGTGGGAGAGGGGCAGAGAGCAGAGAGAGAGGTGAGAGATAATTCCGAGCAGGCTCCACGCTGTCAGCACAGAGCCAGATGTGGAGCTCGAACTCATGAACCTGAGCTGAAACCAGGAGTCAGACGCTTAACTGACTGAGCCACCCCGGTGCCCCATATCGCATAATAGTATTTAAAAAAAGAGGAGTTCTTTATTATCATCATCCGTTCGCCTAGAGAAAGTCATTACAACACCTAACTGATTGCAAAGCACAAAAACCCGGAGAAAAGGAAAACCCTCCTTAAGAGAGAATTAATGTATGATGTCCACCTTTATGCTTATGGGAAATACATTAATTTTTGGAGATGCAGAAAAATTGCAACTTAAAATCAGACTTGACCAATTTTCCTCAAAGTGAGCCAACAGAATGTAAAGGAACATTCATCTTCCAATTTCTGTGCCAAATTCGGTACCTTAAAGAAGAGGTGCATCAGGTTTCACGCTTCCTTACCTGGAAATAGTAAACCTTACTGTCCCCCCCAGATCAAATCATTCCTGAGTTTAGCCTTTGCTGGCCCTTCAGGTAAACTTTGCTCTTTATTCGTACAGGGGACATCTGACAGTTTTGAAGGGAAGAAAAGGACTTGCAGGCAGAAGGAAGTCCACCGGAGCCCACCGACTTTATCTGTTGGCCCCTCTGCCTGCCCCGTCTGCAGCGGGCGCCGGGGCTCAGGGCACAGGCCTTCGGATTCTCAAAGCTTTCCCTCTGGCCCCAGGCACCAGAGAGCTGCGGGGATGGCGTCACGTCCCTCTCTAGCCCTGAGTAGCTCCTGGGTGAAGCCCTGCGGAATAAGAAATGAACGGGTCTTTGCAGGGCCCAGCTGAGTCTCCCGGGGGTCACGTGCAGCGATGCTGGGCGGCCACTCTGTCCCGGGCGGGGCCGGCCTCACGGAAGGCTACCCTTCACTTCTGGCGAGGGATTCGGTCAGGACGTGCAGAGCTCCCAGAGGATGGACACCGAGATGAGTGCAATTAAGGGTACTTTTTTCTTCTTTTCAGAGAAAGGGGATAAAAAGTCACTGAGAAACCCAAGGAGAAAGTCTGGGAGGGGCCAGTAGAAGAATGACCGGGATGCCTGAGGACCGCCTCTGTGGGAGACTCGGCCCTTCCCGGGAGCCCCGTGGAGCCCATTGTACCCCGCGACGGGAATCCCCACTGCCCGCCCCAAAGCCCGGAGAAAGGCAAGTCCTGTCTCCTGGGTGGGCCTTATGGCTGCCCTTCTGATGGACAGCCCACCAGGAAGGTCCAAGTGGACTAGAGACAAAGCTTGTAGCTAAGGACAGGAAAGCGAACTCTCCCGTGGGGAAATAGGCCGCTCTCTGGGGAGCGTGGACTCAGCCGAGCAGCTCACCCTGTTTCTGTCTCCTCGCTGCTGTGACTCTTTGTTTCTGGCTCCTTGCACCTGCCACCACTTTCTCCACTTGAAATCAGACTCCGAGAAGATTTGCCGTCAAAGCCCACAGACCCAGAACTGACAATGGAAACAAAAGAGTGGGCTTTGAAGGCTTGGCTGCAGTTCTGGCCCTGCCTCTTGCTCACTGTGTAATGACAGACAAGCCAGAACGCTCCCTGGATATTAAGTTTCCTCATCTATAAAAGGCAGCAAATGCTCGCACCTGCCCTCTCCCTGCAAGGAGGCCGGGCCAGAGGAGTCAACACAACTGAGGAGTCACAGTTAGCAATGGGGATAACTGGGGTGCTAGCTGTGCCCCCTCTCCTCTTGCCTGAGGTCCCCTTAATTCCCAGTAACCAAAAGGGGATGTAGGGACATCTGGGTGTCTCAGTTGATTAAGTGTCTGTCTCTTGGTTTCGCCTCAGGTCATGATCTCACGGTTTCGTGCGTCCGAGCCCCTCATCGAGCTCTGTGCTGGCACCGTGGAGCCTGCTTGGGATTCTCTGTCTCTCTGTCTCTCCTTTTCTCTCTGCCTCTCCCCTGCTTTCGCTGTCTCTGTTTCTCTCAAAATAAATAAGTAAATTTTAAAAAGATGTGAGGGGAGAGGGCTGTGCAGGGAGGAGAGAAGGAAGGGGGAAGAACAAACGAAGCAGAGTGTCATTCCAGGATACTTGAGATAGTTTCAACCACTCCAGAAAAAAAAAAAACCACAGCACAGTTTCAATCACTATGAAAATGACACGGCAACAAAATAGACTAGAAGAAAATATGATATATTAGGGGGTGAAAGTTATCCTGAAGTGTAAGGATTATAATTTTTACCTTCTACTTTTATGATAAAAAATACATTTGAAGATGGTCCCCTTTCCCCGTGTTCCCAGTGACAGGTGTGCCCACCATACTTAGTCCCAGTTTCATAGGGAGCACGGAGAAGGCGAGACGCGTCCGGGTCTTGATTTCACAGGCGGGGCAGGAGGAGGGAACGCAGATGCGAAGGAGAAGAGTAGGGAAGGTGGCGGCAAGCACACGGCTCAGTGTGGCGGGGCCCAGACGACAAGGATGTCTTGGTGTCGGCACGTTGGCTCAGGGTGATTTTGAGGAGCCCTGGTAGGGCGTGAAAGGTGAGGGGGGAAAGGAGCCCCTGGCAATACCTGAATGGGGTGACAGGACACCAGCCAAAGAGGCTGGGGCCCCGAGGGCCAATCTCAGTATGGAAGTAAAGTGGTAGTGGTGGGGAAACTGAGGCAGAGCCCAGGTTCTGTGATGAGCGAGCACAGAAACCCTTTCTTACATCTCCATGATATCTGGGATTCATTCCCTGCACGCAGACTCCTAGAGCTGGCCTGGGATGTCATTCCGGGTCCACCTGATCCGAGGCTCAGATGCCGATGTTCTTTCTGCTACTTCAGTGATAAATTCAGAAAACGAGCAAGGCTGAGCCCGGAGGCACCAATGACAGGGTCCTTCCTGCTGGCCTTGGCCTTTGGATGGTGCTGCTATGATCTAGGGGCACCTGGGGGCCCACACCGAGCCCTTACTACTGCAGGAGGCTCCACAGACCTCCCCCCAGCCAACGGGAGCCAGCGCTGCGGCTGGGTGACACTTGTGGTTCTTCTGGTGCAAGACACAATCATCGGGAACTTGAAAAACACAAAGCCTATTACTCACAAATTCTGGAGAATACGCAGCATGCTCAGGGCCACAGAGTGAGGTTGTGGGTAGAGAGAAAGAGAGCACAGACCTGGATTCCGCCTTTTTTGGGGTCAAGGGTGGGATGCCTAGGGTTTCAGTCTTTCTTGGTAAATTTAAAATATAAGAGCGGAATTAGGACACTAGCCGGGAAAAGCAGGCTCACTCAAGCAGTCAGCTATGTAGGTCACCCAGGGCTTTCTAAAATGGGACCTTCAGGAGTGGGAGGCCTGCCTGTCGTCCAGTTGCGTAGCTGGCAATATATTTATTCAAGATGATGCCTTGGAAATAGAGGCCTCAGCCACCCCTAGATTTCCTAGCTGAAGATGGTGCCCGTGTGATAGACAGGAGGGTAGAGACAGGGTGCTTCAGGGCTGTCGTCCCTGATGGTCCCCAGGCAGCCATCCTGTTCCTGCTCAGCAGGAAGTTCTAATGATCACACTGGGGGTGGTTCTACTGTAAAGGAATGTGAGGGGTACAACATGAAGGAAGCCTGTGCTTCCTGACAGTTCAAAAGAATAAAATTTCCTCAGACCTAATAATGCAAAGAATTTATCAACAGTCAAGAGCTGAAAATGATCTTGAAATAAACTTTCTTTTAAGAAGACTTTCTATTAAGAAAAGAAATACATGTTCATTGTAAAAGTGGGAAAAAAAATGAATAGAAAGGCATAAAGAAGGGGTGCCTGGGTAGCTCAGTTGGTTAAGCATCCTACTTCAGCTCAGGTCATGATCTCATGGTTTGTGAGTTCGAGCCCCGCATCAGGCTCTGTGCTGACAACTCAGGACCTGGAGCCTGCTTCTGATTCTGTGTGTCCCTCTCTCACTCTCTGCCCATCTCCTGCTTGCACTCTGTCTCTCTCATTCTTAAAAATAAATATTAAAAAAAAGAAAGAAAAGCATAAAGAAGAAAATAGTATCATCAAAATGTCATCACCCAGAGATAAGATACAGTTAACAGTTTGGTATATTTCTTTCATCTTACTTTCCATTGAAAAGAAAAAGACAAGAAAAAAATCTTTAAAACATTATCGAGAACATTGAAGTTTCTGCTAAATTTATATAAATTGTATAAATATTACCTGACATATTTTTCTATATCTTGAAGAAGTCTTTTATTGATGGCAAAAGTATTTCATTGAATGAATATATGAAAATTTAAGAATCCCTTCCTATTGGACAACAAATGGGTTTCTAGTGCTTTTTGTTTTTGCTATTATAAGCAACGAGGAAAAAAAATCTAAGTATTCAATTCTCTGTTCATAGCTCTGATAATTTCTGTATAATAAATTCCTAGAAATGATATTACTGGGTCTCTTACACATTTTATCCAATTTCTCTGGGTAGCTCGGTGATTCTGCCAAAGTCAGTTTGGCAGTTTGGTGAAACTGCCAAAGTCAGTTTCTTAAACAACACAAAACTTTGCTAAGAGCCAAAAATAGCATTGGCATAATTCCCCTCTAATAGTTAATAGAATCAAAACGCAAAAGATTTTGGCAGGCTGGAACGGTAAGTCAGATGTTACAAATGAAAATTCTTGGGATAAAACCTGGCATTTAAGTCCCCAGACAAAATGGCTGAAGTACAAGAGGGGGGTGATGTCACTTAACAATGGTTGTGAAGAATAATAGGAATACAATATGAATCCTACCGTCTTGGGTCATAATAATAGAGGTATGGAGTCCAAAATTGGAAGGCAGTATGCTCTGCTCTGTGCGGCCAGACCCGCCCCAGGCACTTGACTTCACACTGTAAAGGGAACAGTTACCTGTGGTCCACGTTCAGGGGAGAGATTCAAATAAGGGAATTGGAACCTGTGTTCTCTCACTTCCCCGTGTTGGGACCCTATAGGCATGTCTACCTTATGTGACACATGCCCCCTGTCCAGGCTGACTGGTCCAGGGGTGGGTGTTCAGAGTTTTCCCAGGAAGATGACATTTGGAACTTGAAGACACAGAAAGGAGAGTACTGATCTGAGTTGTGTGAACGCAGGGCTGTAATAAGAGAACCAGGGACCCCCGCCCTGAATTCCCAGAAGCCGCTTCCTCAGATATCTGGGTGTTTAATTCTTCTCTTGATCCTGAGGGACATCTCAGGTAAAGCTAACGAGAGCAGTTTCTGTAACTTACAGCAGAAAAGGAAGAGCCCTAATTAGAGAAATGTTGAAATAACCATGGCATTTATTCTGGAGGAGAGAAGACTCTGAGGGAGCGTGAGAGCTGCAGCCCCATCGGAATTGTTCCACGAGGCCTCCAGGGGCAGAAGTAGAAGGCGGGAAGAATTGCTTTCAGTTAGTGAAGATCAAATGTCCACTCATTTTTACACAACGAGGCAACAGGACCGTCGTGAAGGGGTTCCAGCATTGGACATTACGAGTTGTTTTTTGTTTTTAATTTTTACATTTTTTTTTGTAGTTGGGGGGAGAAGGGCAGAGAGAGGGAGACAGAGGATCCAAGCAGGTTCCTCGCCGTCTGCCCAGAGCCTGATGTGGGGCTCGAACCGGAACTGCGAGACCATGACTGGAGCCCAAGTCCAACGCTTAACCGACTGAGCCACCCAGGCGCCCCTGGGCATTACTACTTCTAGCGCATTGCTGTGATCTGGACAACCCACCTCGTTCATCCTCCTCTCCCTGTTCAAAGCCATCTAGGGCTCTTGGAAGGTAGTTCCTGGGATTTCCGTGCCCCCTAGGGGTCAAGGACAATAACTTAATATACTCTCCTAATTCGCGCTCCTTCCAGGCTTCAGGACACGTAACATAAGAACCCAAATATTAAGAATAAATAAATAAGAAAACGATTTCACGAATTTTGGGATGGTTGCTAATATTTTGGTTCTTTAGTAGTGTAGTGTCAGGGAAGTTTATAAAATTGCTTGCCTCTCCCTCCTACTCCCCCCCATAAGTGCGTCCACCGTATCGTCTTCCGTACATCCCCTTTCCGCTCAGGTGAATTTGTTCCCAAGGGCAGAGCTGAATCGCATCATGAGAGGACAGTTCTACGCCAGCTCCACTTCCCACTGATGCTCATGGAAAAAGAAAAAAAAGGTCAGTCCACCTATTAGGCAAGGACGCTTAGGCTTGTCTCTTCTACTTTCTTGTTCCTGTTCTTGGGGGAAAAGCTCATTGTTAACACATCACAGATCCTCAGTGACATCTGAATCTTCACTGACATTGCCTAAGAATCTGGAGAATTTCGTGTTCCACCTCCAGCTGGATGGGGCTTCTGGGACAGAAGGCTTTTAATAGAACAGATTTCTTTGACAATGCCTTCTTTTCCAAGGTGCAACACCCACAGTCCAGTGCTGTGGCACAGACTGCAGCTGTTTCAAAGCTATAAGTGAAATAATTGCAAGGGTGAAGATCTCGCGCAGTGTTTGTGTATGTATTTGGGGAGATCTCACTGACATGCCCCATGGGCCTGTCACCGTGCCTGATTCACAGTAGAATCTCAAAAATATTTATAGAGTTGGGGCACCTGGGTGGCTCAGTCCGGTAAGCTTCCAGCTCTTGATTTGGACTCAGGTCATGACCTCATCGTTTGTGGGATCGACCCCTGAGTCGGGCTCTGCGCTGCCAGTGTGGAGCCTGCTTGGGACTTTTCCTCTCCCCCTCTCGCTCCCTGCCCCTCCTCCAATCATGCTCTCTTTCTCTCTCTCTCTCTCAATAAATAAATAGACAAACAAACTTTAAAAAATGTTTTAAAAATATTTGTAGAGTGAGTAAGGAGGAGAGGTGGGGATAGGGTGGGGAGAGATCACGGACTCTCAGACTCTGAGACGCCTTGAAGAACCTCTAGCCCAGCCGATTTCAGAGCGCTCTGCGAACCCAGAGGGTTTTAAAAAGCTGTCCATATGATTAATTCCAATTTCATTTTTTTTATCTTTATTTTTGAGAGAGTGAGAGAGAGACACAGCACGAGTTGGGGAGAGGCAGAGAGAGAGGGAGACACAGAATCCGAAGCAGGGCCCAGGGTCTGAGCTGTCAACATAGAGCCCGAAGTGGGGCTCAAACTCACGGACCGTGAGATCATGACCTGTGCCGAAGTTGGCGCTTAACCGACTCAGCCACCCAGGCACCCCCAATTTCATTTTTTAAATCTATTTTAACTTGTGATTAAAGGTGCTATTAAAATGCATACTCAGAATTATTGATGCACGCAAATGCATGAGCTTATGCTGCTTTGGTAGCTGTTTTTTTGGGGGGGATTTGTTTTGTCTTTGATGACCTCAAATTGAATTACCTGCTCTGACCCACTCAAGGAGTACCCTGAGGTGAATAAGCAATTATTGAAAACAAACAAAACAAGGCAAACAAATGAAAAAAAAAAGCTACTAGTAGTTGCAAACACATATGTGTATCAGTCAGTATTTTTTGATATAGTGCAACCAAAATAAACACACGGATAGCCTTGTTTGCTTACTTTGTATTAATCTGATATGCGTTTGAAGTGTTTATGTACCGGAATTTACACCGTATTTTTACAACCGTTTTTTAATAATAGAGTTCTAAGGGCAAAATTGGGTATTGCTAACAAATAATTAGAAAAGCCTCCAGGCCAAACCCCTCATTTTACAGAAGAGGAAACTGAGTCACAGGGTAGGAACGAGCCCCTTGGTCACTCACTACTATGGGTAGCCAAGCCAGCCCTTGAACTTAAGATTTACTTCTTGCAAATCATCCTGATTTTTTTTTTTCTCTTAAAAGTAGTTTAGTTTCATGTGACTCCTGTTGCTGGCAAATGAATCAGTTATCTAAAATGAATTTTCTTTTGTTGGGGGCAGGAAAAATGTTACCAAACAGCCCTTGAGTGTGTTTTTGAATTAACCCATAAAGGCTCTAAGGACAAGGGTTATGAGCACAAGGCCAGTGACTCATCGCTGTCGGGATGAGGTTTGCAGCTGCAGCAAAACCGCGGGTCTATTGTCTGGCCTCTGAGCGCCCGCAGAGAGAAGGCTTCCCAGTGGTTGTGCTGAAAGCCCTTTTGTAGTTCCCAGCTGAGTCTGTCAGTTTGGTTTTGTGGGGCGCTCTCTGGCAGGGTGAAGGGAAGACCTGCAAGAACATGTCCTTACCCCCCCCCACTCTTTCCCTCCCTTAGAATCACCTCTGGGCTAGGATCACGGAAGTGGACACAGAGGCTGAGAGAGGAGGGGTTCCCTGGATCACAGAGGCACCTGTGGGCAAGTCAGGGCTGAGGGCGGATGGCCTTTTCCAGAAGCCTTTCTTCCATCTCAAATGGCGCCTCCACACATGATCTCACATGGCTTTTCAGAAATGGGGCAAGCGACAGCAGCCTGTGGGAATCTCATCAGCTCCAAACGGGCTACAGTGGTTTCTACAGGCATCCATTTCCTGTTTCTAACGGCAGGTACTGGCAAGTTGGACTTCCCTTTGTGTTTTTACCCTATTCATTCTGCAGCCTGTTATTGTAGCCAGGCCGCCCTGTCTACTCCTTTCCTTTTCTCCTCACCCCTCCGGAACCATTTAAACCCCATGGTTTGGCCCTCTTGTCCAAATTTTGTATCAAATCTGTATCAAATCTTGTTCTTACCTTTTCCTTACATTCCAGCCTTCCTCTGCTCTCAGGTGACTCAACACACTGACCTCTTACTGATCTTCCTGGCTCCCGCTGATCCCATTCGTGTGTCACCGGTCATGACCCTAATTGTCACCATGAGCAAGGCATGCACAGGCAGAAGGAGCCTGCAGGTCCTCGTGAGGATGAAGGAAACAGCCGACCCGCGAGCCACACACAGATGTACAGCAGCGTAGTTCCGACAGTCCCTGGTCAGAACACGGTGTGTGTACCCTCCCTGCTGGCTGGGGTTAGGGTCTCGCGTAACTGGGCCCCCATCTTTCCAGCCGTCGGTCCCACTAGATTTTACTGGAACAAATCTTGCTATTCTCCACCTTTGTGTCTTTGCTTCAGACTGATATGTTACGTCAATTAAATAAGGAGGCCACTAGACAGCGGTGACTCTAATGCCTTAGCAGCCTGTTTAAGCAAACCCAAACCTAAGCCTGTCACTAAAAGCCTCACAAGTAAGAAAGCAAAACCTAAGGACAACAAGCCATAAACAGACAACTAGGCTTCTCTCCATAAGGCAACCACTTAAGCTACAGCCTATGGATAATTTCCTTGCTTTGCTCCCTGCATCTTCTCCATAAAAGCCTTGTCCCACTTGGTGGAGCGCCTCTGACTACTTCTGGCTTGGCGCTACTTGATTCTAATCAATGTTTGTTTAAATAAAAATTAAAAATGTTAACATGTCCCAGTTTACCTTTTAACACTTCCTTCAGCTTGGAAGGCTTTTCTTCCTTATATATCTGCTTGTCAAAATTCTTCGGTACGCCTAGGCTCAGCAAAACCTCACCTTCTCCAAAGAGCTTGCTCCCGGGCCCAGACGTGGTTACCCCTTCTGTCCCTCACCAGAGCGTCACATGAGGTTGTGTGGGTGAGCGCAAGGGCCAGGCTGCCCACATCCTGACACCACGGGGACCCCGGGCCTCGGCCTCCTCCTGTGCTCAATGACGAGGAGCCTTATGTATGAGGAGCAGAAGAATTAATCCACATGAAGGGCTTAGAAAAGTGCTCGGCAATTAGAAAGCACTTAGTAAATATTGATTTGACTGTTTCGTTAAATGGGCTTCTTTGATTAAGTGGGCAAGGAAGAAGGTACTTTCACTTCTCTAACTGTTCCTACAAAGCCACTCCTCAGATTCACAGCCGCCTGCCCCTCTGAGGAAGGGCCAGGCAGGTCCCATGACATTTCTGGTTACTTTTAGATACCGAAGAGTCCAATCCAAAGTCTAATAATCATATAATTCTTGGGTATCAGTCCAGTCGTCAACATCCTAAATGTCTACCACCTTGAAGAGTCCCCTTGTCCTACAACCTGCTATGGTCACAGGACATACCTGGTCTCCCAATGAACTACTGTTCATCGGCCGGCGCTGTGTGGGGCAGTGGGTCGGTCTGCTGGGGCTGCCGTGTAAGGGATCACAGACTGGGGGGCTTACCCAACAGAAATCTATTGGCTCACTGTTCTGGAAGCTAAAAGTCCAAGATGAAAGTGCTAGCAGATTTGGTTTTTCCTAAGGCCTCTCTCCTTGGCTTGCAGATTCCTGCCTTCTCTCTGTGTCCTCACACGGTCCTTTCCTCTGTGCACATGCACCCCGGTGACCCTTGTGCCTTCAGAGGTCCTCTTTTGATGAGGACACCAATCACAAGGGATAAGTCCCCCCCAATGCACTTATTTTAACTTATTTAGCCCTTTAAGGCTCTCTCCAAATACAGTCCCATTCTGACATTCTGGGGGTTAGGGCTTCAACATGTGAATTTTGGAAGAAGACAATTTAGCCTGCAACAGACAAGAAAAGGTATGGGGACAAGAAAAGTCTTCCTTCCACGGACGGCTGTGTCGGGTGTTGGTGGCCTCTGCACATGGCAGAGGTCCAGACTGGACGCCTTGCTCTCGTGGACAGCCATGCACGGTCCTCACAGATCCCCCATAGGACCTTCCACTAGAGACTCTGCCCTAGCTGTCTGCTTCCAACTCCCTGCTCAGTCCCCTGGGCTTTGGTCGTCTGTCCCACCATTGGGTCCAGGCAGGCCTTTTGGAGGAGTTCTGTTTCACAATGATGCCTGATCCCCACCCCCCCGGACTGCACGCATTGCCCCGTCGTCCATGGGTGCGCAGCTTGCTCCCAACGCAGCCATTGGTCTCTCTCCTGCCTGCTCCAACCGGACCTGAAAGATGGATGTCTCAGGTGCATGTGACACTAAACCTGATGTCCTCTAGAGCCCCAGGGACATATGCCAGGCACCTATTCTCTGGTGACTTTCCCTTTCAGTCCTCCATATAAGCACCCCAGACCTCATCAACTTCAACCCTCAGTAGATATTTGCTAAGGTGAATTGAAGCATGGTTTGCGCAGAGTTTCACTCTGCTACCTCTCTGCACAAGCAGGATCAGTTCCAGGGGTCAGTTACTTCCTGACGAATCTGGTCTGCAGACTTGACATTTATCATCCTTGCTGAGGGATAGCACAGAGACGGCATACAGAGAGAAAGCAGCAAAGAAAGGCATTTTCTAGGAAGTAGCAACATTTATTATCTTGATTTGAATTGGAAATTATTTTAGAGAGGCATATATTACCAGCTGGGTCTAGAGTATGCTTAGCTGATGTGGCAGGATACTTATTTAAGAGTTGTAAATTTATGTTTTATTTCTTCTGTAAGAAACAAGGTGGTGCTTCCTTGCTTAAAGGAAGATTTGTAGCAGGTTGCAAGCAAGTGTTACTTGCAAACCATCTCCTCATAGATTTGGTTTTCAAATGCCTAAATCCATTGAGGAGGAGGGACTTGAGTGAGAAAGAGCCTCTGAGGGAAGCCTGGAGGTTGGGGCGGGTTTCTGGCCCAGCCTAGGACAACCAGAGGTGCTGGGGTCGTGAGAGTAACAGATATTCACGTGCTGGTTTCCTGAGAGTGTCCTGGGATGTGGAAGGAGCTCAGAGGGATGGGCTTCGTGGGGCATCAGAGAGACTTACCCAGGTTCCTGGGTCCCCATCATCCCAAAGACACTTTTGTTCCAAATGTGGCACTAACGATACCACAGTGGGCCAGACAGGGCATCTCAGTGATTCTCAGTGTGGACAGATGACCAATGCTGGCAGGGGCGCCCCAGTACATCGGTGAGACCCAAAACCCTGATCCTTTGCCCTCTTCTGGGGTTGAGTAGAAGAGGGAGCACCCCCAAGAATGAAGTTTAATTTTCCTTGGGTCTTAAAGCAGTACATTGGCTGAGTTATAGAAAATACAGACATTTAGTATTTCTCACACCCTAAAGTTTGGGGACTGAGATTCACTTCCATTGTGTTATTTCAGAAAAAAAGATTTATTTGGTCTTGAACTTTTCTCCAAGATACCCAGCTTGGTCAAGGAGCAAAGGATTTCCAGCAACATGGACACGTTTGCCATCTAGTGGTTAAACAACGTAATAGTATTTGCCTACAGACCTGAGAGAAGCTCAGTATTCTGTACTTTGCTCTTCTCCAGAGAAATTAAAAATAGCAGAAAGATAGTATATAAAATAATAAATATGTGAAAGATTACCTATTCCACAAACAGGGTTTCTAAAGAGTCTAAAACTGAGAGGTGAAACAATAGAGTACCATTATAATTCTAGGGTCTCCCAGCCCCTCTAGAAGTTACAAGTATTTAAATAAATGTGTTAGTAAGTTTATAGAGTAAGGAAAATATACATAATGAAGTCACAATAATTATCAAGTAATTGCCCAACTCCATTCCTATAATTTCCAGGCAAGAATTGCTGTGACTTGCTTGAGAAAGGGCAGTGCAGGTGTGTGGAATGAACATTGTGTTAAAAGGCCGTACTTATGTTCTGATGTTTCCCAACATCCATTCCCCCACTTCTTTAGAAATATATTCTCTGATTTTTAGCTGTCAAATGATCGCAGAATAGAGAAGAAAGATCGAATTTCCCAACCTTTCCTGCAGGTGGGATCCTAGGACTCAGGTCTACTCTTATCTGTAACTGTGTCTGAGTAGCTGGAAACATGAGCATGATGGCTGAAGTTCAAGGAACCATTCTGAACAGAGAAGCAGAAGAATTTGTTGAAGATGGCAGACCATGAAGAGAGAAGTTTCCTGGGGTCTTTGATAATTAATGAGCTGCCATGCCCACCTGATACAGTTTATCTCCAGACTTACTTTATATGAAAGAGAAAGACACTCCTATCTGTTTAATACGGCATCTGATACCTGGAAATGGCTTTTTGCACATTGAAGAAAGTAAATTATTAGTAATGATTTATTGGAGTGGTAAAGAAGAAGGCAGTGAGGATTCAGACACCACCAACTGAAAGCATGGGATATTTGTTATGCAGCAAAACTTTAGTTAAAGGTCACCTGCTGCACTCTGAAAGGCTGTAGAGCAAACTGAGGCTGCAACTTCCATTAAAAATTTTCTGCCAGGGGCGCCTGGGTGGCTCAGTCGGTTGAGTGTCCGACTTCGGCTCGAGTCATGATCTCGCGGTCTGTGAGTTCGAGCCCGTGTCGGGCTCTGTGCTGACAGCTCGGAGCCTGGAGCCTGCTTCACATTCTGTGTCTCCCTCTCTCTCTACCCCTCCCCCACTCATGCTCTCTCTCTCTCTGTCTCAAAAATAAATAAACATTAAAAAAAAATTAAAAAAAAATTTTCTGCCAGACCATGGAAGACAGCCGTTGTCAGAAATCAGCTGAAGAAAGCTGCCTTCATACCCACGCATGGTTTCAGGGGCTATAAAGTAGACTTCCATTCAGTGAGCCATTTTGAGCTGGTTTCAGCATATAGAAACCAGTAAATCAAAAGACCATTAAAACAAAGTCTAGAAGAGTTGTGATGGGCTCTTGAGTAATGGTGGCTGCTTGAGTCTGAAGTCTCCACATATCCTTCCCCCATGCCATAAAGTCAACTTGGAGCACAAACAAAATCACGCATGCCCCAAACCTGCAGCTTTGCTAGGAGACTATCCCAAACTCCAACCCGTAAACAGAGCAATAAGCACCTTATGTCAGCGCGATGTTGTGAGAGCATCTGCGGGGAGGAGAGCTAGGGGAAGAAATCTGGCCACTGCGGGAAGGGCACCAGGAAGGGCTGGGACAGGGAAGGTACCAGAGGCTCAGAGGAGACAGCTTCTAGAGAAAGAGATAAAGAAATGCCAGAGGAGGGAAGAAAAGCCATTAGAGGCATGAGGATTGGAACAGAAGAAGTAGTTATGCTTTTGCATACTGACATGATAATATAACTGGAAACCCTAAATAATCAATGCTTAGAGCAACGCAAAAACTGCAAGAATCCAGCACCGTGACAGGGTGTACAATTAACACGTGCAAAATCAATCACCTTGAAGGGCATGTCACCTCTGCGATATTATTCTTTTCCCAAACCGTAACTCCAGTCTGGTTGCAAGAAAAATATTAGACAAATCCAAATTGAGGGGCATTCTGCACAATGCCTGACTAGTACTCCCCAAAACTATGACAGTCATGAAATATTAGGAGAGATCAAAGAATTGTCACAGACTGGAGGAGACTGAGCAAACACGGCTGCTAAGTGTACCGTGGTATTCCGGGCAGAATCCTGGAACTGAAGAGACATTAGTGGAAAAGCTAGTGATATCCAAATAAAGTCCGATTTTGACAGTGGTGTAGAAACGTTGGTTTTTCAGTTTGGACAAATGTAACACGGAATTGTGAGATGTTCACCTTGGGGGAAACTGGGTATGGTATAACTTTTCCAGAAATCCAAACCTTCTCTAAAACTAAAAGTTTATTATAAGAATAAATAGCCTTCATATACCCAAATAATAACCAGTTAGAGGAGACCCCCATGAACAAGAACTACAAAAAAACTAAATACTTAAGAATAAACCATCAGAAATGCGCAGAATGTAAATGAAGAAAACAATAAAAATTCTCAGAAGGACACAAAGTTAGCCTTAAACCATGTAAAGATATCCCTGTTCTTGAATGGAAGGATTCAACATGACCCCCACAAGTAGATCTATAAATTGATTTCAATCCCCCAAAAATATATCGATAGACTTTTGTTATGAGGCTAGACAAGTTAATATTGATGTTCACATGGGGGAGGGGGAAAGTGCAGGAATAGCCAGAAAACACTGAAAAAGAAAAGGTACAGCAGGAGGCGGGGGGATGTCTACAAGACATTAAAGCACCTAGTCCAGCTTCTATAATTAAAACAGCGTGGTACTAGTGCACTCTCAGACAAACCAGTGAAATAGGACAGAAGGCCAGAAACAGACCCAAATACATATGGAAATTATGTAAATGATACAGGCAGCATCTACAATCATGACTTAGAGATGGAACTTCAACAGTCTTCTTGAGCAAACTTTGCTGGGATTGGCCTTACTCTGTGAAGTGGGCGTATAGCATTGTTGGAAGGGAAGAGAACCAGATGGGAGCCATAGTGACTTCGCTATCTACTAATTTCAAGTAGATGCTTTGATCAGGCTCATCCTCCTTCCCGTCAACCGTGAAGTGGGAGTAATAATATCCAAGTGACTTCCTGCCCAGGGGAATTGCTGGTATCCAGTGAAAAAACATCTATGAGATGAGCAGAGCTGCAGGAAAAGAAGGGAGTATGGAGCAGATTCAACTCAGCACAAATTCGAATGGAGCTTAACCGTGTTTGCTTTCTTCCCTAGGGCCTTCGTGACATCGCTCCAGTTTCTCTGGTTCGGAATTTGCTGGCCGAGTGAGAAATGGAGGAAAATAATCTCAAATGGATGTTAATGAGTCTGGGGTGGGAGGGGGAGGTTTTAACATTTCCTTATCCTTTCCTCCTTTCATTTACTCATTTTTAAATTAGAGTTCCGGTCCCCTGAGTCACAAAAATTTGGGAAAATGCCTCCCACATATGGACCTTACAGGAAGATGCCGAGGGTCAGCTATGGGGTAACCCAACCAGGACGACGAGTCGCGGCACATTCTCTGGAATGTTTAGGCCGACTGTGGCCTCTGCCCTTTGCGTTGGTCTTCACGTGATCCCAGCAAGGACACGTCTGCACGGGATACTCTCTTGACGAAGGTCAGCTGCGGATCCCTAGCTGGAGGAATCTTGAGGTTAAAGGAAAGTTTTCAGAGCAAGTCTCTCTTAAAGCAGGCAGGGCACTCATTTCAGCAGGAGTGTAGCTGAGCTAGGAGTTGGAAAAAGATTTCACTCAATGGAACAGAGCTTGGTCAGGACAGCTTTGTGTAGTTCATGAAGACCTATCAGGATGGTCATCAAAGAGTACTGTGAACCCTCCAGAAATGGCACCAGGGAGGTGTTCCGAAAGAGAATCTGACTCTTGGCAAGATGTTTTTCTGAAATGCTCATGCCCCATCGATATAAAATCCTTGCTACCTACACTCCTGATTTGAGGAAACTTTCTAGAAGTGTTTCCCTCCTGGGTCCACGTGGTATGTGTGATATGTCCCTCCTTTCTTCCTGGAATGAAATCCCTTTCCTACTCAGAGCCTCTGGCCAGACAACAAAGATTGGGTGATTGTCTGAAGAAGTTGCCCATTAATACCGTTGGAATGATAGTGGGGTTGGGGTTAAGTCTTGTTTGTATCCATTAGTCCCTTAGCACAATGATCTTACAGAGGCCCTAGGCCTTGGACCACAGTGCTGAGAAGATGAGGGAAAGGTAGGTCCCATAAGGAGGAAAGGTAGCAAATGGATGGATGGAGGACAGAGAAGCACCGTGGCTCGGAATTCTGAGCAGCCTGAGAATAACATGCTTAGGGAGGCAGGCTCTGAATGATGGTGTGGCCGTCACGGGTGTTGGGTAAACATGAGGGCACAGTGCAAACACCCTAACAAATGCCTCAAAACATGAGAACGTGAATATTCACCTCTCTGTTAAAAGGAGCCAATGAAAACGCTGCCTAGTTTCCTTTAAAAAAAAAACCAACAGAGGGCGCTGTCGCCCAACAAAGCTACATTGAAGACCTGTTAAACCATTTTCCAATTGGGTAAGTCGTCTCTTCCCACTCAGGGCTATGAAAAGTCATCCTTTTGAGCAATTCCAGACTGAATTTTCTTTTTTTCAGCTTCCTGCTCAGCTGTGGTGGGTATGTTTGTTTACAACAGGGTTGCCGCTGAACATATGCTGTATGAACCGGGTAATTCAATATCCCGATTGAACCCAAAGAAACACACGACGGTTTTGGCAGCATTACTTTGTAGTGCAGAGAATGCGCCCCCTTCAGGGATGTGAAGGAAATTTGGATAGTGGGGGAAGTAGAACAGTGAAGGTTCTGCCTCCTAAGGAAACAAAGGAGGTTGACAGGCGCGCGCTCACACACACGCACACACGCCACTCACACATGTACACACACACACACACACACACACACACACACACACAGGATTTTCAGTTGGTCACAATCGGCAAGAAGTTCAGTTCACACCGCTTCCTCTGGGACCGGCATCTGTGCCTGCCACGTAGTGGCGCCTATAAATATCTTTCAATCATAACTGATAGACTTAATACCAAAATTTGTTGGGACGTTAGTCCACTAGCTGTTTAGTTCATGCAGCACTAAATAACGTTCAGCTGTTTTTACGGATTTCTAACTCAATTAACTGAATTGACTTTTTGTTTAGAAGTCACATAAATGCAGGGATAGAGTCCTTAAATACATTGACCAAACGCTGCTCTTTTCCCCTCAGCTCTCCCGAAACATCCCATTCTCCGTACTTGACTTTCTTCTTTAAGAGTACCCTTGGAGACTGGTTAAGGGGAGCCTCTCCTGGACTGAGAGGAAGCCAGCGTTTCCCCCTGGGTTCCGGAGGGGGAACACCCTAGGAGGCTCAATCTGCCCCTCTCACTTCCAGGGCCCACCCTGAAGATATGGCACAGCGATCCCCCCCCCATCCCCTGGAGCATCTTAGAAGTCACAAAGGCTTTGGGGCGTCTGTGTGACTCAGTCCATTAAGCTTCGGACTTCAGCTTAGGTCATGATTTCATAGTTCCTGAGTTCGAGCCCAATGTTGGGCTGCTTCAGATTCTGTGTCTTCCACTCTCCTCCTCCCCTGCTTGTGCATGCGCGCTCTCTCTCGCTCAAAAATAAATTAATAAACCTTAAAAAAAGAAGTCGCAGACTTTTATTTCAAGATATTTAAAATGCGTCTATTAGAAATGGAGAGCAATGCCAACCTGGGGTTGTAACACAATGCCGCAATTCAGATACTTACCTTTTATGAGTTAAATGCTTAAAACATGAAAAGTTCAATGCATAATTGTGCCATAGAATCATAATTAAACTCTTCATAAGTGACTATTAACTCAAAGCCGAGCAGGCAGGATCCAGAAGTTGCGGAAGAGGTCTCTCACCTGAACCCTGTGAGTTTTGCAGAGGAACACACGCCCTCAACCTGTGATGACGTCAGAGGTCTAAGTCCTCTGCCCTCTGTCCTCCACCTGAGTAGGAAGGCCGTTTGGAAAGTGAATGTGTCGGAAAGGCCTTCTGGGGACTGTGTGGAGTGTGGACTGCAATGGGGAGAGACAGAGAGATGGGGGATTTATTTGGAGACAATGGCGACCACCTGGACTGAGACCCCAAAGGTCTGAAATCAGGCCATAGAAATGGCGATAAGGATATGAAGGGGACTAACAGAGGTATTTCGAAAGGGGGAATCTCCTCGTTTTTGTTTTGCCTATGTGAAATAACAGAAACAGATAGAATTAATACAGGAATTTTTATTTATTCATTTGTTTTTAATGAACAAAAAGAATGAATCTACAGCTTCCAGAACATGGTGACTGGAACAGGGTACTGCTTTCCTCTTCTCAGGAGAAGAGAGATTTTTACTCGGGCAGAGCAGCTTGCCAATGACTATTCCTCAGGAATGTGCACTTGTATATTTTTTCCCTTGATACATGTTTTTCCTCAAAATGTCCCGGCAGGAGCCAGTGGGTGACAACGTGTCCCAGAGTAGCCGATGCTGCCAACAAACGTCATTTCTTTTCTCGCGTCTTTTCAGACCACACTCTGGATGGTGGGAAAACTTGAAGGTGTCACGGTGGCAATACTTTCCGTCATTCTTGTGTTGCACAGGAACGGGGGATTCATCTGGAAAAGGGAGAGAGGACCTCGTTCTCAAAGTTTAAAGGTCATGTGGCAGCAAGGTGGGGTCCTAGTAGGGAGTTAGGGTCCCTCAAAGTATGGCCAAGGTCCCTCCGCTCTGATGCAGAGCTTCCTTCCCCACCAGGCGAAGGGCCAGGCTGCTGAAATCTCCCCTCGGATACTTCACCCTGAGAGCAGATCACCAACCGACAAAGTAATAATCATGCACCAGGCTAATGGATGGAGATTTGGATTTTTTCTGCGTGTTTTGCTTTGTTACTGTGTTCGTTTTGTAAGAGATAAGAAACTACGAGTTGGTTTTTTCCCTCTTGCATCCTAAGAGAGTAGTCAAGCCTTCATCTTTGGAGTCAGGGATCCCCAGGGGTTCCTTCACCATCTCTGTGTCACAGAGCTGAGGACAGACTTCTGGGCATCAGGGAGCAAGCTGCCAGTCAGGTTTCAGTTTGAGGGGCCAGCCCACGAGAGGGCAGGGAGAGAAGTGAGGGGCCCAGGGGAGAGAAGACAGCCCTCCCAGTGACTGCAAAGGGCACTTGGCTTTTGGGGGGTTTCTAGAAACGGCGGAGGTCTGTGTTCTGTTAGCACACAGCTTGCTAAGACAAGTGTGGGATTCCTGCGGGGGAGGGGGAATGGAAGCAGGAGAAGGAAGCTAAGAGCGGCCGCCTTGGACACTGAGGCTAAGGGTCCCTACTCTGCTTAGCTCAGAGGAAACGAAGCCACCCGACTGTCCTGACTTCAAGGGGGTCATGCTTTAGCGGCAGTTGGGAAGGATTCATGTCTAGAGCTCTCGTTTTCCAAATGTAGGCTCTTTGGATTCTTGTATGATCCTAGGAAGGGAATGAGATCCCCAAAATGTGACTGGGGTTGCATTTCCCATCACCTTTAAACAAGTAAGTGTAGGGGAGGGAAGGATTTCTTTCTCCCCCACCCCCTCACTGTTCTTCTAGCTGCTTTAGGAATTATCTCGATGTGAGACAGATTAACAGGAGGGAAAAAACCCCACAAAGTTGTATGTGCATGCAGAGTTCCAACAATGAGGTCGAGACCCCAGGAAACGACCGAGGCAGGCAGCTGTATACATTTTAGACAAAAAGACAATACATTTGTGAGGAATTGACAAGATAAAGAACACAAGGTTTCGGGCACTTAATTTGTCAGAAATTGTAAGCAAGAATTTAGGCTGAGGTAATCGATAAGAAAACAAATAACGAGATTTGTTTCTACAGCTTTCTCATCTTAAAATTTCTGTCTCTGGTGACAAGAATGTCTTTTTACTTCTTAGTACACGGAGGGCATTTTTCAAAGGAAAGATTTGTTTCTGAGGGACAGAGGAGAGTCTGAGTGCCCTTCCCCTGGCTGTTTCCCAAGTAGCTTCGATTACAAATAACGTGCCATTGTGATACATTTTGGGGCGGCCTGCCCTGTGCCCTTGCAGTTCCCTCCTCTGAAACTTCCCCGGAAGTTCTACATCCTAAAAGCTGAGCTGGTGAGTGCAGGGAGAAATTGAGTTAGTAAATGAGTGAAAAGAAATCTGCAGAAGACAAGCAGAACATGGATTAGAATGAAGATGGGTAAATAGAAAGGAACAAACCAGAGCACATTTCCCCACCTTCCTGTAAGCCAGTCCTCCACCCCGGAAATAGATCAGTCTCACATAATGTCCAGGCTTTGTTTATCTGATGAAAAATACTAATGCTTGGGGTGCCTGGGTGGCTCAGATGGTTGAGTGTCTGACTTGATTTCAGCTCAGGTCGTGGGATCGAGCCCCGCGTCAGGCTCTGTGCTGGTCGTGGAGCCTGCTTGAGATTCTCTTTCTCTTGGGGCGTCTGGGTGGCTCAGTCGGTTAAGCGTTCTTCTAAAACCCTTGATGTACACTTGTTCTCCTGATAGAAATGGGTGGCAAGCCTCATGACTTGGTGAAGGCCATGCCTCGTTTGCCTGTCGATGATGTACTCCAGGTGTACTAGTCAGTTATTGTACGTACTCACTTATTGTACGTAGTCATAGCATCAGATTATTCCCTGAATCCCTGAATGAAAGATTTAGAGATGCTAGTAGGCATTTGATGACCAACATTATTTCAAAAGGGGTCCTTCTATGGCTCCTATTTGGAGTATGTTGGATCTTAATAAGGGCCGAGGGCAATGCTTGTGGCCATTTAAGTACAGTTTCTTGACAAATCTTTTGTCTCTAGTTCTTACATTCCACTTGTCCTGACGATGGAAGATGATTTGGGGTATGAAATTTTAATGAGTACTCCATGGGTTTTGCAAGCAGGTGGTTTATCTCTGCTGTACAGTGAGTTGGTCTGACTCAATCCATAAAGGAATGCCAAAACGAGGAGTAATCTCATTCAGTCAGATAGCATTCCATCCATCCACCCACTTAACATGCAGACAATACCTAAACAGTGAGAATCGCTCAAGGCTGGGGGCGAATGTATAGAATCTATTTGGAGTGCCACGAAGCATGATGTGGGCCTGTGAGAACTTCCTGGGGTATGTTGATTTCTTCCAGAAATTTGGTGGACTTAACATTGAGAGATAATTTGGTTAGAAATTTTAGTTCCTTATTATCCTCTGTCTGCACAGTTGTCCCATATGGTGGGAGATAAGTGCAAGCTAAGAGGTTGAAAGAAAAGGAGCTGGTCCCTAGTCCCTTTGGCCCCATGTATAATTCATCTGATAATTGGTTGGCCCCTCTTATATCCAAGTGTCCTTTTCAGATGTGAGACATTTGCCTGATAATCCTGTCAGTCAGAGATAAAAGTAGGATTAAACATTGGGTGGAGAAGGGATAAAAGGGTCTGTTCAGGGCTGTATACTTAGTAGCTTTGGCAGCCCTATTGCTTCCTGAAGATAAAACATTAGTTTCTGCAGTATGGGCTGAGCAGCAGGCAGAGCGATTTCGGAGGGCAGGCAAGTATCTCGCAATAAGTCAGCAATTATATGCTCATTAGCAGTAGGAGTGCCCGTAAGAAGTTAAGAATTTATAGAATTTCCAAATTGTGCCAACAGCATGGCAGAGTCCAAAATCATATTTGGAATCTGTGTAAATAGTAGGAGTTTTATATTCTGCCAATGCACAGGCTCGAGAAAGAACCACCAGTGTGGCCACTTGGGCTGCTCTACAGTGGGCAAAGAATATGCCTTCAGGGTTTCATGTGGGAAAACTATGGCGTAATGAGTAATTATGTTTCCTTGCAGATTTTGTTTACAGGAGCCATTATAAAATAGAAGCGGATCTGGATTGTCCGGAAGGATGTCTGAGAGATGGTCTTATCTATACTTGTAAGGCAATCATGGGGAATAGAACAGGGGTCTCCTCATTAGAGAACACTAGTAAGGTAGGCGGATGTAAGATGATGGAAGGGTTCGTCAAAAGAGCTTGTTCATGAGTGATCTGTGGCCATGTAGAGAAGGGCTGTGTCTTATGAATGTTAAGAGAGCAGACAACACATGGGGAACATACAAGTGAATGGAGGAGCCTAATGGAAGAGTATTGGCCTTGTCAATCAAGGTGGCAGCTGTGGCCACCGCACGTAAGTATGGGGGCATATCTGATGCCACAGGATCGAACTGGCACGAGAAATATGATAGGCGCCATATGTAAGAGGTTGTCCTAGAATGCCCGCAGCGATGCCATTATTTTCATGGCATTATTAATGAGAGGGTTTGTCAAAATTAAGGAAGCCAAGAGCCGGGGGTGTGGACAGAGATAATTTTAAGGTGTCAAAGGAGGTTAATGCCTCTGAGGTCCGGGGAAATAGACTCTAAGATGCCATCTAAGACAAGAGCCTATTAAAGATTTAGCAAACTGCAAAATTAGGAATCCAGTGGAGGTAGTGACTGGCTGGCCTAAAAATTTACATAACTGTTTCTTTGTTTTAGGAGAGGGAAAAGTGACACAAAGCAATTTAGCCTTAGCTTTTGAAAGCCCTGAGAATATTCATTCATTCTTACCTAAACAAATAACAGTTATCTGCAACCATTGACGTTTAGATCTGGAAGTTTTATGGTCTTGTTCATCAAGAGAATGCAGGAGTCTAGAAGGGCTCCATGCTTAGTCTGATTACAGAGTAAAAGGTCATTAACATGTTGCAACAGCAGGGAAACTTGGGTAAAGGTTATAAATCTAGTTTGGCTTTCAGGACTTAGGAAAATATTAAAGGAGACTCCTAATGTCCCTGGGGTGTGTAAATCCAGGCTGTCTCCCTTTCAACGTGAATGCAAAAAGAAACTGGGAGTCAGGGTGCATGGGCTCGAAAAGAAAGCTGAGCAGAGGTCAATTACTGCAAACCTGGCCACATCGGCAGGAATGATGTAAAAATATCAGCTGGGTTTGGGACCAGAAGGAGCCGAGGAATTATAAAACAGTTTATGGCCCTTAGGTCCTGTACAAATTTGGTCTCCCTGTGAGTCAAGTTTGCCTTTTTTCTTTGCTGGCGAGATTGAAATGTTGCAGGGTGAGGTAGTAAAGACAAGGACGCCCTATTTCAGGAGACAGTCTATTATAGGGTTAGTTCCTTGCTCCGCATCTCTGGAGAGAAGGTAGGGAGCTAGCGATGGAAATTGTTTATTTCTTTTCTAAGAAATGTATCTAAGTTCTGCGCTCTGTAACAATCCAACTGCATGTGCCGTGTGGCCCAGGGACTGAATAGGGCGTCTGTTAAAGATGCATCCTTAGAGGAATTTCCATCAGAATGAATTTCCAATTACAAAAAGCAGGAAACTTGAAGTCTGGTCTGATGGTAAAGAAATAAAAATGCTTTTGATGGGGTTTTGGAGTGGTGGGGGTCCGGAGCTGACAGCCAAGAAAGAATTCTTGAGACGTCTTTGGTGCAAAAAGGTGATTTTACGAAAGCACAGGACACGACCTGGCAGAAAGGGCTGCACTGGGGTTGTGAGGAGTGGCCGATTCTATACTAAGGGGTTGGGGGAGGTGAAGGCTAAAGGGACGTTTCAAAAGGACTTTCATATGCTAAAGAGGACTCTTAAAATCCAAGAGGCCTAGCTATTGTCAAGCTAAAGTTGTTTTTCCCCTCTAGCAAAGCATTTAAGGTTAAGACGGTAGAGAGTTCCTGGAGAAATGTTTGTTAGACTTTGTATTTGCTTCAAATATTTGTCAATGGGCTGCAGGTTATAAAGAAATTTGATTTTATCTACCATTTCCTTCTTGTCTTTGTTTCATCACTGCGGAAGGGACAGTGATGCTGGGGCTCCAGGAAACTGAGTCTGTAGGTTTCTGGAGATTAGGCTCTTGATAAGATCGCCTTTTTCTTGTAATTGACGGAGACATATGTAAACTGATGGAGACTCCTGTCCTGTAAGACTGCGATCTCTATCAGTTAACCGTTGGTTTTCCCCTTCCCTTTGTTCTTGGGCAGTGAGGAGTGCCCAAGGAAATTCACTTACATTGCCAGGCAGGGGGGAGGGAGGGAGGGGGTCATGGGGTGGCCTTATGCTTCCTCACTTTCTCATTGTGATTTATAGTGGCATTACATTTACCTAACAAGTCTCCACCTAGAAGATTTGCTGGTGAGTAACTGGAAATTAGAAAGGCATGGTGAGTGTTAAGAGAGCCTGTGCTGGGATTTGGGGAACAAGTTGGGGTGCCCTAAGCCTGCAACAGCCTGCTTAGAATCAGAAGTGACAGGTAGAGAGACACACTCTGGGTGGAGGGGAGAGAAAGTTGCACAGTGCCAGTTAAGAAATCCAGTTCCTGATCCTCTAAGTTTTATGGTAGATCTAAGTGTGGCTGAGGATCCATTGACCCTGTTATTTAGGAGGAATTGTCCCTCGGGAGAAAAAGGGATTTTTCTGGGGGTCGTGGGGTTTTAGGGCTTTTTAAACCTTCCTTTTTCTTAAGTGCAAGACATTTTCTCTTCCAATGTCCTGTGTTATCTTGGGAGAGAGTAGAGAGACCTCTGAGTGGTCTTTGAGTTATTCTCACAGTGATGCTTTTGCCTTTCCAGAGTTTCAAGTTCCAAAGCAAGAAATTGGCTTTTAGTTCCTTTTAACCTTCTGCTTTCCTGCAAGCTGTTTGCAAAGAACTGGGTAGCTGTCTCCATTATTATCCTCAGTGGTTGCCCTGTCCAACTGATCATATTACTCTGGATTTGTTGGGTTTGTTTGTTTGTTTGTGTAAGGGCAAAACGGGACTGATTCCATTTTGCTTAAGGGCAAACTGGGACTGACTCCATTGTGTTTCCTGTCTTCCACCCTGAGTCCCCAGTGCCTGCTCAAAACCTGCAACTTCCCGGTTCCAAAAGAACCACGCCCAGTGACCTATGGACCCTTCCTCAGCCGATTGGCTAGGGTCACGACCATCACCCCTCCCACTGCCCCTAGACCCCTTTAAAACTATTGTGTTTTGGGAACGCGCCCTCTCTCTCGACCCACCGCTGCGTCGGTGCGGTAGGAGATTGAGCTCGAGCTAGCTCGATTAAAGACTCTTTGTTCTTGCATCGGACTCGGCTCCCTGGTGGTTCTTGGGGTCCCCGAATTCTGGACATAACAGTTTGTTTTTGTTTGTTTGTTTTTTATTGTGGAGGAAATTTCCCACTTAAGCAGACATTAGAGGATTTCTGTGTTCTAGGGCTTCGGTGTTTCATGCAGTGTACCCTTGAAAAGTTCGTGTAAAAGATTCAACAAAGGTTTTTTGGGTATTCCCTTTGTTTCTGAGTGCACATTAAAACCTCAGGCTACTTTACCCTTGAACATCAGCTTCTAGTTGAGCTATCTCCTAGTCAGTCACAGGAGGGCTGGAGAGAGGCTCCGGCCCTCCGCTTCCCCTGGGAAGGGGCTTTTCTCCAGGGGGCCCTCTGTCCTACCTGACAACCGTCATATAATTATGGGTTGAAAGGACTCCCCTTAGTAGGCAGTCAAGGTCTCTGTGAGTGGGGTTGTGAACAATTATTAATCTTTCTAATTCCTCTCTTAACCTGGTAAGATCCTCTGAGAGCAGAGGTAACAGGTTTTATCATTTAAAAGGTCTGTTGTCCAGGGTACATGAATTCTTTGGGGAAGGGGTCCAGGATACATCTGTAAAGGACTTTGCACTGGAATGCCTGAAACTGTCAGAGCTTGATTACAAAGCTCTGGAAAACAGGAGGAATTAAAAGGCATGTCAAAACAAGCTTTATCGCCTTTGCCGGGAGCTCTTAACTAGATTTACTCCCTGACATTCGACATTTACACAAATAACTTGTATTCCCAAAGCCTGGAGAACAGGCAGAAGGGTTCTCTGTAAATCTGGTAAAGAAGGAAAGTTAAAATAGGCAGTTGGTTCTTCAAGGGTCTTTGGCGGAAGTTAGGGTTTTAGGGTTTAAGGAAATTAGCTGAGGAACTGGGGTTGAGTTTTGAAGGGGGAGGTCTAGACCAGAGGCCCACGGGTACAAAAGGTCTCCCAGAGGGTCAGGGACAAGGAGTGGGCGATGAAGAGGAGTATAGGAGGGGGATTTGTGTCAGATTTGGTTTTTGATTCGTTTTCTAAGTCTGACTTCCGTTCTTTCATTTTATTAAAGGATTCCCTAAGGCTAGCCATTATATTTTTTTATGTCTTCCTTGCAATTTCATCTTCTCATACATATCAATAAAGCAGATGTCTGGAATGAGACCTCTCTAAAGAATTGTTTTCAAATAAAGAACTTCTTGTAATTCAAAAGATCTATCATCTGGCCATTGACATAGGGGATCACCATTCGTGTACTTATTCCAATAGCGAGTGAATCTAATAGGCCTCTTTATGGAAAGAACTGGAAGCAATTTTCCTGGCTTAGAATAAAACTTTACCGTGGACACAAGAGGTATCCCCAGAGAAGGTGCAAATGACTCAGCGCCATGATCCAAAGTTTACTCCCAGGAATAGTCTAAGAAAGCCAAGAACTTTGTCACACAGGCAGTGAGATGATGCTGTGTATATGGTGTCTCCATTCTAGTCACAGACCCACTAATCCGTCACCAGGCAGGAGCTACCGGAACGGGACTTTCCAGCACTAACAAGTAACGAAACTTAAGACAACAAAGGGCCCTTATGGGGTGGGACCTCATATGACAAACTCCCCTGACAGCTGGCATTGCCGGACAAAGAGTGTTGTACTCTAACTGGGTACAGTCTATTTGATTCCCAGTCTATTTGATTGGGCATCAAGGTACGCCCTGATCAGTGCACCCTCCAGATGGTGGAGACCAGAGAGAATGTTCTCACTGGTCACAAAGCCAAGCTCTTGGGACATAGAACCAGACGAAAGGAAAAACCGCATCCTGTTTTTACACAGGGGACCCACAGCAAAGTTTGTCTAAACAGACGCTGATCTGATGAGAACCTTGAACTCACCGGAAGTGCTCGAACAGTTATAGGGCCTATGACTGCGTTCTGCTTTATGGTAATTCCCTCTCATGACAAACAACACAAAAGACACAGACAAAGGAAAACCAAGATCGTCTCTGGGAAGAAATGAAGTTTTCCTTGAGCTCTAAGGGGAATCCTCCAGGACTCTTCTGGCTTTGTCAGCTTCCCAGCATGCCTTGCTGTTCTTTGGTCTACAGCTGCATCTCTCCAAACTCTGCTGCCATGGTCACACGACCTCTCCTCTTCTGTTTGTCTCCTCTGTGTGTCCCTTGTAAGGACACTTGTCATTAGGTTTAGGGTCCACCTGGATAAACCAGGATGATCTTATCCCAGGGTTTTTAACTTCAGTACATCTGGAAAGAGCTTTTTCCACATTAGGTAATGTCCATAGGTTCTGAGGATTAAGACACAGGTAAATCTTTTTGGACAACTTAACATTTTATTTTTGTAAATAGCTTAAGTATATCTGGCATACTTCTGAGTACTTTTTTTCTACAGCTTTTGGCTATGTACTCTCTGATTGCCTTTCCATATGACAAGAATTTTGTAGTTTTGTTTCCCACAGAGATAATAGAAAGAAATTCAATGTCTACTCCACCATGACTGAGTTGTGATGCAAGAATATGTAATTCCATGTATCTACCGCTTCTAGCACCACTATAGGTATGTGCCCTGGCAACACAGTTTTCTTTCATGTGATTCCTATCAAGAAAGGACAAGAAAAAGTATTCATTGCTTAGGGTGAACGCAGCAAAGTGCTGAGTGAAACAACAGACATGTATTCTCTCGCAGTTCTGGTGGCTAGAAACTCAAAATCAAGATGGTGGCAGGGCCATGCTATCTCTGATCATCTGGATAGAGTCCTTCTTTCTTCACCTCTTCCCAGTTTCTGGTGTTGCTGTCATCCTTGGCATGGATTCCTTGGCCTGTGCCTGCATCATCCTAGTTTTGGACTCTAGCATCACGTGGTCTTCTCCAGGCGTGTCCGTGTCCAAGTTTCCCTCTTTCTAAAAGGCCATCGATCATTGGGTTAGAGCGTGCCTGACTTTAATAGAAGGAAGTATGTTAATATGATTTCATCTTTACTGACGTCTTAATTATATCTGCAAGGCTCTTATTTCTTAGTGAGGTCTCATCCACAGCTACAAGGGATTAGGACTTCAACTTGTCTTTTTGTGGGACATGATTCAGGTGCACTCATAAATGCATATGATGCGTTGTGCAGTATATACCAGGAAAGAGCCTTCATTTTGGACTATGCACCAATGAGAACCAAATCCTCCACTTAGAATTTTACCCATCTGATGACCGTGCTAATTTCCCACCTAGTCGTTTCTGTCTCTGGATCGTTAACCTGGTTTATTACGGCTGTCATAATTTTCTGGAGAGATGGGCATGGACAACAAAATTCAGAAACACCTAATGAAAATCCCCTAGAGAAGACCGGAAGAAGAAGGCTGTGGTATAGAAATGAATTCTGAGTGGGCTGGTGTGGCCTCTCAGTGGAGAATGGAGGGGGTCCTTTATTCTTGAAGATACGAAGGGACACGATCGTCATAAGCTCCCTGACTATTTCAGGGTTTTACAATGTTTTCAGGCTAGGAGTTCTTCGGATTCCACATCGCTCCTGCTTTACTTTAAGCCTAACCTTTTTGTGTTTAGGGGCCTCAGACCAGCCAACAATTGCCTCGCATGCTTGACCTTAAACCCTCCTATCTGCCGCGATGGGCCAGGCCCAGACGGCCCGGTCTCTGAGCCTGGGCATCATCTGGCTGTGCGGCTCCAGCTGCAGAATGATTTCATTTCCACTGCTGCTCAGAAACAAATGGCCCAGCTCAATGGAAAGTCTTTCATTTCTAACAAGCAAGCCAGTATGTGGCATTTTTCTTTTCCTTACTCTATGGGGTAAAATGAGCCTTGCAGATGTTCCTGTAACACTAGAAGAATAAGATCCACAGATGAGCTGCCGAGAGTGGCTTGGCTCCCTACTGGGCTCGCCAGTTGCAATGTGGCCTGTGGTCAAGTAAGGGGAGCAGCTGGGAATCACATTTGAGAACTGACTTCACAACTGTGGTCAGAGGGCCAGAAAGCCTGTTTGTATAGAGCCTTCCCTCACACACTGTAGGGAGTACTTCCCTCTAAAGCAGGGCCTGGAACAAAGGGGCTTAGATAAGACTGTCTCATCTTAATAAGTCATGGGGGACCCTCGTGCTGGTGTGGTGTTTGAGCAGTAGTAGTCAATGATAGTACTCACTGGGCCAACAATACGTGGAAATCACTGAGAGATGAAGAAGGTAGGGACCTACCCATAAGGACTCAAATAGGGAAGCCCAGAAGCAGATACAAAGATTAAACAAAAATTGGCCCATGATGGCCCTAGGAATAGCCATCACCTTAAACAGGACCTAGGGAACTAGGACTTAAACCTAGGGGGCTCAGTCAGTTAAGTGTCTGACTTCCGCTCAGGTCTCGATCTCGCCACCTGTGGGTTCAAGCTCCACATCAGGCTCCGTGCTGACAGCTTGGGAGCCTGGAGCCTTGTTCAGATTCTGCGTCTCCTTCTCTCTCTGCCCCTCCCCCGCTCATGCTCATGTTTATTTAAACATTAAAATAATAATAATAATAATAAAGTAGAAACAGACAGATGCTAGGATGTATATTTTGCGACAGACTCATTTTACTATGTGGGTCAAAAGTTCAAAAGCCAAGAGTATACGTTTTAAGACAGGAATTCCCACATTCGAATGTCAGAGTCCTTTTAAGAGAGTCCAATTTGCAAATAACCATTCTATATCTACACAAGAAAACCCTTTTCTCCTTGATGAGATAACAAAAGGCAAGCTGAGGGCAAAGGCAGACTGACACTCCACATCCCCCACAAAGGTGGGATTCCTGTTGACATTCCTCAGGCACTCATGGCTGCCCAAGAACAAAGAAAAGAAAAACAAGAGGTCAATGGATAAAGATCACAGTCAGGCAGGACATAAAACCCCATTCGTTTGTAACTGTCGTAGTAATTTACCAGAAAAGTGCAATCTTAATAATAGCTAGACCTCCAGGAGGTCTGGAGGTCAATTTCCTGGAGCCCTAATGTCGCCCTCCCCTCCTTAGGATTAAAAAAACCCCTATATAATCAGTCACTCCTCACACTTATAACGTAGCTTTTTCTACCCATGGGTCTTGTCCCTCTGCTTTAATAAAACCACCTTTTTGCTCCAAAAACATTCAAGAATTCTTTCTTGAGCATTCACTCTTGGATCTAAATTTCAAATCACATCATTTTGGTGCCCGGTGTGGGGGTTGAGCCTTCTCATCTGGACTCTGAGCCTCAGGGCAAACTTGGTGAGTCCTTCTTCTTCCCTTCCTTTACTTTCATTTCAGGGGCTTTTCAAGGTGTGTGGTCTTATTGGAACACTTTCCAATAAAGTGGAAAACTTTAGTCGTGCAGGCTGCAATCCTCTAGCCTGTGGCTACTCCATGGGCAGGACCAAAAGCTTCTGCCTTTGGACTGGAAGCTAGTACCCTGGCCAGAATGGTTAATAAGACCCAGAAACTTGATGCCCTCTCTTTATTCTTATTCTTATACAAACTTGTCTTTCTTGGGCACGGGACAGCCATCTAAGTCAGTAGGAAGGCTGCCAAGCTTAAGATTCCTGAAATCTCCGCCTCATGGGTCTAATGTGATCCCGTGAACTCTGGCCTAGCCATTTCTGACTGCAAGACCTCCGCCCAGAGCTGGCCCAAAGCAGTACCTGACTGCGTTAAAACCCAACCAGGAACCATTTCCTAGGGAAGTCAGCTCTAAGGACTATGTGTATTGGAACGTCACTTAGATCATGGTGGATTTCTATCTTTACTGTGTTCCATCCATGTCCCCTACTAACTACTTAAATGGCAAAATTGGGTAATTTCCCCCTTGTAAAACTGTTTTAAGTGTTTTCGATGTGTTAAAAATGGTGTTTCTTCATAGCACAGCATGGCATTTCAGTCCATTCACCAGACCTCATTTGTAGCCTAGGATGCAGTAGGGAAGAGGGGGGACATGCCAGCATCCCTCCTATAAGGCAAGGCGGTGATCAGAGCAACTTATTAGAGGGATGTCTCTGGTCACTTCGACACCTGGAACCTCTGACATATCCTGCATGGGATGCCACCCAGAAGTCAGGAGGGATTTTTTTGGTAATGGACCTTCTCTACTTTGGTCATGATGTCGCAGTTCGTGGATTTGAGACCCGTATTGGGCTCTCTGCTTTCGGCGTGGAACTAACTTCAGATCCTCTATCTCCCTCTCTCTCTGCCTCTCCCCTGCTTGCACTCTCTCTTTCTCAAAAATAAACAATAAAACATTTTTTAAAAATAAATAAAAGATTCCCCTATTGAAAATGCAGATGACGTTGGTTTACTGAAGGCAGTAGCTTCGTGGATAAGGGAGAAAGAAAAGCTGGATACACTATATTTAGTTTAAGACCACTGAGGCAAAAGCCCTCCCAAATTCAGCTCCAATGGCTAAATTAATAGCACCTACCATGCTCTTCAATTGGGAAAATGCCTGAAAACTAATATTTATACTGACTCCAAATATGTTTTCTTGGTGCTACATGCCCATGGGGCAATTTGGAAAAGAAACCGGATTATTATCAAGCCGTAACTCCCTAATCAAAGATGGCCCGGAATAATTACTCTTCCTGGGGCTGTACACTCACCTAAGGAGGTAGCTGTCATTCACCTCAGGGGTCATCAAAAGGATATGACTTTAGAATCTAAGGGAAACAATTTGACAGACCGTGCAGCCAAGCAGGCAGTGCAACATAAACAAATATTAAGTCTTACACCATTCTTAACTCCGGTAACTCCGTAATTCCAGTCTATTCGGACCAAGAAATTCACATAGCCCAGGAACGAGGATATTCAAAACAATACACAGGACTGGCTTGTTAGTGATGAGGGGAAAACCTTTAAACCCCCAAATAACCAATGGAAGGTATTACAGGGTTTACACTGGGCAAAAGTGCTTTAGAACATTTAATTAAAAATATATTTGATGGAGTAAATTTAACAACTACAATAAAACAGGTCTGCAGATGCCGTATCGTTTGTGTACAAGGAAATCTGGAGGTGCGGTCCCCCCATCGCCTCCACTTTGAAAACCCACCCAAAGATAGTCCAGGAGACAACTGGCAGCTTCGTTTCACACAAATGCCTCCTTGCAAAGGCTGGAAGTTCCTACTAGCGTTTGTTGATACATTCACTGGATGGATCGAGGCCTTTCCATGTAAAATTGAAAGAGCCACAGAATACCCAAAGGTTTCTTGCGAGAAATTATTCCTAGATTTGGCGCTCCAAAGTAACAATAGTCCTTTTATTATTGCACAATTCAACAAATGGCACAAGATTTAAAAATTAAATGTTTTCTACATTCAGCCTGGCACCCACAATCCTCTGGAAAAGTAGAAAAAAGCTAATTCTACTTTAGAACAACTCCTTACTGGGACATCTGGGGGGCTCAGTTGGTTAAGCATCTGACTTTTGGTTTCAGCTCAGACCATAATCTCACGGTCCTGAGATCAAGCCGGAGATGAGATCTATGCTGACAGCACAGAGCCTGCTTGGGATTCTCTCTCTTCTCTCTGCCTGCCCCTCAAAATAAATAAATAAACTAAAATAAACTAAAATAAAAAGATACCTTACTAAACTTAGTTTAGAGATCCAGGAAAATAGGGTTACTCTCTTACCAATAGGACTTCTCAGGATAAGAACTGTTCCAAAAAAACCTATAAGACTAAACACTTTTGAGTTATTATATGGAAAACCATTTCTTGCAGTGGACCTGTTATTAGACCAAAATTATAATACTTTATTAAACAATTCGCTCAAGTCGGTTTAGTTGATAAGTTACTTAATGAATATCCTGATCTCATGCACCCAAAATCTGATTTAGCTATAACTGAAAGTCCACCCCATGTAAACAGAGACATGGTTTATTTAAAGATTGGATCCACTTACAACAACCAGTGCCAAATTCTACTTCTGAAACCAATTTTGCACTGTATATTAACTAACTACAATAAAAATAATAAAAAAAAATAAATAAAAGATTGGACATCAAATACAGCAGGAGACTTTAAATTCAAAATGTAAAGGTCCATATTGGGTCATATTATGTGCTCTCACTGGAACAAACTTAGAGGGGCACTCTTCTTAGACTCATATATTTAGAACCTGTACCTCCTTCACAGGAAACCCATGAGCAAACTAACGTGTCTTCTCACTCTCGTGAACCCATAGATTTCAAATGACAATGCAGGTTGTATATTTTCTCTTTGTTTTCTGTTCACCTATTTTATTTTATTTTACTTTTAAAGTTTACTTATTTATTTTTGAGAGAGGGGGACAGAGAGAATGAGCAGGGGAGGGGCGGAGAATCCCAAGCAGGCTCTTGCACTGCCAATGCAGAATAAGGCTTGAGGCTTGAACTCACGAAGCACGAGATCATGACCCGAGCCAAAGTCAGATACTTAACGGACTGAGCCACCCAAGCGTCCCTGTTCACCAATTTTAGCAGACAGTCCCTTTCTACAATGGGCACGACATTATGCGGAACTTCAAAATCAAACAGCTTGTTGATATGTGGAGTTTTGCCCACACCAAGTACATCCGGGTTACCCTGGTGGGTTTCCCCTTTACAGGGCACTAACTGTCACTCTCTATATACTTATATTTCAGAAATAATATATAACCCTAATGATACTATGTTTCACGATCTCTCACTAACCAGGATGTTTCTTCTTGGCCTATTATCAATAGAACATGGAATTTCCCAGGACTCAACCAGACTTTTTCGTACCCTCAAGCTATTAAAATATAAACTGACTTTGCAAGCCCAAAACTTGATGCCTGTCAACAAGTGCCTAAATTATAAAACCCTTCTTATCACTGTACTGAGGATGATATATATCAAATTTGGGATGCATACGTATAGCTCATACCCTCTACCGGGCTGCTCAGTCAAAAGGCAATTTTAATAAAACCACCTTTCTGCACTGAAAACATCTTAAGAATTCTTCCTTGATCATTTGCTCTCGGACCCAAATTTCAAATCACATCATCCTCACAAGTGATATTGATGTCAGTGGAAGGCACTCCTTTTCAGAGATCTAGTCTGTTCCTTTCCCTTCCTCATTCATGCTGACTTTTGCTCTTGTTAAACTGTAAGGGAGGAAAATAAAACTTCTTCTACCCTCTTAGGTTCTGCACCTGGTGTAGAAGGATTCTCGCACAGAGAATCGTGACACCGAGGCTTTTCTTTCCAGGAAGTAACTTTATTCTGCCGGCACCGCTCAGTTGGGTTTGCACCTGAAGAACTGAGCCCCGAATGCCACGTGGTGTAGTTTTTTTTATATATTTTTTACTTCTTTGTCTCCCATATATGGTAACACACAAACATGCAGTCTGGTTAAAGGGTCTCATGTTACAAAGTCGTGAGGGATGTTGTCTCATATGCGTATAGCCGGGTTGCCTTGAGGTTTTGTTTTGTTTTTTTTTCTTTCCTTAGGGAGGGGACCCTACCGCATTGGGGAACTGGAAATTAAACTGATAAAAGGCAGATTAACAGGAGAAAAGTCATACAAATTTTATTTGATATAAATAGTTTATGTGTACATGGAGTCCTCCATATAAAAGAAATGAGACTCAGGCTCTTGTTAAGCCTGAAACCATATATACCATGCTTACCAAAGAGCTATGAATTGTGGAGATGTGGTAGACAAAGGTAAAGGAGTTTGGGTTTCTAGAGGTGGTAACTGTGGGAAGGTAAATATGGGGGGAATCTAATGGAAAACAAAGGTTGTTTAGTAAAGTCTGTTATGCAGATCGCTGTGTGTCTCTGGACTGATAGGGTCATCTCTGGGGATTACGGTGGCTCAGAGTCATTCCCTTACTCAGGGCATGAGACAGGGGAGGGGGACACCTCCACAAAGGGAAACTTATGCCCGGCTTTCACACAAATAAGAGGAGAGTAGAGAGTTTTTCTGTGTCTTGCTAAAGTGAAACCAGAGCTGGACAATAGTTAAAGGGGTGAACAGGTTTTATTCAGGACTATGGCAATGGGGGGAAAGAGAGCCCAGTGTAGAACAGGGCTCCTTCCAAACACCGCACGGGCGAGTTGGAATGTATAGCTGCGGGTCAGGGTAGGGGCCCGGGGATGGAATATTACTAAGAAGGAACATTAGGGTAAGAGGGGGATTTGGCTGAGTCCACCTAGGAGGATTCTTGCTGAAGGCGGGTCCCACCTGTAGCGGGATGGGGAATGAGGAGTCCAGTTAGGTACTGAGGGTGATCAGATATCAAAGGTGGGGATTCTAATCAAGCTGATGGAGCAAGATTCTTGCTAAAATTGGGTGACGTGGAGCATGGATACAGAAGTACGAAAGTCGAGCAGAGGGCTCAGAGGAGTGTGACTGAAGTTTGGAATAAGAAGAGACTCTGTGTCAGTCTACCGTGTCCCAGTTGCCTTCGACTCAAAATAATCCTTATGCCAAAGTGGCATATCTGAAGCTGCATATTCTGACCCCGTTCGTTGCTTTCATGGAACTCAGCCGTGTACCAGCGCCCCGCAGGCAGACATCACAAGAGAGCCAATGCCTGGGCTGCGGAATAGACGTTTTAAATAACTTCCCCAGCTCTAGAGGCATTCGGTTGTCATCATTGCCAGAACTCTTAGTTAAAGAGACAAAACCCCACTCCAATTCAAAGAATCCAACAAAAGAATGTATAGAAAGTGACTGATACACAGCTCCCATTTTCTTAAAGATGCACACACACGTATGTAAATATTTGTAATTGTACATTTGTTGATGATTAATATCTGTCTCCCTGCCAAAGTGCAAACTCCGTGAGTGCAGGGACCATGGCAGCTGGAGCCTGAAAAACAGGAATGACTTTCTGACCAAATGAACACACGAAGAGTTTCCAGCAACCGAATGTATTATGTTTCCATCTCTTTATGTGCCGTCGCTATAAATGGCTTTCTCAAAAAATCCTGACCTCTCTTTCAATCTGGATGATGTAATGCTTTGGGAATGTTTTAGATCTCATTATTTATCTCATATGTGACTAACACCCCAGCTGCTGGGCTCAGAAATCCATCATCAGGTTCCTATGGAGACCAGTCTTTCCACAGGCTGCTCCCGGCCACCGTCTGCACGGCAGGGACACTAGGCACGCCCGCTTCTGGGATGGGGGACTCTGGTTGGAGTCTTCCCCATCGGCCTTGCCAGAGTTCCCTAGGATTGTACTGTCGTCTCAAACTCCTCCACCCAGCCTTCCTCCCTTCCCTTCCTCCTTCTGAGAGCAGAGAAACCCTGTCTGACTTCTAGGCTAAAGCTCGTGGAAACAGCACACTGAAAGAGAAAAACCAGTGGCAGAAAACAGACGCAGCTGCCAGTTGGTCCCAGCAGAAGGGCCTGCCAGGGTCCCCTGAGCCTCCCCTGGCCTCAGAGGGGCACAGAACACCCACGTGACCGGGGTCATGGGTCAGCCACAACATTCAGGCATAAACTTTCTCTCAAGAACTTAGTCGTCACCCTGGGGAATAAGTGGGGCAAGGCAGCCTCCTGAAATTGAAATTTTTCATCCATGAAATGAGTGAGTTATTAATAAATTAACCAAATACGTCGTGTACTGGCAATATCGCCTCGAGTTCCAAGGGAATGGCAGCTCAGGACGCAAATTCGGTTTAGGAGTAGAACAAATCTTAAAAATGAGGTTTTACAGGTGAGTTTTGCAACTTTGGGAAGTTTTACGCTGGAGATACACATGCCTATTGTATAAGTGCTCTATTCACTAAAAATTTTGTAATACTTAATATACCGTGAGCATCTTTCCGTGCCGATTAAATGCTTCTCATTTTCAGTGAGCGTGTAGTATGCTGTTGAGTGGCTGCACCGCCGTTTACCCAGCCACCCCCCTTCCCTGCTGGCTGTCAGCCAGCAGCCTTTCTCACCTCCAAGTCCACCCCGCATTCCTGGGCACGTTGCCCCCTCCATCTTCAAACCAGCGGTGGTGTGTCCACTGCTTTCCCCACTTGGAATTTCTCTGGCTTCCCCTTCTGCTGTATCTCTTCCACCTCCTGCCAAGTCCTCCCCGTCCTGGGTCTAGAACCTAAATCACATACACAAAATCGTTTTTCCATGGAATGCAGCATTTTCTCAGGCTCCAAGAAGTATGGCAGACATCTTTGGGGCGCCTCTGCCCGCCACAGGGCTGTGCACCAAATGCCCATAATTAGGTGCCTTATAAATGCTACTTGCTTAACTTTATGGCCTCTCAGGTTCATGACACTCGTATTTCAGTACGTAACATTACAGTACATCTGTTTGTTTTGTTCTCCCTGGTTCACATATCTCACATACTCCAAATTCCCTCAATCCTGGGGTCGACTTTTGAGGAAAGAGCAAAGACCGCATCTGTAATCTCACTTACTTCTTCCTATACACAAAAATGTAGACCTGATCCCTGTGCATAAGCATATAGAATCAAGAGCTAAGAGAAATAATGCACCTGGAAAAATCTTAGATCAGTTAGGACTAGGAACAACTCCACACGACGGGAAAGGTAACCTTTAAAGGATTAAAGATTAAAGTTTAGGGGAGCCTGGGTGGCTCAGTTGGTTATGCGTCCGACTTCAGCTCAGGGTCGTGACCTCACGGTCTGTGTGTTCCGGCCCTGCGTTGGGCTCTGTGCTGACAGCTTGGAGCCTGCTTGGATCCTCTGTCTAACCTCTCTCTATCTGCTCCTCCCCCCACCTCTCAAAAATAAGTAAACATTAAAAAATAAAATAAAAAGAAAGATTTGAAGCTTATTTCTCTCATAAAAATGAAGTCCAGAGCTGTGTACTCAAGAGCTGGTACATTAGCTCAGCAATAGTCAGGGACCCTGCCTCTTTTTATTTAACTGCCTTGCTTTGTCCTCCTGGCTTCCACCTCATGGTACAAAATACCTGCTAGAGTTCCAGCTATTACATGCACATTCCCATGAGCAGAAAGGAGGAAAAATGAAGACATCACACTTAAGACCCCATATATTCCATCAGCCAAAAGTTAGTCACAAGGCTACTTCTAACTACAAGGGAACCGGGAAAACGTAATCTCTATTCTAAGTAGCCATTAGGCCCTATAAGTGATCCTATTACTAAGGAATAAGAGAAGAACAAATATTGGGGGAAGGTAACAGTCTGCCATTGATCTAAATCTAAAATGATCTTCAGTTTTCCTTCTGAGTCCTCCCACCTGCTGGCTGAAAAAGAGATCTCTGGTAACCTGCGTATATACCTAGGAAGGTGCAAAGAAACTAGAGCAGGCGTTATTATCTAAATGGTCATTTTTTTTTAACGTTTATTTATTTCTGAGACAGAGAGAGACAGAGCATGAGTGGGGGAGGGGCAGAGAGAGAGGGAGACACAGAATGTGAAGCAGGCTCCAGGCTCTGAGCCTTCAGCACAGAGCCCGACGCGGGGCTCGAACTCACAGACCGCGAGATCATGACCTGAGCCGAAGTCGGCCGCCCAACCGACTGAGCCACCCAGGCGCCCCTAAATGGTTATTCTTTAAGCTCCCAAACAAGGAGATAAAGGTACTGGTGAACGGATCACATGTAAAAGTCACCCCCAACCATCTGTCCCCTTACTGAGTGCTAGCATCTGTCACTACCCATCTTCTTACAGCTCTACCTCCGTCTCTCCCGCAGCTTTAGGTCATGCAACAGAAGGGAGAGTCAGGCGATCTGATTGCAAAGTGACATCACAGAGATGACAGCAGGTCCAGCGTTTCAGAGGGTGCATGAGATGATAAATAAGGAACTTTTTGTGTCACAGCAAAACTAATGACTGACAATCACCTATGATGGTTCAGACTAAGGAGCAGTTAAAAGAGGAAAAATAAAGTCATTTCAAAAGGGAGTTACTTGATGAAATTTGTGAGAATCGCCTCTTTTGGATTGCAACGCATCAGAAGTAAAAACTCCAATCCTATAATTATTTGTTGATTGAAAGGATAACACATGGTCACAATTATATGCTAGATAGCATTCAATAAGAGAGCATATCAACTTCCTTATATTTTTATATTATGTTTTCAAGACAAAAATCTTAATTAAATCTTCTTTACACTTTTTACTCTGAAAATTTGATCCCAGTTTTAAGTGGATTAGGTTTTTTAAAGTTTATTAATCAATTTTGAGAGAGTGAGGGTGCATGCGTGGGAGGGGCAGAGAGAAAGAGAAACGGAGCGACAGAATCCCAAGCAGGCTCCGAGCTGCCATTGCAGCGCCCACCTCGGATTAGTTTTAGAGGAGCATTTTCCAGGATGATTGGCTAATGGGTATCCTGAATCTCTTGCTCTAAATATTTGTGATTTTCAAGGCACAAAGAGGTAAGAGTCTCGTTAGTCACTTGCACAGTAGCCTGCAAGGGTAAACACGCTGGACTGGGAAGAGAGACTGAATGGCAGAAGGACTAGGAAAGGGAGTCATCCAGCCCCACTGTGGTGATCGGGCTGCCTTTGCGGTACCAAGGGACAAACAGTCACTTCCTCTGGTCAGAGGGTGAGCCACGAGCAGGGGAGGTTACAGATAGAGTCACGGGCTCTGTCTCGTGAGGGAAACATTGGGATGCAGAAATTCCCATGCCGGTCAGTGCAGTGCTCACGCTTGATGGGAGGTTGCTGGGAAGGGGCTCACATCCCAGTGCCCAGGACCGTGCCTGGTGGGTGAGTGGGAGGCGCTCGGCAAGCACCGCTTCCTGAACTGCTTGGAGGGATGGGTGCTGCTCGAAGGGGGAATGGCAGGACGAGAGGCAGAGGGAGTGAGCCTTGAGGCTGCGACTCCCTGGCAGATCAACATCAGTGGCATTTTTATGTTGAAGGCAGGGAAGCTGGAGGCCCTGAAGGAGGGAAAAGACCTGATCAAGCCTGGATTTTAGAACTGGAGCTCCTTCTGGCACTGTGGATGGTGATAGCCTCAGCAGGGTCAGCCCGTGGCAAGGGACAGGGTCGAGAAGCTGTAGCCATTATCGACAGAGCAGGCAAGAACACATTCCTTCATTCAGAAGCTGTTTATGGCACATTTACCATGTGCCAGGCATTCGTGGATAAATTTCATAATAGCTATTTATTCTTCGGAGTTAAAAATTACCCCCTTTAAAAATATAACTGTCATGAAAATGTTAATGGCTTGGTGCGTGGCTTGTCAGTGAACACGGTGGTCCTCTCCTCTCGGATAGAAGAAGGAGCTTCATGGGAACACCAGCTTTGTGGGGAAGAGGGGAGAAGAAGGGTCCAGTGGCAGGTTAAATGTGAAGAAGTATTTGTCCACTTTTTTTTAAGTTTACGTATTTATTTTGAGAGAGAGAAAGAGAGAGAGACAGAGAGACAGAGAGACAGAGAGGGAGAGAGAAAATCCCAAGCAGGCTCTGTGCTGTCCGTGCAGAGCCCAACTCAGGGTTTGATCCCACAAACCGTGAGATCATGACCTGACCCGAAATCAAGAGTCGACGCTCAGCTAACTGAGCCACCCAGGCATTCCTTGCCCATTTCTTCGTGTTGGTCAAGGCTAGCCCCGTAGAGGCAGACAGTGATGTCATTGAAATGAGGGAGTTTTTGCCTGAGAGGCCTCTGTGGGCAAGCTGGTATAAATAGTCACGTTCTACATGCTGATTGTGTCTTTAGAAGGGTATGATTTAACGACATGACTAACCCTCCCATCTGGCACTGAGGAAGGGAGCCACTCTCTGATCATATAATAATACCCCTCAAAGGACCAGGGGAAGTGGAAAACCAGAGCCCAGGGGCTGCGGTAGTGGTGGCAAACTCAGCACATGTTGGAAGCAGGAATGCTAGGGCCTGACTCTTTATGAGATATAGATCTCTGAACTGTACTCTGCCCAAATTCGTAAGTTGAAACTCTAATCCTCAGTATCTTAGATTGTGACTATTTGGAAAAGGGTCTTTAAAGAGGTAATTACATTAAAATGAGGCTTTGGTGTGAGCCCCAATCCAGTCTGACTGGTGTCTTTATATTTTTAATGTTTATTTATTTATTTTGAGAGCACATGAACAGAGCACTATAAACCATGAGATCATGACCTGAGCCGAAATCAAGACTTGGACACTCAGCTGGCTGAGCCACCCAGGCACCCCCACCAATCTGACTGGTGACTTTATAACAAGAGGACATTTGGATCCACACAGACAACTATGTGAGGACACACAAGAAGGCAGCCATTTGGAAGCCAAGGAGAGAGACTTCAGGAGAAACTACATCTGCTGACACCTTGATTTGAGACTTCTAGCCTCCAGAACTGTGAGAAAAAAAATTTCTGTTGTTCAAGCATCCACTCAGTGTCACTAATCGTGGTGGCGGCCTGAGGATACTATGCAGCTATTAAGAGGAGGGGGCCTGCTTGGCACCCCAGCTTCCCTTCTGCTCTCCTGCACTCAGTTCAAACCTTCACCACAGCTTTTCATGTGGTTGTAATTCTTTGTTCTCCTGATGGTCCCTTTCTCTCGACCAAGAGTGTCTGGAGAGGAGAGACTATGTTTTGCTCAACTTGTATTTTCAGTGCCTAGGACTTTGATTCCATTGTGGAGGGAAGTATCGTTGGGCACCTTGGTGGCCATCTTTCTGAAGAAACAATCATCCGTTCATTTGTGTATTTCCTGAACACCTGTTTTGTGGTGATGATTATTCATTATTTAAAGAATAACACACAGTCGCTATTGCAACCTAAATTATAGCCATAGGCTTTATTCTAGGGAAATAAACCCATGGAATTCCTGACCTAATGAACTTATGACTTCAGAGCAGTATATACACATATTATCATTCAATACGATAATGAATAATAATGGATAGAACAAACTGCCGTTACCACTAGGGGAGGAGAGTGAATGTGCCCATCTTTCACCTGAAGAGGGTGAGAGAAAACTCCTCTGTATGCCTTAAAAGTCTTCTCTCAGATTAGCTGGTAGAAGTAGACAGGACAGTAGACTGTGTCTCATGCTGAATGGCGGACTGGAAGTTAGGACATTTGTGAATACGACAGTGGGCTTTGAAAGTCTACTTTCTGTGAACACTGCCTAATGAACATTGCCTTTGAATGGGACCAACCAACTCCTAGAGAAAGGGGAAAGCTCAGAATTAGCTCGCTGGTGACATTTCCATCACCTCCTTGCTCCAGTATGTGCAGACGGTAAGCCAAACCTCTCTTGCCTAGCCCATCACTTGTCTTCCTTGGGCTTTTGCCTGGGTTGAGGGCTATCATATTTTGATGAAAATGCCATTTCTTGGAGACCCCTGGGGTGTTTGAAAGGGTGCTTAGCAGCCACCCAATGACCCCTGGAAACGAAGTGTGGCTAAGCATTAGACCTTGGCAGAAATCCAGCAGGAGAGCAGGTAAGCAGCGCTCCACCTTGCTGCCCTCTCTCTCCCACTCCTTTGCTCTACCCTCACCCTTTACCCAAATCAGCAACTTTCAGTGGATGGTGACAGAATCAGAACTCAAAAAGAGCATATGGTCTCTACTTGGGGGAAGATGGGCAAAGGTAACAGGGTAGGGGATGAAATTGGATCTGAAATGATAAGAAGCCTCATATGATACCCACAGAGGGTAAATCAATATGATGGGAAAATAAATCCTTCTGAAACTTTCCCACGAAAGTTCCCCCTCGCTGACACTGTTCTGCACTCTGTAAGAGCATCTGGAAACTCTCGGCCTCACTCTTGAGCATACTCAGCCATCTTGGAGGCCAAGCCTGGTGATCGTCTTCTCATCAAGGATGGTTCAGGCTGGAGCTCAGGGAGCTGAGGAGCAGAGGGAGGCAGGACTCCCGCCCAGAAAAACAACAGAGGGCTCCATCCCAAGGCCACTTACTGAAAACATCCACTAACACTGACATGTTTATGACAGGAAGAAAAGTGTTTACCCAGCTCTGCTGGAGGAAATGTGGACTCTAAGAACTCGAGGTACCTCCTGGCTTACTTCAGAGAGGGGGATGCCTCATTACCCCTGAAGAAAGCTGGTCAATAAAGTGTGTGCCTTGGGCTCCCAGCCTCCCTCACTACCGTAAAGACAAGAGAAACTCACCCCGATCCTCGAAACGTGTCACCTAACAAGCGATTGTTGATGGATGAATTAGAACGCACATTTATAAATATTCTAGAATTGTTGAAGGGCACATCTTCCTGGAGAATGATTTATGGGAAGGAAGATTGTACAGAAGCTCTGCTGAGCTGCAAAAGCTGGGGAGAAATGGTGCAGGAGACAGCTGCACATTTTGGTCCTCATGGCCTCTCAGGGCGGATTTCCCCATGCATCACCTGTCCCCATGCCAACTATTTCCTGAAGAACGAGGCCAGCACAACCACAGCTCCTATTTCATAGTCACCTTTCTCCTCTACTCGGCTCAGTTTTACACATTTATCCTTAGTGATTGTATCAGGGTTCTCTGGAGAAACAGAACTTATATATATATATATATATATATATATATATATATATATATATATATATATATGTAGGAAAGAGAGGGAGATTTATTTTAAGAAATTGGCTCATGCAACTGTGGAGCTGACATGTCTGAAATCTGTACAGGGCTATCAGACTAGAGACCAATGGGAGAGTCATTGTTGTGGTGGTTCAAGTCCAAAGGTTGTCTGCTAGCAGAATTCCTTCTTGCTCAGGGAGGTCAGTCTTTGTTCTACTAAGACTCAACTGATTGGATGAGGCCCACCCATATGATGGCTTTACTCAAACTCCACTGATTTAAATGTTAGTTTGATCCTAAAAACACACCCACAGATATATCCAGAATAATGCTTGATCAAACATCTGGGGAAAGATATTTGATGAGCTGTCAAGTAAGATTAGTGATTCGCATGGCCCATACTTTTCGACATTGTTGTGGATGATTCCTACTGTTTCTTTCAACCAAAAAGTCAGTGTTCTAGGACTAGAAAAGTCTCTATGCCACTTCCTCTCCTTATCACTTGACGTGAGGCCATACTTTTAAAATATAGTCTTTGGACCACTGCTTGTCACATGTCAATCAAATGAGTAGCAGGTAATGTGACAGTTTCAGAACAAAATAAGTTGGTGTTCATAAATTTCACAAATTTTGAAATGTAAGATGAAGTATCATCCCAGGAATGCCACAGAATTCTTAACAAGTGTTATGCTATTTAAGGGAACTCAAGGTCTGCATTGGTCAGCAGGGCTCTACTCCTATTCGGTTAAAAGCGTGGTTGGAGTCTGCTGATGGCATTAGTAGGTTCTGGCTTGTGCTTGTTAACTTTGCCTTTCTCATCGTTACTTTTTTTGTCTGCATTATATCCCAATTCATAAAAATGCGTTGACTACTTGGACTGGTTCATTCGAATATAAAAATCATGGTATAATTTAATATATAAAATTCTGCAATCCAGAATAATGTCAAAAACAAAACAGGGCGAACCAGGCAAGGTACTGGGTATAAACGCGTGTGTTCTGGGACAGGAAAACTCATGAATGTGATAAATACACCCAGAAGCAACTGTAAGAGAAAGTGCAAGGAGAACGCATCATGATGAATACCTAAAACTGCGTTTCACTGATTCTGGATTCATTCCTTCCCAGTGTGTTGTCTGGTGTGAAACCATAAAATAATGGCTTGAAACTCATCGAAGGCTTACATAATTTCCAATCTAAAGCCTTACATAATTTCCAATCGAAGTCAGGACTTTTTCTGGTAAACTAATTAAATTTTTTAGAACAAGTATAAAATCATGCATTTCAGGGTAAAATTGATGGACGTGGCTCCTAATTTGGAGAAGAGAGGTCCCTGAAATTCTAGTGACAATGACCTAGTCATTAGGTGATACATCGCAGAGTAGCTTGTTACCTAAAATGGCAACCATTTGAAAAGAACGAACAGATTACGAGGGATGGATGTGAGGGAGAAATGAATTCTATTATCGCAAGGCTGAGCAGCTGTCCCTCAGCTGCTGCGTGTTTCAGAGTTGAAGACAGATACATGCAGATTTCCCATGGCATCTTGGAAAATATGAGCTTTTCATGAACATAACTGCCAGAGCATTGCATCTGTCTCTGGGGATTCAATTTATCTGTAAAGCCCCCACGGACTTCGAAAACAGATGCAGACCAACCAGCACCAACAGGGGTATAAATCTATGTCAGCGATTAGTCTGCACCCTCATGCTCCTTGCTGTAAATTGAAAATCGTTCTACAGCCAGGGAATGTGAGTCTGGTTGTGTTGACACTCGACACTTCCCGCTCATGCCTGAGCCCATGGGCAGGACACATATAACAATGCTCCCCTTAATTCAAAATATACTCCTCATATGTGAATTTGGTGTTTCACACAGGGGTCAGCTTTGGCCTTGAATTTTCATCTGTGCTGATTGACTTTTGTCGTTGTATTGGCTGTCCAATGTCTGTATGGTAAGAGTTCCCCATCGTGTGTACTACCAGTGGGACTCATTGCCCAACTGTCCACTCTAGGACTTGAAGTGTAGAGATTTCCTTTTCTCCCTATCCTCCGCTAGCTACGGCCCAGGTATGTGGTTTAGAATCGGGCAATCAGATACTTCCACCTGGACCCTGAATTTGGAATAAATGACAAAGAATGAAGAGTCAGTTCAGATTTAGTCACAGATTTACGGGTATCCAGGAATATGCAGGATCTCACTCTAGGACAGTGACGTTACAGCCTGACAGTTGCTACTGCAAGATAATTAGATTCCTAATTATGTGTGGGGCCCTCTATACTGCCTTTCTTGCATGTGTTTCAAGTCCAGTCCTCTGGTTCCCAGTCAATTCTGTGAGTACCTCACACCTGTCCAGCGCAACCCTTTCCTGCCCAACACATCCAGTGATGATTTCTACATCCACGCCTCTAGTTGATATACATGCTTTTTGGTCTGGGTGCGGTGGGGAAAAGTGATGGTGGGAATCAAAAAGGAGGAGGAGGAGGAGAGAGAAGAGGACAACACAGATGAGGAAGAGGGGGTAACAAAAATATCATGAAGGTATAGACAAAAACAAAAAGGAGACAAATAGGAAGGGTATGGGGTAGCTGGATGTTTCAGGTTCTCACCGCTGTTTTAGAAACATCACCTGTTGTCCTTTTTCACTGTATCTTCCCATGTGTTGATCGTGTTCCTTAAAAATTACAGAGCAACAGTGTCTTCTCTGACACTCTGTTCCCTAATTCAGTCAAAAAGACATCGAAGATATCAGGCTTAGAATAGACCCCGGGTCTGTGACCTAAGGGTCACCATTTGTTTTCGTAAAAAGTTTTATTGGAACACGGCCATGCTTATCATTCTGGTATTGTCTATGGCTGCTTTCCAGCTGCCGTGGCACAGGTGAGTAGTTGCAACAGAGACCAGCAAAGCCTAAAATGTTTACTACATGGCCCTTTACAGACGTGGGCATTGACTCCTAGAAGATAACATCTGAATCCCTGGGAACTGAGGTACAGAAATCTATTTCCCTCTTTTCACTCTTTACCTCATGCCTGCCCTTCCCAGCTATGCTTTCCCCATGCTGAGAGTTAACACTGGGCCCTGCACTATTTCAGAGGGCTGGGGTCCATTTTCCCAGAGGAGAGGAAGAAACCAGAGAGAGAAGGTGGAAGCCATTCAACTCTTCTTCCTCCTCCCTGTCTGGGTCCTCTGCCCAGGGGGAATGAGAGGCCCACTTCTGGAGGTAGCATGGGGGAAGTGCTCAAGGCCACATGGCTAGTTGGTAAAGGACAGCTGGGACCCAAAGCCAGGTCTTCCCATACTTTGCCTGGTATTCTGTCCACTGTCACTCCACCTTGTCATCAGGGGAGTCTTAGCAAAGGTGGTGAGTTTGAGTCTAGCTTAGAATCCTGAGTGCAATCTATCTATGCAAGTGAAGACCATGAATTAGTTTCCCTCCAGTACCTAAACACTGAAAAGCAGCATTTCATTGGACTGAATACATAATATATCATTCATTATGAAGCACGAAGATCACGGGTCGAGAAGTCAACCAACCTATGTCTTAGTTCCGGCACTGCCTCTAACTAGCTGCATTACCTTGGGCACACCACTTCTTTACGGGCCATTATTTACTCACGGAGGACAGGCAGAAGAATTAGATTAAATGGGCCACAGCTGGATGTGCTTTTCTTAAAATCCCGGGGTGCTCCAGTTGTTCACAACACATGTGACCACCCCACTGATACGCATCCTAACTAGATGCATAAAAACTGGCTGATTTTGCACCAGAATCCATCCTAAATGGGGCCAGCCAAGGATGCAGTCATGGAGCATGAGGATTTGACAGGCTCTGTGGGAAGGCGTACAGACAACTGGAGCAAACGGCTCTGAAAGATGAGAGTGCCATGTCACACCAGCAGACAAGAACCAATGGGATGAGTACACTCATTAGGGGACACGGCTGGGTGGACTCTTGGTTCATAATCCAAGAATGCCTTTCCTTTATGGCCTACTTTTAGGCTTGGAATAAAGAAATACATTTGGGATGCCAACCCCAGATCTACTCCCTCTGTGGTTCGGGTGGAGTGTCTGGAATCAGCATTACTCATGTGGAAACATTTTGCTCTTTAATACCTCCAGAAGATCCTGGAACAGGCTATGACAGACCATGAAAGGAGGCAAGACAGAGCTGCCCTACTATTTGCTGAATCAAGTGATTAATTTTCAAGGTGGATTAAAAGTTATATATGAGTTATTAATAGATCTACAGAACTTTATTCCTTTGGAGTTTTTATCTGTTTCTGAATTTTCTCAAATGCATGTTTAGGAAATAAAAGAAGTTAATGAAGTGTCTTTTAAAATTACACAAGGCTCCCCGACTATTTACTGAACACTAACACCCTTTCTACCTGAAGCTTAATTCAATGGAGAAAAATTTCTCCTTGCCCTTAAAAAGAGAAACTGATTGTTTTTACTGATCTGAAACCTCTTAGTAGGTTTCCTGACTCAAATGCTATTTTTTTTTATTGCACAAGCACTAGCAGGAAGTATAATAAAATGTATATTAACCCGATGTTTTCTTTCTAATTATTTCCTCTATTTCCACCCTTTTGTCTATGCCTGTGCTATAATGATAGTGGGTGCTGGGAAGAGAATGCTTTACTACAGAACCATCTCTTTTACTCTTCACACCACCACTCTCACCATGTGAGACAGATATCCTTTGCCTCGTTTTACTAATGAGGAAACTGAGGCTTAGACTCATTAAGGTAACATAACTAGAGAGTCAAGGAGTTGAGACTCAAATTGAAGCCAAAGCCAATAGTCACCTGTCCATCTGTCCATCCTTCCATCCCTCATCCATCCACCATCTATTTATCCATCTTTACCAAATATTTATTGATGTTTCTTTTATTCCTGGAACTATGTTAGTTATTAGAAACACAATAATGAGAAAACAAAAGATCTCATCATGGAATAAACAGTCTAGTGAAGAGAACATATACCAAAAAACTAGTTTTTTGAGAGAGAGCACAAGCAGGAGAGAGGGGCAGAGGAAGAGGGGAGAGGGGCAGAGGAGGAGAATGAGAGAGAGGAAGAGAGAGAAAGGGAGGGAGAGAGAGAGAGAGAGAGAGAGAGAGAATCTCAAGCAGGCTCCATGCCCAACTGGGAGCCACCTGCGGGGCTTGATCCCATAAGCATAAGATTATGACTTGAGCCAAAATCAAGAGTTGGACACTCAACCAACTGAAACATGTAGGCGCCCCAGAGATCATTTTTAAAAAGAGTATGGATAAATATACATTTTAACTTAGAAAGTACTACAAGGAAGAGATCTTAGTACTGCAAGAACATATGAAAGAGAGAACTGACCTAGTTAAGGATGCATATCAGGTGGGCTAGGTTATAGACTATCTATAGGAACAAATGAATCCTGAAAGCCCAGCAGTTTAATACCATAGAGCTCACTGCTAACCTAGAGTACATGTTTTATAAGGGAGTCCTCCTCCCTCTGGTCTCTCATGGACCCAGGCTGACACAGCCTCTACCATCCTAGCTCCCCTCAGCCTCCAATGTCAGTGTGAGGGGAGAAGAAAAGTAGGATGACCTCACTGGATGTTTTCAAGGCCAAGCTCAGAAGGGGCTCACCTCACTCACATCCATTGACTGGAATCTAGTCGCCTGGCCCCAAGTGAACTGCAAAGGAGCTTGGGAAATGTCTAAGAAGAGAACCATAACATGGAAATACAGGGCAGTGCTTCTTCTGTGAGAAGTCATGGAAGGCTTCCCTGGGGAAAGAGTGACTGATAATGTGAAGCAGATATACTGCCTCTCAAGGAAGCACTAGGAGACACCGGGGGAGGGGTTTTCGGCCCGATAAATCCCTCAGCTCGTTTTGGTTTATTTGAGCTTAGGCAGGCTTTAACTAATCAGTCTAAACTTAGCACATTAATTTGGTTTATATTTTCCATTGACCTAGTCTACTGAAGAAAGGCATTTATAAGGAGTGTTTACTGTGTGAAAGTTGCAGAATAAGGCTCTCCACAACAATATATGTGGCATTGTTATTTCCCTCAGGATCTTCAATCTCATCAAAAAGTTAAAATTAAGGAATAACAATATCCTTTATATTGTTATTAAGGAATACAATAAAGAGTATTGTTTACCAAAGGCATAAGCAACACAAAGTATATTATCTCACACAGCAAGACAGCTGAGTGGTTTGAAGATTAGGTAATCAATGGCTCATGGGTGTCATCAAGACCAAATTCTTTATGTCTTTCTGTTCTGCCATGCTTGGGGTTGGCTGTACCACCCCACTCCACATGTAAACATGGCAATATTAAGTGGAAGAAGAGACAGAAAAGGTACCCTCTTTTTTTGTGTGTCCCTTTTTATGAGTGAGGGTCCTTCCCCCAGGTGCCCTAGCAGATTTCTTCCACACTGTATTACGTCAAAGTCCGTACCCAGAATAAACATGGCCAAAAAGATGACATCAATCACGATTTATTTCCTGTGGGGGACTTGCTTCCACAGAATCAAGAGTAAAATCAAGATTCTTTTATGAAGAAGAAAGGGAATAGTAGTTATATGGCCCCATACAAACAGTGCCTGCCATGGAGATGAGAATAAGTGTTCACTGGAGGTTTAGGCACGTATTGTAACAAGGTAACCCATTTTGGTGCTATCTGAATAAGCCTGGCAAAACTTCATGAGGAAAGATTCTAGCATCAGAGAAGGCTTTTCAGGCAAAGAGACAATGACCAGGAGAGAGGTACATCAACATAAGGGTTAATGGGCAATGAAACCACCTGACCAGAGCATGGAAGTCTATGGAAGCCTAAGGAAGGCTGAGCAGAAGGATCTGGGGGTACGGATAGTGAGGTGATCTCCACAGGCCCATCCCAAAGTACTTAACAAATCCTCCTCAGAATATCTCAGGATGAGAAAATGATCTTCCACTGTTTCACGTGTTACTGGATTATTCTTTGTGGCTACCAAATGTGCCCAGCTCTCCTGGGGCTTCTATTTACTTTTCACAATGACCTCTGTATGTGTCAACTTAGCTAGGCTCTGGTGCCCAGTTTTTTAGTCAAACACCAGTCTAAATGTTGGTATTTTTTATTTTATCTATTTATTATTATTTTTTAAATATATTTTCAGGGGCGCCTGGGTGGCCCAGTTGGGTAAGCATCCGACTTCAGCTCTGGTCATCATCTCACAGTTTGTGAGTTCGAGCCCGGCATCAGGCTCTGTGCTGACAGCTCTGAGTCTGGAGCCTGCTTTGGATACTGTGTCTCCCTCTCTCTCTGCCCCTTCCCCACTTGTGCTCTAGTCTCTCTCTCTCAAAAACAAATAAATAAAAAAAATTTTTTTTCAAATTGGTTTCCATACAACACCCAGTGCTCATCCCAGCAAGTACCCTCCTCAATGCCCATCACCCACTTTCCTCTCTTCCCTGTCCCCCATCAACCCTCAGTTTGTTCTCAGTATTTAAGAGTCTCTTATGGTTTGCCTCCCTCCCTCTCTGTAACTTCTATTAGATGTTGGTATTTTTTACATGTGATTAACATTTAAGTCAGTAGACTTTGAGTAAAGTAGATCACCTCCATAATGTGGGTGGGCCTCATCCAGTCAGTTGAAAGCCTTAAGAGAAAAGACTGAGCTCCCCAAAGAGGAAAGAATTCTGCCTTCACACTGCCTTTGGACTCAAGACTACAACACTAACTCTTGCTGGAATTTCCAGCCTGTAGGTTTGCCTTGAAAATTTCAGGTCCGACAGCCCCACATTGTGAAGAAATTCTTTAAAGTAAATCTTCCTTTCTATGTATGCATCCTATGAGTTCTATTTCTCTGCATAATACGGCACCTCTGATGACAACAATCTCCCATTTTGAAGATTAGCTTGGATTTTAGGCTCTTGTTTTAGCCCAGCAGGATCTTTGAGAAAACAACACTTTGTCTTGCTTTCATTATGTGAATGCAGTTTGCTTGGTCAAAGGACTAGGAGGCTGGGGTGGCCAGAGACATGGCTCTTCCTGGGAGACAGAGTTCCCAAAAGTCATAACTGCTTCTGCCTCTGCCTCAGTCTTTCTTCTGGGTCTGAATTAAGCTTTTTTGGTCTCCATAGGCTGAAATGAACTTCTGTTTTTCTCAATGAGCAAACAGGCTTGGGCAGACAGTCCTGGGGAAGGTCATTATGTTAGTGTCCTATATGTTGTCTGCTAGTCATTTCAAAATGTAAGAAAGACTCAAAATCATCTTTGAATACCTTGAAATAAGACAGCTCTTGGATGAGAAATTGCATTGTCCTCTGCCTAAAGAAAGAAATTATCAGAAAAAAAAATAGACAGGACTTGAATAAAGTTTACAAAAGGAGAGGTCAGACACACCCACCTGGGTGATGTGTTTCAGGTGCTTCCCCAGGAATTCGAGTATCTGTTTCCTGTGGTAGGAACATTCCTGGAGAAGAGATTGGTGCATCAGGTTATTATTAGAGCTATACTGTTGTCTCTTGGCTCCATCTCAGCCGTCAAAGCAGCCCCGGGATGCTAGTACTCTGCAAATTACTTTTCTCCTTGATCAACAAGTAGCAGGTGCTGGAAGGATATGCTTAAAGGTAGGAAGATCCCAAAAGACACTCGTTCTTTCCTTTTGCTTGCTGTTGTGAGTGTCATCTGGCCAATAGCCTTTCACTCTGGTCATTGCAATTGGTCCCAGACCAGCATCTTTCTATATTCCCAGAGCTAACTGCACACTGACCAAGGTGCCAGCTTAGCAGAAGCCCTCTCCTCAGAAGTCTGAGTCCCAGCTCTGCAGGGCCCCTCTGACAACACCAACCTCTTCTCTTTGTATTCCTAGTCTTAGGAGATGGCTGCTTCTTGCAGGACTGATCTCTGTGTTTAACCTGTTCCTTATACCAAATTCTTTCTGCTGAGATACCTGGGATGGTTTCTGCTTTTCCGTTTGTATCCTGACTGAAACAAATGCTTGATGATATGAGCCATGAATATTATCGAAAAAAATTCCACTTTACCCACACACCTACACACATCCACACACACATGCACACACTTGCACACATGTGCACACACACGTTCCTGCTTATCATACATTTCTATGACTAGAATTGGCTTCTCATGTAGGATTTCTACAGTTTTTCTTCAGCAAGTGTATAAAACACATATGGTCCACTTGAAAGTTACATTTTTTTTATTATATATGAATATACTTGAGTGCCGGGTTTTATACATTAGTCTCTGGCAGCCTTATTTCAGCTATGGACACAGATCCTTTTCTGAGACACTGGTAACAGGTATCCTGCACTTGCCAAATGAGGGTGGGACTCTAAACTGTTTAATCAGTAATGCGAGGACACCTTGACCAGCCGACCAGTCTTCTTTCTTATTCCTCCCCTGGTTTTGCCCCATAATGGTGTCGAGCATGAACCTAGGTTTCTTCAAATGACAATAGCTAATATTGTAAAACGATGTCCCCTTTTAAACACATTATATTCCTTTGTTTTAATTCTCCAAATAAAACTTCTCGGGAAATGATCTAAAAATCCTTCAACATCAAGATATAATTGTCCAATACAGCTAAACTACCTCATCTAAGAGAGTATTTTAATTTTATTTGCATTTCAATAAAGCTTGAATTGGTTGAAGTCAAAGGGATCAAGCATTGATTTTAGAGTCTTAGAATTCACTGAGCTGAGTCCTGGAGTATTTTTCAGTGAGAGAGGGTAGGAGAGAGATGGGTCACACTCCAACTGCTCTTGAAAATCATGCACACAGATGCTTTCTTTAGCTACGCCTTAAGTTGGCACGGATATAAAGACACGTTCAATTCCACACAGTTCTTGACTGTCCCTTGCCAGACCATAGCTGATCTCCTTTTGGCCAAGGCCACAGTGGAGCACCCTGGGGGAGGCCACAGGGCACCTACACATCTCATAACAGCCTCCTTTGTAAGGCTAAACAAATATTTGCTTCCAGGCTGCAGGGCTGATTCACAGGCCTGAGTTTTCACACGTATTTGCGTGTGCGTCTGCTGCTCACAGCAGTGGCCGCGCCAACATCCTGGCTGGACCCCTGGGGCCGGCTGAGCCAGCAAGATGCAGCAGGCCATCCCAGTGCCTCTTAGCAGCTGGAAGCCCCGAGGCATCCTCTGAGCTTTCAGAGACATGGCCACTCTCGCTTTTACCTGGGGCAGGTTCTAGATGTTCTGGTACTCAACTCAGCGGCAAGACATGATGGCCCAACTCTAATTCACATCTTGGAAAACTGGATACAAGGGACATCGCCAGAGCATGTATGAAATGATAACCTCAAGTAAGATTTAATAATAAGGCAAAGTTTTAAATAAATCTAATGGGAAACGACTGCAGAAAAGTAAAAGTGATCTGTGCTAATGGGCTGGAGACTCTAGCCCGGGCCAGGCTTGTTATCCTTCACCCTCAAACGTGAGCAATTGCCATCTCCTCAATCTGCAGGATGATGGGGGCTGAGGGTTCTTTTCGGAGCTTCCCCGCGTGTTCTCTGTACGCATTCGCCGTGGCTGCCGTATCAAGTGCCACAAATCAAGTGGTTCGAAGAAAGGAATTTATTGTCTCCTAGTTCTGGAGGCTGGAAGGGTGAGGTCAAGTTGTCAGCCAGGGTTGCTTCCTTCTGCGCTGTGTGGGGGAATCCGCTCCACGCCCTCCTCCCAGCTTCTGGTGGTTTCCTGGCAGTCTCTGGTATTCCCTGACTTGTAAATGCGTCGCCCCTATCCCTGCCTTCATCTTCACACGGCACTCTTTCTGTGTGCGTGTCTGTCTCTGTGCCCACATTTTTCCTCTATAAGAACACGGATCTGGTTAGGGCCCATCCCAGTGTCCTCATCTTACCCCCGATCATCTACAAAGACTCGGTTTCCAAATAAAGTCATCTCCTGGAAGTATGGAGGTTAGGACTCCAACACCTCTTTGGGTGATATATAATTCCGCTCGGCCCTCTGACCCGATTCTTGCATGTAAGCCTCCCGGAGCTGGCCTTCTCTCTGCAGCCAGCCTGTCACTGCTCTTCTGCTTTGCTGTAAGAAAGCGGGAGGATAGATGGGTGCATATCCTAATGACCTCTTTCCAACTGTGTAACATCAGGCAAGTCACTTTACCTCTCTGAGCCCCCATTTACTCATCTAAAAGATGGTAATAAGAGATTTGCTAAGAAAAGTCAGCGACCTAAAGCAAAGAAGTGTTTGGCTGGCACACGGTAAATGCTCGCAAACTATAGGTATTGTTATTTACTCCTGTTGAAACAAGGAGAGGATGGGTCGGTGATTCCCTACCCTGGCTGCGTATTAGAGTCATCTCGGGGGACTTTTTAAAAACTATTGGTGCCCAGGCCCCACGGGAGATTCTGACTCTACTGGTTTGGGATGGGATCCAGGCACTGATATGTTTAGAAGCTTCCTGATTTGTTTTAACAGGCGGCCAGGATTGAGAACCACTAGAATAGCTGAAAGGACTGAAAACACCAACGGAAAGCCTCAGTGCTGTTGAAAGTCAGATGTTGGCTTGTAGCCACTTCGCTAGATGGTCCAGGGAGTAGGAGCTGCTGAGGACGGCTCTGAGGAAACTTATGAGTTAGGTAGCCTAGATTGCAGAACCATTTCTTGCTTCCTGATCTTTCTGTGAAATCGTTTCTGGCCTCTCTGGTAAGGGGCATCCCCACGGAGGCACTCCCCTCTGTTGGGAGCCGTTTTGGGCTCACAGGTTGAGAAGTAACCTTAAAGTTGCATCTTGGGGATGGGTTGCACCTCCCCCTTTGTAGTTGGAAGTGTAGTCCTCAAAGCAATGCCCTGATTTTTCCTGTTTCCAGATAATTAACATTAAGGCCTTAAGGAAACACTCTGTTCTCTCCCCCCACCCTACATTTATATGTTAATTATCCTGAAACCAACATACAGGATTAAGGAAGTTGCCCCTTGCTGGTAAAAACATTATTGTTAAAGAGATTAAACTACGGAATGTCACTCATTGATGTAATGTCACTCACTACCTTTAAAAATAAAGACACTTCAGCAGGGCAGAGACGCCAGAATGGAGGAGATGCCAGAATTGCCGGGGCTGCCTGCTTGGTCATCAGACTACACCTCTCTCGTGGCTCTCTCACTTCCTTTCGCCTGACCGTCCGTCCTCCGTGGACCCCTAGATCCGCTGGAACAAGGACCCCGGCACCCCTGGGCCTTTTCTCTCCCAGGGATACTCCATCCACTTGCTGGACCACAAGACGCAGGTGTTCACCTCCCCCGGTCCGCAGCGCCAGGTCTGGGAAAGACATCCTCAGTACGAGTTAATGCCAGCTAACAGCCTGATGTGCCATTCTCCCTGGGGAGGTTTGCCTAGGAGTGCTCCTCACAGATCTCAGAATTCTCCAGCGAGGAAATTTCGGACTGGTAGACTTACAGGATGGGGGTGGCGGCATAGACTCCACTAGGTGGGAACTGCTTGCTTTGAATAGGCATGACTTTCAAGACCCCTGCGCTTGTGAACTGGAGAGCTTCTATGTTACAGAAAAATTCTCTCACTTCCCTACTCTATGCCCAGGGCCAGATTCCTTCGAAGTTTAAATGCGGACTCTGGAGGCAGCTGTCCCTCAGAAGGGATACAACCGGCATCAGTGATTTGTTTCTCAGGTCCCTTTGCTGAGTAAGGAAGGCAGCTGTGGGCGGCTTCTCCTGCCTCTCTCCTCTCTCCAGCTGTTCGAGGTCACCTCACCATCAGGCCAGGCTTCTCTGGGGCTTGGCTTTCTTACAGTGCCACACTTGTTCCCTTAGCATCGGACACTTGCCTCTCATCATGCCTTGAAATCCCAGGGTCTCTGCAGTTGTCGTGGGGGAGGGCCCGTGACTTGTTGTTAGGTGAGTGAATGAGGAATATTAAGTGAAATGTTATGTAAATAGAAGCAATTTTAATGACAAAGCTGCATAAATTCCCTTAATTTATGATCATAAAAGTCAGGAATATCCATTTGCTTTTTGGCCAAATTAATAAAAGCGTAGCAAATAAAACAAATGATAATTCTCTCCATTCCGATCTATTTGAGGTAGTGTGTTTGGTTTGGCACTTTCCATTTCTTCACTTTTAATCAAGAATATGTCAGAAGGATGAGTCGCCTGAGCCCAACAGCCTTCTTTTAATACAAAACAGGATGTTGTATCGTCATCTGGCAATAACTGGCTTGAATATAACCTTGGCTTTTGGAAACGCAGGGGAAAAGGAAATATAACCTGGGACGGGGAAATGCTTTTGCTAAACCCAGATGCTCTGTACCTGAAGCCAGCTCAGTGTTCCGGAGTCACCCAACCCCCTTCTGCTGCTGGTGTCTGGAAGGAGAAATGAGTTGCTTTAAGTGGAGCCCCGTGGGGAAGCACTCACTGTACTGTATGAGGAGAGTGCGAGAGCTCTCTTGACTGCCCCGAACCAGTCCTCCTGCCATTTCAGACCGAATTGATGCAGTGAAGCCGAATTTCCTGGCAAGCCCGAGGGCAGGTTTTTCCAAAAGGCATCTCAGACCACGAAGGCACAAGTCTAATCACGAAAGCAAACTTCTGGACACACGCTCTCTGTTTCCAGCTGGTCGTGTGTGTTTGCTTCACATGTTAACAAAAACATGCCAAGGTGTGACATTTATGAACCCCACCAACTGGGAGCTGTGCACACAAATCCGTTGGCCGGTGGGGTGGGAAAGTGATGAATGGGGGCCGTCCTGCCCGGGGAGGAGGGCTGCTTCCCCTCTGGCATGCCTGCAGCCTTATTTATTACACACCGAAGTATAAAAGCGCCCAGCCGCCTGCAGCTCTCATCTCCAGCCCTGGCATCTGCCCGAGGAGCCTCGCCGTCTTCTCCGGGAGGCTCTGGGGCTCTGTTGACAATCATGCGCGGGAGGCAGCTCGTCTGTTGGCACCTGCTGGCTTTGCTTTTCCTCCCGTTTTGCCTCTGTCAAGATGAATACATGGAGGTGAGCGGAAGAGCTAATAAAGTAGTGGCGAGAATAGTGCAAAGCCACCAGCAGACTGGCCGTAGCGGCTCCAGAGGGAGAAAGTGAGAGAGCGGAGCCATCCTAAAACTGGGACTGTGGATAATAACACTTCTGCAGACCTAAAATCCCTGAGACCGGATGAGCTACCGCATCCCGAGGTAGATGACCTAGCCCAGATCACCCCATTCTGGGGCCAGGTACTCGGAATTCTCTTCTAAGGGGTTACTGTGAAAGCTTAATGAGTTTGGGGGTTGTTCTTCTTTTCAGCTATGACTCTTAGGACCAATGCTTTCCAGAAGTTTGCTGGGCTGCTCGTGGGTGTCTTTCTGGGTTGCTCTGGGGGACCAGGGGAACTGCCGTCTCTTTTAGAAAATCAGCAGAGGACGTGTGGGGACAGCGTGTCCCCCAGGAGAAAGGAGAACGGAACAGCCGGCTCCCTGCTGTGCTGTGACTTGGTTTCTTTCCGGCTCTTTTAGTGTGCGAAGGAGCGCTGACCTATGCAGATAGACGGATCTTTTGCAGATCATAAGAGAGTTGGATTTTCTTAATCCTTCCCAGCAGGGAGAAGCTGCCCTTTGAGTTTTTCACTTTGATGTGTTAGTTTACTTCGACATTTCTTGCCAGGCCTGTTTATTTGATTTATAGCAGTCTGGTCTGCTAAGCCTCTGCGTTCAGCCCGTGAACCAAACAGTTAGAACAAAAAAGACTGCATGTGTTTAAAAATCTAAACTTCGTTGTGTGATTTAATGCCCGATAATCACAAAGGACTTGATTTATTTCCCTGGGTGTAAACTCAGCATCTAAGGAAATATCTTTAACTCTTTTGGGGTGGTATAGGAGTGAGGTAAGTTTCAGTGTAGTGAATTGCCAACCCGTGCAACTCCATTTAATTTAAAACATTAAGAACTGGCAAAACGGATATTGACTTACCTTCTCTGCGTCTAGCATGTTGAAATCAGATGAGGGGGGCAAGAAGAGTTGCTTCAAATTTTAGGAGCTTTGAACAAAGAGATTTTACACAAGAATTGACTTAATTCTTTGCATTAATTAGTTAATTAATTAATTAATTCTTAATTCTTTGCATTAATTAGTCCCTGAAAAGGTTCATGTAGTTGAAATCTAAACCCATCCTATCACAGACTGAAAAGTTTGGGTTGAGACTGGAGATACGATCAGCTTGAAATCCCATACACGATCAGCTGTGGATCTGGGGTCAACTTGGGACTTCTAACTCAACAGCACAGTGCAGAATCCCAGACTGTTCTGTGAGGCTGTGTCAGGAAAAAAATGTTTCTGTAAGGAGCCAAAAAGGAATGATAACCTCCAAACACAATCCTATTTTTCAAAGTCCACTTTTAAAGATTGTCCTTTCATTTGACAATCCTTTTTTTTTTAAGTAATCTACATCCAATGTGGGGCTCGAAATCACAACCCCAAGATTAAGAGTCACACACTCTACTGAGCCAGCCAGGCCCACCTCTCATCTGACAATCTTTTGGCTAGAGTGACTCATGCTACTTTGTATTTTCTTAGTGGTGAAGATATTTTCATTTTTGTCCAAGCCTTGACCTGGCCTTTCCATTTCGGTGGATGGGATCTTTGCTGGGCCCTTCCTGGCCTTTGCCGTGTGAGCCCCCAGATGCAGCAGAAGACAGATGTAGGCTATCATTGGTTATTATTTCTTGGCAACCAACACCCAGCAGACCATTGGAATCCAGATTACATTTCTACTTTGCCCTCAGATGCGAGGGGATAAGAAGTCACTTTTCTTTTTTGAAGTCAGAGGGGATTTTGAACCCTCCTGGGCTCCAAAAGTATTTTTTTTTAATTTTTTTTTTAACATTTATTTATTTTTGAGAGACAGAGAGACAGAGCATGAGCAGGGGAGGGGCAGAGAGAGAGAGGCAGATGCAGAATCTGAAGCAGGCTCCAGGCTCTGAGCCATCAGCACAGAGCCCGACGCGGGGCTCGAACTCACAGACCGTGAGATCATGACCTGAGCTGAAGTCGGCCTCTTAACCAACTGAGCCACCCAGGCGCCCCTCCAAAAGTATTTTTAAAAAAAAACCCAAAATCAAGAAACCCAACAGGAGATGCTGAGGAGATTTAGACTCATTGATATTCTGGAGATCCTTAATAATGACTCTCCTGTCAATGGGTATGGAGACTCACACCGCATTCAGGATTTTACAGCGTTCCCCTTCTTCCTTATGTCCCCCCCCTTCTTTTCATTCTTCTTTTTCTTCATTCATTCTTCCGCCAATGATTTCCTGTGCTTCTACTATGCACCAAGCTTTATGATGGGAATAAATATGTCCAAGCCTCTGTCCAGACAGTTCTGAAGGGCTCTCTGGGGGACAAATGAACAGATAATTGAATACCATATGATAAAACCTCTACACGCAAGGCAATTGGGGAGAAAGTGTCAGAGTGGTGACGGCCGCTGAGTTGGATCTCAAAGGTGAGACAGAAAGGATGGTTATCCACACAAGAAATAAAATTTAAAAGTATGTGAGACAGCAAAGAGATGAGAGACCCTGGGAGGAATGGGCGTGGCTGGAGCTCCTGAGCTGTGAGTGGAAAACCAGATGATCTTAGTGCCAGCCTGGAAGATTCTATTGGCTGGCTAAGGAGCTCAGACCTTAGTTTGCCAGTGAAAGTTGTGTTTGTTTGTTCACAGCAGGGCAGTGAGGTGATCTGGTGTGTGTTCTAGAAAGAGGACTTTGGCCGTGGGGTTTGTGGTGGGTAGAGTGTGCAGAGATCAAGGGAGAGTAGACCTGGTCTCTCTTTTCCTGGCAGTTTCTTCTCTGCGGTTCTCAGTCATTCACCTTTATCAGTCTCCCCTCCTCCTCCTGGATGCTTTCTCCCCTCCTTCCCATTTCCCTCCTCCTTTCTCTTCCCTCTTTCTTCCGTTAAAGAAGGAGCTGTGGGCTCTCTTTCTGAGAAGTCACTCACTAGGAGCAGAGCTCAGATCCGAGTAGCTGCCCCATCACTTCCATCTACAAAATGGACAGAATTTGACTCTCCTTGTTGAGATGGCAGCTTTCTGCTCTCGAGATGCTCCTAAGTAGCTCGGGCACATGTCCCAACCCAGTGAGCTCTGATCCTGAGCACCCCATCTCCTGGAGCTAACTCCTCACCCCCAGACACTCAACTTCAAGAAAACAACCTTTCTAAGCCATTATTGGAGGGTTTGGAAAAGCCCTCAGATGTCTTCACTTGCTCTTAGGGCTGGAAAGAAAATTCATGACCATGTTACCCAGTGCCCTAATTTAGTAGACAAGAAAAACGATGCCTGGGATGGGGGGTGGGTGGGGAGTGACATCACTAAGGCCACACAAAGCTGAGATGGGAGTTCTGGTTCCAGTACAGCCATGTTCGTAACATTCCTAACATCTCAGGAACTCAGTTCTGATCTTTAATGGCTCTGCGTCAGGATTTTCCCTCCTTCCCCTCCCTTCTTCCTCCCCAAAGCCCATTATTGGCAGAGCCTTGGATTTCTTGGAACGTAAAAGGCTGTAATTCACATTAGCAAGATCATACCAGGAAATTAAGGAATACTTACTTCTCACATTGCATCCTTGGATTAGAAGGTGGGGCGGTGCTGTGGTGTCTGACTTTCCAAGTGTCTGAAATCGCCTGTCTCAGACCACTTCCTTTGGTTGATTTTCTTTTCCTTCTCCAGCTTTACGAGAGGTTTTTATGGAATCCCACATCTGGCCAGTGTGGAGTCTGGGGGGCAGAAGACTAGACAGGAGTTAGCTCCAAATTGTGGTCCCCGATCACTTGAGACTGGAGCTCTGAACTGTTGCAAGAAAATACTTGGGCTAACTGTTCTGCTTTTTCCCTGAATAGCTTGGTGGAAGACTTTAGGGAAAAGGAATGAGGGAGTGAGGAGAAAGTCCAAGTCCATTTTTTGTTTAAAAAAAAAAAAGCGAAGTCTAAATTGCAGCATTGCAAAGCCTTGACTCATTTCTCTGCTTGGATTTGTAGTGATAGAGAAAACATGAATTTTTAAATCTTCCTCCCTCCCCCCCTTTTTCTCCTTCTTTTTCTCTCTCTCTTCTTTTCCTATGAATCCTTTAGAAACAATGTGCTGTTTTCAAAAGACCATTGAATTATAACTCATGTCTAGGAAAATTTCCACAACTGTTTTGCATGATACAATTAGAAGGCAATTTAGTGACACCCTAAATCTTAGTAAGCAGATCTAACTCTCGTGTTAGATCTGTAGCTCCTTGACCATAAGCACAGAGTTTCGAGATTTTTCTTTAAATAAATAAGCATGCCGACTCAGTGTTATATTTGAATACATTGGGTGCCTATTAAGTGCTCATTGAATATTGGCTTGAACGATGTGATAATCTTTTAAAATTTTGAAGTAAAATATGAAACAGAACGTGGGATCCAAATGCTGACAGCAGCAAGCCAATGCAGGGCTTGAACTCAGCAACCACGAGAGATCAGACCTGAACCTAAGTCAGATGCTCTACCAGCTGAGGCACCTAGGTACCCCTAGGTTGAACACTTATGAAGAGGGAGTTAAAGTCGTTTCTTTTTTTTTTTTAATTTTTTAACACTTATTTATTTTTGAGAGACATAGAGACAGAGTATGAGTGGGGGGAGGGCAGAGAGAGAGGGAGACGCAGAATCCGAAGCAGGCTCCAGGCTCTGAGCTGTCAGCACAGAGCCCGACTCGGGGCTCAAACTCACAGACTGTGAGATCATGACCTGAGCCGAAGTCGGCAGCTTAACAGACTGAGCCACCCACGTGCCCTAAAGTCGTTTCAAGATGTAGATAATTTACTGGACTAATGAACACTTTGTTTCCTTAATTTCCTAAGGCAATTTAAGTATGTTATGACTGAAAAGGTAGCTTTACAGTTCAAAATTTCTGAGGACCCTTGCCCCAGTATCATGAATATAGAAAGTCTTAATAACTATCTTTGACGTTGATAATTCTTGTCATTTGAGAGTCATCTAGTCAAATGAGTTACACGCGAGGCTGCTGGCAGCTGGGAAAGAGCGGGGTGCCTCCACGTCCACTTCAGAAAGGGGTCTCTTCTTTTGCTGTCACCTGTAGCCTCAGGGCAGTCTTCCCAAAAATTCTGCCCCATCCCCTGCCAACACCACACTCCTTCCAAAGAGCATGCGCTTCTTTTGACCCTCTGGCTTCCTTGTGCTTTCGGTCACGGGCTCACTTTGGCTACTATGCTGTTCATGGTCCCAGCCACACCGTCTTTTCTGATGTTGTTGTGGGCTGTTTGGAGTTTAACTTACCCAAGGGCCAAGACCAGAGGAAATTCACAAATCCTGATTACTACCAAGTACCATTCTCTGAAACTTCTCTCTGTATCTTTTTAAAGTCTCCACAAACCGGAGGACTGCCCCCAGACTGCAGCAAATGTTGCCATGGAGAGTACAGCTTCCGAGGCTACCAAGGCCCACCTGGACCACCTGGCCCCCCTGGCATTCCAGGTAAGGACAAGAGAGTCGAGGCACTGTTGCCAGTCTAATTGTGCACTGTGCCAAAATAGGAGCCAGGGCGAAACTAAAGAATTTGGGTTCACTTGTGTGCGCCCAAAGGGCGTGCGTGGAAAATCCAGAAGAGAGTTGGGGAGTGGCCTGGATTTATTAAGCCAAATAGGTGGAACGACATACTATCAACTCCATAGAATTTATTTTTTATCCCACTTGCAGAATCCCACAGGTGTTAGGAGCTCGGAGGCACCAGATTCATCAGCGGGAGGTGGCGCGGGGGGTGGTTCTTCACCAGCATGGAGTACAGAAGCAGGCGATCTCCTTTGGACATACTCTTGTTTCCGTGTGTTCACCGCAGCGTGCTTCACGCAACATGCACTAACTTTCAGGGAACTTCGGAGGTGAAGGTGCGGAGCAGATGAGCACCTGTGGTAGGCTTAGAGCCGTCTCCACAGTGCAGTTCGCTGAACCACACACCCTTCTATCCGATTCTATATCCAGCTAAGTGTTTCTTCCCTGAGCCTCAAGGTCTGTCCATGGTTAGCTCTTTGTTGATTTTCATGGGCTTTCATTTTTTTCTTTCATTTTTTTCTTGGGCTCACGGGAACATTTTGGGCATGGGAAATGCTGTTGGGCTCCATTCAGCCATCCTACTCTCCTGACTGTGCCCCAGGCATGGAGGTTCTGGGAACTCGCTAGTATCTGGGGTCGGCCAAGGAAAGCACAGCCCAAATCCTCTTCTTAGGACGCCCAGGTCCATCTGAGGATTATTTTCCTCTTCTCCTGGTCAACTCCTGAGGTAGGACTTTTTCTCAGTGTTTGACATAAGTCTACTTGCTCTTCTCTAACTTATCCTCATTGATATTAACATTTACCAAATGAGGTTTAATTTTTTAATATACTTTTGAATGGTTTTCTTATGAAACCAAATCTAAAATGAGAAAACATTCTGTTAGACTTTAAACTATGATTACTGTCTTGGAATCTATGTCATTGAACATCAATGGCAGCAGCCAGCAGGCGCAGTGATTGGGGTTAGAGAATATTCAGACTCCTCTAAAATATTCTGAGGTCTAAACTCTTCTGAGTTTACAGAACAGGCTGGTCTTGACTAAATATTTCCCAATCAGAATGGTTTTGCTGTTAGTCCATTAATTGTAAACACAGCCAAAGTGCACTTATCTGGAAGGATTGCAAGCCTGACATGATACCTGGCCTAAGGTAGCATGCAAAATAACAGGCAAAAGGGTGTAAAATTCAACAAATATTAAATAAAGGAAGAATTGTAGGAATTGTCTCTTAGTGGCAAAGAGTCGAAATCGTTATCCAAGTCCTGCTCTCAAAATTATTGTTACAATTTACAATGATTTCACATTCACCTCAGTTCTATAAGTGGTACAGGTCCTTTGTAGAAAAATGCAAAGAGATGAAAAGGTATACAGCATTTTACAAAAGTCAGTCATATTCCATCCATTCAGGGGAAAAAATGAAATATTTTTATGTAATATATAAATACTATTTATACATAATATCATTCTATCTCTATTGATTCATAACCTCATGAATATTATTAAACATTCTTAAACATTATTAAATGTTTTTCTTTAGCATTCTTTTTCTGTGACTATATAACACTATTCACTGGATGTATTATTTTTTTATTAACTCTTCCAGTATTGGTGGGCACTTCGGTGGTTTCTAATCTTTGCTATTATAAATGATACTTTGATAATCAGTCCTCACAATTCTTCATCCAACTCTTGGTTTCTAAGAAAAACAGGCTTTGGAGACTTGAGTATCTAAGAAGGCTGTCTTCAGTGTCCCAGATAAAAGAAATCCCATTTGATGCCGACCCCTTGGCTGTGTTCAGGATTCTTTCAAATGGTCTTTTACTATTGAGATTCAACCTTTTCGAAGAAAGGGTCAGCATTTGTATAAAAATAAAAGGTGAGTGTGAGTGATGGAGGCTTTCTCCCGTGATAACGTCTGCTTGTAATTTAAGGAAACCACGGGAACAATGGCAATAACGGAGCCACTGGCCATGAAGGGGCCAAAGGCGAGAAAGGAGACAAAGGTGACCTGGGGCCGCGAGGGGAACGGGGGCAGCATGGCCCCAAAGGAGAGAAGGGCTACCCAGGGATTCCTCCGGAACTGCAGGTAAATCTCCTTGGGCATGTCTCTGTGTGACTTCCAAACTGCCCTGACCCTTCCGTGCAGGAGTCAGAAGGCCTGAGTGCTTCTTCCAAGCCCTCAACCAATGGCCAGTAGCCAGTAGGCTTTACTCACCCCTCCATTACTCTCCCCACCCCCTCGGGCAGCCCAAGTTGTTCAAAGAACCCTTTGAAATCCTTCTTAGGAAGGCATTTAAGGTTGAAATTCAACTCCTTTCTTAGACCAAATCCAGGGCAGCACTGAGTATCAACTAATCTCCCATTTTTCAAATCAGATGTGTTAAATAAAAAGGTTTTTGGCAACTCAAACATACGAATCTTTAGATGTATAAATAGAATCGTCAAATGCCTACTTACAATGTTTTATTTATTAGTTTTGCGGCATTTACCAATTCAAATCACATATATGGATACTAATATGTAATCAACTCAAGATTTTGTGGCACAGTTTTTACTTAAACTTTCTCATGAGCATCTTCTTTACAGTAGAGATATTTTATTTTTGAGCCATCCATCGTGGATTAAATTAGACTTGATTATATTCATTTTAGTTTAAAGTGTTTTGAATCTACTTATGAGGCTACAATTGGATAGTTTATCCTAAGCTTAAGTGCTCTTTTGTCTATTTATTTCTTTGAAATGATGTTCAAAATTCTTGTTGCCAATAACATCTAAAATTTGCAAATGTGAGATTATGTCACCAAGAAAATTACTAAGTCTTGGGTATTTATTTGCTTTCTGGCTGATATTTTTTAAATGGATTTTTTCCAAGGGATTCTTGTCAACATTGAAAACTAGCAGTTTTTACTAAGGTTGTTTTTGGCTGGTACAAAATAGTAACTGTGGGTAAAATAAAATACAGATCTTCCTCAACTTAAGACGGGATTACTATGAGAAATAAGGGAGATGATTCATTTTCAGAAATACCAAATAAAAGCTGTGCTGTCTAATTAACAGTAGGTTTACAACCTGTGGGAAATATGTACGACACCCGCCCCCAACAATGGAGTTCCAAACCCTTAGACACTTCACTTCCTGGTTCTTCTTCCCCTCTCCATTTCATGGACTTATTTTCGGGGGCTTTGCAATAAGCATGTGCTAAAGAATAAAGGGAGGAGGGACTAAAAGTCTCTGCATCACCTCAGGGAATATAGTTTGTTCCAATCAGACTACTTTGTGCCTTATGTGGGCATAGGCGACCTCCGGGTGAGGCTATAACCTCTGTTGTACTCAGTCAATGATGAACCAGGGGAGGGACTTGCATGCTAGAAGATAAATTGTCTTCTGAAACTGCCCCAAATGTGTCTGTCCATCAGACACCTGTTCTTGCAAGAACATTGAATAAAGTCTTGCTTCACTGTGCTCTGAGTCTCTGCATCCCTCCTTTGATTGGGGATAAACCCATTTTATGTTGAAACATGCTGAGTCGAAAGTGCACTTAAAGGGCACCTGTGTGGCTCAGCCAGTTAAGGGTCCAGCTTTTGATCTCAGCTCAGGTTTGATCTCAGGGTCGTGAGTTCAAGCCCCATGTTGGACTCTGTGCTGGGCATGAAGCCTACTTTTAAAAAGTGCATTTAATATACTTAACCCTTCCAGAAATCATAGCTTAGCCTAGCATACCTTAAACATGCTTAGAATACTTCCATTAGCCTAGAGTTGGGCAAAATCATTTATTATTTTGTAATAAAATATTGACTATCTCATGTAATTTATTGACTACTCTACTAAAAGTAAAAAAACAGAATGGCGTGTGGGTACAGAATGGTTGTAAGCGTATCATCTGTTGTTGATTCCCTGTCCAGCATCTCAAGAGAGGATCTGCCACGTATTCATAGCCCAGGAAAAAAATCTAAATTCAAAATCTGAGGTACAGTTTCCACTGAATGTGTATTGCTAGTGCACCATCCACAGGATGCCTGGGTGGCTCAGTCAGCTAAGCATCTGCCTTTGGCTCAGGTCATGATACAGAGGTTTGTGAGTTTGAGCCCCGGGCCGGGTTCTGTGCTGGCAGCTCAGAACCTGGAGCCTGCTTCAGATTCTATGTCTCTCTCTCTCTCTCTGCCCCTTTCCTGCTCGCACTCTGCCTCTCTTTAATATAAATAAACATGAAAAAAATTAAAAAAAAAAAACAAAGCTGAATAATTGTGCAGTTGAACCATCGAAGTTAGGGGGCTCTGTGTAATTGAGAGAACATACCACAGCATGAGAGACTTTTTAAGAACCAGAGTATAGAGACTTTTACCTGAAAGATCAATTGGGGAAAACGTTGCCTTTCCTTTGGGCATATCTGGTGGTCGTTTACCCACTTCGGATAAATTCCATCAATTTTCTGGACCTCAAGTTTTTTAAGTTGTAACCTGAGAGGTCTTTTGTGTTTCTCTAACTGCTTTAGGGGTTTTGTTATTTGTAAACGAGTGCTGTTTACTAATTTTAGCAACCTGGGATCAAAGTGCTGACAAAAATTTACAAAGAAGATACATGCCACTTGGTGAGGTGAAAGGTGTCCAATGAGGGGAAAGATTCCCAAAGATGGAAACTCTAACTCCAAACCCGTAATGGTTACACAATGGCCAGGGAGCCCTGACGTAGCCAGTTTGATGGAGCCCACCTTAGGCAATTATGAAATTGCTCCATCAACTATTTTACCCGAAAACTTCAATGTAATAATTTGGGAGAACTACATTCACATGTTTTAAAGGAGGTATTACAGAGGCGGGTTGATTGGCCTCAGGCAGCCTGTGAAGAAGGGTGACTTGCAGGCCCCTTCATCCTTATTTCCAAATCCCTCCTCTGGTGTCACCCCCTACCTTCTCCTTCCTCTGTGTCCAGGACCCTCAGGCTGTCTTTCTGACTGTTAGGATCCTTTCCGTGTTTATTCTCCCAGGCCTGCTTTTGGAGCAGACCCCTGAGTCTTTCAGAACTTCAGATTACTCACTCTCTCTCCTCTCACCCCCCCACCTTAACACTCCCCTGCAATGAAGACAGGTGGTCCCACAAGTTAAAAAATGTGTTGATCTAACGCACACTCAGTTAAAATGACTCCTTTGGATGGGGGATTAGCACTAGATTTTTTTTTTAATGTTTATGTATTTTTGAGAGAGAGAAGTGGACAGAAGATCTGAAGTGGGCTCTGCACTGACAAACCAAAACATCATGACTTGAGCCAAAGTTAGATGCTTAACCAACTGAGCCCCTGCTGGGCACCGCTGGCATTGCTTTTCAAATGTGACCGTCCAGTATCGGTGCAATGCCAGCGTGGGGGTTTTCCACATCATCAGTTTGTCCTACACCAACGGGGTGTCCTACAATGCAATTCGATTCTGACACTACCTACTTGGGGACGGCATCAGAGTCCAAGGTTAAAGGCTCAGCCCTGTAAGACTGCCCCTCCCCCCATTTCAGATGCTACTTTGCAAGTCCAGGTTGTCATCTCTGCTTCTGACAGTCTGGCTCTGAAGAAGAGCCAACAACCCCTTCCTTGGGATCAATTCATTTGGGAGCATGAACTCAGAGAAACATTCTACTTACTCAGTCACTGGTTTGTTATAATTCAGGCACAGCCAGATGGAAGAGATGCTTAGGGCAAGATTTGGGGAGCTTCTGTGTCCTCTCAGAGACTGAGGGCCTCTCTCTTGCACCTTCGCGTGTTCACCAACCGAGAAGTTCTCTGAACCCCTTCCTTTTAAGTTTTATGGAGTCTTCATCTCATAGGCATGGTTGATTACATCACAGACCGCTTGTGATTGAACTCAACCTCCAGTCCCTCTGCCCTTCCTGGATTTGAGGTGGGGCTCAAAGTTTCTAATCACAAGGCTGGCTCCACTGGCAAACAGCCCCCATCTTTAGGTTGCCTAGGGGCTTTCCAAAAGTCACCTCATCAACATAACAAAAGACCACTTGATTTCTCTAAACACTTAAAATATTCAGATGGTATCAGGATCTCTATGCCCTAAGCTGGAACAAAGAAAAAAATGTATATTTATTATAAATCATAATATCACGGGTATTTTGGGGAAAAAAATAACATAGGTGAACAAAATTAAAAGGTTATCTTGTTGCAGGCCTTCTCAGATCCTTTAACCTACTCATGTGCATTTAATAACTATAGGTCGATTTCATCCATATTTTCCCAGCATTCGGATTTTAATGTTTCAAAATGCATTTTGAAGTTTAATGCTCCTTGAAACAATGGTCAGAACTGTGACCATAAATGATAAAATGACAACTGTCATTTTAATAGCTGCTTAGCACAAAAATGTTAAAAATTACTATGATTTATTTAATTCTTCTGTTTATTTCCAATCTAGCTATTACAAAGAATGTTGAAATAAACTTACTTTTGTAAAAACCTCGTTTCTTTTTTTTTTTAATGTTTATTTATTTTTGAGAGACATAGAGGCACAGCGTGAACAGGGGAAGGGCAGAGAGAGAGGGAGACACAGAATCGGAAGCAGGCTCCAGGCTCTAAGCCGTCAGCACAGAGCCTGATGCGGGGCTCGAACTCACAGACCGTGAGATCATGACCTGAGCTGCAGTCGGCCGCCCAACCGACTGAGCCACCCAGGCGCCCCAAAACCTCATTTCTTTAAGATACATTTCCTATTAACTGCTGAACTCTTTCTTTAGATTGCGTTCATGGCCTCTCTGGCAACTCACTTCAGCAATCAAAACAGCGGGATTATCTTCAGCAGCGTGGAGACCAACATCGGAAATTTCTTCGATGTCATGACTGGTAGATTCGGGGCCCCAGTGTCAGGTGAGACGTAAAAATAAATGAATGACTGAGTTAATCGATAGAGCAATCTGGAAGGAAGGAAAGAAAGAAGCAAGGAAGGGAGGAAGGAAGGAAAAAGGTGTAGGAAGAGGAAACAAAGAAAGAAAGATACTTAGTTGAGAATTCTTTGATTCTGATGTAAACAATCCCCTCATATATGGATTTCTGTTGGATTTCCATATATCCAGAAAAGTAAATGAATTACAATTCAAAAGAGGAGAATGCTTTTAAAAGAATGCTAACCATGGTTACTAAGATTTTTTTTAACTCTGATTCAAACCGAAGCAAATAATCCCTAAGAGGGCATAGTTACCTCTGACTTTAAAAGTCCTCAGATCATAATTCTCACAGTTTAATGTGTCATAACGGTGTCCTCCCCATGCCACTGCCCTGAGGAGGGCCTGATCCTTTAAATAATTTTTTATTTAAATTTTTCGCATTTCTTGAGCACTTCTGTATTCGTTTCCTATCGCTGCTCTAACAAATTACCATCAGCTGAGGGTCTTAAAATGACACAAAGTTATTCACTTGTAATTCTGGAGGCCAGAAGTCCAGAATCAGTCTGACTGGGCCGATGTTAAGATGGAGGCGAGGCTGCTTCCTTTGCGAGCTGGCCTCTTCCAAGCCTGAGAGACCGTCTCCGTGTCCTCTCTGTGAGCCACACCACTTCCCTCTCCCTTCTACTGCCAACATCCCCTCCTCTCAGAGGCTGACCTTCTGGGTTCTCAGGGCCAGCGTGACTACCTTGGGCCACCTGGGTAATCGACTCATCTCCCCATCTCAAGATCCTGAATTGAATCAATCACACCTGCAAAGTCTGTTTTGCCAGAGAAGGTTCCATTCACAGCTCCTGGGGATTTTAGGACAAGGGCCTATTCGGGAGCCATCATTCAGCCCCTGCTTCCTTACTTCTGGGCACCACAAGCTGATCCTTCTGGGCTTTTCCTGCTTTCCTTTCAATACATGGATGTAAGCCTTCTTTTTGCCCTGAAAAGTTTCTTTGAATTGTATTTTTAAATGTAAATGTAAATATCGTTTTTCTTATCGTTCTACCAAGGTGAGATAACAAGTCCCAGTCTGACTTGTGTTAGGAATCAGGCAGGAAGTGGGCATGTTGTCTATGGGATATTTTTAAAGTATAGTACGACCAATTAAAAGGTAACTCAAGGGGCGCCTGGGTGGCTCAGTCGGTTAAGCGTCTGACTTAAGCTCACGTCATGATTTCGAGGTTCGTGAGTTTGAGCCTTGTGTCAGGCTCCATGCTGACAGCTCAGAGCCTGAAACCCGCTTCAGAGTCTGTGTCTCCCTCTCTCTCTGCCCCTTGCCTGCTCACACTCTGTCTCTGTCTCTCATAAATAAAAATAAAACATTTAAAAACTTTTAAAAAAGGAACTCGATTTTTATTGCCATCATAGTCCAGCAATTCCAAACAATGTCAATGATGAAATCCCCCCCTTTGGGGTTGACCACTCACCAGCATCCTCTCAACTGTATTCCCCTGCATCTTAGTAGACCCCTGGGTAACGTCCTAAGGATTCTAATTATACTTTGTTGGTTTTGTTTTTAACTTTTCTTAGTCTGTCTTTGGTATCTATTATTTTCTCTAATCTTTTGCTGCTCTTTATTTCCATTTCATGTTGTTTGTTTTTTCTGTCAGTATTCTTTTTTTTTAATGTTGGTTTATTTATTTTTGAGAGAGAGAGAGAGAGAGAGAGAGGCAGAGAGAGAGGGAGACAGAATCCCAATCAGGCTCTGCTCTATCAGCACAGAGTCCGATCTGGGACTCGAACTCATAAACTGTGAGATTGTGTCCTGAGCTGAAACCAAGAGTCTGACACTTCACTGACTGAGCCACCCGGACACCCCCATCACTATTCTGCATGTTCTTAATTACATAGTCTGAGGATGAAATTTCCTTTTTGTTTCTTCTGATTTCTTCTGTCTTGTTTTTGTGATCCTTTCTTTACATTTTCTATATTTTACACTAAACATTAGTCCCAGTTTTTAGTTCCTTTTCCTGTCTGGATATTTCTGCCATGATTTCTTGCATTCTGTTTAATATTTTTTCATAGAGGGGTTTCCTTCATTAACATATTTTAAACTCATGATGGAGTATTTGGTTACATTTTTCATTTACTACATGACAACAGTTCTTCTTGGTGGGTGTTCTTCCACTCTTGGTAGCATTTGCTCTTCTTTTCTACTTTCTAAAAGTAACTGGAGATTGGATGAGTTGAATTTTCCTAGACCAGCTACATGAAGTAGTTTCTCAGGAAGGAGGAGGGACCCCAGCGTATTTCCAGGCTTGGTAACCCAATGGTTCCCTTTCCTGGCACCAAGGGACTCACTCTGTTCTTTTCAGGATGGAACTTTCTGTGTTTTCTCTGTGTGGCCACATTTCCTCTTCTTCCCTAAACAGCACTGGGTCTCAGAAGATTTCTGAGATAAGCCTTGCAATGCTGGTCCTTGTGCCTTTAGGAGCCTTACTTCTGCTGAGGGATTCGGAAATCTGCCACGTCAGGTCCACTTTCCTCACATTCTGTACTTTATCCAGCAATCTTCCCCCAGAACAGAACTCTGACCCCGTCTCAGCCCCACTCGAAAGAGTTTCTTTTCAGCACGTGTACTTCAGAGTGGCCCTTCTCCATCAAGGAGTGTACTTTTTCTGGAATCGTGAGACCTGCTGCTGCTTGGCCTCCTCAAAACTCCCTGCCCAGCCCTCGTGTTGCCTCGTTGTGACTCTGCCTACTGTCTGTTGCATTTGACAAACTAACAAGTATCTTAAGTTAATGGATTTTTTTCCCCAGTCTCCTAGTTTTACGGAAGACGGATTCTTTCTGGTGTTTGTTTTCACTTCTCCTTATTTCTCTATATGGTATCCATATATGTATGTATGTATTCTCTATATGGTATCAGAAGAAAATTCTGATAAATGCGATGGCTGTGTTAAATTTGATGCAAGAGTTTTAATGCCTTTCTTTTTCTACCCAGTTAAACTCAGAAACAAACAGACATAAAAATGATAGAAGCAATCATTCATCACACTTCAATCAGTTTTAAACCTTCTTATATGATTTTCTGCTCTGAAGGTATAAATTTCCTATAACTATTTTGTTAAACACTATCTGTGTTGCAATTTACATAATCACCTAGATATGCCCAAAGGTTCAATTACTTTCGAGGGCTTTATAATTGAAGCTCAAAGATTTAGTAGTTTTTTTAGAACTCTCTTGGGCTGGACATAATTCTAATGGTGACAACCATCGTTGGTCTTTCACTTTAAACCTCACCCAATAGATTACAAAATGACCATTTTATACTTTTCAACTTTGAGAGTGACGAGACAGAGAAGGCTGATTTTTCAATTATGGTAACGCAAAGACCCAAAAACTGTAGTGTAAGTGTATTGCCTTTCGTCTCCAGTATCTTCCCCTGCAGAAGGAAGCCATATGTGGATATAATATGTATTCACTTTTGTATGTCCACCTCTAGGCCTTTCATTTATTCCCCATCTAATTTCTTAGTCCTTCTGCAATCTATTTTCTATAGTAGTCATTTTGATTCCAGCTTTATCTTCTTGAGGCATTGGAAATTGTCATGGGTGTGCACATGTGTGTATCTAATAAGAAGTTTTGTAAGATGTAAAAACTTAAACACATATAAACTACTTTCTGCGAGTCCTCTAATTCTGATCTGACTTTACTTTCCATCTGTGAACCAATTTCTAGGCATATGAACAGATAGAACTGAGTTTTATACCAGTTCCTTTTTTCTGAGCATATCGAATATGCAAGCCTGGTGCTAAATGAAGCAAAATAACACTTCTTCATTTGGTTCAACTTGACTCAGAAGCAGGCGGTTCAACATGGTGTCCTTACACCTTCTATCTTACTTAATTGCACCTTTGATAAAGAACATAGAACTGTGTAGTGCTATTTTAAAAAAAGAAAAAAAGAAAAAAAAGAGGTTTCTGGGTGTTTCTGGGTTTTCCCTTACAACGCCTTTTGCTATGGTCTGATTGTGACCCTCCAAAATTCATTGGCATTGAAAACCTTGGGCATTGAAGGTTGGCATTCAACTTGGCCATTCAACTTGGGCTTGAAAACCTAATGCCCAATTATTGGTGTTAGAAGGTAGAGTCTTTGGGAGGCGATCACCTCACGATGGCAGAATTCTCATGAATGGGATGAGTGGCTCACAGAGTTCCCTAACCCCTTCTGCCATGTGAGGATACAATCAAAAGCCTGCAACCTGGAGGAAGGCTCTCACCCGACCATGCTGGCACCCTGGACTCTGACTTGCTCAAATGGGCCAAGACAAGGTCATTAGTTTAAAAATGTAGCATGGAAATCCATCAGAGCTTGATGATGTATATTCAACATCTTTCCAAAATGCACTCTCAAATCCCACGTCGTGGAGTTAGGAAGATTTTCCTTTTTACTCTCTGCTTTTGGATTCTTTTAAATCTTTCAGTGAAGGTATTTTCTATGCTGGCATTTATAGTATATCAGGTCATATTAAGTTCCTTTCTGTTACATGGCCTAGAATCTTACAAGAAAACTTACGTCTCTTAAAAATATACTGGTCCTTTACAAATGAGAAGGACCCATACTTTTAGTAGCAAGGTCATGCTGCTGAGTCAAAGTTGAATCTTTCTCTTTATTGTACATAATTTCATCTACTGACAAAACATGATAAGTTATAAAAACTATTTCTTCAGAACTATTAGTATTATCTGTGCTATAATACTTCTTATCTTTGACTAACATCCCTGTGCTGAGTGTACTCATCCACTGTAATGTTACACGTGGCTCATGTGTTCATCCATGCAGGGCTATATATCTTGTCCATTTGAGACCTGCCACAGGTGCCAATGACAGTTGGTCTATACCTAGGAATAGCATATCCTTCACTGTAAGTACTTTATTGGGAAGAGGAGGGAGTGAGATACAGCCAAAATTACTCCATCCTTTAAAGACTTTGTAATCTTATTAAGGACACATAGTACACACACTGAGAGAGTCTCAAAAAATTTAAAGTACTTCGAAGATGAGAACACATACATAAAGGAACACTCACAAATAAAGGCCAAAAAGAACCTACATCCCATATTGAATATAAACAAAAAATGTGAAGTCATATGGTATATCTCTCGGTCCTCCAGGTGCCATATATTAATATAGATGTGGATAAATACCTGTCCTTTTCAGGTGTGTATTTCTTCACCTTCAGCATGATGAAGCACGAGGATGTTGAAGAAGTGTACGTGTACCTCATGCACAATGGAAACACAGTCTTCAGCATGTACAGGTGGGTGGTCTTCTCTATCACAGTTCTTGTCCGTGCCGTCATTGCTTGCTCAAAGGATGGCAAATGCCAGGGAGTGTGCAGGAATCAACAGGGCCTGACATGAGCCTTGTCATCACTGAGAGTTCCCATATACCGATATATGGTCTAATTATAATTACCATGTGGGAAGAAATAAATCTTATAAACTTGATAATAGGCAGGTTGATAAGAGGCCTTGAGCTAATTACTAGCAATACTCCCCATAACCAATAATTTGCATTCTTTTCTTCTCAAAATTTCTTTTCTTCTTCTTCAGCCCTTTCTTCTATTTTCCTGTTCTCCCATCCTGTTTGCCGGAGGTTAGCCCTGTGGGTGGTCTTCTCTGCCATATTCCTCAGCTGGCAGAGAGAGTAGGTCCCTCTCCTTAGGCTGTGCTGCTGCTCTGATATTTATCCTAGAGCTCCTCATAAAAAATTTACTTTTTTAAAAGTTTATTTATTTATTTTGATAGAGTGTGTGTGCATGCATGGGGGGATGGGTTGAGAGAGAAAGAGAGAGAGAGAATCTCAAGCAGGCTGTGCACTGTCGGTGCAGAGCCCGTTGTGGGGCTCAATCTCAGGAACTCTGAAATCATGACCTGAGCTGAAATCAAGAGTGTGACACCTAACCAACGGAGCCACCCAGGCATCCCTAAAAAAATTACTTTTTTTTTTTCATGTTTATTCATTTTTGAGAGACAGAGTGTGAGTAGGAGAGGGGCAGAGAGAGAGGGAGGCACAGAATCCAAAGCAGGCTCCAGGCTCTGAGCTGTCAGCACAGAGCCCAATACAGGGCTCAAACCCATGAACCATGAGATTGTAACTTGAACTGAAGTCCGTTGCTTGCCCAACTGAGCCACCCAGGCACCCCTAAAAAAGTTACTTTTAAAAAGAAATACTCCAGCTTGTTCCGATATAAGCTTTGTGTGTGGGGGAAAAAGAGGTGGGTGGTGAGTTATTTATGAAAAACTCTGTGGTTACTATCTAACCCCTGTCATTTTTGAAAACTTGGTAGGAGTGCCACTTCTTTAGGAGCCTGGCCTCTGGTGTGAGGATGTCCTTGAAAAACCAAAAGAGAGAAAGACGAGTAGGTCGAAATTACTACAAAAAAGAGCCCCAGAATATGGTGGCTCACCCGATGCAGAGCTCTATGTGGCTTGACCAGCTGTAGGATGGGGAAGGACAAGGCGGACAGGGTAGAGGAGGGATTTCGTGGAGGTTGGGAGGGAGGTGCTCCATCTGGGTTTTCAGGGACACAGACTGGTGAAAGTTCGCCTGTAAAACTGACCATCAAATTCTCGCTGGTCATGGTCATCGCCACAGTCGGAAGGAGAAAAGAGCAACAGGCTTGTGAAAAGTTTTATGCATCATACATTCTATTCCGAGAACACAGACACATACTTCCATCCCTACTAATGCAAGGGTGGCAAGGAAACATAGAACGCCTCCTCTGGAAACAGGGAAATGGAGTCTGGTGAACAGCTAGGCTTCTCTGCCCCTCTGGCTACCAAGTATCTGTTGAATTCTTCTTCCTACATTTAGAATATACATCTTCCCACCTCCACCCCGTGGAAGACAGCCTAAACCGTAGTTCATGCATCCAACTCCAAGCCCCGAGACATAGGAATGAGCCGTCCTTTTTATCACATCAGTCTCTTGGTTGTTGTTGTTGTTGTTGTTGTTTCTAACTTTTATTTATTTTGAGAGACTCAGAAAGTGCGGGGGCATGGGCTTGAGAGCTTGTGCTCATGAGAGAATGGCCGAGAGAGAGGGAGGGACAGAACCCCAGGCAGGCTCCACGCTGCCAGCAATGAACCCCATGCAGGGCTTGATCCCTCACTGTGAGATCCTGACCTAAGCCGAGATGGGATACTTAAACAACTGACCCACCCAGACGTCTTTTGGCTACTTTTCTCTTTGACCCCTGATTCTGTCCTCTGGAAGGATCTCCCTTATTTATTTGTCTCCGTGGCTACATCAGAAAAGTGAATAGATTTTCCCTGGGGCCTTTCACAGCTCACTTCCTCCTTGTGCAAATTTGAGGGCTAAGAGTATTTAGTCAAACACCCCAAGTCCTTTGTAAGCCAGGTTTGGGTAATACCATTTCCTCAGACACTTAGCAGCCGTTTGTTCTATTTGCTGCCAGTCAGTTATATGTGTTGGCAAACCACACTCAACATTCTTTTCTTGACAGTTAGTTTTTCAGCCTGTTATTTCCTTGATTCCTTATCTTCATGCCTTTCTGTCTTGACTAGTGGTGACTACCACCAGGCTTTCCCAAATAGTAGATTTAGGTAGAAACGTAATATTTTTAATGCATCAGGTTATGTCACAGGCTGTGTCTATTAGGTTAAATGAGAGGTCTTAATAGGACAACATACATTTTATCTCTACTCTTTCTGGTATAAAAGCACTTGGCTTTTCCAACGCTGTTAGGCCTCAGCTTTCTAGACTCACCCTTTCTGCTTCCTTTGCTTCAAACATGTCAGTTCTTGTCTTTTATAGAAACAACTTACTAAAAGCAGAAAAGAGAATTTTGGCTTTTCCAGTCACGTCCTTTCCAAGTGTATAGGCTTAATAGACATAAGGTCTGTCTTCCATGTTTTCAGATGTTTTCCTAAATGTTTTGTCACAGCACAACATGGATCTACAGTTTTCAAGCCCACAACATTTGTTTCCTCAGTGCTCTCTGCCTGATCATGAGCAAACGCAACATATTTTAGTTTGGGTGATAACAGAACCCTCCTTCAATACCAATAAGCTAGGATAGACTAAACTGCTGTAACATTAACCCAATGGCTTAAACATAATAGAAATCCCTTTTCTTCTCATTGGACAGTCCAGAGTGCTTATTCCAGGTCGGGGCAAATGAGAAAGACCTAGTCTTCAAGAACTCAGACGACAACACTTGGCTTCCATGGTCATTCTGGTCATTGTCATTACAATTCCACGCAGTCATAACGAGGAAGAAGCAAGGAGAGGTCTTTGTGAGAATTGTATTGGCCAATCCTTTTAGTGGTACATGTCATTTCTGTTCATGTGCTGCCGTGGTCCTTGTTCCGGCGAATCTAGGGGTCCATGAAGGATGGACGGTCAGGCAAAATGAAGCGAGAGAGCCATGAGAGAGATGGAGTCTGATGACCAAGCAGGCAGCCCTGGCAATTCTGGCATCTCTGCCCTGCTGGTCTCAGTGTCTTTATTTTTAAAGGTAGCGAGTGACATTACATCAGTGACAAGGCATTCTTAACAACATACATTGTTGCCTCAAGACCTATGGTAGTCATCTACAGGTAACCTCAGGGAGGTGCTCAATATTTGCTGTTGATCAGTGACGATGTGTGTAGCTCCTTTTGTTTGGCTACCGTTTGTACCTTATTTATAAACAGTGCTTCTAACTTTTGGGCTAAGCTAACCTCTGGAGAAGGTCTTAAGTCTCTTTATAACCTCTCCCATCAGTCTGTTAACCAAATACTGAGAGAAGCTTTACAGAGATGTGCCTTGAGGTTTTATGGTGGGGCTGAGGGGATGATTAACACAATGCGATACCTACAGGGAAAATCTAGTTTGGTTCAAGGAGTCTTGGAGCCTAACGCCTACTAATTTCTAGCCAACTCATAACTGCTATTCTATATGATCAATTTGTGTAACCTATCCTCAAGAGGCAACTTTGAGGTTACTTCTGGCCAGGTTACTCTCATTCAGATTTTATCCATCAAGACATTGCACTCCAGGTCCCCTTTTCCATATGCCATGATACCAAAGAGCATTATATCCCTTAGGCCAATGAGAGCAGTTCAAGAAATCTGGCCTGAAAGATTATTTAGAAGGAGGTAAGATTAGGCGTCAGTTTGGCTGGTGGGAGCTTTGCTTCAACCTTTCCCACGCAGGGAGGGGTCTCAACCTGTGAGCCCAAAATGGCTCCCAACAAGGTGCTATTTAGAGAACTTAATCAATAGGACTCCAAATGCATGAGAGTCTGGGGGAGAAGGAGTCTTTGGTAAAGAGGTGGCTGTCTACTGCAAAGACTAAAGAGTCGGTGCCTTTTTTCTCTTTACAGCTATGAGACAAAGGGGAAATCAGACACATCCAGCAACCATGCAGTACTGAAGCTGGCCAAAGGGGATGAGGTTTGGCTGAGAATGGGCAACGGCGCTCTTCACGGGGACCATCAGCGCTTCTCTACCTTTGCAGGCTTCCTGCTCTTTGAAACCAAATAAATATATGAATAGACCAGCTCTACTTTTGGGAAGACTTATGGCTGAGCTGGTATTGTTATGATCTGAGGGACATTAGGGTTGAGGGTTCTACTCAAGATCTCAGAAGAAGAATCCACAAAACTGTCTTCCCAAGTGATCTTGACTAACAGACTCAGCACCTTTACTCTTCCCTAGGCACCTAAAAAAGAATTGCCTTCTTGATACAGGTTGGAAATAATTGTTCCCATCAAAGAAGTCATTTGCAAAGAATTTGGCTGCTCTGATTTTAATTTAATAGTAACTTTCAGGAATTCCTGAGGTTTGAGGCTCATTGTTCTTTATAAGATTTCAAGGAATAGGGGGCAGTGATTATGATGGGGCAGGCAGGAACAAGGGCACTTGCTAGGACCAAGTTACCAGAAACATTTGTAAAGCCTAGACTGGGAAGTAACACTTTGATCCAGTGGGTCAATATTTATGAATAAAGTATAGATATTTTTAGTAATTCTAGATAGCTTTTAGATAGAAAAAGTATTCACAATGCCCATAAATGATGGACTCCTCCTTTTTTATAAGGATACTGCTGTAATTAAATCTTGACTTGTAATGGCTTGTATTTTGGGATACAGAATTTTCTCATGATCCAAAATTGGGTTTCTCAGATCTGACTTATTATATTGACTGTTTTTCCCACTGAGTCTTAGATTGCAAAAGATCTTGTTTGACTCTGGCCTGCAGAACCAGCTCAGGTGACATTAGCTCCACTTACACAGATATAGTGACCTTCTCTCTCAATTTAGCAATTACCCCAATAAACTTTACAGAAACTGACATATCATTTGAAGGAGCTGTGAACTCAGTTATATACAGTCAAACTAATGGATGCAAAATATAAAGGCATTCCATTTAGAAGACATAAAATCTCTTACTCTTTTTAAAAATAAAAAATGATATGACTTCTTTGATTATCATATTTAAGCAACATTTATCAAGCAGCTGTGCTCCTTGACTTTTGCCTATCCCTTCCCAAAAGGGATAAGTTCAGAAGATAGTACCCAGGATGGTTTATTTTAAGCAAAGAAAGCATCATTGGAATATGTGTTTACCCTGATGTCAAATCACATTTAAAAGGCACTAGAGAGGTGCCTATCTGACAAATGTCATTTAATGAATTCCCTTGGGAGCAATTAGCCCTTGATTAATTTTCTGCAACAATTTGAATTTCCACAAAGGCTTTTAAACTGTGGGTTTAACTGTATTGATTACACCCTACAGCTGGAAGCAGAGAGAATTAAGTAGGGTTGCCCTATTAGCTAACCTAGTGGGCTCCTTGCTCTGTTCTGTCTTTGACCCTTTCTTTTGATCTATCAATATTTAAAAACTCTTCTTGACCAACACAAGCAATGCTATTTTAAAAAGACTGGATACTAGCCAAAGTGTGCTTGACTGGTTGATAATGTCTTCGTGATTTTTTATATGTCCCCTGCCATCCCTGGGGCTGTGGGTGTTGAGGTTTGCTATTTCCAAACACCATAAATATTTTGTATAAGTGTATGGCCAATAGACATTTGAATGTTGCATGTTGCCCAAAGAAATTTCATGTCTAAAGAATATATACCATTAATGAAGTGCCTTAGAGAAAGATATTGGCTTAGCTTTAGATACAACTGAGGCAAGAAAAAATGTAAAAGCATCGTATGGAAATAAACATACTTTTGTTAAATGTACTGTTTTATAATGTCCTTAATAAAGTTGAATAGTCATACGATTGTAAGTCACTATGGTTTGTTAATGCAAAGTTAAAATAATATAATGCAGATGATGTAAAAAACCATACATCAACGATATGGGCATAGAACAGATTTGTCTACAAAATACTCCACTTTTCAGTTATCCCATTTTTCTGACTTCAACCTCTGCAACTTTATGACATTGATGTTTGGAGATCCTTTAAAGAAATCTGAATATCTCTAAGGGAACAGGATCTTTATCACATACGTGAGATATTTTTATGTTGATGTAAATTCTAGTTTTTTTTCTTAGTAGAGACTCCCAGTTGGGTTGCAGGCAGGAGAAAAGGATCTTGTTCAGTCATGCAAAGAAGTTCCAGGTGCAAAAAGGATTGATTTCATAAGAATGAGGGAGAAGACCAAGATTGATTATTTTACCATTTTAGCCATGACCAGAATTATATCTGGAAGACTGATTTTACAAGTCTTCATTAAACTGAGGCCCTAAAAAGGAGATAGTAGGTAGGTATGGTCTAAGCAACCAACTTTTAAAAAAATCCCCATTACCTATTTCACCCATTCTACCCCACTCCCCCACCTCCCCTCTGTCAATCATTAGTTTGTTCTGTGAATTTGTCTGTTTTTTTTTTTTGTTTGTTCATTTGTTTTTTTTTTTAATTTTTTTTTAATGTTTATTCATTTTTGAGAGAGAGAGAGACAGAGCAGAACGTTAGCAGGGAAAGGGCAGAGAGAGAGGGAGACACAGAATCCGAAGCAGGCTCCAGGCTCTGAGCTGTCAGCACAGAGCCCGATGCGGGGCTCGAACCCATGAACTGCGAGATCATGACCTGAGCCGAAGTCGGACGCTTAACCGACTGAGCCACCCAGGCGCCCCTGTTTTGTTTTTAAAATTCTACATATAAGTGAATTATTTATCTTTATCTATCTGAATTATTTCACTTAGTATGATACCCTCTAGGTCCATCCATGTTGTTGCAAATGGCAAAATTTCATCCTTTTTTTTTAGGGCCCGAATAATATTCCATGGTATATATACCACGTCTTCTTTATCTATTCATCTATTGATGGGAACTTGGGTTGTTTTCATATCTTGGCTATAGTAAACAATGCTTCAATAAACATAGGAATGCATATGTATTTTCAAATTGCTGTTTTTGTTTTTGGTAAATACCCAGGAGTAGAATTACTGGATCATATGGTAATGCTATTTTTAATTTTTTTTACTTCCACACTGTTTTTCCAAGTGGCTGCACCAATATACATTCCCACCAACCGTTACGAGGGTTCTTTTTTCTCCACATAGTTGCCAACACTTGTTATTTCTTGTCTTTTTAATTCTAGCAATTCTGACAGGTGTAAGGTGATACCTCATTGTAGTTTTGGTTTGCATATCACCAACAATTATTAATGTTGAGCATCTTGTCATGTGTCTGTTGGCCATCTGGATGTCTTTTTGGAAGAATGCCTGTTTAGGTCCTCTGCCCAGTTTTAGTTGGATTATAGGTTTTTTGATGTTCAGTTGTTTAAGTTCTTTATATATTTTGGATGTTAACCTCTTAGTGGATATATAATTTGCAAATATCTTCTCCCATTCGATAAGTTGCCTTTTTGCTTTGTTGATGGTTTCTGTCGCTGTGCAAAAATAGCAACATTTTAAAAGAAATGCATTCTTTCATTAGCTATTTGGTTATCCCAAAATACTGTTCATATGGAAAACAAGATAGACACTTGATTTTTTTCACTTTTATTTACCAACTCTTAGAATAATGAGTTGGTGCCCTAGAAATCTTCAAAGGTAATTAATAAGGTCTCTTAAAAAGCATTATTGTTAACTTATGATTTTTCATATATTTAATGCGCTTCAGTCCACCATAGTCATTATTATAATTTAATGGCCCTTCAAGTTAGTACCTCTATTCTTTTAACCCAGAATCAGGCTGGGTCTCTCCCAGCAGGGCAGAGATGAGTGGAAACTGTCTAGACTTATATTCCAACCAGACTTTCATGCTGTGACCTTGAAGGTGACTCCAGTGGCCCAGGTCCTGCCAATTGCCTGAATTCAGCAGTCTCAGGCAATTATATAAGCTACTTGATATCCTTCTAATGAATTCTGTTGTATTTATGCCAAGAATTCAATTGATCTAAGAGAAAGGCCTAGAAATGGGGAGACAAGTTAGGACAAGATGGAGTACAAAAACCGGTTCAGAAAAGTGACTGCAATGTAACATCATTTATGTAAATTAAAATTGCAAAATATAATAATATAAACAACAGGTAGTATACAAGTAGCAAAGCTATAGCATTGATAGACTGTGGACCATATATCAAATTCATGGGAGTGTTTGTGTCTTGAATGGTGGAGTGAGCAGAAGCAAAGACATATAACTTTGAGTGGGGGTGGGTAAAGGAAACTTTAGCTATGGAAGAATTAAAAGGAGCTGGCCTGTGATCTATGTACTCCCTTTAGTACGTGGATGCCTTTAGGAAGCTAGAGAAAAAGGTAGGGGACTCTCTTTGTCAATTGTACCTACTGTACCTATATACCTTGTGTAAATAGATGAATGATATTTGCTAGAAGGCAAAGAATTTATCTGTTTAATGCATTTAACAGGCTAGTCCTGGCTGTAGGATTACTTATGCCAAATAAACTCAGAATCCAGGAAGCGCAGTTCCATAGCTAAGTAACTCCCTGGGATGTAAAATTAAGTCTTTTAGGTACCTGAGAACCTCCTTAGAGATCTCAATTATAATCGTGGGTCAGAGAGTATATTAGCTAGGGCTATAACAACATATCATAACTCCCCACTCCCAACCTCCTTTTTTTTTTAAATGTTTATTTATTTTTGAGAGAGAGAGAGACAGATTGGGACTGGGGGAGGTGCAGAAAGAGATGGAAGACACAGAATCTGAAGCACACTCCAGGCTCTGAGCTGTCAGCACACATTCCGACATGAAACTCAAACCCATGAACTGTGAGATCATGACCTGAGCTGATGTCGGATGCTTAACTGACTGAGCCACCAGGTGCCACCCCATCCCCCAATCTTCTTAATAATTTTATTAGTCCGCTCAGGCTGCCCTAATAAGGCACTACAGACTGGGTAGCTTAAACAACAGAAAAACATTTTCTCACAGTTCTAGAGGCTAAAAATTACAAGATCAAGTACCGGAGTCGTTCCTTGTCCCGGCTAATCTAGGGGTCCACGAAGGACGGACGGTCAGGCGACATGAAGTGAGAGAGCCACGAGTGAGATGGAATCTGATGACCAAGCAGGCAGCCCTGGCAATTCTGGCATCTCTGCCATTCTGGTGTCTATTCTGGCATCTCCGCTTTGCTGGTCTCAGTGTCTTTATTTTTAAAGGTAGCGAGTGACATTACATCAGTGACAAGGCATTCTTTACAACATACATTGTTGTCACAAGACCCATGTAGTAATCTATAGGTTTATGGTATAAGGAGCATGGGGATGAGAATTACAAAATGATTTGCGAAATGTTAACCTCAGGGAGGTGCTCAATATTTGCTGCTGATAAACAGTGCTTCTGACTTTTGGGCGAGGCTAACCTTGGGGAAGGTCCTAAGTCTCTTTACAATCTTTCACATCAGTATGTTAATTCTGAGAGAAGCTTTATGGAGATGTGCCTTGAGGTTTTATGGTGGGGCTGAGGGGAGCGATACCTGCAGGGAAAATCTAATTTGGTTCAAGGAGTCTTGGGGCCTACACCTTATTTGTGTAACCTATCCCCAAGAGGCAACCTTGAGATTACTTCTGGCCAGGTTACTCTCACACAGATTTTATCCAACAAGACCAGGTCCCCTTTTCCATATGCCATAAAACTAAAGAGCATTATGTCCCTTAGGCCAACGAAAGCAATTCGAGAAATCCAGGCCTGAAAGGTTATTTAGAAGGAGGTAAAACTAGGCGCCAGTTTGGCTGGCGGGAGCTTTTGCTTTGACCTTTCCCACGCATGGAGGGGTCTCAACCTGTGAGCCCAAAACGGCTCCCAACAATCAAGGTATCTTCAAGTTTGGTTTCTTCTGACACCTTTCTCCTTGGCTTGCAGATAGACAACCACCTTCTGCTGTGTCCTCACATGGTCATCCCTCAGTCCTTGCTTTCTGTGTCCTAATCTTTTCTTGTAAAGACACCAGTAATATTAATTAGGACCAACCCGTATGACTTCATTTTATCTTAATTACCTCTTTCTAAGCTCTGTCTCCAAATACAGTCACATTCTGAGGTACTGGAGAGGGGTTTAGGACTTCAATACATGAATTTTGAAGGGACATAATTTAGCCTCTGATAGGGGATATGTATCCAATGTAGGAAGAAAGAGTCATGTAAGATTTTCGAGACCTCTGATTTGGCTGAGCTTTTTCATGACCTCTATCTTTGAGCTTATTACTTGATGCTGGGTAATATCTCTGATTCAAGGGAATCTGATCCTGGCCGTTAACTTAAGCTATTTTTGCACTGTTTATTTTTTAGAACAATAGACTGTAAGAAAATATGAAAAAAATATTGTGTCAACCGGGATGTCTTCTGTAACATTCTTTGCAATTTACTTTCTTTTCACGTTTTTAAAAATAAACATGAAAGAAGAAAAGAGGGTAAGGAAGCTTATGTCTGAACAAAGGTAGAACCATGGGCTGGACAAGGACAAGGAGGTGTTGTATTAATTAAACAAGGAGGCTATTGGACTGATGTGGTTCTAATGCCCTGGCAACTTTTCTAACCCTGTAAACGCCTCAAAGTTATGAAAAACCTAATAACAACTCATCACAAACAGCCAAGTAGACTTTAATCTATCCAGAGTTAATCAATGATTTGTTTTTCTCTATACAACAACCTCCCCAACTCCTGGGGGTAGAATGCTCCTAACCACTTCTTTTTTGGTGCTGCTTGGTTAGAATAGCTTTTGTTAAAAAAAAAAAAAAAAAGAAAGAAAGAAAGAAAAGAAAAGAAAAAAGAAAAAGAAAAATCTTAAAATATATAACGAGCCTCAGTTTTATCTTTTAACAGACGATATGCAGAGACGGAGGCAAAGAAATCCTGCCTGAGTCAAGCGGCAGGCACCCCCTCCAACGGAAAGCGGCCAAGGGAAAGGAAAACCACCTATTGGACTAGGTCAGGAGGCGGGGCCAGGATCCTCCCAATGCGCAAACTCCAGGACAGCGGCCCTACGCAGGCGCAGGAGGGAGGGTGTGCTTGGAGGTCTGGGCGCCTGGGACTTCTGCACTTGGAGAGACGGGTCCCATGGCGTTGCAGGGCATCCGGGTGGTAGAGCTGGCCGGCCTGGCCCCAGGCCCGTTCTGCGGTATGGTCCTTGCGGACTTTGGGGCCCAGGTGGTGCGTGTGGACCGGCCGGGCACCAGAGGGAAAGTGAGCTTTATGGCGCGGGGCAAGCGCTCGCTGGCGGTGGACCTGAAGCGGCCGGAGGGGGCTTCCGTGCTGCGGCGCCTGTGCATCCGGGCGGACGTGGTGTTGGAGCCCTTCCGCCACGGTGAGCCCCTGGCGCCTCCGCGGCCCCGACGGGGGACCAGACCCGGGAAGGTCCCCGGCGAAGGGGAGGGGCCGGGCCGTATGACAGGCTGCGCCCGCCACACGTATGCCCTGTTGCAACACGAACCCTTTCCTGTCACTGCCTTTTTAGATTTTCTGTTGCCTTTGCAACAGAATTATACCCATTGCCGGCCCCTTCTTAAGATCCTCTTTGTTTCATCACTCATTTGTATTTGCCTTTCTTAATTATTTGAGAGCCATGAATCCTGTGAAACTCTAATGAAAACCAAAGATTCCTCCCTGGAAAATTGCATATAGGCACATAGTCGTTTTTCTACCGTTTTTGGGTGGGTGTACCCTCTAAAGCCATCCTCAGACACAGGCTAACATTCTCTGCCGTAAATCCTGGTGTTCCCAAGCTCCAGCTTCTTTAGTTTACACTTTGCTTCCTGGAGTCACCTTTTCCATTCCTACTGTATTCACCTTTTATAGACAGATGATGGCCAAATCTAAAACCGTGACCCCGTCTTTTAGAGCCGTAGCCCGCTGAAATACATACACCCTGCACATCTCTCAACTGGCTATCCCCCAGGCCCTGCAACTTCCATAAATCCCAAAACAAGCGCATTATCTTACCTCTGAAAATAGCATCTCCTACTATATTATTTATCTCGGTAAATGGAACCCACACCCGCTCAGTTGCCTGAATCCAAAACCTGTACCCTACCCATGACTCCAAATATTCTTAACTTCATTTGCTTTCAGCTATCAGGAATCCAGACATTCTTCCTCCTTTGCTGCTGTAGCTTCCTTCCCACTGTTGTAACAGCCTTTTTAATGATAATATTTGGCTCTAGCACAACCTGGAGCCATCCTTAGCTACCAGGGTAATCTTGCTCAAGTACAAATCCAAAGCTTTGCCTGATATATAGCTGGAAGTCAGTAAATGTTTGGTGAATGAATTGAATGTTTGTGGGGCACCAGGCCTATTAAATGCGTTAGCTCATTTATCCACACAGCCAGATTGGAGGATTATAATAATTTAATACTTAGGATCATATCATAATTGAATAATGGCCCATTTAAAGATGGAGGCTCAGCGTGGTTGATTCCAGGATCTTGCAATTAGAAGGAAAATAGAGCTGTGGATACAGATGTAGCTGCCAGCTGAGAGGATTGTGGCTGGTGTTTATTTAGGTAGAGGATGAGAATTATCTGTAATTTACTGTAGCCTTTAGGAAGATAAAGACTACAAATTTATTATATAGCCTTTAATATTTTTAACGCCAGGAGATTAAAAATACCAGTTATCTGGATTTTGTGCAATAAATACTGTACTTATAAGAGCTCTGAGATGCTATTGTTGCAAATCTTTCCATGGATATTTTGCTGAACCTTTTGTGAAGGTGCCCATGCTAGGTACTTTCGAGGTCCATGGAAACAGATCAGGTGCGAATCCTGCCAGAGGAGCTTCTAAGCTGATAGGGAAGGTAAAGGAAAATATACACGCATCAGCACAGTGTGAGGTAGAAGATGCCAGGTGATGATGTAGGCATGGAGAATGAGAAGACCCTGAAAGCTTTCAAGAGTGAATTTTTGACCAAATTCCGCCCCAGGGTAACTGTTCCAAGGAGAACAAGCCATTTCTAATAAATTACTAAGGAGAGTGTTTGGGGAACTATTAAGGCACTGACTAAAGGAAGCTATGGGGATTGCAGGAATTTAGATATGCCTGAAGGGAAGTAAGGTAGGGCTGGAAGGGAGTAGGATTCTAGGGCAGAAGTCACACATCCCGGAAATGGTAGCCTCACTCTTCGCGTCCTTACTTATCGGAAACATGCGAAAACCGACAACAAACATTATCAGTATGACTTGGAAGAGTGCCATTTTATGTTTGCCACAGAGACTCGATTGTACCTACCCTCGGTTCATCCCTCTTAAAAAAAAAAAAATCATTGTTCCTTTTCTCTTAAGGTGTCATGGAAAAACTCCAGCTAGGCCCGGAGGTTCTGCAGAGGGAGAATCCGAAGCTCATCTATGCCAGGTTGAGTGGATTTGGCCAATCAGGAAGATTCTCCAGGTTGGCAGGCCATGACATTAACTATTTGGCTTTGTCAGGTATGTTGACAAATCTACTTTCTCTATACTTTTTCTTGTGTTCCCAGTCAAGATTTACAGTTACACTAACTAAAAAGAATTTTTAAAGGTGAAAATTTAAGTGTTTATCAGAATCGATATGGAGAGCATGGTTGTTTAAAAAGGCTTGGTTTGTTATAGAATACTTTTTCTTAACCCTTTTCTCCCTGGCTTAACACATTTGAGGGATAATATAGTCTCACTTAGTAACATTTACTTACTACATTTTTCACTACGATTCTCAGGCAAGACCCTGCCAGGAAGTAAGAACCTTGGTGGTAATAGGGATAGCTGTTCTACAATTTGAAAATGCTGATATAGTTTGATCTGGACTCTGCCTCCATTGGGAATCATTGCCTGAGCTGCCATTTTAGACTTCTATGAATACTTGTAGTTTCCAGCTCATATTGTCACTTTATTAGAATTTTTGCCTGTGAGAACATGTCTTAGAATGGCCTGCTCCTAGAATTCTAAGAAACTGTGTGTTATTGAATAAAGGTCTCAAATTTCCTGTGACTACACATTTAAAGATTAAGGATAAGAGTGTGGGTAGAATTGTTTTTTCCACCTATTTTAAAATAGAATCACTTTTATTTTTTCTCGTGTGTGATTATTTTCTTGCATCTCTAATAAGACTGGAAGTGGATTATACTGTTGTTAAGCCATAAACTATATTGCTAACAATAATTTCTTCCCCAGAATTCAGTGAGTGAAAACTTAGCTATAAGATTCTGAAAGTGTTAGTTGGAATAAAGTTTTAGAGAGAAAAAAAGCAAAACAAGGATCCTTTTGGAGAAAAAGCCTGTTTATAAATATGCTAATGAGGTTTAGATTTGGAGAAACATCATGTACTGGTTTTCATCATGTCAACAACTAGAACGATTGGTTATTCCTCTTAAGATGTTCATGTATTTACTTAAGATGACATTAAATTTACTATTAGTGTTCCCTGATTTCTTTAAATGATGTAGGTGTTCTGTCAAAGATTGGCAGAAGCGGCGAGAATCCGTATGCACCGCTGAATCTCCTGGCTGACTTTGGTGGCGGTAGCCTCATATGCACACTGGGCATCTTGATGGCTCTGTTTCGACGCACACACTCTGGCAAAGGTCAGGTCATTGACGCCAGCATGGTAAGTGTTAACTGCGGGAGGTGATAAGCCTCCCAGTTGTTCCAAGTATGATAGGCGGCTGCCTCAGGCTGTTTTGTAAACAAGATAAGAGATAAATAAGATTTGAAGTTTGAATCTAAATTATCCAGGATATCCTTTTTTCTTTTTTTAATAGCCTCATATCCTTTAATTGATTATCTTGTTTGTAGAATCAATTTCCTAAACTTTTCATGAAAGTTCTGATTCCTGCGTTGGTTTCAACAATTTTCCCTTGCCATTTCTTGTGCTTAGAATACAGTTTTCAAGCAATCTTCATTAAAAACTGGGCTCAGAAAGGAAGTCTGCCTTAGCAGACAGAGAAGATTCTTAAGGGTGCCAAAGTAAAATTGGGCCAGTCTAGACCTTCCCGTTATATTTCGTAGGGGAGACTCCAACATCATGAAGCTTCCGTTTTTTCACTGTCACGCACTGAGCGGGTGCCTTATGTTAATGCTAGGCGCTTTCCCTCTGCCATTTCTCCTAATCCTCGAAATACCAGTTCCACTTGGAATCCTTTATCTTAAGGACAGGGAAACTAAAGCATAGAAATTTGCCCCAGTTCTCACAGCCAGTTGCTAAGAGCCCAATCCAGCATTCTGCATATTTGCATTTGGACAGATCTTTGAGCAAGAACGGAAGATGGATTGGAGGAAGATAAGACTGGAGGCAGAGGGGCAGTTACCGGTTTGTTGCTGAGAGATAAGAGCACGTGCTAACGTCATTGATGGTGGAATGGGTCTGGATTTAAGGGGTATTTGAGATGTAGAATTGCCAGGATTTGGTGATGCATTGGCAGTAAGGGGGAAGGGAGAGGTCAAGGTGGCTCCCCTGTTTCTGGCTTGGATGACCTGGTGGATGGCATCAGTGGCCCCTTGGGGGAGGACTGCCGATGGAAGAGGCAGTATGGGTTAGTGGTTAAGAGCACGGGTTCTGGCACCTACTTCCTCCACCCCAGCTCTGCCGCTGACTGGTTCTGTGATCTTGGGTGAGTTACTTATCTCCCTGTTTCTCAGCTTCTTCTTTGAAAATGGAGATAATAATGGTACCTACCGTCCATAGCATTGTTAGAGAACTAAATGAATTTATCCATTATTCAGTGTGTAAACAACAATAACAACAACAATACCAAATTCTCATAGAGCACATAGAGGAGGTGCTCTCTGAGAATTTGGTATTATTATTGGTGTTATTATTGTTATTATAAGAGGAATTCAGTTTGGGTCATTTCAAGTTTGAAGTCTCTTTCAGATATCCAGACAGAATGACCACTCAAAGTTTGAGACTAGAAACAGGTTTTATTGTCATTTGGAAGCCACGTGAGATTGTGTGGTCCTCTAGGGAAGGGGACAGAACACCATGTTTGAAGAGTGGGCAGAAGAGGAGAGGCAAGGGCATAAGGAGAGCAAAGTGGGGAACTGTGAAGTGTTTCCATGGAAACAAAAGACAAAGAAAGTGCTAAAAAAAATGGTCAGAGGGTCAGGTGTCAGTAGAGAAACTCAACAGTTTATTTTTTATTTTTTAAAGTTTATTTTTTGAGAGAGAGAGAGAGAAAGTGAGCAGGGGAGCGGCAGAGAAAGGGGGGAATCCCAAGCAGGCTCCACCCTGTCAGTGCAGAGCCTGACATGGGGCTTGAACTCACGAACTGTGAGATCATGACCTGAGCTGAAATCAAGAGTCAGAGGCTCAACTGACTGAGCCACCTGAGTGCCCCCTCGACAGTTTAGATCTGAACACTATAAATTGGATTCGTCATTGGTGACCTGTTGCAAAAGCCATTTCCAAGGCCCTTGGGGCCTTGGCTTATGCTTCCTTCTCCTCACTGGCTAAACCCTGTACTGTTTCTGTACCTTCTGGTACTCTTAACAGGATACATTCACATTGTCCTTTGTGTCCATCTCTGAAGTGTGTTATGTGATTGATCTTTTTTTTTTAATATTTATTTTTGAGAGAGAGAGAGAGAGAGAGAGAGAGAGAGAAAGAGCGGGGGAGGGGCAAAGAGAAAGGGAGATAGGGGATCCAAAGCAGACTTTGTGCTGATGGCAGAGTCCATTGTGGGGGTCAAACTCATGAACTGTGAGCTCATCACCTAAGCTGAAGCTGGACACTTAACCCACTGAGCCACCCAAGCGCCCCTGTGATTGGTGTTTTTATGTCCAGCTCCTGGCCCAGCCCCAAAATGCACTAGTAGCAGCAGCAGCACCAACTTTACACTTACTGCATGCCCAGCGCAGGCGAGGGGCTTCACATATTTCTTCCGTCTGAGTCTGATCCACGTAGCTCTCCGAAGGAGGTATGCTTACTCTCTTTTGTCATTTGAAGACTTCCACACTTGGAGAAGTTAACTGGCGGGTGGCCAGAGGGGTCAGAAGCACTGCACCCAGGCAACTGACACTTTTCTTGAACGTAAAAACTCAAAACTCATGAAAAGGTTGGGAAATTGAGGCTGTAGTTTTCCTGAATCAAAGGGCCCTCGTTCCCGTCGGCTACGCAACATGTGGGTGAAGGGCAAGAGCAGCCACGCACCTGAGTAGCCTCATGACAAGGCTGAGGATTATAACCGTTACGTCTCTGCCCTCTATTCCTCGATGGCCCCAAATTAAGATAGGATTAAATTAGAACCTCTTTGTGTCCTGAATGGGCCAAACTGATGGACCCATAACGCTATTACTGCATCTTTTCAATAGACTCATCAGTACATCGAGTATATAAAAGAGATTTTGTGTGTATATGTATATATATGTGTATGTATCATTATATGTGGTATATCACTCGATGAGTATGTGTGTATGTATGTGTGTGTGTGTGTGTGTGTGTGTAAATTTAAGGATGGTAAAATCTGTGTAACTCACTTTCAAAAAAAGCACCTCCTTAGGCCACTTGCACAAACTATGCATACTATTTGGTATGTCAGATGTCAGGGCCATAAAATTAGGTGTGCGTGAGATTTCAAGTTAAAAGGGAAAGTTGGGACATATCCAAAGATATAGCCAGTAACTGAAAAATTCCATGGGCTTCCCAGTTCCAGCTATTTGACATGAGGATGCTTTGATGGCCTTCTCCCTGGGGTTTGAGAATCGTTAGTATCATAAAACCGTAAGGATAGGAAAGTAGTCTTCGGGTAGCCACATGCATCCGGCCTTGGGACAGTTATACCTGAGGATGTGAATCCATTCCTGTTCTTTAAGAACTCAGTGGGAAGTTACATTCTCAAACTAGTTTGTCTGGACTCAGAAAACCTGTATATCCGCCGCTCATATTGTTACATTTATTTTGTAACTTTCTAGTGATTGTTAAAATATATTAAATATGCAAATAAGTTTTCTTGGGCTTGGAGTCAAACTAGAATAAGCTAAATTTAACTGTAATGTGGTTTACCTTTAAAATGTAATAGTTTCATATTATCTATGTGTATGTGTTTATAGGTATTGAGATCAGAAGATAGAGGTTTTAAAACCTCTTTACTTTCTTTTTAACTTTTTATCCTGACAGTTTTTAATGTATATAGTTATAGAGAGAATATATAATGTAACTTCCATGTACCCTCACTTGGCTTCAAAAATTACCAACATTTGGCAGTTTTATTTGAAAGGAAGAACAAAAGCAGGTTCCTTCTAAGTCTTTTCTGAACAGTATTTTCTGAACTGAATAGTGAAGAAGCCCTTTATCATGAACCTGTTCTAACACACTGTCTTGAAATATCAAGAAGTTGTATAATTAGATTCAGTCTTCCTGTACTCTAAGAAACATTGTCACACAAATGTTAAAAAAACATCTAAGTGGAAATTTATCATGCTTTTACAGTTTAAATGTCTGGATTCATGTTCTGTTTCTTCTCCAAAGGTGGAAGGAACAGCATACCTCAGTTCTTTTCTGTGGAAATCTCAACAAACAGGACTGTGGGAACAGCCTCGAGGACAGAACATGCTAGATGGCGGAGCACCTTTCTACACAACTTACAGGACAGCAGATGGGGGGTTCATGGCTGTTGGAGCAATAGAACCCCAGTTCTACAAGCTGCTAATCAAAGGTAAGTAAATTCATGTGCCTCCCCCACTGCCGTCCCCTTTTCTTGTGGATGTTCTTTAACCGCTAGTTTTGGGCCTTTTGAAATTCATAATGTCTTTTGTTATATATCCACTTTATGATTAACCTAATTATAGCCATCATTGTATTGCGGGGCATTTCCCTTATGTTTAAATTGACAGATACTTTCACAAGTCTATAAAATAGCTCAGAGTTTTACAAAATAATCATTTTGTGGGAGTTCAATTTTTAATTACATTTCATACTCAGTAGTTTTGGATATTTATGTCGCCCTCGTGTGCCCACATCTTACTCTTAGAAATGAGGTGCTGGTTCTACCAGTTCTTCTTCCTTGCTAGATGTCCCCTGTGGGGTACCAGAGTACAGAGCGACTTTGGTGAATAAGGTTTTGTTGGAATATGTTATTATCACTTGATGTTTCTACAGTGCACCTTTCTGCAGATTCTTGTCTTATTTGCTTGTGGCCACAAGTTAGCAGGAGAATTTGTGATCTCTTCTTCCCTAATTAAATAATTGGACTAACATTATTTTGTTCCTATAAAATGTTTGAATTTAAAGTTTACAGTTAACTGAGTATCTAAGACGTTTTAGAATATACAATGAAGTGGTGTGACCAACTGGTCATGGTGCATCTCTCTTTTCAACTTTATGTTTGGAATTTCATTTTTATGTTCGGTAGCTTTTCAGATGTAATATACTACTCAAAGTTGTTTGCACATAGCCGAAATCATTGTTTTTTTCCTAGCATCAGAAAGCATTTTATGATCAACAATATTAACTTCACTAACTTAAATACAGTTGGAAAAACATACAGCAAAATGGTTTATGTAGATCATAAAGGCCTTTCTGTTCCAAAATTAAAACTAAGAATGAAAGGTATTAATTCAAAATTAAGGACAGAAAGATGGTACATGAGGGGCTGAACGGTGGCATCAACACTCTTACCTCGGTGGTGCCTGGAGGGCAGCAGGGAAACGATAGCACAGTGGAGTTTGTACCTGACGTAAACCTTGTATATTTATGCATTGTCTATAGAAAATGTAAATGTAATAATAACGTTGGCTAAACTTCAGGCAGGTTTTTTGTTTTTTTTGTTTTTGTTTTTTTTTTTAGAGAGAGCATGAGTGGAGGAGAGGGGCAGCGGGAGAGAGGGAGAGAGAATCATAAGCAGGCTCCATGTTTAGCATAGAGCCCAGCACAGGGCTTGATCCATGTCCTTAGGATCATGGCCTAAGCCAGAATCAAGAGTCGGATGCTCAATGGACCGAGCCACCCAGATGCCCATCGTTCAGCTTTTTGTCATCATCATGACAGGCAATCTAAATGACAATGATAAAACATACTACTTATTGAAAAAAATTTTGTCAGTATAGACTGGAGGGCTCAATTGGTTAAGCGTCTGACTTCATCTTTGTGAGTTCGAACCCCTTGTCAGGCTCTGTGCTGACAGCTCGGAGCCTGGAGCCTGCTTCAGGTTCTATGTCTCGCTCTCTCTCTCTCTGGCCCTCCCCAACTTGTGCTCTGTCTCTTTCTTTCTCAAAAAAAAAAAAAATTGTTAGTTTGAGTTCTAAACAATTGGTACCGCTACTGTTGAGTTCTACTAACAGATATAAGCTCTGTTAGCACAGTTTTATTACTTACCCTTTAGTAAATATTTCATAGAAATTATTCAGAGAACTCGCAATTTTATGGTCTCACTCCAGTGTTTTCTTTTAAAACACTAGACCCACATTGAGGTCGCTGTTATATTATGGTTAATATTTGTATATGGGGTAAGTTAGGGGTCCAACTTCATTGTTTTGCATGCGGCTATCCAGTTTTCCCAGCACTATTTGTCAAAAAGACTATTCTTTCTCCATTGCGTGGTTTCAGCATCCTTGTCAAAAATCATTTGACCATAATTGTAAGGGATTATTTTTGAACTCACAGTTCTGTTCCATTTATGTACATGTCTATCCTTACGTCAGTACCACACTGTGTTGGTCATTGTAGCTTTGTAGTAAGTTTGAAATTAGGAAGTGTGAGTCTTCCAATTTTGTTATTTTTCAAGATTGTTTGGCTATTCAGTTTCCATTTCCATATGTGTTGTTTCGAATGCTTATTATTTTTGAGAAAGACAGCATGAGTCAGGGAAGGGTAGAGAGAGAGGGAGAAACAGAATGTGCAACAGGCTCCAGGCTCTGAGCTGTCAGCACAGAGCCCGATGTGGGGCTCGAACCCATGAACCACAAGATCATGACCTGAAATGAAGTTGGATGCCCAAGTGACTGAGCCACCCAGGGGCTCCTTGATATGTATTTTAGAATCATCTTGCCAATTTCTACAAAAAAGGCAGCTGGGATTTTGATAAGGCTTGTGCTGAAAATGTACATCAATCTGGGGAATATTGCTGCCTTACCAATATTAAGCCTTAATACCCATGAACATATGATGCTTTTCATTTGTTTAAGTCTATAATTTCTTTCAGTGATACTTTGTAATTTTCAGTGCACCAAACTTAGACTTATTTTGATAAATTTATACTGAATAATTTTATTATTTTTGATACAATTGTAAATGGTGTCATTTTTGTGTTGTTCATTATTAGTGTATAGAAATACGTAGGGTGTAGTTATTTTTGTATATTGACCTTATTTCCTGCAACCTCACTGAGCTCATTTTTGTTCTAAGTGTGGATCTCTGAGTTTATCTTGCTTGAGTTCCTTGAGACTCTTGGATGTGCGATTAATTTGTTTTTTATCAAATTTGGGAATTCTTCAGGATTCTTTCTTCAAGGATTTTCTCTGCCTTTTCCTGTCTCTCTTCTTCTGAGACTTCCTTAATGCATATGTTGGTATTTGTGTGCATGTGTGTACACATTTAACTTTATTGTACCAAAACAACTTGTGTACTTTTAACATTTAAAACTGAGGATCGTCTTTCCTTTCCAGTGAAACAAAAAGAAAATTTAAAAATAAATAGGAACAAAATTATAATAGACCATGTCAACTCCAGGTAAGATCCTACAGGTTCTGCTGATTTCTCCCATCAAGTGGCAGGGCTCAAGTCATCATTAGGAGAGAATTTTATTTTAGAAGTGTCATCTAAAATTGCAAGGATGTCCGTTAAACATCATAATTAAACTTGCCAGTGGTGAAGCCATGTTGTCAAAATGCTCACCCAGACATCTCAAACCCATCCTTTGCTGACCTTCTATAACCCCATTTTTTAAAGTTTTTTCTTCTTTTTTTTTAAACAAGAGAAAGTAGACAGACACATGTTGGTAAATGCTAACTGTCCATATTCACATACAGACAGAGTAATCTCTGAGCCCAATATACAGAGAAAGGAGGAAAAAAGCTAGAATTCTATGCACTACTACATAGGAGCCTACCACCCTCCAGCTTCCAGCAGAGCTTTTTTTCCACAGAGCATGGTAGTGTTGGTCTATTAAGTTTTTGTTGGGACAGGAAGGGATAAAAATCTATGGGGAAGAGAAAGGGGTAGAGATTCTTTTCCCACTGTATTCTGCTCAAGGCATTCCCCCCACCAAAGAGTTGAAAACCATGGTGTAATGGGAGAGAAAAGAGACTTCAAAACAACAGGACAAATGAGTACAAATAGCGGTGGGAAGAAGGACTACAACTCGTTCTCAGGGACTGGAGAAAATTAAAAAAGGAAGGTTGGAATCTTACTGTTCCATTAGTCATTTTCTCCTTCATCCTTCCCTCCTTCCTCCCCCTCCTCATCATTGTCTTCACCTTCATCCACATCTCCTTCATCAGTATCTTCCAATCCTTCTCTTGTCTTCCCCCTCCTCCTCCTCTCTCCTCTCTGTCCCCCTCCTTCTCCTTTCCCTTCTTCATCATCCATATTGTGAACCAAGTAGTACTTTAATGGATTTGATCAAGGTCTTTGATGACCTCTCCTAACTCAGCTGCACCTGCATCAGAACGGTCAGTAAACTAGGTGAAGAAACTCTCTGGTTCCTCATGCTGTCTCTTTCTGCTGGCTTTCTTCTGCATTTGACTTGGACATTTCATCAAATCCTTTCAAGATTTCCATTTGCTTTTAGTGGATTTTGAAGATGGTGATCCATCTTTGGATCCAAATTCCCATCCAAATTCTTTGGAGGGAACTTTATTTTCAAACTAAGAGCTTCATCAAAAGAAAAATCTATTCTGTAACATGATTTAATATCTTCAAACTCTTGTCAAATAACACAGTGCCTCTTCATCTTCCTTCCCAAGCAGTGCAGACACTTGGGGATGGTTGACAAATGTTGTTACCCTGTTATGGGATTTTGGCTTTTGATTCCAACTTCTTCTGAAAAAATGGTTGGCAGAGTTTGTTATATTTCTGTTATTAATCACATATACATTACTTCTCTCTCAGGCCTAGCTGGACAGATCGCCATCTATACTGATTTTGTTACTTTATTTATTTATGATATTTGAGATCTTTGAGATCATACTTTAATTGAACTCTTCAGTATCTAAACATAAATACACAAGGTTTTTGTAAAGTAAAAATTCTACTGTACTGCGTCTCTGCTGCTTTCTGGGGCAAAGAAATCTGTAGACACAGAGAATTTCATGATGTTTTGAGATGACAAGACTTGTAGTATATTCAGATAAGCAATAGAGAATTTTTAGGTTGTTTTAAAATTTCAAAATCTTATTAAAAGAGAAGCAGACAATAACAAGGGTTGTCAAAGTTGTGAGGAAACTGCAACCCTATGCATTACTGATGGGAGTGGAAAATTGTGGTGCAGCCGCTGTGGAAAACTGTATGGCAGGTCCTCAAAAAACTAAACAGAATTACTATAAATTTTATGCTACCACAATTTTTAAAAAATGAAAAGTAACTCAAAATAATATGTGTTTAAAAATGTAATACAGAATTTGTAAAGTAAGAAGCAAAAATTCTCCCTTGTCCTTTTACTCTGGGGAAGTTTGGGATGTGGCTTTCAAGAACAACACAATTGTTTTATTTATTTATAAATAGTATTTATACATAATATATAATTATATATTAATTATATTAATAGCTATCTTTTTGTATTCAACAGTATACTAAAGATGTCCTTTCTTGTCAGTTCAGAAATTCTGCAGCCTTATGATAGACATAGCACCCATATGAAACTGTATGGTACGCCTGTACCAAAATGTAACTGCTTCCTTATTCCGGTTCATTTACATTTTTCCACAGCTTTGCATTGTAACAAATATTGTTTATTATTTATTAATAAACATTGATCTTTGTACATGTATCGTTGCATACTTATAACATGAAATTTTGACTAATATGTGCTTCATACTGTGTTACAGAGCAGTAAAGTTTATGGCAGGTACTGAAAATAATAAGTATTTTGTGTAATTGTGTGTGTGTGTGTTACATGTACATATAAGATTGCTTTTTGGAAATTGAAACATACTTTCCCAAGTTTTAAATAGTGTCTGAGTCTATAAGCCAGTCCTTAAAAGTCTGTTTCACTTAAAATACCAGAAATTTAATAATTGATTATGCTCTAAAAACTAGCTGCAGTCTACATTTGTATTTATGTGGGGGAGTGGTTTTAGAGTTCCATACAGGAGTGTCAGGAGCACAGGAAACCGCCTCTCCTAAACAATTGGTTGTGGCCTTGACCAGGGCCATGGGCAGGAGAGGAAACTGTAGGCTGAGAAAGGATGAGAAGACAGTTGAAAAGTCAGAGTGTCAGAGTTAGGGGTAGGAGCTGGGGTCTTTTGATTTCTAGTATTTTTCCAGTATACAAACTATAATCTGGGAGACCATTAATCTCAAATATAATGTCTGTTACAGAGAGAGCATATTGGATCCAATTTTATTTAGTATTATGATTCCGATTTTAAAAAAACTGAAAAGCATGCAAAGACATTTCTAACAGTAGTTATGATCTACATACTATTTTTTGGCTAACTGGTCATTCTATTTGTTTTTCAATCACAGAGTTTGGGGTAATCAGAAAAAAGAAGCAAAGTAAAAGACATCCTTAGGAACCTCTTTTTTTTTTTTTTTTTTTTTTTTGTAGATTATAGTGATAAACCTGAAGTTATGGCTCCATCTTTTCCCTCGTATTTGAATGGGACAAGTGGCTATAGAGGAAAATTTATTTGTCTATACCACAGGTTTCTTTTCACATCTGTCCAGAACTATGTGAGTTCTCCTTATTATCTTGTGTATCCCAAAGCCCTAAGAAAGGCCTGCAGTATTCATGTCTACCTTCCTCTGTAGGGGTTTTCTTCTTCAAAGCAGCTTACAATTAGTCATTGTTCTTCTACATGATAGGGAAGGAATGGATGATAAAAGTGAGAATTATGAGATTAACTTAACTGAACTCACGCAAAATCACATGCATAAGAAGGTCCTTTCATTATTATTCCACTCTAAGATCCATACTTAGAAACACTCTTCCGGGTGCCTGGGTGGCTCAGTCAGTTAAGCGGCCGACTTCGGCTCAGGTCATGATCTCACGATCTGTGAGTTTGAGCCCCGTGTTGGGCTCTGTGCTGACAGCTCAGAGCCTGGAGCCTGCTTCGGATTCTGTGTCTCCCTCTCTCTGCCCTTCCCCTGCTCACGCTCTGTCTCTATGTCTCTCAAAAATAAATAAACGTTAAAAAAAAAAAAAAAGAAACACTCTTCCATGTGGGAATAAAAAATGACATTTACACCAAACTCTAGTAAAGTAGCCTTTTGGGTGTAATTTAGTCAGCACTGGAGTTCAGGTGTATCTGCAGGGGTAGGTGCTTGTAGTTAATGAAGGAAGCACAGAACAGGGCCTGAGAAGCCATCCTTTCTGTTAAATCCCCAACTTCATACTTTTATCTTCTCTCCACCGTGTGTTGATGGGCCTTTCAAGGTATCCTTCATGCTTGACACAAAAGTCTGTGTGCCCCACTCATGATTCGGCTGGTTGATCACTTTCTGTCCTGTTTGCTGTAGGAGCAATTTGTTGCATGGATCTTTGGTTACCTTACAAATCCTTTGTTCCTAGTTCACAGCAGTTTTGTTAGAGGGTAATGAGTCAAATATCACTGCTTGACTAGAGCTCTTTGATTTTCCAAAATAAAGGGAGGTGAATATTACATATAAAATTGCAATCTTGAATTTAATCATGTATCTTCAGGCTTCTTCCTTAGCAACTGGGTTAGTTGTCTGCAAAGTTGTTTAAATTTTATCTTTCATAGGATCTGGGTACACTGTATAAAATGTGGGGTTATTTGAATTCAGTATGATAGATAATAACATCCTGAGGAAATTTCTTTTTGAAAACCTAGTTAGGGAGAAAGATCAATTTCTGGAAACTAGACCTTTATAAATAGACTACTTTTGATGAAATGTAAATAATAAAATCTTGGCAGTGGGAAGTCTGTTTTCAGTCCTGCTACCCTGTTACCTTTGCCCTTTCCAGCTGTTGGCTCCAACTTCAAGTTGAGTTTGAATTTCTTCTCTTGACCCATTTGAGAAACCCTTGTAGAACATCGTATTTGGGACACCATGGTGAGGTCAAAACTCATTTTATTGATTATAATCACTCTGCCCAAAGCATAATAATTTTAAGAAATTGTGTTTTTATCTCAGGACTTGGGCTAAAGTCTGATGAGCTTCCTAATCAGATGAGCATGAACGATTGGCCAGAAATGAAGAAGAGATTTGCAGATGTCTTTGCAAAGAAGACCAAAGAAGAGTGGTGTCAGATCTTCGATGGCACAGATGCCTGTGTGACTCCAGTTCTGACATTTGAAGAGGTGACCCAGCATGATCATAACAAAGAACGGGGCTCATTTATCACTGATGAGGAGCAGGGTGTGAGTCCCCGCCCTGCACCTCTGCTGTCAGACACCCCAGCTCGCCTTTCTTCCAAAAGGGATCCTTTTGTAGGAGAACATACTGAAGAGATACTTCGAGAGTTAGGGTTCAGTGAGGTAGAGATCAATCAGCTTACCTCAGATAAAATTATTGAGGTTAATAAGCCAAGAGCTAATCTCTAAATTCCAGGGCTCACAGCTCAAGTGAGTTGAATGTTGCATGTTCAGTGTAGAATAATACATAAAATTGTGTGTATGGAAACACGAAGGAATGGTGTCCTAGGGAACCAGCTATTCTCACCAAGGAACAAGACTGTAAGTACACAGTAATGATTGAATGCCGAAAATGCTTAACATCATGACTATCGATTTAGGAATGTTTTCAGTTTACTAATACTAAATCGTGGAGTTTTTCTGCTTTTCAATTTACTTGATTATATTTTTAATATTAAAATAATATATTTTAAATGAATGAATATAATGCTTTCTATTAAATAAACCTTTCCCCCCCTAAAGTTTACTTCTGCTTTCTGAAAAGCTTTTAAGAAAGTCCTTTAAATAGCACTTAAAAAGCAGTTTGTGACCCATTTAAATAACTTTGGCTCTACCATTTACCAAAATGAAGTCCTTAGATAGAAAAGTCTGATCCTTTTAATGTGATAAGACAGTCTTTCAGCCAATGTCTTTGAATTGGAAGTTTAGAAAAGGTTCTCGATGTTTCCTTCAGAGAGCCCCCACTGTCCATCTAGACCACAGTACTAGAGCCCGGCTCTGCGTGGCTGCCTCTTAGCGCCCCCTGCCATGTCTCTTAGTAAGTTGCCATCCATTAGAAAGTCCTGCTAGTCTCTTCCTACTCTTACGGTTCTCTGGTCTCCATTCCCATCACATCTGCCTCTGCCCCCAAGAGGCCCATGGCTGCTTACGTCTCACTTCATTCAGGTCACTGCCCAAATGTCACCTGAGGGAGTACCCTTTCCTGACCCCTCTCTAAAATGGCAACCACTTTATCACTTGCTTTCCCCTCTCCCGTTTCATTTTTCTTCACAACATGTATTATTACTGGCATTATACTGATTAACCCCAGCCCTCTTAACCAACTATCTCTTAACCATTCCATTCCACTAGAATGGAGGCTTTAAGAAGGGCTTCTGGGATCAATGCCTGGCCCATAGTGGAAACTTTGTAAATATTTATTAAAGAAGTGAATCTCAATAGTGAAGTGCTGTCAGTGTTCACTTCATAGCTCCATGCCCATCCCCTCTGCCCAACATCCATTGCTGCCTTCATTCAGACTCCTATCACCTCTTTCCTGGACCACTGCTCAGCTTGCCTACCTGACTCTCACCTCCAGTACCACTGCCTTGTTTTTGTGTTGTGTTTTTTGGTTTTTTTTTAATCCTGTCACTCTACTGGTAATCTTTACCACATCAAACTGGTCTTTTCGTCCTGTAAAAGTCTTTAGTGGTCCTTTTTTTGTTTTTCCTATGTAACAAATATAAATCCATTTATGTGGCATATCAATCCTTTTTTATAATAAGACTTCTCCTTCTAATCAATCCTTTTTTATAATAAGACTTCTTCAGCCCCATCTCTACTCCCCAGCACTTTCTATCGGACTGCCTGAAGTTTCTAATTATGTGATGGTCTCTTGCTTCCATTCCCTTCCATATTCTGTAGCATTTTCCAGGACTAACAGTACTCCTAGCCCTTTTTGCTTCAGCTTGTTGATTTAGCAAATTTAGACTTGGTTCAAGCAGCCTTCTTTGTGAAACTTCTGGTGTTTCTCAGCCCTAGGGCAGTTTTATACAATAATTATGAAATTTGACTCAGATATCAGTTGGGTTCAAATATCACTCAATCACTGTGGTGCCTAAGACAATGCCTGCGATGTGGCTGGAACATCCTGGGTGCTCAGTAATTGTTCTGTTCTTAGGGGTCATTCCTAGGTTTCTATTGCACTTTGTACAGATCTTCAAGGATAGTGACTGCTTGTAGTGTAGTTTACATAACTCTTCCCTAGGTTATAGACTCCTAGATAGTTGCTCTAGCACACAAGAGAATCATCTAGAGATATTGTTTAAATACAGTTTCCCAGGCCCAACCCCAGAGATTCTAATGCAGCGTGTCTAGGGAAAGACCCATGAGTTTGCATTTTTGCCAAGCTTCCAGGTGATTATAATGCAACTGGTTCAAAGACCACACTTTGAGTGGCACTGTCCTAATAGATAGGAACAAAGTCTTTTTCCCTTTGCTACTGTCATAATAGGTGCTCAAAAAATATCTGTCAAAGGGTTGATGAGGGAAAGGAGAAAAGCCAGTTGGCAAAAATCTGTAAATAAGCAGATGGGCTAGCTCAAAATATTGATTTCTGTGATTAATCGACTTTATACCAAATGCTTGAATGAAAAATTGGTTTTTGTAGTTTATCCTTTTTAAAGAATACATGTATGTAAATAAGGCTAATAGATTTTGTTAATGACCATACTTTTCTTCTGAAGAGTCTAAGATTCTGTGCAGAAAATGCTATACTTCCTCTTTGGTTTTCTTTTGACAGACTATAGACTCAGAAATCGGCAAGGCGGTAGGTGAGAAGAACATAGGAGGCTGTAAGGAGGATGGAGGAGCAGGCAATTAAAGATGGCAAGTTCCAGTGAAAGACAAATTATATTCTTGAATACATAGGAAGCATGTGTAGTTCAATATACACTGATTTACACTTTCTTTTGATCCTACAATGTAGGACGTGATGGGATGCTACACACTGTATGGTGATGAATCAAATGACATGGAACGAGGTGACCGGTTGCATCCAGGCCTCTTCATGCACACGTTAGGCTTCAGTGACAATTACGTTGCACTTTGTAATTTGCAGAATACTTTTACCTATGTCACATTAGGATGCCTTTAACTGCAAGTAGCCATATCCAAAACAGGACACGTTTTGGCTCACATACCTTGAATCCAGAAGGGTGTTGAGTTTTAGGGTCACTTGAATCTGGTCACCCAGACCCTATTTCCCTGCATTCTTGTGGCTCTTTGCCATCCTCCATATGTTCACTTTATCCTCAGCGTGCTAACAAGTTCTGAATCTCATATCCACACAAAGGGACATCCAGAAGAAAAGATGGTCTCAGGAACACTTAGCAACTCTTATCTTGTGTCTCCTTTGATGGAGTTAAGTCCTCCACCAGTCTCTGTCAGAGAAGGTAGAATTGTCCTTGGCTAAAACCAGCCTGCTTCTGGAGCTCCCCTGTCCTCAGCTTCCCAGAAGCAAATAGATGTGTGAGGAAGGGGTGGATTCTGGAATCTAATCCAGGTCCCATCCTGATGGACAATGGAAGAGTGGACAATGGATGTTGGGCAAGCAGCCACAAATGTACATTACATACAGTATCCCAATCTCTCTTTGGCAATCACTGTGGGGGCGCCTGGGGGCTCAGTCAATTATGCGCCCAACTTTGGCTCAGGTCATGATCTCACAGTTCATGAGTTTGAGCCCCGCTTTGGACTCTGTGCTGACAGCTCAGAGCCTGGAGCCTGCTTTGGATTCTTTGTCTCTGTCTCTGTGTCTGTCTCCGTCTCTCTCTCTCCCTCCCTCCCTCCCCCGTCCCCCTCCCTCTCCCTCTCCCTCTGCCCCTCCTCTGCTCATGCTCTTTTTCACTCTCAGAAATAAACAAACATTAAAAGAAAAAACAATCATTAGGGTAGTTGAGGCAGGTTACTTCATTGTACAGATGAGAGCACAGGACTCAGATGGTCTTAAATCTTCGTAGTTCACATCTCCCTCTGTGTCTGAGTAACATTTTTATGGTGCCCTTAGGCCAAAAGAAATATCTAACCAGTCCATTTATAGAGAATTAAGTCTCAGCAGCTTAAGTATTTATGCCCTAACATCTAATTAGCTCTTTGAAAAAATACACATAAATTGAGAAAAGGCATTTTTACTTTTATTTCATTTTTAGCACTCTTACTTATGGGTCATATATGCGTTGGAGACTATGCAGCTTCTCATGCCTTGGAATCATATTGGGCACCACTACCCTCATTTTCTATTCCACAGTTATTTTCATATAATACTTGCTTTTTATCATGATTGTGGGAAATCCAGCCTCAGAAAATATATAATCACTGAAAGGATTGTAGTGCAATCTTATGTTGGAAGGGTGAACTACCTCACTGATAGTTCATGTGGTATCCGACAGATGTTGAGTTTCACTCTGTTTACTGTCTTTAAAACTTTAAATATCCTGAGGCACCCCTTTGAGTTGACTGTGGTGCCCTGGGGCATCTAGGCACACAGTTTGGGAACAGCCAGTTTAAGTGATTTGCCCAGGAAGGCACTGGTAGGAAGAGGCAGGACCAGAATTAAATTTTAATATTCTGACTCGAGTCTTGCTTTTATACCATTTTTAAGGCCCTTCCTATAAAATTGTGTTCTTCTTGCCACAGAGACTTTTCATTTGAACTCAGGATCCAGCAAGGAAAGTATGACCCATGCAGAGTCTTTAAAATAGAGGAAATTTATTCTTACATCATAAACAAAAATAAACTCAAAATGGACTAAAGACCTACATGTGAAACCTGAAACCATAAAATTCCTAGAAAAAAAACATAGGTAGTAATTTCTTTGACATCAGCTATAGAAATATTTTTCAGGATATGTATTTTCTGGTGAGGAAAACAAAAGCGATACTGGAACTACACCAAAATACAAAGCTTTTGCACAGCAAAGGAAACCATCATCAGAATAAAAGGACAACCAACTGAGTAGGAGAAGATATTTGCAAAGGATGTATCCAATAAAGGGTTACTATCCAAAATATGTAAACAATTTATACAACTCAACACCAAAAAAAGAAATTATCCAATTAAAAATGGGCAGAGGACCTGAATAGACATTTTTCCAAAGAAGACATACAGATGGCCAACAGACACATGACGAGATCCTCAACATCACTCATCACCAGGGAAATACAAATTAAAACCACAATGAGAAAATCACTTTGCAGCTGTCAGAATGGCTAAAATAAAAAACACAAGAAATAACAAGTGTTGGAAAGGATGTGGAGAAAAAGGAACCCTCATGCACTGTTGATGGGAATGCAAACTGGTGCAGCCACTGAAGAAAACAGGATGGAGATTCTTCAAAATAAAAATAGAATTACCTTATGATCCAGTAATTCCATTACTTGGTATTTACAAAGAAAACATAAACACTAATTTGAAAAGATATATGCATCCCTATGTTTATTGCAGCATTATTTATAATAACCAAGTTATGGAAGCAACCCAGTCAAAATAGATGAAGAAGACATTTGTATATATATATAGATAGATATACATACATATGTATATATATGTATGTATATATATGTGTGTGTGTGTGTGTATGTGTATATATATGTATATAATGGGATATTGTCCATGAAAAACATGAACTTTGGGGGCACCTGGGTGCCTCAGTTAAGTGTCCATCTTCAACTCAAGTCTTGATCTCACAGTTTGTGGGTTCAAGCTCCGCATTGGGCTCTGTGCTGACAGCTCAGAACCTGGAGCCTGCTTCAGATTCTGTGTCTCTCTCACTCTGCCCCTCCCCTGCTTGCACACTTTCTCTCTCTTTCAAAAATAAACATTAAAAAAAGAAAAAGATAAACTCTTGCCATTTGTGACAACATGGATGGACCCATAGGCTATAGTCCTAAGTGAAAAAGTCAGGGAAAGACAAATACCATGATTTCACTCCTATGTGGACTTTAAGAAACAAAACAAAGAAAAAGGGAGACAAACAACAACAATAACAACAACAACAAATCCAGACTCAAATACAGAGAACAAACTGGTGGTGGCCAGAGGGGAGGTGGGTGAAGGGATGGATGAAATACCAATCAATCAGTGAATCAGGGCATTTAACATAGAGAGTTACACTGGTGATAAAAATGCTGAGAAGCCCAGGGGACATTGAGGCAACCCAGATACAAGCAGCAATGGGAAGCCAGGACCGCCCTTCTGGCTGCAGGGATAATGGGAAAGGCAGTGTTACCGGGATCCTGAAGCTAAGTTTGCTTGGTGGAAGCTAGACCCACTGTGGAGATGCAGCCACTACCACAGACAGCTCAGGAAGGAGAGATAGAGGGAAGGAAATACCATGATCTTCTCTCCTGCCCCCACTCTTCCCACCAATGCCTTTCATTGGCCAAATCTACCTAGAAGCAAGGGAACCTGGGAAATGTAGTCTTTTATGATACAGAGCATGTGAGGAGGAGCAGGGAATGGACCTGAGCAAACAGGCAGTTGACTGTTACTACGAAAAGTAGTGTATACACTTTATTCACTCAGTGATTCCTTTAGCAGATATTTGTTGAGGACCTAGTAGGTGCTGGTATCATGCTAGATCTGGGGACACCAAAATGACAGAAATGGACCTGATCACTGCTCTTAAATGGATAAAGACTAACAGGAAAACTAAACACAGAACTATCTAGTTACAAAGTGTGTTAAAAGCAATGAAGGGAAATATCAGGTGCTGAGACAGGCTAGATTGGAGAAGGGGTGCAGCCTCCCATGGCTCTAAGTCTAGTTAGCTGATTCCTGAGGGGGGTGTGTGTGTGTAGAAACTTGTGTTCAGGAAAGTAGGGAATATCTATAGCTAGAGAATATTTAGAAGAAGATATTGGTGTATTCATATTTTGACTTAAGCCCTGTATAATACAGCTTTATTGTCTCAAAGCTGTGTGTAATAGAGTGTATACATGTGTGTGTGTGACAGAAACAGAGGGAGAGAGAGAACAGAAAGAACAGAGAAAGAAAGATTGCTTTAGACAAACATTCTAAGGAGCCAGAGGGCTCAGAGCAGCTAATCTCCCTCATACTTTCCTGACCCCACCCCCTTCCTTCTCATCATAACTTGTGATCTTAGAAGCATGAAAGAATTCGAGCCCCTCCCCCAGCTTGACCATCTCTGTGGGCTGCTCAGTCGGACTCCATGTCAAATCCAGCTTGGGGCAGAAACCCAAGGGCCACACGGAAGGTGGTGGGCTTGCAGGCAGGTTCCTCACCCTGTGGCCATGGGTGGCAACATCCGGCAGCTTGGCAGTCACACCTGTAAGTCCCTAGCTGAGGATGAGCCCTTTGACCCTGTGGAGCCACCCAAAAGATCCACAGGCAATCTCATCATGCACAGCATGGCCATGCTCGGCCGGGAGTTTTGCTACGCAGTGGAGGCGGCCTATGTGACCCCGGTCCTGCTCAGCGTGGGGCTGCCCAAGAGTCTGTACAGCATGGTGTGGCTCCTCAGCCCCATCCTGGGATTTCTGCTGCAACCCGTGGTGGGATCAGCTAGCGACCACTGCCAGGCCAGGTGGGGCCGGCGGAGACCCTACATCCTCACCCTGGGCATCATGATGCTCTTTGGCATGGCTCTGTACCTCAACGGGGACGCCGTTGTATCAGGTGAGTGGACTGCACAGGCGGGCAAGCAGTGGAAAGGGGCCCATTATGCAACTCAATGGGAGTAGAATGCGGATTTCTTTATGGGACACTTATTTGGAAACTGGTTAAACTGATTATCTCTCCTAGGTTAAAATAAACTTCCATCTTGGAAGGACCCAAAATCTGTGGTTGGGGAGCCTTCATTTTTAGAAACATCAGGATCGATTGCTGTTGTTTTATTGTTGTGAGGATTGCAAAGTAGGAATAATTTTTTATCAGTTTTATCAAATGAAATATGTTTACATATTTATTAATTGCAGTGTTTTTTGAACTTATGCTTTAGTTAGTACTTTGTGAAATTAACCATTTGCCAAATGACTCCATAAATACTTATAGTAAATTACCTATATGTCTGAATAAAGGCTATTTTTCTTCATAGCTTTATGTAGAGTCTTTTCATGAGTGCAGAGCATCAGCCTGTCAGCTCAAGGGGACAGTTTTGCGCTGCAAATTCTGGACAAAAAAAAAAAAAATCTGATGGTGAGCACTTTTTATTGCCATTAATCAGCCATCAATTAATCAGTAATTGGTGGTAGTACATGAAAAGTTTCATGAAAAAAGAATCGTTAAAAATAATACACATTTTTTGACCATTAACTCTCAGGCTAACAGAGTGGATTATAATGAGGCAGGATAATCAGTTATCATTTGTATGTATTTTTTAATTAATTTTTAAAAAATATTTATTTTTGAGAGAGAGCAACAGAATGTGAGCAGGGAAGGGGCAGGGAAAGAGGGAGACACAGAATCTGAAGCAGGCTCCCAGGTTCTGAGCTGTCAGCCCAGAGCCCAATTCAGGACTTGAACCCACGAGCCATGAGATTATGACCTGAGCTGAAGTCGGACACTTAACCGACCCATCATTTTTTATATATTTAAAAGAGGGTATAAATACATAAGTTTGGTTGTTTCTGCAAAATATTTACAAAACCCCTTGGTAAGTATGATTTCCCCTAGGGAGGAGTACTAAAGGACTTTGGAGGTAAAAAGTAGAGTATATGTTTATTTTCCACTTATTTTTATACCGTAATTTTTTTTTTAATGTGCATATGTTACACATTATTCTTAAGTGAAACTGAAAGCAAAGGAACATTTTTTTTTTCTCTAATAGGAGATAGGGTGAATGAATTCTGGTATGTCCACAGAGCGAATATTATTCGACTGCTAAAAATTGTGCAGTTGCTCTCCATTAAGCGAAATGCAGAAATGTGAGGAGAGTTGGTTATAGATGGACATGTCCAACACGATCCCGTTAGTACTCCTCAAAACGTGGTCCCCAGACCCAGGGCATCAGCGTCCCTGGGGCTGTTAGAGATGCAAGTGCCCACCTCAGACCTACTGGAGAATCACCGAAGACAGAGCCTGATCATCTGTTTGTATGTTTTTTTAGTTTAAAAAAATTTTTTTTAAATGTTTATTCTTGAGAGAGAAAGAGAGACAGAGTGTGAGCAAGGGAGGGGCAGAGAGAGAGGGAGACACAGAATCCAAAGCAGGCTCCAGACTTCGAGCTGTCAGCACAGAGCCTGACACAGGGCTTGAATTCACAGACCCCAAGACCATGACCTGAGCCAAAGTCAGACATTTAACTGACTGAGCCACCCAGGCGCCCCTCGATTATCTGTTGTAACAGGTTGTCCAAGTGATGATTAAGGATGCTAAAGCTTGAGAAGTACTGCCTGAGGGCACCTTTTTCTGTTTGTCTGTCAGTGCATAAAGGATGGCCATCAGTAGGCGCTGGGACAAGCATTTCCCCCAGCTGTTCTACATCACTGAAATGGTTAACAATAATCGTGTATAATTTTTTATACAACTTTTTAAAAAGAGATATGATATGACTTGGTGCTTTTTAGCATATTCCCGGGGTTATACAACCATCGCCACTATCTAATTGCACCACATTTTACTCACCCCCAAAAGAAACCTAGTAACCATTAGCAGTCACTGCCCATTCCGTCTCCTGGCCAGGCGTAAGCGACCCCTCAATCTACTTTCTATCTCTATAAATCTGCCCTTTCTGGCATTCACTCGTGTAATTTTTAAAACCTGAAAAAACGATGAAGCTATGTTTATTTGGAAAAGCAAAGCAAAATGAAAGCAAAGGAAGATAATTTGAGGACAGGACATTTTGTTGGAAACAAAAATGCAAATCATCCTAAACCTGGATTTAGGTGATATGTGTTTATTTCCTTTTTAGCTTTGGTTGCTGATCCAAGGAGGAAGCTGATTTGGGCCATAACCATCACCATGATAGGTGTAGTTCTCTTTGATTTTGCTGCCGACTTCATTGATGGGCCCATTAAAGCCTACTTATTTGATGTCTGTTCCCATGAGGATAAGGAGAGGGGCCTCCACTACCATGCCCTCTTCACAGGTAGGGAATATTCCAGAAAGTCTCTCCTTAAGTTCCCCAGATGGGGAGGCGCTTCCGCTGGAGCCATCCAGTGTCTATGCATGTCAGAGTTTCTGAATGAATGGATCTGTTGATGGAACGCTCCCATCACGCGGGCTCTGTCTTTCAGTGCATTTCTCTAAACAAATCAGCTTGTGACTAGGCTATGGAGTTTTTGCAAAGGAAGTTTACATAAGAGCTTTCTGAAGAGTCATTTGTGGAGACATTTACAACCGCAGTGAAAAGAAGCCTTGTGCGCTTTACTGTTTGGTGTTTTTTGCTTTTTGTTTTTAAATCAGTAAGGTAGCATCAGCATTACCTAAGAACTTGTTAAAAATGCAGCTTCCTGGGCCTCTCTTCCAGTTGTTTTGATTCACTGGGTTTGAGGTGGGGCCCAGAAGTCTGCATTTTTAATAAGAATCCTGAATGATTCTGTGGCAAGTGTCCTAACAATCACATTTTAAAAAAAAAAACAGAAACAAACCAAACAAATGAAAACCCCCCACATGTCCTAGGGATTTCTTAGTTGTATAAAGAGTTGGCATTTCCTCAACCTCCTGGTTTGAAAAAGGCCATGCCAGAAGGACAAGGGGGGGCTTTCTTCAATTCTTGGGGCTATTGTCAGTCTCCTTTGGTTGCTGTCGGGTCATTCATTTACAGCAAGGCTAGCAATGTTCAATGTGCATTTATAGAGCACCAGTCAGATCTGTTCTAGGACTGGGAGGTGGAGGGGGGGTCATGCATAAGATTACAGCATGATCCTGGCCTCGGAGTGTTTTTATATCTAGTGGGGGGAGGGGGGAGTTCACCCACCTTAGGCGATGTCTTTATGGCCCAGTCAATCTATTTATTTCATGTTGTGATATCTTCTGTCTCCGTTCATGGCCAGATAGGTCCCACGAGAAGCAGGATCTTTGAGTGTTGTTCAGTTTATTTTCCACAGCCAAGAGCAGTGCTTGCCCATGGAAGCCCTTGGCTCAATATTTGTTGTTTGAACAAACATCGAAATGGTGAACTCTGGAAGAAAGGGGCCTTCCCAGCCAAGAGAGTAGCTCCTCCTTGCTTTAGGGAAGTTGGAGGAGCAGAAGTTCTGCCCATCTGTCAGTGGCCCCGACCACCATGTCCGCAGCTAGCAGGTCCCACAAGGGAGATTCAAACTGCATTCTCCTAATGTAAACCCCATAATTCCTTCTGCTTAATCATAATTTGCTGAAATTAGTTACAACAATGGGAGACTCTTTAGCTTTCGAACCTGACACATTGAGAGTTTTATTGCTCTCAAGTACTTTGGGCAAGTGGCCACCCTTTCCTAGTTCCCTAGCTTATGTCAGTATTAGTCTTGGTCAAACAGTCTCTGCTTTGTTGTCTCGGATATTAGAAGATTGAATTTGGTACTCGGGGAACTTTTCAAAGGCTAATACATGGTAATATTTCTATAAGTCTGAGAAAATATCATGAGGTTTTCTGTTGATACTAGGGTATGGTGGTCTCAGCAAATATGGTATGATTTTCAATTTACCTTGGTTCAGTCTCCCACTACATCTTGTCTGAGCTTTAGTACTTGCCCCTTAACTGTCTCTCTAGTCTCTAACCTCTTCCTATTCCAATTGAACCAAAACACCCCCCCAGATTCATGCTCCTAAAAGAAAACTGACCAGGGCACTCTCCTGTTCAATCACCTGGAGTGGCTCCCCATTTGCCTACTGGATAAAGAACAGATTCCTAGACAGGGTTCAAGACTCCCCATAATCCTACTCTTCAAGCTTTACTTTCCATTACTTCCTCCACATTTTCTGTGCTTTGGACAATTTCCCGACATGCTCCTAGGGGCAGAGGCAGATCTATTTTACTCACTGCATCCCGCACACCTTCAGTGCAGCCCAGACATCATACGTGCTCAAAATAATTATTGATGGAGAAAACAAAGGAGCCTGCCCTTTCTGTTGTAACTTCTGGGTCTTTCCTCATGCCGGAATTCCCTTCTCCCTTTTTCCCTTTGGGAATCAAAGCTGCTTGGAAACTTTCCACCCCCTTCCCGGGGAGAAGACCCTTTTTCTTCTAAATTGCAGGCAAACAAATTCTAACTGGGTCAGGGACTCCATCCAAAAATTGATCAAAACAAAATTATCAAATAGATGAACATAGAGGTATGAACAAGATGGGTAACTCCAGCAGGAAGAGATGGTGAGATTACAGTTCATCTCATACACATCCTGAATTTCATTGCCCTTGGGGCCTGTGTCGTCTGCTTGGGCTGCCATAACAGGATACCACAGACTGGGTGCTTAAACAACAGAAATTATGTTCTCACACTTCTGAAGGCTGCAAGTCCAAGAACAAGGTGATGGCAGGCTTGGCTTCTGGTGAGACCTCTCTTCTTGGTCTGTACTTGGCCATCTTCTCCCTCTGTCCTCACATGGCCTTTCCTCTGTGCATGCATTCCTGGTGTCTCTTCCTCTTCTTATAAAGACACCAGTCCTATGGGTTCTGGCCCCACCCTTATGACCTCATTTAACCTTAACTACCTCCTTAAAGTCCTTATCTCCAAATATAGCCACATTGGGGCCTAGGACTTTGACATATGTCTCTTTTAAGGAAGAAAGCAAAGCTTTCCTAGAATGTGCACAGACTTCTGTTTGTTTCTCACTGGGCAGAATTAGGCCACAGAATTAGGAGGTTGGAAAAGTGAGGGTTTAGGGCAGGGGTGGGAGAGGCGGATCCTCTCTATTTGGGTTCTATTAGCCAGGAGGAAAGAGTAATTACTTTTGAGTAGGCCAAAGCTGGTAGCTATTACATAGAACATAAGCACAATTGAGTATTAGCCTAATGAGAATAATTAAAGACCAAGGCTATTGCAAGAAAAAGCTTTCAAAGCCCAATCTATTAAACAATAATTAACAGGTAATTATATTTTAAAGTTATACTTCAGTTCACAATTTTACCTGATCGCATTTATTATAGTACTGTTCACAGTCTCTCCTGTATTATAATTTGGTGTGTTTTTATCTTTCTCCTTTACAAGGTTTTGTAAAATACAAGATTTGTAAAAACATGAGGGTTTCCTCCCCTATGGCTTCTAACCTGTTGCATTGTCGACAGCAGGGACTTAGAAATGTTAGTTATGTAAAAGGAGACTCTTGGTTTCATAACCCTGCTTATATTTCATGCAGTTTTATATCAGGTTAAGCTGCCTGGCAAATTGCATCAATCAGATGAATATGCTCATTTGGTCACCTTGCTTTGTCTCCTGACCGACACTGAGCTCTGAATCCCAGACAACTGTCTCTAGTTATAGGGGGACCCCTGAGGGTGTGTGGATAGCTCAAAGCAAGTTTTTTTTTCCTATTAGAAAAAAATAACTTAAAACATCTTCCTCTTCTAAAACAGTACAGTTAAGTCTTCCCTTGTTTAAAGCTTAGGCTCTAAAGGCCCTGCCTAAGTGATAATCAGAGAGAGTCTACATTATTCACGAATATCTCTCGGATCACACGAAAATTACAGTATGCCTTTATGCTTTGTTTGTGTGCACGGACCTGCATAGGGATGATATGCATATAGACATATCCGCAGAAACATTTCCTCTGTAATGTTTACTGCTGGACATGGGCTCAATGAATGAGAAAGAAGAGAGGGTCACCTGTGTTACTTAGAATGTTAATCTTTTCTCCCCCCCCCTTTTTTTTTTGAGAAAGAGAGAGTGAGCAGAGGAGGGGCAGAGGGAGAAGGAGAGAGAGAGAGAATCTTAAGCAGGCTCCACGCCCAGCACAGAGCCGGACGTGGAACTTGATCTCATGACCGTGAGTTCATGACCTGAGCTGAAATCGAGAGTCAGATGCTTAGCTGACTGAACCACCCAGGTGCCCCATCTCCCCTTCTTTTCAAAGTGTGAATATTAACTGCCAAATGCCCAGTTAAACGTGAATCTGTGACCCCACTTCCATTCAGAGTGCCCGCGCTCCGCATGGAAGACCACATGGGGAAATGGAGTGAAAAATAACAAGCCGTGCCTTATCACACTGCTCTGTCTTTGCATACAGGCCAGACCTCTTAAATGTATGTGAACTTGGCAAAGAGAGATCTATAGCACACTGCTTGCATCCAGAATTTTATGATAAAGGCATGTTCAGTGTCAGAGCTCATTTTGATTTTCATTATCAGCAAGACATTGTTCACCCAAGGAATCCAATCATCTGAGTAAATCAAAATCTTTCTTATTTATTTCAGAGCTATTTATTTCATTTTAGGCCAGGCCCAACAATTCCAAATGCTTTGCAAAAAAATGTCAAAGAGTTTGTTGCCAAAATATTTCCCAGCATATTTCTCACTTTTTTTTTTTTTTTTTTTTTTTTTTAAGCAAAGACTCTACTGGCTCCCAGGGGAATATTTTAATCCCCGGCTTCTTCTGTCTCTTATATTTAAAGGTAACTAACTCCGCTCTCCCTCCATCCCTGACATATGTGGTGGGTTTTGTGGATCCACACTTGTCCTGCTACCGCATGCCTTCACCTCTGGGTGCATCTGGGCCTGCAGAACCCACCTTCACGAGTGGAGAATTCCTTCTTTGGGTCAGAATGCTTCTAACGGAGTGTATACCTGCTAAGTTGAAACTAAGGCCTTGCTACCTTTAGCAATTGGCTCTATCCGGCAGTGGGTGGCCAGGCAAAGGATGATGGGAAAGGTTGTCCCGCTTCAAATCCTGGCCCCTTTTCTTAACTGCTGAGTGCCTTTACTATTGCTGAACTTTTGTTTCCTCACAAAATCTTTCCTCTTAACTGCTCAGTGCCTTTAATATTTCTGAACTTTTGTTTCCTCACAAAATTGTTGTGAATCTTCACACAATGTTAGTCATTAATATTCTGCCAAATGCCCAGAGCAAGGAACCGTTTAAAAGGATCAAACACCAAGTTTCTATATTTAGTTCATTTTTGTTGTTTCCACTGGGCTTGTAGAACCCATCAAAGTTCTATTTGTGGTGACTCAGAGAGGAACTTGCCCCCAAGTGCATCTTTGGAGGAAGGATGGATAGCTCTTGGAGTACAACCTCTTTTAACTTTTCTAGCTTTTTAATACCTCAGGTTACAAATGCTCTGGTTAAGAGTAATTAAGGACTAGGAAAAGACTCTTAAAAATGAAGTTTAGACATGGGGTCCTACGGGCAAACCTTTCACACAAGTGGAAAATATGCCGTGTTTCATGTTAGAGTCTATTTGAACGGTTTCTCCTTGGGCAGTAATTGCCGCATGAGTGGTTTTCTTGTGTCAACTGGGTTCCCTCTGAAGTTTCCATCACTCGTGGACTTTCACATCTCCTCAGTCACTTACCTTGGAAAGGATGCGGGTAGAGGATAAGCCACGGACACAGGAATTTCAGCGTTCTGGGCAACATCGATATTCAGAGCGAAACAATTAATGTCTCCAAATTGCTATTTCTTTTCCATTCAAGTGTGAGCAACACACCTCACAGAATCTCAAAGGCAGATTAGAAAAGAAACACCTGAGGGGATTTTTCCTTGGCTCTGTCCTCTCCTTGAAAGCTCTTCCTGCAGATACCAAATCAGCTTGGCTCGTTTCCAGGTCACTGGCCCCTCCTCTGTGATGTGCTTATCATTACCTGACTATATTATTTATTCATTTGTTTATTGTGTATTTTATGCTTCTGTAACCAACCTATAAACTTCCTGAGGGCAGGAACATTATCTTACCTATCCGTTGCTATAGGACCAGTCCTTAGAATATGTTCCTGGAATATGCTCAAGAAATACTGGTGGGGGGGCGCCTGGGTGGCTCAGTCGGTTAAGCGGCCGACTTCAGCTCAGGTCATGATCTCACAGCCTGTGAGTTCGAGCCCCACGTCAGGCTCTGTGCTGACGGCTCATCAGAGCCTAGAGCCTGCTTCAGATTCTGTACTCCCTCTCTCTCTGCCCTCCTCCTGCTCACGCTCTGTCTCTGTATCTCTTAAGAATAAATAAACATTAAAAAAAAAAAAAAAAAAGAAATACTGGGGACAAATATTCTATTTTAGCATCCTCAATGTACCTTTGAGGAAGCTATGTTACTAAGAGGTAAAGTGATTAGTTCAAGGCCACACAGCAGTTGGGTAGCAGTAGAGCAAGTGGCAAAAGCCCACCAACCTACCGACCAATTAACCAATCAGCCAACCAAAGACATGGTTCATGTTTTTGTCCAGACTCGAAAGTTTGTATGCATAGTTTACTTGGGAAAGGATTCCAGAGAGTGAGAGTGAGGGAACGGTGGAGTGGAACAGACCAACCAATACAAGAAGCATTGGAGAGCTGGCCTTTGCTCTGGGTGGCTGTCCTCCATCTCACTAGGACCCTCTGAGGAGCCTAATGTAGTTCGTCTTAGAACTTTCTATATGAGGGAATCAAAAAGGGGGATTAATTCATTGGCTCCAGTCTCCACTGGCCAAAGGTGGTCCCTTGGGTGTTAACCTCACTTGTGTCAATGCTGACCCCAACCTGAGTATGGCCAGATGCACCTGAGCAAAGGTGGCCAAAGCTGGCTTAGAACTGGCCACAGCAGCAGCTGTTGGAGAAAGGGATGGGGCGCTGAGAGGACTGGCCATATTGCACACGGGCTGTCCCTTTTGGTTCATGACTTCTAGTCCTGAGCTTTTTCTCTCTAGCGTAGGTGCTTAATGCTACTCACCATTGGAAGTTAAAGCATTTTGCAAAGTGATCAGTGATTTACCTTAGAGTGAAATGAGCTGTTGCAACTCAGAACTAAAACATTAGTTCTGCAGAGTTAAAGAAAACTCAGGGTAATCACAAATGGCTCCAGACCCCAGCCAGTTAATTGCTTGACCTTGCAGTCATTTCTAATCCTTAAGAAAAGAAACAAGACTCAGGCTTTACGTGTCATGTCAGGAAGCGAGAAATTTCAGGAATCTTATCTGAATTACAGTAGCAATGGTCATGCATACACTCAAATCAAGACACTTGCTTTTGGGAAAATAGTGAAATAATTAAAGTGAATACTTTTATGTGAACCATTATTCCATCAGACATACTAGCACATATTAGTAGCTTTCAGCATGAACGCGAATTGCATTTGACCTCTGGCAAACACACTACTCCAGTGCTCTGCATTTATTGGTTTAATTATGGAGAAGAATATGATTTTAGCACTGTTTTACTGCAAATTTTTTTCCTATAGCATAGCTAATGCCCAATAATGGAAAACATTGGGTAAATCTTTATGTCTGAAATGGATAGAAACCCCAAATGCAATTTAATTTCTACTGTGTCGAGCCCCATCGCCACAGGATGGTGAAAATTTAGTCTCAGTCTGGAATGTTCTCCCATCCCTTTACCCTTTGAAGGTTGCATCAAAGTTCTGGGGATTAGAGTGCAAGGGTTTGGGGACAGAGAGTCCTTGGGTTTCAATGTCACCTGTTCACCCTGGCATTTTCTGAGAGGTCCATTGTCCCACCACATCTCTGCGGCCAAGCTGAAGTGGTCACAATGGAGTCATCTCTTCTCATCTGTAAGGCCCCTGCAGAACCTGAGGAACCACAGGGTTCTCGGGCCCCCTCTGCCATTCTGCTCTTCCCACACCATACCAGGGTGAGGTGGACTTTGGGAGCTGCAAACTCTCTGTGTTTTACTTTCTTCCTCTCTAAAATAGAGATAAAAATACAGTTGATCAATTATTCATGGCTTTTTATTTGCAAATTCACTCACTAAAACTTCTTAGTAACATCAAAAGCAATACAGGTAGCTCATTGCCAGTCATTGACAAACAAGTGCAGAGTGTAGGAGGGCAATTTGAGTCACCCGAGGCCTCATTCCCAGTTGAGGGAGGTCCAGGTAATGCTTGCCTTCTTGTTTGGTTCGCATACTGTAAACAAGTGTCCTTTTGTGGTGTATTTGGTACCATATTGTTTGCATTTTTGTTCGTGTGTGTGTGTGTGTGTGTTGTGTGTGTGTGTGTGTGTGTGTGTGATTTCACTGTTTAAAATGATCCTAAATGGGGGTGCCTGAGGGCTCAATCCGTTAAGTGTCCAACTTCGGCTCAGGTCATGATCTCACAGTTTGTGAGTTCAAGCCCCACGTTGGGCTCTTTGCTGACAACTCAGAGCCTGGAGCTCACTTTGGTTTCTCTGTCTCCCCCTCTCTCTGCCCCTCCCCTCCTCACACTGTCTCTCTCTCTCTCTCTCAAAAATAAACATTAAAAAAAATAAAATGGTCCCAAATGTAGTGCTCAAGTGCCGTCGAGGCTTCAAAAGTGCAGGAACATTGTGATGTGCCTTGTGGGGAAAATATGTGTGTTAAGTTTTGTTCAGGCATGAGGTACAGTGATGTTGCCCATGGGCTCAGTGCTAATGAAGCAACAATATATACTTAATATCTTTATTTTTTTTTTATTTAAAAAAATTTTTTTTTGGCATTTATTTATTTTGAGAGAGAGACAGAGCACAAGCAGGGGAAGGGCAGAGAGAGAGGGAGACACAGAATCGGAAGCAGGCTCCAGGCTCTGAGCCTTCAGCACAGAGCCTGATGCGGGGCTCAAACTCACGGACCGCGAGATCATGACCTGAGCTGAAGTCGGCCACCCAACCGACTGAGCCACCCAGGCGCCCCTACTTAATATCTTTAAATGGAAGCACACAGAAAAGCACCGTGTTGTTCACTTGTTGAAAATGTGACTAGAAGTTTGTAGTAACTTAGCCCTGTATTTCTCCTCAGAGGAGTCATTTGCTACTCACTAATTCAGTGTTTGGGGCAACTTTTGAGAACACAGCTACTACTAACAATGAGAATATATTGCAGGGGCACCTGGGTGGCTCAGTTGATTGAGTGTCCAACTCTTGATTTTTGGCTCCAATCATGATCTCATCATTGGTGAGATCGAGCTCCATGTCGGGCTCTGTGCTGACAGTGCAGAGTCTGCTTGGGATGCTCTCCCTCCCTCTCTCTGCCCCCTCCCCTATTTTCTCTCTCTCTCTCTCTCTCTCTCTCTCTCTCTCTCTTAAAATAAAAAAATAAACTTAAAAAATGAATATATTGCAGTACTTTCCTCAAAGAGTTGTTGTGAGGATTGGATGAGCCAATATATGTCAAGTACTTGGAATAGAGCCTGACACACGATAAACACATCTGTCTAGGGCCACTGCAAGCCATTTCTTTCTCGAGGTCTTATTGTCTCCCTGAGGTCTACCCAGGAAATAAGGCTTTTGTCCCTTCTGTTCTGGGATCCCCCTAGCCATTTGGGTGTGGTTCTACACCCCCCCCCACCTCCCACCCACTCCCAATACCAGCAAGACCCTGGGAAAGAGGAGCAGAACCACCACTGCCTTAGGAATTCACCAATATATGTGCACCTAGCACGAATGCATTGCTCTTAAATCCCATTTTCCACTGAATCTTCCTTCTATGCCTTTGGAGCCTAAGGGTTTTTGAAACTCAGAAGCAAGAAGACACATTCCATTTTTCTTCCTTGATTCTCTGGTTTGTGAGGATATTGTCTTTATCTGGGAAATAAAATGGAGACTTCACTTACACAAGAAAAACAAAAACAAAACTTTTCTGCCCAGGTAGGTATTTGTGTTTGGTGAGACATGATGGGAGGTTGACATTTAAAGGTATCCGACAGGTTGATCAGCCCTACACAGGTTTGTGACTTGGTAGGAGGTGTGTTTGGCATCTGTCTCCTTACATCCGTGGGCACCCTCCCACCTCTGGGGGGTGCCCCTCCTTCAGTCCTGCAGTCTCAGGATCACTGATGCCCCCACGAGGAACAAATATAGTGTCCTGCTCAGGTCAAGGGCACTTGTATTTTAAAATCCAAAGATAAGGAATCACTACTAATAGGATTTCAATTATTATACCATTAAGGCAGGATAGATTTGGGGGAGTCCTTCCCCAGTGTCCCTCAAATCACACTGTCTTTAGCAAAACCCAGGTAAAACAAACAGCAGAAAGACTGGAGGTCAGGGTCCTGTGAGATGACAATACAATTCTTTAAAAGTTCATATTTCAACTTTTGTTGTTTGTTCTGTGGCTATCAACTGGGAACAAGTTCCTTTAGCTTCTAATAAAGGAATGAAGACAGCGTGCAAAGCTGTTGCGTCTTTGCAAACTTGTATCGTTCTAGGAAGCTTATTAAAAGATAAATGACATTTGGTTTTCTCTGGGGCTTTTTAAGGGCGGGAATTTTAGTTCCAAAGCAGCTTAGAGAGTATAGTTTGGAAAAGCCTCCGGACTTCTAATGGTGTCTATATTTGTGTCTGGCACTAGTCCATTTTACTCTTTTACTATCACATGAGCGAGGAAGTCCAAAGTCACAGCAAGTACATGCCAGAACCGAGCCTTGAACCCATGTTTCCTGGTTGCACATGTCTTGGCTTCCTGCTGTGTTAACTCTCTATCGTAACCAGGCACCTCTGCTGTCTTCAGGGAGGTTTCCCACTGAAGGGGAGGGCCTGGGCACCGTGGAAAGAGAAGACACTTTGCTAAATATGCTAATGCAGCTTTCTTGCTTTCCAGGTTTCGGAGGCACCCTGGGTTACCTTTTGGGTGCCATTGACTGGGCCCATCTGGAACTAGGAAGAATACTGGGCACAGAATTCCAGGTCATGTTCTTCTTCTCCGCCTTGGTGCTCACTCTGTGTTTTATTATCCATCTGTGCAGTATCCCTGAAGCCCCACTTAGAGATGTTATAAAGGACATTCCCCCACAGCAAGCCCCCCAGGACTTTCTATTGTCCTCAGACAAGATGTACCAGTATGGGTCTATTGAGAAAGCTAAAAATGGTTATATAAACCCAGAGCTGGCACTGCATGGGGGAAAACCCAAAATTCCTGGTCAACAGGTAAGATGCAAATTCTTTTTTCTTTACTTAGGAAAAATATCCTTGTTCTTATCCTTCTTATTTCTTTTTATTATTCTTTGTTTTGTTTGCTTTTTTGATGTGAGAAGTTTGATGTGAAGTCTAATTGAATTCTCCAGTCCCCTATAGCTCCTATCCCTTTGAATTAAAACTTTGCACCTCAAAGAAGAATGTGTGCATTTTCTCCCGGTCTTCCTCTTCCTCTTTGCAGAACATCAAACTAGGGAAGGCGAAGCCAGTTCCAAAATGTTAGGCCAAAAGAGAAGCCTGGAACCATCTTCAGTCCTCAAGAAATATCTTTACTTCTTAGATTGGGATTATAAATTTGTTCTTCCAAATGATAGCATCCCTGGATTGGAACCTGGGTTAGGCACGTTGAATTTGTATCTGATGAATTGATTAAAAAAATTTTTAGGCCATTTTCAGTGAACTGGTTATTGAATTAATTAGCTTAAAATTTAAGGAAAATTCTACCAAATTACAGAGAAATGGGACTAGGTTAGGAGGAAATTGGTTAGAGACAAGAGGCTGAAACTATGCTGACCAATACACGGGCTAGTCATCCCATAAGGTTAATTAAGTTTAAATTAATTAAAATGAAAGAAATTAAAATGCCAGTTCCTTAGTTGCCTTAGCCACATTTCCAAGGCTAAATAGCCCGTTGGGGCTAGGAGCTACAGTACAAGGCAGTGCAGATACAGAACATTTCCATCATTGTAGAAAGTTCTGTTGGACAACACTGACACACAGCTGCATCCTCCTTCAAGCTGACTTTGATGGCAATACCTCAGGAAGGTAAGTACAGAGGGTTCCCTCACTGTCAAAGAGGTTGTGGAAGACCTGGGTTTAAATTTTGATTCCTCTAGCTGGCTGACCTGTTTTATTCATTCAACCACCATCAGGCACTCACTGTAAAGAGCCTAAAGATTAAAAGCACAGGTGTTCAGATCCTGTCTCTACCAGCGCTGAAATGCATGACCTTGGGCATTCATATTTCTGTAAAATAAGCCTGCTTCCAATTCTGTGTCTCCCTCTCTCTCTCTGCCCTTCCCCTGCTCACATTCTGTCTCTATGTCTCTCAAAAATAAATTAAAAAAATGTTAAAAAAAAAAAAAGGGAAAGTAATTCTATCTAGCTATAAGGGTTTTGTGCCAATGACATGAGAGAATCCATGCAAAGTTACTCAGAGTGGTTCTGACCACAGAGTAAGCTGTTTGGTAGAGGTGCCTTTATAAACATGGCAGAAGGCTGAGCACACCAGACACAAATAGGGAACAGACTCAATCTGTCCTCTAACAGAACATTCAAACAAGCTCAGTGAATCTCATCTCTATGAGCTTGACTTCTCTTGTTGGGTTGGACTATCTATATTCTAGGGTTACTGGGATGTTCAACTAAGATAAAAAGCATGGAAAGGTGCTTTTTAAGCTTTATATAAGTCTATAAGCATGTTATAGTCAGTATTTACTCAACAAACTACTTTGGGCATGGAGTATGTACAAAGCTCTCTACTAGGTATTTAGGGACCATAAAATTGACTAATGTCCCATCCCTATGCTCAAGAACTTAGACAGCCCTGACAGGGGGCATAATAAGCCATGTATACCAATGCTTATCTTCCAAGGTAGAATATACTTACTTTACAAAATGAGGGTGGCTGTGCAGTTTGAGAACTGGGATTATTATTTTTTTAATGATGAGAGACCTGAATTATTTCAGGGTTCAAACTGGATCCCCTAAAATCCATCTGCAATTCCTCCATGCCATCATTGCTTACCTCAGCATTTCAATAGTCTCCTTTTGAGACTATGAAGCTCTCTTCCCACATTGCCTTTCTCATGTACAAATTCACCACCAGCCAATCTCCAGTTGACAAAGGAGCACAATACACGCGGTAGAGTAACTCCCCAGGGCTCAGAACCATTCAGAGGGCTTCATCAAGGGAACTGATGAGTCACAGAATAAGATGCCAGCTGAATTTTCATTCTGAGTTAAAATACCCAAAGGGCTTTGAATATTCACATTCCCAGCTTTTACAGAAATACTAAGCACAATTTGAAAGCTCATATTTATTTTCGGAAGAAAGAAAACATTAGATTAACAATGAAAGTAGAATGAAAATTGTGTATAAGGCAGGACCCTAAATTAATATTTGGAGTGAGGATGAATACTTGCTGGCCACATTTGCTTTTTAAAATTCTGCATTTTTGGAAAGAAAACAAGGAAAGTAAAAATAAATCACTTAGTCTGAGGCATGAAGCCCAGGCTGGTTTTTATTTTATTTATTACTTCGGTAGCCTCTATACCCAATATGAGGCTTGAACCTACAACCCTGAGATCAAGAGTCACATGCTCTACTGACTGAGCCAACCAGGCACCCCTGTCTCTCTTATTCTATACCTTTATCTTCTTCCTGTGGTCAGTAAAAAGTAACAATCCTGCACTGAGTTTCTTTTACAGTAAACATTTACTTTGACAGTTACCATATTTTACATGCAAAAACACTTATTTTTTCTAATTCCAGAAGAATGCCTATATTTTTAAAATACTGATTAAGTGTTGTTGTCCCCAACGACATAATTGCAGTTATGCAATTTCACTTACCACATTTCGGTTACCTGTGGTCAGCCTCCATCTGGAAGAGGGTGATCCTTCTGACTTACCATCAGAAGGTCAGTAGTAGCCCTAATGCTGAGTCACCACGCCTCACTTCATCTCACCGCATAGGCATTTTATCATCTCACCTCATCACAAGAAGAAGAGTGAGTAGAACACAATACCATATTTTGGAAGAGAGAGACCACATTCACACAACTATTATCAGAGTATGTTATTATAATTGTTCTATTTTATTATTGTTGTTGTTAATCTCTTACTGTGCCTAGTTTATAAATTAAACGTGATTATAGGTACATATGTATAAGAAAAAACATAGTCTACAGGGTTCAGTACCATGTGCAGTTTCAGGCACCCCCTTGGCAGTCCTGGAATGTATTGTCTATGGATAAGGGTGGAGATGCCTGTATAAGAAAATCAGGTCACGGTCAGTTAGTTAAATACTACAAAATTGACAACTTAAAAAAATCAACTTATGCAACAAACCTACAATGATAAATATAATTTTCCACAACAAAGAAGTAAAAAACACTAACATATAAAGTGTAGAGTTATAAAAACAATATTTCATTATAGTTAAAGTAGAAATTCCCTGGAGACCATCTTATAAATAATCTAACCAGGACTCAATTTCATAAGTGTCCACATTCAGATTAAATAAAGATCTGAGGAGAAAGACCCATTACCCCACAATGATTGATGTTTACAGTCTCAGTGTCTTCAGGGCAGCTGACTGCTCAATATTCTCAAGGTTTCTTTCTTCTCTTATGTAACAAGATGCTACAGGCTGTTTTACTCTTTGTATTTCAAAACCGTGTGTCAATAGTTCAAAATTTCTCATTTTCTCAAGGATTCTAATACAAAAAGAAAGTGTAGCCTCTGGTTTAAACATAATTTAAGTCTAAATTAAAGAATATGGGCATGTGTATTCATTGTGTGTGTGTGTGTGTGTGTGTGTTATATTGTTTTAACTTCTGATTCCACCAAGGGCTCATTTATATGTACTGGCTCATGGCAAGATCAGGGAAATAAACTGAGAAGAGATACTTGATCAACAGCAGGGAGCTTTTTGGCTCTCTGTATTAGTTTTATATTGGTACTTAGCAAATTATCATAACTTGAGCAGCTTAAAGCCATATTTATTATCTCGCAATCCTGTAGATCAGAAGTCTGGGATGCTAGACTCCTGGGCTCTCTGCTTAGGTCTTACAAGGCTAAAGTCAAGGTGTTGATGGAGGTGCATTCTCATCTGGAGACTCAACTGGGGAAGAATTGGCTTCTGAGCCTCATTCAGGTAGAATTCCTTGTGGTTGTGGTACAGGGGTGCTTGTTTTCTTGCTGATGGATGGCCAGGAGTCACTGTCATCTCCTACAATCCACTCTCAGATCCCTTCTGTGTGGCCCCTTCTACCTTCAAAGCCAGCACTGCTTGAAACTCTGGCTTCTTCTGCTCCTACCTAGAGAAAACTCCCTACTTTTTAAAGGGCTCATGTGATTTGGTTAGGGTCACCCAGATAATCTTTCTTTTGATTAACTCAAAGTCAACAAATTAGCAAACTAAATTATCTCTGCGGAATCCCTCTGCCATGTAACACCAGGGAACAGAGATCATGGGGCCATCTTAGAATTCAGCCTATCACACCTTTCAGAGTCGAGAAATCTAAGAGTTATAATAATCTCAAGGCTAGCTTAGGTCCATGAGCTCGGTCCTTGTGCAGTGGTTCTGTCATTCAAAGATAGGATGGTAGATACCTCTTGCATGTTGGCCCAAAGCAAGCCCCATTTCCAGTTCCATTACCCTGAGGTCTCCAAAGTCTCCAAAGCCGTGTTTTTGGACCTGAAACTGCTAAATATCCACACACGCTTAACAGAACCCCTCCTGTAAGACCTCTCCATGGACGCCTTGGTGCCATGCCCAGAAAGTGTGACCCTGGGATAGTCAGCTGACAGATATATAATGCGGCTGTGTGCTCTGGCTCAAACAGCTGGCTGCATGTCTGCACTGAAGGTCACACCCGTTTCATGTTTTCTTCCAGACCAAGAAAGCAATGACCATGAAGTCACTGCTGAGAGCGCTGGTGAATATGCCTCCTCACTACCGCTGCCTTTGCATCAGCCACCTCTTTGGATGGACTGCCTTCTTGTCTAACATGCTCTTCTTCACAGATTTCATGGGCCAGGTAATAAATGTGTGCACACACTCATTGACTTGCACATCAGTCCTTCATTCAGCACCCGTTGAGTTTCTTCTGGGCTAACCCCTAAGATGGGCACAGTAAGAGTGTAAGAAGGAGTACTTTCAAAGAGCTGCCTTGTAGACAGGTACTAGAGGCAAGTTACTACACCCTAGACATCTCTGCGGGACCAGTAGTTGATCAAATACAACAAAGAGGAAAGAATCAATGTGAGCTGCAGTGGTCATGGCAGGCATAAAAAGGAGGCACAGTATGATCCAGGCCTTGAAAGGTGAATAGGAGCTGAAGGAAGAGAGAAGAGGGAGAAAACATTTCAAGCAGGAATAGGAATGGCGTGTGCAGAGATGAGTCAGAAGCCTGTTGGCTGTACCAGAAGGGGGACACTGTTGCCTAAGTGAGGTGGGGGCCAGATGCTACATGGAAGGGAAGGTGCTAATGATCCAGGGAGAGTTGTTTAGACTTGATGGCATTAGGAATTCCTGAGGTCTTTGAATAGAAGTATAAAAGGATGAAAGGGGGGATGTGGTCATGGAAGAATGAGCTCTGTGTCCTGGGAGGGGCCCTTTGGGCAGGGACTGTCACTCCCTAGAGATGGAGAAGCAGAGCACATGGAAGGGGGGCCCTACCACACTGCATTTGCATTTCAACAGCCCCAAATCTCTCTTTCAGATTGTGTACCATGGGGATCCCTATGCTGCACACAACACCACAGAGTTTCTCATCTACGAAAGAGGGGTCGAGGTTGGATGTTGGGGCTTGTGCATCAATTCCGTGTTTTCCTCACTTTATTCTTGTAAGTCTCTTCTTCCCGAGGGTATCTTCCAAAGGGCTCTGGTCTAACAGAATCCTGGATTTTATATTTCTCTATTTTTTTTTCTCTTTAAAATACCAGATTCATGACAAATATCTGGAGATCAGGAAAGATTAGTCCCTTAGAAAGGACCACATGAAGCATCCTTTTCCAAATTGAATTCTATGTTATTTTCCTCACTGATCACTTTTTTCCTTGGAATCTATGGGACTCTGATCAAAGTTCGCTGAAAAATAAAAGGAAATCTTGTACACAGGATGGCAAAGTATTGGATGGACAAGGGCTAGAGTCCAGCAGAGGTACTGATTAGCAGTGAGTATTGATTAGTGTTCTGCTAGGGTAAGATCACTTGGTGGAGTTTCACAAATATGCTTATTAGAACTGTAGACGACAGGACATAGGAGGGATGGTTAATATGCTGGGTGACAGAATTAGTATGTATAATGATCTTAGCTCAGGTAGGCAGGGTGATAAGTCACAGGAGTACCGTTCAAGGATTGAAGATGACAACTTTCTTAGGTACCAGCTTTCCACAGGAAGTGGAGTCCATTAACCCCCCCTTAGCTAAGTTTCAGCTGTAAGGACTCTGCAAACAAAGAGATTTCTGTGATTGGTTTTAAACAATCCCAAACTAATGTATTATAACCTTAGTCTCATTTGGTTCCTGCCAACGTATATGGAAATCTCCAAGCTCTGTATACATTGAATTAAGTGAAATAATCTGGCTAAAAAAAGGTATGCAGGTCCCCCATTTGGAGTAGAAATTGGGCTTCTAATAATAATGGAGGCTCTTCCTGGATTGTGGGGAGAATAGCTGGCCCCCAACTTGGAGCTTTAGGCTTTGGGCAGACCCAGGGGACACCAGGGTTATGGCGCAGGTGGGAGAGGGAGAAGTGACGGAGGACAATCCCTGTTATCATTTTTAGAGGCACACATTCTGCCACTGAAGTGTGCTTCCTGATGGGGAAGAGACTGAATGTGTATAATGACACCTGATCTGGCCTCCAACTAGCCATAGCACATTAGGAAACCTGCTTCAAGATCAAAACATCTCTTCAAAATATAGCACAGTTGGGAAAAGGAGACCTAATACAAACATATAAGGAGTGCATGAGCCCTATAACCATGAAGCCATAGAATTTATTATTTTAAAATTTATGATAACCAAATAATGGTGGCTTAAAGCTTATATTTCTTTAGCAAAACTCCTTTTCCCCCTTTAGGGTGAATGAACTAAGAAAATTCGAGGAGGAAAATTTCAAATGCTTAAAATAGAATCAGAGAGCAGTAGACTAAGAGGGTCTAGTAGGCTATTCATCTCAATCCTTTTGTGCTATTAAGAGGTGGGGAGACTATTTACATCACCCTCTTCTTGTAAGAGGAGCTCATTTTTCCACAAGTAATTAGCATTTAGGTTTTGTGTCAATTAAAAATATTTTTTTCCTCAAAGAATCCCTACTAAGGACCATTCCATTAGGTTTCATACTAAGGACTAGTTCATTAGGAACTAGTCTTAGGCATTTGAAAATTAAAATGCACGTTATTTTTTAGACCCTTTTAAGTTAAAAGCTGTGTGTACAATAAATGATTATTTGGATAGTTTTCCAAAGTTATATTAATGTATAAATCTATGGGATCCCTTTCATCTGAATTAGAACCAAAATTTTATTAATAAGATACCAACCAGCCCTAGGATCTTCAGCGGCTCTCCATGCCCATAAGATAAAGTCAAAGCCCTCAGCCTGGCATTCCATGATTTTCAGTTTGGTCTGGTTCACACCTTGACCTCCGTCACTCCCACGCAGATTCACTCCCCCTGAAGACTCACTGCACAGACTTTCTCAGCTCTGTGTATTTCCTATTGCTTTTGGTTTCTGCTTCTACCAGATGTTCTTTCTAATTCCACATCTAGACAACTGCTACACATGCTTTTAGACTCAGCTCCAATATGACATTGTCTGTTAAATCTTCCAGGTTCTTTCCCTCTGTACTCAGCTCCAATATGACCTTGTCTGTTAAATCTTTCAAGTTCTTTCCCTCTGTACTCCAACCCACCCTGGGCAGAATGAATCATTTCCTTTCATTCCAGAATACATCCTATATTTTGGACTCATCATTTAACATCAGATATAGACCCAGAATTTCTATCCAGATGGAGTTTGGCAGGGCATTCTGGCTGCTGGGGTGGAGGGCAAGGTATGGTATTTTCAGATTCCTTTTACATATCAAGCACACTTAGATCCATGAAAATAGCAATATCGAATACTGAAATATAGCCAATTTTTCATATCATGCACTACTATTCATGGCTGGTGCTTAAATCAGGCATTTCCCTCTTCTAGTGAAAGTTATAACCATGACTGGATATCAGGCCCTTACACTTACTGATTCTCTTCAGGAATAAAGGATTTTTTTTGCCTGACTTTCAGTCTTTGTACTTTTTTCTTTGCCTTTTTTCTTGGCTGGCCTATATACTTGACAGAGAGCATTTCCCCCAGTAAATACTGATGGTGTCTTTTAGGTACTGAGACACCTAGATTACATTTTTTTTTTTTTTGGTATAAACATAATCATTAAGCAAACAGTAACTGACCTAGCTCTCTATAATAGCTTTCACTCTCAACCTTGACAGCAGCCCTTCTAGGGATGGTACAGATTTAATAGAGGAAGCAACATTGTCCACTTGTCATTTTCAGAGCTCTGACTTCCATCAGATGACCTGAGACAGTGTTAATAATGGATTCAAATGCAATACCGATTAGGTTTCTTGTCTAGGTGATGTAAGTCCAACCATTATTTGCATAGATATGGAAAATTTCGTTCTTGAATAGACATTTTTGAGGTCTCTATTATTCATCCCCTTGATTTATGTGTTCCGGTACCATAGGCAAGGGAAAGATACGGAACGTGTGGGATTAGGAATAACTATTTTAAAAAAGAAAAGATTGAAGTTTCTTGGAAATCTTCCTATACATAGAAGGCTATGTATACTTGTATACTATGTATACAGGCTATACATAGTAAAGCCTTTTCAAAAGTTTATTTATTTATTTATTTTGAGAGAAAGAGAGAGAGAGAGAGAGGCAGAAGGAGGGGAGGGAATCCTGTGGAGCCCACATCAGGGCTCAATCTTACAACCATGAAATCATGACCTGAGGCACAATCAAGACTTGGACACTTAACTGACTGAGCCACCCAGGTACCCCGGTAAAACATTTTAAAACAGAATTTTCAATTTTTAAAAATGAACTCCACTAATCTACCACAGTACTTTAATGAGCAAGCCAAGTTTACTAACTGGGAGGGGAACAACGTTAAGAGACAACCATCTTCAGCCAAACCTGTATTTGTTGAAATAACAATAGTCACCATTAGCTGGATATCTTCTCTGTGCTTGGCATTGGGGTGAATGATTTCATAACCATCAGACCTCATTCGAACCTGACGACAACCTCAAAGAAGGGTTAGTCTCATTTTTTTTTAGATGAGGAAGCTGAGGTTTTGAGAAGCCAAGGAAATGGCCAGAGAGTGAGGGAGCCAACAGTGGGGAGGTCCTGGGTGCGGTGAGAGCCCCTCACCAGCCTGGGAAGTGTTGGCAAGTCAGGGAACCTGTCTTTAGATAAAGGTCATCCTACATTTCCTTCTCAGGTGTGCAGATGGCATTCAGATGGGAGTGAAGAGACCAGATGACTTGGATCATTCTTTAAATTTGGTTGTTTCCATTGCCTCCAGTCTGACTTGGGGCCTTGGGGCTAAGATAGGCCTGGACTGTTGTTTGTATCCTGGCAGGCTAGACTCCTGTGAACCAGAAGGAACCCACTTTCCTTCCATGTCTTGCATTTCCACAGTCCGATAGCCAAAGTGGGCTTTTCCACTTCTTGGCATTCTGTAGCTATTCGGGTGCCTGCTGAACAGCACCTGGTCCTTCCTTGTGGAAAAGAAAAGGTACCTAGCAAGGCAATTTCCAGCTCTTCTGTATGCCTGGGAGTTAAGACTGATTCCAAAAGTCAGCTGGTTTTAAACACGGATAGGGAGGTTCTTTTGTTGCTGACTCAGTATCAGAGGAAGGCTCCTAAAAAAAGTAAATCTTTAAAAGAAAGGATTGTCTGAAATTATCAAATATTGTGAGGCACTGCCAGCTGTAATTCCTCCCTTTTTTCTCCCCACAGACTTTCAGAAATCTTTGGTATCCTACATCGGATTGAAGGGTCTTTACTTCATGGGGTATTTGCTATTTGGCCTGGGGACAGGATTTATTGGGCTTTTCCCGAATGTCTACTCCACCCTGGCTCTGTGTACCTCGTTTGGCGTGATGTCCAGCACACTGTACACTGTGCCCTTTAACCTCATTGCCAAGTACCACCGCGAGGAGCAAGAGGAGAAGGTACGTCATTGAACCTCAGCTGAAGACTGGGGGGATTTGGTAGGAAAGTGTAGGGCGGGGGCTGGAAGATAAGGTCTTAAAACAGGAGCTATAAAACCCCCAGCCAAATGTAAGATGGCCGGGCCAAAGCGTGACCAGCTTCCTGGCCACACCCTCCTCCTCACTCTGAAGCTCTGGAGGGCAGGAGAGCAGGTACTGTTACCCTCATTTATCTGATTAAGAAAAGGGGGCTCAGAAATGCTGAGAAACCAGCCTACAATCACACAGGGACAAAGAAAGGGGACCCTGGGGAATTCTGACAACAGCCCCAATGTCCAGGGCTCCTGCAGCATTTCTGGGTCCCCACTCCCAATGGCTGCAGTGGTGGAGTTACTGATTAAAGGTAGGAAATTCCCAGCCCACGTTTCCCTTGGAGTCGAGGTTTTAGTAAGTCAGACCCTGTGCACAGGAAAGAAAGCTGGGGTTGCAGGTGGTCACCCCCAGCTGCATCTAGGAAGGCCTGCCCTTCTCTGCCTTGGAGCTCAGGCCCGAGGGGGAGGCCCCAAGCTGCTCTAAGAGAACAGTAGGTGGGGTATTTCTGTTTTAAGATTACCACCTCTTCTTTTCAAAATATGTCATTTTTTTCTCCATGAGAATAGACTAACATTTCCTTACCTGGATTAGTGATAGGAAAGCTAAAGAGATAACTTCAAGCCTAATCCATCCCATCACGAAGCTGCCAAGACACAGAACACGTTCATGTGACCAGAATCCTAGTTTTCTTCTCTATCATTTGATCTGGCCAATGCCGCAGGGGAGAGCAGCTCTAGGTTCAAACCTTCCAAACTAGAGTCTGTGGCTGCCCTCATCCCCTGGCAAACATTGCCGCTAGCATTTTAATGCATGCAAGGGTTTTGCTGTTAAAGAGACAGTTATTAAGAACCGACCCTTCTAGGAGAATGCTAGGGCAAAAACACACAAGCTTTGGACTCAGAGAAACTTGGGTTCGAATCCTGCTGCCCCTACTTTGCAGTTGTGCAACACTGGGGAAGTTGTTCATTTATTGATTAAATGTCACTTAAAATGAGTTCGTTATTAGAGAAGGCAATACAATCACAGCGATATGCACATGTACACCGACCGGTGGCTCCCGCCTCCTCCTTTCCCCGGCTCCCTACATGTAAGCACTCTTACCAGGTTTTTGTTTATCTTTCCAGTATTTTAAAATGAAAACTGAGCAAGTATGAATCTGTTTTCTTGTTTTCCCTCTCTTATTCAAAGTATAATGTGCATTTTTTCTGCACAATCCTTGTTCTTTTTTATCGTAATTGTATAGGAGTTATCATTCAAACTCTCAGAGCCTAAGCTTCCTCATCAAGCAAATGGGAATAGTATGCCCACCTTATAGAGTTGCTGGAAAATGAAATTACACAAGATAGTACAGGCAGTCTGTCCAGCATGCCGCCTACCTAGCGCCAGCAAAGACTCCAAAAATGGTAGTTGGTATTACTGTTGTTATATGGGGATGATGGTCATACGCGCATCCAGGAGGAGTGGAGAAAGACAGGAAGTGACCCATGTCAAAGCCTCTTGCACAGGCCTCGCATGTAGAAGGCACCTAATAAATGGCGACATCGTCACTAATTCAGACCACATATCAATCATATCGAAAGGTTGATTTTTTTTATGTTGCTTCTCCTGTGTAGATCTGGGATTAACATCCTTCTAAACATATTTGAACTTTTAACACCAAGGAGGGAAAGGAAGGTGATATGTACTGAGTTTCCATTACGTTTTATTTGCTGACCTCTTAGGAAGAGATAATTTTGCATATATTAATCATTTAACCTTCATGGGCACTAGCAGAGGAATTTAAGACTCTGTGGCAGGTAGGAAATGCAGCCTCAGGCAGGAGCACGGAGCGTTTCAGCTTCCATCAGGGGCTGGGAAACTATGCCACATTGGCCAGCTATGGGTTGCCACCTGTTTTTGTACAGCCCATGAGCTAAGAATTCTCTTAATATTTTTAAATGATTTTTTCAAAAGAAAATCAGTGCAAGGATAACATTTGTGACAAGTGACAATTACCTGAATTCAAATACCAATATCCATAATGTTATATTGGAACACCAACTCGTGTCTTTACTGTAGCTGCTTTCACAGTAAAATGGCAGAGTTGTGTACTTGCAACTGAGACCCTGGGAGCCACAAGCTGAAAGTGTTTACGATCTGGTTCTTCACAGAAATAGTGTGCTGACCTCTGCCCTAAAGTATCTTCCTGTGTTTCCCTTGCAGAGACTGCAGGCCCGGGGAGGGAGCCTGGACGGCAGTGAGAGGGGGCAGGGCCTGGATTGCGCGGTCCTCACCTGCATGGTGCAGCTGGCTCAGATCCTGGTTGGAGGTGGCCTGGGCTTTCTGGTCAACAAGGCCGGGAGTGTCATCGTGGTGATTTCAGCCTCTGTGGTGGCACTGATCGGCTGCTGTTTTGTGGCTCTCTTTGTTAGATATGTGGATTAGGTCAATAAAGACGTCAGCCCGCACCTCCCACACAGCAAATTGCATGAAGTGCATCAGTCTTTCCTCTCGCCCCGCGGTTCTGGGGTCTGCCCGTTGGGTGCCCTGCGTTATGAGTTCAGCTGCAGTGATCTGCCTGCACCCCGCTTTCTGCCAGCGCTCTGCACAGCAGCTTCCTTACTTCAGGCATCACCCATATTGGGAAAGACTGGGCTCTGCCTTCAGTCCCTGGTGGCAAAGGTTAATTGTGGGACATAGCGCCTCCACGCAGCTTCCTACCGTATCAGGGCATTCCAGGCCTTGATAAAACTCGAGAAGCAGACTAGTTTTACACCACACAATTGCGTGGTGTTTTTTTTTTTTTTTTTAACCAGAGGTCCATATTTAATCAGAGGGCAATACTTTTCATTATTTCACCAATACTCAAAATATCGCTGATGATTTATGATATTACTTTCCTCGTATTTAATTCATATTTCATTTATTCATACAGACAGCCCCTGGCTTACAATACAATGATTCGAATTACAGTTATAATTATTATCCTTTTTTTTTTTTTTTTTACTTAAAAAAATAAGTAGTTGGAAAGCAGTGCCTGTTCAGTAGAAAGCATACTTCAAATTGTGAATGTTGATCTTTTCAGGGTGATATGTGGTACGATCCTCTCTTGTGATGTCGGCAGTGGCGGCCACAGCTCCCAGGCAGCCTCACCATCGCGAGGGTGAAGAACTGGCACACTGACCACCATTCTGTCCCCATACAGCTGTGCTGTTTTGTTTTTTTTTTCATTTTCAGTATAGTGTTCAATAAATGACATGAGATAGTCAGCACTCAAAACCACTCCATCTTCCCCAGCCTGCCTTCCTCCCTCTCCCTCTCACAGCAGCCATCTTAGAGCAGCAAGGTCATGACTGACTCAGAGGAGCAATCAGGGAGAACACCCGCCCCCCTACCCCACACTGAGGGATGATGAGGAGCAAATGCTCAGAGGACCCCATGGGAGCCAGTACCCTGTATTATAAAAGAAACACCTCCCTTGCTTTACCTACCTGTCCTTGACCTCTGCAAGGTTTAAAAATGGAATTATTTGCAGACGTCAATGTTTATTTCCTGATCATTTCTCCAAGGACTGTCCTGGTGATTGAAGATTTTGAAATCAATGAATGGGTGAGCTAGGAGGGTTAAGGACCATCTTACCTGGACCCCAAGAAGTTAAAAGGAGTCATCTCTGGCCAACCACGGGGCATGGTCTTTATTACAAGTGAAGCTCTTTTCAGCTGGAGGACGGGATGGGCTGCTGGGATGAGGAAAGGAGCTAGAGCATACATTCACCACCCCCCGCCAATCCCCTCACACACATACGCTCACACACACACTTAGATATTCAAACACTTTGCTCTTGTAACTCCACTGAGGTTTGAATGAGTGGCTAGAATCCAATTTTAAAAGCCTTTAGCCACCTTTGGGCTCTCAAGTACTTGTTCTCAGTATACCAATGATATGTTCTCTCTGGGACAAAAATGTTCCGTTCCCAGACAAATAAAGCAAATGCAGGGACACCTAACTTCTGAACAGAAATCCCAGGAAATCCTGTAGGAGAAAGGGAAGCCAAACTACTTTGCTTCCTGCTTCCCCACCATGCGACTGACATTCAATCTCAAACCTTTAATCACTACTTTCCCTCAGCTGCAAATGACCTGTGTCCCCACTACCTGTCTAAATTGTCATTCCTGCCCATCTAAATCGTACCCATATTTCTAGGGCCATCTCCTATACTATTTCGATGAGGAAGTCTCTGACCCTCCAGCAGAACTAAGCTTTCCATCCCCTGTATTCCCATAGCACTTTCTTTTAGCCTTCCTATGACATTCAACTCACTGCCCCATGACCTAGTTGCCTTGTGTACATGGCTGTGTCTCCTTCTAAATATACAAGTCAGTAATGTGTCTAGTTGATGTCTAGTTCAAGATCACAGCAGCACCCAGCACAGGGCTTAGCACGCAACTGGCATTCAAAAAATAAAATAAATTTGGTCATTTCCTGTTTTTTTGTTTTTTTTTTTTTTTTTTGTCTGTGGTATACATAAGTCATAGTCTTTGCTCTCTCTAGCCATGTTCTCAGAAGTCCTCAAGTTTGGATGGAGACAAGTTGATTCTTTTTGCAAAGTTCTTTCCTGAAGACCTTGCCCTTAGCCCCTTCTGTTTTTCTAGGGCCCACCATGGCAGAAGCACACCCTTCAACATACTTTCCTAAAAACCCCAAGCTGCCAATCCAGTGTTTTATTCTCAAAGTTGAACTGACAAGTTCCTTTAATAAAGAGAATCTCTCAGTGAGAGTCTAATATCAACATTTATACATGGATACACCACCAATGCTACTACTATTTGTGCTTTCTGGGTGTTTGTTGCTTGGTTATTTTGTTTTTGGGGTCTCGGAGGGGGTTGCATTTTAGTTTTTGTTAGCCCATTTGCTATTTAATATCAGTATCAATATTTTTTCTTCCTAAAGGGCAAAGAAAGACTAATTCGACTACTTTATTCATTTATTCACTTATTTATTTATTTATTTATTTATTTATTTATGTAGACTACACCCAAGGTGGGGCTTGAACTTACCAACCCAGAGATCAAGAGTCACATTCTTCTACCAGTTGAGCCAGCCAGGCGTCCCTATTTGACTACTTTAAAACAAAAGCATTATTAGGTTTTCTAAAAAATGCTAACTGCTGAAGACTGCTCAGGATTGAGCTCAGGAAGCTTTTGCTTTTGTGGCAAAGCTATGAATGCTTAGTAATTGCGCTGTGTTGGGTTACAGAAAGCAGGATACGAGACGCAGCTAGGCTGCAGGTGTTCACACTGATCTTGAAATCTCAGACAAGACAGGACATTTCCAACAAAAGTACAAAAAGATTTACGGTTTGAGAGCCTATTTAAGCAGATATGCTTGTATAATGATTATTTATTGTAAAAGAACCACAACAATAGATGCCCAAGTTGCCAGGTTTGTTTTTTTTAACCCCAAGCTAGATTACCCAAAAAGAACAGTAGCACCTGTGTCAAAACTGGCAGTCAGATGGGTAGGCTGATGTTTGATCCCCATTCTCTAAGCAGCCCCAAGAAAGGACTACATTGCTGTGACCAGAACAGAATTGTCTTAAGAAACATGTCTTTCTTCAGAGATGGTCCCATAAATTGCCTGGTGGTTAAGGAAGAACTCGTAATTCACGCGCACCATGCAGAGCCTTCCTTAGAATAAATGGAACTTGGTTAAGGGTAGTATCCTAGGGGAAGTCTTACTCCCCACCTTGTCTCCTCAATATTCTGAGAAAGAGAGAATCCCACACCAGAAATTGTGGTTATCCCCTCAGAACAGGCTGTCTGTACTCTCTTCCCTTCAGGAGAGATTTTACTTGAGTCTTCCCTTCCCTCTTCTACCTCGTGCCGCCTGTTGAAATCTGGTTCTAGGAATTTGGTTTCCCGGAGTCCCCAGCCCCTCATTTCTACAGCATCTTAATTTTCTGGCCTAAGGCTACAAAAGCCATGGCGGTGCCATCCCTCTATCGGCTGGTTCAGGGCCTCTATCAAACGGGCATCTGGAGTCCCAAAGAGTGAGGGGAGAGAGGCTCCAGAAAAGTCCCCGCTCCCAGTAGCGTGTGTACTCAGACCTTTTCAAGTTGCTCCAGGCACAGCTCACCTGCGGTGCGCAGAAAGGAGCTCACAGCATTTCCAGGCGCCCACGCGGCTCCCGGGGGAACTGGGAGGTCCAGGTTTCCGGCCCCTGGCGCACTCTCTTCTTGCTTGGTTACTAAGTGAGCACGCGAGCTCCCCTTTTTTTTTTTTCAGAGGCGAGAGCCTGAAAAGGTCTCAGTTCAGTCCCTCTAATCCCAATGCATCCGCTCCCTCCCTCAGTGACGCCACTCCGTCAGTGAATCGCTCACGGCTTTTGGAGACCAGTATTTTGCCGCGGGTGACATCTGAGCACAGAGTCGAGGTCCGGCTCCGCGTGCCCAGCTCGCCCTGTCCGCGGTGATCAACGAGACAATGGCCTCAGGGGAGATGCTTTCTCGCGGTGCATTTCCCTTGAATGCGGATCACCCTGTCACTACTTTCTTCCAACTCCGAAAAAGTTTCTTATTCCCAAACTAGGCTCTCTGCGTAGCCAAGCAGCAAGTCAGATGGCGCTGCGGCGGTCTCGCCCGCCAAGGCGCAAAAGAAAGGTTTTGTAGGAGGCTCCCCCAGTTGGACGCACCTTGAGGACCCTTTCACGAGCTCCGTCAAAGTCGCCGGAATAAATGCGCTCAGTTGCTTGCGCACCATTTAGCTGAGCCCCACTTCCTCGTGCCCCAGTTTCTCTACATTCCTGAGTCCTTTCTCCGTTTCTGAGCGCCCCTACCCTGCCCAGCGTCGGCAGCCTAAGGAGAGGAAGAGGTGTGTGCGGAAAGAAGGAGGGGGGGCGGGCAGGCTGGTGGCTTGGCCCTGCGAGACTGACCTCGGCCCCTTTGCCAGCTTCCCCTCTCCACCTCGTTTGGAAGCCTTCCCTCCCCGGAGCCAGCCCCCTCGTCTTTTCAGTGGCGGCTCCTTCATGCCTCTCCGTATCCTCGTTCCGCCTACCTCTTGACCCGGTGGGCCCCCAACATCTCCTCGTCCGCTCTCCTTTTTCCCCACTCGGGGAAGGCCACTTTGCTGCGACTGCGCACCTGGGCTGAGTCAGTAGGCGGAGCTGCTGGGGAGCAGGTCGTAGCGTCCCCCACTGTAGACCACCACGCCAGGCGGGTAGTAGACCAGGTCAGGCTCCGCGGTCGGGTGGAGAGGTGCCAGGGCCTGCAGCCCCTGATCCTCGGGCTCTGGCTTGGTGGTGGCGGTGAAAGGGCGCATGCTGGTGAGAGAAGGCGACGCGATGCGCCACAGCAGACTCTTGAGCGCTTTTCGGAACTCGCGACGCACGAGGCAGTAGAGGATGGGGTTGAGACAGCTGTTGGAATGAGCCAGGCACACGCTCACCGGGAACGCGTATACCTGGCATAGGAAATACTCTTGGCTGAAGGGCACCGCGTTGAACTTGATGAGGATGCTCCAGGTGGTGAGCGCCTGGTTGGGCAGCCAACACAGGAAGAAGGATAGGACCACGATGGTCACTGATTTGGTGACTTTGGACCGTCTCCGGGCGCTGGCTGAGGCCAGGCTGCCCCGGGCAGCTGAGGCTCCTCCTTCGGTCCCTGCCACCCGGCGATCGGAGATGAAGCGCACCAGCAGTAGATAGCACAGGCTGATGACACACAGCGGCAGCACGAAGCCTAGTAGCACCTTCTGCAAGTGGTAGAGGCCCAGCCAAAACTGTCTGTCGCCGCCCAGCAACTTGTCTGGGAAGCGCACCAGGCACAGCTCCTCGCCCATCACCTTGATAGTGGTGGAGAAGATGGCATTGGGCAACGAGGCCAGCGCGGCGGAGGCCCAGATCAATACGCACAGTGCTTTGGCTGAGAAGCAGCAGCTGCCCCCCAGGCTTTTGCCGCAGCAGTCGCACCGGCCGTGCCCTCGGGTCCTGTGGCTTTTAAGAGCCGAGGCCACCGAGTGGTAGCGCGCCACGCTCATGGAGGTGAGGAAGAAGACGCTGGCGTACATGTTCATGGACGTCACTATGGATACGATCTTACACATGGCCTTGCCGAAGGGCCATTTGAAGTCCAGAGCGTTTTCCACCGCCCAGAAGGGCAGGGTGAGTACGAATTGAAAGTCTGTTAGAGCCAGGTTGGTGACGAAGAGGTTGATGGAGGACTTGCGCCATCCCTGCTTACTCTTCATCAGGTAGAGCACCAGCAGGTTGCCAGTCAGCCCCAGTGCACAAACCACCCAGTACACCACGCTGATGAGGACCCGCACCCGGGCCTCGGTGTCCGCGCTTTCTGCCCCGCCGGTGCCCGGGGGATGCCCCGGCGCCGCGCCGTCAGGCAACTCTAGCCCCAGATCCCACCACAAGTCCTGAAGCTGCAGCGACGCGTTGCCGCTGGTGTTGGCCGCCTGCAGAAGGTACGGGATCATACTGAAGAGTTCTGCGAGATCGTCTCCGCCAGCCTCCTTATTCATGGTGACTGTCGTGGCTGCAGCGACCACCTGCAAGGGCAGGTGCCTTTAGGTCATGTTCCAGGGGGACTTCAAGACCTAAGCGAGTCCAACTCGCTGGGGGTTCTGTCCCGGCGAGCGCGCAGGGCGTGCGTGGGAGCTTTCAAAGCAGCAGTTGTGCACAGCTCTTGGGTACTCGGTGCCATAAGCTTCTCTGGCGCGCGGCGGCGTTGGGGCGCGAGAGTTGTGCTCCGCGTCTTTTCTGGAGCGGAGTTCTAGAACTGAGCAGCGCCTCTCCGAAGGTGAGTGGTGGGCATCCGAGGGTTCTCTGGCTGAGGAGTCTCCAGGTCCTTGCTTTACGATCCAGACGTTCCCCTACTGCGTTTGTTGGGCACTAGCTTATACGCACCCTGGCGCTCAGCACCTCTATTGGGGGCCCGCTCCTTCTCTTTCAAATACCTTTCTCAGTTTCCTCTGCCGCGGCTGTTTGGACGAGGTTTCTGTCCTTTCAGAGGAAAAAGAGAGATAGGAGAGGTCCCTCTATCTCGCTCTGACTTTCTGGAGGTCTTTCGAACTCATCCTCCCAGCCTTGCGCCTCCATCTCTCCGCTGTCGTCAGCTCCCAGAGAGTTGCCAGCCGCTGTCACCGGAATTCTATTCGCACCCGCAAAACCTAGGCTGTGGGCTCCCAGGGAGCATGCGTAGACCCCACGCCAGATGAGGGGGCGCTTTCCGAGGTGCTGAACTTCTCCACGCCCGCCTCGGGGAGGAGGAAGCGGTGGGGAGCAGGCAGAGCCCACCAGCTGATTCTCCTTTTCCTCTTCAAAGTTTCAGAAGGAGATGGTTGTAATTCTTTATTTTCCTATGTTGCCGGAGAAAATCGGCTTTAATTTGCGATTCTTTTTCTTGCTTATTCCCAAACATAACTATAGGTATTAGAATTTTTTTCTTTCTTCCTTACTCCCACTTTATCTTTGAAATGATCTCATTCGATGAAAGATGGTTCTAAAATTTCAAGCTCTCCTGCTCATTTTTATTTTTAAAAGCAATGATAGTGGCCTCTTTTCATGCCCAGACTCCAAGTCAGATGGTGGTCTTTTACTGAATACACAAACACAAGCTCCACTTCCCTTTCTTTCGTTATCTAACCACTTGGTGTCTGTGATTGTCAGGATTTTCAAAGCTTCTTCATATAGCAAAACTATAGGTTCATGTGTTGCCCTCTGCCTTTGGTATGTACTAAGCACTGAAGTTAGGCAGAGAATATTTCACTGGTGAGCTGAATTCACAGACACTAGATACCACCTGTCCAGCGCTCAGCCCAAAGCTCTTTTGCAAATTGATTACTCCCATACATTCTCTTTACCTTGATGCAGTTGGAATAGGGGATTCTATGAGGCTGTTTTCGGACCACCAGCCCCTTACTTTCACTACTATTATAATCAAAACTCTTTGGTAAGTGTTTCTCAGACCAATGGAAGTCAATGCTAAGGAATCTTCTAAGTTACTTTGGACAAGGGGAACCAGTGTAAACCATCTGAATTACTTCTCACATCACAGTTTATTTAAATGCCAGCTCAACTGCTCAATGTAAATTATGCTTTTTGGGGTGAACGTAAGAAATTTGAAATGTTTTCCTCGCTGTCCCTGAATAAACTGAGACAAAAATATCTTAAGCATAATTGTCCTTTCTCCTGCGGAGTTCACAACGTTACTTACAGAGATCAAGAGGATGCAACTTTAACGCAGCAGAGATAGTAAAATACTTAATTAAAAAAGAAATGTGATACTCAAAACATATGAAGAGAAACTGAAACAACCTGGATTCCAAAGCAAGAGCCCAGTTCCAAGCAGAGAACATGCTTCACTATACACTCTGGACTTCTCCAATTGTCGGCTAGAGGGCGTCAGGGCTTTAGTAAAAAAAATTAAAACCAACCACCCTTGAACAGTTCTAATCTGGAGAAGTTCAGCCCAGCTCTGATTATTGCTCCCAATCCGCGGGTTGCCTCTGTGGACACCTCTTATCTCTGTTTTAGTATCCTCACCTTTAAGTTCACTTTTCACTTCATGTTTTAACTAATTATTTCTCCATCAATTTTTTTTATCTCTCCTTTATTTAAATTTTTTTTTAGTGTTTTATTTTATTTTTGAGAGACATAGAGACAGAGAGTGAGCAAGGGAAGGGCAGAGAGAGGGAAACACAGAATCCAAAGCAGGCTCCAGGCTCTGATGAGCCATCAGCACAGAGCCCGATGCGGGGCTGGAACTCACAGACCGTGAGATCATGACCTGAGCTGAAGCCGGCCACCCAACCAACTGAGCCACCCAGGCACCCCATCTCTCCTTTATTTAAAAAAAAAGTTAAAAAAATATTTCAAGGTGCTGTTGAACACCGAGGAAGCCTATGGCATACCCTGACAATCCTTTGCCTTGTTTTTCACATCTGTATATGGGAGGAATTATAGTTTTTCAGTATTCTGAGGATAGGTGTTAAGTAGAGGGCATCAGATTCAGGTGGGGAGCTTGCTTAAAATATAAGTTGCAACTCTCCTCCCAGCCCCATGCTGGCCCAGAGATTCTGATTCTCAGTGGATTTGGAAAAGGACCCAAGACTGTACATTTTTTAAGTTTATTTTTATTTCTTTTGAGACAGAGATAGAGAGCAAGTGGGGGAGGGACAGAGAGAGAGAGAGAGAGAGAGCAAATTCCAAGCAGGCTCTGAGATGTCAGTGCAGAGCCCAATGCAGGGCTTGAATTCATGAGCTGCAAGATCATGACCTGAGCTGAAATCAAGAGTCAGATGCTTAACTAACTGAGCTACCCAGGTGCCCCAAGACTCTACAGTTTAGATGTATTCTTCCAGATGATACTAGTTTTTTCCCAAGTTTGGGAATATCTGTACTTTCATTTCTTTTCTATCTTTCCAGGTAAAAAAATATTAAGTCCCCAAAAGTAATTAGTGTCCAGTGATGGTTTATCATACCCTAGGATTGGAAGCAAAGGAAGAGAAAGGGGTCTTGGCAAGTTTCCTTAAAATGACATTTGGGTCCAACAATGACATTTTCTTCATTGTGGGACTGGGAGGACCATGTGTTCCTGTGGCACACCAGGCCTTGAGTACAAGACAGTACAGCTCAGACTGAGCCCTCAGGAGAGGCTGTCCCAAGTGTGACTCTCTGAGAACTCAACCAGAGTGGTTCTAAGCCTAGAATGTTCATTTCTGAATCTGCTTTCTGAAAATGAACCTGAGATCATGTACAGAAATTTATAGTATCACTTAACTAAGCCTGTGTTATGGAAGCAAAAATTCCTTTTCCAAAAAGTTCTTTTCCAATGCTAACTAAAGATATTTTAGATCCATTAACGTAGAAATAGGGGCTATATTTTTCTCAAACATCGTTTAAAAAATTCAAGGAGAGAAACGTATCAGTTGTGGTCAAATATCACTTAAGTATACAAGATAATAATCCAAATAATGCAATATATGATGAACAAGTTGGTAAAGTTAGGACGTGAGTTTGGGGGAGCCTGGCATCACATGGATAGTTTGTTCTGGTTAGACTGTAGCAATACAGAAACACTTGAGCTGGATCTAAATCAGAAGATAGGAAATTATAGGAGTCAGGTCAGAGTGGAGACACAAATCAGAACTTCTGGATTCTGGGGTTCTACAAAGAAAAGTGGGTTTTCAGATAAAAGCGAAAAGACCATATTCCTTCAAAATTTCTTTAGAATATGTGCAGATACTCTTCACTCTGCATTATTCGTTTTCACTCTACAGAGAGCACAGATTTTTATTCTACCAAAATTATGAATTGAGTTCCTAGTATGCACAAAGCAGTGTGTTACATGTTTGGATATATACAACAAAAATAACAATGGTACAATATGAATAATGATAAGGAAAGCAATGATAACCATTCGTATTTCACACTTATTTGGAAACTATTATTTTTCTATCGTTGCTGTAACAAATTATCACAAAATGGGTGGTTTAAAACAACAAATTTTTTTATCTCAAAATCCTCAACACTAGAAGTCAGAAATGGGGGTGTTGTCAGAGTTGGTTCCTTGGAAGGTCTGGGGGAGAAAACAACTCATGCCTCTCTCCTAACTTCTGGTGAGTCTATGTTGATTCCTTGGTTTGTAACAGCATTACTGTTATCTCTGTCTTTGTCTTCAGATGGCATTTCTCCTTCCTGTGTCTACCTCTGTGTCGCTGTTTTCTCTCTATATAAGGACACTAGTCATTGAATTAGCATCTACTCTAATCCTATATGACTTCATCCTATCTAATTATATCTACAATGACCATACATTTACATTTCCAAACAGGGTCACATTCACAGGTACCAGGAACTAGAACCGGAACATATCTTTTTAGGAGACACAATTCTACCCACTACAGGTAACAACTGTGTGCACTGTGCAAAGGGTTTTATCTGCATTATCTCACCTAAGACTCACAAGTGAGGTTAATACTAATATCATCCCAGATCTGATTTCCAGCCTTTTATCCCCAGAACTCTAGAGTTGCATATTCAATGCTTCTTGACCCTTCATGGTTTCTGATTTCCTTCAGATTTTTCTATCTTAGTAAATGGCATTACTATTCACATAACCATTCAAACTAAAAGCCCAAGAGTAATTCTTTAGCTCTTATTTTCCCTTACACCTAATTTAACTCAATCTAGTAGGTCTTATTAGCATGTTCTCAAGAATGAAACCAAAACCAAAACCCCCAAATTCCTGAATCCATCTACTTCTTTCTATTTTTCCATTTCTCTCTGTGTTAGGTATCTCTTGCTAAATGACAATTTATGTTAAAGCTTTATGGCTTAAAATAACAAACATTATCTCACAGTCTGTGTAGGTTAGGAACCCAGGTGGGTGCGGTATAGTATCATTGACTCAAGGTCTAGCATGTGGTTGTAGTCAAGCTATCAGCTGAGGTTGCCGTCTTATTTAATGAATTTAGCAGTAGGGAGAGGAATTTGCCTTTAAGTTCGTTCACAAGGTTGTTGGCAGACCTTGATCTTTCACTCTGTGAGATGCTCCACAGGGCTGCTTCACAATACAGCAGCTGGTTTCCAGCAGGGTGAGTGATGAATGAGAGAGAGAGAGGAATTGGCATGAAATCTGTATAGTGTTTTTATAATCTAGTAAAAGAAGTGACACTCCTATCACTTCTGCCGTATTGTCTTCATTAGAGGCCAGCCGATAAGTCCAGTCCACACTCAACATAAGGGGAGTTACACAGGAATATGATTACCAGGATGCGGAGATCACTGGGACTATCTTGAAAACTGACTACCACAGCAGGGCACGTTGTCACAATACCCAGCAGGAAACCGGAGTTGAAGACCTACTCAACGGAGTAGATACCTCAACAGTGACACAGTGTTGGGACAATAAAGATTGAAGTTAAAGCCTAGTAAAATGGAGGGGAATAATAAGCAAACAGTCCAGGCTTTCAGTCCAAATCCCCAAAGAGGCACATCCTAAGGGTAAGTTCTACACTCTATTCTCAACAACCAAAAAACACATACTTCCTTCAAATACACATAGAACACTCACCAAAATAGACCACAGGCTGGGCCACAATCAAGTTTCAACACATTGAAAAGGATTGAAATCATACAGACCATGTATTTTCTTTCTGATTTACAGATTTTATTTTATTTTTTTAAATATAATTTATTTATTTATTTTTTTAACATTTTTATTTATTTTTGAGAGACACAGAGACAGAGCATGAGCAGGGGAAGGGCAGAGAGAGAGGGAGACACAGAATCCAAAGCAGGCTCCAGGCTCTGAGCCATCAGCACAGAGCCTGACGCGGGGCTCGAACTCACAGACCAAGAAATCATGACCTGAGCCGAAATTGGTCGCTTAACCGACTGAGCCACCCAGGTGCCCCTAAATATAATTTATTCGTCAAATTGGTTTCCATACAATACCCAGTGCTCATCTCAACGAGTGCACTCCTCAATGCCCGTCACTCACATTCCCCTCTCCCCCATCCACCATCAACCCTCAGTTTGTTCTCTATATTTAAGAGTCTCTTATGGTTTGCCTCCCTCCTTCTCTGTTTGTAACTTTTTTTTTCCTCTTCCCTTCCCTCATGCAGATCATGTATTTTAAGCACAGTGAATTAAAGTAGAAATCAACAAAAGAATGATTACTAGAAGTCCTCAAATGTTTCCCAATTAAGCCACATATTTTAAACAACCCTGACTAAGAAGAACTAAAATATAAAGTGTTATAGAAATTATAAAATAATTTAAAGTAAATTAAAAAATAATTAAAGATTTTTATTAAATAATTAAAAGTAATTAAAGTAAATTATAAAATAATTTAAAGTAAATCATAGTAAAATATGGCACCAAATTCTGTGGGATGCAATCAAAGCAGTGCTTAGATGGAAATTTATAAAAATTTTTTAAAAAGAAGAAATGTTAAACATCAGTGATCTAAGCTTCGAACTCAGAATACTAGAGGACAATAAACACTTTAATCCCAAAGAAAGAAGTATAGGAATATTAAAGATAAGAGCAGAAATATGCAGACAGCCTCTGCTATGTCAGGGATTAAACTTCTAGTTAGTTGTTGGCTCCTACAGAGGTGGGTGGAGGAGGTCCCAAGAGAAGAGCAGAACAGCCCAAGGTGGGGTTGCTCAGGGAGCTTTCAGCATATTCACAAAGGAGAATATTTATTTCTGAGGGCAAAGAGAGGAATGAGTAGTCTAATACTAAAACCAGAATTTGTTTCCCAACCCCCGGTGGGAGTTAGGAGAGGAAGCCAACTCTTTAATAGAGAGGTGTGTCCATGGGGCTCAAAGCAGGTCATTCCTAGAACATTCCCCACTAAGTCTCCCAGCCACCCATCCTCTGATCAAATATTTATTCATCCTTTTTTCTTTGAGGAAAATGCAGTCATAAGTAAAATATAGTCCTTGTGCCTATAGTTTATAATCAAGTAGAAAGTCAATTATAAGGAATTATGAAATTCATTAACTTGAATCTCACTGCATGAAATTCAGCTTGGCTGCCTGCTTTCAAACTCAAGACTTGATAACATCGGTTCTTTCTGTGAGTCTTTCACAGGGTTCTTTCTGCCTTACATACTAATCCATGCATTCAATAAACATGTCTGTGTACTCAATTTTCTCACACTGGGTTTCAAAGATTCCATTAGTTTATCCATACACATAACAGTCCCCTTACCTTCAAAAGTTGAATCATAACATCTTAATCTGACCACAGTCACTGCTTTACTGGAGGAAGCAGTGGCCAAATCAATAGAGCCCTTTGCTCTTGGAGGGATCTCAGGAGACTTGGTGCAGATTTAATAGGACAGCAAACAATCAACTAATGGTGTGAGTCAGTGTTATCTGCAACACTCAGAGGGGCTAGGAAGAAATAAAGGAGGCCTTCCTGTTGCCAAGGAGGTAGTCCTGGCAAGCAACATTTGGAGACTGTGGCCAAGGGAGACAAAGGTGTTTGCAGAGGCATTTAGCCCTCCGCCAGCTGCCCCCTGGGCTTTGTCAAAGGGTCTCTGAGAGAACAGAGCCTGGCTTTCTGTGCTCTGAAGATTCAAAGTGCTGCATATATTCATCTTGTGGCTGTAGAGATAACCTACATCTCTGTCTGGCAGGGTGGGCAAGCTATGTTGAAAGTGCAAAACCATGAAGAGAAGCTTTATCTTTATCCAGGGTTAACTTCAAAGTTGGGTTTTTGTTATTTTATGAATCCTTAAAAGCCACTTTATCATGAGGAGAAACATATACAGTTTGTTGAAATGAAATTGTTGGAAGACTGAGGGGCCTTGCTTCATAAGTTTCAAGGAAGGATCTTTAAGAGGAATTGGTGGTATGCGTGCATCTGCCTGATTTTAGGCTAGGTGTCGGTTACCAAGTTTTATCTCCATTGTTTTTCCAATGGTCAGCAGATAAATTAGTGACAAGGTAAGTGAATGGACCCCCTGGTGGTAGATCTGTACAATCGAACTCTATGCAGAAATAAAAAGGAGAAGAAGAGTACTGGGACACAAAATATCCAAATAATTATGCTGAGTTAAAGAAGGCAGACAAAAATTAGTTCATACTGTATGAGTCCGTTTATGCGAAATTCCAGAAATCTAATGAATCTCCAGAGACAGCAGGAGAGTTGGGGGTGGGGAGGTCATACAAGTAGGGACAGGAGGAGGTGACTGCAAAGGAACAGGGGGATACTTCTGGTTTGACACACGCATGCTAGCACACACATACCACATGTACACACACACACACATATATCAAAACTTATTGTGGTGATGGTGTCACAGTTGTGTATATCCATGCAAATGCATAAAATTGTATACTTTAAACATATGCAGTTTATTATATGAATATTGTACCTCAATAAAGCAAAAGAAAGGATATTATTATGATATATCCTTATTGCCGCTTGAACAAAATCTCATTTACTCATTTCAAAGTTTCTTGGGGCATGGCTGATCTGCTCTCAGTGACCCCAGGAGGATACCAGAAAGCAGTGATGAATATTGGGGGTGTGGCTGGCAGGAGTCCTGACACTCAGCCATTCTCCTCCTTTTCTGAGGAGAATGCCAGCCCAGGCTACTCATGAGCTCGTGTTGAGTTCAGTGGGTTAAGAGAATATTAAAAATGTGGTAAACTAAGATTGTGGATATTCCTTGGTATTTTCATACTTTCCTGACCCCACTTTCCATGACAGAATTTCTGATCTGCTCAGCTTTCAAAGGCATTGATTGAGCTGCATTTATTAGTGGGTGGAGCTACTGTTTCTTAACCAAACTCAATCTTTGGTCTTTTCCATTTTTTTCTTCTGTGCAGCTGAGTATGTAAAGCCTAGACTTTTCTCTTGTCCTTACTTCAGTTTTAGCTAGTGAATAACAATGCCTCCTTGAAAATGTTTTTCATTTGATTTTGAAGATACCACACTCTCCATTCTCATTTTGTTGGCTACTCCTTGGTTTCGTGTGCTGACTTTTCTTTATTTCCCAGAACTCTAAATATTTGGAGCACTCTCAATGTCTTAGCCTGTTTGGCCTGACATAACAAAAATACCATAGACTGAGTGGCGTATAAACAATAGAAATTCATTTCTTACAATTCTGGAGGCTGGGAAGCCCAAGATCAAGGCACTGGCAGACTCAGAGTCTGGTGAGAGCCTGCTTTCTGCTTCACAGATGGCCATTTTCTTGCCATGTCTTCACATGGTGGAAGGGGTGAGAGAGCTCGCTGGGGCCTCTTTTCTAAGGGCACTAATGCCACTCATGAGGCCTCCGCTCTCATGGCCTAATCACGTCCCAAAGACCCCACCATCCCCATCGCACTGGGGTTTAGGATTTCAACATATGAAGTGTGTGTGTGTGTGTTTGTCTGGGGGGAAGACACAGGTATTTAGTCTATCATACCCAGAGTACAAGCCTCACTTTTCTTCTCTGCTACATTCTCATAATAGATACTTTCATTCCATTTCAAGGCTGTCAATTCCATCCAAATACCTATGATGACTTCTAAATGCATAGCTCCATCCTGAACCTCTCTCTGAACTCAAGACTTGTATATCCATTAGCCTACTTGTCTTTTCCTTTCAGATATCTAAGAGATATCTTGACATGTCTCAAACTGAATTTTTGATTTCCCCCACCCCCACCAATTCTATTCTACCTTCCATCCATCTTCCCCATCTCAATTATTGGCAACTCTAAACCTTGAAACCCTCCTTGAGTTCTTTTTTTTTCTTATACCACATAACCAATTTATTAGAAAGTCTTGTTTTTACTTTCAAAATAAATCCAGAATATGATAGATTTTCACCATGTCTTTTGCTACCACCTGATGTAATCCATCATTATCTCATACCTGAGTTAATTCAATGGCTTCCTAACTGCTCTCTGTGCTCCTCCCTTTCCCTCTCTACAGCAGCCCAAGACACCCTGTAAATTCTAAGTCATTTTGTGTCATTTCAGTATCCTGTATTCAACTCCCTGCCCACCATGGCTTCTTAACTTGCTCAGGGTAAAATTCAAAGTCTTTCCTGTCGCCTCTAAGGGCCTCGTGACCTTCCCTTCCCCTCTCCATCACCACTCTCCCCTTGTCCACACACTCGACAAACACTTTGCTTCTTCTTAAGCTCTTTAAGCATATTCCTACTTATTCCCAATTGAGCGTCTTTCCTATTACTGTCTCCATGGACTGGAATGCTCTTCTCTCAGATACCTATTTTGTCCAGATTCTTAATTCCTTCCTTAAAGTCATCTTAATGGAGGCCACTCTTGACCCTCTTATGTAAAAAAGGAACCCACTCCTCTCAATACTTCCAGTCCTCCTTAGCCTGTTTTTGTTCCCACTGCTCTTACCACTGTCTTACATCTTATATATATTTACCTGTTATTCTCTTTCCCCCTGGCTCAGGCCAGGGGCATATGAAAACATGAAGAAAGATTCTCTGATTATTTTATTTGTTGTTATACCCCCAATGCCTGGACACAGAAGTGGTCAACAAATATTTGTTGATATTCTCTTTTTGCTAATGCAGTAGCATTCAAGGATTCCCTGATACATCCCATCCTGAATTTCTTCCTCTTTTTGGGAACAATGGGTATCCCATTCTTAAATTCAGATTTAATTTTTAAGGCAGAATGACAGAAAGGGACTGGTGCCCACGTGGATTAACACAGGACCAATCTGATAATGATAACCTCTGAAGCTGCCAGCATTGTTACTCAGAGACCACCCTGCGTGGGCACTCCGTTGGCTACTCACTTATTGTTAGGCTTCTCTAATTTCCAATCCAATAGCATCTTCACCAAGCGTTCAATTAGTTTAAAGAATAAGAACAAATTGTCACATTTTATGTTTTTTTTTTTAATTTAGAAACAACCACAAACTCACATAAAAGTTGGAAGTGAGGTTAAAGAGAACATTTTATGTTCTGAATCATTTGAGAGTAAATTGTCAACTAGATGCCCCTTCAACTCCAAACACTTTCCTGTGTATCTCTAACAAACAAGTCTTCTGCATAAGTCACAAGGTCACAGTTGGGAAAATTAAGTGATACACAATACTAACCCCCGATTCTTGGTCTCCTTTCAAGTTTCACTAATTAGTCCAACAATGTCTTTTGTAACAAAAGGATCTTATTCAAAATTATGTGCTGTGTTTAGTTGTCATATCTCTTTGGTCTCCTTCAATCTGGAATAGTTTTTTAGTTTTCGTTTGACTGTCTTAGCTTTTTGAAGATTGAAAAAAACCCACAATAGTTATTTTATAGAATGTCCCTCAATTTAGGATGTCTGATGTTTTCTCAAGGTTAGATTCAGGCTCTGTATCTTCGGTAGATATTTCAGAGTGATGGTGTTCTTACTGGAGCCTGTCAGGTAACATACGATTTTGATTATTCACACTACTGATTTTGTTTTCTTTGTTTACTTGATTAAGGGGATATCTGTAAGGCTTGTTCACTCTAAAGTATTCTTTTTGCCTTTGTATTTAATAAATATTTGGGAGGATATACTTTAAAATTATGTAAATTCCCATTCGTCATCATTTATCTTTTTATCTATTTGTACCATTTATCTATTTGTATCAGTATGGATTCATTGATTCTTTTCTTATTAGAAGACTAATAATTTATTACTATTATATGTTTCCACTTAAACGTCCCTAGACTTGGCCAGTGGGCACCTTTTCATGTTAACTCCCCTCTCCTTTTGACAAGTTCTTATCTTTCTTTGAGTTTTTTGTTTATTTTTTATTTTTTATTTTTTTAGCAATAAAATGCTCTGGCTTATCTTCTATCTCTCAAGCCCTAGTTCTAAAGTCAGTCATTCCTCTAAGGGCCCTAGTTCTTAGGCCTATTTATCTTTATTTCTGTATGCATCTATACAGTTATCAACAACTTTGGGTTCGTACCAATTACCTTCAAGTTGTAATCCAACATATAGTTTATTCTACTTTTCTCTTTTTTTCATATTGGTAATTCTCCTCACTGGCAGTGAGAAACTTGGCTCCCGTTATCTTTGCTGAGTTTACTTATTTGATCAATTTCCCTGTAAGTATCTGATCTCCAATCACCGCTATCAGTTCCCACCATCACCCCACCCTTCCTTACCCTGCCAGTATTTCAACCCCCTGCTGGGACACTTGGCTCAGGTTCTGACACACGCAGTGGGCAGCTGTCTTTCATGGATAACAGCCTTACATTGCTGAGGTTCTGACACCTTTTTAATAGGCTGCTCCCTGGCCCCCTCACATGACTTGGGGTCCCTCTGGCAGACCTCCCATGTGAATCTCCCTCCCACCCACCCACCCAGTAAAATCTTGTTATATTTCATTTTGATTAGGCTTAAGATGTTCTACAAACCAAAATTAGTTTCAATTTACTGCAACATTTTGATTTATGTGCTACACGGTATTTTTGAAGTTTGCTGTTTTCTTGCAGCCATGAAGAATTTCATGAATTCATGTATTTCATGAATCAGGGATCTATAGCCTTCTCAGCCATGGCTTTCAAAGGGGCATTGCCATGTCATTGCTTATTTAATTAAGTTGATTAATTGTGACACTAGAAGAATGGTCCAAAATGGAGCCCACTTGATACAAAGCCAGGTAACTTTACAAAATCTACAATGCATAGGTTCCAGAATCTTCAGATTGAGCCGGGAAGGCAAACTCTCTGAGAGCTGAGCGTACAGTGTAGGCAGGGTTGATTATCCATCCACCTACATAGTGAGTAAAATTGGGTGGAAGAATAAGAGTGAGCTCACACTTCTGAGAGTTACAAATACTTATTACCCCCATCTTCTTGTGAGACTGCAGAGAGGTTTAAAAGAAAATAGTACAAAACTACCCTACGACCCAGCAATTGCACTACTATATATTTACCCAATGACACAAAAATACTAATTCAAAGGGATGCACGCACCCCAATGCTTATACCAGCATTATCTACCATAGCCAAACTATGGAAACAGCCTAAGTGTCCATCAATTGATGAATGCATAAGGATGTGGTGTATATATATATATATACAATATAATAATATAATAATTATGTTGTATAATGTAATATATGTAAAATATGCACTATACAATATAATGTAACATATGTAAAATATATACATATTATATAATATATATATGAAATATTAGTCACAAAAAAGAATGAAGTCTTATCATTTGCAATGACATGGATGGAGCTAGAGGTATTATGCTAAGTGAAATAAGTCAGTCAGAGAAAGACAAATACCATACAATTTCACTCATGTAGAATTTAAGAAATAAAACAAATGAAAAGGAGAAAGAAAGAAAGAGAGGAAAACCAAGAAACACTCTTTCTCAACTATAAAGAACAAACTGATGGTCACCAGAGGGAAGGTGGAGGGGAGAATGGGTGAAACGGGTGAAGGGGATTAAGGAATGCACTTGTGGGCACTGGGCGATGTAAGAAAGTGTCGAAACACTATACTGTACACCTGAAACGAATATTGCACTGTATGCTAACTAACCGGAATTTAAATACAAACTTAAAAAGGGTAAAGAAAATAGTACACGTGACAATAATATTTAAATGTACGATTTTTGAAGACAATGTTTTTTTCTACTTTCAGGTGGCAGTAAGGTCCGACTACTCATGAAAACCTCAGAGGAAGACTCTTCCTTCTTCTCTCCATTCTCTCGGTTGACTTAGGAACAGCAGCTTGTAAACTATAAAGTGTGCTGCACTGAGTTTTACTACCAGGTAGTGGTACTCAGCCAGGATTAATGGATGGAAAGTCAATTTTTATGACATACCCATTTGTGATTCTTGGGGCTAAGTCAGGGTCGTTTTGCTTTTGGTTTTGTTTGAAGTCGGTTTCTTTTGCCTTTCTAGAGTTTAATGACAGCTCTGAAAAATGCATTCAATCAACAGTCCCTGAATTTCAGCGATCCCTTGTGCTTCTACAGGCTTAATTGGAAAGAATGAACTTCCAAAGCCTTCTTTGCTCTTTGTGAGGCATCTCATATGTTTTGTCACAATTAGCATTTTTGTGTGGAAAATACTTCACCATAGAGAACGAAACTACTACCTGAGATGCTATGGTGATATCTGTAGATTGTCTGTATGTCAGTGTTCTTAGCCCTTCCACTCTCTGTGAATGAGGGCATTACAAGGGGTCTTAAGTAAGGTTTGTATTCGATTCTGTTGAGTGGCTTGACTGAGTCTTTTCCTTTTTTCTGAACCTCACTACTTTATCCTGGTTTTTCACTTCATACCAATGCGATCCTAGGCAAGTTGTGTAACCTTTCAGTGTTTCCTCAACTATAAATGAAAGGTAGTAATAGTACCTGCCTAATAGGTTTTGGTAAAGATTACATAAAGTAATGCAGATATACAGTGTCTAGCACAGTGCCTGATATATAATCAGTGTGGAGTCAATTTTTTCTGTCCTTAGCTGTTATTCAGCACTTGGATTTTACATGTTTTTGTAGTCTTTCTTCAGTGGCAGTATATTTGCATCAGCAAGCTCGAGGATACTCACAGCTCTGCTGTTTATAGTGCATATATCAGGAAATGTAGTTGGCTTTTTTTTTTTTTATTGCTACCAAACTTTGTCACCAAGAACATTTCTTACCTTTTTCCCCTTGAGTGGGATTAACTTTTCCCTCTATCCCGATGAAACACCAGGCTTTGGAGGTGTTTTGTAAATTCTGGAAAAAGTAAGAGGAACTTAGGATAGTAGCAGGAGGCATATTCATGCTGAGTCATGTTGAAAACTTGCTGAGCTTAGAGACCTGAATTGATAGCTGCACCAGCAGGTGCCGTTAGGTGAGTCTCTTCAAAGGCACTTGGAAATAAAAAGCAGGGAAAATCAGCAGTTAGGGTAAAAAAGGTTAGAGTTCGACAAGGAAGATTTAAGGAAAAGAATCATAGGCTGTCGGTAGGCAGAAAAGGAGGTAAAGCCAGAGAGATGCTTGTAGATTATGGGACAGCCAAAGATGGAGAGATCGGGAGACAGGCGGTCCTTACCAGACTGAAGACCCAAGGTACTGGGTACCAAGGTTTGGAAGGGCTGCCAGAATAGGAAGTTTTGGAGAGATTTTATAGTTTCAGTATTTCAGGCTTGGATGACACAGGATGACAAATAGCTCCGGTCATGGTCTTGAAAGTAGGAGGGGGAGAGAAAGGAAGGGGAAAGCCATTAGAGTTGAAGAGGTTAAGAAACTGAGTCTAGAAGGTTCCATGGATCCTCCCTGATCCTCCCTGACATTATTGGGACTCAAAAGTTCCTAGAGTTTTTTAATTTTTAATTTTTTTGCTTGAGACACACAGCTCTTTTCCTGGGTATGGAGGCCAGGAGTGATCTCGCCCTTTAGATGAGACCCTGCTTACTCTTAAGAGCATAAAATCAACAAGAAGAAGAGGAGGAAGAGGGAGAGAAGACTGAGGGGAAGGGGAAGAGGAAGAAAGGAAAAGAAACAAAAGGATTTCTGGCTCAGTGGTTCTTTGAGGCCCTTGCAACTGTGTTTCTGTCAGGTTTTCATGCTATTTCACCAGACACACCTGTCCTATCTGAATTTCTTTTGCACTTAAGTTATGCTCTTCCTACTTAATATTTATGTAACTGGAGAAGAGGCTCAGAACACTTCTATGACTGGTTCATGACGACATAACGAAACATATGATGTTACATGGCCTGGGGGATAAAAGTTGCAGATGGAGTTAAGGTCACTAACGGGCTGACCTTAAGATAAAGAGATTAACCTGGATGATCCGAGTTGGCTCAAAGTAATTACAAGGGTCCTTATAAACGGAAAAGGGAGGGAAAAGGGATACCGTCAGGATGATGCCCTATAAGAGACTCAATGGCCATGCCGACTTTGAAAGTGTCGGCAAGGAACTGAGAAATGTGGGTAGCCTCTTAGAAGATGAAAAAGACAAGAAAATACCTCTTCCCTACCTTCAGAAAGGAAGACAGCTGTGCTTACACCTTGATTTTAGGCCAGTGAGACCTATCTCAGACTTCCGACCTCCAGAACTGTATACTAAATTTGTACTGTTTTAACTCACCAAGTTCATGAGAATTTGTAATGCCAATAATAGGAAACTAACCCAATTTTGTGGCACATATGAATCCAGTCTGAAGGATTCATGCCCACCCCAAACCTGTGAGGACCACCTTGCACTTGGATCACTGCTTTGACGTGGCTGCCTAGGCCTGTGCAAGGTTGAATGAGTTGGTTTCCTGAACCTCTCACTGAACACATATGGTTGGCTGGAAGCCATGGAGAACCAGTATGGGGCCAAATTCCTCCTGAATGGAGTAAGGAGGCCTGTTTCAGCCAGAGGTGTGAAATCTTGGCTGGATTATCCCAGTAAATTCTCAGGATGCCTGGCAAGCTCCCTGGTTTGCAGCATTGTCTCAGTAATGGAAAGCTCGAGCCTCTGAACGGATGCCCCCTCCACGGGCAGCCTGTGCAGGTAAACTGGAGAGGTATCTTCACAAGGTCTCTGGCTTGCCTATTTCCTCCACTCTCCACTCTCCTTCTGGGTGAGTGGAGGTGGGCTAGGAAAGGTGGGGTTATACAAGTAGAAAAGCACCAGAGAGACCTGCAGACGCAGCGTGGCTCATAATTATTTGGTCTCATCACGTCTCTGTGGCGTCGAAGGGACTTGTCAAGGGTTGAGCTTGAAGCTTAGCTCAGACCATTTCCCTCTGTGTGACTTGGCAAAGAGAGAAACTAGCCATTACTTTTTAAAATGGAAGTCTTAGCTTGCCTTGGAAGAGAATCCCAGAGAAGTCTGGCTAAGCGAGGGGTCTTGATAGAGCCATGTCAGAAAAAGTTCGGAAACGCAGCCGAGAAAGGCACCCAAGGCGGCAGCACTGAGCTGGGGAGGGTGAAGGAGCGGGGTCCCCCGTTGCCCCGGCTCTGCGCCCAGCACTCTCGGCCTGTATTTCAGCCAGGGGGGGGGCCTCTCACTCGCAGTCCCGCCCAGGGTGGCTCTCCCGGGTCTCCCCTATTTGGCCGGCTCGGCGGGGCTCTGGGCGGGGCCGGAGGAGCGCGGGGGTGGGAGGCCGGAGGAAGATGCGCGGAGTTGGCTGCGAGGCCGAGCGCGGAAGGCAGAAGGGTGGGGATCTTGGGTGGGCTGCCCCCTCCCGCCCTGCCCCGTTCCACACCCCGCGGAAAGCAGGCGCTGCCAGTCGAATCACTCCCCTTTCAGGAGGGACGGGGGATAAAGGTAACTGGCCCCTTTCAGCTTAAAAAAGCAGAAGGAGATCGTGGGCAGCTTCGCAGCCCCTCCTGGACCATGCACCCCTGCATCTTCCTGCTCGGCCACAGGCGAGGACTTGATTTCTTGAGCTGAGAGCCAAACCTCGTCGACTTTTCTTCTTCCCAACAACCGAATCATGCCATGTGCCCAGAGAAGTTGGCTTGCAAACCTCTCCGTTGTAGCTCACCTCCTTAACTTTGGGGGCCTTTGCTATGGGACGCCAGCTCAGCCAGGCCCGGTGCACTTCCCGGACAGGAGGCAAGGTTGGTGGCTTTTCTTTATCTCCTTTGAAAACCGAGGTGGGGAGATGCGTGGAAAGTTGGTTTCTCCCCCCTCCCCTCCCCCACTGGCTGAACTCTGCAAAACCGTTTGGCTGAGCCGTAAGGAAATCTGGGCTGGGAGCTCAGTAACACAGGGTGTCTCAGAATTCATTGTCGAAGGTGAGGATTCCTTAATTCTTACTGAAAGGCGAGTGTCCGGGATCTGTTTCACACCAACGCTGAGGCAGGAAAGACCCAAGAGCTAGCTGGTAAGGACCCCCTTTTGTCTCCTCTTTGAATGCTGGACTGTTCCAATCTTCTATTTTTCAAATTCTGAACACGGAAAATGATTTTTTTTTTTTTTGAGTTCCAACTGGCCACTGGCAGTCATTGCAGTGTTTCGAGTTAGTTTCAACTCTGGACAGGGGAGGGGAATGTGATACCGGCCCCCTGCTGAGTGAATTTGGCTGTGTTTTGGTTTCCTGGAAAGATTAAGGCCTGTGTTTTAAAAATAACTGTTCTTATGGGGGAGAATTTACCACCTTAGGGGCTCACCTTTCCCTGTCCTGTCTTCCTGATCGCAGCTGGCTGTATCTTCTGAATGTCAAGAAACTCATAACGCTATAGAAAACACTGAAAGGGGGTGTGATGACAGTTTGGTGTTATTTAAGCCTAACACCTTCACCAGAGCGACACTGCTGCCTCTGCTTTTTTATTGGACTTAGAAGGGTCAGAGACACTTTCACGTTTGGTAGGGAGTTCCTTGGGCCTTCTAGGAGCTCCATCAATGGCCTGAGTGGCTGGAGAAAGTTCCCTGCACCAAGACTGCTAACGTACCCTGTATGTGTCAGCCCAGAAACCACTGACAGCAGCCTTCTGGGGTGCAGGGACCGTTGTTACCGCCCCTGTTTTAAAGATGAGGAAACTTGGTGAGTTTTTTGGCCCAACTTGTGGTGGAGTGAAGTTTTGAACCCAGGTAGCCTGGCTTCTAAGGCTGGCCTCTTGACAATAATAGGGATGACACACACACACACACACACACACACACACACACACACACACAGCACTGCTTTAGCAGCCATTAAGTCCTGTGTTTGCTGACTGTGCTCAAGTCTTGAGAAGCTTCCTTAGCATTCTGACTCCCTTAATCCCCAAGACCACTTGGGTGGCAGACATCGCAAGCCTGTCTTTGTTGAGGATTTCCACACAGGGTTCTGCCTACGTTGCAAAGTTCAAATACTGCCGAGAGCTCATCTGCTGTGACTTCAAGAGCCACCAGAAACAAGTCCCTTTGCTTTCTTTGGAAGCTGGAGCCCGAACACCGGGGTTAGATGTCAATCAGCCAGCACTTGCTTGTGTAAACGTTCCAGATACAATCTCCCACCCCCAAGTTTAAAATAGCAGCGTTTGTTTTTCTTTGAAAAACAGTCCCTTTGTGAAAAGTCTCTCTTCTGGCAGCCCAAACAAAGCCCATGAGCACTTCCCAGGGCATTTGGAGATGATTTGGTTCAAAGACACACATTCTCCTGGGTTGGTTTTCAGCTCTGCTTGCTCCACATCTACTTTGTAAGCGAATTCAGCTTCCTTTAGCGCAGACACCACGGGGCCTTGCTCTCTCCTGTCTGGAAGGTGAGAGATGGTTGTTTTCCTTGGTTACCATGTGTGCTGAAAGTATTTGATATTGAAAAAGAGCTGTAAAGTGCCCTGAGTTCGTTAGCGATATACAGATATATTACGTTTTAAAAGCAATTTGTTTTTAAAAGTCTTTTCTCCAGAATATTTGTTTTTAATCAACTCACCAATGGATTTACAAGTAATCTGCATTTGGTACAACAGAGAAATTTCTGAGCAGGCTTTATTCAGAACTGAGTGGAGAGAGGGAAAACGATTGAGGTGGGTGTGTGGAGAGAAAGGGAGACAGAGGTGGAGAGAAGGAATAAGAAAATTCCAAGGTTCCTTGGGAATAGGATGACCTGGTTTTTGCCCCAAATGACCAGCCTGTCATTTCGCAATGAACCAAACTCCCAATTTCCATTTCTACTCTGGCAACATTTTTGAATCGCACCCAAATTCTGAACATTTAACCTTGCAAATCACTTCATATATCATGCCTCTCATCCTTCTCTTTACAGATGAGGAGGGGGGGCTAGGAGATGAGTCTGTCAGTCAGAATATATTTAGTGAGCACCAATTAAATGCCACATCACCAAGGGGTGAAGCGAGTTACACAGCATCCCACAGTTGGAAACATTCTAATCCCAGATAATCATTAATGTTCTGTCTAGTTCTAAGGGCTGGGCAGAGGCAGGATTTTAGCCCTGGGAAAGAGCATGGAGGTAAATCCAATCTTTACTGGGACCAAAAATGGAAGATTTGACAAACTCTGTCCGGTATTCTTTCCACATTGCTCACTTGTGATAAATACACGTGCAGTGACTTCCACAAGGTTACTTGGTTCCCAACCAAGTATCAGAACGACGGGATATACTGGTCTTGCACACAGCCTACTACTTCTCTTCTACGGCCTGTGACAGCCCCTTGGGTTCCTTATCCCTTGGACTCCCTGCAAGTCACTGGCTGCTTCTGTGGCCTCCTTTGCTCCTGGCAACTCTGAAATCAACAGGGCAGACACTTTATCCCACCGTGGAGATGTCTTTCTGCTGCATGGGTTTGTGCAAGAACAGAAGGAGTGTTTCAAGACGAATGTTTCAAGCACACTTCAAGACCAATGTTCTTGTCAAGTATCTATGCTCTTTGAAAAAATAAGGAGGAAATTATTTCATATATTCCCTTAAAACATTTTTTTTACTTTTATTTATTTTCGAGAGACAGAGAGAGACAGATCGTGAGCCGGGGCGGGGTGTGTGTGGGAACAGAGAGAGAAGGAGACACAGAATATGAAGCAGGCTCCAGGCTCTGAGCTGTCAGCACAGGGCCCACACAGGGCTGGAACTCACCAACCATGAGATCATGACCTGAGCTGAAGTTGGACACTTAACCAACTGAGCCACCCAGGCGCCCCTCATATTTTCTCTTAATGAAAGAAGAGACTTCACAGCTTTAATATTTTATTTGTGTTAATTATCGTAAGCAATTATGGTCTGGAGGTTAGTCGTCATAGGGTTGGTGAGCAAATCCAACCTCATATGTTGTACTTTACAGCTTTGAGGAGATCAACACCGTTCACCACATTTTGGCACATGTAGTTTTCTATGATAAAAATATATTTGAAAGGTTACAACAGCCCATGGAAGAGAATTATGAAAATGAACTATTACACAAATTTCATTGCCCTTTTTAGTAAAGAGTCTTAGAAATTCATTGCTGTCTAAAACGGAAATAAAGTAAAGAGTAAATATAGATTTAACCCAGGCTGTAAAATCTGGCAGGTGGATACTCTGTCCCATCTTTCCTTTCTTTCTAAGCAGAAGGTGAAAGATCACTTGGTGTTATGTATTTTCTTTTTTTTCTTTTTTTTTTAATTTTTTTTAATGTTTATTTATTTTTGAGAGACATAGAGATAGAGACAGAGCATGAGCAGCGGAAGGGCAGAGAGAGAGAGATAAAGAATCTGAGGCTCCAGGCTCTGAGCCGCCAGCACAGAGCCCGACGCGGGGCTCGAACTCACAGACCGTGAGATCATGACCTGAGCCGAAAGTCGGCCGCTTAACCAACTGAGCCACCCAGGCGCCCCTGTTATGTATTTTCAAATGCACTTGCACCAACAGGCTCACTCAGAGTTTCTCATGAAGTATCATCCATGTTTGTGACCAAGGGTTTCCAGTCTAATTTTCAATAAGGCCAATCCAAGTATTCAGGGCTGATAATGTATTTCCATAAACCTGCAGATGGTAATGTGATTACAGAGTGTCCCAGTCCCCGCCCCCTCCAAAGCCCCGTTGACTCCCCACCTTGACATCTGGTTCTCGGTGGTAGATGCTCAAGAAGCAGGAAAGGCAGAGGTTAGAAGGGTGGGCTCTAGGGTCAGATTGCCCCAGAGTGAATCCTCACCCCTCTTCATTGTCTTTTTACAATGGCGGGAATGAGGACTGAGATGAGGGACCCTGTTAATAATACCTGTCCCAGAGAACTGTAGAGTAGACAAGACCCAGGTTGATATACTCTAAATGCTGTGCTTGACCATAGAAATGGTGAAAATGAGGAGCTCTTATTATTTCCTGACATCTTCTTTCTTCATTCCTGTCATGTCCTCTCTGAGCTGTGCTTTCTCTCGGCCAAGGTCGTAGCTACCTCATCTTCCACACTGAGTTCCTACTGAGAGGAAGCCAAGGTGAGCATGGGATTCTCCCCTGACTCTGCTTGGAGGTTACATCTATTTATGGCCACTGTGATCCTTGATGGCCAAGTTTCAATTTTTAATACCAATAATAGCTATTAAGTGCTATTCGTCAAGCACTCTTCTAAATCTATTATATATATTAATACACTGGATCCTCAAAACCACCCTAGGAGGTAGATACTATTATTACACCCTTGTATAGGTGAGGCGAGTACAGTTGGACTGCTGACATAAGTCACACCTTTACACGTATGTGGCCTCTTATTTCTGCCCGCACTTATGGGCAGACATGGCTTCGCTGCTTTGTTTGCAATCAGATCAATAGGCAAAACTAATCGTATCTCTTATTACTCTACCTGATAGACAGGCAATTATTGTCTCCATGTATTGTGTGCAAATTGAGGCTTCTTAAAGAAGACAAGCAGTTTTTTTTTCTTGTCAGATCATCATCTCCGGGGGACGGTAGTGTTTTCTAGGTCATACTCTCTGGCAAGTGCAACTGCTTATGTGCATGGAGGGCAGTGGCTAAGAACGTGGTTTCGAAATAGGAAGCATGAGATTTCAGTGTGAATAACATTGCGTATTGACTCAGTGACCTCTCTTAGGCTCAGTGTCTTCATCTACGAAATGGGAATTCACTGAATCTGTGAATCACAGGTTGTGAGCACTGAATGAGAAGAGACTTGTGGTACTTGGATCATGGCGGGTGATTGTAAAATGGTTACTACGGTTATTATCATTACATTATTATATAGCCCGCTTATGCTAGCTCTCCTAAAAACCCGTTAGATCAAAGCAGCTGGGTCAAAGCTCTAAATTTGTTTGCTCTTTTATTCTTTGAGCAATAGGTGCTGGAGCTTAGGCAAGCTTTCTCTCTCATTTTATACTTTCAAAAATCATGTTGAATTCTTTGAGATGTGTATGTTTGGAGACAGGCCTTATAAGGGACAAAGGAACTTCTGAGAAGAGTCAGTATCTGGGCGGTGCCTACATACAGCTGGTCCCATTGCAAGATGATGGCTATACACTGTCGAATAAGACTTTTCTGCCCTTAACTGCCCTCCCCTGCTCATCCTGGGGAAGCCAGAGGTACCGCCATGAGCAGTAGAAGAAAAGAGTAACTGAGAATACTACTATGGAGGTCAACTACATCCACCCTTGCCCCACCCAACCTGGCCTTTCCTCTCCTAAGGTCTGAACTTGGAAGGGCAGTGAAACTGATACTAAAGACGACCGGATACTCTTTGGGGAGTAGGCAGTACAGAGGACTGAGTCAATTTGACTCCCAGGTCATGGCACACTAGTGTCATTCATTTGTGCAAAACCCCTTTCTTGTTTTATTTTTTTGTGCATTTTTGTTCCTACTCCCATTCCTCCTCCTGGAAAATCATTTAATGGGTTCCATATGTGTTTTTTGTTCACATATGTTCTGGCAGATTTTGTGTTATTGTTTTTGTGTGCATGTATTTTCCACTGATGTAGATGGCTCTGTATTCACTTGTATTGTTTCTTATTTTTCAGCGAGCATTGTTTTTAAAGATTTTTCCATGTTGCTATACGGTCTCTTGCTCCTAACTGCTGCAACTGGAAGCCATGGGTCTGGATTTCTTACACCTAAACGTTGAGACTGTTTATTAGTACCTCAGAGTGAAAACTCTGTGCTCTGCCCCTATCTCATCCAAGGCAGAAGTGAACAATTTCACAAAGTGTGTTTGAAGGCAGTTGCCTGGGGTAGAAGACCGTTTTATAAATGTACTCCATTAAACCCAGTTCTTATAATTAACCAGATACAAATGTGCTCCCTGATACGGCATCACATTATAAGCCAGGCACCTGCCGTGTGCAAGGTTCCAGGCTCCAAAGACTTTGGGAATAAAGTATGGTGAACAAAAGGCCTTGGGAAATGAGACTGTGTTGGGAGCCACAGAGAGTAAGGACTTGGGTGGGGGTCCAAAGGAGGGAGAAAGAACTTCAACCAGGGACTTTAAAGACGAGAGGGCACTGGAGTTGAGACTTTAAAGCATCAATGGGAATACACAGGGTATTGGCAGAAAGTGCAAAAGACATTAGCTGGGGCGATCGTCTGAACAAAGCAATGCAAGCTAGAAAGTGCAAGAAATCCATCTAGGAGGTGGCAAGTGGAATTTGTTTCTCTCTCTCTTGCTTCCTCCCTTGCTCCTCTTCTTTTTTTCTTTTCCTCTCTTTCCTTTTTTCCCCTCCTCTAAAGCAGAGGATTATTTTACTAAGTGGCTAATGGTTTGCTTGCAGTAGCCTGTCATCTGAGTGATGATTAGCCCCGGCTAGTTATTCCTTGTTATTCTCAAACATCAGAATGAAGAGAAGGTGGTGGGGATTTAAACACGAACAAGTCAAAAGGCATATGTTCCTGTGTGTGGCAGAGCGTATGTTCCCTTGCATTTTTAAAGTGGCGGTTTTCATCTTTCCCTTTTATTTTGTATGTTTTGTAAAAATTAAAAGAAACATCCAAGTTTCTTTAAGCAGGCTTTGCTAAGTTACGGAACAGTTCGGCTGCAACGGGTGTGAAGTTTGTCAGAGTGAATAGGGTGGGTTAGCTGTTTTTCATTTTCCCTCTAACCTGAGTTAATGGGAAGTCCCTGAGGCGTTTAAGCTCTTTATAATAAACAGTGGAACGCTGTGTTTCAATTAATTAACTCGAGCCTTGAAATGTTCCTTATACTGACCTTGCCCCTTTCCCAACAGTACTCTTCATGCATTAATTCTCATTTTAATTTGTCTCTGGCAAAACATCTACCATCCAGAGCTATGCCTTTGTGTCGGTGCAGACTGCCACGTAACATCAAGGAGGGGCCCCCGAGTCCATTTGCATTGTTCAGGGAATTTGCTGTTAACAGTGCTCATGGGGGAGACAGGATCTGTAAATTTCAGGTCAGCAGTGGTATTTTGCAATCCACAAGCTGAAGTCTAAGTTCCAAATGGTAGAGCATTTACCTGGCTATATAGACTCATCAGGGAATTCTCTCAGTTTTATTTTTTGTCTCCTTTTCTTTCAGCGCATTTTATCAAGGCCCTGCCAGAATATCACGTGGTGGCTCCTGTCCGCGTAGACGCCAGTGGGCGTTTTCTGTCCTATGGCCTGCGCCATCCCCTCACCAGCAACAGGAGGAAGAGAGATTTGGATGGCCTGGAGGACCGGGTGTACTATAGAATTTCATACGAGGAGAAGGACCTGTTCTTTAACTTGTCAGTCAATCAGGGATTTCTTTCCAAAAGCTATATCGTGGAGAGGAGATATGGCAACCTTTCCCGTGTTAAGATGGTGGCTTCCTCGGCACCCCCCTGCCATCTCAGGGGCACAGTTCTGCAGCAGGGCAGCAGAATCGGGGTTGCAGCACTCAGTGCCTGCCAGGGACTGGTGAGTGCCCCGGTCCATCACCTCCCTTCTCTGTCCCCAGGCCCCCATAGTCTCGTCCTGCATGTCCAGTACCAGTGGGTTCACAGACACAGTCAACGTATGCACATTGAACACTTGTGATGTTCACTGTCCTGGCTGCCAAATGGATTGGGGGGAAATGCATAAAATCACATAAGAAAAGTTGGACCAATCTGGAAGGTATGGAGAGTTAAGGCACTGAGGGTGCAGAGCAGGGAGAACTTCAACCAGGAACAGCATGGGCGGAGAGGCGGATTGGAGGTGGTCTTCAACCTCTGAGGCAGCGTGGAGGGTATTGTGACTGACTGACTGGCCAGCCCCTTTTGAATTAGGAACACCTGAATTTGGGCTGAGTGAAAGGCTTACCAGTAATGACAGTGTTGTCAGTAGCTGCTGTGGTGTAATGGTCGACCAGGTGTACTTGGTAATCAGACTCGGTGTGGAAACTTAGGCTGTCCGTTTACCCTTTGTGCCTTTGCTTTCTCGTTTGTAAAGTGAAGATAATGACAGTACCCATCTCATAGAACAAGGGTTGGCAAAGTATGGCTCACAGACCAAATCTGGACTATCTCTTGTTTTTATAAATAAAGTTTTATTGGAACACAGATAAGCCCACGTGTTTATATTGCATATGGCTCCTTTTGAACTGTAACAGCAGAGCCGAATAGTTGGGATAAGGACTGTATGGCCCATGAGGCCCCAAAATTGCTATCTGGCTTTTACAGAAAAAAACGTACCAACCTCTATAGTACAGTATTGTGAGAATGAAATGAATTAATACATATATAAAACTTAGAAGAGCACTTAGCAAATACAGTCCATGGGCGTTGGCTATCATTGTCATTTCTTTTGTTTCCGATATGCCAAGTACTGGAATGTGTGGTTTAGGTGGTGGTTTCTGTACATTGTCCTCTTCTGTCCCTCAAACCCTCATCTTTGTTATTTTTTTAGATGATGAAGCTCGGAGAAGTTGAATAACTTTATTGAGCAGTTAATTTGAGCCTGAGTCCTTCTCGCCCTTACCAGTTGCCCTCCAATCCCCTCATCTCTTCTAATTTTGGGAACCACGAATCTACTTTCTGTCTCTGTTATCTGCCTATTTAAAATCCTTGTTTTAGTAAGCTTTCCAGGAGATTCCGATGCTCACTAAAGTTTAAGAATCACTGGACTGGAGCAGTCATTCATAACCCTGATTGAGTATTAAGATCAACCCAGGAGCTTTTAAAAAGTACCCGTTCCCCACCCCTCTTCCCAGATGTTCCAGTTTACCTGGTCTGAGGGTGAAGCTCAGACATCAGTATTTTTTTTAAGCTCCCAAGGAAATTCTGTGTGGTAAGTGCTGCCAGCTGATGGATTAGTGTGAGCAGGTGTTAATTAGCAATATTAACCAATATTACTCTAAAGTTGCAGCTCTCCCCAAGTAATTCTCACATGCAGCCAGGGCTGGGAGCCACTGCTCTCAAATGCACCCTCTTTTCCTCTGATGTTTTCTAAGAGAGATTGCAGACTGTTTAGCATTATCTCAGGCTTGGGAACAGAATACTGGGAGCTTTTCAATTTCAAATGGCCCCAGGGAGCAGTGCAAACTACCATGTGGGCATTTTCAGATTCAGATCGCAGATTCACTCTAAGTACAGGAGCACAAAGAAGCAAATATTAACTAAAGGACTAATGTGGTAGCCAGCATGATGGAAGATTTTAGATTCAAATCACTAAATGATTTTGTCAGAAAAACCAATCTACTGGCATTAGTTTTGAGGCTGTCACACAGAATTGAACAGTTAATGGATAGTTATAAAACAGACCATAAAATCCAAATGAGTTTCTTTCTTTTCCGTGAGCATACACACTGGCTGGCTTCAAGTTCGTTTGCTCATGTGCCGTCATCATCGGTGCTTCTCATCGAAAGGGTGGTGGTTGGGTTTGTGTCTGGTTTCTCCGGATCACTTGTCTGGGATCTGACCTTTGGGATATTTATTTTCCTTTTCACCAAAACATGACCCCACACTCAAATTCACAGGATGGCAGGCTTAGGGTATATTGGCTTTTAAGCCCCCCGCCATTCCTAAGGACAGAGGTGGCATTTGGGAAAGCTTTCTAAGAAGGAAACACTCTCATGTGGAACAAGACATGAGCTTGTCCTTCCTATGGCTCAGGGCTGCCATATTCTTTGTTTTAGGTACAGCCTTCTTAATGCCGGAGGCTGCGTTCTCTTGGAGTTGTCTAGAATTTAATGTCCATTTAGTTTCCCTTGGAGCGGGCTCAGATGGTTGCAAATGAAGACCCAAGAAAGGTCCCTCATGACAGGGTGTGGGATGGCCTCTTTCCTCCATTTAATACCTTCCACATGCCTCTGATCCCCATCCTCTTGGGAGCTGCTCTCAGACAGAGTCAGCCCGTGTCCCGCCCAACAGCCACTCCTCGGTCATCTTTCACATTCTCACCATCCTCTCCCCTCAAGTCCTTGTAACCTTGGAGTTATAGAATTTTCTTTTTGAACAGTTTAGTTTATTTGTTCCATTCTAAGTTTTTTGATGGAGAGATTGTGTTGTTCAATCAATTAGACTTGGACTTGATCCTCAGCGGGAGCCGTTACCTGTGAGAATTCCAGCGGGGTGGCTTTGGATTTGCTATTGCCAGGGCCCCTGTAGAATTTGCTCCAGGCTAGTTTGTTGTTAGTATTTCAGCTGAGATTTCTGCAAAATGTTATACTGCACATTTATGTATGATATGGGACTGAGGTTCTGACCCTTCATGGGTACCCCGCTTTCACCGAGGGCTTGTTCTAGGCTGCCGTTACCTGGGCTGGATACCCGAGTCAGTAAATATTTGTAATGTTGCTTTTTTAATAAAGATTTTAAATTTTTATTCAGTCAGGGACAGTATTTCTCAGCTTAGGCTTTATTGAAGTGAGTACGGTTTTTGGCTCTATCCTAAACCCTAGCCTCAATTCCAGCCCCTACTGGAGAATTAGATCCTAACCTCGAATCCAAACAGCTTTCTTTCTCGAGGGCCACTCAGCTTCAACTTTTCTTCAACTCTTTCCTTTTCCCTTTTGACACCTTGAGATTTCCTTTCTTGTTCTGAGCTCAACTATGGATTACAATTTCCAAAGAGGTGTTATTTTTAGTTTTTTTTTAAGTTAAACTTTTTATTTTGAGCTAGTTGTGGATTCATATGCAGTTGTAACAACTGATACTGAGAGATCCCATGTACCCTTGAGTCAGTCCCTCCCGATGGTAACAACATCTTACAAGGTTACTGTACAGTATCACAGGCAGCGGTTTCACATTGAAATAGTCAAGATGCCCAGCATATCCATCACAAAGAGTTCCTCATGTTGTCCGTCTATAGCCACATTCATTTCCTTCCTGCCTCCGTTGCCTCCTTCTGTGTACATTTTATATTTAAGTCATAATCCATTTTGAATTAATTTTTGTATAAGATGTGAGACTTAGGTAGAGGTTCATTCTCTCTCTCTTTTTTCCTTGTGGCCTATGAGTGTCTAACTGCTCTAGCACCGTTCGTTTTAAAAAGGCTAACTTCCCTCCATTGAGTTGTTCCTACATTTGTCAAATTTATTTGGAATTATTTTTGTGAGTCTATTTCTGAGTTTTGTGTTCTATCCCACCAATAGAATCTTTGTCACTATAGCTATATAAGTAGCCTGGACATTCAGTAGACTGATTCTTACCATTTTATTTTTTCCCAAAATTGTGTTCGGAATTCTAGTTCCTTTGCCTTTCTGTATAAATTTTAGAATAATCTGATCACAAAAATTTGCTGAGATTTTGGTAGGAAGTATATAAACCTATATATAAATTTGTGGCATTGACATTTGTTATGTTTAGTCCAATCCATGAACAGGGTAGGTCTCTTCCAGTTCTTCCCATGAGACCTGTCCAGGTTGACCGATGGGAGTAAAAAGTCCATGATGCTTGGTCTTCTTTCCTTCCCAAGGCGAGAATTCTATAGCTCCTTGGGATCTAAATCTCACTCTGATGGCATTTCTGACCAGGAAATCTCCCAGACATCTTCCTTGTATGTATCACCCATTAAGTGGGCTGTCCTTACGGACCGGTAGGCTTATCCCACCTATAGGGTAGTTGGTGTGAATAGAGAATGAGGCTGTTAAATGGACTGTAATAGTTGCCTTGTACTTTTTAATTTACTTTTCTGGGCCAGAGAATTCATTTGGGGAAAAATTGGTGAAACCGTTTTTGCAAATTTGTTCCCTTTGTTCACTCATATTTATTCTTGAAGCATTTGGTTTTGGAGAGTTTTTTAATTTGAAATCAGTCGGGTGGAATGATAGTTTCTTCTGCGCTGAGCCTCACTGTCTCCCCCACTGCTGAAAGATGGGGTGTGGTGGGATGTCCACATTTTATTCACAGGTGAGATTTCGCACATCGGTTTAGAGCATGTTTGGAGAAGAGTCTGCTGTGGTATGACCTAAGTTTCTATGTCTCATTAGTATGATCTATGATTTCTTTTCAGTTTGAAGAATCCCAGTGTCTAAACACTTTTCATAGGTCTGTAAGCGTGCAACCCGTCTCAAAAGTTGTAGCATGAACCTTCGTTTCAGTGACTGCCTTAACCTTTACATGCCCCTTGCAAACTATTTCTACACGAAAATATGGAAAATCACATTAGTTAGCCCTTTCTATTTCACACCATTGGCGATAACAGCTTCAAGTACTTTAGAAAGGTATCCAGTTCTCTTGCTGGCTTAGTAAGAGTAGCTGAATCTCTTCACCTACATTGTTGGGGCACCTCATTAAAACTGCTCTAGTCAGGTCATCAGTGAACTTCATGTTGCCAGTGGGTGCCTCTCTGTTTTCCTTGTACTTGTGTTTCAGCAGCATTTGACATAATTTCTATTTTTATGTATTTTTTTTCTCTTGGCTTAAGTGACACCACATTCTTATGGTTTTACTCCTACCTACCAGTCTGAGAATTCTGTCTCAACATCCTTTACTTCTTTCCATATCTTTAACTACTAGAATGTCCCAGCGTTTTGTCTGTAGCTCCCTCTTCTCTAACTTCACCCTCTTATTAGGTGATCCTGACCAGTCCCAAATGCTATCTACTCATCTGTCAGTTTATCCGACCATCCATCCATCTGTTCATTCATCATCTATCATTATCATCTAATCATCTACCTGTGTAATTATCTATCATCACTGTCTGTCTGTCTGTCTGTCTGCCTATCTATCACCTATCATCTATCTATCTCCTATCATCTATATCATCTAGTTTTATCTCCGTACATGTATGTGACTCACTACTAAATTTATGTATCTAACTCTGATATTTCCTTGCAACTCCAGCTGTCTATTTGCCATTTCCACACGTATGCCTAATAGGAACCTCAAATTTGACATGTTCAAAGCAATAATCTTGATTCCCTCCTCCTGCCGTCTTCCTCATTGCTATACGTGTCAGCTCCGTTCTTTCAGTTGCTCAGGCCAAAACCCATGGACTCATCCCATGATTGACTCATCTGTTTCTCTCATACTCTGCATTTATTCTCATCAGCAAATCCTGTCAGCTCTTCCTTCGAGCTGTGTGCACAACCTATCACTCTTATCACTTCCATAGCTAACAGGAGTCTGGTCATTCTCAACAGGAGTAGTTTTGCCCTATAGGGGACATTTGGCAATGTCTGGAGATATTTTTGGCTGTCACAACTGGGGAAGGGAGGACTCCTTCTGGCTTCCGGTAGGTAGAGGCCAATGATGTTGGAAACTTTCTACAAACCGCAGAAAGACCCTCCATAACGAAGGATTATATGCTACAAAATGCGAATAGTTTCGAGGTTGAGAAACTCTGCCCTAGTTCTAGTCACTGTGGTGTCTCTTCTAGACCATGACGTTGACCTCCCAAGTGGTTCCTCCACTTCCTCTCTTAATTCCCTGCGAGCCATTTCTCACGTAGTGGCCAGACTGGACTTCTAAACACATTTCTAGGGTAGTGCACTCTCTACTTATTTCCCGTCAGTAGAATAAAATCTGAATGCCTTGTCCTGGCTTCCAGGCTCCCTCTGACCTGGCCACTGCCTACCTCCCTGGTCTCCTGCCCCATCACCTTGCCGTCATGCCTAGTACTCCAGCCACACTGACCTCTCTGCTTTTCACATGTGCCAAACACACTCTGGCTTCATCACCTTTGCATTCATGTTCCCTATGCCTAGAACACTCTTCCCTCAGATTTCTACCTAGCCGCTCCTTCTCATTGAGATCCCACTTTATGATCGTCCCTGACCACTCAATCTAAAGTAGAAGCCTCCAGTGTTCTATCACAGTGCCCATTTTATTTTAAAAAAGAACCTACAATACCTGATGTTTTCTTTTCTTTTTTGTTTAACTTCTCTTTTCCTCACCCTGTGATACATGTTTAGCTATGTTCCATAGTAAACCTTCAGTAAATACTGGTGGGATGGATGGATGTTTGTTTCAGCATTTAGCCTTTTGCTGCCCCAAGTTCCTGTAGACCCCGCCCCACCCCCACCCCCAGGCTGTGACTTCACAATGAGATTATAGTTCCTCAATTACCTAAACAATGGCTTGAACACCATCTCTTGACTTCTATAATACGGTCTGCTTAAATGGCCCCTAAATCACTTCTAGTGGGTCCCCAGGGCACTGGGGTCATCATGGCAGTGCGATGTTGCTCTGCTCTATGGCCCCCCTGGGTTCATCACCCTAAGAACACTGTGACTGCCACCATCATGTTGACTTTGAGAAGACGACACTGCTGTCAACTTTGCTACGCTCTTCTGAGCCTGGGTCAGGCCTTCTGAGCCTGGGTCAGTAAACTTTTTTAGAAAGTTTGCATATGAAGGAAAGGAAGGTACAATACAAATAATAACTCAAAACTTCTCTTCACCTTGGCTGTGCTGAGCGTAGGCTGAGTTTCAAGAGGGTCTCTAACCAAGCACTTGGGTTTTTGATATGTAGCAAGGATCACCCATCAGCAATCTCCTTGGAAAAGGTGCACTGAACCGTAATTCTGTACTGAGTCCTGGGCCCAATCATGAGGCCTCTGAGAAAGGAGGAAAAGTTCCTCACCCTAGGCTAAGGCTCATTTTTCTTTCTAGTGCTTCTTCCTAGGTGTTTCTTGCAAGGAATAAGTACACGCTTCAAGGGCAACCCCAGTCTAAAACAGCAGGGCCCCACAGGGCAGTTCGTGCATGGCAAAACCCACGGAAGTGCCCTATCAAGGGGAGGGATGAGGCCTGAAATCCAGCTCAGGCTGTGCCGACTGAACCAAATCCTAGCTTCAGGATGAAAAGAGGGCTTTGTTTTAATAATCCCTTTGCCCAAAGTGGAGCATCTTTTTGTAATTTGTCTACTTAGATGGGTGCCCTTTAAAATTCATTTGTCCGAAAGGGACATCTTTTAAAATTTCATCGGTCTCTCTTGCACACCCTCTTGTAACTTGCACACACGTGCGCTACTGCAGTAGTCACAGAGCCCTTACTCCCAGGATTTGGCCTGGCCCTGTGGCTCCCGGATGACAGTCACACGGGGACACAGTCCTCCATCACCAGCACGTTTCCCAAGGCCCTAGGTCCTCAGTTTCTTGCAGCAGGATGGAGCGGTGAGGAGCGTATATGCATTCATAGCAGATGCTTTTCCATCGAGCTATTGCAAGTCTTGGCCAATACTTTTTCCCAATCTCTCCTCCAGTTCAAGGTGAAGAACACATCTGTGTCTAATTCCTGAAACTCTTGGGCTCTTTGTTTCTGATCTGCAGTGAACAACTGCTTGAGGTGGAAGCCAGGGAGGAGGCCTTCTCAAGAAGAGACAGTTCTGTAGAAGCTCAGATCCTATCAAGCTGTCTAGAGAAAAACATTGTCTCCCATACAAATGCACAAATAGTAGTGAAACATTTCTGCTGAAACATATACCCGATAGCCATGTCTGAAGGCATCCCTCTGTTTCCTTGTTTAGCCATCTTCACATTGAGGTGAAGAGAATTTTAATTTTTGTCACCAAAAATTTCATCACTAAAGGAAGGTATACTCCAAAAAGAAATCAAATCTTATGACATAGGACGCTAAGAAGCTTTGGAATTGTCTTCCAGCCTCTAACTAGAAAGATAACGGTTTTCGCCAGGATAGGCTGTTATATCATTTTAACTCGTTAAACTTTGTTAGGTTCTAATTTCCCGAAATGTAAGAATTAAGTGTTTTCCGAGTTTTGCTGTGTGAAGCTATCAATAAGATCAGTGGCATTTAAAACTCTACGCTCTGTGATGGTGGCTCCACTGAGAGCGGGCTGTGCTTCATAGCACATTACTCGCTCAAAGGCGAAACATAAAAGCCATTCAGTTCTTGGCCTAGATGGAAAGTTCTGCCAGTTCCTTTTCCATACAATCGAATAATGTAACCATCTCTGCCCTCTTGTTCTTGAACTCCAGCTGCAGGCCGGGGCGATGTAGCTGAGGAATGACATCCACTGGCAGAGCGGTGTGGGAAGACTTTCCCAGCATGGCTTCTGGCCTCACTTCCTGCTCTGGAACTTGTGGCTCCTTTGCAGAAAACAGTCATTTGAGCTGTGGGATGGCCTGTGTGTCAGGGTTTGTTGTTCCTCACCAGGAGGGAGGGAAGGAAATGCTCTGCGTGTCCCCTAACTCTGCTCCCAGGCTGAGGAATTCCCCGTGACCCTGACCTTTGAGGGTTGCCTGGTCAGACCCATGCTTACTCAGACATGAGACTTGGGAACTGGCTGGTGGGAGATTCCTCAGTGCTTTGTGTTACAGGCTCATAAACATGAGCGTTATTTTTCCCCTCCCCTTTTTTCATCTTTCCGCTTCCTTTTCAGTTTGTCAGGTTCACCTTGTGAGTTCCCAGCGTGATGGATTGGAAATGAGAGTGAGAGAACTGAAGAACGTATGCTTCAAGAAGTAGTATCGTTTTCTTTCTTCGGTGGATCTTGAAGTAGGGACCTTCTCTGTGGACCGGGTATAGGTCAGGAGAAGGAATGAGCCTCATCTTATAGGAGCTAAGAGACCAGCAGCTCTGTTTGTTATTGGGTTAATTACTTGGCTTATGGGTTCACACAAATGCAGATACGGATGTTACTTCTTTCTCCTGTATATCTCTTCTCCGAAGACTTTATTTTGAACCTCATTTCTGTTCTCATTACAGACACTGAATACTGGGTGTCCAGAGTTTCCCAGTTGATGTTCATAGATTAGTATTTCTCTTGTTTTTTTGATAGAGTATGAATCATTGGTCCAGGAAGCGTACATATTAGCTTTCAGAAAGTTCTAGTTCCTTTCAAAAACATCTCCACTGACTCACAGATATTAATAAGATCTTTGAAAAAGGAGAAAATAGGAGGCCTGGGTTTTAGGTTTTGTAACTGAAAAGTGTTTTACTTGCTTGTTGGAGATGGTTTTTCGGTGTGACATAACTAATTTATTTTTGGCCAGACAATCTATGTCAGAGAGCCATAGCCAGGTCTGTGGAGACTTGGCATATTTTCCATACAGAGCAATCCCACTGGATTTGGGAGTCAGAGGAGCTGGGCTGAAGTCCTAGGTCAGTACTTCCTAACGATGTGATGTTAATTGAGATTCTTTGCCTTTTTGGGTCTGTCATTTGAGCGGACTGGGTCCTTGCTACTAAATGTGTGGCCCATGGACTATCAGAATGTGCATCACCTGGGAACTTGTTAGTAATGCAGAGTCTCAGATCCTACCCCCTGACTTGCTGACTCAGAACCTACATTTTAATATGAGCCCCAGGCAATTTGTATGTGCATTAAAATTTGACAGACATTGGTCCACCAAACCCAGAGATACTAGTTCTGTTTGAGTTCACCCTTTTATATATTGCATCCTTTCTGCAAATCGTTGGCCCAAACACCTAATGAAGCTTAGAAGCAGTAGGGCAGGGGGGGGGGGGGGGGCGGGATGCTGCTGTTCTAATCAATGTTGATGGATAGAAGGGTGGAAGAGGAATCTTAGAAAATGTGATTCAAGAAAAGACCGAAAAGATACATGAGACTTCGGGAGCCAAAGAAGGCAGGTTATGGTGGGAAGATACACTCTCTGTCGTCCTTTGCTGGTCTTCTGACCTCCACAGTGTTTTGTTAGAACCTTTGTCCTTGGCATGAACAGGACAACTTCCAGTCATTCTCAGGTTATTTAATCTCATCTCTGTTGATTATGCTAAGCACTAATCTTTTGTTTTGGTGTCTTCATCTAAGCTGTTGAGAAGAGATAGGCTTTTTGGGCCCTCCAAAGACTAGGAGGTACAATAACAACTGATACATTTAGATTTTCATTTCTACTCCCTAGGGGATGGAGCCTAGTTGATGCTAAGTGTGAGTTAAGAACAAAGAAACCTTGATGTTTATAAATATTCCCTTAAGGGATTATGAGTGTGGAGTTTTCCAGGATGTTCAGGAAAGTCTAGGAATAAAAGGGCAATGGCAAAGCAAGGATGGGGCTTCCTCCCAGCTCTGGGAGGATGCTGCTGTGTAGAGAGGACCACTTATGGCAGTGCACCCCATAGACAACAGGGACGGGAGACACGGCCTCCGCTCCTGAGCCAGACCACCTTACTTGCAGTAAGTTCCATACCCTTGACTAAATACACTGGGGTTTTAGAGAAGTTGTGCATATGCTTCTCTTTCTTCTCCCCACAAACCATCTGGTAACACCACAATTGTCCTGTCACCTTCTTCAGGGAATGGTTCTTGGTTTTTTGCTTTTAAGACTTTTCAAAATAGTCAAACACTGAAAATCTTCATCTAAACACACACATTACAAAAATATGATCTGAGATTTCCCAATGGTGTATGTTGTTGTATTTGTTTATTTCCCTCCTTGAGATATTTGAAGTATTCATTTAAAGAAAGAGAGTGTCAGGGGTACCTGGGTGGCTCGGTTGGTTAAGCGTCTGACTCTCGGTTTTGGCCTAGGTCATGACCTCACAGTTCATGAGTTAGAGCCCCAAGTGGGGCTCTGTTAAGGCAGCTCAGAGCCTGCTTGGGATTCTCTCTCTCCTCTCTCTCTGCCCCTCCCCCACTTGCTTGTGCTTGCTCTCTCTCTCAAAATGAATAGATAGGGGCACCTGGGTGGCTCAGTCGGTTAGGCATCCGACTTCGGCTCAGGTCATGATCTCATGGTTTGTGGGTTCGAGCCCCGTGTCGGACTCTGTGCGTACAGCTCAGAGCCTGGAGCCTGCTTCGGATTCTGTCTCCCTCTCTCTCTGCTCCTCCCCCACTCATGCTCTGTCTCTCAGAAATAAACATTAACAAATACATTTTAAAAAAAATGAATAGATAAAAAAAAAGTGGCTTTCAAACCCCAAGTGTGTCCTATACCAGACCAATGTCTCTCATTCAGTCTCATTCCCACTTACACATTCCTTCAGGATTCCGCAGTGAAACTGGCTGGGAGGCAATGGGCTATTCTGAGAAACAGATTTGTCAGAGTTAGACAATCTCATACTAAACAGTCCCGTTTGGTATCATTGATTCCCCTCGTCACCAATCCACCCTCCCCTCACCACCGCCACCCTGTTTACAGACAATTTTTCTCTGGAAATTTTTTCCTCACTTGATTTCTGCTTTGGCCCCAGAGAATGAGTCACACAATTTAAAAATGCACAGCTTCCACGGTCTCTGACTGGTCATCGGATATCACATCTTTCTTCCAAGGAGTCTTCCTTTCTTCTTGCAAGTCTTGTTTTTCTGTTGTTTTGTTTTGGTTTGAGTTTTTCTTTTTTAAGCTGCAACTGCATTTTTCTCTTTCTCATTCTCCATTTTTCTCAGCTTATCTCTGATGACTGATTTTCTGGGCTTTCTCTTTGGCTTTCCTTTCTTTTTCTTACTTTTGCTGCATTTTAGTTATTTTTACTATATTTTTGATTTTTAGCATATCTGCAGCAGGAACATGAAAAGTTGAGTTGTTAGCTAAAATGAGGCTTATTTAACTTACATAATGTACAAGTTATTTAACTTATATAACATATATTTATCTCACTTAATTTTATAGTTTTTGTAGTTTATAATATATATTTTATATTATATTTTACATATTAATTTTCAGTTAATTTATATAACTTACATGTTATATCTCTCATATATAACATATAGCATATAAATTTAATTAATTTAAGTACATGAAATTCTATCTCATATATAGTATATATTAAATTATATGTCTTATCTTGGGTCACCTGGGTAGCTCAGTCAGAAGAACATGCAATTCTTGATCTTGGGGTCATGAGTTCGAACCTCACGTTGGGTATAGAGATTACTTAAAAATAAATAAATAAACTTTAGAAAATATATTTCTTATCTCCTTTCCAGTCTCTGTGCAGCTTGATAAAGAACAGTGGGAATAGACTGCTTACAGCAGAACTTCCAGATAAGAGAGAGATTATTGCAGGGACAGGAGCAGACTCTGTGTGTGTGTGTAAGGAGTCAGGGGAGGGAGCTAGCTAATACAGAGTAAGTCCACAGAAAGGGGTTTTTAACCGAAACTTTCTTGCAGAAGAAATGGCTGAAATCACAGTTATAGTTAAAGGTGTAAAACTTTAACTCATTCATTTGAAATCGCACTGGAGCACACGGCACATCTGAGCTCGGATGATGGATGGGAGGCAAGCGTCTGGTCTCCCTTCCGACTGAGTATTCTTTTCTCTCTGGAAGGCTGTGACGGCAGTAGCCATGGCAAATGACCAGGAAAGGATTTGAGATCCACCGATAAATGCTTTGCATCCTTTCTCTGGAAAGGATTTGCTCTTTTACTAGTTAATTCTATTTACATTAAACTGTTTTAATAGAGAGATGCAAGTTTGATAAGCAGGCTTTTCTTCCCTTTACTCTAATCTCTAGGCCAGTCCCCTGAGATTTAGGCTTTTATTAATCAAAAGCGCTGGGCCCGGAGTTGAGAGACCTGTGCTTTACGTCTGACCACTGCTAGCTCACAGGAGTGCGAAGTCCCTTCACACCTGCGGTCCCAGCTTCCTCACCTGCAAAGTGAAGGGCGAGCCGTTTCTATGTCTCATCAAACTCAGGCACTCTGACACTGTGACCGATCTGTGACCAAGGCACGTGCCGTCATGTGGCAATGTGTGCAAAAACAGGAAGACAATGGTGATGATGATGATGGTTCATGGCTAGGTAAAAACCTGTCTTTTGAAAATTGAATCTGAAAAATGAAAAAGTCAGAAAATGAGAAAGACTGCTGTAGCCCAGGCTGTGCAGGGGGTGGGAACTGCCATTTTCTGTGCTAGGGAAACGGTGGCAGAAGGAGGATGGTGATGTTGGAGCCTTTCTTGTGATGATTCTTCCTGGAAATTTCCCAAGGTCCTCTTGATGAGAGGCATATAGTGTTTACAGCCTGGTGGGCTTTTGAGTTAGGTAGATTTTGGTCAGTAGCTCTGTAACTTTGGGCAAATTATCTCTTAGATTGTCAACGGTGGCTTATCTAGTAATACCTTTTTTATTGGTTGGCTATGAGGACTAAATAAAATATTGAGTGTGTAACACTGTTTTGCATACAGTATGTGTTCAAGAAACTATGTATATGCACCTCTTATTATTACTATTATTAATTACTGTTCTTACATAATTATTATTAATGTTACTACTACAATTGCAGAATAACTAGAGGGCTCAGTCCTCCAGAAAATATCTTCTCCAAGGTTCAAGTAAATACTTTTATTTATTCACATTTATCTGCAGTGCCCAAGAATTAACATATACTTTATTATTCACCATTTAGTCTTTTGGACAAAATAAGTTAACATTTCAATGATTTATTTTTTCTTAAACACATTTTTTTACTAAGGTAAAAAAATGCTTGGCCATTTAAAGTTTTCACTCTTTCTCTGCACATCTTCACCTTTTATTTCTGATCCAGGGAAGCAAAAATACTCTAGAGCACAAATCGCCACAAGAGAAGACTCCAGATTTTCCCCTCCATTTATAATGTTTTTGAAGGCAGGTAATACATTAGCATGCTGCAACATTTAAAAGATACAACTTATGTCTGTCCTCTACCGCTGCCTCCCAGAGACTCCCAACTCACTTTCTTAGAACAACTTCTCTGTCTACGTTTCAGCAGGCATTATTATGGACTATTTTTGTGTGTGGAAAAATATACATAGCAAAAACTAACTGTTTTGAAGTGTGAAGTTCAGTGGCGTGAAGTCCACTGACATTCTTGTGCAACCATTACCACCAGAACTTTTCCAGCTTCCCACATTAAACATGTACCCATTAAACAGTTAAGTCCCCATTCGCTTCTTCCCCGCAGCTCCTGGCAACCCCCCTTTCACTTTATGTCTCCATAAACGTGACTACGCTAGGTGCCTCATATAAATGGAATCACGCGGTCTTTGTTCTCTCGTGATTGGCTTATTTCAATTAGCATAGTATCTTCAGGGTTCAACCATGTTGTAGCATGTATCAGAATTGTCTCCCCCACCCCCCGGGTTTTATTGAGGTATAAATGGTATACAAAAAAAGTGCACATAATTAATGCGTATGGTTTGGTGGTTTGGAGATATGTATATACTCATGTTACCATAACCACAGTCCAGGTAATAAACATATCTATCACCTCCAAAAGTTTCTTTGTGCCCATTTTTCTTTCTTTCTTTCTTTTTTTGTTTGTTTGTGGTAATAACACTTGATATGAGACTTCCCCTCTTAAATTTGTAAGTATATAACCCCTTATTGTTAACTCCAGGCACTGTGTGTACAGCAGATCTCTGGAACTTACTCCCCTTGCAGCACTGTAACTTTGTACCCACCAAACAGTTCCCCATGTCTGTCTCCTCCATCCTCTGATAACCACCACTCTATGGTTCGCTTCTACCCCCGGACTATTCTAGATGCTCTTAGAAGAGGAATCATGTGGGGCGCTTGGGTGGCTCAGTCGGTTAAGCGGCCGACTTCAGCTCAGGTCATGATCTCACGGTCTGTGAGTTCGAGCCCTGCGTCGAGCTCTGTGCTGACAGCTCAGAGCCTGGAGCCTGCTTCGAATTCTGTGTCTCCCTCTCTCTCTGCCCTTCTCCTGCTCATGCTCTGTCTCTATGTCTCAAAAATAAATAAATGTTAAAAAAAATTAAAAAAAAAAAAGAAGAGGAATCATGCAACATCTGTACTTGTGGGACTGAATTAACTCACTGAACACAGTGTCTTCCAGCCCCATCCATGTTGTCACAAACAGGAGACTGTTCTTTTTTAAGGTTGAATAATATTCCCTGGTGTGTATATGCCACATTTTCTTTATCCATTCATCTATTGATGGACATCGGATTAATTTACATGTTTTGGCTTTTGTGACTAATGTTGCAATGAATGTGGGATGCAGATCTCTCTCTGAGATCCTGACTTCGATTCTTTTGGATGTATAACCAGAAGTGGGATTGCTGGGTGATATGGTAGTTCTATTCTTAGTCTTTTTTAGGAACCTCCATACTATTTCCAAAGCAGCTGCACTATTTTATATTCCTTCTGACAGTATACAAGGGTTCCAATTTCTCTACATCCTACCCAACAATTGTTAGCTTTTAATTATTTAAATAATAGCTTCTTAACAGGTATGAAGTGATATCTCATTGTGGTTTTGATACGCGTTTCCCGATGATGGGTGATGTTGAAAGTCTTTTCATTTTTACCTGTTGACCATTTGTATTCTTCCTTTCTGAGACTGAATTAAATATAGATTGTTATTAACCTTTAATTTTTTTAATGTTTATCTTTGAGAAAGAGAGACAGAGTGTGAACTGGGGAGGGGCAGAGAGAGAGGGAGACGTAGACTCTGAAGCAGGCTCCAGGCTCTGAGCTGTCAGCACAGAGCCCGACGCAGGGCTCGAACCCACGAACCAAGAGATCATGACCTGAGCTGAAGTCAGATGCTCAACCGACTGAGCCACCTAGGCAGGCGGCTCTAGATAATAGATTATTATTATATATCATAATATAGGTTATTATTCAGTGTTAAATAGGAAGGAGATTTTTAGTGTAGACTTGAAAAATTTCAGTGTCTGCGTGGAGAACAGAATTCCCAGACTGGAGCTGTAGGCTGGTGGCATAGTAGGACTAAGCTCTGAGCTTGGAGCCAGGAGATCTGCATTCTAAGCCCTCCTGTGATTGTAGCTTGCTTCAGGGAGTTGGTTTTGACAGCTAAGTACAATAAATGGTGCCTTGACTGCTCCCCATAGGTCCTCTGTGCATTTTGTTAATGTCCACCTTGGTAATATTCCATAGCGAGTGCTTACATGGAGAAGTGCAAATAACCAGCATCTGACTGCTACCATTAATAAGCAACTACAATGTAAGAATGCTGTTATTGTGCCTCACTGCTGGGATTAGATGATAGATAGCTCCTTGTTACTGGGTGTTGCTATTCCAGGCCCCATATCAAAACACAAATTACATCTGTAGTTATTAGTCTATTTATATGGAAAATTATGAATTTACACCAATACATTCAATTCCAGTCCAACACCACAGATTCATTCTATTTTTCTGTCTTCTCAAGTTTGTAAAAATATCTTCTCTGACAGGGGCAAAACTGGTTCCCATTATTCTGAGCATATTTTCTCCTTTGATCACTCCCCCTGTTTATAACCAATACCCCAATGCTATCGTTGCTACAACCATCTCTCTTGCCTGGATGCCCTTCTCACCTCAGTTGGGCTTCTGTGTTCCAGGCTGGCTTCCCCCAGATGCCTCAGGTGGCTGCTTTGATTCTGCCCTTCGTGCCAGGCCACCAGGCTTCGATTCTCCAGCTAGGCTGTTGCCCCGTGGGGTTGTCAGAGCTCAGAAACTTGCACTGAAACCCAGCACTGCACCACTCCCCCTTTTTGCCTTTGCCTTGCTTTCGTTCTGGGCTCTGGCATCCTGCGGCGCACATACCTGATACGCAGATACCCTTTTCTGCTGCTCAGGCACTGATGCTCTGCTCTGTTCCGCCTCAGTGCTCCCTGAACCCCGACATCCCTACTCCAGTCCCATACAGATGCTCTGACCTTCTTAAGGGCTTTTGGACTGAACTGTTTGAGAAGAGTAGAGTTAGGGAGAGGGAAGGGCATTTTGCCTATAATTTTTTTTTTTTTTTTATTTTTTTTTTAAATTTTTTTTTTTAACGTTTATTTATTTTTGAGAGACAGAGCGTGAGCAGGGGAAGGGCAGAGAGAGAGAGGCAGACGCAGAATCTGAAGCAGGCTCCAGGCTCTGAGCCATCGGCACAGAGCCCGACGCGGGGCTCGAACTCACAGACTGTAAGATCATGACCTGAGCTGAAGTCGGCCGCTTAACCGACTGAGCCACCCAGGCACCCCGCATTTTGCCTATAATTTGACCGTGTTTGTCTGCGTGATCACCAAGTGCCTTTAAGTCAGATATTCCGTGATTCCATGCTGGGTTGGTGACAGATCGCCAGCTCCACCTTGGTAGTTCTTCTGTGCCCACCGAGTCGGGCTCTGCCTTTGGTGGCTGTCCTTGCCTTTGCTTCCTGCCTTTGTGTTCACACCTGCTCCCCTGGCTCTTGAGGTAATGCCTGCTTTGCTGGTTTCCTGGAGTCTTCTGTCCTGGTATGCACTACCTGCAGGGCCTCTGCACTAACCGTTGGCTGGGCTTAGCTGCAGAGGCTGCCCCGGTGGTTGGCACCATCACTGCTTCCTATTTCCCTGTGTTTTTCCAGCAGCCCGTGGAGTTTTATCAATAGTTCTTTATGGAACATTGTGGATATGAAATAAACTTTGTGCTAGTTTCGGTGTGAAAAGGTCTGTTTAAGAGTTGCAGTGTGGACAACTCCTGTTTTAAATTCCTTTTGCTCTAAAACGCCTTTATGAGATGGTAACTTCTACTTTTGTTAAGCCTCCCTCTGTTGATAGGCGCAACTCTATCAGTTTACTTACAGTGAAGTCGTCCCCAAAGCACATGCTATCTTACCATTGATTTGGCTGTATCATTTGAAATGTATTTCTAAGTAAAGCATCTTTTAAATTTATGTAAGCATTGGAAAGGCAGAATGCAAATCAGTAAAAGGAACACAGGCATGACTGAAAAGCATCAGGAGAACACATTTCGCTTCTGCGCATAGGATTACCAAATTATTTTTTGTCTCTTGTAAGTCATAGATGAACATTTCCAATTACCTGTTCGACTTCTATACGTAGACATCCCAACAAAGTAAAATCATAATTCTTATGTTCTGGGGATTGAGAAGGCACGGCTGCGGCATAGTTAAAGAGAGTCTTGTCGGATGCATTGTTGTTAACACCGTTCATTCAGGTATACAGGTGTTCAAGATCATGGAGTCAGAAAAGGGAGGGTAGAAGAGAAACATGAAGAGATGTCAGGGTGTGCGATGTCAGGGCGAGCACGAGGGACGGTGGCGTGGGGTGGGCAGAGACCACAGTGTATTATACCGAAGAGTGCAGGGATAGAAATTAAGTTCCAAATGTAATCAAGTCTGTTTGAAGAAAAGAAAAATTACAGGTCAACGACTAAGGAAAAACACTATAATAAAAAAGTATGAGCTGACTTTTTCTTTTTGGAAGTTGAGAGAGATAGGAGGAGCCATGGGGAACCAGAGGTTAACCCTGCAGAGAAAGGATAGTTGTCCAAACAAGGACCCGGAGGAAGTAAGACTGTCCGAGTCCCAGAGCACAGTGAGAACACTTTGCCTTGCATAGGATTTTTTTTTAAGATGTGACTTTCATAAAGATTCTTCGAGGGTGTCTGTTCTTTTGTACGTTTTTTAGCGGAGAGAAAGCAAGGCCGTGGCGTTCAGCATGAGCCCCGGCATGTCTGGTGCAGATGGGGAGCGTAGGATGGATCAGGGGTCTTGGTGTGGATCCGGGGCCTCGGGCATGAACTCCAGAGTGTACTCTGTGAGTCTGGGGTGTTCGGCATGGATCCCACAGCTTCTGGCGTGGTTCTGGTACTTCTAAGTGTGGCTCTGAGACAGGAGACAGACTGACCTTGGGCAGACAGGGATAAGCGGCCCCTTGTTAACAACAAGGGAGCAGAAAGTACTGGACCTTCTTAAACACCCACTCCTTGGAACAAACTGCCCGGGGCCACATCCTGGTTCAGCAGCTGCACAGTTACTTACTTCCCCTCGAAAGCCCCCACCACTGTAACCGATAGAAGCCGCCTTCTCAGACGCCTTAGGGGCCTCCTCCTTAAGGAGCCCCTCCCGGTGGCAGCAGTCTTTTTCGTGTTTCATTGTCTCCCGATTAAACTTGGTGCTTGTGCTGCCCTTAACCTTGCTTGTTCCGGGGTTCCATTCTTCGGCTCCATCAGAACACGATCTGGGTTTTAAAAAGGGGTTACAGCCCCAGGGCATCCGGTGTGGGTCCCAGGCATCTGAGGTGAATCAGAGTCGTCTCGGGTGGATGGGGGTGTACCTGGCATGGACCCGGGGGCATCTGGTATGGTTCCGGGTCTTCCAGCCTGGTTCCAGAATGTCCGAGGTGGTCCTGGGACGTTGCGTGTGAATGGGAGGCGTCTGGCGTAGTTCCGGGATGTGTGGGGTGTGGCCTGGATGAGGGCATCCGGTGTGGAGCTGGCGCATCCGGGCGCTCATCGTGGTTTCGGGGTGTTTGGCACGGGCTCGGGCTATTGCGGGTCCCTGGTGACAGGCTGCGCTTCGCGGTGTTGGAGACCACGTCCCTGAAGCCGAACCAGATGTTGCCGCTGCCCACAGTAGTGCCAGTGCACCGCTCGGCGACCTCTGTCCCGAGGGCCGCGCATCCTATGCGCTCGTGGCTGCTGCTTTGCTGACGACCATGAGATGGAAGAAATCCCGCTCGGGCTGCTCCTCCAGGCCGCTCTATTCAGGATGCGCTCGCTCTGGCCACTGCTGGTGGCTGCGCCAAGTGTGGCTGTGCCCCTTGCACCCCAGTGCGCCCCAGCGGATCCTCGGGCCCCGGGGAAAAAACACGTGTCCACTTGGGGACAGTCCCCAGCCCTGGCCAAGGCCTCTGCCTACCACTTGGATCTCCAGGGCAACGAGCTGCTTGAGCTGGTAGGTGAGGGGCTTGCGGGTCGGCTGCTTTGGAAAGCGTTACACCTTCGCGTTCAGCTCCAGCCTCGTAGACATACTGCCTGTGGGCGCGCGCTCCTGGCGGTGGGTTGGGCTGCAGGCCAGCATGGTGCCCAGGAGGCTGTCTGGCTGCTGCTTCGCATAGGCTTTATACAGCTGGTGTTGGAGGCTTTATACAGCTGGGTGATCACAGGGCGAAGCTTGGGCTCCAGGATGCCCAGGAGCAGGCAGAGGGTTTTCGTAATATGGGCTTGGGGCTGGATCCCTTTTGCTGATTGATACAAGAAGAATGGAAGTGACGGGGGGTGGAGAGGCAGAGAATCGTGAGGTTGGGCGTTAGGAAGTGAAGGCAGCTCTAGTGGTGTTTGGAGCCGCTGAAATCTGGACAGAACTGGTAAGGGCTGTGGCTGTCATCCCCTGGCTGAGTACTGTGGAGTTCAGGTGAAATCCAGTGCTGGATGAGCTAAGAGATTGTGCTGAAGGTCAGCCACGAAGACCAGGTGAACGGGACAGGCCCTGGGCATGGAGGAAGCTCAGCTCAGCAGACGTGGGAGGTTCTAGCCTCATGAAGCTCTGTATTAGACCTTGGGCTTGGGTTCCTGGGAGCCTGAGGCTGATCAGAAACTGAACAGAGGTGGAGTCTGCAGGCTGAAGATCATTCCTACCCCAGCTGGTTGCCTTGAGGGTCCAGGGTCTCAAGTGATGGGGGACGAGGGCTGTAGTAAGCCTGCTGCACTCCTGGGGCCTTAGGAAGGGTGCTGGTGCCGGTACCTCCACGGTTATTACTAAATTGAACTTTCCGTTGTGAGTGCCAGGCACTGTAATAGGTGCTTTACTTTTTAATTTCATTTAACCTTCAAACACAATTCCATGGTACTGTTATGATCTCCACTCTTCAGAAGAAGAAACCAAGGCAAAGGGAAGTTAAGTAAGTTGCTCACGTTTCTGCATCTAGTAAGCGACTGAGCCATGATTAAACCCAGGCTGTTATGTTGGGCTCCTGGTCCTGAGCTCTTAAAATGCCGTATTTACCATGGTCATTTTAAGAGTGGGGTGAAGTAACTGAGACAAGGAAGGGAGTAGGAAGCCTGCCTAATTCACAGCTAGTGAGGGGAGAAGGATTTGAAGGCAGACAGTGGGGCCCTGGAGCCCAAGCCCTGTTGTTTTTACTTTAGCTCTTAGAAAGAGGGAGGTGAAGAAATGAAAGGAGTAAAATAGGTCCTGCTAATCTTTTGAGTGCTGGGCCTGGATCGTGTTGCTTTTGTAAAGCCTTAGAGGAAAAACAAGGAAGCAAACACCCTTCTAGGGCCCTTATTCCTTCATTGAGGTTTGGCGTCTTTCTACAAGCGGAGCCCACTCAGGCTTTGTCAAGGAATGTCGGTGAATTGGGAATTAGGGGTTTGCTTAGAAAAATTCCTCTTTTCATCAAAATACATTTAACAAAATAGCTTTGAGTTCTTTAATGCTGAAGCTGTCTTCATTTTGCAGTACCTTTTACCCCTTAGCTAGTAATGAAAACACAGGAGAATTTTCTTCTTTCTGTTTCGTGAAACTAAGTTAAATACTGTAGATTATTTATAGCGAACCTTAAATGATAGGTTGGACGAAAGCAGGGAAGCAGGGCGAGGTTCTGATGTTTTCATTGCTTGTGTTTCCGTAAAGAATTCCATATAACCTTTTTGAGTGAACAATGTGGTAGAGACAGGGATCACAGAAGGAGTTTTGAAGTGGCCAGGTAAATGGTCAACGAAGTAAGAAGATAAGAAGCTTGGCCCTTAGTGGGCACCCCCCTCCCCCATTTGGCCTCCTTCCCTTGGCATGGAGTACAGACAGACCTCCATTCTCTTGTTCTCTCCCAGGATTGGAGCCTGGAGGGGGCCAACTACACATCAGGCTGGGAAAGGAAGTGACTTGGGGTCCTCTAAAGAAAGGAAAGCACCTTGCCTCAGCGTGACTCAATTGTGTGCGGACTTGGGAAGAGCACTTTGTGCCTATTCGTGTGATTGTAAAATGTCTAACAGTAGCCTGCAGAAAAATTGTGATGCCATTTGTGGTTAGTCCACAACCCTCCATATGGATTAGCCTGTAAAGGACACTTGAAATGTGGGATAAAAGATCTCTGCTAATAAATAGCTCACGCTTATATTCCCAGGCTCTGTTCCGGCTTAATCGTTACTAGAACCCTACAAGGTAGGTATCGGCTCTTCCCATTCATAGGTAAGAAAACTGAGACACAAAGTTAAATGACTTTCTAAAGGGCCACGTGGAGAGGAGATTTAAGAAACTTACTTCCTGTTCCTGTGGTCTTCATGTCAGCATTGTTCTGCCTTTTTAAAAAAAAAATCACAGAAGAGTCGAGTTTGAAAAGGCCTGTTTTAGGCATTTCACTTTATAATGAGGGACCTGCCATCCAGGGAGGTTAGACTCAGAGAGTTGAAATAGCATTTCAGATTAATTTCAGAGTTGGGACATTCTGAGACCAGTTGTTTTTCAGTCAGAAGAGGAAGTTACTGTAACTCTCATTTCCAAGTGTTTTAGTTCATTGTCTAAATTAGGGACACATTTTCTCTTAGGAAATGACTTATTCTGTGAGTGAGTTCTTGCTTCTTTTTCCCTCCTACACTCTGTCTCTTCATCCCCTCCCCCATGGGTTCTCTCCCCATCTTTCCCATAGTCTTTCTTTCTGTGTCTTGCCTCACCCCTCTTACTCCTGTGTCTCTAATGTCCTGTAATTCTCTTTGACCGCATTTAGCTTCCCTTTTCTTTTCTCACCTTCTCCTCTAATACTATCATTTTCTTTCTTTCTTTAAATACTATCGTTTTCAATTTTAAACTTTTCTTTTATATACTTTGACTCCAATGAGTTTGGCTATTGGGATCTAAGAAACTGTCTTTGACATGGTGTTTTTTTGTTTGTTTGTTTTTGACATGGTTCTTTTGATGCAACATCCTCAGTTCTTTAAACTTTGAAAGATGACCCTGTTGCTTTATATTTTCTAAATTTGTATAGTCTTGCTCATCCTGGAAGTCTAGACACCCATGTGAGTCCACATGAGACATTGGGGGAATTTCTATGGAAGCTTTTCTGTGGTGGTGTTGTGGACGGTAATTAAAATGCAGTGTGGTTCCTCATGACGGTTCTTACTTTAAAAAAATTGGGAGAGACCTTAAGCCTAACCACAAATACTGATCTAATTTTATTGTGACATTTTAAGGTTCTTAGTAAATTATGGTTTGCATATTGTACTCTCTCTTGTATACAACTTCTAAATTTCTTAAAAGTAAGTTTTCTTTTTAAAAAAATTTTTTTAATGTTTATTTATTTTTGAGAGAGAGAGACAGAGCATAGCCGGGCAGGGGCAGAGAGAGAGGGAGACACAGAATCCGAAGCAGGCTCCAGGCTCTGAGCTGTCAGCACAGCTGACATGGGGCTTGAACTCACGAGCTATGAGATCATGGCCTCATTCGAAGTCAGATGCCCAACTGACTGAGCTACCCAGACCGCCCCTAAATTTCTTGAAATTAAGTTTTCTGAAAGGCAGGCCCTCCTTAATAGGAAGTCTGTTTCCCTGGTAAAAAGTTACAAGTGAGGTTTCTTCAATAATCAATTCTCAGTAGTGTTCCGATTGTAGGAAGTGTTTACTGAGTAATGCTGTTATTGAATCCAGGTATTCGCTGCCGTTGACCTGTCTCCTGGGTTGCATTATCATCATATTCTGCACATTCTTTTAAGCTTTCTTTCACAGAATAACCGTACTCTCCAAGAAGTACCAAGCAGAAAGCTACTGCAATCACTGGGAAGGTAATAGGAAGAGCTCTGCCTAAGCCAGGCATCCCGTTCAGCTGGAAACAAAGGCATTCCCTGCCATACAGGGTCAGATTTCTACAAGAAATGGATACTTTTCAAGAATTTCCTGGTGGACCCAACTTGGACCATCATCGGAGAAATTTGGTTGTTCATATGGGTGTAGAGAGCAGAGCTGGGAGGATGACTTTCTTATAGTACGTATTTGTCCTAATTCCGGAGAAATATCATCTCCCCTCCTTGTGCCCACCACCACGTCTACGTCTATCCACAGTCATGTTGATTCTGTCTCAGAAATATAGATCAAGGCCTTCTCTGTGCTCCATGCCCACTCTCCCACTCTAGTCCAGCCCCCGCGTCTCTTATGTGGTCTCATTCTAGTTTTTCTTACTGCTGTATGATCCATTCTACACTGAGCGGCTAGAGTCACCGTTTAAGAACATAAGTTGGGTCTTGTCTGGTGCTCATCCAGCTCTTAGGCTAAAAGCCAGACTGATGGAGAGGTAGGGGGTGACCTTTCTCTGCAGGCTCTGGTCTTCCAGACTACTTGGTGGTCCTCAAGGCTCATCTATCCTTGCCTGCTTTTGATGTTTTTGAATGCCTTAAGCTCTTTCCCACCTGTGCAAGTGCTGTTGTCTTTGGCCAGAACATTCTTTACCTGCATCTGTCTCCTTCTGGTCCGTAAGTTCTTTGCTTACTTTTTACAGCCCCTGAGAGTCAGCAGAGCTCTCCAGATCGGGGTCTGCCTCACTTCATTATCTTCCATTCCATCTCCCCATTTTTCTCCTTCCCAGTGCTTTCTTTTTTCTTTCTTTCTTTCTTTTTTTAAGTTTATTTATTTATTTTGAGACACAGAGAGAGAGAGAGAGAGAGAGAGAGAGAGAATCCCAAGCAGGCTCTGCACTGTCAGCACAGAGCCTGACATGAGGCTCAAGCTCACAGACTGTGAGATCATGACCTGAGCTGAAATCAAGAGTCAGATGCTCAGCCGCCTGAGCCCCCCAGGGACTCGACTCCTCAGTGCTTTCTGTAGTTTGTGCTTCTTTGTTGTCGCCTTAAACCCACATTGTCTTCTTCCCCCAGAATGGAAGTTCTCCCAAGAGCAGGGCATTCCTTGTCTGGTTCACTCTTATTGTCTCTTATATCCTTAATAGTTAGGGAGTATTAAATAAAGGTTGTTGAATGGAGTTGTTTCTAGCCTCCTGTGTTGTCCAGCTGACTTTTATCTTCTCCTCCCAGAAATGCAATGTGCCACTCCTATCTGGGTATTTGCATATTAAAGAGGATTTTTGGAGAGGGCTGGCACCAATGCAGGGAGTGAATCACCCATTGGAGAATGTCAGGATTTAGAGAAAGGACATTTTCTAGGGGTGGAGGGGCTGCCCGGCTGCTTTCAAGCCATTCCAGATTGGCACCACCTGCTCCTCCAGGCCCGCAAAGTCTCCTTGTGGCTGGTGAACACCCTTCTCCCCCGGCCCGAGCAGACCGCAGCAGGCATAGCGGCATGGTTGCAGGGCTCTGTGCTCACATTCGCTCGGCTTTCTCATTTGGGAGAGTGCTTTGTGCTAATGTAATGTACTGAGGGTGTAGCCCTCAAGAGCACATAAACAAAACCAGGAATGTTTACGCTTGTACTGAGCTTCTGCTGCACGTGTCTCTCATTTGGGTCTCTGCAGAAACTGCCAAAAAAGATGGATAACGAATGGATGTCACCCTTAATTTGCTTATAAATTCTTTGCAGGCAGGGGGAAATCTTATAGTGCTCTGTAATCCTGACACTGTCGGACACATTCGGTTTCTTTAAGACTCAGCTATCACAACCTAAAATGGGGATCATAGTACCAATTTTGCAGAGAGGGAGGCAGACCATAAGAGATTCTTAAATACAGAGAACAAACTGAGGGTTGCTGGAGGGGAAGTGGGGAGGGGCGGGGATGGGTGAAGTGGGTGAGGGCCATTAAGGAGGGCACTTGTTGGGATGAGCTCTGGGTGTTAGATGTAAGTGATGAATCACTGTGTTCTGCTCCTGAAACCAATCCTACACCGTATGCTAACTAACTTGGATTTAAATAAATAAATAAATTAAGTAGTACCGGTTTTGTAAAGTTAGTGTCAGGACTAAGGGTAACGTCTGACAAGGCCTTACCTGGAAATCGTGGTTCTCTGTGAATGCAGCTCATTTGGGGGGCAGGCTGTATGGTCCTCTTTCCTTATTCAGTGGATCCTTATTGTAGACACCACTGGGGATATGGTAGACTAGACATGGCCCTGGCTGCGTGGAGTTTATGGTGCCGAGTGCTTGTGAGTGGGGGCTCTGGAGATAGACTCGGGCTCAGCCTCTTATGAACTGTGCAGCCTTGGACAAATAACTTCTCCGAGTCTCAGGCTCCTCATTTGTGAGAAACACAATAGACTTCGTAGGTTGTCCTGAGAATTAAAGGGACAGTATTTGAGAAGTGCTTAGCGCCACTCACAGGTTGTAGAGTGTGCTGAAGAGAAGCAGCTGGTAGTTGTTTTCCATTGTAGTTCTGCGGCAGGTGTCACAGTGCAGGTGATTTCTCTGCCTTTTTTTTGCCCCCCCTTCCTCCCAGGCGGCACTTGAGATTTCGCTGCTCTCAAGGATGTTAGGGGAGTTGGAATCGCCAGGCTTCCTGTGAATCAGTAAGACTTTAGCCTTTTACTTGTGACCTAACTATGTATTTCAAGCAAACATTTCAAGCAAGCTGCTGTTCTTGGCCAACAGCACACGAGTGTATGCACAGTTGGAACAGAGTGTCCTAATCCTCCAGGGAACTGGTGACATCTGTCCTAAATTCCTGTCTGCCCAGGGAACTTGGGTGAAATCTATGTGTGTGAAGGGGTGGCTAACAGGGCTGGTCTGACTTTGGCAGTGGGCTTTCCTCTTCTGACTCCTCCAGTAAGGTTTTATGGAGCAGGGCGGGGCCCCGGCCTTCTGGAATATAAGCCAAAAGTTTATAGACGGTCAAGGGCTCCTGAGTGAGGAGTAAGTCATTCCCTGACACATACCTGGCAGTTAGCTCGCTGTGAAGTATGCAGCTTTGCAGGAAAGCCTTTCTGTGTTTCTTAAGAATGCCAAGAACTTGTTTTAAAAATAACCTTTATTATTTTTTCTAAATATAAAAGTAATACATCTTATCATAGAATATTTGAAACATTCATAAAAATTACAAATAGAAGAATGAAATTCATCCCTCATCCCACCACTTATGTCAAGCTGAAGTCCAAGGAAGCCAATTTGTGTAGCAGCATACAAACTAAGAAAACCAAGTACTGCTTTGTGGCCTGAAGCATACTTGGAACTTACTGGAACAACGTTTTTGTGAAGAGAAATTTTATTTTCTCTTCTCCTCATCATGCCCCATCTAGCTGTTCATGTTCATCATCCCATGCTAACTTCAGTGTGCTTTTATAAAATTATGAGGGTAGTGACTCACATCTTACTTTTATTTATAGCTGTTGTGCTCCTGAAAGATCTAGGATAGAGACAAGCCAGTGTGTTCCTGGGATCTGTCCTAATAAGAGGCCTCCATTTACAGTAGCCAAACTGTGGGAGTGGCCCAGGTATCTACTGACTGATGAATGGATAAAGAAGAGGTGATATGTACACAATGGAACATTACTCAGCCATCAAAAATAACAAAATCTTGCCGTTTGCAATGACACGGATGGAACTAGAGAGCATGATGCTAAGCAAAACAAGTTGGAGAAAGACAAATACCATATGATTTAACTCATATGTGGAATTTGGGAAATAAAACAAATGAACAAAGGAAAAAAGAGAGAGAAAGAGAGAGAGAGAGACAAACCAAAGGGGAGGTAGGCAGGAGGATGGGGAAACAGGGGATGGGGATTAAAGAGTACATTTATCATGATGAATAAAAATTAAAATAAAATGAAAAAAATATTAGTAAAAATATGAGGACTCTATTGATCGAATTTTTTAAAAATTGTTTATTTTTGAGAGACAGAGAGAGACAGAGCATGAGCAGGGGAAGGGCAGAGAGAGAGAGAGGGAGACACAGAATCCGAAACAGGCTTCAGTCTCTGAGCTGTCAGCAGAGAGCCTGACACGGGGCTCGACCTCATGAATTATGAGATCATGACCTGAGCTGAAGTTGGACGCCCAACTGACTGAGCCACCCAGGCACCCCTTAATTGAATTTTTAAAAATAAAGATGAAAAGGTTCACCAAAAGATGGAGAAAAAAGCAAATGCTCCTTTTTTCTCTCAAAAAAATGAGATATAATTTACATATTATATTACTTTCAGGTATAAAGCATAATGATTTGATATTTGTATATATTGCAAAAAAGATCACCACAATAAATCTAGTTAACATCTATCACCACACATAGATACAAATTTTTCTTTTTTTCCTTGTGATGAGAACTTTTAAGATCTATTCTATTAGCAACTTACAAATATACAATACAGTATTATTATTAGTTTTGTAATGTTTTATTTATTTTGGAGAGAGAGAGAGAGAGACAGAACACGAGCAGGGGAGGGGCAGGGAGAGGGAGACACAGAATCCGAAGCAGACTCCAGACTCTGAGCTGTTAGCACAGAGCCTGACACAGGGCTCGAACCCATGAACCATGCATGAGATCATGACCTGAGCCGAAATTGGACACTTAACTGACTGAGCCACCCACGCGCCCCTACAATACAGTATTATTAACTCTAGGTTCCTAGTTGTACCTAGGACTTATATATTTCATTTTATAACTGGAAATTTGTACTTCTCTTCATTTTTGATGTCAGGCCAATTTTTCGGTTTGGTCTCTGTCTTCCGTGGTTGTCTCGAGTGCATGTATGAGAGGGAAGAGCCTTATATTTATGTTGGTAAAATATGGAGGCAAAGTATGGCTTCTGTTTAAAGGAGGGGAAATCCAGCTCTTTTGTAAATCTTCATTTCAAATGTATCATTGTCCCCAAATCAAGTTATTTCAAAGGGAAACACGAGCACCCCTCCAGTGGAAATTTTCTTTCTGAGCTGGTGTCATGCCAGGTGGTGGAAACCGTACATGTTCTGTGTGTTGCAGGGGTTTTAGTGTCTAACACATTTGCCTGTGTAGCAGTTGAATGGAATTTCATTTAAGCAAGAAAAGGCTATATTTTGTGTTTGAAAAGTTTCCAACTACATTGATGAGGCTTGGCTTTCTTACTGTTGTTTTGTTTTGTTTTGTTTTGTTTTTTCTTTGAAGTTTTTATTTAAATTCTAGTTAGTTAACATATATGGTAAACTTGGTTTCAGGTGTGCAGTTTAGTGATTCGTCACTCACATGTAACACCTAGCGCTCATCTCAACAAGTGCCCTCCTTAAGGCCCATCACCCATTTAGCCCATCTCCCCCACTTCCCCTCCAGCAACCCTTAGTTTGTTCTCTATAGTTAAGAGTCTCTTATGGTTTGCTCCCCTCTCTCTTTTTTCCCCCTTCCCTTATGCTCATCTGTTTTATTTTTTAAATTCTACACATGAGTGAAATCATACGGCATTTTGTCTTTCTCCGACTGACTTATTTTGCTTAGCATGATATACTCTAGCTCCGTCCATGCCATTGCAAATGGCTGAGTAATATTCCATTGTGTGTGTGTATTTGTATATATGTGTGTATTTACATATATATATATATATATATATATATATATATATATATATATATACCACATCTTCCTTATTCATCATCCAAATGTTTATTGGCTGATGAGTACATAATGTAATTTTAAATAGATGTATAGTGTCCATGCCAAAAGGTTTTTTTTTCTTTCATCACCAGATCTTCATTCGTAGGTCACTCTCTTTGCAAAGCTCATGGTGTGGTAGGAACCTGTCATATTGTGCAAATGAGGAAACTGAGGCTCGGTAAGTTCCTAGGTTTTGATGAAGCTCCACAGTGATTCAGAGGCACATAACTCAGAAATGGATAGAAGATATCATTTATCATTTAATTACTTCAACCCACAGAATCTAAGATTTTGCGTTTAGAAAGTAAACTGCAGACACTGTTCCGCCCTCTTCCGTTGAACCTTTCCAGATAATTTCAGCAAAAGTCACACACAAATGGCAGTCTTGGTGAGCTCCTGAACTCTGAATCTGAAACTCTTGGAAAGTGCTACATTCTTCAGAAGGGAAGGAACTATGCTTGCTACCAGCTACCCTTCAGGGATCCTGTGAACCCCTGTCTCTTAATGGGGAGCACCCCTTGTTTTTATCATTCCTGGCAGGACTCACCCTCGGGGGTCAGGGGATACCCGAGAGGTCCCGCCTATGTCTGGCTCCTGTAGTGGCCTTAGCTGTGGGGGCAAGGCATTCTTTACTGTCTCTGCTACCTGAACTTTTAATCTTGGGGACATAATCAGTCATTTGTCATGGCAATATATTTTGTTTCCCAGGAAGGCGGGTGGGATAGTAATTGTGAAAAGTAGCCAGAATAAAAAGGAGATAATGAAAGGGCAAGCTTAATTTGCGTCTATCATTCTGTAACTAATTAAGCAGCATAGTAAGTGGATGGAGGCAATCTCTTGGCTTCAGAGTGCTGTCTCCCGTGTGGTTTGCGGAGTGAGAACGCATCTAGGCTGATGACCAAACAGAAGGTGGAAACAGGGCCCTTTGGTTGGAACCAGTGATGTGCCTCTTGCACTCGGTCACTTAAAATGCAGCGTCAAAGCAAAATATTTGCTTTTAGCTCCTATACTACTGTTTGGGCTAATTAGGGAGAAGCATTCACAGGAAAGCTCAACTTAAGGTCACTGTTTATTTTTGTTGGGCAGATAAATCACCATTATTTGGGAAGTGGGGTGGTGGGGTGGTTTTAGTGATGGATTCTGGGGCCAGAGTGCATGAACTGGATTCCCAGCTCTGTCCGCTTCTCATTGTATGATCTTGGACAAGATATTCGATTACTGTATGCCTCTTTATATGGGGATATAAATAGCAGCTACTTTATAGGACTCAGTGAGTTCATATATGTTGTGGGCTAACAGAGTGACTATAGCATAGTAAATCTTATCTGTTCTTTTCCTATTTATTAGTGCAAGTAGTTTCTTCCCACTCTGCCCCTGGGTGTGTCCTATCTGAGTTGTGTGTGTGTGTGTGTGTGTGTGTGTGTGTGTACTTCATAAGGTAACAGTCTGTAGCATAGACACAATGGAAATCATTTTGAAAATGGACTTAAATCAGGAATCAGAGGCGTCAAGTCCGTAAGTACCAACAGTATGAATATAATCGTGTAGTTGTGTTTGGTCTTTGGCCAAATTGTGAACTAGATCACATTTCCCTCCAGTTGTCCTGGCCCCTTTGCCACTTACTTCTTTGTGTCACTCCGTCTCTTCTTTGTGTCACTCCACCCTCCGAGCACTGTGGCTCTCAGGAGCTCTGGCTGGACCGTTTCACTCTGGTCTGCCTTGCTCATAGAACCTTCATCTTCACCCCAAACTTGTTCCACCCTTTCTTCTGCTCTAATCCATCAGTCCCATTACCGTGGGGTGACTAGACATGGCTGCCTTGTCTTCTTTTTGATTTTGATTTATATTAAATGACCCCAGCCTTCTTCCGTTCTGGGGTGTCTTACCTACTTTCCTTCATATGTCAGAGTTCAAGATACTAACATTTTACTAAGTCAGATATGCATACTGGTGGAGAAGGTAATGGGGAGGGCTTTCTGAATCCCGTTGAGGAAGCTTGAAGCTATTGGCTGTCCCTGCGGGCATATGGACTTTCTATCCCTGGTGCCAAATGGATTCCTTAGTAAAGGGAGACCGAATTCTTTGAGAATTGAGGAAAGCTGGTTAACATTAGAGAGGGACTGGAAAGGGCCCTAACTAAGAGAGGCTTTGTACTTACTGACCATAGTTGCTTTTAGTTCAGTGGACTGTTCACAGCTGTATAAGGGAATTGTTTCCAGGGAATGAATTCAAGGAAACAGAGAGGCCCCAGGAGGAATTAATTATTAAGGCTCCTGGGAGTTAAAGAAGGCAGGGGCATTCGACAGGTCAAAGGTCAGATCCTCCTTCCATGCAGTTCCTGGGAAATCACTTCTGAACTTCCAAACTGAATGAGAAGTTGAGGGGAGTGAACATAGCAGAAAGTTAGTTGTGTGCTACTTTGGAGAGGTGGGGAAGAAAGGTCCTGGCTGAATGAGAAGAGAAATGGAAAACTTTCCCTCAAAGCTTTAAAAAAGAGCAGTGAGTTTAAAGCATACAACGAAAGATCATAGCTGACGAAGGCCTTGCTAACAAGGTAGGTCGGGATGCCTGTGTCTGAGATCAAGTCTTTTAGCGAGCCCACCGGTCTTCCCCCATGTTACATTCAAGAGGCGCCAGCTTAGGGAGGCACAGCTCAGGAGTGTCGTCCTTCTCCTGGGGTCTTCTGTCATTGGCCTAACAAACTGTACCATTTATTTATTTCAGTGGACCTTATCAATTTTGTGATGAAAAAGATTTTTAGGATGGGATGTGCACGTGTTGGAATGGAACACATCCAGAGTAGGGCGGCTAATGCCAGCTGCTGATGTCATCAGGGCTTCCGTGGTGTTTGTCAGCATGACCCTTTCTCTAACTCCCTCCCAGATGGAAAGGAGATAAATCAGAGATTAGTAATTAAAACGCAAGGGCCAAAGAGGATGTTCAGAACAGTATCTACTGAGACAGATCCTTCCCCTTCTTCCCACCACCGACATCTTGAGTGACTAAATAATGACCCCCCTGCAGAGAATGGTGGGATCCCTTTGGCTTCTCGGCCTAATCTCCACCCACATTTCTCATCTTACCTCTACACAGGGTGGATTGTTGAGCAGGTAGTGTTAAGAAAACTGGCTTATGATATGGAGAAGAGTAGAACTATGGTCTCATACAAATCTGGATTAAGGACTGATGTGAAAGGTAAAAATATGAAGTAAAGTGAAGATAATACTGGGTAATATTTTAGCGAGTTAATGGTGAGAAGAATTTCTTAGTAACGATTCCAATAAAGCACAAATTATAAAGCAAAATGTTGATGAGAGTGGTTATTAAAAAATTAAGGATTCCTGTGTTAACAGGAAGATACCACGTTGGGTGATACCAGAAGAGTCTGGTATCTAGAAGATATGAGGACTTTGTAGAAGTCAATACCCAGATTCAAATCGAATCTAGGAGAAGATGGGAAACAGTAGAACAATTGGCAAAGTACATGAGCAAGCAGTTCACAAAAGGGGAAATCCAAATGGGTATTAATTACATGAAGCAACACTGGGAATCATTGATTCAGAGAAATTCAAGTCAAAATAACTAGATAACACCTTATGCTTTATATGCACTTGACTGACAAAGATTAGGAAGTTGGTAATGTCAAATCTTGGACGAGCTAGAAAACATGGTCCCATGCACTGTTGGGGGAGTAGCCTGGTTATGACTATTTCAAGAGAATGCTCTGATTGGTTAAATTAAGTATTCTTATATTCTGTGACCTATCCATCCTATTCATGGGTGTACACTCTGGAGGGATTCTTAGGATCATGAGGAAATTTCTATGAGAGATGCTTATCACAGTGCTGGTTTTGGTAGCGGAGAATTGAAGACAAACTTAGAAAAATGCATTAATAAAAATTAGTGGGTACACGCTATGGAATACTTTGCAGCAATTAGAAAGGAATCCTAGATATATGCACAGCAAGTGGATAGATCCTAACAAGGTAGATCTAAGTAAAATGAAAATAAAAAACCAAAAAACACTTAAACCCCAAATAGCATGGTGTGTACGGCACAATACTATTGAAGTAACTAAAATATAGACACGAAACAAGTTTATTTTTTGGAGACATATACAAATATAAGGGTACATGTTAGTCCCAAACAGCAGTTTGCCTGTGGGTGAAGGGGAATGAGAAAGGAATGAAGATAGAAGGAAGTTTGCTGAGGCATTGGTTTTCTATTGCAAAACGAATTACCGCAAACTTAGTGACATTCAGCTACACCTGTTCATGAGCTCACAGTTCTGCAGGTGAGAAATCTGGCACAGCCTGGCTGGGTTCGCTACGGAGAGTAGTATATGGCTGAAATCAAGGTGCTGGGTTGCCTGAGTTTTTGTCTGGAGGCTCTGGGGAAAAGTCTGCCTCTAAGCTGAGTTTCTTGTGGTTGTAGGACTGAAGTCCTTATTTTCTTGCAGGTTGTAAGCCAAGGACCCTGCCAGCTTTGTAGAAGCTACCTGGATTCCTTCCTGCATGCTTCCTCCATCTTCAAGCCAGGAGTGACACATCAAATTCTCTCATGCTTCCAATCTCTGATTTCTTTCCCAGTGGCAAGTCAGGAACACTCTGCTTTTAAAGGGCTCATATGATTAGATCACAGCCACTCTGATAATCACCATATTTTAAGGCCTGAATTACGTCAGTGAAATCCCTTCACAGCAGCACCTAGATGAGCGTTCCATTGAAAAATGTTCCTTTGAGAAGCTGTGTTTATAAAAGGGACTGGGACCATCTTGGAAGCGTGCCTGCCACACTGACCTGGGGATCAGATATTCCTTTGAGAGTCTTTGACCTCCAGAAAAGGGTTTCATGTTTCTTTGTTCGGTTTCTTTATCTAGTATTCCTCGCCTGCAAAGACCTCATCCTCATCTTAAATCTTGACTTGATCTGGGGGTAAATATATCATAGAATGCACCGTGAGGAACCCAATCTTGCCTTGAATATAATGAGCTGAGTGCATTCTTGCTATGCAGGAAGCCACTGGAGGCTTATCTAGCTGAAATCAGTGTTCCAAAATGCACAGAAACACATGTTCTTGTGAGTGACTTGACTTTGTCAGGCTGTCTCATCTGTTCTCAACAGCTTGCCAAGTATGACAGGTGCATTCCCCCAAGATGGGGTTGATGTTGTTCATTAATGGCTTTGAAGAATAGACTTTCGGTTACATCTTCCAGGTCCTTCTAGCTTGGGTCTCTTTTCCTAGTATTCTGGAGCCCAGCCTTGGTCTGCATTATCTTCGGCTAGTGCTTGGTTGCCTTGGCATCAGAAATTCAGCCTCCTGGCGTGCTTGGATGGCTCAGTTGGTTGAGCGTCCAACTCTTGATATCAGCTCAGGTCCTGATCTTGTGATCATGGGATGAGGCCCTGCTTTGGGCTTCCTGCTGAGTGTGGAGTCTGCTCGAGATTCTCTGTCTCTCTCTGTCTCTCTGTCCCTCCCCTGCTCTCTCTCAAAAATAAATAAATAAACATTTAAAAAAATGCATTCTCCTGACAGTGCAGAAGAAAGATTCTGCCTGAGATGTCAAGGTTTCCTCCCGAATCCACTCTCAAGAGTTATCAAGGAAGCGTAACATCTGCCGATCTCTTTTTCTGCAAAGTAGTCCCTTTGGAAATGCACAGAGTCAAAATATGAGGTGAGGAAAAGACTTTATGCAGCCAGTGTGACTTGAGAAACCATCTGCTTATCTTCATTTATTCTAGGAGAGATATCAGGGGTTTAGGTGCCTAACAGCTGTTGCTGTTAATTACTTTTGTGCCTTTCTAGAATAATAGATGAGAATAATTATGCATGTGAGAGTCAAAGAAAAAGCCCTCTAGCATTCAGACTTTGGACTTCCTGTTTCCAGCTGATTTCCACAGGTTTTAAGGGAACACCTTCATAGTTACGTATGTGTGATGTAGTGTTTTCCCAGGCCCCCCACCATGTCTTCAATCAAAGCAGCTCTTTTTTTAAACTATTTTATGTTTATATGTCTGGTGACTTTTCCTTGAAACCAAGCATTCTAAGGACCTGGTGCCAGAATCTAGTTTTCATTTTTAACTGTTCTCTGCTGTTTCATAGCTCCTAACAATTCACAAGTTGGTTTTTGTAAGTAACAATGCAAAAGCCTAAACGTAAAACAGCAGCTAAACATTGGAATGCCAGCAGTTGCGCAGAATGATGCATGTGGATTATATGGCCTCCTAATGGGTTGAGAAAGGGGCCGGGTCCTTATGAGGGGAATGATGTGTACGCAGTTCCGTAGACCTTAATTTTTGTGGACGACTAAGAGCTATTTAACAGCAATTAATTATGTGAGTTGTTAAGGGTTCTTAGATTTTATTATTCATAGACTAAAATTAGTGCCTTACTGGAGCTTATTATGGACTCTAATTTGGTATTTTGCTAATAAGCCCAGTTGCCCTGTAATGTCTGGCAGAGACAAACACAGGGGAGGCTGCGGTTCTGGGCAGTTTGGGCAGAAGCTTCTCACTGGTTTCCCACCAGAGTAGTACTTAGCTGTTTGTTTTTATTCTCTACTATTCTTGCTTTTTAGTTACAAATTACACTTAATATTAGTAATTTGTCACTTGTTCTACATTTAACCTAGTCATGTGTAGAGGTACACATTTTCATCAAAAATAGTTTTTTTAAGTTTGTCTTTAAGTTCTGGTGGGTTAAGGAACAGCGTAACGTTAGTTTTCAGTGTGCAGCGTGGTGATTCAGCGCTTGCATATATCACCTGGTGCTCATCGCAAAAAGTGCATGCCTTAATCCCCGTCACCCGTGTAATCCACCCCCCCCTTACTTCCCATCTGGTAACCATCAGTTCTTTGTAGTTGCTATATGTTTTCAAACAGACCATAAGTTATATATGTATTTATATGTGCATGTCTATGGATGTATACATTGAGGTGCAAAAGTCTGTTGCCCAAGCCTTTGTGTGTCATCTTCCCCAGAATTGCTAGTACTGACTGTATCACTGTCTTTCCATTAAAAAAAAAAAGAAAAAGATGACTTAGGTGAGATGTGAATTGTCTGTATCCACTGAGTAGATGGCCATTGAAAAAATGTTTCAGATCCATGGCTCAAGAAGAAAAATTCTTTTTTATTTTTTCTGGGTAAACGATCATGAATCTCATCAAGAGGCATAAATTGAATATAAACTTTTAGAAGAGAAGAAGTAGAAAAACCAATTTCTCTCTTGACTTCCCATAGAAATGTCTCTAACTCTTATCAACAACAAATAATCTAGGAATATACAGGTGAAAATACCGTGTATTTTCATCTTCCTTCTTTGTAAGAGGCAATGTGTTTTTAATACCCTCTCCCCCCAAAATGCAGTTCAAGGAGTGAGTCGAATGACTTGTCTGACTTGTTCAGCTGTGACAAGGGAGGGATACGTTCCCCTGTGGTGATTTCTAAATCTAATTTGCAGAAGGGACCTGGCTCAGCCACATACTCCAGGCCTGATTATAGTTTGGACTCACTCTTCAGGTTATGTAGTCTAGGACCCCGCATGACAGAATGCTGCTGCGATTTCTCCGTGGAAGAGTCAAGGAGAGACTCACAGGGAAGAATGGCTTGCATTTTGGTCTAGCTTCCTCTCCCACTTCCAAAGAGTCTTCATGTAATCAATTATTGCTTCTACCTCAGTCATAATTTGCTTAGCAGAACCTGTACATTTTAGAATTCTCCATTGGGAATCATCTGATTTTTCTTGGCAAAAACAAAACAGTCCTGGTCACATAAAAATTTTAAAGCACTTTATATTGATCAAATAGTTTTTATACAACTATGGAGTTTAGAGACTTGAATGCTTTAACAAACAAACTACTCCTTTTGGTTTTCTGTGGCATTTGAAACACAAATCCTGGGTGTATAAATTTTTCTCGTGGGAGGAGCTTCTGCCACATTCAGTGCCATGTTTGTCTGTCAGTTGAAAGTTTGGCCACTGGTTAAAACTCCTGTCTAGTGAAATGGTTTGTCCAGTTCAGTTTCTCTCCTTGAAGAAGTGCATCCTTAAGTATCACTAGATTCCTGGCCACCAGCTGGTTCTTTTTAAGGTACTCTGTGTTCTTACATATAGCCAAGAGGGCTTCTCTGGAATGCAATAGGTGACTTGACTATTGCCACAACTAAGGAGATTTTCAACAGATTTTGTGGGGTCATCTTTGGGGACTTCCTTCACAGTAAGCTCTTTGATCATTTGAAAGGCAGCCTTGGTTGTGCAAACTGGACCCTTAGTTAAGCATAGAGGAAACTACCCTAGTTTTTCTGGGAACTCTGTTAGGATATGCTTGTTAGCTATTTTAACACGGAACCCCCCAAATCTTAGAGACTATCTACAATAAATGTTGTTTCTCATTCACATCATAGCCAGGTCTGGGTCAACATCTCTTCTGGATGGGTCTCCTCCAAGAAATGGCTCCCCTTCCAGTGGTGACTCAGGAATCTAGGCTCCTTCATCCTGGGGCTCTGCGGTGTTGGAGTTCTTCACTCCCCCCTGTTGTTGAAAGCCGTCAAGATGTGAACTGAGGTTCTCCTAGGAGATTTTAGAGGCTAGGTCAGGAAGTGTCATCCTAGCTGTGACTGCGTAACTTTATGGAGCAAGGGATGCTGGGAAGTGAGGTTGTCTTGTGTGCCCAGAAAGAAGAAATGGGATTGGTGACTAGCTGAGCAGGTTCACCTACAAATACCATCATGGGATTTTTCTTCCTCATTTGTACCCTGAACTGATGGCCAGTCCCTAGACAACCATTCTTCAGAGTGGTAAATGGTAAACTGAAGCATATTAAAATTATGGAAGAATTTGAGCAAAAATGTATTGGAATCAAGCAGTGCCAAAACAGAAGTGGTTAAGAGCACCCAGCCAACAGGGTAAAGTGTGGAAGCAAAGAAAGGACAATATTTGATTGGCTACAGCTTAAAGCCTAGTTGGCTGTTTGGTTGTCCTTAGGCTTTGATTTTGTAATCTTGAGGAGCTGGTAGGCTTGGATTTGGGTTTGCTCATGGAGGCTGCCATGGCATTGGAACCACCTCAGTCTAAGCCACCTTGCTTAATTTAACAAATGCTCGTTGAATAGCTCCTCTTCTGAGGCAACAAGCAGGGCCCTTTCCTGCTCTCCCTCTGCTCCGGATGAGCACTGAGTGACTTAGAGTGGGGGAATCCATTTTCTCAGGCATGTTTATATTAGTATTATTCATTTTTTATTTTTCTATTGACTAAATTGCCCCATTGAAGCTTGCCAAAATGTAAACTTGGGGGGAGCTTTCTCTGCTAAGATGAACTGAGACACGGTCTGTGTAGTAGAAGGGAGACTTCTTCCAAGGGCAGTGGAGCCCCGTAGCACTTCCATGAGGCTGCTCCAAGTGACCAGTTCAACTTTGCTCCCTTCCTCAGACCAGTGGCTTCATAAGGTAGAGCAGAGAGGTTAAGAGCATAGTCTTGGCTTTGAGTCCTGGGTGAGACACTTGAAGCAGTGAGATCTTAAGGTTTAAATGAAATGAAGCCCTAGCCCAGAATCTGGAATGGAGTTCTAAATATATCTTCATTCTTGTTACTATTGTTTGTTATTATTGAGAAGGAAGGACCGTCTTCAGTGGGTAGGTTGGCTCATGACCATGACATGCTTTGGAATCTTTAATAATTTCGAACTTTGGAGGTTGCTTTTCTTCATTCTTCTCCCTGCCTGCCCCCATTCACTCTCACTTTTTAATTCCAAAATGAGACCTTTGTCTCATCGGCTGGTTCATTCTCATTATTTTCAAACTGACTGCAAAAAGACATATTTTATTTGGTTTGCATAATACTGCAAATAAACCATAGCTGGCAAGTAAATGTTAGGAGTTTCTAACTAAAAATGTGAAGATCCCATTCCTCAAAAAACCGGAAGATCTTACAACATTAGGCCTGCATGCCGGTGGGACCAGAGACGTTGGGGGTGGCGTCTTCCTCCCACCTGGATAGATGAGGACTATTAAGTTCACTGCAGCCCCCGCCACTTCCCATGTTTCATCCAACACTAAGGCTGGGTTGGGGCAGTCATTATTTATCATTGTATTTGTACCTTTGTTTTATAATTGTTGAACAATTCTCTTTTTCCCATGAATAACTATATATAAAAAGAGAAACAAAAGATAGACCCATGGTGTTAAATGTATCAGGAAAATTGGAGAAAGTGTAATTCTTTGTGAAAGTGAAGACCGTTCGTGTGTCTGAGAAGAAAGCATGTGCCTATTTTGAAAGAATAAAAGCTAGCATGCTTCACGCACTTATATTACCAGTTTGGCCCCTGAAGGCAAGTGTGCCTGCTACTTGGGGAGGAAGGCTCACAATTGAATATAACAGAGTGCTAGAATACATAGTACAACAAATGTCATGGGCAGTCCGAGGGAAGGCTTTGTATTTTTCTTGATTGAATTTAATTGCTGTGCAGTGACATTTTAAAATTATTGATGTCTATAAATTCCCTTTTCATTGGGAACTGACAAACGTTTGGAGAAGACCATAGAGATGAAAGAGGTCTTACAGAGAATATAACCCAATTCCCTCATTTTTCAGATGAGGGAAACTGAGGCCCGGAGAAAAAGTAAGTCCGATCACACAACCAAAGCTGAGGCTCCAATCTCCCTCCCTGAGCAATGCGTCTGTGTTCTGGCTCTTCAGGTAGACAGTTGGATGCCCCCAGGAAGAGGTTTGCCTGCCTGGAGAGCAGGGTTAGGGACCATATGGAGCCTCACATGGCTTTTTATTTTCCAGGCATTAAAATGAAAGTCATCGAGGTTTAAGGCATGCCACGAAAGACCGAAATGATAGGTCTGTAATTGTGGAAGCAAAATATTCCATGATGATAAGGGTAGATGGCCAAGAATATGAGGGTATTAGAGGTGAAGGAAAATATAATAGTTATTTTTTGTAAGCAATATTATAGAAAGATATTTGTAAAAACAAAATGTAACATGACTTGAGGACTCCTAAATCTTGATCAGAGACACTTGGAATAGCCAGTTTTACTATTTCAGTCTAGACAGAGCAAACAGTTTTAGCAGATCTAAAATGCAGCAGTTATATCGGGGCACCTGGGTGGCTCAGTCAGTTAAGCGTCTGACTTCAGCTCAGGACATGATCTCGCAGTCCGTGGGTTCAAGCCCCACGTTGGGCTCTGGGCTGACAGCTCAGAGCCTGGAACCTGCTTTGGATTCTGTCTCCCTCTCTCTGTGCCTGCCCCGCTCGCTCTCTGTCTCTCTCTCTCAAAATAAAATAAAGACTTAAAAAATTTTTTTAATTCAGCAATTATAAAGGAAGAGCCAGAATTTAGTAATCGACGAGTTGGTTGGCAGATATCCATTATTTTATTGGATCTTCAGGAAAGGGGTTGAAGGAGTGAAGATGGGTCATCAGGATCAGGATCTGCAGCACAAGTTCAGAGCTAGAAAAAGGAAGGAAGCACTTTGATGGATTTGACAAAAATATGGCTTAGACTAGCCGAGCTGCAGGAATGAGTGTCTTTCTTTCTTTTTTTGTTTCCTTCCCTCCTTCCTCTTATCTTTCTTTCCTTCTTTCTCTCTCTCTCTTTTAAAAAAATTTTAAGTTTATTTATTTTGAGAGAGAGCGAGAGCACACTGCGCACAAGTGGGGGGGGTGAGCAAAGAAAAGAGACAGAATCCTAAGCAGGCTCTGCACTATCAGCACAGAGCCGATTTCGGGGCTTGAACTCATGAGCCACGTGAGATCATAACCTGAGTTGAGATCAAGAGTCAGATTCTTAACCCACTGCATCACCTAGGCGCCCCTCTTATTTTTTAAAAAATTTTCAGTAACACTTATTTATTGCTCATCAGCTTTCAGTCACTTGAAAGTTAGTGAGTACTGACTGTGGTAAGGGAGAGGGCACACTGTCATACTCCTGGTGGGATGGATTGTGACGCAAGTGTGTTCAGAGGGCAGGGTGTTGATACAGATCAAAACGAAAATTTGCATGATTTATGACCTAAGATTTCCATTTCTAGAATTTCACTTCCAGTATACGCTCTAAAATTCAGCTAGCAGGATATTTACAGAAGCATTGGCCATCATAACAAAGGACGTAAATCGGAAACAAACCAAACACCCAATAGAGAAATGCTCCAACAATTGGAGTATCTTCATACAACAGGAACAGTATGTAGCCATTTTCAATATTTTGGAAGAATATTATTTGATGATAAAGAAGAGAATTCATAATATTGCTAAATGTGAAAAGAACACGAGTCCAAATTGTAAATAATAAAGATTAATAGATGCTAGTAAAGCTCTAAGATTGGCATCAGTGGTTGTTACTGGTGTTAATAATCACCCGATAATATTTTCCTAATCTCCATTTTCCAAACCTTCTTTGGACTTTAGCAATATAAATTTATCATTTAGTAATTAAAAACCCAACTCTATAATCAAACAGAAATTTCCTCTCTTAGCTGAAACTGGCCTCAGTTCTGCTGGCTACAGAATAATGTCCTCAGCCCATTAACTGGTTTGCATTTGTCTTAACACCTTGTGCCAGTGCCACGCGTGATCTACTAAACACATTTTTAAAGCTTTGTCTAAAGTCTTTCTCTAAGAGATCCTGAGCATGCCACATATAAAGCTTTCTGAGAAGCAAACAATCCATGGGGTCCCTTCAGTATTCCGACATGATAACAGCTGGATTCTTGTTAGCAGTCTGTTCTGTGTTTAATTTAAATCTGTTCTTGGTTTCTAAGAGCAAAGTGCCTTCTGCAAAGAGCAAAGCCCAGATACTTTTTTCCTCTAAATATCACAAATAACTGGTGATTTCAATTTTTTTAATTTCATTGTTTTAAAAAAGGAAACAATGTTAGAGTTTAACAGGACACTTGAGATTACATAACCTAGTCTCGAAATTTACAGATAATACAACCGAGACCTGGAAAAATTAAGTGATTTCCCCAAGGTCATAGTGAGTGCCAGAGATGCCTAAGTACGCGTCAGCCCACTATGCCCAACAGCATCCTGAGGGGCCTGCATGGGTGCTCTGCCAACAGAAAGGATTTGTGAAATTACACTAGATAATCCCAAATATAAAATGGCAGCCAGAGAATGGTGAAAACTCCTTTTTCCCTTTCCAGGGGGTAAACTTTTAGCTTTATAGGAGTCCTGAGGGCTTCTCTGTCTGGTCTCCCGTTCTCTTCTCTTTTCTGCCCTTCTGTCCTTCCCATCCAGGTCAAGAATAGGAAGGACGTTACCAATGACCCTATTGTGGGATGGCCCCTTGCTGCTTAGTGGGGGAAGGCTTTGGATCTCTTTGATTTTTCTGAGAGGAGCATCTATGGACAAACAAATCCCTGTCTAGCTAATGTAGCTTCATTGTCACATGGGAAAGCCTCCTGCTTTATTATATGAAATGGCTTTCTAAAATATATATAATCCTGCGAAATAATTTCTCATGCTATAATGTTAAATTAGGAAAAAACGGAGGAGAAAAAGTCATGTTTGAAAAGAGAACGAGACAACCAGGGATAGCTGAACACTGAATATTTGATTCATTTTTTAGGCGTGATAATATTGTGGGTTTGTTTTTTTTTTTTAAAGAATCTGTATTTTTTGGAATACTTACTGATGCAATCAGTTGATGTCTGGGATTTGCTAGAGAATAATCCAAGGCATGGAGTTGGGGAAGTAGGTGGGCTATGGATTAAATAAGATTTAATTGGTAAAGATTTAGTTGGTTACCAATTGGTAATCATTGAAAGTGAGTGATGAGTATGTGGATGTTTGTTGAATTATTCTGTTTTTGCAATGTGTGCTATTTTGGGTTATAGAAGGTTGAAGAATTCTTACTAGAGTGTTCGATGGGGAAAGTGGGAACGCCAGTTTGAGCGCTCAGGGATTAGAGAGGGGGACTGATAGGGTGAGGGGAATCCCACCCTGTGGGGTTGTTAGTCTTTCTTGACTGACTAAATGGTAGATCGCAGGGATGAATGAATGAATAACCAAACCTGATTCTTCTGATGCTGGTGCAGACAGTTTCCAGTGAAGTTCAAGTTAGTGCCTCCTATAAGACATGGACTAGTTATCACCTGTAGTTTCAGATTGGGGCCATTTGTTTATTTATTCAACATTGTACTTTGTAGTCCAGGTTCCTTCCTGAGTCCCACATGTTTTGAACTTGCTGCCTGACTAGCCGTTTTTTTTTTTTTTTTTCATTTTTTTAGACATTTGTACCTTCTAACCATCTTCACCCTTTCTATCTACTCCCTATGCCTCCACCTCTGGCAACCAACAATCTGTTCTTTGTATCTCTGATTTTTTTAAAATATTCCATATGTAAGTGAGGTTATACAGTATTTTTTGTCTTCTCTTAATTTATTTTACTTAACATAATTTCCTCAAAGTCCATCCATGTCAGAAATGACAGGATTTCCTTCTTTATTTATGGCTGAGTAATATTCTGCTATTCTCTCTCTCTTTCTTTCTCTCTCTCTCACACACTCAACACACACACACACAAAACTTCTTTCTCCATTCTATCTGTCGATGGCTACTTAGGTTGTTTCCGTATCATGACAGATATAAATAAGGCTTCAGTGAGCATGGGGGTGCAGATATCTTTTTGAGATAGTGGTTTTTGTCTCCTTCAGATAAATACCCAGATGTGGAGTTGCTGGATCATGCGCTAGTTCTGTTTTTAATTTTTGAGCAACTTCTGTACTGTTTTCTTTTGTGGCTGCATGAATTTATGTTCTTTTCGCCCTTTTGAAATGGCAGAATCACATCAATCCTTTTGTCCTCCAAGCAGCTGCTTTCTGCAGAAGTCTAGTATTTTTTTTAGAGCTCAGCTTGAGTTGGCTAACACAGCATATACTGTGATCAGCTCATAGACTTGGTGGCCGTTTGTTTCTCACTCTTTTTTAAGTTTTTGTTTTTAATGTTTATCTAATTTTTGAGAGACAGAGCATGAACAGGGGAGGAACAGAGAAAGAGAGGGAGCCAGAATCCGAAGCAGGCTCCAGGCTCTGAGCTGTCAGCACAGAGCCTGACACGGGGCTCGAACCCATGACCTGTGAGATCATGACCTGAGCCAAAGTCGGATGCTTAACTGACTGAGCCACCCAGGTGCCCCTGTTTCTCATTCTTGACTCCAGAACCACAAGAAGGGAGCACCGAAAACCACACAGACACTTACTGAGAGGAAAAATAGGTTTATATTGCTCAGAAACTTACCTCCCATCTGAAAGACTTAGCAATTAGAGTGTTCTGTGTGTGAAGGTTTCAGTATTGACAGAGGCCAACAGAGCTGAAGGTATCTGAGGCAAAGATGTACAAGTAGGCACTACAGTAAAGCTGATTCAGAATAATCCTGTTCACTCATTCCTCATCTGCTATTCATTTCCTCAACTTTGCCCAGGAAACCCTGTATTTCCCTCAGCCTAGCATTTCTGTTGGTTTTGTATTCTTACCCGAATCCGCCCACTAGCCTGTAATCTGCTTGCTTATTGTAACTGCAGCACTTAGCACAACACTAAGCACATAAACATTCCATAGTCATTTTTGATTGGATTCATCAGAAAATATGTCCCTGGAGGCATGTGGAATGTTGCAATCCTGAAGATGAGGAAAACAGAATTAGGAGAGGGGAGTAGGCCCTAGAGGCAGTTCACAGCCTGCTTTTCCCTTGAGGATGTTGAAACCCCGGGAGGTCCCTTGACTTTCTCAAAGGTACATGTAACAGAACCACACTAAAACTCAGTCCTCGGTGCTCACCGTGTTTCTAGAGTATCACATTACTTATGACTTACAGGATGGCAAATTCACGCTTAGTTTGCATATTGAGATCAGGAGGATATGTGAGAGGGTACTAGATGCCGGTCTGTTTATGTCCTGTTGCTATATAAAGTGATGGGTACTGGTACACAGCAGCTATAAAGGGAAAGAGAAGGAAGATGGGTCTTCGGTAATATCATAAGAACTTTAGATGAATCATTTCTGGATACTCAGAGGAGATTAGATTTAGAAACATCTGTGGATCTGGGTAAAACTTACTTTTCCTACCTTTCAGGACCATGCCTTCTCCTTTCCTCCATTTGGTAGGACCCCCGGGATGTATGCCTTTCTCATTGTGCAAGATCTTCTTTATCTTTAATGTCCCACCCAAGCTTGTGTGTCCTTCCAAAAACTCCCCTTCCCTCTGTGCTTATCTCCCCCAGCACCCTGAGGCCGCAAGTAGAGATGCAAGCCTCCAAAAGTAGATCTGCTATGTAATGGTAAATTATCTCTCCTGCATCATTAATCTCCCCTTCATCATACCATTTTACTTTATTTATCCCATACTGAAGGATAACAAACAAAAACTTCTCTTGCCAAGCCCACACCTTCAGTTAGCAACCCATTTCTCTGCTCCTGTTGACAACAAAACTCTTATTGACAATACTTAAAACAAAACTCGCTGTTTCTAATTACCCTCTTTCCATTCTTTCCTAAATTCTTCCAAGGGGTTTGCCTCTATCACACCTCCTTTCAAGGAGTGTCTTCTCACTTTTTCTGGTCAAGGTGATGTGATCTCCACATAGATAAAACCAGTAGTGAATTCACAATTCTTGCTTTACTTATCAGCATCATTGACACAGTTGTTTTGTCTTCCTGTTTCTTTACTCTGTTTTTTTGGTATACTTCCTCTCCATTTTGCTGATTTTCCTTTTCTTCCCAACCTTTTAATGTTGGAGAGTCTTGGGACTTAGAGCTTCGACTTCACCTCTACTCCACCTACACTTATAATCCCTTGGCTATTTCACCTAGTTTCATTGCTTTAAATAAAACCTACATACATGTAATCGCCTGTTTTATATCTCCATCTTGAATCTCTCCCTTGAATTTCATATTCATGTGTCTCATTGCATAATTCATCTCTCCACTTGGAGATCTGATCAAAAACTTAAATTTAACTTGTGAAACGCAACAGAAGAGAGAGTCCAGAAACAGACTTCCACACATGCAGTCTCTTGATTTAGGACAGAGGTGCTATTGCAGTGCAGGGAAAGGATGAGCCTTTCAGGAGTTTGTGTTGGTAAAGTGGCATATATATGGGAAAAAGTGAATCCCAACCCATATTTCACTCCTTAACTAAAATCCGTTCCAAGTGAATTTCAGACTTCAATTTGAAGGGTAAAACCATCAGATAGAACATAGGAGACTATATTCACAATGTTGGGCTTAAGGAATGACATCTTTAATAAAACACTAAAAGTACCCCAGGTATGTCCTTTGTGTGCAAATTCACTGAACTGTCCACTTAAATTGTGTGACTTTTTCTGTATGTTCACTTGGGCTAAAGAAACTACTTGTCTAAAACTGAACTTATCCTGCTCCCAGACCCTGCACTACTCATAGTCTTCCCATCTGACCCAGTGGCTTCTCTGCCCATTGAGTCATCTCTGGCTTCACTGTCCCTTTCACTCACCAGGTTCGTCTGTGGATCTGGTTGGCTCTACCTTCAGCAAAGGTGTAGCTTCTACCCACTTTCCTCCTCCTCTGCTAGAACCATCTCCATCCACCTTGTTTACTTCCCTGGGTTATTGCCATAGCCTAACTGGTCTGACACCTTCCACCTTTGCCCTTGATACAGGCTGTTCTCAGCACTGCTCCGCACTCAGAGTAAAAGCCACAGTCCTTAACACAGCTTAAGGGTCTGCAGGGTATGGTCTCAAATCCTCTCTGCGTTTCTTGCATGCTTTCACACCGAGCCACTCTGGTCCCCTTGCTGTTCCTTGAACACAGCCTGCACCCATGCCCCTCCCCCGTGAGTCTTTGCCTTTCCTGAGCACTCCCCTCCCATAGCTACATGGTCATCACCTCTTCTTAGTCTTTTCTCAGACATCTCCTCAGCGGCACTTACTCTGACCTCGCTATTTAAATGTTTGTTTATTTGAGAGAGAGAGAGAGATAAAGAGGCGGAGAGAGTATGGGAAGAACAGAGAGAGGGAGAGAGAGAGAATCCCAAGCAGGCTCTGACAGTGGGGCTCAATCCCACAAACCATGAGGTCAGGAGCCCAAATCAAGAGCTGGACCCTCAGCTTGACTGAGCCACCCAGGTGCCCCGACCTTTCTATTTAAAATCAACCTTCCTTTGTACTCCCCCCACCTCTACCGCCATGCTTTGAATTTCACTTTTGTACTCACTGCTTCTAACAAACTATATATTTACCTTATTTATTATGCATCTTTTATTTGTCTTTTCCCTTTATACAAACACCCTGGGGAATTTTGAAGCAACTTAAGGTTTGGGAAGCTCGAGTTCTGATCTTCCTGGTGGCAGAGTGCTTTTCTGTCCCGTTATTGCTTTTGGTTTTACCCTGTGAGTTGACAGAACAGGTACTGTTAGCCCTTAACCTTTTGTTGTTGTTTTAACAGATGAGGCAACTAAGGCTTGGGGAACAAGGTCAGGGTTCTAGAAAGTGGCAGGGCCAAGTCTTGGAGTTGACGTCAAGGCCACTGTTCTTTCTGCCATCACATGTCACCCCCTAGGGCAAACAGCTGTAACTGAATGGCAGAGGAGGCACTGGAGAGAGCCCAGTGAAGAGGTGGGCCAGAGAGCAGAGGGCGTGACTGGGACTTAATTTAGTTATGAAGCAAGACAGGGGTGATGAGTGTGTGGACATAAAAATGACAGAGACTGGCTAGGACCTAACTGTCCCCAGGGGCTGCTATGGAGTCAAGTAAGGACAGTCCTGGCTTTATTCTGTGTCCAGAGGCCAAACGTGGAGCAGGAGGAAGGCAGTTCCTTTAGTGACCAGATCCCTGTTTCAGGGCAAAGCTTCTGGATTGTGTATTGTACTCCCTGTCCTGCGGGTGCCCACAGACCTCTCTGGACTCTTAGATACTCCATGCGATTCACACGAGAATCTAATGCTTCAGCTTCTAAATAGATTTGAGATAGGTCACAATTTAATAGGACCAATAGCATACACATAAATGATAAATAGCATATGTGGGGGTGGGAGGATGTAAGGAGCCAAAAAAAATTTTGCTAGTGAATCTACTGTGATTGGGACATTTGGTTTTCATCATCCTGGAAGCTGAAGAGAAAATGGAAAGTAGCAGTTACTGCCTGATTAAAATATGCTCAATATTTGGTTATGGGCACATGGAATTTTTAGGGGGATGAAAGAGTAAGAGGAACCCACCACACAAATCTATTTAAGGGACACTGGGTTTTTATTTTTAAAGACCGATTTTAAAGCATTTTTTTCCTGTTACCAGATGAGCGTCCTACTTTTCCCGTAGCATTCTCTAGACATGAAAATGCAGAGTGCTTGGGGAGGGTTTTCGGGGAAGAGAGATTTGTGTTGTGAGGATCACGATTGTGCTTCTACTCTCAGCACTCTTAGCACCCCATAATTTCACATTTTCTGATATGTCAGACTCTTCAGTGGTTCTAATCTGACTTTCCCAGTTAAATTTCATCTTCTTAAGGATGGCAGTGTCTTCCACTTCTTATGTACTCCCCCAGTGCCAGGGTGAAAATATTTTAAAAGCTACAAAGTCTTCAGTCATCTCAACTGAGTTTGACTGTGGAGTCAGATCAAGATTTGACCTTGAGGGGCGCCTGGGTGGCTCGGTCGGTTAAGAATCTGACTTTGGCTCAGGTCATGATCTCACAGCTCGTGAGTTCGAGTCCCACCTCGGGCTCTGTGCTGACAGCTCAGAGCCTGGAGCCTGCTTCGCTTCTGTGTCTCCCTCTCTCTCTGCCCCTCTCCATCTTACATTCTCTCTCTCTCTCTCTCAAAAATAAACAAACATTAAACAAAAAAATAATACAATAAAATAAAAAAAGATTTGACCTTGAGTTCTCACTTAGGATTGATTATATTGGGTGAGAGATGCAGAGCCAAGAAGCCCTCACTGGAGTCCTGGCTCCTGCATTTCACAAACCATGAACATGTTTCTTCTTTTGTAAAATGAGATTTGTAATGGCCCATTTCTCATCTGACCTTCACCGTGATGAATTTAGAAGTCAGTTCTCAGTTTTAATCTTTTTTTTTAAATTTTTTTTAATGTTTATTTATTTTTGAGACAGAGAGAGACAGAGCATGAGTAGGGGAGGGGCAGAGAGAGAGGGAGACACAGAATCTGAAGCAGGCTCCAGGCTCTGAGCTGTCAGCACAGAGCCCGACGCGGGGCTCGAACTCACGGACGGCGAGATCGTGACCTGAGCCGAAGTCGGACGCTCGACCGACTGAGCCACCCAGGCGCCCCCTCAGTTTTAATCTTATTGAACCTATCAGCAGCATTTGACACAGATTTCTGATATACTGTATTCACAGAGTTACCAGACACCAGACTCTTCTGGATTCCTTTCGGAATCATTCTTAGTTTCATTTGCTGGTGCCCTCTTGACCTCTAAAAGTAGGTGTGTTCCAAGGCTCGCCTCTTAGCCAACTCTCCCTCCTCCGTCTCTGCTCATTCCCTTGCTGATCCCACCCCGTCACAAATACAGGCTGATGGGTGCCAATGACCCCCACACTGTGGGTCTGAGGCCCACATTTCTCTCCCTCAGACTTTAGACTCGTGTTCATGGAATTGATTATTCAATATCTCTACTTGACTGTCTACCAGAAATCTCAGTACATCCAAGACCGAAGCCTGGATCGTCCCCCTCTTCACTCCTTAAACTTGCTCTAGGCCCAGCTTTCCCCATCAGTTGGTGGCTACTTCATCCTTTTGGTGGCTCGTCTCCCAAACCTTGGTCATGCCTGACCCCCTCTCTCAGTTTTCATATGCACACCATTGGGAATCCTGTTGGCTCTAGGTGGCTCTGCATTTTAAGAAGACTGCGGGTAGTTGGAATATCCTGACTTCAGCTTTTTTCTCAGTGATTTCAGTGCCAATATCTTGGTAATACCTCATGCCTACACCCTTGTGTAATCTCTTACAAGGATTATTGAAAAAAACCTTTAACCTGCCTCCTTGTTTCTAAAAGAATTCCTCCTAGATGGTGGTCACAGTGGTCCTTTGAAAATAAGTCTGTTTGGGGCACCTGGGTGGCTCAGTCCGTTGAGCCTCCGGCTTCAGCTCGGGTCATGATCTCACAGTCCGTGAGTTCGAGCCCCACATCAGGCTCTGTACTGACAGTTTAGAGCCTGGAGCCTGCTTCAGATTCTGTGTCTCCCTCTCTCTCTGCCCCTCTCCTGCTCATGCTCTCTCTCTCTCTCTCTCTCAAAAATAAATAAACATTAAAAAAAATTGAAAATAAGTCTGTTAAAAAAGATAAAAGAAAAGAAGTCTACTTATGTCACTTTCTGCTTAAAACCCTGCAGTGGCTCCTCATCCCACTCCAAGTGGAAGCCAGAATCCTCCTACAGTCACAGTTCGTGAATTCCCGAGCTAAATTATCATTCACAGTGAGATCAAAACAAAACCATTTTCAAAGACGAAGAAAAGCTTGCTACAAAATTATGTCAGTAAGAAGGAGATTGAACCCTGGGAAAGAAGGGTAATATGAGAACCAAATAAATTGGCCATTGTCAGTAATCCTAAAGAATTGAAGACATAATCCTGACCCTCAGGAATTTACAGTATAGGGCTGGGAAGGGAAACCAGCACATGCAGGAAACATCACTGGTGCTCTGGAAGTCCTTGTCAGGAAAACTAGGTTCTAGTCTGGAAGTTACCATCTTGTGTGTGTGTGTGTGTGTGTGTGTGTGTGTGTGTGTGTGTGTGTGTATGTGTGACTTCAAAGAACACTTTTAGGGGTGCCTGGTGGCTCAGTTGGTTAGGGACTTCGGCTCCGATCATGATCTCACGATTCATGGGTTCCAGCCCCACATCAGGCTTTGCGCTGACAGTGCGAGGCCTGCTTTGGATTCTCTGTCTTCCTCTCTCCCTCTCTGCTCCTCCCGTGGTCTTTCTGTCTCTCTCTCAAAAATAAGTACACATTAAAAAAATAAAAATAAATTAAATAAAGAAGACTTTTAATCTGTCTGAAGCTGAGTTTTCTCCTCTGTGAAAGGAGTTTATTTAGGTCACTGGTTTTCAAACTTTTTTTGACTCTGACCCACAATAAGAAAGATGTTTATCTTGACCCCGTTCATTCATATGAACCTAGGCAGTAGACAAATGTTTATCAGAAAGATGCCTGCCTTTCATATGTGCAGTGCACTTGCGTATTTTCTCTTCTTTTTCCTTTATACGTTTACTGGTGCACCTTAAAACTGACGGCTCTCTAAAGTTCTCTTTGGTTCAAACCATATGTAGTTAATCCTTAATGGTAAATGTTAAATTATATAATATCTCTAGATACTCAGGTTCTCAAACTTGACCACGGTTAGGGACTCCTGGGTGGTTGTTTCCTAATCACCGATGCTTGTGTTCCACCTCTGAGATCCTGATTTTTTTTTTTAAGGTTTTTATTTATTATTGAGAGACAGAGAGAGACAGAGCATGAGCATGGGAGGGGCAGAGAGAGAGAGGGAGACACAGAATCCGAAGCAGGCTCCAGGCTCCGAGCTGTCAGCACAGAGCCCGACACGGGGCTCGAACTCACGGACCTCGAGATCATGACCTGAGTTGAAGTCGACGCTCAACCGACTGAGCCACCCAGGTGCCCCTCTGAGATCCTGATTTAATTGGTAAGGGGGTGTAGCCTGAAGTCAGGATTTTTAAAAGCTTCTCAGGGAGTCCACAGCTTAGTCAACTTTGAGAACCACTACTGACAGAGACTCCCTGTGCCTGAAACAGCTCCGCAGGTGGAAATAGCTTTTCCTAAGCTTTGCTTTTTGGTATTTTCCACAGCCATTGCAGAAAATCACACTTGTGTATGTAAAGACATACATTCCTTCTGGTTATACCAGAACAGGAGTCCTTCTTCCTGTCTGGAGTTCATGCTTCTCCTCTTAAGCCCTGGATCCTACCACCATCACCTCCTTGGGAACATCGTAAATCAGCCGTCACCTTTCTGTCCACTTCCCTTTGCTCTCCCTGTAGCCAGCTCATCCCCATTGCCCTGGGCGGTTAAACAAGCTGGAGGAAACCGCCCTCCCATATCTCACGTCTCCTCCCTCTTTGGAAGTGAAACTTTATGAGCAAACAGAGATGTCTGCTGCCCTCTTCCCAACCAGCCCCCATCAACCAGATGCCCTCTGCCTTCCCCACCTGCCTCGTTATCAAAACTGCTTTTATCAAAGGTCCCCAGTGCCTTCTAGACTGTTGGATTCAGTGGACACAATTCAGTGCTTAACTTGCCTGAACTCCCCACAGCTTGTGATGCTGTCACCTGTGCTCTCCTCTGGGCAATTCGAATACCTGCACACTTCCGTAATTTGCTTCGTAATTACTCACGTCACTTCCTCTCTCTCTGTCTCACTGGGTTTGCTCTTCCTTGGAGCCTAGTTCCAAATATTTCATTTCATCTTCATGCCATGCGGTCTGCCTCATCTTCCCCCGTTTTTCCCTGCCTGAAACAACTTTTGCATTTCTGCTGCTTGCGTCAAATCTTTGTCCTGAGTTCCAGGTGCTTACTGATGATCTCCGTGTGGATGTCATAAAGCTCAACTTGTCCCAGACTGTATTTATTTCCCTTTCTACCTGTCTCTCTGCCAGTGTCCCTGTCTCACTAAATGGCCCCAGCATCACTGGGTGGCGCGAGCCAGAGTGCTGTACATGCTCCTGACCTTTTCCTCCGTTATCTCCCGCAGCCGGCGCGTCCGCACATCCTGTTATCTGCCCTTCACGTTTCTCTCCGCTCTCACATCCTCCTTCCCTGTTTCTCTCCCGTCCAGCGGGCCACACGGTGACTGCAGATTCCAAGTTGCTTCCTGCCGGTGCTCTAACCCTTGCTTGTGTTTTCCACTTTATTGCCTCTGCAATATTTTGAAAAACGTACGTCTGCTTCTATCTTTCCCTTGTTTACAACCCATTAATGCTTTCCATGGCCTCACGATAAAGTCTGAACTCCTTCAGGTAGCTCCCATGGCTCTTTTCTTCTGGTTCCGTTGTGTCGTTATTTTTCTTCTTTTTCTTTCAACAATATTGGACTTTTATCTCCTCCAGGGTTCCACGTTCCCTTCTGCCTTTGGGCCTTTGCACTTGCTTCTTTTTGTCTCTCTCTACCCGAAACAGTCATTTTGCAGATAAGGAAACAAAGTCCAGAAAAAGGAAATGACCAACCTGTGAACATTTATGTATTTGTTCATTAAGGAAACATCTAAAACCCAGACTATGTCAGAGATGAACCACAGCTTGGCTCCGGAACCAGACACATTTAGCTTCATGTTTTAGCTCCAGCCCTTACTAGCTGTGTGACCCTAGTCAGATAGCCTAACTCTTCTGTGATCCTTGTTTTTCTTGTCTGTAACATGGAGATAATGGGAGAACCTTTATCATTGGATACCTGTGAGGGTGGAATGAAATGATAGATGTAAAATTCGTATTTGAAAGACTGGAACATAACAAGCATTGGATAAAAACCTGCTATTGTGTTTTTGATTTGATTATTGTCATCATTGTCAGCTTCAATTGGCTTGATTCTTGATTCTTTGGATTTAAATCAAATGCAGTCATAAAAATGATGACATGATTAATTAATTAATATGTAACCACTTAAAAATGGACAGTAAATTACTTGTATCCATTGCAAGACCAGTGAATACATAGCATGGCATGGGAAAATAGAAAGAAAATTGCCTGGAATTCAAAGAGAACCATCATTAGCCATACTTATCCAGGTTGAATAGCCCAAAAATAGCATGTAGCTATTTGTAGCCAGTTTATTCTTAGGTTGTAGTTGTGGTGGAAAGAATGTCAGGCACATGCTCAGTCAGCTGGTTCTTTTATTGCAGATCCAGACTTGGGACTCAGGGGAACTGAGCAGTTGCCAAGGTCACCATTTTTATTTATTTATTTATTTATTTATTTATTTATTTATTTATTTATTTATTTATTTAAGAGAGAGAGAGAACACGAATGGAGAAGAGGGGCAACGGGAAAGAGAGAATCCGAAGCAGGCTCCATGCTCAGCGTGGAGCCTGACCTGGGGCTCAGTCAACAACCCTGGGGTCATGACCTGAGCTGAAATCAAGAGTCAGACGCTCAACTGACTGAGGCACCAAGGCGCCCCCAGGGTCACGTCATTTTAAATGCCATAACTGAATTCAGGAGTGAGGCTGGGGCCGGAGTCCAGGTTACCAGAGTCCAGTCAGTATGCCTTCCACAGTCTGGTCCAGTCACAAGCCTGTCAGTTTCCATCGTATGAAGGGAAACAGCATGTCCAAGATTATGTTGGCCAAGGTTATCCAGATGGTGCGTCCTCCTGTAGGAATATGTCTGAAATATATAGGATACATTGGAAATCTCTAACAAGAGAATATTCATTTTCTTAAAGGAACTGAAGACCTTTCCCCCTGAGTTCTGTAGAGACTAACACATTTAGAGGATCTAGAATCTAAGATCTACACTAAAAGCTAAGTTTATTTGAAAAATGGTCACAAGGCTCTCTTAGCCTTAGTGCCTTCTTCTTGGAAACCTCTGCACCGTGAGAGACATGTGGAGGAAGCAGCGAATGCACAGGCCGAGGTGAAAAAGAAGAAAGATGAGGTAGAGGTCCAAGTAAGCCGCTAGCTCGTGCACCCACGGAAGCCACAGGCACAGAAATAAAGAAAGTCAGAGGCCAGGGACCCTGGTGCAAATTGTCTGACTGCATGCCTACTTTCTAGAACTTGATTCAGTGGATCTAGAATATCCATCACCATCTGACTGCAAGCCCCACCTTTGAGAGACACACCTTACTCATACCAAAGCAGTCCCTTTTAGCCCTTTGCCCTAGACCTGTGACTTTTGAGACCAATTCTGTTTTCATTTGTGGCTAAATGTAACATGTATACAGTAAGTCATCTCTTCTGCTGTCTTAGCTGCAGAAAAAAAGCAACTGTCACAAGGTGAAAAGTTCCTCAGGGCTTTTGCCTCAGTGATGTATCCTGCGGTGTTGAAACTCAAATACAGCCTGTCAGGTTCTGACAGGAACCACCGAGAACTGGAGTTTTAGCAGCGGCTCCTCCCCTGGACCTGGCCTGGAGCTCCTTGGCTGGGATTCCAGTGAATAGCTTCTAAAAAGTAAAAGGTTGGCCTGAGGTTGCTGATGTTTAGGTTGTTCAAAAGTTGTGACCACTTTCAGCCCTAGTGGACCGGCATCATCCGTGTGGTGGCCCAGCACTGAGAAGGTGCTCAGCTGGGCCGTCATCGGAAACAGTGTTTCCATTCTTAAGAGATTGTGCTTCCATGAAGCACATCCCTGTGTAGGTACCGAACACGTTTCTAGGTTCTTCGGTGACTTCTGTATATTGGAGGGGAGGGGAGAGAGGGAACTAACCTTCTGAAAATGCAGTGTTTCTTCCAAATGCTAAAGATTCGCTGTAAGGACTAGGTACTCCGGAATCGTTACAATGCATTATCCCATTGGATGCAACACTACTTTAAGGTCTGTGTGAGCACTGTATCACAGACCAGAAAGCTGAAGCTTGCGGCAGACCTCCGGCATCTAATATTAGACCATTGTGTATATTTTCCCCTTAGGCTGCAGTGGATTCTAATTAAGCATGATTTTGTCTGATTTATTTTTAAATATTCTGTCGTTTATATTTTTTACAGTTATTTTCACTAAACTAGAAAAGGCTTTTTTTTCCTTTTATGACATCGACATCATAACCTCTGTTTTCTGTCACTCATGCAGACGTTTCTTAGATAAGCATTCATTAACAAGGCAGGCACAGAACATTATACAGATTGTTTCACAAACTTGGTGAAACCCTCCTGTCTCTCCTCTTAGGTGCACTCCCTCCTCCTCCCCCCCCGCCCCTGTATGCAACAGCTCATTTGAGGCACACATACATTCCTAGACAGGATGCTGCGTAGTCAGGGATTGGATGTGGGTCTGATTGAGGGTTAAAGCTTACGTGCCCTGTATAGGTTTTTAGCCTTCCTGCATTCTTATCCCTTGTTCATACAAGCATGGAGAGGGCTGGGTGCTCAGCTGTCTTGCCGCTGTATATAACTTGAACATCTTAAATTTCTTCAGTGAGAATACATTTCGATATTCATTATGATAATTAGCAAGTTGCTACTTTCATCAATATATTTTTATACACACTGTGCTAATTAGCAAGGTGTAGACTCTTGATGTTGACCCACATAGCGGGATTTGTGCAAGCCACGTGGGGACTATGCGTCTTTTTATTTTAACGCTAGCTGACCACCCTTGGGCTGTGTGTCAAGCATATGTTAGCTTCATCAATCTTAGAATTTAAACTTTAGGGGTCCCTAGGTGGCCCAGTCAGTTAAGCGTCCGACTTCAGCCTAGGTCATGATCTCATGGTTTGTGAGTTCGGGTCCCATGCCAGGCTCCATGCTGACAACTCAGAGCCTGGAGCCTGCCTCAGGTTCTGTGTCTGCCTCTCTCTCTGCCCCTCCCCTGCTCTCTCTCTCTCTCAAAAATAAGCATTAAAAATTTTTTAAAAAAGAATTTAAACTTTAGTGCATAGATAATATCATACTGACTAGACCGTAGTATTTTACAGTAGATTATAGCCTTCATAATGCTGCTCTCATGACCACACTGGCACCAGTCAGACATTGTTTGTGGAGGGAAGAGTACATGTAATGAATGGGAACTTCATCTTTGCTAGTTCCCATTGGCTTCCAAGTGTTTCTCTATTCTGTAGCCCATGGCGATCTTTATAGGACTCACTGGAGTTCCTCGTCTGTCCCCCTCCCCCACTGTGAGAGTCACAGAGATTGGGGAGAGTGGGGATGCTGAGCAGGTCAGGCGGGTGTTGTTTGCAGTTTCCCAGTGGTTCTGATACTTCCTCTCCCCACTCAACTGCCTTAGGCCAGTACCTCCTTTTGGACAAAACATCCTTCCTTTCACTTCTGAATTGCATTTTATCGAAATGGCTTCTAGAGTGTTGTCCATTTCCCAGGATCTCTTAGTCTAAGGAGGGAAGTGAAAACTCAGTGGCTTAACAGTCGTTTGTTCTTGCCCACACACCTGCAGGTCAGCGTGGAGTGGGCTGGCCTTGGCTCTGCGTGCAGGTTTGACCTCAGGTCTGCTCCAGGTATAATCCTTCTGAGGCCAGAAGGATTGGTGGAAACTTGCCCCAGAGCAATGACAGAGGTGAGCAAGGTGAGCGCCACGGTGCAGGCCTAGTTCGCACATTCAGCTGTACCAAGTCTGCTAACACCGCTTTCACCGAAAGAAGTCATGCGGACAAGCCCAAAGTCACAGAGCAGGGAATTGTATTCCTCGTGTGGGGAGTGAGAGAATATGTTTGAACAGCCTAGTCTTCTGTAGGCTCTGAATGAAAATAATGGATGTTTGGGAGCAGTTTTTAGTTTCCGAAGACTCATGCACAGTTACCCACTCAGCCCCTACAGTGGCTCTGTGAACTACCTGTTAATCTGTCTCCATTTTTAATGAGCAGTTAAAGCTTAGGGAGGTTAAAGACCCCTGGTAAAAGGTCACGTGCCAGTAGGTGACACAGCCAGGCTCCTGTCTTCTTCCTCTGCATCATTGTCCACCTACTTCTCATGAACCACAGAGACCTTTGCACTCTGGCCACCACTGGAGAACATACATGTGGCTGTGGATATTTCTCAATGTTGTTTGGTGATGGTGTCCTAAGGAAGAGTCCTCAAACTGGAATGGTTCAGACCAGTGCCGCACAAACTTCAGCGCACTACGAGTGACCTTGTGGGGGCCTCAGTTTTCCCTTCACACCAATTACCGTTGGCCTTTCCTCTAGTGATAGCACTTAATGCTTTAGATTGCATGTAGTGTTCTCAACTGTCCATCTCTCTAAATGTAAGCTTCTCACTGACAGCGTTTGTGTCCTGTCCCTGGGACTGTTTCTGAGGCTATCAGTTGTTTGTCCCCACCACTTGGGGCTTGTGGTAGTTTTGTCTGTGGGTTTTTTGTTTGGTTCCCCTAGTCTGTTCTTCTCTTTTTATGGGGGAATTTTCCATAATTCAAAAACAATACCGTCAGTGCCTCCATCTTCCCAGAATCTATACGCCTGATCATTTATGGCCCTCCAGAGTGGCTGACCACCACCTCCATTGGCCTCTACTGTACCCTGCATATCTTTAGCTCATGACACCAGTGACACTTGCTGATTATGGGTAGGTCTCTTTCTCGGAGCAGGAGTTGCTTTTTAACAGTCTTTGGATCTCTAACACCTAGTTCAATGTCTGGCATATAGAGTGCTTTCATAAGCAGTTCTTAAATGAAGAAATAGCCAAAAGATTGCTCCAAATAGGTACCACCCTTGGAGGAGTAAACTTGTTACCTGGTGTAAACTGTGTAATAATAGCAAATATATTACCTCTCCCATAAAAGACAAGTCACGGGATAGTTCCTCTGCCTGGCTATTGGAAGACTGTTCAAGAGGTTTACTTGGGATGGAGGAAGGGCAGAGAAGGACCTAGAGATGTGGTATCTTAGTAAACTACCCCTGGATGTTATATTCAGATGCCACCAGAGGAAGTTGTCTGAAATCTTCTCAAAACTTTAAGCAGAGCACTCAGGGAGGACAGTTATGAGTACTAGGAAACAATGGAGGGAATAGGGCCCAGGTGGCCATTGGAGCTGTGGTTTGCATGTTGCTGTTACCATAGCATCGGCGGAAGCAGAGGCATCTTCGGTGATGAGCACCGTACCCATGGTGACACTGGGGGTGGTGTCCTCTTGTTTGACAGATGCTACCTGCTGTGGTTAGAATCTAGTACTTTACTTAGCACAGTGAAGCTTTGCTGGGAGATAGTGATTTGGGCATGTGTTCAACAGAAAAACAAACTTTCCAGCCCAGCCCCTTTCAGAGAAGGGGAAATTTCTGGGGAGACATGTCCTGCAGAGAGCTCCACTTCCCAGTGAGAAAATAACTCAGTCATTTGCCACTGGGATCAGAAAGAGTGAAATCATGGCGATTGGGAACATCTCAACAGTCACCCTGACCTTTACCTAACACTGGCATTTTTTTGGCTACTTAGCTATCTGATGTCACAATGGGTGTTCCCTCCTCCGTGACAGGCATCATGTCTTCTCATTTTGTACCTTCAGCACTGCTTCTGCTGCATAGTAGGTGCTTAGTAAATGTTTCTACACCGAATGAGGCCTTTATTGTTTTCAAGCTCTTACATTTTCAGGAAGGAAACCACAGGGAAAAGCGAGATCTGTGTAAGGTCACATGGACTCTATTTGAGGAAGAATCAGGATGAGGAGCCCTGGCCACAGCTGAAGTGCACTCTCCAGCGTCTTACATTACTGCGCAGGACATCACGCAGGCATGTCATACTGTGAAGTGACATTCTCTAGTTGTTTCCCTCAGGCTGCACTACCCAGTTATAATGAAAGTGCACACCAGCTCTCTGAAACCAAATGCCCTGATTTGTAGCATTGCCAATTTCTGTGGTGTAAATATTCCACCGTGGCTGATTTCAAACCACCCACTCATTTGGGTTTCCTATGGGTGCTGTAACAAATTGCCATCAATTTGAATCAACAAAAATTTATTTTTTCACAGTTTTGGAGGCCAGCAGCCCCAAATCAGTTCTGCTGGAGTGAAATCAGGGCATCAGCAGCACCAGGCTCCGTCTGGAGGCTCTAGGGGAGAATCCATTCCTTGCTTCTTCTAGCTTCTGGTGGCTGCTGACATTGCTGGCTGGTGGCCACATCACTCCAGTCTCTCCCTGGGTGGTCACATTACCTCCTAAGGCCCATCTGGATAGTCTCCCCATTTCAAGATCCATAATCACATCTGCAAAGTCCTTCTTTTTGTTATATGAATAAACATTCACGGGAATTAAGACATGATGTCTTTCGGAGAACCATTTTTCAAGAAATCACACCTCGGTTTAACAACCAGCTCACAAAATCCTGAATGTTTAGCCAACAGTCCTCATCAGCAGGTACAAGGGGACTATAGCACACCATTGAATGTAAGCTTCTTGTGGGAAGAGATCGAGATTACTCCTTAGTTTGTATCCTCAACAGTCCTTAGTCTGGTGCAAGCCAGTATGAGCTAGTGTTTAAAAATACTTTTGCATTGACTGTAAGAGGCCTTAAAATGTAAAAAGCTAGTTAATGTAAAACCACTGTGATTGATTCCTTCTAGGAAAAACCTTTAGACTGGGAGAACTGTAGTAGAAGCGTATAGTCAAATGCTGAGAGACATGCTCAAAACTCACATTCTTTGCTAGAGAATCTGGTAGGCCAGGGCCAAAGTTTGCACAGTATTGAGCTCTTTGGCAAATCCCTGTATCTCTAATGACTCTTTCTGAATGTTCCTCTCAGATAAAGTTTTCCAGTCCTGGGTCTTTTGTTTTTTGCCTTTTCCCCCTCATATCTTTTGTCTCATCCGTGTCACTAGACTAGCTCTCAGGGTAGGGACTGTGTGAAGCTTCCTCATTACTTCACCTTCTCCCTGCACCCAATCCTGCAGTGCTAGTACAGTGCCTTGAACTTAATGCCTCCATAATTATTTTATGTACTGACTCACTGAGCCACTCACCATAGTGCAGCGTGTATGTGTGCGTATGTGTGTAAGACTACAGAATGAGTGAAAACTAGAACAGTCGTTGTGTTTTTCTAAATTTACCAAAAACTATATCATATTGGTATCTCTTTTGATTCCTGTGTCTGGTTGGCACAGCTAGTGTTGTTTGGGCCCCCGTCACAGGTCATAATCCTGGTGCCAAGAGCATTTTTACGAATGTTGGTCACCGATCCCTCTAGCCCCGGAACATACTGTGGACTTCTGCTCTCTCTGCTCCTTCGTTTGGTGACCTTGCCTCAGTTCCCATTCACCTGACTTGAGGGCAAGATGGTGCATGCAGCATGTGGAAGGGACACCCTCTAAGATGAGATGCCTTCCTGGTCTTTTGCCTGGACCTGGGCTAGTCGGCTCTGGCATGGCCCCCTTGATTAGCCCCTACGATTTTGCTTTCATTTATTTTTTTAATGTTTATTTATTTTGAGAGAGAGAGTACAAGAGCGAGTGGGTGAGGGGCAGAAAGAGAGGGAGAGAGAGAATCCCAAACAGGCTCCACGCTCAGCTTGGGGCCCGACATGGAGCTTGATCTCACAACCGGGACATCATGACCTGAGCCCAAATCGAGAGTTAGACACTTAACCTACTGAACCACCCAGGTGCCCCCACAGTCTTGCTTTTAGGTGTCCACCCAGTCACTTCAACCAGCAAAGAAAGAAAGAGGCAGGAAATGTATTAACTGAACATATACTATTTGTCGGCATTGAAGTAGGTGGTTTACAACATAGTTTTCTCTTTAATTCCCTTGACAACCTTCCCAATGAGGTATTAACCCATCTTATGGATGATGAAATTCACAGATGGCCAAAGAAGTGATTCAGTTAGTGTTTAAGTAAAATAGTTAGAGAATGAAAGTGCCCGATGAATGGTGGCAAATCAATAAAGCAGGTGTTGTCATTCCCATTTTACAAAGAATGCACACAGAGTGTAAATGGTCAAGAATATGCTGGATTTCTCTTGTGGGGAACCCCATCCCTTCCATCGTCAGTACCTTCTGGCATTATGAGTAGGTTCGCATTGGCTTCTGTGCTCAGCCGTGGTCATCTAGGGGTCAGTGCTGCTCTGTTCCTCTGGGTCCCAGAATCTTTCTCCTGCGAGATTCCATGTCACACTGATCATGGGGGAGCTTTAAGTTAGAAGGCTTATCAAAGTGTTAGCAGTTGTATATGCTGTTACAACTTTTAATCCCGGTGTCTACTAATCTCTATTGCCTCTAACTCCAGGAGATAGCATTTTTTTTCAGCTTTTTTGAGGTATAATTAACAAAATTGTAAGATATTCAAAGTAGATTGTCGGATGATTTGGCATATGTACACATTGTGAAAGGGCTCCCTGTATCTAGTTAGTTAACACATCCATTATCTCACATATTTACTTTTATTTGAAAAGTGGGAACATTTAAGTTCTATTCTCTCTTAGCAAATTTCAGTTATACGATACAGCATTATCAGCTACGGTAACCGTATTACACATGAGATCCTCAGGCGTTACTCATCTAATGCAAATCTTGTGCTTTTTTACCAACTTCTGTTTTTCTCATCTCCCAGCCCCTGCCAACTACTTTCTACTGTCTAGTTCTAAGTTTGACTTTTTGTTATTTAGATTCCACATATAGGTGATATCATGCAGTATTTTATTTTTTTTAGTCTGGCTTATTTCATGTAGCATAATGCCTTTCAGTTTCATCTACATCATTGCAAATGTCAAAATTTTCTTCTTTTTTTTTTAAGGCTGGATAATATTCCATTGTGTGCATGGGTCTGAATGTGTGTGTGTATGTGTGTGTGTGTGTGTATATATATATATATATATATATATATGTATATACGCAAATACATATATGGGTCTGTATGTGCGTGTGTGTGTGTGTGTGTGTATATATACATATATATACACATTACATATATACATATATATTTCTTTTACATTTGTCCATCAGTGGACACTTAGATCATCTCTGTACCTTGGCAATTGTGATTAATGCTGCAATGAATATAGGGGTACAGATACGTCTTTGAGATAATAACTTCATTTTATCTGGATCATAACCAGAAATGGGATTGCTGGATCATATCCTGTTTCTGTTTTTAATGTTTTGAGGACTATCTGTACTCTTTTCCATAGTGGCTGCACCAATTTACGTTCCTAATAACAGTGTGCAAGTGTTCCCTTTTCTCCATATCCTCTGCAAAACCTGTTATCTCTTGTCTTCTTGATAATAGTCATCTTAACATATGTGAGGTGTTAGGAAGATACACCTTACAGGCCTGTGAGTTTCCAGGCGATAGCCTTTAAATAGATTACAACATGAATGCCTTTGCTTTGAGTTTTGTAGGGCAGGAGCCCTCCTCAACAGGCTTGGCCAGCAAGATTATAGACCCTTGGCCATTGTTAGAGTATAAAAGTGAAGGCTAAGTTCTCTTTGTCTAGCGACTAGTACTGAGACTGTGGGAGCCTAAGTTTTTAATTTGTTGATATAATATAAGCTAAATGATTGATTTACACTCTTGTTGTCAGGATGATACCTTCTCATGCCTGAATTTGGAGATTCCTTTATAGAAGGCTTCTCAGATTCTTTTCAATCCTGCCTTCTGTGAATGCTCTGCCTTTCGTTTTGGACACGATTTGATCCTATAACAGCTGGAAAGAAGGCAGCTGCCTTGAAGGAATCTCTCGTCCTCAGTAGTCAAAGTTCATCCACCATCTAGTCTTCCATTCCCAAAGGCACTTAAATCCACAGCTCTGATTTGAAATCACATAATTTTGACATTTGTTTATTTATTTGTTCACTTATTTGTTTTTATGGAGGCATAATTGACATATAACATTGTATTAGCTTCAGGTGTACAACATAATGATTTGATTTTTGTATATTACTGTGTAATGATCACAGTAAGTCTAGTTAACATCTGTCGCTGTACATAGTAACAAAAATTGTTTTTCTTCTGAGGAGGACTTTTAAGATCTCCTTTTTTGACAGATACCATATGTTTCCACGAATAGGTGGACTTTGTGAGACTAAGCAAAAACCAGGGGGAGGGCTAGAGGGGAAAGGAAAAAAAGACACGGAGAGGGAGGGAGATAAAACATAAGAGACTCTCAAAGACTAAGAACAATCTGAGGGTGAGGGAGGTGAGGGAGGTGAGGGAGGGGGGAGAGGGGGTGACGGATATTAAAGAGGGCACGTGTTGGGATGAACACTGGGTGTTATATGTAAACCAATTTGAAAATAAACTATTATAATAAAAAATAATATAAAATAAAAAAATAAAAATAAAAAAAAAGATCTCCTTTTTTAGCAACTGTCAGATACGCAATGCATTGTTACTAACTATAGTTACTGTACTGTACATTACATCCCCAAGACTTACTGATTTTGCAACTGGAAGTTCGTACCTTTTAAGTTGCTTCACCCATTCCACCCACTCTTCTAGTTTTGACCTTTTTTTTTTTTTTTAATAGTTTTGACCTTTTAAGGAAAATGATGAAGTGAGGGAAATGAGATTGGGCTGTGGGTGGACTTTGGAAATTGCTCCTTGAGCCATGGCTTTGTCATGGAATCGAACTGGCAAGTAGCACTCGGGGTATCAGCAGTTACAAAGTTGGAACTGACGGACTTAATGATGTACAATAAAATGGATTCCAGTTTGTAGCAGGCAGACTTTGGCTCATTGGGATGCTTCTTCATGGTCAGACAAATATTAGGGCATAGTAATTGATCTTGAAGTTCTTCCTATTTTCCCTTTTCCATTCTTTGAGGAGAGATGGGAGAGACAAGCTTTGGTTCTGGAGACTTCGGTGGGGGGCTCCATTTTGTGTTATCCCTTTGAGCCTCAGTCTTTTAACCTAAGGTTTTGATCCCTGTTCAGATATGCTTACTTCCTGCTTGAGGGGGCACAAAACTGCTAATGCTGTTACCAGTTTAACTCCTTTCTATAAGCCTGTGCTCAACCTTTGTTACATGTTACAAGCCCTCAGGAAGCTATGGAAACTACTGGTGCCCTTCTGTCCTACTATTGGGAATTTGGATTCATCTGGTTGGGATGCAGCTTGGACACCGGGATGTTTTAAGGCTCCTCCGGTGACTCCCAAGGACAGCCAAGATTGAGAAACAGTGGCATAGAGGAAGATGCTGATGGAAGATGTCCAATGGGGCTGGTAGAGAAGCATAGAATATTTGGGTACCTCGGAAGTAGGGATTGTAGGCTGGGAAGAAAAGAGAGAACAGAGAGGAAGAGGAAGGCCACAGAAGAGACAGCTGACTGAAAAAGAGAGAGGCTTCTCAGATCTCAGTTTGCCTAGATCGGTCCAATGAGAAAACTTCCTCCCATTTTTAACCCACCTAGGTAAATGATTCCCAGGGATTGTACTGTCACCTGATGCCAGGAGATGAAGGCATCAGAAACTGAAAGAGATCTACAGCTTGAGATCGCCTTTGGGCTGATTTGGCCTTACACACGGACAAGTCAAGAGCAGGTAGCAATCAAAATTAGTAATTACAAAAGTGATCATGTTTAGTAGAAAACTTAATTTTTAAAATAGAGAATTACAAAAAGTAGATACTGAAAGCCTCTTCTCTAATCTCACCTCCATCCCATCTTATCTGACGGTTGTTTATTTTTATTGATTTTGTATGCATGTTGATATTTTCATGTGTGTATTTGTAAATACACATACACATATAGGTATACGTGCATATAGAGCCAAGTGTGCCCATGTGTGTATATATATGTATGTGTATCTAGATATGTGAATATATAGATGTATATATAGATACACATATATACGAATGTGTGTGTGTGTGTGTGTGTGTATCTATGTGTTGTAGTTGTCAGAAATAGGTTAGGTCATGCTGGGGTGACCAACAACCCGAAACCCAGCTGAACACACCAAAAGTTGATTTCTCATTCCCATAGTATATGCATATTGACTAGGGGATCTGCTCTTCATAGTCATCCCAGGGTTCAAGTTGCCAGAGGCTTGATTTCCACAAAGTTTCAAGAAAACTTGGGAGAGGGGAGAGTGAGGCACATGCTGGTATGTAAATGCCGTGGCCTGGAAGTGACATACGTCACTTATACCGACACCTCCTTGGCCATAACTAGACCTATGGCCTCACCCAACAACAAGGGGGCCAGGAAATTCAGCTTTCCACATGTCTAGAAAGAGAGGAATGCTGGATATCAGCGAGCAACACATTTATAGGTACCATAGGTCTGTATGAATTCTGCATACCTGTGTGAATATACGTCATTTTCAGATGAAAACTATATAAAGAAATAAATGTGGGTGTATCACTAACAATAAAAACGAAGCCATACTGTTCAATAACATGGTATTTTTCATGCAGCAATATACCTTGACATCTTTCTGTGTCAGTATATAAAGGTCTTGTCTCTTCGAACGTTTGCCCAGTGGTGCCTTCATTCCATTCCCTGATTCATGAATTCAGTGAATCCACTGCCAGACCCTGTGCTGGGTGCAGGGGTGAGTAAGAAGGATGTGGCAGCTTCGCCCTAATGGCATATTCTGTGCAGCCACCATGTAGCACGTCTACCGTAGGTATGTCCCACGGGCCACTGATGAGACGTTTAAATGCTACAGATAATGCTGTGGGCAACAGCATTGTACAGGTATCTTTGGGCACTCGTGTAAGTGTTTCTCTTGCACCAACAATGGAGAATAAGTTGCAGGTCCTGGAAGTTCTCCATGTTCCCAGAAAGATTCTGTTTGTCCTAATGGAAGTATCGGCGGGACTCTAGTCTAGAGTGGAGTTCTCCAAGTGGAATTTCTAGATGGTTTTCCTGGGCTTTGTTGTTGTTATTCCTCTGCTCATTCCAGCATTTAATTGCCTTTGAGGCAGTTGGCCTAAGATACTTGGTTCCTTCATTCTCTTCAGCCTGGATTTCAATCGGTGGGGGAAACAGTGGCACATTTTAGAGCCCTCCATGTTTGGGCTGAAGTGACTCTCACTGCCCTGAAGGAAGAGGACTATTGTACATCCCCTCTGGACCCCTCTCCCCTGACGTCCCAGCTCCCCTGCCTCCAACGCTGGAGATCTTAGCAAGGAGCTTTAGGAGTTTGTGCATATGGTGCTGACTGCAGGGCCAGAAATACAGAGAATTTTCCTCAGCTTTCCTCTCCTGTGCATTTCGAGTTTCCAAATGAAACCCAGACTTTGCTGGACATGAAAGTCTGTTATTGCAACCAGCTGCTTGAAAATACCACACTTTTCAAGTGTCTTTTGAAATGTTTTGAACTTTGTAATTACTGAAAAACGTTGTAAATAATGGTGTCTCTGGGAAGGAAAGGACTTCGTCAGAGAGTTGTCTTTTTAAGCATCTCTCAGGCTGCCAGTGAGATTATTTTTGGAGCTGAATTTCTTGCAGGTCACAGCTCATGACACGACTCATAGAGTTGGGAAGTGTACCGCCTCCCTGCTCTTCCGTCAAGCTCTGGAGTCTGATATTTCTCCCGCTGGCCCCTTGCAGACCCTGCGGAAGATGCTCAGGTGTGTGTGTCCCTCAGATGCCTGCCAAACCAAAGGCTGCAGAGACATGCTCACATGTGTTGTGGCCGCCGCTCCTTCACCGCCACCCACAGCGGCAGGTCCAAAGGAAAACGGAGCACGGGAAGGGTGTCGACGAGGCTGTCGGCTGCTCCTACCAACACCACTGTCTCCAGGGCCCGAGCACCTTACGTATTTGATTTAGTTAATTGAGTGGCTGCGCTGTAAAGAGGAAAGACAGCGCGGCGAGGTGAGCATCTGCTCTTGCACCAGGATGGACCCAAAGAAACAAGAGTCTTTCCAGGATGGCCCTCGGTCACCAAGCCAACACCGTCTTGCTTGTTTGAGTGCCCGCTGTTCTACTTTTTAAATAATGAGGGTGCTCAAAGGAGAATGCCGAGTCTCTTCTTTTACAGGAATTCTTCTTTGACTCTTCTGAAAACACTTCTCTGTCCTTTCTTCAAGTTCCCAAGTCTACGATACATCCGGACACTTGTTTATGTGCTGTGTTCTATTGTTCTGCTCTTATTTCATGCATGAGTCGTGGCTCCTCAAGTCAGAAGTGTGCTCAGAGGGAAAGCAAATGCATTATACATTGAGCTGGAGAACCACTGTGCTTGGCTGAAGGATCATCTGGTTAACTTCCCCCCTGATTATATGAGTATTGAGTACTATGGCTGATTTCATATTAGCCTGTTCCTATACTTATTTTCACTCCACTGACAGCTCCTTCTCCTCCTGTCAAGCCCAAATATTTATTCTTGTCTGCCTTCAATCCAATGTTCCTGTTGTTTCATATTCCCCTTTCCCACTTTTAAAATTCTATCCTTCCTTCAAGGCTCCTTCTGGATTTCACCCCCTCCCCTGCCTGCCAAGACTCCTGCATTGCTGATTTTGTCTCATATGAACATTATTTTTTTAAATGTTTTTAGATTTATTTTTGAGAGAGAGAGGGTGAGAGCATGAGCAGGAGAGGGGCAGAGAGAGAGGGAGACAGAAGATCTGAAGGAGGCTCCATGCTGTCAGCATAGAGTCTGATGCAGGATTTAAACATATGAATCATGAGATCACGACCTGAGCTGAAGTCAGATGCTTAACCGACTGAGCCACCCAGGTACCTCCATGTGAACATTATTGATGCCTAATAATATAGCACTCCATGATTGGTCTTGGTCAGTTTTTAAATTATTTTTTAAAATGTTTATTTATTTTTGAGAATGGGAAAGACAGAAAACAAGTGGGGGAGGGGCAGAGGAGAGGGAGACACAGAATCCAAAGCAGGCTCCGGGCTCCGAGCTGTCAGCACAGAGCCTGACATGGGGCTCGAACTCATGGACCATGAGGTCATGACCTGAGCCAAATTCAGATGCTTAACCGACTGAGCCTCCCAGGCGTCCCTGATCTTAGTCAATTTTTACAGGTGTCTTTTCTCTCCACCAGTGTAAGAGGTCAAGCTTCTATCTACTTCTCTATATTGGAGCCCAGTATCATGCAGTAAATAATTATTGCTGGTACTATCTTGCTAATAGTACCAGACTTTCAGATTCATTTAGAAAAGGGCCCAGTTTGAAAATATCATATATATAATAACAAATTGAGTTGTGGACATCAGGATCAGGTTGAGGATCTGAAACTTCTCAGTACTCCATGCTGCCCTTTTCTTTGTGTAGTTCAAAATTTTAAAACTCCTGATCACTCCTGCGGGATGAAGCCAGTAGCTTATGTAGAAAGCTGATTTTTGTAGAATTCCAGAGTCCGTGTGCCAGCCGTGCTGCTGTGAACATGAGAAGCTACGACCAGGTGGGACATCGGGGGCAGAGCTTAAGCCAGAAGCATTGACCTCCATCTCCTGAAATGCTTTCAAATCTGGGCATGGTTTGCTTTCATCATGAGAGCCTGAGCCCACACTTTGCAATGGAGGAATTGTAATCACCGGGTGATATCCTGATATTTGTTAGTATCTCTCTACATGTGGGAGAACCTGATGTCAGGGATACCTCATGTAGCAGGAAGAATGCAGCACAACCTATGGAGTATTCCTGTTTATGGGAATAATTCTTTCGTATACAGGTATGTGTGTGTATGTGTGTGTGTATTATAAAGGTAGCTGATAGATACTTCTTATCCACAGAGATGTATATATATCAGTATGCATGTGTATATATGTATGTGGAGCTAGATGCTTGATTTGATCCAGATGTGTATATATGTGGATATATACATATATATTCACACACACACGTGTACCAGATGCATATATATGTATATACATATACACATATATATGTACATAGGCACATGCACCACAAACTTGAATCTAATCAAGCTTCTAGCTTGATTTACCAGCTTACAGGAGACCAAAGTTAAAGAAAACCACAGGGAAGCAAATAGATCCAGTGTGTGGGACATCCTACAGGACAAGAGACCTGGTTTCTGCACCCAGCCAATGGCAGGGGGTGAGGATGGGTGGGCCTGCTCTAGAATAAAACAGAAGTGAGGGACAAAACAACCACATGCCAAGTGTGGAACTTCTCTGTACTGTATTTGAACAGATAAACTGTAAAGAGACTTTTTTTTTTTTTTTTGAGAAAATTGCAATTTTCTCAATTTTTTTTACCCTCGTTAGGCATGCTAACAGCACAATGCTTATGCTTGAAAATGTCCATAATTTTAAAAGATTCATAGTGTAGTTTGGATGTGAAATGGTCTGGTGCTGAGATTTGCTTGAAAATCCTGCAGCAACCGGCACGGACTTATGACCTACTGTCGGCTGGAGAGGAAGAGTCACCAGGGCCGACCGAGGTGGCCAGTCAGAGAGAGGAGGCTGCAAAGCCAGCACAGTGTTCCCACACTGAGCGCCGGCTTAAGAACGCTGCGGGAGAATGGACTTCTTCCCAAGTCGGTCAATTTGTCAGGAACGCCAAGTAATTTCAAAATAAAGGAAAGCAAACCATAGTTCTGCAACGCCAGCGACAGGATGTCAGGAGCCTTGTTGCTAACACGTTCGTCGTTTCTCTGCAGACCCACTGGGAACGCGGCTCATGTGCCGCGCTCAGCCCCCAGCAGTCTCCCCTCTCGGACCGGTGGTTGGTTTCTGCTTTCCTGCTCGAGGGGCCAGTGGGGGCAGCCACGGAAACCTCCCCTGGCTTTTTCTGATAGAATAAAGGAGAGATGACCAGAGCATACTGCGTAGTAGGCAGGGGCCCTGGGTGACCAGGGCTGCTCCGTCCCTCGCCTCCCGTCGGCTGTGGCCCGGTCTCAGCCTTGGGGACAGAATGTGTGGGCAGGGCCGGCTGGGGTTTGGTTAACAGGAGCGTCCGTGTCCACATTTCACGACGTCCACAGCGGGGCAGCATCTGGTTCTCTGGGGATCCTGGGCTCTGTACCCAGGACACGGAAGCTGTCAGGCTGTCCCCTTGCTCAGCATGTGTGGCCTTTCTGACCTGCAGGGAACTCACACGATGTCTACAACCTATTAAACCTCCTCCGTTCCCATAGATCCTGATTGTTTACTTGCAGAGCAAGACGATACTTCTTTTTACAGGGTCCCTGTGTTCTTGAGTGTGTGTGTGTGTGCGTGTGTGTGTGTGTGTGTGTGTGTGTGTGTGTGTGTGTGTGATTTTTGTGCCCTGAATCACATTTTCAGTGAACTGGGATTTCATTCTTTGAGACAGGACCTCCTAGGCTCCTGGGTGTGAAGCATGTCCTGCAGAGCGTTGTAGAAACAGAGTATTTGGAGGAGACAGAGTCGCTGCATCGGTAGGAAAGCCAGGAAAGCTGGCAGGGACACGTGACCACCCCTCTAGCGGAGTTCCTGGGGGAGCGAAGGAGAAGGTGCGCAGAGCCGCCTTGGAAACTGGGGAGTGTTCTGCAAACCTTGGATATGGTTTGCTTATGGTGAGAGACACTTGCTTCTCTTAAATAACCCTTCTCTTCCTTTAAGGCTGTAATGCAAGGATTCTCCCACAACTGGGAGAAATTCAGAATAGCTGCCTGGTACGCCCGCTTCTGGTTTTTCTCCTAAACATGCCCATTCCTTTCCCCACCAACTCACCTGGATGCCCCGGAAAATAAAATCCCATCAACTGTCAGCTATCAACACTTGTTTTTGTGTGTGTACCTCTACCTGGTATATTTTATGGCCCTACTTTTCCTTCCTCTCTTCCTCCCTCCTTTCCTTCCCCTCTTTCCCACCCTCTTCCTCCCTTCTTGGTACATTTTCATACCATTCCAGTGAATCATTATCATATTTAATATATTTATTACCTTGGATATGTACTTATTTATTGGAAGAGAGAGATGGGGGGAGAGAGAGAGAGAGAGAGAGAGAGAGATCCGGTTCTCTCCCAGAGTTGCTTGTTTGCTTCAGCTGGAGGTACATTATTCCAAGGTCTGTGAGGGAGTCACTGTGGCTGTTCAGAGGGAGCCACTCACGGGCAGGTGTCTTTTCCAGAACAGATTGCAGTGCCAGGGTCTGGATGTGCTCCACAACCGTTAGCTAGTGATCAAGGCAGGGACGGGGTGTGCACCTGTTCTGGAGTTAATTGGCATCCGTATGAGATCATCTCGATTGAAGTTGATGAAGAGTTATCTTTTCCCTCCCATTGTGTGAGGCTGGGAGCTCCTTGGTGTCAGGGACTGTGTTATACTTGTCTTCAGTTGTTTGGTCCTGAAACACTCCCTCGCACATGGTAGGCACTCAGTGCCTGTTTAATTCGTGTGAAAGAGGAGAAAATGGCTCTGTTTCCTGTCCTGCTCCCCCACGCCTCTGTAAATATCTGGGAGACAAGTCACTTCCTTTTATATAGGGGAGTCTCTGTAACCCTTCCCCCCCACAATGAGGTGAGTAACTATTCCTAGGAGCAGTCATGCCTGAGGGTCTCCCAGGGACTGGGATGTGGGGGGAGGGGACAGCTTTTCCAGCGCAGCCCCAGGCAAACACTGTTCTTTGTCTCTTAATATTTGAATTTTAAATTTTTTAATGCTTTTTTTATTTATTTTTGAGAGACAGAGAGTGAGCAGGGGAAGGGCAGAGAGAGAGGGAGACACAGAATCCGAAGTGGTCTCCAGGCTCTGAGCTGTCAGCACAGAGCCCGACGCGGGGTTCGAACTCACAGACTGTGAGATCATGACCTGAGCTGAAGTCGGCCGCTCAACCAACTGAGCCACCCAGGTGCTCCAATATTTGAATTTTAAAGAAATATCATGTATTGGAATCATGTAAGATGTCTTTTGTGCTTGGCTTCTTGCACTTAGCCTAGTATTTTTGAGGTTCGCCCATGTCGTTGCATATGTAAGTGGCTCACTGTTTTTATTGCTGAACGATGTTCCATTGTCTTGATATATCATAGTTCATTCATCCGTTCATCAGCCGATGGGCATTGGATTATTTCCAGCTTTGGCTTTCAGCTCTAGGCTTTTGTAAATAATGGCACCGTGAATATTGCATACAAGTCCTGTGTGGCTGTGTGCTTTCATTTCTCTTGAATGGATACCTGAGAGTGGAATTGCTTGGTTATATGAAAAGTATATGTATAGTCTTTTGAAAAACTGCCAAACTATTTTCCAAAATAATTGTACTTTTTTATATTCCCACCAGCAATATGTGAGGGTTTCAGTTTCTCCAAATCTTAGCCAACACTTGGCATTGCTAGTCTTTTAGATTATAAACATTCAGCTGGGTACGTAGTGATATATAATTATGGTTTTAATTTGCATTCCCCAATAATTAACGGTGTCGAACATCTTTTAGTAAGCTTAGTGGCAAGTCATATCTTTATTAAAGCGTCTGTTTTAATCTTTTGTCTGTTTCGTAATTGGTTTTTCTTCTCTTTGTGTTGTAAGAATATACTGAAAACAAGTCTTGTATCAGATACATGTTTTATAAATATTTTCTCCCTCCCTGTGTCATATTTCTTCTTTTTCTAAAAGAGGTCTTTTAAAGAGAAAACATTTAATTTTGTCGAAGTTTGGTTTATCAATTTTTTCTCTTATGTATTGCGCTTTTGGTATCATATGTAAGAAAAATTTGCCTTATCCAAGGTCACAGTGATTTTCTCCACATACGGTTTTAGCTTCTGCATTTAGGCTCATGATCCATTTTGAGTTAGCCGTATATGGTGTGAGGTAGATACCATTCTTCATTCTTTTCCATGTGGATACCCAGTTGTCTCAGCTCCGTTTCCTTTCCCATATATCCTGCCCTGTCTCCATTAAATTGCCTCGGCTACTTCATTAAAAATTAATTGACCTAATAGTAAGGGTTAATTTCTGAGCTCTCTAATATCATCCATCGATATGTAGATCTTTCCTTACAACAGTGCCACACTGTCTTGATTATGATAGCCTTATAATAAGTTTTGAAATGAGGCAGTGAATTTCCAACTTTGTCCTTCTTTATAAAAGTTATTTTGGCTATTTTTGGTGTTTTTCATTTCAATATAAATTTTAGGGTCATCTGATTATTTTCTACAAAAAAAATCCAGAATTTTTACAGGGATTGTATTGATTTTATAGATCAGTTTGGAGAGAATTTCTCAAAACTGTGTCTTCAGTCCTTGAACATGGTATGTCTCTTCAACTATTTAGAAATTCTTTAATTAATTGCAGTGAAATTTTATAGATATAAGGGTATAAATCTTGCATGTGTATTTAAAAACTGACTTGTAATTATTCTATTCTTGTTGCTACTGAGAATAGAATTGTTTTCGGGTTTTTGTTTCTAGTGTAGACATACAGTTAATTTTCTATATTGACTTTGTGTCTTGAAACCTTGTTAAATTCTCTTGTTATGAGTAGTAATTTTTTTTGAAGTTTTTAAAAGGACTTTCTAAATATAGGTTTATGTTTTTAGAGGAAAACAGTTTTACTTATTTGTTTCCGGTGTGTATGCCTTTAATTTCTTTCTCTTACCTTATTACACTGGCTAGAGCCACTGGTACAGTATTGAATAAAAATAGTGAGAGGGGACATCTTTTCTTGTTCTCAGTCTTAGGGGGAAAGGATTCTGTTTTTTATCATTAACTATGAATCTACCTGTAGGGGTTTTTTTAAACATTCTTTTTATCATGTTGAGGAATATCCCTTATATTTCTAGTTTATTGAGAGTTTTCTTTATGTATGGGTGAGTGATTTTTCTGAAGTGTTTTTTTCTATATCCATTGAGATGATCATATACTTTTTTTGTCCTTTATTTTATTAATATGGTATTTTATAAGAATTGATTTTCGGATATTAAATGGACCTTACATTCATGGAATAAATCTCACTTGGTCATGGTGAATACTCTTTTTCATATGTTGCCAAATTCAGTTTGTTGGTATTTTTTGAAGATTTTTACAGTTATGTTCATGAAGGATATTATTCTTTAGTTTTCTTGTGGTGTCTTCTTGAAGTTCTTGTTAACTTTAATGTCCTAGTGATACTGACTTCAGAAAATGTTGGGAAGTTTTACCTTCTATTCTACTTTCTGAAAGAGTTTATATAGGATTGGTATTATTTCTTCCTTAAATACTTGGTAGAATTTACCAGTGAAGACATCGGGCCTAAACTTTTCTTTGTGGGAAATTTTTAACTACTGATTCGGGTTTTTAAAAAATTTTATTTGTTGCATATATGAATTGAGACTCTCCATCTTGTAACTTTAGAGCATAAAGTCTGAGAGGCTGAATGTCCGCAGGAGCCCATGCCTGTGGCTATGGCTGTGCTGTCGATTTAATCCCAGGAAACACTTGCGATTCCTAATGCATTTTGGCAGCAGGTATTACATATACATATCTGCCACCACAGTATTTCTGATGAAAGTTTGTCATCAAACTGTTTGTCAGTTTTTACCTGGAAACTTCAAGTTTTACCTTTGGAGACTTCTGCTGTCCTACTGCTGAGATTCTCTGATGATATAACTCCTGCTGCATGACTTCCGGTAGTAACTTCTGACATGCTGCTGGAGTGAGAAGGGGAAAAACCACTTTTATATTAATTATATGCAGCTCAAGTTATAAAACTAAAGAAATTGGCTGGTCAGCAAAACCAGTCAGCAGACCCAGTGGGAGTAAGTTAGCTGTCACTTTTTGAAGCAATGTGATTTAGAAAACACATTTTATTTTATTTTATTTTATTTTATTTTATTTTATTTTATTTTATTTTATTTCGTTTCGTTTCGTTTCGTTTTGTTTCATTTCATTTCACCTCATTTCATTTATTTTCATTTTAGAGGGCGGGAAGAGCAAAGGGAGAGAGAGAGAGAATTTTAAGCAGGCTCCACACTCAGCGTAGGACCCTGTGATCATGACCTGAGCCAAAATCAAAAGTCAGACATTCATCCGACTCAGCCCCCCAGGTGTCCCTAGAAAACATTGTGAGTATAATATTCTCCTGATGAAGTCCTGAATACTTATGAAGAATTAGTATTTGGTGGTATAAATGAAAATTCAGACTCTTTTTTAGAAGATCCTTCTTTACAGGAGAAACTCCCAGTCCCGTTTTCTTTTATCAGTCCGAGTGATCCCCTTAGCTTACTCTCCTCTCAGCTCTTCCAATTTCTGTCAAAACTTTACCTTAATGAGACCACCTCAGTTTTTATTGAGAGGTGGAAGAAAGAAAGCAGCCACATCATGGTCACTTGTGATTTTTGTCTGTAAACACACTACTGAGCCTATATCTCGTAAGCATCTCACTGTGCTCTGCATGGGTGTGTCAGATTACCAGTGTCAGAAGGAACCTACTGTGACTTAAAATTTGGTGCACTTCCTTCTTACAGGGAACAAGAATTCTGTAAATCATCTCATCTCCTTCATAACGGGCCAACAGGAAAGCTCAGGGCAAATTTAATTTTTAATTGCAATCACGCTCAATTTCGGTCTTCGTGGTGAAGGTACTTGAATTTAACCCTTCTTTGTGGATTTAATTTTCTACTTTTTTCTTAAACTTCTTGTATGCGTGGGTTCTTTTTAGAACATGCCTTTGGTAACAAGCAGTATATATATTCAAATTTATATTTCTGAAAGAAGTCATGCTCTGCCCATGGCCATAAGCAAAGTAGTGATGGTAATGATGTCGTTTTCGTTGATGCTCGATGGTCTCCTCGCTCCCACCCCCACCCTGACCTTTTATTCCCCTCTTCCCTTGGGCGCTTTATCCACCTCAAAAACCCTATTCTCTCATCTCCCTCCATTTGCTGCTCTGTCCCTCCACAACCCCAAAGTATAAATGACTTTAATTTATGGTATAAATAGCTTTATTATTCATCCTCAAGAGGGGTTTATATTTCTGGGGGCGCAAAGCCCTGAGGTAAAGAGAAGAGGTTCTGTCGATAGGGTGTTGGCTGTCCCAACCATGGTTTCTCTGAGCATGGGGACATTCTTGGTGCTTTTCCTTCAGGAGTTCCCAAACACCGTCACGCTGACTTCTAGCAGCAAAGTAAAGAGGCAGGATTCTCGGGCCCTGTTACTCAGAGATTGTGATGTAGTTAGGTTTGAGCCGGAGACTTAGAATCTGTATTTTTACAACATCCCTCTCTTTCCTCCCCTCGGTGAGTTTCAGTGTCATAGTATTGCTTTCCAAAAGTTGAAAACACTATTTTCACACACACACACACACACACACACACACACGAAAGTTTAATTCATTAAAGAGGGAACCAGCAGCATAGTAACACTAGTATAAGAAGAACACAAGGAATAGTTAATAAGTGAGAGCACTGGGATATGAATGCCAGGTCAGATGCAAAATGGGTTAATGTTATATGAGGCAATAACATTATTAACCTTCATTATTATATTCTCTACTGGGCAGCAGCCATTTGCATTTCTGCTGGGCAAAATCATTTTCAACTTTTCAATCTTGTACAAATTAATCCTAATTTCACAGGGTCTGGACTCTCATCAAAGGTAAATGGTAACTCAGACACCTGGCTGGCTCAGTCAGAAGAGCATGTGACTCTTGATCTTGGGGTCATGAGTTTGGGAGTAGAGATTACTTAAAATACTCTTTAAAAAAGAAGGTAAATTGTAACTCAAGAGCACATTCTTCTAGAGAATTAGCCTTTTAGTGGCTCGTTAGTGTGCTAGTATGAAGTCAGAAGGAAATGCTATGATCCTTTTGCATTATTTCAGAGTTTTCGATAGTTTTTCATAATGTGTACAACCATGCTTAGGAAAAAAACTAGCATAATTCACTTCCATACAGGCAACCCCAAAATGTGTTATTTGGTGCCAAATTAGCTTAAATGTCAATTCTTCTGGAGAGTCTTTTCTGGAATTCCAAGGTTCTTATGTCCTCTTACAGAATCCTATACTTTCTTATCAGGACTTCTATTACAGTTTGCTTTAGTTGCTTGTTATTTCTCTGTGTTCCTCACTAGAGTGTAAACTCCACAAGGGAAGGAGGGTCTAGTTTGTTTACTGTTGCATTTTGAAGGCTTGGAAGGAGAAGCTGTCACATAGGAAACCCCTAAGGCGTGCTTCTTGATTGGGTGAATGAAAGTTGTGATCTCCGACCAAGTTAGTGTGAAGTTAAACAAAAGTCCAATATAGTGGATTTGGAGGAAACCCAGCCAGCTGCTTTCCTTGGTTGATGCTTAAAGGACATCTGCTTCTTAACAGTGTTTCTCTTGATAAAGGGCCAGCTCAGCCCCCTTTCTCCCCTTCGCAATAAAGGATTGTGTGTCTTCAGAGAAAATCAGTCATCGTCAATATCCTTTAAAAAGCTCTTTTTTTTAGTAGCTCGTTGTGTGTGGTTCTGTGCTGGGCTCCTGGGAAGAAGACATTCAACATCATGAAGGCCTGCTTGGGGTTAAGCAGGATACAAGGTGTAGGGTAGACAAAACTGACACATACGATCTTTCTTCTTCCCAGTTTCATGCATATAGTTAACTCCATGCAATGACAGGGAGTTGGAGGTAATTCTGAGTCCATTTACTAAAAATTTACATAGAAAACCAGACCCTCGTTTATCATACTAATGGCCACACTGGTGTAGCTGTGACATGCCATGACGTAGGCTCTGTGGTTGACACACATGATGCCAGGCCATCAACTATTTGAGAGCAGGCTTTCATTTTGTAGAGAACATAGTTCACCCATCAGCAGCCAGGGGTCTCTTTAAGCTCTCTAAGTAAGAAGGAAAAGCGGAGGGAGCATGGTTCTTAAAGCTGTGACAACTTCTCTGCCTGCTGTTACCAAGCTCCAACCAAAATATCGTAATCATGACCTTTCTTAGTATCAAGTAGACCGATTATTGAGAAGATGGCCAAAGAGATACTGCGTTGAGCCCAAATTCAAGAAGAGACAGGCCTTGGAGCCTGAAATATAAGCGAACAAAAAGATGAGTGACAAATGTTCTTCTTAAAAAGCAAAGAAGAATTGGAACAGAAGATTCAGTCAGTCAAGAAGGGCTCACAATTTTTCTGGAATTATGGATATCCCGTGTACCTTTCGTATCTGGGCTTTGTGTAGTCTTTTCTCTTGTCTAAAAGTTTCTACTCCCCAATGTAAAGTACTATTCATTCTTGAAGGCCCAGATCACAAATACCTCCTTTATGAAACCCTCCCAGATGGAATTAATTTCTTTCTCTTTATGCTTCCACATAAAGCAGTGTGGTATCTGTTGCTTCTCACTGCCCACTTTGTATCAGACTTGTTCATGCCTGTATCTAGAAAGGAAAATACAAGCCTTATTCATATGTACATCACATGTGGTGGTGCTTATGTTAATGCACTTCAAATAGTAGGTGCTCAAAATAAATGGAATCCAGTGAAAACTTACCCATTGTGTACCTGCTCAGCTCTTAAGAGTAAAGCAGACCTGGGGCACCGGTTAAGCATCCGTCTCTTGATTTGGGCTCAGGTCATGATCTCACTGTTGATGTCCATTCTTTCACCAATACTGTACTGTCTTGGTAACTGTAGCTTAATAATAAATCTTGAAGTTGGGTAGTGTCAGTCCTCCAACTTTTCTCCAGTATTGTGTTGGTTATTCTGTTTTGTTTGTTTGTTTTGTTTGGTCTTTTTATATTAGCTAGAACTTCCAGTACAATGTTGAAGAGCAGTGGTAAGATAAGATATACTTGCCTTGTACTTGATCTTAATGGGAAAGCTTCAAGTTTCTTACTGTTAAGTATGATGTTAGTTGTATGGTTTTTATTGATATTTTTTATCAAGTTATTTTTTTCTTTGGTATGCTGAGGTGTAGTGTTTTTGGCATTTATCCTGCATGATGTTATCAGAGCTTCCTGGATCTGTGTTTTGGTTTCTGGCATTAATTTGGGGGAAATTCTCAGTCATTTTTGTTTCAAATATTTCTCTGTTCCTTTCTTTCTTTATTCTCCTTCTGGTATTTCCATTATGGGTAAGCGACACCTTTTATGGTTGCCCCAACAGTCCTTGGATAATCTGTTCATTTTTTTTCAGTCTTTCTTCTCTTTGATTTTAATTTTAGAAGTTTCTATTGGTATATTCTTAAGCTCAAAGACTCTTTTCTCAGCCATGACCAATCTGCCAATAAGCCTATTAAAGGCACTATGCTGTCGTAGTGGTTTTGATCTCTAGCAGTTTGTTTTTTTGGTTCTTTCTTAGGATTTCCATCTCATTATTTGCATTTCCCATCTGTTATTACATGATGTCTACATTGCTGTTAGAACTCTTAGCACATTTAATCGTATTTGTTCTAAATTCCTGGTCTGATAATTTCAACATCCCTGCCATGTCTGGTTCTGATGTTTGCTCTGTCTCTTCCAATTGTGTTTTTTGCCTTTAGTATGCCTTGTAATTTTTTAAAGAAAAATTGTACATGTTATACATGATATTTTCATATATATAGTGAAATGATTATTATAGACAAGCTAATAATTAACATATCCATCTTCTCACATAGTTACTGTTTTGGGGGATAATATTTTCTTGATTAGTAGACATGATATACTAGGTAAAAGGAACTGCCATAAATAGGCCTTTCTTTAGTAATGTGATGGTGAGGTTTGGGGAAAGGGAAGCTGTTTTGTAAGACCTATGTATGATTAGGTCTCAGTGTTTTAGAGACCCTGGCCTCTGGGCTGTGAACTTTAGAGCTATTTCTCAGGGTTTTTTTTTTTTTTTCTCTCTTTAGATGGGAAAAGACGATTTGAGTGGACTGGAGTTCAAGATTTCCTTTCTCCCATATGGAAGGCTAGAGCTATTTAAAGTTGGGTATTTCCTTTTTCCAGCATAAGTCAGATTCTGATAATACCCTAGCAGATTAGGCTCTGGTTAATTAGTGTCTTCTGAAGTCAGATTTTGTGAAGAACATAGTGTTCTGGAGTATTTCAAAATACTCTGGCCAGAAGAATGAGGGGATTTTTTTTTCTGGTATTTATTATGGGGATTTGGTCCAGGTTTTGGAGGTAAATCTCAGTTTTCTAGGGGTCCCTTTTAAATGAGTCCCATTGGAGTTAACTCTCAAGAGTTGTGTCCATGTGGAGCCTCCAACAGCGTGTCAAAATTAGTTCAGTTTTCCCGGTTCTCATTCCCATGGCGCTCTCCACTCGTGAGTCTCTGCTTCGGTAAGCTGCTACTTCCGGTATTCACCAGTCTGTCTCTTCAGGCCTGTATCCACCCCTCTTTTAAGGATCCAAGAGGAGTTGTCGATTTTTCAGTCCGTTGAGGTTTTTGCCTGTTAGGATGGAATGGTGACTACCTAGATGCCTACATGCATAATGGGAAACCAGAAACCCCCTCTGTACCTATTTTTGTTAGATGGATATTTGTTTTTTAGTTAAAAATTTTAGTAATAAAAACGAATTACTTCAGGAGATTTAGAATATACAAGAAAATGAAAAAGAGGAAAATATACAGAATGGGACTCGGTGTTTCGGTGAATGCCTCTCCACTTAATCACTGAGCTCTCATCTTGTTTCCCTGTGATTTATTAGAGTCTGCTCCCAGGAGTCTACGGCCATACCACCCTGAACGCGCCCGATCTCGTCTGATCTCGGAAGCTAAGCAGGGTCGGGCCTGGTTAGTACTTGGATGGGAGTCTGCTCCCAGGAGACTTTGTTTGTGTGGTCAGGGAGGACTTTCTGGAAGCTGACGTGAGAAGTGTATGTGGGTCTGGAGGAAAGTGATGAGGGCAGAAATTGAAGTCAGGGACTCTGAAGCAGCATGATTTCAATTATCCCCCAGACCTAATGCCAAGTGAACTCTGCTCAGACCCCTGAGTTCTTCTGAACGTGTATTTTAGTTAGATTTGAGAAACACTTTTTAAAACCTTTGTATATTGCCACGAACCCCCAGATAAAGCTGGGAGCATAAAATCAATGAGAGCTGGACTTATTTGGAGTTCCTAAAGTGTCCTGAGAGAAGTTGAATCACAGGCAGTTAACGACTTCCCTTCCCCCAAGGGGCGTCTAACAGGGTACAAGTTACAAATAGTGAGAAAGGATTCAGCAATGTCCCTATAGTTTCCCAGGAGACTCTAGGAAGGTCGAAACTTGATCCAAATGGGATCTTTTGTTCCCCACAGATTTCAGATTTTCCTATACTCAGTTCATTGTCGGAAACAACCAGGTCCCAGTGCATAAGACTGTTTCCTCCTCGATGCCCTTGAGGTCAAACAGACTGTTCTGGGAAGATCTTTTTGGAAACTTTGGAATGAAAATGTGTTTAAAACCATGAGCTCATGCTTTCCATAGACGAGACTGTCACATTATTAAAAAAACAACCACCCACCATCCCAGGCATGCGTTAATTTGAAAGAAAACTATTAGTAAAGTATAATTGTGATTTTCAGTGAAAGAAGTCTTTGTGATTATTCAGCTGAAAATGATAGAGGGATGTGCGAATGTATTATTTGCAGGTTCACGTCTATAGTTTTATTTGCCTTTCACTATACCCATGGGAAGAAGGTAGGGCAAGTATTGTAATTTTCATTTTTCATCTGAAAAACCTTAGATCCAAGAGATTCAGTGACTGCATACCAGGGCAAGACTCCGTATTTCCTTAGAGCCTGATATTATTCCATTTCACCTCTTGCGTTCTACCTCAGGGTCCCACATCATATGTTAATAAGATTTCTAGAAAGACAACTAAATATCTCAATGCCTTCTGTTTCTAATTTTTCTTCTCAGTAGAGAGAAAACTGTATTTCAACCCTAACAAACTTGACATTTTCTTTGCACCGATTTGGCAGAAACTCCAGGGGCTGAGATGAACTCACACCACTGTAATTGATTTAAGGTGAATACAATGGCCTGTTTTTAAGTTCTTTCAAACTCTTTAGTCTGGACCAAGTAGCTGAAATTCCCAGGAATCAGATTTAGCCCTTTCCATCCACCCGAGGGCTGGATCCTAGCTTCTACCTAAATTTAGGTAATCTTCTTTTATTTAGAGCTGGCACTCTCTCCTTTTGCACTTGATGTGTGTAACCATATTGTGTGAGTTTCCTATTGCTGCTTCAACAAATTGCCACAAGCTGTGTGGTTTAAAACATCACAGATTTATTATCTTGTAGTTGTGGAGGTGAGTAGTTTGACATGGAACTCGGTGAGCCAAAATCAGGGTGTCGGCGGGGTGGTGTCCCTTCTGCGGATTTAAGGATATACTATTTCCATGCCTTTTCTAGCTTCTAGAAGTCATTTTCATAGCTTATGTCCTTATTTCTCCATCTTCAAAGCCAGCAATGTTGGGCCAAGTCTCTTTCACACTGCCATCTCCCTAGTTATTGATAACACCATCTTCCATTTGTAATAATCATTTGGATTACATCAGCCCCCCCCAATAATCCAGGCTAATCTCCCATCTCTGATTAACAACCTTAAGTCTATTGGCATTCTTTATCTCTCTTTGCCATGGTATCTAACTTAGTTTTAATCTCTGGGAATTAGGACATGGGTATCTTTGGAAGGTCTTATTTTGCCTACCACACATACATTATCGTGTTTTCTAGTTGTCTCCTTTTCACAATATGCATTTTAGCATGTAACAGTTTGGGTTGTCTATCATGCCGCTAAATGTTCCTGAACAATGTAGTGAGTGGATCCTATTTTCCTATAAAGAACGTATGAACCCAATAAATTACAGCTAAAATCTACAGAATGCTATATAAAATGAAAACAGACATTTAGAAACATTTCAAGATAGTTAGGATAATAATATTAAGCCATCGACCCTGTAAAACAAAGATGAATGTATTCTGTACAATAACTACTTACTGCATTTTCATCTACCTAAAATTATAAAGCTAGCAAAGTATGGTTTTAACTTACATCATTTACATATGATTCAAAACTCATATCTCGGCAAATCAAACATCCATAAAATACTTAGTTAATAAGAATTTTCCTTTCTTTCTGGTTCAGAAGGGCTTTTGAAATAGTGATTTTGATAGCTCTAAAGCTTCCAAGAGCTTAAGGGTGTTCTTTCCCTGTAGCCGGCAGTTGTATTCAACAACCCTCTAGGCTTCGGAGATGTGTTTTTCAAATACTTGTCTGCCTTTCTCTCTCTTCTGCCGTGAAGTAAACAGTGAATGACCGAGATGGAGAAGTGAAGTGGCAGGGAGGCCTGGAGTAAGAACGAACAGCGTAGTGCCCGCGGACAACAGGGAGACGCCTGTGTGTCTATGCGCAAGCACTCCTGTCCGCCACTGGCATAGACATGAACGGTTGCCTCTCAGAACACTTTCTTGCAGCTTTTAAACCTTTTTTTTAAACAAAATAGGTGCTGATCAAACACCTCTCACCCTCTGTACTCTTGCCCTTTAGTGAGTTTATTTCATGTCATTTCCAACTTCCTACTAAGTGCATGCTTTTGCTCTTCCTTTCCTCCCTGTTCCTTGCTCCCGTTCTGTCCTTCCTACTTTTCCCTCTTCTACTTTTTCTGTCACTCTTTTCCCCTTCTCTTCTGATCCAGCGTATTTGTCATTTCTCTTCAGTCAGTGTTCTCCAACCTCAGTGCGCCTCTTCTTGCTCCCAGTGGCTTCTATGGACCTCGATTAACGATGTGGTTGGACAGACTGGTGACGGGATATCAGGAACAGAATGTATTCTAAACGTACTTCCAGGACACCTGGATGACTCAGCCAGTTAAGCGTCTGATTTTTGGCTCAGGTCATGATCCCAGTGCGTGACTTTGAACCCTGCATCGGCCTCTGTGCTGACAGCTCAGAGTCTGGAGCCTGCTTTGGATTCTGTGTCTCCCTCTCTCTCTGCCCCTCCCCAACTTGTGCTCTGTCTCTGTCTCTCAAAAATGAATAGATGTTAAAAATTTTTAAAGAATATTAAAAGCACTTCAATTAAAATCATGCTTCCTAAATAAATAGCCCCAAACATCACACTTGATCTGTGTAGATCACTTTTAATGATACTATTAAAATTATTTTCCACAACTTCTTTATTCATTCGTCACATATATACAATGGACTACTACGTGGCAATGAGAAAAAATGAAATCTGGCCATGTGTAGCAACATGGATGGAACTGGAGGGCATTATGTTAAGTGAAATAAGTCAGTCAGAAAAAGACAGATACCATATGTTTCCACGCATTGGTGGACTTTGTGAGACTAAGCAAAAACCAGGGGGAGGGGAAGGGGGAAAGGAAAAAAAGACACAGAGAGGGAGGGAGATAAAACATAAGAGACTCTCAAAGACTAAGAACAAACGGAAGGTGAGGGGGGTTAGGGAGGGGGGAGAGGGGGTGACGGCATTAAAGAGAGCATGTGTTGGGATTAACACTGGGTGTTATATGTAAACCAATTTGAAAATAATTATAAAAAATTAAAAAAAATTATTTTCCTCGCTAAAACATGTGTTACCACTTAAGGCATTGTATTACAAAAGCGTAAGGAAACATTTTATACATTCTGTCTGGTTTTAAAAGTATCACATGCTAATACAGAGATTCGAATAATTCAGAAAGGCACAGAGAGGAAAATAAAAATTTTGTGTCATCACAAAGAAAAGCACTAGGAAATGTTTTGAAGGTAACTATATTTTTATTATAAAAGAAATATGTACCCAATGTGCCAAATTCAGGATTTTCAACAAAAGTATAAAAGAGGAAGTAACCATTTTCCAGCAATTTGGGAGTGACTGGTTGACAATACATATGCCTATATTTTTTCTTTATTTTCTCTGTATTTCTAAATAATTAAAATCATGGTGAACATACAATTTCTTATCCTTTCATTTCATCTCCTGCAACGAACATCTTTTGATACCATTAAAAACATAGCACATTGTTTATTTGCTGTATAACACCCTGTTGTGCAAATGTTACTCCGTTTCCTTCCCAGTCCTCTGTTGTTGGTCACACAGATTGCTTCTATTATTCAACACTGGGCATAACGCTGTGATGGATGTCTTTGTGCACAAACTGTTTTCCTTTGTGTGGATCAGTTCTTTTGGAAATAATTTTATAAGTGGAGTTTTGGGGTCACAAATGTGCTTTTCTGAAGCTTTTGATGCAGATTGTCCCCAAAAGGAGAAGCAGTCCTCCCTCACTTCCCTGGAGGCGTGCGAGATTTCCTCCGACCATATTAGGATGTGGCCCCACGGACAGAATCATTGCACAGTTTTACTGTGGAAGATTTTTAATTTCCATTCTCAGATGTAGATTGAGATTAAGCGTCCATCGATTTTAATACTGATACAAAAAAGAATGAATCATTTGTAATGTTTTAAGTAGACTTATTTTAGAGCAGTTTGAGATTTACAGAAAAGTTGCAAAGATAGCACCTATGTTTGTATATGTATACCTTGCGCCAAGTTTCCCTTATTATTAACATCTGGTAATTGTGGTATCATTGTCACAGCTCAGAAACCAGCATTGGCACATTACTGTTGACTGAACTACGTACTTTTTTTAGGGTTCCCTAGTTTTCCGTAGTGTCAGTCTTCTGTTCCAAGATCCCATCCAGGACACCGCATTGCATTTAGTTATCACGTCTCCTTAGCCTCCTCTGGGCTATGACATTCCTAGGCTTCCCTTGTTTTTGATGACTTGACAGTTTGAGGAGTAGCGGTCAGGTATTTTGGAGAATGTCCCTCAATTTGGGTTCGTCTAATGTTTTTCTCATGGTTAGACTTGGGTTATGAGGTTTGGGGAAGAACACAACAGAAGTAGAGTGCCTTTGTCATGACATCACATCAAGGGCACATGCGTCTTACCACCAATGATACTAACCTCCATCTCCTGGTTGAAATAGTGTCTGCCATGTTTCTCCATTGTGAAGTCATTTGTTCTCTCTGTTTTCAGTACCCTACTCTGTGCAACCAAGTTACTAAACAAAGCTGACACTAAAGGGTAGGGTTAGAAGAGTTAAGTTCCACCTCCTGGAGGAAAGAATACTTACAGAAATGTCTATAATGCTTCTTGACAGGAGAAGTAATTTGTATTTTAGTCTTATAAAATAAATGGGTCACATAGAGATGACCGCTGGCAAATTTCTAAAAATAATTGTTTTGTTTATAAAAGGAATATATATCAAACATATATGTATATAGATGTGTGTGTATAAACCCTCATCTTGGTATCTTTGCTGTGGTCACAAATTCTTGGTCATACCTCTGGACTTTGCTTAACAATTACTATTCATTTGTAACTTTGGGGGTCATGTATTCAGTGACAAACAGGTTGGCATTTGCATCAAGCCCAACTCATCTCCAAGAACATTTCCCTCATCAGGGTTGAAGTCACTGAAAAGATCACGAATGGTGGGTAAACTGCAGCTGTCATTCAGATGCTCCAGAAAGTTCTGTAGGAGTCACCAGATATTTTCCAGAATTGAACAAATTATCTGTCCTATTTAGATTTGACAAGGATGCTGTGATGTTTTAGAGTATAATTATTCTATTAGTAGGGATTTTTACTGCTTTGTGCCATTCATTATTTCCCTATTATGAACTATTTGGGGCATAAACGGTTTTAAATTGTGAATTAAAATAGAAGCAGGCTTATTTTTCTAAGTTTTAAAAAGGTTGAATTTAATGTTATAATCTCTTTGATGTCAGTGAGAAGGTTTAACTCATTGTCTATTTAAATCTGTTAGAAAGATGTTTAATTAATCTAATTATTTCTATTTTCAATGTTCCTAAAACCGTCAACATGTTTTCAAAGATGACAGATGGAACAAATGGGTCTCCTTCCTAACAGCGAGAGATTAAGGGAGGATCATCTTAAGATATGAGATTTTGACAATATTCTAGAAGATGAAAGTGGGACAAGTAATAACCAAGGTTTCATGGCCATGTGAGCCGCACTTCAGAGTGTGCACACTGTGGGATGTAGACAAAAAGAAAGTTGATTTGACACAGGAGCATCCAGGGACTCGGAGATTCTAGATGTGACAGAGGATAGGCTGGAGGCTGGAGGATGGAACTCAAAACAGAACGGTTGTCTGCTTTCACAATCTCTGGCAGGATTGCTACTGTCAGGTGTCTATCCCCTAAGCAGTAGACTAGAACTTTCTTCTCTGCAGGAACTCAATGGTCCAGAAAAAAGACCTTTACGTTCTGGCATTTAGGAAATCTTCCATCCATAAAGATCAGATTCTGCTCGAACAGTCAAAAGTCCTCCATGCTGGGGGCGCCTGGGTGGCTCAGTCGGTTGAACGTCCGACTTCAGCTCAGGTCATGATCTCGTGGTTCGTGGGTTTGAGCCCCGCATTGGGCTCACTGCTGTCAGGGCAGGGCCCTCTTCAGATCCTCTATTTCCCTCCCTTTCTCTCCCTCCCTCGTTCAAGCTCACATGCTCGCTCTCTCTCACTCTCTCTCTGTCAAAAATGAATAAACATGTATTAAAATAAAAATGCTTACATGCTTACATAGAGCACCTCACCAGCTTTTCAGCACCTCCTCATAAATATGGATGGTTAAGCAAGGATGTCAAGACATTTTAGGAGAACATGAAGCACAAAAGAGGTAGAGCAGAGTAAATAAGCAGGAAAAATGGACTTTGGAGAAATCAGATAATGCAGGAAGTAGAAGGGATTCAACAAACAAATAAGCAAACCTCGAAACCTTTGGCTAGTGTTTGTAGAAATATTCTAGATTAGACTGTATCCATAAAACAAGAAGAAGGTCCTGTGAAAAGGAACAATTAGAGGCCAAAAAAAGAGCTCTCTGGGCAGGGAAAAAGGATCGAATTTAGAAAGTAGCCCATAGGAATTGTGCAAGATAAAGCCTAAAGACGCTCTCAAAAAGTAGATAAGATGCTTGGAAAATATGAAATAAACAGTCAGGATATGGAAGAGCAACCCAGGGGGTCTAACATACAGGAGTATTTTTTTCATAACTGAAGGACCCAGACACAGTGCCCAGAATGAAAGGTCCACTTAGTGTCCAGTACAATGGGTGTTAGAAGACTCCCTCAAAGGCACATAATTATGAAATTTCCAAGTAGCGTGGGTACAGAGAAGATTCCTGAACCTTCTGGAGAGAGAGATGGAGGCTTTTCCAAAAGGATGGAGAGTCAGGAAAGATTAGATTGCTCAATTTTAAAAATGGATGCCGGATAAAGCAGACATGCCAGTGTGAGAGTCCTGAAGTCAGTGTATCTCACCTGGCGGTGCCTCACATGGAGTCCCTGCATGATGGCTGGGGGCTGGCCTGTGAGCCCCAGGAAATGAAGAGCTCCAGGAAAGGCTTCCAAGAAAAAGGAAAATTCCAGGGGTGCCTGGGTGACCCAGTCAGTTAAGTGTCTGACTCTTTTATTTTGGCTCAAGTCATGATCTCACAGTTGGTGAGATCAAGCCTTGAGTCGGGCTTCGAGCTGACTGCACAGAACCTCCTTGGGATTCTCTCTCTCCCTCTCTCTCTGCTCCCATCCCCCGCTCACATGTGCACAGTCTCTCTGTCTCTCAAAATAAATAAACTTAAAAAAGAGGGAATTCCATAGAATAATGCCTGGTATCCTGGGGATTTTAAAAAGATGAACTGTAGTAACAAAGGAGGCAATGCAATAAGAAAAGATAAGAATTCCAAGAAAAACAAAAAGCTATACAAATAAAGAAAATACTAGTAGCCTGTATGGCATGGAGAGACCAACCTGTCAGAATAGATACTGGCTGGTAAGTTGTATCGGTACATACTGGCTGAGGACCAGGTTTGCCTTGATGTTGCTTTAATAATGTAAATACAGTTGTATATATTGGTTTGATGGAAATAATGATAGTGGGACAATGACAGAAGAATTGTATGAGAGAGTCCTCTATTATGGCAGGCACAGTACTTCAGAAAATGTCTAAAAGTGATTTAAAAGGAAAAACAACATGTTATTTAGAAATACAGAGATAGCTTCCAGAAGAATTAAGTTAAAAAAGCCAAAAGTCACTATCTCTGGGGATTGAGTGAAGTAGAGCAGAAGATTATTGTTTTTCATAACAGGCTTTTAAGAAATAGTCTACTGTTTTAAAGCTATGTGCTTGGTGTAATATGAATTATTTTTAAAAAATAATTTATTATATAACAAAAAAATGCATTGTAGTAAACTATTAGATTCTAGATTACAAACAAATGAACAGTGAATAGCTCTAAAAGACATTTTGGGGACACTCTGGGAAATTTGAACATGGAATGAAAATTAGGTTATGTTGTGGAATTATTACTAATTTTCTTTGGTGAGGTAATGGAACCGTCACTGTATAAAAGAGAGTCTGCTTCTTTTTAAAAAAATTTTTTTAATGTTTATTTATTTTTGAGAGAGAGAGAGAGAGAGAGAGAGTAGGGGTGGGTCAGAAAGAGAGGGAGACACAGAATACGAAGCAGGCTCCAGGCTCTGAGTTGTCAGCACAGAGCCCAACGCGGGGCTCGAACCTATGAACTCTGAACTCATGACCTGAGCCGAAGTTGGATGCTTAACCGACTAAGCCACCCAGACGCCCCGAGTCTGCTTCTTAGGACAAACATGCTGAAGTATTTAATGCTCAATTCCCACAGTGTCCTCAAGTTACCTTCAAATAATGCAGCATCTCCATTTCAGAGGAGGAAAAATACTAATATTTGTTGAATCTAGGTGGTGACGTATGGGTGTTTATTACACTAATCCTTGAATTCTCGGTCCTTTGGAAATGTTTTGAAATAAAACATTGGGAAAAGAAGAAAAAATCATTGATATGTACTTTTGAAATCAACCTTACTCTGAAATGATAGTGGGAATGATACTCTGAAATGTAATATCCAGGCACTGCCTGCTCATTTTGCTGAGAGATTGGAACTGTTTGCTGAGGGCTGGTTTTGGTGTGGCGTGTTCATACCCCAAACAGCACCGCCATGAACTGTTTACAGGCCTTCTCCACTCGGATGCCGAAGGAATGGTCAGAATGGCAGGGAACTCAGACTCTAATGAAGAAGATGTCTGGTCAGTTCAGGGCCTGTTGAAGAAAAAAAAATCATTAAACATCAGCGAGCACTGAGACGTTCTATCTTCAGCGGTGTCACGATGTATTTTGCTCAATTCTAGAGCTCATTTCCTGGACCCCACGTAATACCATGGAGAAAATAGATCTTATTGTTAAGCCCTAGTAAAAAAGCAAGTCCTTTATTAGACCAAATTTTTGCCTTTCTGATTTCTTCTCTGAAGAACTTGATTATTATGAAGGAGACAAATATACTTTCCCCACTATTTTATTTCTCCAGAGTTGATGGCATTGGACTGCTGGACCCTCAATGCCCAATTCTGGTGTCTTTTTAAGAGAAATATTGACAAGGTATAGTATGGTTGCAAGGTGGTTAACCAGATGGATTGGCCCCACAGGAAGTAAAAGGGGTTGAAGGAAATGGAAATATGTACCCTGAAAAGAGACGTCCTAGTGACACCTGATAAATGGTATCCAGTATATTTAGATAGATACCGTGTATAAAAGATATTAGATGTATTCTTGGGTGACTCCAGAAGGCAGAACTAAGATGATGAGTGGGAGTTAGAGAGACACAAATTTTTCACCACCACAGAGGGAGAGGATTTCTAACAGTTAAAATCATTTAGCAATAGCGGATACCTTAACAACTTATCTCTCCTTGGTAGAAGTGCATTTGTGGTGTGGATGAGTGGCGTCGAGGACATAGTTCCAGTATCGGCTGAAAAATTGAATCCTTGAAGGGTCTTAGGATAAGATTCTCTGACTTTAGAGAAGGCCACTGTTATTTCTGAATTAATGCTGTGTGCCAGCTGCCGTTAGAGGTGCTTCTTCTTAATGGTTCCTGTATTCTTTATAAGGTCTTTATCAAGTAGGCATTCCCCGTTTCTCATATGAAGAAATGGTTGCATCTTGGATCCTCTGTGGATCCTTTCCCTTCCAGCCCCTCCATCTCCAGGGGCCGCTCTGTCTATACCTGGATTATTTCTGGGACTCTCAACTACTCCCTTCTTTCTTCTTTTTTTATGTTTATTTATTTTGAGAGAGGGAAAGAGAGAGAGAGTATGCAAGCATGCACACAAGTGGGAGAGAGGCAGAGAGAGACGAGGAGAAAGAGAATCCCAAGCAGGCTGTGCACTGTCAACGTGGAGCCTATTGTGGGGCTCAAACCCACGAACCTTGAGATCATGACCTGAGCCAAAATCAAGAGTAAGCCGCTTAACTGACTGAGCCACCCAGGTGCCCCTACCCCCTTCTTTCTCAAACACAGTCATTTAGGACTTTTCTAAGCTGCTATTTCCCTCCCCGCTACCACTTTAAAGTTGTCTTCAAGGAAGCGAAATTCAGCTCTGCTGGGAAAGAAGATTTTATGTGTCCTTGGCCAAAAACATAAGTTACTTTCTGACCTGTTCTTACGGGGCAGTGGGGGGTTACAGATAACTAAAATTTGTTCTGCTATATTTGTGACTTTAGAGGGACTTCAGAAAGTAGAGACTGTGAGTGTGGACTTATTCTTTAATGAAAGAGCCCTTGGGTTGGCACATCTTTTTTTTTTTTTTTTATCTTTTCATTTTAGAGATGTAATGAGAATTTAAACATCTCACAGTAGACCCCCTCTTCCTTTTTGAACCCTGTTTCTGCTGTGGTGCTTAGCGAAGCTAACGCCTATCACGTTCCCTCATGGTTTGCCGGTCCCCTTCACTCCGCCTCCAGAGAAGACATCCACCTTTGGCTCTTAGCCGCTGTTAGACATCCCTGGAATGCTATGTTTCAGACCAAAATCGCCTTGGTGGCCACAGCAACAGTCTTGCTGCTTTGCTGCTTTGCTCTTGCCTCCAGGAGTCGGAGCACTCGCAGACAGGGATTGTTGGCTGTCATGGCGGGAGCAGCAGAACCAGGGCCGTGTTCTCCACGGCCCGGGAACGGCTTTGTATCCTTACAGCGGAGGATGGTTTCTGGCCTCAGAAGGATGGCTTGCTGGGGCATCGTGAAAAAATAGTGCGGTATCTTGGCCAAATCTGCCCTCATAGTTTTCTGCTCCCCGTGGGAGAAAGTGCTTTCACTTCTGCGAAGCTGGTTCTCTCCCATTGTTCTCCCTAATAACATGTTTCCTGGGCCTCCAGGATGCTGGCAACTTCCCCCCACTTCTTTTTAGAAGAACTCATTTTCTGGTGATGACAAATATGGATTGCTGCTTAGAGCCACCTCTCCTCACATCCAGAGTCAAAGCCATAGAGAAATTCTGAGAAACAGAATATTTTTCCGATAGAAGATTTTTGAGAGAAGGAGAAATAGTCAGAAGTGACCTTAAGTCTGAGACCATTTTGTAAGTCACTATTATCCATGAGGCTCCTGCCCTGTCCCTGAAGACAGTGTGAGAGAGAAGTTTTGATGAGTTTTGGTTGCTACAGTGTCTCTTAGCTGATGCTCCTTGATTTTAGTAGCTTATCTAGGGATGCATGGTTCGAGATGTCATGAAATTCCTTTTATTAATTTTCAAGAATAATAGGTTTGGTAGGGTTCTTTGGCATTTGTGTCAGGGAAGCTTCTTTCAGACGGCCCATCTTCTTAATGTGAAATGATCCCACATTTCAAATCCAAAAACCTTTATTCAGTTAGAGAATCTACTTTCTAGAACGTTTCAAATTTTTTTGACGTTTTTTATTATCCCGATCTGCCAAGATGTTATGGGCATTCTCTGTGAACCTCAGATTCAGGGGAACACAGTCTACAAACTGCAATCGACAATTGTTACAGCTGAAACTTCTTTTAACTGAGATGAACTAAGCATTTGATTGGCGTCGTCGCTAGTATTTCTCCATATCCTTAGTGTTATGCTGGTTTGATGGTGGAAGAACAGAAAAATAATCAAGCGCCATCTAACAGACTAGTATCATGTTTTCCAAAGTGTAATACATGGATTATTTGTACCAAACACCCCAGGGTGCTGGCTAAAGTACAGATTCCCGGGTACATATTAGAGGTACTGAGGAGAATCCCTGGACAAGACTCCTGGGATATGCATTTTTAATAAGCTGTCCGTGATTCCTTTGCACACTAAAATTAGAAATTACTAGGTCATCTGGTAACTTGTTCTCTTTGGTGTTCGCATTTGTATTTCTAAAGATCCACTTTAGTGGGATGAATGGGTCTTCTTCTCTCAGGGACTTAGTCTTTCTTCCCTAAGAACAATAGTCAGGGAATCTATGTGAACAACTCTTGGAAATTATAATGGAATAAATACTAAGTTCCAAGTACTATTCAGTGAGAACACGAATTGAGAGACAGCTTTTCTACCCTTATGTGAGCCAAAGGTTTCCTTTTGGAACCAGAAGCTGAGTACTTTCAAAGTAAACAACTGTGTTCACCATGTTGCAAGATGAAGAGGTGACTTAGTCATAGAGAAGAGTCCAAATACCATCACCTTGAGGAAATCCATAAGAGACAGCAACGTTTACTGACGGCCAGGCACTGTGTGTGGTAATTTTCACGTATTACCTTGTTCAGTTCTTTCTAAATCTCCTCAGCAAAGAACATGTTGTCATCACCATTTTACAGCTGAGGAAACTGAGGTCTCAGAGAGACCAAATTACTTGTGCAAAGCTCCACTGCTTGTTAGTGCTGGAGTTGACTGTTTACTCAGCCCTTGTCTCCAAAGATTCTGTTTTCAGGGAAAAAAAAGAGGTCAGGACTTGGTATCCACAGTTGACCAAGAGACCTGAAATTAAGTGTATTGAAGACTTCAGCCTTAATTCATTTGGAGAAATCCCATTTTGGGAATTAATCTTGGTTCTGCCCAAGAGATGCCCTGAAAATCGACTTCCTAGGCTCAGGAGAAACCTGTAATGTGTCACAGGTTCGATTAGCCTCCACCGTCGCTTCTCGCTCTCGGACTATCAGCAAAGGAAGAAAGTGAAATCTATTACTTCTGTCTCCTCTCAGATTTTTCCAGACAACTCTGTGTACGCCCCATCACCACTGATTCTCCCTTAGCTAGTGTAATATATTCATACACACGTACAGGAGATTTAGTGTCAAGAATTGGCTTGCACAATTACAGAAGCTGCAAACTCCTACGATCTGCAAGCTAGAAAACCAAGCAAACCATTGCATAGTTTAGGGTGAGTCTGAAGGTCTGGGAAGCAAGGGAGCTGATGGTGTGCAAATCCCTGGCTGAGGGCCAGAGAAGACCTGCCTCTCAAGGGGTTAGATGATGGCCACCCACACCGGGGAGGGCATTTTATTTTACTGTGCTAGGGTCATATGGGAACACCCTCACAGACACACGCGGAAGTAATATTTAATCAAGGCATTCCATGTCCAGTCGATACACAAAATTAACCATCACATCAGGCATCTGTGGGAAATGTTGCTTAGACTATCATACTAACTAACAGTTATTAGGCACTTACTATGTGCTAACATTCATTCAGGTGCTTTATACTGACTCATTTAATACACATGAGAAGTTTTAATAAGTTAACAAGTTACTATTGCTATTCATATTTTTCAGATGAGCAAACTGAGGCCCAGGGAGAAGTTAAGTTACTTGCGGCTAAGAGACGAACCAAGCAGGTGGCCTTGAGAGACTTTGTCTCATCACCAGTTTGTATTGTTGTGCTCACTGCGCTCACATGCTCTCACAAGCATGAGCTACAGTGCATTTATTGAGGACCAGTATATATGGTATAGCCTGCCGCTGGGAACTTTACATATGACAGCTCTGATAGAGCTGCAAATTAAGGTAGACTTTGCCCCACTTTACAGTTTTATGAGAAAGCTGGGGCTCCCTGTATTGGCTAATTTGACCATGATCACACAGTTCGTGCTATTTCTGTTAAATCCTGTCGTAAATTTTTGATCTTATATGTGTTTTGGGATCCATTTCATTAGCTTTTTTTTAATTTTAATTTTTTAAATTATTGATTGATTGATTGATTTTCTAATAATTTATTGTCAAATTGATTTCCATACGACACCCAGTGCTCATCCCAACAAGTGCCCTCCTCTGTGCCCATCACCCAACTCTCCCCCCTCCTACACCCCCTTCTCCCCCTCAGTTTGTTCTTAGTCTTTGAGAGTCTCTTATGTTATGTCTTCCTCCTTCTCTTTGGCTTTTTTTTTTTCCTTTCCCCTCTTCCCCTCTCTCCTGGTTTTCTGTTAGGTCTCCCAAGGCCTACCTATGTGTGGAAACATATGGCATCTGTCTTTCTCTGCCCGACTTATTTCACTCAGCATAATACCCTCCAGTTCCATCCATGTTGTCACACATGGCCAGATTTCATTCTTTCTCATTGCCGCGTAGTATTCCATTGTATATATGTACCACATCTTCTTTATCCATTCATCAGTTGATGGACACTTAGTCTCTTTCCACGATTTGGCTATCGTCGAAAGTTCTGCTATGAACATCAGGGTGCACGTGCCCTAATAGTAGGGGACCTTAACACTCCACTCTCAGCATTGGATAGATTCACAAAACAGAAAATCACCACAGAAACAATGGTCCTGAACGACACATTAGAACAGATGGGCCTAGCTTTTTTTAAATGAAGGGATTTTTTTCCTCCTACTATTTATATTCTAAACTGCCAGCCAGTGAGTGGGATGTGGTCTTTTGTATGTTAGGGTTGTGGCGGGGTTCTCCAAAGGGCAGGGGAGAGGAGTGAGGAGATGTAGGTTGATATTCCAGGGCTCCCAGGGGGGACAACTCCTTCTGGAAGTGGAGCCTGGCTTCTAATTCTATATGGTCATGACTCCAGTCCCAGGCTCCTTCTGGGACATCCACGCCCCTTCCATTCTGGTCTCAGGACAGTGGCGGCCCCCTCACACAGCCCTTCTCCTGCCAAATTTGCTCCTGATGATTCATTTTAATTTTGGCAAATGTTGCATTTTTAAATACCTCCTTCTTTCTCTCAATTCTCTGAAGTGTGCAGTACATTCACCAATGTTTTGACTTGATCTCAAACAACGAACTGTTACAGTGAAATGTCGCACTTGTTTGTTTTTCTTTTAAAGCAGATCTTCGTATTTGCCTTGATTACAGCCCTCATCACCGTTGATCCATATGCCGTGGATCTCCTTGGTTAATCAGCCAGTCTCTAGGAACACCGGTCCAATATGGTAGCTAGGAACCACCTGTGGCTATTTTGATTCAAGATAATAATTAAAGTTAAATTGTATCATATGGTATTTTTATTTTTAATTTCTTGGGGAACTTCCATACCGTTATCCCCAGTGACTGCATCAATTTACATTCCTATTAACAGTGCACAAGCCTTCTTTTTTCTCTACATCCTCGCCACTGTTTGCTATTTCTTATCTTTTTGATAGTAGTTATTCTCACAGGTTTAAGGTGATGTCTCCTTGTGGTTTTGATTTGCATTTCCCTGATCATTAGTAATGTTGAGCATCTTTTCAAGTGTCTGTTGGCCATCTGTATGTCTTCTTTGGAAAAATGTGTATTTAGGTTCTCTCCCCATATTTTTATTCATATTTTTTTTTGGTGTTGTAGAAGTTTTTTATTTATGTATTTGTTTATCCTTATCGGATGTATCATTTGAAAATATCTTCCCCTATTCAGTAGGTTGCCTTTTTGTTTTGTTGGTGGTTTCCCTTTGCTGTGCAGAAGCTTTTTATTTTGATGTAGTCCCGATAGTTTTCTTTTGCTTTTGTTTTCCTTGCATGAGGAGACCTATCTAGAAAAATGTTGGTATGGCCAATGTCAGAGAAGTTACTGCTTGTGTTTTCTCTTCCAGGATTTTTATGGTTTCAGGTCTCACATTTAGGTGCTTAATCCATTTTGAGTTTATTTTTGTGTACGGTGTTAAAAAGTGGTCTAATTTCATTCTTTTGCATGTTCTTTTCCAGCTTTCCCAGCACCATTTATTGAAAAGACTGTCCTTCCCCACTGTAGATTCTTGCATTCTTTGTCATAGATTAATTAACCATATAAGCAAGACTTTATTTCTCAGATTGATTTGGATGTCTGTTTTTATGCCAGTACCATACCATTTTGATTAATACATCAGTATAGTGTATCTTAAAATCTGGAATTGTGATATCTCCAGCTTTGTTCTATGATAAAATAATTCCACTAATGGGTATTTACTTAAAGAAAATGAAAATACTAATTTGAAAGGATATATGCACTCCTCTGTTCATTACAGAATTATTTACAACAGCCTGGATACGCAAGCAACCTAAGTGTCTATTGATAAATGAATGGATAATGAAGATGCACACGCGCGCGGACACACACACACACACACACACACACACACAGAGTAATATTACACAGCCATAAAAACTGAGATCTTCCTATATGTGACAGCATGGAGAGACTTTAGAAGATATTATGCTAAGTGAAATAAGTTACACTGAAAAAGACAAATACTATATGATTTCAGTCCTATGTAGAAACTAAAAACAAAACAAATGAGCCAACAAACAAACAAAAAGTAGAATCAGACCTTTGAATACAGAAGACAGAACTTATGGTTGCCAGAGAGGATGGGGGAGGGGAGGATGGGAAAACTGAGTGAAGGAGAATGGGAGATAGAAGCTTCCAGTTATGAAACGAATAAGTCATAGAAATAAAAAGTACAGCCTTGGGAATGTAGTCCATAATACTGTGAGAGCGTTGTATGGTGATGGATGGTGACTATACTTGTGGTGGGCATAGCATAATGTATAGACTTACTGACTCACTATATTGTACAGCTGTCAATATACTCAAATAAAAAATTAAAAAAAATAAAGTTAAATGTGGCTCATGTCTGTCAAATTAGACAGTGCAGATATAAAACATCTCCACATCACAGGGAGTTCTATTTGGCAACAGTTCCAGGAGGTAGGGACCAGATCTGTACTGTTACAATATCTGCCTGACATATGGTAACTACCAGGTTGGATGCACCAGGGAATGTCGTCCTGGCTTGAGCTTTATCTCCTCAATCCACACGAATTACTAGTGTTGCTAAGACTAATATGCAAAATCTTGTTGAATCTATGTCACTACCAGTCACTCTCCCCTTTGGCTCCATGGAGGCATGTCAGAGAGCTCTTGGGATCACAGCAGAGGGTGAGATATTCCTGTAGGAATCTTCTCATTGGTCTTAACATCTACATTCTGAAGCTTCTGCCATCTCTTGACTTCTCACTTAGGGTCCTGGTTACATATTAAATGATAAGATGCTCTGCCTCTTGCAGACCAGCAACAAAAAAGTTAATAATTCTGTCATGGCTTTAGGGCTCTGCCAAGTGTTTTGTAGACTAGAAGTGTGGTCTTCTATTTTTGCCCTCTGAAAGCACTTGCCCTCACCGGTCTTCATCTTCCCTGCATTCCAGCACTGGAATCTGTAGCACCTAGGGAGGTATCCCTCACCAAATCAACACCTTTCTCAAGGGTGCTGTATATCAAGTCTTGTCTTCCTGGCTGCATTATAAGCCTTGAGGGCAGGTGTCACTACCCCTCTTAGAGCTCTTAGCATAGGATGGTCAAGTGATAGAGATACAGATTGATAATCAATAAGCATGATTTGGGGGGTGCATTTTTATCCCTTTCCTCTGTATTATAATGGGGAACAGGTGTGTTTTCCAGTGATTCATGTGATACAACTGAGTATCTTGGGTACCTCTTTATCCCGAACCATTATGTTGCTCATGTTGTCTTTCTCACCATGGGAAGAAAAAGTTGATCTGGTAACTTCTGAATTTTCAAATGAAAAGGAATTTCTTTCCAGGACAGGTTGATGAGTTTTGGCATTCCATTCCATTGCACAGCTCCAGGGGATACATTCACAGCTTTTTCCTATGTGAATAGCACTCCCTTGAGCTACACAGGTCCTGAGGGATGGAGCTGATTTGGTAGTTCTCTCCTATGTCTTTTACAACACTATCGTTGTTACTCTTCAGTCTTTACCTGTGGTAAAACCGGAAGGCATGCCAGCACAGGTTAGGGGACTCTTCAGGGTGTCTAGGCTGTGTGATTCTAGAACACTCTATTCACAAATTCCTTGTTTGACACTGCCAGTTTCCCACTGGGCCCAAATCATTGCACTAACTGAAGTATGGTGTCAGTTACATCAAGACAACTAGCACTTTGATGGGCAGAGGAGAAGAGTTTGTAGGCACCTCTTCTCAGTCTGAGATTAGGGAAAATAAATTGGATCTAAAGATGCTGTGGGGGTCCTTCCCCACCTTTCCTTAGCAGGGAGTAGTAGAGGTTCAGTGACAGCTGACTCACACCAAGGTGGTTTAGCCCCTTGTCTCATCACCACCAACTGGGCTTCCTGACAAGTAAAAAGAAATATGAAGAGTCTGACTTAATAGGCTTTAAGAAATCCACCTGCCTTAAAATCTTTTCCATTGTTCAGTCTCTAACACTTGAAATCAATTAGTAGACATTTTTTCTTTTGTGTCGAATAATGCTTCCTGTAAAGAATTAAGAAGAGGCTTAAAATTAATTTATTACTGTTAGAAATCAGAATAATGGTTACCTTTGGGGAATGGTATTGACTGGGAAGGGAACAGGGAGTTTCTCAGATGCTGGGAATGTTCTCTTTCTCCATTTAGGTGTTCTGTCTATGAAAGATTTATGGGACTTTACAGTTATGATTTGTATATCTTTCCATATGTTTATAAATCTTCAAATTAAAGTTCATTTAAAACAATTCTTAGAAGATAGCCTCAGGAAGATATTTATAACTTAGTTAAAACAAGGACATGAGTTTATTTCTGAAAGGGAGTTAGCAGTGTGCAGAGACTACTGGATGCTGAGGGGGAAGAGTAGATGACAATGGAGAGACAGGGCAAATTTGTCTTCTTTGATCTTCTGCCTGGAGTTCATTCTTTCTTGGTTCTTCTGGGAACAGAGTACAAGTCCCCAGTGATTTACATACTTCTTTCAAGTCCATTCCCATTCTCCTTACGGATCTAAGAAAAGTGAACAGGTTACAGAGGAGATTGGAATGAAGGGTGTCTTTTTTTGGTTCCAATCCAGAACTGGTAATAGAGGGTGATTCTCTTGGGCATTCAGCTTCAGGAAAGCATGGGGCCAGTATTTCATTTGGAAAGCAAACCATAGATGAGTTCTTCCAGCATGAGCTGGCTCTGATTAGGTGGAAGAGACCACTAAACTATAGCCACCTGGATAGCAGTTGTATACAGCTCTAAGTTTATGTGTTGATGGAGAGAAGAGGTGCAGAGCTCAGCTAGGAAGTCTTTCCACTTTCCTCTCCTCCAAGCCGGTGGATGTCTCTTCATCCCCTCTCCTGTGTGACACACACATGGGGTCATGCATGTGAGCAGGTGTCCTTCTTCCCCTCCTGCTGGTGAGTCAGCCAGCTCTCCCAAGTCATCATCCAGCTTCTGAGAAATATTTAGGCTGAGTAGATGATTTCCGGGGGCAGGCTGGCAAGGCTGGCTTCCTGGAGGAACGCAGATAAAAGTAAGCCTTTAGGAAAATGCTTGTTTGACTTGCAGGCATTCTCATTCATATTACTCTTAAATAGTTACTATATTCTCAACTGGAACCCCATTTTTTACTTCTGTAATGCCTGAGTCCAAAATGTGAGGCTAAAGAAATGCCAATAAATCCCTCTTGGGGAATTTTTTCTCTTCAAAGACATCAGTATTAAGTTGATAGCAGTTGCACAAAGGGACCCCACATCAGCTTTCCCTGGGGGAATCGTTGAGTTCTTGTTTCTGTGGAACAAATTAGCTTTATCGGCAACAGGCACAGTCTCTTCCTGTCCCTGCTCTTTGTCTCAGTGTAGAAATGGAACCAAATCTCAGCACTGCACGAGTCTGTTTACAGCTATTTTATTACAATCTGGACCTTGTCAGTTCTTTCAGTCCCATGGGTTTCCTCAGAGAAAGATACTGAGAAAAATGTCATGTCTCCTAAGAAAGGTCAGCAATTCGAAGTCACATGTAACTGCTGTTTTGGTGGCAGCTAAAACATTACCACCTGCATTTGTAAAGCACTTTGCTTGGCACTTTTCTAAGCCTCAGCTCATTTGGTTCATCTAACAGCCCTGTGAGGTAGTAGGCATTACCTCTGTTTTACTGGCTGGGTGACGTATTCAAAGCCACACAGCTGTTCTTATGACTCCCAGTAAAGTGTGCCATTTTCCCTATTCCCCTGGTTATTAAAGATATTTTAAAGTCACTAATCAAAACAGGAAGCCAGTTGTGAGATTTATGTTAAGATCTGGTTAGGTTGCTGGTCTAATGAAGCAAATATTTTGGAAAGACACCCAAGTTAGGGACTGTTCATAGGGGGCAGCCTTCTTTCATGGAGCCCCTCTTGCCTGTTGACTGTGGAGGCTGCTTAGAGAGTCTTCGGACTTGTCTGCAGAGCAGGGCAGCCCTGGTTTGCTGAAGTATGGTGAGGGACTTGAACTCGGAAGCTTTCACAGTTTCCCTAAGCCTCCAGTGTTTCCAGGTTTACTTTTGGAAACTTACTATTGACTGAATGGCTATATTGATTCTATACAATTAAATGAAATAAAATATAGAAAGAGCTTAATGTTCAATGAGACTATGAGCCAGGCCATCTTCTAAGAACTTTGCATATGTCAACTCAATGGGGATAACTTGATTATCCCCATTTTGCACTTGAGAAAGCTGAAACTGAGCAAGTCATTTGCCCAAGGTCACGGTGCTAATAAATGGAAGAGCTGAGATTGAACCCAGTTTAAGTCCAGAGTCTGAGCTCCTGATCACCTTAATCTGATGCCTTAGGCAGGTCTTCTGGGGCAAGCTCTCTTTTTCATTTATATAAAATTCAGATCCTTAGATTTAAGTCCATCCTAGGAGATCATTGGCAAAGGAGTTTTCTAAACATCTCAAATGGGCACCAAGACAGTTTCCTGAAGAGAAAAGAGAGTTGAGGCATATACCACATCTAGACCTGACCTCCAGAAAGTTACTCATTGATGGGCGTTCCCCAGCATATCGCTGATTCCCATAACTGTGAAATGAGAGTGGCCCCTTTCCCCCAGAAACTGACAGGACTTTCATTGTAGACTCCAGGAAACTCAGTCTCAGATCAGGGACGCAGCATTCTGTTTCTTTGTTTCCTCGAGAGCAGAATGGCATCACTTCAAGTCAAGCCGTACAAACATGAGGCTGGGCTACCCACACACAGGTAAATGTTCCAAACAGTTGTCAGTGGAGTGTGGAGTATAGGTGCCAACTCCATAACAGGGCAACTGAGAAGCATAGGTTCTTAATTTAAGATTCCTAGATACCCAGCATGGGTTTTAGGGGAAAGAGGATGAAGCTGTAATATTATGTGCCACGTTTTGGGTACATGTGTATAGGTACACTTTTTTCATGGAAGTCTCAAAGGGATCCATGACCCCAAAACATTGAATAACTATGACTATAAAGGCATCTCGTTAACTTCTTTATGTCTAGCTTTTCTGTGAGATCAGATGGCAGACTATAAAAGCATTGGTTTTAAGAGTTGTAGGGATCATTGTAATCTATGTAATTTTCACTTTACTAATTGTCTTTCCATGGATATAGAATTGATTCAAATAGACCTTTGCAATATGTGTATTTACAGACTGGATTTTTCCATCTACCGCATGGAGACTTCTTCATTGAGCCTGTCAAAAAGCATCCACTGGCTGAGGGAGAGTCCTACCCACATGTCATTTACAGGAGGCAGAGACAGGGAGTTCCAGAGCAGAAGGAACCAACCTGCGGACTAAAGGGTATCGTGACTTAAATCTCCTCGCTGCATTGAGGAGTTTGTTTTTGTTCTATTATTGTTTTGTTACATCATGACTTGTTCTTATTCAAATCTGTTATCTCCTCTCCCCTCTTCGGTTGCCACAAAGTATGTGCCCCTGTAGAATCATTTCACTTCTCTATAGTCTCTTCGTGTTCTTAACGGGAAGAGGAGAAGACAACTTCTACATCCTTGCCACATCAATTGGTGATACTCACATGCTATGCACAATGGTGAATTATTTTTTGTTTTTTCTGAGTAGGCTTCATGTCCAGCGTGGAGCCCTATTTGGTCCTTGAACTCATGACCCCGAGATCGAGAGTTAGACATTTAATGACCGAGCCACCCAGGTGCCCCTGTTCTTTTTAAAAAAAAACTTTTTGAATCCTTTAGAGGAAGATAGTTTAAATGAAAGACAATGATTTTTAGAATTAGCAAAGTGATAATGTGGAATATTATCAAACCACTTGTCATCTCTGCCTTTGGAAGGCAGATTTAAATGTTTGATGATGCTGATAATGATGTGTGAAGATAAACTGAAGAAAATATCAACAGATATTCATCAGATGATGAATTGAGCTAAGCTTCTTTTGGCTGCCTTTTGTTTGTAGTTCACTGACATGTATTTCCTGCCCCTCGGACCCTGGAGTGATCTGAACTGGTTCTCTCTGCCTTGTACTCAACAGTTTCAGGTAGTTTTCAGAGGTAAACTGACCCAAGTTATGTCCTTGCAATTCCCACATTCTCTTTGATTTGTAGAAGATAACAATCTATGCATAAAGGGCCACTGGAAATTGGGACATTTTCTTAAATATTGTATAGTTTCTCCTTTCTTTAGAGGAAAAGAAAAATATGGGCCAGGGGGCCAGTTAACAAAAGGAATCCATAATATTATTTATATGTCTTAAGGATTTGGAAACCGTGAACCTCAATGGAAAAATAGAAGATAGTGAAAGAATTAGGGCTGGTGGGTTCCAATCATGGTTTGAGAGGACTCAGAACTTGAGCTTTGCAGGCAAGAGAAGGAAAGGACAAGGGCACAAGTAATTTCTCTACAGACTTCACCCAGACCCTGGGATAGATGGTAACTTTCCTGGGAGTTTCTTCCGTAATCTTAGCAGAGTATGTAAACAATAAGAAATTTTGAGTCTATAATGTTTCCTGTACATGAAAATGGACAGCTGCTTCAATTCTTTGTCCTTAATTGAATAACTTCCTGTCTAAATCTCATACGAACAAGAACTGAAAGAAGATACTTCTTCTGGTTCATCTGACTGATTAAATTACTAATCCAGATAACTTAGTCTCTGTGAAATTTTAGGGCTCTGATCTAATCATTTGAAGACTTTCCCAATTCCTATCACACATTGGATGATGGGATAACACTTTGTATGTGTAATTTACTATTTTTTTTTTTTTAGATTGCTGGGTCATCACTATGGAAAAGGAAGTTATTAGGCCAGTGAGTGAACTTTCCTGGAGAATCGCTTATGTAGCCACAGTCGCTCTGTGAAATGAGTTAGGCTAATCCTCATACACCTCTCTGTAGAGGCAGAGTTGATGAATAATGAATTGAGAATGGCACATATTTAGTCATAAAGGCAGAAGGGATGGATAGGAAAAGAGGGGCTTACAAATGTCACATCCTCGTTAGGTCACGCACAACACCTCAGCAATGGCACTTGTCATATAATTTCATTTTTGTGTTTCCCCACCAACCCTAAGGTTTACCATTACTTTGGAACCTTCTCTGATTAATCCTACTTGGAGCAATCTTTGCATTGTGAATTTCTCAACACATATCTTCTGAAAGATATTCTCTTAAACTTGCTTAAAACCTCACAGTGTCAGAATGAAACAGCTCTGTTGGAAGGACCTTTGAGAATGCCTAATACAGCCCCTTTTTTCACCAAAGATGTAATGTGATTCAGAGAAAGGAGTGAGCTTTCTTTAAAAAAAACAAAACAAAACAAAACTTTTTTATGTTTATTTTCAAGAGACAGGGCACAGGCAAGGGAGGAACAGTGAGAGAGGGAGACACAGAATCTGAAGCAGGCTCCAGGCTCTGAGCTGTCAGCACAGAGCCCAGCGTGGAGCTTGAACTTCCAAACCTGAGCTGAAGTCAGATGCTTAACCAGCTGAGCCGCCCAGGTGCCATGGCAAAGGGAGTGTCAAAGCAGTAGGTGTTCTCAAGTTAGCCAAGCTTAGAAGTCAAGGTTCTATTATGCCTGGGCTTTATACTCCCTCATGTTTATTCTCATGTCTTCTTTGAATATGTAAATCTTGTTTTATCAACAGTCTCGAAAGCCCCATTGGAGTAAGAATTCCCTTTCCAAACAGTATGCAATGTAGTAGAAGGTGCGAACTAGAAATTTAGTAAATTATTGGAATGAAATGAGTGATTCATAGCCAAATAGACGGGACTAGAGTCTACTAGCCTCTTGTTTACATGACGTTGATAGAAAGAAAAAAGAAATGGCATTTTCTAGAAGTTCAGAAAGTTCTGTGAGCATCTCCCTTCCTAAGACCACAATATGATTTAATGCCTAAATGACACTAGAGATTCAAGAATAATCTAATGTGCTTGCGAATATTCTTAAAATGTATGTGACATGTGGAATTTAAAAATCTTACTTTGTTGAAATGGACTTGGCCTTGCTAAACAAGGTAATTGTGGTGTTGTTATACCACATTACCCTGCCGAGATGATGGAATTAGCTGACAGTGGCCATGTCATTAGCCAACATTAAGGTATACCTCATACTTAGGTCAGTTGGTGTTTCGAGGTTGAATTACTGTGATTATATCAAGATAGACCACCTTTACTTGTGTAAAATGTTCTGCCTTTGTAATGTTCAAGGCAGGAACACCCTTGGTATTGAAAAAGAAAGATGTACTTTAAAAATGCTCTGGTCGTTCAAGAGAGAAAATGCATCAATTGTTGTCCTCTAAAATGTGTCCCTTTTTTTATGTTTATTTCTCATGTAGAAAAGTGTCCAGGAATTTCACAGTGGGTCCCTTATCAATATGGTCCAAAAGTTCATTTTATTAAACTTTTCAGAAGTTCATTTTACTGACAACGACGAGTTCCTTTATCTAAAGTTTTTTGTCGAGAACATATCACACTGGGACTTATCGCAGTGGGTTTTAGATGGAAGTGTCTGGGGGAACTACGGTTTCAGGAAGCTAGGGAAGGGGAGAATTAACACTAGTCAGATAGGTCAGGTGCTAACAGCTACAGTGTTATCAATGGCAGGAAGAGGTCCAGGCAGGTAAAGTCAGAGTTTGGGATTTCATGCATTAGGTATTCTAGGTTGAGAACATAGGGTCTCGTTCCTGGCATGCATTTTTGTGTTCAAAATTTATTCATGCAAAAAATATCTATTGAGTATATTCTTTTTTTAATGTTTATATATTTATTTTGAGAGATAGAGAACATGAGCATGAATGGGGTGGGGGGGTAGAGAGAGAGAGAGAGAGGGAGAGAATCCCGAGCAGGCTCTGCGCCCTCAATGTGTGGAGCCTGATGTGAGGCTCAAACTCACAAACCATGAGATCATGACCTGGGCTGAAGTTGGATGCTTAACCTACTGAACCACCCAGGCTCCCTGAGTACACTCTTTATGCCTGGTGCTTTCCTAAGTTCTGTGGGTTCATATGTGGATAGGATATAATTCTTGGTCTTCAGAACTGACAGCCTGGATGTAGGACATGGGTAAGTTGGGATCTGGTCCTAGTTTTATTTTTATAATATCTGGTAAGACCATGAAGGAAAATGGAACCTCAGTGCATGAATTGGGCTTTTTGTCCCTCTGCCTTGTATTTGTGCCAGGACATGTAGCTGTAGTTCAGTCGTTTTCTCTGCTGAAGCTGTATTCCATTATGTTCCACTTGATCCTGTCTGCTGTGAGTAGATCTGAACTGCTTCCGGTTTGGGACAGTTATATAGACCAGCTAATCTTCAACAAAGCAAAAAGAAGATATCCAATGGAAAAAAGACAGTCTCTTCAGCAAATGAAGAGAAAACTGGACAGTGACATGCAGGAGAATGAAACTGGACCACTTTCTTAGAATTTACACAAAAGTAAATTCAAAATGGATGAAAGACCTAAATGTGAGATAAGAAACCATCAGAATCCTACAGGAGAAAACAGGCAGTGACTTCTTTGACCTCAGCTGCAGCAACTTCTTACTAGACATGTCTCCGGAGGCAAGGGAAATAAAAGCAAAACTGAATTAGCGGGACTTCATCAAGATAAAAAGCTTCTGCACAGCAAAGGAAACAATTAACAAAACTAACAGGCAACCGATGGAATGGGAGAATAGAATATATGTGTAAATGCAAAGGGTTAGTATCCAAAATCTATAAAGAACTTAAACTCAAAACCTAAAAAACAAATAATCTAGTGAAAAATGGGCAAAAGACATGAATAGACAGTTTTCCAAAGAAGACATACAAATGGCTAATAGACATATAAAAAAATGCTCAGTATCACTCATCATCAGGGAAATAAAAATCAAAACCACAACAAGATACCACCTCATACCTGTCAGGATGACTAAAATTAACAACTCAGGGAACAAGAGAGGATACGGTGAGGGCGAGGATACAGAGAAAGGGGAATCCTTTTGCACTGCTGGCGGGTACACAAACTGGTGCAGCCACTCTGGAAAACAGTATGAAGTTTCCTCAAAAAATTAAAAATAGAACTACCCTACCCGTCCAGCAATTGCACTACCAAGTATTTGTCCAAAGGATACAAAAATGCTGATTCGAAGGGGCACATGCACCCCAATGTTTATAGTAGTACTATCAACAATAGCCAAATTATGGAAAGAACCCGAATGTCCACCGACTGATGAATGGATGAAGAAGATGTGGCATATACATACATTGAACTGGATAATATTTTACTCTGCAGTTATGCAAAATTCACGTGCTTTTTGATCTCAGAAGTTTTCTTTAAGGAAGAAAGACTCTCCACAGGATGGAGAGTCTCTGTGACTAAGTCAGGCCCTACAATGTGGTGTATATATACAATGGAATGAATACTATTCATCATCAAAAAGAATGAAATCTTGCCATTTGCAACAACGTGGATGGAACTAGAATGTATCATGCTAAGTGAAATAAGTCAGAGACAGACAAATATCATATGATTTCACTCATATGTGAAATTTAAGACACATAACAGATGAACATGGGGAAGGGAAGGAACAATAAGATTAAAAACAGAGAAGGAGGCAAACCATAAGAGACCCTTAAATACAGACAACAAACTGAAGGTTGCTGCGGGGTGTGGGAAGGGTAGAGTGATTAGCTAAGTATGTGATGGGCTTTAAGGAGGGCACTTGTTGGGATGAGCAAAGGGTGTTATATGGAAGTGATGAATCTCTGAGTTCTACTCCCGAAATCAGTAGTACACTTTATGCTACCTAACTTGAATTTAAATAAATAAAATTTTAGAAACAAGACTGTTATACATGTTTCTTAGGATTCAAGTCCTTATCAAAGATAGTGGAATGAGTATCTCATAGTCTGTATACATCTGACTTTACCAGATGATGCAAACCTGTTTTCCAAAGTTGATGTTCAAGTGTGGTGAGAGAGAGTTCCCGTCGTTCCGTATTCTGTCCAATACTTGCTATTCTCGCTTTTATATTTGGCTGGCCTGGTGGATATGAAGTGGTATCTCTCTATGCTCAATGTTGAACTTAAACATATTTGTTATGAAGCTGGGCTCCAAATCTATGGCTCGTGACTATAGATTCTTCATGAATAGTTTTCTCTGCTGTCCCAGAGTTCAAGCCTGGAGAACCAAGTTTAGGTTTACTAGTTTCTTTGTTTTCTGGTTCACTTTTTCTTTATTCTCTAATCTGACTTAAAAAAAAAATGTTTATTTAAAGAGAGAGAGAGAGAGAGAGAGAGAGAGGGTACAAGTGCGTGCATGGGGGCGGGGGCAGAGAGAGAGAGGAGAGAGAGAGCAGGCTCTGTGCTGTGGGCACAGAGCCCAATGGCAGGCTCGAGCTCATGAACTGTGAGATCAAGACCTGAGCGGAAATCAAGAGTCAGACGCTTAATCAACTGAGCCATCCAGGCATCCCTCTAATCTGACTTTTAAACTTATCTTTTTTCCCCAGAGCAAAAGTAGCGAACAACAGATGGCCCCCCTCAGCAGCTGGCTGTGTGCATCAATGAGTTCAGCCAGAGAAGCAGACCACTAGGAAATATACGTTAGGAGATTAGTGCAAGAAATTGGTTACCGCAATAGTGGGGGCTGGCGAGGCAAATCCGAAATCCATGGGCAGACCGTGAGGAAGGGCAGACTGCAAGTCTCAGGCATAGGCTGAAACAGCTGTCCAAGGCAGAATTACTTCTGGGAAGTCTCAGCCCTGCTCTTAGGGTCTTTCAGCTGATTAAGTCAGACCTACAGATTACCAGGAATAATTCTCTTTACTTTGACTTTATTAATGGACTTTAATTTGTATCTGTGAAACACCTTGCACAGCAATCTCCAGAATACTGTGTGAATGCTGGGGACTGCAGCCTGGACAAACTGACACGTTAAAAAAAAAATCACAGCGCATCTTTCTCTTTCCTCTCTGAATTTCTACTTACTTGTATTTATTTTTCCTTTTTCTATTTTTGGCCTCTGAGGATTTCTTCCCTTTTTTTTTTAATGTTTATTAAGGGGCTTATCACTTGGAGAGTTTTTTAGACTATGTAGTCTACCATATTGCAAGAAATCAGTCTTCGGTAGATTTCTTATTGAGAAATTTGGAAATTTTGGGGTTTCCTTTAATTTTTTTAAACATCATTATTATTTTTAATGTTTGTTTATTTTTGAGAGAGAGACAGAGACGGGATATGAGTGAGGGAGGGGCAGAGAGAGAGGAAGACACAGAATCTGAGGCAGGCTCCAGGCTCTGAGCTGTCAGCGCAGAGCCCGATGCAGGGCCCAAACTCAAGAACCACGAGATCGTGACCTGAGCTGAAGTCGGATGCTCAACTGACTGAGTCACCTGGGCGTTTTTTAGCTTTTGGTTTTTGGTTTCCTTTTGTTTTTGTTTGTTTGTTTGTTTGTGTTTTTTTTTTTTGAGTTGCCTTTTAAATGGCATGCACATTTGTTATTAGTATTATTAAATACTAACAAATATTATAAATGTTATAATATTAACAAACGCTCATTAGAATAATTAGCATATCAGGCCACTAATTGATGTGGTATGATTGAGGGGGTTGCTTACAGTTTTGTTCTGATCTTATGGAAGTCAAGTTAGTGGATTCTAAATCATTGCCATACTCCGTATTGAGTCTAAAGTGTACACGTTTTGTTTGTTTGTTTTGGCCAATAACAAGCTTTCTTGGTACGACCTGCCTGAAACTCGTCTTGAATTTCCTGATTACCGGATTGTCTTATGATTAGAGCCACTCCATAGTGATCCATACCTTACTTTGCTGTGAGGTAGTTAACACTTTAAGTGTTGTTCTCTACTTTTTTTTTCTTTTAGTGAGATGGCATATTGCTTTTGATTATCTGCTTTCAGAGCTGGTGGGAAGATTGGTGAAGTGATTCAAGCTTGTACCATTGAGAGGGATGGGTAGACTGTTGCGGAGAATTGGTGGAAATATATTAATATGTAAATGTATGGAAAGATTAATTGATAATGCAGTTAGCTTTGTTTGCTTAGTAAAATCCAAGATGATAGGAACTCAAAGCATGGTTGCCTCAGCCCTGGGGTAGTTCTGTAGCTCCGACATGCTCACTTATCCAGTCAGAAGTCTTCACTCATTAACCGGACCTCACCATGCACTCCCTGCCTTGCATTTCTTCATTATGGGACATTTCTTGGCTTTGTTCTGTCACCATTTCAGGATCATAGGTTCCCACTTTCCAAACGGGACACTGCTTGTTTTACCTCCTTCAGGATGCTGTGTGCCGAACCCATGCTGTCAGAGTGGCCAGGACAGCACTGAAGTGCAGCCAAAAATTTAGAAGGGCACAGAACCCTGGGGAGTGCATCCGAGGCTGGGAAGGGGATTTGGATCAATATGAGCAGAGAAATCGGTTTCGACCGAAAGATGATTCTGTTGTAGGGCACAAAGTCTCAGTCCTGAAGACATGCTATTTGAGATGTTAGCTGTTAAGCTCGTCGCACTTCCAAAACTCTTTAGAGAAATGTACAAGGTACATCCTGGCTTTGCCCTTGGCCCTTCCTGTGCTTCCATTGCCTTGGGTGGGGTCAGGAGGAGGCTTATCCTATCCTGACCAACATTCCGGCTTCCCCCTTCTGCCTGCAGAGACTGAGATAGCTGTCTGATCTTTCCATCCCACTCTGGCCTGCTCATCATTGGAGCCATCAATGGCCCTAACAGGATAGTGATGTCATCCCTTAAAAAATGAATGGCTTGACCTCTAGCTTCAGAGGCCTGTGTGGCAAACACACTCCTGGTGTGGTTTTTCTTCTTTTATCTGTGTCTTCAGTCAACCCACATGGCCAAGTCCTGTCATTACCACCTCCTAAATAGTTTCCTAAATTGTGTGCCTTTCCCTAGTGCATTACTGTGCTGAAGCATCATAACCTCACCGGCATAATAGCAGAGCCTCCTGACTAGTGTCTCTGCCCTGGATCTCCTATTAGAAGTGAGAGAAGTATTCTTTTTTTTAATGTTTTGTTTTATGTATTTGAGAGAGACAGAGACAGATAATCCGAAGCAGACTCTGTACTATCAGCACAGAGCCCAATGTGGGGCTTGAATTCATAAACCGTGAGATTGTGACCTGAGTCAAAGTCAGGTACTTAAACCAACTGAGCCACTCAGGCACCTCAGAGAAGTACTTCTAAAGCATAAATCAGGTCATGTCTCTCTATGCTCTCATGCTGTCAACATATGCCCTCAGTGGAAAGACCTGGCCCTTTAGTATGTTTTAGGCGTGCCTTCTCTGTGCAACTTCTGCCTCTTCCTCTAGTTTCATCTCATCACTCCACGTATAGCCCGTGCCATTCTGAACTAGTTTTTATTCCTCAAATAAGCCTTGCTTTTCATTGCCTCTAGCTCTTGTGCTTAGGTTCCTTCTGTCTGAAACTTGTTTTCACCCAAAACTTTACCAAGTTACTTCTGTTCATCTTTGGGACTCATGCATGGCTTCCCTTGGAAGTCTTTCTTGGCTCAGTCTACATTAGATGCCTCTCCTATGACTTTAACACCAGCTACTTCCTCTGTTTCAGACTTTACAAGATGATGAATATCTGCTGTGTCCTTTGTAGTCTGTACTGTAAACTCAGCAAGGACAAGAATCATGTCTGCTTATTCACAGGTGTGTGTGCATGATCTGACAGAGTTCCCTACCGGGATAGGAAGTCAGAAATAATGAACTTGTAAGTATTGAGCTTACTGCCCATCTGTGATGCATGTGGCGGCTTATTAAATACTTGTATTTGCCTATATGGAACCAGTTTAACCCCTGAGAATACCCACACTTTCCTGAGGAAAGTTAGCATATGCTCTGATGCCTGGCTGCTGAAAGGAGTGTGCATGAGACAATATGGCAACGGTTGGGACTCTTGGCCGGAAGTTGTAGCTCAAAGTGACTACTTCAGATTTTTATTTTAGAAAAAAGAAGAGGATGGATGGATGAATAGATGGATTTATGCATAAGAGAGAGGAAGTGACATTCATTTACTCAGCAAGCTCCTACTCTGTTCTAAGAACTGGGGATTCAGTGGTGAGCAGAATACTGACCCAGGCAGGGGTGTGGCGAGAGAGCCTAACGCAGGTAGGAGAGGTGTGCTCTCTCGGCAGAGGCAAAGAAGGGCGAATATCTTGGAGATGAGAGGGTCGAGTCAGTACTGGCCTCTGAGCCTAGGATGCATGGATTTTCAGCTTCCTGTAGAGAGTTTGGGAGACAGTTCTCAGCTGGTCTGTGAGGGAAATCTCTGGCCTCCTTTCAGTCTCATTTCAAAAGCTGCTTCCTTTTGAGGTCCCCTTCCCGTACATGCTCAGCCTTAGGAAGACCGAAGTGTTCCTTTCCAGAGCTCACTCTGCATTTTGATGCGTAGCCTCCTACCTTCCTGCCTCCCTGTCTGCCTCTCTTTTCCTGCCTCCGAGATGTTCCTTCAGATGGGCTTACCTCAAGAGCTTTTGCCTTCACTGTTCCCTCACTCTCGAATGCTGCCCCCTCTCACCCCCCCCCCCCCCATTTCTTCATGGCTTCTTCTCTTTGGCTGCTTGGGTCTCTGCTCAGATTCACCCAATCAGAGAAGCCTTCCCAAACTTCTATCTAAGATAGCTTTTCTGTCATTTTGTAAATCATTTATCCAGCTTTCTGTCTTTTCACAGCACTTGTCATCACCTAATGTTCTTTATGTATTGGTTATTTGTCTGTCTTCCCCCAACTAGAATGTAGGGTCCATGAAGGCAAACACTTCCTCACTCTTGTTCTCTGCTGAGTCCCCACTGCCCGGGACAGCACGCAGTGAGCACCTAGTAAATGTTGAGTGAACGAGTGAGTAAATAAATGAATGAATCGTAGCTTGATTTGTGATTGACCCATTGAACTTGTATTCCGTTTCCATCACTAGCTTCATCTTTGTATCCTAAGTCCCAAGGATACTTGTGTCCTAAATGTCAAACCCAGTGTCTGATGCCTCATGATTATTTGTTGATAAATGTTTGTCCATTGAACGAGTGAACAGTGTGTCCTTGCAGTGGGGTCCTGCAGGTGTGAGCAGACACTGATCTTACCAGGGCTCAGGGTCCAGGCATTCCAAGAGTGCTCTGAGTCACTGGGCAGCAGTTAATGTTAACCATGCATTTGTCCCACAGCTTGATTAATGTTAGTGTTTGGGAAAACAAGCATTCCCACCCCCGCTTAGTCCTGGTTTTCTGTGCAGCAGCTGGAAGTCTCATAAATAACCATGAAATTGTTTCTCTGCGGGGAAGGAAGTTTACTTGTTAGACTTGAAATCAAATATTTGAGGAAATTATGAATGCATTTTATGCTCCCTCTCCTCTAAAGGCATAGAAGTGGATCCCTAGGGTGCTTTCTGGGCCAATAAGTCAAAGATTAGAAAATTCCAGAATTTGATTTACATTAGGTTGTGTGTCATTGGCTGACCTTCCTTCCTTCAGGAAATATTAATTTGGTGTTTTCTATCAGGCCAGATACTAAATTACACAGCTCTGAACATGCCGAGTTGGACCCTGCCCTCATGGACTTAGAAAATTGTAGGAGGAGAATTTAAGAAAAATTGTAAAAATAGTACATATGAGCACTGTGACAAATGCTGTGAGTGTATAGGAGAGGAACCCAATATGATCAGAAGGGTTGGGGAAGGTCTATCTGAGCAAAGCCATAGACTAGATATAAATTCTTAGGGAGCCATTTTCCCCCAAGATCATTTCTACAGAACATCTAGCATTTGAGGAATGGTGCCTGTTAGGGATTATATTGTGACCCCTCAAATTCCCTATGTTGAAGTTCCTACCCTTGGTACCTCAGAATGTGGCTATATTTGGAGATAGGATCTTTAAAGAGGCAATTAAATTAAAATAGGGTCATTAAAGTGAGCCCTAATCCAATATGACTGGTGTTCTTAGAAAAAGAGGAAATTTGGGCTTGGACACACACAGGGGAGACCATATGAAGACACTAGGGGAAGACAGTCATCTCCAAGCCAAGGAAAAAGACCTCAGAAAGAAAGCAGGCTGTGTAACACCTTGATCTTGGACTTCTAGCCTTCAGAATTGTGAGGAAATAAGTTTCTGTTGCATAAGTTACTCAGCCTGTTGTACTTTGTTATGGCGGCCCTAGCAGATTAACACAGCAGTTATTTGTTAGCCTACCTGCACAGTGACCCTCTAGTTCTTTTAAGCTGTGAGCAGTTGGTTGTGCTGCATGAGCAACAGAAGACTGTACACACAAAATAAAGTTTAGTCAGGACTGGCTTTAAAGTGTGTAACTGGTGCAGTCACACAGGGCCATACTCAGAAGAGCAGTGCTCTGTGGTGGCCATCTTGAAATTTTTTTTTTTCTTCCTAATTTATTTATTTAAATTCAAGTTAACATACAGTGTACTATTGGTTTCAGGAGTAGAGCCCAGTGATTCATTGCTTACATAGAGTACTCAGCGCTCATCCCAACAGGTGCCCTCCTTAATGCCCATCCTGCATTTAGCCCATGCCCCCCACCCACCTCCCCTCCAGCAACCCTCAGTTTGTTCTCTGTATTTAAGAGTATCTTATGGCTTGCCTCCCTGTCTATTTGTATCTTATTTTTCTTTCCCTTACCCTATGTTCATTTGTTTAGTTTCTTAAATTCCACATAATGAGCGAAGTGAAATCATATGATATTTTTCTTTCGCCGACTTAGTTTGCTTAGCATAATATTATTAACGATTTTATCTTTGACTTCATGCTTGGTAAGTGAAGTCTAATCAGACAATGGTGCACGTGCCATGGGCCCGGAGCCTCAGCTCTTACGTGTTCTTGTCTCTTGCCACCTCTCTCCCTTCCCAGGAGGGATTCTCAACCACTTTTACTCTCCACTATGACTCCCCTACCTCTGAGGCCCTGTCTGGGCAGTGAGCAGGGCACAGCAGTGTGGGAAGGCCTGCTTCTGTGGCTGTCTTCTGCCTCCAGTGGGAGTCTGCGCACACACATAAGACTCAGGATTGAGTGTGTGTCCTACAGTGTCTCGGGATGAGGCGCAGCAGCAGTCTCCTCCATCCTAAGCTGGCATTTGGTAGGTGACCTGGAGGGGACTGCTCATCCACTTCCCTTCAGGTACCGAACATATCCTGGTGTGGTGTTTGCAATTCCATGGGGCCACCCGCCTGGGTGTGTTGGGATCACAGGCCATAAAGGAAATATTGCCTTCGCTGCCCCTGCCCAGGGCCCTGTGTTTTCATTTTGTGTTGCATTCTGAGAATCATGGCCCTGGGTTTAGATTTCATTCACTTTGCTGGCAAAAAATTAAAGTGTATCTGACACATACTAACGATATGCCTGAGATTGCTGTAGAATTAGCCGTTGATGGAAAGTGATTATTATTAATCATTAGCTTTAGTTTTGCTTATATGTTAAAAAATGTGTTTTACATTTTTCTTTCACAGTAGAGTTTAGAGACGGATGGGGCGCAAATCCGGAGAACCACATTCTGTGCCACCTCGGTCGTTCTCTAACTGGGACATGGCATAGGAACCATGGCCTCCATTTCCTCATCAGTAAGATGAAGGGCTCGGAAGATCTTTGTGGCTTCTTTTTACTCTCATACGTTGTGAGTCTGTTTCTGTTTTTATTCCGCGGTCTCTAGAAGCAAAGCAGTGTTGACATTCTTTACTCATACCAGTGTGGTTTAAAATCTGTCAAGTGGGTTTGTATACGCTGGCGTCTTACACGTAAAAGGCAAGGATCTTGACCCATCTTTCCAGTATCCCCAGGGCATGGCTGCCAAGTGCTTTCCCCTTCTGGGCTTTCTGCCTCCTTTCCACACTCGCCCCGTCCCAAACTACATATCTAAAACTTGGGAGCACAGGCTGCTGACTCAGAAGCGCCAGCTAGGGCTTCCAGTCCAGGAGCTCTGAAGCTGAGGCAGCAGAACTTCAGGGCCCCGAGTTAGTGGATGCGTCTGATCTGTCAGCAGGAGTCGGAGCATCAGAGGGAAGACGTGGCAGTTTCAATCCAGAAACTGAATTTGGATTCAAGATCCCTAACATCTTGGAGAGAGGTGAGAATACAATGTTGCCGTAAGATTAGAGGGCCCATTTATCCAGGTTCCTTCCCTCTCTCTCTCTCTCTCTCTCTCTGTCTCTCACACACACAATTTCTCTTGAAACGTGGTGCTTAATTAAAAGGGCCCCACATATATTTGAGTGTGTCAAATACAGTGGGCTTGTTATTCTAGACTCAGGACTTCATGTGTTATTATTCTAGACTCAGGACTTCATGTGTTAGCTAAATTTAGCCCAGGTGGGGTGGTGTGTTTGTGTGGTGTGTGTGATTATGTATCATGTGTACACATGTGTTTATGTGTGTGGTGTGTGTGCCTGTGTAGTATATGTACACACGTGTTTACATACATGTGTTTAAATGCACATATTGCACACTGATGGCTCCAGGAGGCAGACAGCTTGCTCAGCTGTGATGACTCAAGATTTTATGGAAGTTCTTTCCATTCTCATTAACTATACCATGATGAAAGCCCAACGTATTCTCTTAGTCAACAGAGGAGTTCTTTGTTTAATTTAACTGAGGGAGAGTCCAGGCCCCTCAGAAAAAAAGCTTTCCTTTGCTGAGAGGTTGTGCTAAGAATAGTGCCAGTGACCGGGGCCATGGCTGCATTTCTGAGGGAATCCCTGCCTCTGAGTCTTCACAGAAGGGGCTTCATTTCCTATGAAGCCACCTCCCTGTCACTCATCTCCTCAGGAAACATTTAGCCGGGAGTCAGCCCTCCCCACCAGCTCCTCTGGAACACCAGAGCTTTCTCCTGGTGGGATCAGCAAGTGCTGAGGTGCTGCGATGGCTGTGTGCTTCCCCAGCCAGTTCAGCGCCGTGGCGTGGCATCTGACCCACAGTGGCTATCCCAGGGTGCTGACGTTGGTGTGCAGAAGACAGGCAGCTGTGAATGTGCATCTGGTAGGAAGATACATTGATAGATCTGAGGCTAAGAACCACTCTTCACCAAAGGGCAGGGCAGCCGACCTCAGACATGAGAGAGGAGAGCCAGAGCTTTTATCTTGCTAGTTGTGTCAAGCTTCAGATCCCTTTCGGTCTCGTTTCTCTCAGGAATATTCGGGAGATGTGCCCCGTTGAGAGAGTCAAAGACCCTTTTCATTTGCACACCTTCTGTTTCTGGGGAATAGTCCCAATTGAAAGCACACTATTAGTGTTGAGGGAAAGGAGGGACAAAAGCCCACTGATTGGAGATATTCTGTACTTTAGTAACAAAAGATCAAAGGATAGTCCCTGGGGACAGAGCAGTGGTTTATCCTTCTCATGATTCTGGTTCAGAGGATGACATGAATCATGGCATGATGAGAGCAGTCACCTCTTCCCAGGAGAGAGGCCATTATCAAAACCCCAAAATGGCTCCTTCTCATGCACCTTCCACTAACACCCATATTGGGGCGAGTTCTCTAGGATTCTTTCTTCACATTTCAAGAGACTACTTTAGGATTCCGTTGGTGGCTTACTGCTGAGCAGGTGACTATTTTCCTACTCTTATTACTTCTTATTTCTATTTTGTCATCAATAAACTGTGAATAATGAAAATTCCATGCCAAGATGGAGTAGGGTGGAATCAGTGAGAGCTGCAGTTCCTGAGCTCTGAGTCCAAATTCCAGAGAACTCTGAAAACCAAAAGTTAATTTGTTTTAGTGTTTAGCAACCTCATTTGGTGACAGAATGCAACCTGAATTGATGTGAGTCGGTGTATAATTTTTATTTATCTTAGTGAGATTAGGTGTACAATTTGTTGTAGAGGTTATCCATGTGTATGATTTCAGGGTACTACCCTAGACCCTGTAGGGATGTTCAGTAATATAGAATATATGACCCAAGTTACTTTAAAAAAAAAGAGTGACAAAATATGTGTAACATAAAATTTACCACCTTAACCCTCCTTAAGTGTACAATTCAGTAGTGTTATGTACATTCACATTGTTGTGCAGTCAATCTCTACAACTTTTCATCTTGCGAAAGGGAAACTCTACACCCATTAAACAACTCCCTCCTCTCTCTCCCCAACTAAACACCATTTTGCTTTCCAAATTACTTTTATAATTGCAAAAATTTTGAGTTCCAGGATATATGGCCTCAAAGGGTTTTTTAAGTCTTTTTAAAAATGAATTAGAGAGAGAGAGAGAGAGAGAGAGAATGCAAGTGGGGGAGGGGCAGAGAGAGAGGGAGACACAGAATCCGAAGCAGGCTCCGAGTTATCAGTGCAAAGCCAGGTGTGGGCCTTGAACCCATGAGATCATAAGCTGAGCTGAAGTTGGACACTCAACGGACTGAGCTACCCAAGTGCCCCTCCAAGGCTTTTGAATAGGGATCATGGACCTTAATTGGGGAAGAAGAATGGCCAACACCTGGCGGTCACCACCTCATGAGACAGTCCAGAAGAGCCCTGTTCCTCTGATGGTACCTGGATCTCCCCGCTGCAGCGCTCCACTTACCAGCGTCAGGTACCCATGTGTGAAAGATCGCAAAACACCAGGCACAAGATCTGCAGGATTCTGAGTAACAGCGAAGAGTGTGGATGCTCGAATGCAGTGATTAATACCCTCTCCTTTCCAGTCGTTTCCTCAATCCCATCTTTTTCAAATTTATTTTTATTTATTTATTTATTTTATTTAAGTCCAAGTTAGTTAACATATAATGTAGTATTGATTTCAGGATTAGAAGGCAGCGATTCATCACTTTCATATAACATCCAGTGCTCATCCCAACGAGTGCCGTTCTTTATGACCATCCCACCACGCACCTGCCCTCCTGCAACCCTCACCTTGTTCTCTACAGTTGAGTGTCTTATGGTTTGCCTCCCTCTCTGGTTTTATTTTATTTTTCCTTCCTTTCCTCTATATTCATCTTTTTTTTCCCAGGTAGTAGAGTGGCACACGTTGGCAGGTGGTTGTAGTGTTAACTCTTTAATTCTGTGCCGGGGAGCAGGATGTAGAATGCTGTCATGGTGAAAAAGCATTCGAACCTTCCTGCAGACTGAACTGTGGGGAAGGCGCCGCTGGCCTATGTAGGCTCTGCTGGAGACCTTCAAAGCTGGATTTATGCATTTTGCAGAACTCCCCAGGCGTGAGAAGCAGTGACGCTTACCTTGTGATTCCCAGCAGATCCAGCACAGAGAGCAGTGCTGAGTCATCTATAACTGGAATGTTCTGTAGCTGGAGTGAGTCGGTCTCTGGTAGTTGTGCACGGACCACTCAGGGCCATCGTCGGAAAACCTGACAGTGGTCGAGCATCATTATTGGAATGTCTTCTCCACACCACTCATTTCGTGACCACCCTGGGAGCAGATGGAGAGGTTGTTCTTTGCAGGAGGCTTGTGGGTTTTTTTCCCCTGCTTTTAATCACTAGGAAGAAAGTGGGTGTTTGAAAGATTGAAAGCTCCTGAACGCAAAAATTCAGAACATGAAACCCTCTGATGGATAACTCCTGAGACATACAGAATAACATGGTACAAGATCTTCCACTTTGGAGTTCTCCAAACTATGTAAAGAATTGCATACTTTTAAAGCAGATGACACTGATTTGAATGTCTTTATTATCATCCTTACTATCTTCAAAAAGCCATAAGAATCCTCTACTCCCAAAGAAAACAACACTAAATAGAGGACCTTTTCAGGTATCAGGCCCTGGAAAAATCAAACAAATGATCAGTTTCCAAACATCCACGTCAGACATTCCAAATCCATGGTGACCAGGATGCCCGTGAGAATCAGAGGTTTGGGGCCAGCTGCAGAGGAGGTTTTTTGTTTGTTTGTTTGTTTGTTTTTAATGGCATTATTATCACAATTACTGCCACTTTGCAGCCTATGCTGGACATTGGTCAGACTCTCCGCAGCTTGAAGGCGAAGTGTACTTTTCTGACTCAGCCATTAGGCAGCTGGGACCTCAAGCAAAACAGAGAGACAGGTGTGGGGTGAGGGGAATGCAGGGACCAAGACCAAAAATTAGTCTAGAGTCTAGACCGCAAGGCAAATAAATTCACCTGCCATCTGTTTTGTGGCCTGGGAGCTAAGAATGGATTCTATATGTTTAGATGGTTACATTTAAAATGGTTATACGAGTACCTATAGAATATACTAGATTTTGCCTCTGATCCACAAGGCATAAAGCTTTTACTGCTACGGTCCTTCATAATAATTGCTGATTCCCTCATTTGGACCATTGGTTCTCCAGGTGTTGTCCCTGGACCAACAGTGTCAGCATCACCCAGGAACTGTCTAGAAATTCAAATCCTCAGAAACTCTGGGAGTGAGTCCCGGTGTCTGTCTTAACTGGCCCTCCAGACGATTCTGATTCAGGCTAAAGCTTTGGGAGCCCCTGGTCTACACTGTTAGTACAGCCATTCATCATTAGTTCATTCATTCATCTTTTACGAAAAGAAGACCTGGGGCAAATTACTTAATCTCTCTGTGCTTCGGGTTTTTTATCAGTAAGGGTTTTGTTGGGGGCATGAAAAGAGCTGAAGCATGTACAATATGTTAAATGCTTAATGCATGTCAGCTGTTAATTATTTCAAATTTATTATTGTTATTAAAAAAGACTTTATTAGGTCTCAGGTCAGTTAAAAGTCAAGAGAACCCAACAGAGATCTAAGATCTTAGCAGGAATCATCAAACACCTTATAGCAAGTATGTCCTCGTGGAAATCAGACATGCTGGTCTAGAAATGGGGGGCCAAGAGCTCCAAACCCTGTCAGGGTAGCCCATGAGTCACCCTTCATCCAGGCCCGGGGCATCTCTCCAGCCCTGACCGAGCACCTGGCTGATCTTTCTTCCAAAGCAGTGCCCTCCCAGTCTGCTTCCCCTCCTTGTCAGGCGCCTGGGGATTTTCGTCCTTCAGAGCAGCGGGCGCCCCACTTCCTCACCCACCCTGAACATGAGCATACATACTTTATTGTGAGTCACCATCTGGAAATTGGGCTCCCAAAAATCACTCTCAGGGGATAGGGTTGTTGTAAGGAATACAAAAAGTTACATGTGTTTTTGTACGTTAAATTGAATGTGTGGTACACGTTAGCTGCTGTTGCTATAATTTTTTAAATTTGTAGTTGTTATTCAAAGGGTGATGATGTCTCAAGCTGGTTGAGGTCAAGAGAAGCTGTAAGTTCTTCTGGTCAACTGCGGTTTTCTTGCCGATGTTGCTGTCCCCCCGCAGGGCTTTGTGCCTCTGTCCTTCCCCAGGACCGGCTCTGCAGGGTTGTGCTCTCCCTTCTGACCCGGAAGCACTTTGAGCAGTTCAGGGAGAGCCTGAGTAGTCTCACTTTGTCTAAGGGGGCAGCTTTCATTCCAGAGCACCAGGAGTGACAGAGACGGCCACTCACTAGAGAAACAGAGGGACTTGGTCTCCAGATGCTAGCAGGGGACTCAGGGAGCACGCCCTTGGTTACTGGGTGAGTGGGGGGTGAGGGGAGGACAGAAAGGAGGGGACCCTGCAGGGCCTCTCTACTCTCTCTGATGGCTTGGCCACTGCTCGGTGCCGTGCCCTCCCTTACTGTCCTTCAGAGGCGTCCTGACACTAAGAGATGAGTGTGTGTGTGTGTGTGTGTGTGTGTGTGTATGAGAGAGAGAGAGAGAGAGAGAGAGAGTCCAGGTTGGTGTGAATCTTGACACAGAGCAGCACTATGACCTCAGATGAGTTTCTGAAGTTCTCTGAGCCTCATTGTTTTCATCTGTAAAAAGCACGTGGTCCTCGCTTGGCTATATTTCTGTATAAATCGGAGAGGATGAAGGGCTCAGTAAGTGGTGGCCTCTGTTGTGGGGAGTGGCAGCAGCTGTGTCTCACTGAGTCTCCTTGGCTGCATTGTGGAATGATGGTTTAGGAGACGGCATCGATGGTGATTCTCCGGAAACTCCAGCCCACACTAGTTCTTTTGGCCAACCACAAAGCTGCATGGACTTGTACAAAGCGTGATCATGTCGACAGTTATTTGGAATGTAAGGAAGCAGGGATGTCCTAGCCCATTTCACTGGCTGACGCTTATTTGTTCCCCTCAGAGCAGCTAGTCATCAGGATTAAGTACCTCCTATGGGCCAGGTGTAATGCTGACCTCTTGAGAGCATCTCCTACTGATGACTCACCACTGTCTTATGAGTAGGTACTATTATTATCCCCATTTCACAGACAAGAAAATCGAGGCTTAGAGAGCTTAAGTGACTTCCCCACACTCACATTATTGAAAGTGACAAAGGTCTGCATGCGTATAGAACTTGCCTTCTGGCCCACCATGTTCCAGGACTATTATCAACAGTTAGTTTGCTTGAAAAAAACTTCATGTGACAGTTTTAATCAAATTGGATTAAAATTTTTAACTAATTAAAAGAAATAATGAATATATATTATTTTTACTCAGAATATATAGAAAAATATAAATGAAGAAAATAAAAAATTATTCATATCATACCACCAAAAATAACCACTATTTGGGAGAATTTTATTTATCTCCTATGAAAAGACATATATGACTTGATGATATAATTTAATATTGTAAAAGCACAACACAGTGTAACCTATAATGAAACATACAGTTGGGATGGGCAAAATCTTTTCATTATATTAGTTACATTGTGTTAGTAATAGTAGTAATAAATCTTTTTCAAGTTATTAAAAACTTTCAAAATAATTTTGAGGATTGCTCGGAACTACTCTGTTATATAAATCAAATTTTATTTGGACATTTTGATTTTTAAAAAGCTTTTTGTTATAATATAACTCTGTATGATAATTATTCTTATGCTCCAAATTTTGCCGATATCCAAAAATATCAGATTAAATTCCTATAAATGAATTACTAGAAGCATTTTCAAATATTTTCTAAAAGGCAATTTATATTTCTAAAAGCAACATATAAAAGTTTCCACTTATATTCTTACCAGCACTGAGTATATTACTCTCTTCTCTGATTTTATGTGCATAATGTGATCTCATGAGTTCTTGTATTATTTCTTTGAATATGAATATACACATTGGTAACCTAAGCTTTTGAGTCATTTAAAATTCTTCCTTAAGAAGACATATCTCTGTGAAATGTCATTTGTCATTTTTCTATTGGATCATTAGTATTTTTCCTAATAATTCATGAAGAGCTTATAAATAAATTTGTAATGCCTTTGTCATATTTATGAAAAATATTTTCCTGCTCTTTTTATTTTTAATATTTTTCGATGCGCCTGTATTTTAGATTTTTGTTGAGATGTTTGGTTTTCTTTGCAATTTCTTTCTTTCCATTTACAAAGTTCTTTCCCATTGTAGTATCGGATCAATATTCACCTATTTTTTTTCTGGTACTTCCTTCATGACTCACAATTGGATTTTGAATGAGAAGGGAGATGTTGCATATATGTGTTGCTACTTCTGGCTCCTGATGTCTGGGCAGACATCACTAATCTACCACAGCACCCTATTGAGCTCTGCCTGGAGGTAGCCCCAAAGTATTTCTCAGTGTAGCTGTAGCTTTAGCCACTACCAGTGTGGTTCAGAGTTGAAACATATCATTTGACCTTTTGGCATCTCTACTGAAGCACATTGTCTCATATTGACAATGAGGATGAGTAGTTTTAAACTCCTATGTATCCTATAAATCTTGTGTATCTGGAATAATCCATAGTCTTGCTCCTAAATCAGATATAGTCTTCCCGTTTCTCGGTCAGAATCATGAGCCATCTGTAGACTTCTGGCATCTTTCCACTGGACAACCTCTGCTGGGGCAGAACATCTTATTCCAATCACTGGTCTGCCTTTCTAGCCAGCCCCAATCCTGGATCCGTCAGCATATCTGGGCAAAGCTTAGGACTGCATGGCCAGGCGGCAGGAGCTCCTGTTGTTTCAAGACACACTGTACTGTAGAGGAAAGAAAGATAACAAGCAGAGGGGAAACGAATTTATAATGACAGTGATTAAAAAATAAATTGCCATTTATTGTATGTATGATACCGAGTGAAATATTCTGCAAATACCATGTATCTCATTCTCACAACACTGAGGCCATTTTTAACATCTCTGTTTACAAGTGAGAAAACCAAGGCAGGTCAAAGATCTTCCAAGTAGGAAATGTCGAGCTGGAGCTGGGATTCGATCCAGATCTGCTGGGCTCCTGAGCTGTTTACGTTATGCTCCACCCTTTCCGGGTCCGTGCTAGGGCAGGGGGCCTCCTCCACTGCTAGAGCTTCAGGAAAATAATTAGCTTATCCTAAATGAGCAAAGTTGAAGGATCCTGCAAAGAATTGCCTTTCTTTATGGCCACAGTTAAGAATTTCTTAAAACACATCAATGGAGTTAATGGTATTGTACCTGTGTGGAAAACACTGTATGAAGTAGAGGCTCCCAGTGAGGCAAACCCCGCTATGTAATTCTGTCTTTTGACACTTGCTTCCTGTAGATCAGTGGTGTGAATTGGCCTCCAGAAGACGACTGACTGATTGTAGTATATTTTCCTCTTAGTGAAAAATAATAAAATCATAGATTTTTAATCCATCCCCTTAGAGATTAAGAAAATGAATCAAAATTTTATACTAAAAGTTAAAATGTGCATTTAAACTGCATTTTAACCGTGTATAGAAGCAAGTATAAGAGCAGGAGACATAGGGAAGGAGATGGAGAAAAGACAGGTTCTGTGGTCATTCCTACCTTCCACCTTTCTGTCCGCTCACCCCTTCGAAAAAAGATTAACTCTTACCAGACAGGCACTGACACACACACACACACACACACACACACACACACACACACACACACAGGCTTTACTAGCATAATATCGCCATCTGGTGGCCTTATGCACTCTTAATACAATGTCACCGATATGTTGTTTTTGCAACTGTGGGTAATCCCATTTCGCCTAGAAAGATTCACACTGACCCTGTGCCAGGAGGGGTTTTTTCTAACCCTGTGTAGATGGTAAAGGACATTGCTAAGAGCACCAGGGTACAGGAAAGGAGCCTTCTAGTCTCTGACATTTGCTTGGAGTTTAGAATTGAACATTTGCCCATAGACAATCCCCTTAATTATTATGTATTTTTAAAATGTTGAGTATTTAATAAGTGCTATTTGAAAATCTACACATTATGTACCAGTGATTAATAACACACACACACACACACACACACACACACACACACACACACACAGAACCTTCTTGTTTTACTGTCTGAAACTAGGTGTTAAGGATCTCACAATTGCCGGGATTGCTTCCTTTCATTTAGAGGGAGATTTTGGGAGATTCTGCCACTGGCTAATAAGCGGGAACTGCCTGGCCTGCCAGTTGCCACAATCCCCGATGTTCATTTGGGCAGGGCCTCTGATTCTTCAGAGTATTTGAGATCTCGTATCTGCCCATGCACTCGGTGGGCTGGAAATTATTATCCTATTAAACTTTTTCTGATTGTGTAAGTTATGCCTGCATAATACAACATTTGGAAACTTCATATGTGAATAAAGAATATAAAGTATCAGTATCCTCTTGAACACACAGAGCTAATATTAACATGTCCTATTTCATGTGCATCAGTTTCCCTGTGCACCCAGACACATATGCACATATACATATATGTATGCACACATGCATGTCCTTGTATATGCAGCCACATGCACGCACATGTGTGTGATACATGTTACTTGGCAATGAGATACATGTTACTTTCTGAATGAGATCATCACAACTGAGAGGTTAAATGACTTGCTCAGTCATACCTGACATCCCTGGATAGTCATTTGATTCAAAAATGCTTTCTCTTGATCCCTGTTCTAATTGGCCTTTCCCCTACTCCTCGCTGTCTGAGCTCTCCACAGGTTAGGTGGCCTTTGCCCAGCTGGGGTTTGTGAAAGAGCCTGTGATGGGCCGAACTCTAGCTAGCATGAACAGTGCTCTAGCCTTAGTAGGAAGAAGCAACATTTAAAGAGCAAATGGCTTGGGCAGAGAGGGTCCAGGGATGGCTGATCCCACCAAGTACTGGTGATCAGATTCTGTATGAGAGGATGTGAAGGCCACCAGGCAGAGGGCTTGCAAGTCTAATGGCCACAGCTCTGTGGAGGGACAGGGGAAGAACTGGAGGTTGTGGACACTGAGAACTCACTCTGCTGACCTCACAGCCTGTGGCTGGTTGTGCCACCGAGGGCTTGGAGCTTGAGCGTCTTGCCCTGAAGCAGGCAGTTCCCGGGAAAACTGGCCCTGCTCCCAGGCCTTCCTCACGGGCTCTTTTTCCCAGTCAGCTCTGCCCCTCCCCTCTCCCTTCCCTGTAGCCTGTGGATTTTCAGCTGAAATGTATTATTTCATTAAACGTCGCAAGTGTAGTAACTTCCTCTAGTTGCAGGGAGTCCAGCGGCATACAGGGAGATGGGGCCTCCTTCTGGGGGAGACGGATGGGGCACAGGGCTGCCCTGGGAGGGGGGCAGGGTGTCCAGGCCTCATTTAACTGCCACCTGGACATTTCATGGACACGCCAGGTGTTTGGGCCAATTTTTATTAACTTTATTTGTCCTTTAGAAAATAAAGGGCTGCAGTCTCAGAGCTTTTGCTCAGTCCACAGATGTGTATCGATTGAGTGCCTGCATTCTGGATGCTGAGGTGAGAGCGTGAACAGAACGGGCAGCAGGCCTGCAGGGAGCCTGCTGTTTCGTAGGAAGACTGATAAAGAGACAGATAAATATGAAAAATAAACAAAAATGGAAACCAGTACATACCAGAAATGGAATTAGCAGCATAAAGCAACAGAGGACCGAGGGATTGATAGGATGGCCTCTAGGACTTTTAGGTGGAGAAGGGGCCGTCCACTAAAAATCCAGGAACATGTGTGTTCTGGGAACAGATTGCATGGAGACCTGGAGCACAGGCAGCTTGATCTGTTTGAAGAATTGAAAGAAGGCTGAGAAGGCTAGTGTGGCCAGAGGGACAATAAGGGAAGAAGTCTGGAGAGAAATCCAGGAGCCCCTTGAATAAACCCTGAACTGTCACTCAAGTATCTATAATAATTTAAGGCCTGGGAATATCTGGAAAGTGGAAATAGCCAGGAAGCAGACCTCAGGACGATCTGTAAAGCAAATGTTTGATTTGCTTTGGGTTTGTGTTCTCTTCAAAGCAGAGACGCTTATAGTCAGAAAACTGTTCTTTCTCCTCTGGAGAACGGATGCAAAACTGTGAAATGCCTTCAAGGAGAAAGAACAGAGGCACAAGCCTGAATAGCTGCCCTCGGATTAGCCGAGAAATCGTTCGGCAGTGCAGGGACATGGATGTGTAACTGTCTTCCCCAGCCAGGCCTTCAGACTGGACCTGACCTTGACCCAGATTTTCAGGACCAGGGAAACCTTGATTCATGGTCCCCAGCCCAACTCTGTCTTGCTTCCTCGTTTCATAGCCCTGTTCCTCCAGGGCGAGGCAGAAATGCGCCCCTCCAGGGGAGGGGAGAGGAGAGGAATCTCTGTGGCAGCCTCTGCCAGGGGGTGACCAGCTGACTTGGTTAGAGCCAGGACCTGCCCCTGGAGCCAGGAGGAGCCAAAGAGAGCTGGTGAGGATCAAGTCAATGAAGTAACGTCTTGACAACCAGATTTCTAGACCCTTCTAAAGGGTGAATTCATGTGGCTTCAGAGTGCGAAGTGGAGAGTGCCAAAAAAAGTGTAAGGATGATGTTTTCGTACAGTTCTGAAGACAAATTGCTGACTTCTAGGTGGTCACCTCACCAGAGACTTGGAGCTCAGCCACCAAATTTCTTTAGGAGCCCACATCTGGAATCCTCTCCCCAGACCTCCTCCCACGAGCACATAGTGTGGAGGAAATCCGTGTACTTGCCCAGCGAAGGAGTTTCCACATTACTCCCCTGAGCTCTCCTTCTTCTGACCAGATTGCTGCCTTAAGCCCCTTGCTTATAGACATTTTTGGTGACTACTGCGTACACCGAGTCTGTCTGGTATTACTGCTTCGGCTGAGTGGTAGAAGATGACCTAGATCAGGACCCAGAAGACCTGGCTTATCGGCCTGGCCCTGGCCCTAATAATCTGTGTGATCTGGACCAAGTGACTCAGCCTCTCTGGGCCTCCATTTTGTTTCCTCAGCTCTAAATGAAAGAGTTCGGGATGTGTTTTCTAAGAGAGTAGTGGTTCTCAAACTTGGGTGCGCACCACAATCCCTTGTTAAAACCCAAATTCCTGGGGGCCCGTCTTGGGTTTCTGATTCAGAGTAGGTCTTGAGTGGAGCCCAAGAATTTGCATTTCTGACAAGTTCCCAGGGGACGCTGCCGCTGCTGGTGCTGGGAGTGAGTATACTTTGAGACATTCCCAAGGCGTCTTCAAGCTGAGTTATAGCTGTGATTGCAGACTTCCCAAGGTGGGGGCCTCCTCACTGGCCTGGCAAGGTCATTCCCAGTGAAGCCCCCAGGTCTGTTTCCTTGGGGCTCTAAGAGGTGCCCAGCTCCTGAATCTGTGTTTTGGTCCATGTGACCTAATCTCAGGTGCCTCATCCGAGCCCCCCGCCACCTCCTCCCTCCCCTAGCTTGGCAAACTTATTCACACGAGAGCTGTAAATATTTCAGAGTTTTGAGCTCTGGAATGGCAACAGAGTTTGCTATTATAAGGCTGGAAGATGTTTTGGGTAACGCAAAATCTCACTCTTTAGGGCTGGACGAGAGGATGAGGCCGGGAAGGAAGGGCGGGCTCTTGTGCCAAATGCCTTCTCTTAATGTTTGGCCTTATATAATCAGATCAAGAGAAGCCAGGCGACCCTGGAGAATGCGCTGAGAGGAGATCCAGGCTGGAGCTGAAAGCAGAATGCGAAAGCTAGTAGGACTTAAAGATCATTTAACTCAGTGGTCTTTAAAAATCAGCGTTTCTGCCAAAGCGCATTGAGGGCTGTTTCAGGGGTGCTGATTGTCCACCCCTCGAAGCTGACCAGAAACGCCTTGCTCGCTTAGCTAGCTTGGATAGTCGTGCTGCAGTAAGGGAGGGCTCCTCAGGGCCCACAGTGGGGAAGTCAGGACTGGCACTGAGCGGATTTTCAGGCCTAGGGTTGGCGATGTCAAGGCAGGTCTTGTAATGGAGGAAATGGTTGGGATTGGGAAGCTTTTATGACAGAACAGCCTTGGAACTGGTGGGCTCTACAAGGTGAGCTTCTGGAAGTGGAGCTTGATAACAAGCTGTGAGTTGATAACTGTGCTGTTTAGGAGATTCGTAGCCTTAGTTTTGTCCAGAACATGCAGCTACTGTATTCTTGCTTGGTCTCAGAATTGTTTTAATAAGAACAAGAAAGTATGTGTGTTTCCAGTATCATTTAGCATAAAGAAATCAGGGAATTATGTTGGCTTCAGTTCTCAGGGATCAAGGGGGAGCAGTTAACTATGCGGGGTCTCTAACCCTCCTCCTCTCCTCTCCGTCAATTTAGAGCATCTTTACATTTTTCTGTTTCCTTTTATTTGTTTTTTTAAATTAAAAAAATGTTTATTTATTTTTGAGAGAGAGACAGAGCACAAGCAGGGGAGGGGCAGAGAGAGAGAGGGAGACACAGAATCCGAAGTAGGCTCCAGGCTCTGAGCTGTCAGCACAGAGCCCGATGCGGGGCTCGAACTCACGAACTGTGAGGTCATGACTTGAGCCGCAGTTGGACACTTAACCAACTGAGGCACCCAGGTGCCCCTACATTTTTGTATTTTCTACTTTGGGTCTCTAGGTCAGATTGCATTGTAGCAAGGGCTTTATGTTTCACAAAGGGTTAAAAATCCAGAAATATATTTTTAAAATCTCCCTTTAGCAAAGAATACTCAAGTCGAGAGAGGTGATGCAGTTGCCCACGGTCACACCCGTTTACAGCAGAGAAGAGGATCAGGGTTAAGGGCACAACTCATTCCAGCGCCACCTTTTGGCATGCCCCTGGGGCAGTCAGGAGAATAACACTGAGCCCAGCCACAAGTCACCCCCAAAATTACTAGTTACCCAGTAAATGTATCTTCTCTCTGAAATGACGTCGTAAAGGGCCAGGAAGCTTTCCTGCATCTTCCATCATCACCACCTGAAACATGAGGTCTCCAAAGTGCGGTGGAGGAAGAGAGAGGGAAGGAGGTGGCGCATTGGCTCTGACCGCAGCTGGAAATACATGTCCCCTCTGTGCATAGGATATTAGCCCAACCCGACTGCAAGGGAGGCTGGGAAATGTAGGAAAGCGCATGAAATATTCGGTGAGCACTGACTACCTCTGCCTTGTGCAGGATTTGGGGGTACACACATGCTCTGTCCTGTGCTGTTTTTATCTCCCAGTTTCTAGAGGAGAAAATTCAAGAGCAACGATGATAAGCGACGTGGCCCGTGTCGCCCAGGTTGTAATTGATGGGGGCAGCACTTGAATCCGGCTGTGATTTAAGATTAGCACTCTTGTCTCTCCTGCCCTGTTAGGGAAAGAGACAGATGGGTCAGACAGTAAGGCCAAAGTCAGGTAGCTGTGAGGTAGGACAGCTCTATGCACTTTGGAGGCAGAGAGGCAGGAACAGGTGGACCGGAAGTTCAAGTGTAGGAGGTTGAAAGGAACACTGATAAGATCTTAGTGAGAACATAGGAGCAAAAGCAGAGATAAAATGTTAGCAACTGGAAGGAGATGGGATTGTGTGTCTTTCTTTTATACAAAAGGGAGAATAAGAGAGTAATTTATAGACAGCAAATACAAGGATGAATGGAGTTTACCTTCTGAAGCCTGTATACCACCTGGCGGTTATGGTTATGCTCTCCCTGGCTTCTCTCTGGCTTCTGTCATCTGCGCTCCTTCCTCTCTTGCTCCCGCAGCTGCCTGTTGGGAACCTCCCCTCTGCTCCCAACCCTGCCCTGTCTCCAGTCTAGACCAGTTTGCTATTCCAGTTCGGTCAGACCTTGGTGGTCACTGCCTGGACTGTTGTTCTGACTTAGCGATGCCTCAGTCGCCTGCCTTTTACTCACCTGCTTCTAAATCACTCCTGGTGAATTCCTCTCTACCCCCTGGCTTGTGCTTAGAGTGGTTCTCCCTCGATACTCTTTCTGTCCTCCAGCAAGTCCTTGTATCTGCAGAGCGAAAATGCATTTTTAGGAATCAAGTTTAGTTTGATCTTAGTTTGATCTAAGCAAAAACCAGGAATTCAGCCTTCTTAGGGGAGGCAGTGAGGCTGCTTACGTTCAGACCCAGCTCCACACCTACCCAACTCTGAGGCTTTGCACAGATTATTTAATCTCTGGACCTCCCTCATTCTTTATCTGTGAAATGGGGATAGCAGAAATTTCTACCTCCTCCAGCATTTCTGAGGATTAAAGTTTGTAAATATATGTAAAACACTTGGACGAGTCATAAGAATAGTTTAACTGCTGACCATCATCATTATTGTTACTAAGCACACAGATACACTATACGGGGTCAGTAGTGGCAGTGGTTTTATTATTTGTCCAGTGTAATGATCTATACCCTGCTTTGCTATATTCTTTTTTTTTTTTTTTTTTTAGAGAGAGAGAGATAGAAGACCTAACACAAACAGGGAGAGGTAGAGGGAGAGAGAGAATCTCAAGCAGGATCCATGCTCAGCACAGAGCCTAACCCAGGGCTTGATTTAATGAACCGCGAGATCATGACCTGAGCCAAAATCAAAAGTCAGATGCTTAATCAACTGAGCCACCTAGGTGCCTCTGCTTTGGTATATTATTCTAATAGCAAATATTTATGGTGGACCATATTGCTACTTTGGTGATAAGAACATTTCATTAGGTTCAGATAGAAAAGCATGTCTTCTGAGTTTGATGGAAACGTGGTTGCAGCGTTGGTTAGACCGCACTTTTATACTCTTGCATGGGAAACGCTATGACCAAAAGAATGCTTTAATCTCAAGTTGTAAGGGAAAGTTTTCTTGAAGCCAGGGTGAGGGGGAAATCTTGTCACGCTGCCATCAGAATAAAAAGAAGCCTTCACACACTGATCTTGCTGCTTGTTTGTGTAAAGAAATCTCAGCTTCAGATCGCTGCGAGCTGACGCTACAGCCCTGGGCCTGGCCCTTTGGAGGTTGAGGACCATTGCAAGAAGGACAGTCTAATTTAGTGAGATGGTTGGCTGAGCTGCTGAGTTTCCCTCTCAAAGGTTTCTGCTTGAAAACAAACAAAGGAAGATGCAGGTGGTGAAGGGGGAGGCCGTGGAATAGACCCAGGAATGCTGAGATAAATCCAACTCAGGATGCGGAATTAAAATATTTACTCTGGCATTGACACGAACGGCTGGGTTGAGTGTTTGCTTTGCTATCTCAGCAACATCGTCTTTCCTGGCCACTTCTCTTTCACTACCAATCTTGAAGCCCTTAAATTACCAAAACTTAACATTTCGGAGGTAGAAATTCAGGTTTAGAGAAAAGGAACCCCTTCTATACTGGGAGGTTGTGGAATCTTCTGCTCCATCCATGTTGGAACTGTCTAGAAAGGAAAAGGCAAGGATCCCTGTCATGTTCCACTGGCCTCCTGATCCTATTCCAATTATTGGATATGGTTTTTCTTTAACTCTTTTCATCCACTCAACGTAAAAAAGTTATCAAATATAGGTGCACAGTTTGTAGTTTTCAAAACTTGAACACACCCATGTACCTCACACCAGATCAAGAACAGAATGTGAGCAGCCCTCTAGATATCTTCTCTGCCTTTGTTCTACCCTGACTTCTACCCGAATAGATTGCTTTTCGCTTTGTTGGTACTTCACAAAATGTAATAACTCAGTACACACTCTTTTGAACCTGACTTTTCTCCCTCAACATTACATTGGTGAGATTCAGCCATAATATTGCCTGTCGTTGGAGATTAATTTTTCGCTGTAGAGAATCTATCAAATGAATAGTATTGTGCACATTATGGGTTGGGGTGTGTGTGTGTGTGTGTGTGTGTGTGTGTGTGTGTGTGTTTGGGACACACGGATTGGGATTGCTGAGTCATACAGTATGCACGTGTTCAACTTCAGTTGATACTGGCAGTTTTATAAAATGGTCATACCAATTTAGTGGATGGGGGTTCCATTTGCTCTCCACTCACCTTTCGTTTCCCGAGATTGTAGGGCCACGATGACAGACTGCACCTGGAATAAGCACATATAACAGGGGATGTGCAGTTTTATTTCAAACAGGCAGTTTAGCATTCTTAGTGAGCTGGTGGTGTTCCTGCTCACCTCAGCTGCCCTCGGTCTGACTCATGAGATGTTTCCTTGAGCCATCAAGTCCTTAGTGATGGAAACACAGATCATATCCTTGGTTCTGGTTTTCCTTAGACCATTGAGAATTCCTCTGAGCATCTTTGTGTTCATGGTTGCTGTCAAAAGAGTGAATCTCCATGACCCATTTATGACAAGAAGGGCAGAAGAACTGGGAATGCCTACTCCTGAGTCTGGAAAAAATACTTAGACTGGAATTGGAACATAAAGCGACTTTCTGAATTGGCAATCATATTTTGGAGGGTGAGGGGAGCATTAAGGGCCTATTTAAGAAGCTTGAGGGGCGCTTGGGTGGCTCAGTTGGTTAAGCGGCCGACTTCAGCTCAGGTCATGATTGCATGGTTTGTGCGTTCAAGACCCGCATCAGGCTCTGTGCTGACAGCTCAGAGCCTGACACCTGCTTCAGATTCTGTGTCTCCCTCTCTCCCTGCATCTCCCCCACTCACTCTCTGTCTCTCTCAAAAATAAATAAAAAAATTAAAAAAATTCTTTTAAAGAAGCTTGGTATGTTGATGCCAGAAATCTCTTTTATTCTCATGGAAGACTTTATTTTAATCCCACTATCCATTGGTAAGAGTTGCTCACAATTTTAGAAATCTGGATACCTCCTATTGTGGATATTTGTTTGGATGTTTTTACAAGCAGTGTATTTTCTTGTGGAATGTTTGGCAAACTTTTTTAATAAAGATTTTGGATCTGAGGTTGTGGAAACAGATGGATAACATTATACAAAAATTTTTTTTGTAAAACCATATAAATACACCAACAGGTAACATTTTAAAATTTAAATTGGATGTAAATGAGTGCTTTGACTTTTCTTTTCCGATCCCACTCCCCAAATATTTTTCTTTAGCTTCTATCTTTCAATAATTGTTTAGTAGTTTTTTTTTTCTTTTTATTGGGTTTTGGATAAAAGACTTGGAAAAATAACATCCATCTTGCATAGTAACTTCTTTGTTTTTAAGAGAACTAGTAAATTTGCTGCCTGTTACTCGTAAGTTAACTTAAGTTCCGTTCAGACTCTTAGAAGTTACTAGTGCTAGGAAACCACTGTAATTACTCGGTCCTTGTCAGACAGTTGTGCCACCTGACTGTTTTATCACTCCTCGGTCGGAAGAGCAAGCTAATCACCTGCGCAGCTACTTCGTAGCTAATTTTCTAGAAATGAAATTGCTAGGTCGAAGGGTTAGGATATTTGAAAACGTTAGTGATACTGCCAAATTGTGGTCCACGAAGGTTACGTCACTTTTCACTCAGTCTAGACCGTCCAAGAGTGTCTGGTTTTCTCTTCACCTCTTTTAAAACCTGTCACAAAAACAAATCCCTCTTGGTTTCCCTTTGGAGCCTCCTTTTAGAGCTCCGCTTTGCCTTTCCTTAGCATCAATCTGTTCCCTTTTTATGGCTCCTAATTTGCACATTTTCGCAGCTTACTCGTCTATCTCCTTCAGCCACCTCCTCTACCCACCTACTTCCCTACCTCAGAATGAAAACCCAAGTAGACTGGAATTGTTAAACTCTCATTTGTGGGTTTTGGCTTATGTGTGATTTTAATTTCACAACGACTTACTAAATAGATAAAGTGGGTAGGTCGAGGAATGCCTGTTTGAGGATGAACATACTGAGACTTAGGGCCATTACATTCACAGCGTCCAAGGTCTTTTCCTTGGTACAGGGTGGTCACTGAGGGAGGAGCGCATTTATGAGACAGTGCAAGGGTTAAGAGCCAAATTGCCTGTGTTTAAATCCCTGCTGTGCTGCTTACTATCTCTGTGACGTCTTGTAAGGAACTATGTCATCTCCAAGATGGGGGTAATAGTCGTATTTACCTCACGGAGTTATTGTGTAGACTACTTAATATATGCAAAGTGCTTCTAATAGGATCTGGTGCTGGTCTATTATTATTAGCTCAGGACCATTATTAGTCCATTGTTTCCTTTTCTTCAATGCACTTGACTACTCCACTGGACAAGAGGAAGCATCTGCTCTGAGTTAGTTGCCTTCACCAAACTAGCTGAAATTGGCATGTACACAAGGCAGTTTACTTGAAAAGACTGAGCTTTTCTGCCTGAAAAAAAAAATAGGCAAAATGGTGTTAGCAAGGGACGGGTGCAGATTTTATCTCATCTATTTAAAAATATGGCCTGCACGAGCCTCAGTTTTTCACCTATTGGATGGACACCACTGCTGATAACATGAGTGCTGCTTTCTTTCTCTTCGTGGTTCATCTGATGAGGCTTCAGCAAAGAAATAGAGGCCATGCCCCTCACGTCAGGGCAGAGGACACTCTTCCATGACACCACACGACGGGGCCAAAGAACGCAGAATTTCTCTCTTAATCACTTTCTACTTACACCTGACTTTGCAGACTCTAAATCCATAAAGTTTTTTTTTTTTTCTTTAACTCTGTGGTGGAACCAAAATTGAAATGGTGTGCATGTCCCTAGACGCTCCCCTCCCTAAATCAAAAGTATAAGGATTCTGTTTGGCAAGCTCAACTTTGACTCTCCCGTGTCCTCGGGGCAGGGCTTAGTCCTACTAGACTAGATTTTTTGGCATTTATAATGCAGAAGCAGGAGGACAGCGAAAGTGGAGGAGAATCTGAGGTGTGTGGGCTTGGGTTGGGAGAGGAGATTTTGGGGGGGGGAATTTTAGAGGAATAGAGTTTAAGAGGTTGATGATTGTGGTGATGATTCATGGTTGGAAGTACATTATTTAAGTTATTTTAAATTTATTTTGTTTGCGGCTCAACTGTGCTTCCTGGTTCATATTAAAATGTAATTTTCAATTAATTAAAAAAAAACACAATTGTGATGAAAATTCTGGTGAGCATGTGCTAGGTTTTCAGTAATGAGGGGATCAGTAGAAGACAAAGCTGATATCATGACATGACATGAAAAACTAACCTGTGTGCAGCCAGTAAAAGGAAAACAAAAAGAACACTTTCGTTAAGAAGAATCTGTAATAACATTGCTAATTTAGACACCTAACTAGTTCATTTCCTCCATAGGCCAATAAAACTGTAACCTTTGGGTTATCTTATCTACTGGACAAAAAGCATTTGTAGTTTGTAAGTTCTCTACAAATTAACGTCTATCTCTACAGAGTTGTAAAATGCCTAGGTCCTTATCAGTAGTAAATAGTACGTCAAACAAAGTTATATCCCGGAGCCTGGAGAGTCAGATGAATCTTGGGTGGGCTTGTTAGACCACTTCCTGCATGATGACAAAGAATACCCAGTTATCTTTTTGCTTCTCTTCCAAGTTTTGTTAATAGTCCCCAGTGTGGTCTTAAACAGTCTGCTAAGTTTATTTTTGATCACAAGAAAAGGGCTGGTCTCATTGTGGTTTGTGTCCTCTGCCTGGTTCATTTGCAGAGACCAGTGTAGTATACATAACACAAACCGTTGTTCTTGTATGGCCAGCAAATCTCCAGCCACACAAAGCTAGGCATCCACAGAAGCCAGAGAAATAAGTAGCTTTGATTTGGAGAGTTTGTAAAAAAAAATCTGGGATTTCATCTTGGTAACTTCTGTTGTTCCAAGGATCACCACCCCAAGTGTTTGTTTTAATCCTTCTTATAAGCACCTTTCTTCCAAAGCTAGGGAAACAAAATTAAGAACTTCGTCTCTACCCAGGCCTCACCCATAGTGCCTACAACTGCATATGAAATCTTCTCTTCTTGATGTCTTCCCAAATTGCTAAATTGTAAGATGGCAGGAAGTGATCCTCCTTACTGCCTGTAAGTCTGGAACCCTGTAAGCCCTAGAATAGACACATACTAGTTTCCAAGGATGGTTTTGTAGATACTAGTTCCGCATACGAAGCCCAGCCTTTGTTGCTTCAAGAGGGCTTGTCATACCAGACAGAATGAGATTTAACTCAGGTGTGGCCCAGCTTAGTAATCAATTAATGTGTTCGATTATATTTTTGTAAAAGAAAAAAGATTAAAAAAAATTTTTTTGTTTCTTTTTGAGAGAGAGAGACACACACACAGACAGAGAGAGAGAGGGAGACACAGAATCCAAAGCAGGCTCCAGGTTCCAAGCTGCCAGCACAAAGCCTGATGTGGGGCTCAAACCCACAAACCATGAGATCATGACTGAGCCAAAGTTGAACGCTTAACCGACTGAACCGCCCAGGTGCCCCAGAAAATGACAGATTTTTAGTAAATCTTATACAAATAACTATCTTGCCACAAGAGGGTTATATGGCATTGGGGTCTAGGTGAAAAAGTAGGTTGTTGGCATGTTTGTGATACAGTAAATGCCAAAGATGATTTGACTCTTAAAAATATGTTGAAAATATCTTTTTTTTTTCTGAATTTAGGATTGTAGTTTGAAAAGACAATATTAAAAAGAGCTATCAAAGAAGAGCAGGTACTTATTCAAACCAAAGGCTAGGTGCCGAACGAGAATAAATGGCTTTGCTTCATTACCTATTTAACAGAACAGTAATCCAATATTCAGAAATAAATATGTCAATAATAATATAAGGAGCTTCCACCCTTTAAGCTTTCTGTTCTTATTTTTAAACAATTTTTAAATGTTTTTATTTATTTTGAAAGAGGGAGGCAGTGCGTATGTGCAAGCAGGGGAGAGGCAGAGAGAGAGGGAGAGAGAGAATCCCAAGCAGGCTCCACACATCAGCACAGAGCCTGACGCAGGGCTCGAACTCCCAAACTGTGAGGACATGACCTGGACTGAAATCAAGAGTCGCATGCCCAACTGACTGAGCCACCCAGGTACCTCTGTTCTTCTTTTTATTATTTTTTGTTAATCAAGGACATACAAAGTCAGCACACAACACAAAAAGTATCCTGGGGAGAAGCAAGACCTCTACTCTCTGGACAAAAGACACAGAAGATAAAGAACTACCTTGTGTTAAGAGCAGACTGAATACTCCCAAGCCAATTTATCATTTTAACGGAGAGAAAACCACACTCTAATTTTGCATTAACGTAATATTTGAAAGTAAAGAATGCCCCAGCATTTTTGGTAATGAAAAGAGAGCCAACTCTATCAAAATTTAACACATTTATTCTTTCAGCCTCAAATGTGCAGGTTCATAAAGTAAGCCAAATAAAATTCTCTTTTCATTGAACCCTCTACATCCTACTCCCATTCAGATTTTGGCTTTTGTCAGTCTTTTTTCACATTCTAGCATAACCAGGTATTTTACTGTAAGACAGAGATACTTTCTTTTTTTCACTGATAAACGAAAACACATCCCATGATTTTGCATACACACACACATGCATTTTTATACACATATTTGTTTAACACTGTTCTCGGTGTATCTCAGACAGTCATTTATAACTTTTAACTACAGTAACTAATTTCTATTTCAGAGTGAAAACTGGGAGGTAATATTTAAGAACCATGTGTTACAGAGGAGCAACCTAACATGCAAGCCAAGTCCATGAACACAGCAACACAACCCACTACAGCCGATACATCTCTTTTACGTGTACACATGCCAGGAACTCGCAACTTCAGTTCCATAACAGGGTCACAAGCGGAGCTACAGACACAGATACATATTCAAGCCAACCAACTGAACTATATAATTTACACATACATTTATGAGTTAAACTTCACTACTGGGTCCATTTTCAACCTCCAGTTTCTGATGGCCTTTTGTAGTTTTGAAGATCAAAGTGTTTTAGAATTAATAAGAAAAACATGTTTTAGCTTTAAGTCTGTGCTTTCAAAAAGCTCTTTGTAAGAACTAATAAGGACATTATTTTGTATGTTGGTGGCTTCTGTTTACTTTGTTCTGTTTGGCGTCCCAAGAATTTGATTTCCTCAGCAATGAGCTAATAGCAGTCACTGCTGCTGCTGACTGGACACGGCCATATATAATATATCTTGATAAAACAGTTGTGTGCCGAGGAGTTTAAGTATAGCTCCCCGATTGGCCTTTTTGATAATACCGATTTTTCCCTTTGTTGCATTGCACACTATGAATGAAACTCTAAGAACTGAGCGGGAAGCATCCCCTTAGTTTCAGAAACATCAATTCAGAGCATTAAGGCCCCAGATTACAGGCCTTCCACATTTACAAATCCAGTGTGGAATTTGGGGTATTTGACTAGTATTTGTTTAAAATTAAGATGCGGATCTCTACCAAGTCCCAAAGCTATTTTAAAATGAGGCCAAGCTACGTGAAGTCTAGCCAGATCCCTGTGTTCTGCCATGACCCGAATAGCTGTTGGGTCCAGGCCACGATCCAGCCAGTGGTCCACCGGCAACTCTGCAGTGCCAAGGCCAGATGTTGGGTTGAGTGAGCCAAAGTCCTCCGTCCAGCAGGAGAACATTATATTAGCTTATCTCATTTGGACCCCTCTCTTTGTACAAGAGGGACTCTCAATAGAATCAAGAGGAATAGAGTTTGAGTTGAGAGGCCAAGCTAGTTCATCTCTGCCAGTTTATTATATGAATAATCATAGCTTCTCCTCTACCTCACTGACCTTGGACTTGCCCGGTCTCTGTCCTTTACCTTATCAAGCCTCATTCACTCTCTTCTCCACCTCTGGCACCCCTAAAATTTATGGTAACTTTTTCACTCACATTCACACCCAACTGAATCCATGCAGCTTGGTGCTGCAAGTTTATCCCTCCCTCACTCCCTACCTTCGCAAGAGACAAATATCTAAAGCAAGGATGAGGATTTTGCAACTTTGTTTTCACAGCCTGCTTTCCCTTCCCTATGCAGTCCTTTTCAATCCCTATTTACCCTTGTCTGTATTTGAAACTTACCTTTGAAGAGCATTTGAAAGCTTAACTCTCTTGGTTTGTGCGTGCATTTGGGGGATATGTTGAGACCTGCTCTTATCATTCACAGCCCTGAGGCTACCTTTGCTAATACTTGACAGTGACTCTAGGTTTTCCAGCCAGATTTTATTTACCGAATCAATTACTAATAGTAATAGTTAACATATATTACATTTTTTGCAGTGTGTCAGCTACTGTCATAGGTGTTTTATGCATCAACTCATTTAATGCTTTAACAGTTCCATCAGATAAATTCCGATATGTTCTCAATTTACAGATGAGGAAACTAAGGCAGAGAAAAGTAAACTACAGTCCCTCAGGAGTTACTAAGAAGTAGTGATAATTTGGTTTTGAAGCTCATCACACATAAACATCATTCTGTGCTCAGAATGAAGATTAAGATACTGGTCTCTGTTCTGCTTGTGTCCTTGGGCCCTCGGTCTCTCCAGGGTCCATTGTAGTAATTGTACCCGTGTTTGTAAAGATAACAAATACTGAATACTGCCTTCTAACTCTAGATATTTTCAGAGAGGAGACTCAAAGAGCAGTGAGGCAGGTAATGGTGATGCTCGTTAGTTTCACACTTTGCTCCTGTGGAAGGATGTTGCTTGTGTGGCTGTCGACATATTCCATTCGTTCAGAGCCTAATGATGGGGAGTGGTGCTTGGACCATGCAGTGTGTTCGGAAGGGCGCCAAGATCTGTTTGTGTGGCGTGGACCCCAGGTCCCGGAGGCCTGGCTGCCCCAGCTGCAGCCCTGCAAGGGCTTTAATTTAGAATTTCCTGAGCAACTTGTGGATCCAAAGTGTGTCATGTGTGTTTCAAAGTAATAATTGAAAAGAAATCAAAACAGTAAGTCAGGCGTAAAAATTGTATGATATCAAACAGTGGGGCCAGGTTACCAATGGTTGTCACCCCTGGCGGAAATCAGTTACCGTATGCCTTGGAAAGTTCCATGTTGATTTGGATGGGGAGGATGGGGTGAGTCCAGAAGTGGGGGAAGGTTCAGGATCCTGGGACTACTTTGAGTAGGACAAGTCAGTTACTCGTGGGGCTGGGATTTTGGATGTGAAGGGCGTTTTCTAGGTCAAGGTGTAAAGCCCGCTTAAGGGACAAAATGTGAAATTTGAAACTGGTGAAAGTTTTTACTGGATGCTTCAGTGCAAGAGAGAAGAGGAAAAAATTATCACAGTATTTCTAATATGCTTCTTGGTTGTCATATTTCTTTTCTTTTATTTTATTTTTAATGTTTATTTTTGAGAGAGAGAAGAGAGATAGAGCGTGAGTGGGGGAGGGGCAGAGAGAGAGGGAGACACAGAATCCGAAGCAGGCTCCAGGCTCTGATGAGCCATCAGCACAGAGCCTGATGTGGGACTCGAACTCACAGACCGTGAGATCATGATCTGAGCTGAAGTCAGCCGCCCAACCCACTGAGCCACTCAGGCGCCCCGAGGTGTATTTTTCTGAACAGCCTAGCTGGAATACGTTCTTCCCCTGCCTCACTTAAACCCAGAAGTCTACCTGTGTCTTTCCTGGTATATCACAACCTCTGGCTTTTGATCAGTTCACTTTTTTGAGTCATTTGTGGTGACTTTTCACTATTCAATTCCAAACTCCTTGAGGCCAGCTACCAAAGAATTATTGCACACTGCTATCTCTCAACATCTAGTACAGCGACCAGCTCATAGTAGATGCTTAATAAACGTTTATTTCAAAGGAAGGGAGTAGGAGGAAGACTTCAATTGGGTTAGAAAAGGGAGGTGTGGTGAGCCCCTGGAATGGTTTGTGGTGGGATCCAACCTATGGCCTCAGCTCCTTGGTTCTATGCTCCAATGACAGAAACTAGAATCAAGATCATTTCTACATGCAGATTCCCTGGTTCTCTTTATGATGATGGTTGGGGTGCAGACCTGAGTGAAGAAGCAGAAGCTTGATCTGACCAGTGATTTAGCAGGCTGTGTGAGCCTTCAGAAATTTCATGGGTTTCTTTAAATGTGAATTTTTAAGAAGAATTCTGAAGTACTATCGGTTACTAATTCCTAATATGTACACGAAGTTTTCATAGAATGGCAAATGGTTGAACCTGTTATATCCTCACAGCACTGTAACAACCCTGGGAAGTGACAAGCACACAATTTTATTCCCATTTCAGAGATGAACAATGAGCTTCAGAGAATTTAAGAGACTTTTCTAGTGTCATATGTCTAGGATTAGAACATATAGGATGATTGGTTTGTATGGATTACTCCTTTTATTACACTTTTTTCAAACAATATTTGTTTTGTTTATTTTTATGCATTATTTTTACGGTAGATTGATTGCATTTACGGCCCCAAATTTTGGTCTCTTTCTATATCTACACTTTTGGTGGTATGACCCTGAAGACCTTCTTACTTTCTCCTCTGGGTATGCCTTTTTGTATAGCTCTGATTTTTAAAACCATAATTATGTTTCACATTTTCAAAAAAAAATAAAGAACTAAAATCAACTGGGATGTGGGGGGAGGGGGACCAAAATACAATATGAGCAGTGGCAAATGCACTTAACTGTATTATAAATGAACACCATAACTACAGTGAAGTGGGTGCAGAAGAAAAGAATTAACCTAATGCAAGAAAACAGTGTTTTGACTGTTGTAAGGCTAAAGACCAAAAACAAAAACAAAAACCAGAAATATTGTACTCTATTTAGTAAGTTTTTTTTCATAAGAGTAGAGGTTAGCAATTCTGGAACTCCATTTTGGGGGGACTGAGAAAATTAGTAAATTTATTGTGGATAATAAGAACTAGGTTTCTCAATGAAGAAACCTGAAAAGGAAGCTACAAAGAAAAAGAAAGAAGGCTAAGGTAAAATCTGTGATGTTGGATACCCAGAGGCATTAGTTTTTAAGAGACAGACAGATAGATGGATGGTTAGATCGATTAATAGACAAATAGATACAGATGTTGATAGATACAGATGTGATACAGATACAGATATATACAGATTAATAGACAAATAGATACAGATGTTGATAGATACAGATGTGATACAGATACAGATATATACAGATTAATAGACAAATAGATACAGATGTTGTTAGATACAGATGTGTGTGTACCTATGGGTGCAGACCTACGCAGCTCTGTCTGCGGGAAAGCATGCGACACTCCAGTATCAACAAGAACATCTAGCTCCCAGATCACGGTTTCTAATACCATCTCCAATAAAACGGGCCTGGGTTTGTTGATAAAGTGATTGATTCCAGATCTAGGACAGGGAAAATACAAGAGGAACTGGGAGTGTTTAGGGTGCTAAAGGAAGTGCTCGAAAATGTTGGACATGTTGAAAGGACACAGAGCCAACTTGAAGGAACCCCCCAATGGCCAAAGCTAGGACATTTTAAGCAATAAAATAAATGATGATAATATTGAGTTATATAATCAATCTATAGAACAAAACCAAAACAAAAATATTCATAAGCCCCAACTGTTATAAATAAATAATAGAAAAAATAGGGTAAAGGGACAAATAGTAACTTTACAGTAGAGGAAAGTGGCAGATAACATCCTAATCGAGTGGTAGAAGTTAGCATCATCAGTAATGACCTTTATGGATATCATGTACCTCTTGATACGATACACTGGAAAAGGCATGGTGTCGCATCTGTGATATTTTTTCCCAAAAAAACATTATCTTATTTACTCCTGAAGAAACTAGAATAACTGGCTGGGTCTGCCTGAAAGTGCCATCATCATGAAAGACAGACCAGAATTGCTGTGTGAGGTTTGAGGACACTAAGGAAACATGGCAGCTCAGTGTAACGTAGGATTCTGTATCAGAGCCTATAATGGATGAAGAACATCCACTGGCCTTGGCAAAATTTTATCCTGTCTGTGGTTTAGGTACCAGTATCCTCTGTCTGTTAATTTCCTGGCTTTGACAGCTGTATTGTGAGCAGATAAGATACTAACATACAGGGAAGCTGGGTGAAGGGGAAATGGTAACTCTCAATACTATTTTTGCAGATGTTTTAGAAATCCAAAACTATTTCAACATGAAAAGTTAAAAAAGCCAGAAAAAAGAAGGAAAGAAAGAAAGAGAGAGAGAGAGAGAGAGAAGAAAGAAGGAAAGAAGGAAGGAAGGAAGGAAGGTAGGAAGGAAGGAAGGAAAAGAAAGTAAGTTGCAGTCCTTGCCTTCAAATGTGTTTTCTGCTTTCAGGGCACTTATAGTCTAATGGTGGAGATTGACGTTAATGTAAAAACACTCAAATTAATGTAAAATTACAAGTGTGATAAGTGCTTGTAAAGGGATTAACTCGTGGCATGTGAGCACCTTTATGGGGGTTTTATTCCACTTAGGGAGGTTGGGTAAGAGCCCATGAGGAAGGGACATTTAAACTGAGATCTGAAGAAAGACTGGAGTTAGTGAGATGAAGGATGAAGGAAAGAGGGTGCGAGGCAGAACAAACACCATATAAATGTAGAGACCGAAAGGTGAGAGAGCAGGATGCATTTGAGAATCAGAGTGAGGCTGGTGGGGATGGAGTTCTGAGCGCATAAGGGGATGGGCCGGGGAATTACATAGGAGAAAAGAGATATTGGGTTAGTTTCAAAAGGAGTGAGGTTCATGGACTCAGGGAAGGATGAGTTACCATTTACATCTCTATCATCTATTAAATACCAGGTTCTGTGCTGGACATAGCCCTGAAGTAGATCGTGTTGTTAGCCTTCTTTACAGACAGAAAACTTGAGTCATTTGCCAGCATCATTTAAAAACTGCAGATTTCAGGGGCACCTGGGTGGCTCAGTCGGTTGAGCGGCCAGCTTCGGCTCAGGTCATGATCTCACGGTCTGTGGGTTCGAGCCCCGCGTCGGGCTCTGTGCTGACGGCTCAGAGCCTGGAGCCTGCTTCGGATTCTGTGTCTCCGTCTCTCTCTGCCCTTCCCCTGCTCATGTTCTCTCTCTCTGTCTGTCAAAAATAAATAAACGTTAAAAAAAATTTTTTTTTAAAATAAATTAAAAAACCTGCAGATTTCAGCTCATTGATTGTACTGAACCAACATCGAAACCACCAGCTTCTCCAAATCGCAAGAGTACCCTGCAAAGCTCCGAGGGAAACTCTGTGATCTCAGTAGAAATGCATAGTGGGTTCATAAAAGGAAACATCTCTCACCTAGAAAGGTTCGCAGGGACTGAGGTGAGTGGTGCCAGTCACCACTCACAGGCACTTCTAGCACTGCTTTTGTGTTGCGTACGTTCATGTGAAGCTCTCTTTTGTCCAGAGCAGTAGCTGATGAAGGGTTCCGGCAAATTGCACCTTCTGTTTGACTTACACTCTTATCTGTGCCATCACACATCTTTAGCATTTAAAAACATAGACGATGATTCAATAGGGGAACTCAGACGGGCACAAGGATTTCTGCGATCATCGAGAAGGCATATACAGATCTTCACAGACTCCCGATCACCTTCAATGCCGTGTTATACTGTAGCAAAAGAGAGAGTATCCTGTATGAAGCAGGGCTGGCTCTAGCGCAAAAGCTGGAAGTTGCTGTTTGTAATTACTGCTATCAATGTCTTTATTATTTGGCGGGCAGAAGGGGAGAATGGAGTCCTAGATATGTATCAGATTGAACCTGCGCTCACAAAGATTCTGTGAACAAAGTCGTTTACTGTAGCGTTCGTAAAACGTTTTCCGTGGGATAGGTTATGGGAGACTTTAATCTGTTTTTAGCCATCTGTGAATACCCAGAAAATCCATTCGACCCAGTGCATGCACTCCAAAAATCCTTGAAAGGTTGCTGCTGGTGGCTCTCCCTATCCTTTAAGTTGACGTTGACAGGAAACTCGAAAAAGAAAAATGACAGGAATTTTGGGGCTTCGTGGCTTTGGGAAATTTTCCATCTTCATTTCAAATGGCTTTAATTTTTTTTTTTAATGTTTATTCATTTTTGAGACAGAGACAGAGCATGAGCGGGGGAGGGGCAGAGAGAGAGGGAGACACAGAATGTGAAGCAGGCTCCAGGCTCCGAGCTGTCAGCACAGAGCCCGATGCGGGGCTCGAACTCACAGACCGCGAGATCATGACCTGAGCTGAAGTCGGACGCTCAACCGACTGAGCCACCCAGGTGCCCCTCAAATGGCTTTAGACAGAAGGTATTGTGCCCATGGTTAGGTGGTGCGTCTCTTCAGATTTATTCCCACAAATTAAGTCTCCAGTTGGTAAAGGATTTGGAAGACTAGAGTCCCTGCCCTGTCTCTGAGAGTGGTTATTTGGAAGGTCAGGACCCGGGGCCTGCTCCCACTTTGTATGGCAATTACAGAGCACCTTTGCCATGGCCTGGGTGACCTTCTTGATTTTGTTTACTCTCACTTTATATTTTAAATATATAAAATATGAGGAGAGCTTCTTAGTAATTCTAGACGTCCACATTTGGGTAAATTCTTACTGACTCAGATCTGCTTCCAGGGGCTGTGCTGGGACAGGTGGGGTGGTCGTCAATGCCACTTGCTTTTGAGTTTCAAGAGAAGCTCAAAAGAAAGAAATAGTCAATGGTCTGTATGGTCCATAATGCATGCAGGTGGAGTTCATTGGGCTGTGCTTAATAAAAAGAGTAGCCAAGCAGCTCAGACCCAGCTAGTAAGGAAGGAAGAACAGATTTTGGAAGAGAGCAGTGGTCTTGCCTCTCCAGGAACACCAGAAGATGAAGGTGCCAAGGATGGTTGGATATTGGGAAGCAAAATCTGGAGAAATTCCCCCGAAGGTAACAACCCAGCTAAGCCGTTTTATAGACTAATTGCATTTTTAAAAACTTTAAGAAAAACTTTTAATGTTTTATTTATTTTTGAGAGAGAGAAAGAGAGAGCAAGTAGGGGAGGGGCAGAGAGAGCGAGAAACACAGTATCTGAAGCAGGCTCCAGGCTCTGAGCCGTCAGCACAGAGCCCGATGCAGAACTTGACCCCATGAACCAGGAGATCACGACCTAAGCCAAAGTCGGACACTTAACAGACTGAGCCACCCAGGCGCCCCTAAAATGAAGTTGCTCTAAACATTGTGTACTGGTTTTTGGGTGAATGTAAGTCCCCATTTCTCGAGGATAAATGCCCAAGGGTACAATTGCTGTGTCACGTGATAACTGTGTGTGTAGTTTTATAAGAAACTGCCTAAGTGTTTTGCAGACTGGCTGTACCATTTTATATTCCCACCAGCTGCGCGTAAGTGATCTACTCGCTCCACATCCAGTATCACAATGATGAGACTGTCACTATTTTTAATTTTAGCATTTTTTTTTAAATCAAGTAGGCTTTATACCCAGGGTAGAGCCCAGTGCAGAGCCTAAACTCACCACCCTGAGAAGGAGACCTGAGCTCAGATCAAGAGTTGGGTGAGTAACTGACCGAGCCACCCAGGTGCCCCTTTAATTCTCGACAGATATGTAGTGCTATCTCATTAAGTTTCATCCCCCAATAGGTGATGTTGGATCTATTTCCATGTGCTTTTTTGACATCTGTATATCTTTGTCACTGAAATGTTTATTTCTGGCTTTTGCTCATTTAAAAAAATTTTTTTAATGTTTATGTTTGAGAGAGAGACAGAGAATGAGCAGTGGAGGGGCAGAGAGGGAGGGAGACACAGATCTAAACAGGCTTCAGGCTCTGAGCTGTCAGCACCGAGCCCGACATGGGGCTCAAACCTACAAACCATGAGATCATGACCTGAGCCAAAGTTGGACACTTAACCGACTGAGCCACTCAGGCACTCCTCTTTTGCTCATTTTCAATTTGATTTTTTGTTACTATTGAGTTTTGAGATTCCTTATATATTCTTCATATTAGTCTTTTGTTGGATGTATGTTTACAAATATCTTCTTCCAGTCTACAGCTTGTTTTTTCATCTTTTTCACATAGGCTTTTTTAAAAAAAATGACAGCTTTGTTGAGACATAATTCACATAAATATAATTCACCTATTTAAAGTGTACAATTTGGGGTGCCTGGGTGGTTCAGTCGGTTAAGCGTCCAAATTCGGCTCAGATCATGATCTCACGGACTGTGGTTTCGGGCCCCACGTCGGGCCCCTCCGTGCTGACAGCTCGGAGCCTGGAGCCTGCTTCAGATTCTGTGCCTGCTCCCCCACTCATGCTCTGTCTCTCTCTCGTGTTCTCTCTAAAACAAATAAACATTAAAAAAAATAATAAAGTGTACAATTCATTGGCTTTTAGTATATGCACGGAGTGGTTCTGCCATTACCACAGTCAACTTTAGAGCATTTTCATCACCTGTAAGTGCAGCTTAGGAGCCACAGCTCCCAGTCAGCATCACTAGGGGAAACAACCAATACACCTGCAACCTTCTGTACCCACACAACCATATGCAATAAATTACATGAGATAGTCCATGCTTTATTATAAAATAGCTTGCGTTAGATGATTTGGCCTTACTGTAGGCTCGTCTGAGTATTCTGAGCATGTTTAAGGTAGCCTAGGCTAAGCTATGATGGTCAGCAAGTTAGGTATGTTAAATGTATTTTTGAAAATGGTATTTTCAACTTCTGATGGGTTCATTGGGACATAACCCCATTGTAAGTCCAGGAAGATCTGTATACAAATTGAATTTACTGCCCTCTTTTTGAGAAAATTCCGGAGTTTCTATCTCTAAAGCTGGGAGGCCCAAAGCAACATTCAGAGAGGAGCGTATGTGGGGGACATAGGACAGGTCCCCTTCTTGGGCAAACAAAGAATAAGTGGAAGATGAGAGAGGAAAAACGGTATGAAACATAGTCCAACAAAGCAAACCCATCTGCAGAGGACACATTTCGGGGTTGACAGTATTAAGCCAAAAAGAGCTGCTTGGAAATCTCTAATAGCGTCAAGAGGGCAGAAGTGGGCAGAGGCATAAAGGTTCAGCCAAGACCAGCTTTTCTGGCATTGATGGGGGGATTGTAGCCCTAGGAAAGAAAAATCACAGAAGGCAGGACCAGCCAGGCTGCAGCCAAGAGTCCCAGAAAGGTTCAGGGAAAACTTTTAACTTACGTTTTTGTCAAACCCCATTTGTGTTGGAAAATGGAATTTCTGGCTAATTAAAATGTTAAAGTTTATTTAGAAAAATCTTACTTTGACAACTGTACTTGTTGAAATGTTGATGCCTTACTAAGCACACTTTAGTGATTGTGAAGCAGCGATTGGTGCTGAAGTCTCCTCAGGGACCTACAGGTCACTCGGACTTGTTGATGTGGCCATAGAAAGTGCGGGAGGTTGGGTGGGTCGGTGATCACTTGAACATCCACCATCTACCATGGAAGTTACCTTTGTTTACTTCATTTTTTAATTATGGTAAAAATCTATATAAAATGAAGTGCACCATCCCATTGTTGGACAACCATCACCACTATCCATCCACCTCCAGAACCATTTTCATCTTTCCAAACCGAAACTCTGCCAATCACACAATAGCTCCTCACACTTTCCCTCCGTTGGCAGCCCTTGACAACCGCCATTCCATTATCTGTCTGTATGAATTTGACTCTTCTAAGGTGCCTCGTGTAAGGGGGTTCCTGGAGATTTGTCCTCTGATGACTACTTACTTCACGTAGCATAACATCCTCAAGTTTCCTTTATGCTGTAGCAGGTGTCGGAGTGCTGAATAACATTCCATTGTATATGTATACACTGCATTTTGTTTATCTGTTCACCTGTCAATGGACAGGATGTCACTTTTTAGAATAAATCTAAGTGTCAGAACTATCTGATCTCTCCCTCTCTCTCTCCTAAAAAAAAAAAATAGTATGGAAAAAAGAATAAGTAAAAATCACTTGCTTCCGAATGCTTCTTCCTTGTTGTTGTGCTCTAATGCTTGAGGAACGAAAATAGCTTATAAGGCGAGGGCAGGGATGAGGCAGCCAGGCTGGTTAAAGTCATGGCTCTCCCCAGTCAGTGAAACTAAATAAACTTACTGGAAAACAAGAGGAATGAGGTTTTGACCTATCATGAATAGCGTGTCTTTAGTTGCAAATAAGATAGAGGAAAACAAAATAACACTTGCTATGACTCCGGTATGTGGAGGGTATCATACCTGACACTCTCCCCACATTGTAATGTGCTCCTTCCGTACAGCACTTCTGTGAGGCAGACTTTAGACAAATAATTCGGAGACCCCGGATTAATAACCAAGTGTCTTGAGCTCTAAAGAATTTCTGTGCAATAAAAATCTAAGGCATATCACATCTGTTGTTCTCAATTTTGTAGCAGCCAAGAATAAAAAAATAAAAAGAAACCGGTGAAGTTATTTTAATAATTTTCTTAGCCCACGATATCCAGAATATTATTTCAACATATAATGTTAATTGTTAAGGTGGTAGTTTACATTCTCTCTCTCTCTCTCTCTCTCTCTCTCTCTCATCTCTCTATCTCTCTCTCTCTCTTTTTTTCATGCTAACTCTTTGAAATCCAGGGCGTATTCTACAGGAACAGCACAGGTCAAGTGCTCTGGCTCTACATGTAGCTGGTGGGCTGTGGATTGTCCCGGGCTTCCCTGGACCATAATGTTCTTTCCAGTGCCCCAGGAGGTGTGTTTATCTGGTTAATTTCAGTGTCTCCCTTTATACCTTATGTATCTCTACTCCCTTAACGAAATGCTGGCTCCCATTTTCAAAGCTCTTTGCCATCACATGCCTTCATGGAAGAATGGCTATCTGCTTACTTAGAGGGAATAATTCCTTTTTTTTCTTCCTTAAGTTTGTGTCTTTCCCCACACTAGTCAATTTGCCTTCCTTTGGAGCACCAGAAAATGAATGAATAGACAAATTGGGTAGATTTATATTTCTCGATAATTTTGTAGGTTACTGTGTGACTGCTGTTGCTAGAGGGGCATTCTAGATGATTGGGGAGAATAGCTCTGATTACTTGGTCAAAAGGGCAAACGTCAACAAGAGAATTGGATAAAGAACTCAGAAAAATGCTGCTATTAAATTATGAATGTGAAGAAAATCAAAGTAAAGGGTCTTCGCATTCTTTAAAGTTTATTTTTCTAACTATAAAAATAACATAGAAAACACAATAAAGTGGATAAAAGAAAAAAAATTACCCAAATCCTACTTTCTGTCCTGAGCTTCCAAGAAATTGGAGAGCTGAAGCGGGAATGCGTTGTTACTCTGTGGTTTCCCTCGTCCCTCGGGAGCAAGAGGACACCTTCCTCCACAATAGCATTTCCTTTAGGAAACAAAACTTGCCCTATTTTGACGTCTGGACATTTATTGTTAGCACTCTCCTTTGGGGACTGGAGGTTGGAGGTGAGTAACTACATCGAGAAAAGTATAGAAGTTGGAATGAATGAATAATGAAATTCAGGTTAGGTTCACTAAAATGTGAACACTTTTTTTGTTTTGTTTTGATCTTTGAGCTAAGAGGATCCATTTATTTGCCGCATTTGAGAATAGATAAAATCCTGCCTTTGATTCATAACAATAATAATGTCATCCTGACCCTTACAAGAAAAAAAGCAAACTGCAATCTCTCTTTTTGGCAGTTGTCACCAGAGCAAAGCGATCCATGATTGCAGCAGATACAATGTCCCCTGTGATTGTAATTTGTTTACTGAGTCAAGTGTATCTGTCCCTGAAACCTAAGAAAAAATGATGCATTCAGCGCCTTCAGTGCCTTTAGACTATTTAGGAAATATATTCTTATAACACATTGGGAAAGTCTGCACCCTATAGCATTTCCTACTTTACAAAAACATTTTTGTAAACTGAATACACTGTATTCGTAAATATAGTGAGGCTGAATTTAACCATAAAAACAACGCAAAATATGGTAGACAAGAAACCCTTAGCCCTCACCTCCAGTACGGGGAACTTTAAAATTCTGGACAAAAAGCTTTAAAAAAAATCCCTTTTTTAAAAAATACAGGTAGTGGAGTGGACATGAACATGAACAAAGCTTTCAGAGGTTAAAAGAAAAGGGGGTGGGGAGGAAGAACGGAATGCAGACAGCAGAGGTTAACCAAATGCTAAAGACAAAGATGATGGTTTCCCTGGAGTTCTAAACTCTGGATTGTAAGAGTCCATTTGTGAGCAACTGGGGACAAATTTATGAGCTCGTAGAAAGTGGACAGCCGGAAGGAGGCACCTAAATAAAGCCGAAACTTGGAAAAAGTGTCATTCTCGGTAAAGCAGTGTAATAGAAACCAAACCTAACCATTCAACCAACAAAAATATATCCCAGAGGAAAACTGTGAAGAAATGCAGCACCTATTTTGTTCTCGGTTCTGGGTGGAGGAGCGCCATATATGCTAGGAGAAGAAGAGAAACCTATATGAATATAAATATTATACTTATAATAAACTGGCATGGAAGCAGTTGTATTGGTGTGGAATTAAGCATTAAGTATGCATTATATAAGTATGCATATAATATACTCATATGTATGTCAGTATGACCATATGTAAATATGGTCTCTTTCACCGTTTTTAAAAGTCGTCTCATCAGGGTGGAATTGGTCTTTTGGTGTCTGCTCAAAGATAGGGCAGTTGGCTTCTCTGGTCTCTGTGATAACAGCTCTCTGATCAGTGCACTCAGAGATTCCTTTGCTCCTGACTTGCAGCTTGACTACTTGCTGTCTTGCCAAGTTAACATTTATTACTCAGGATATCCATATTCCGAGGGACTCTGGGGGTACAGAAGAGCTTAGATCTATTTATGCCCTGGAGTCAAGTTGGTGAACTGAAATACTGAGTGGTTATGTGTGGGCTAGGGGGATAGCAGCAGCAAAAGGAGCTGACCGTTAGGTTTCTTTCTAACAAACACATTCGGCCTTTGATGACTTGAGGAGAATATTAATAGTCAATCCAGTAGGTATCACCAAATATTTTCTTGCTTCATTTAAAAGCACATAAGAATTGAGGTTCCCAAGCGTGAGAAGAGTTTTCTTTCTCTCTCCACGAAACATTGGTACCTTCAGATCTGTAAAGAAAACCATACAGGGGACTCACGGCATCATTTTCCCCAAAACACGAGTGGGCACATAGCCTTTCTGAACATGCTGTTTCTGGAAGCCATTGGGGCGGTCAGTCATTCCTGCTATTTATACAGTGGAGGTATTAAAAGAGAATCCTCTGTTTATTTACACTTAATCAACTTAATCAATCTGAGGAGATGGACCAAACGCTGCCACTTGGAGAGGAAGGAAACCCACTCCAGAGGGTTATGGATAAGGAGAGATGGTGCTTACAAACATGGAGAGGGGGGTTAAGTCATCATATCCTTCAGGATTGTATGTTTATGTGTGACAGAAAACCCCCAATAAGATGGATTTATTTGAAATATTGCTATCGTGTGCAAAGAACTAGTCTAGGTGCTGGGGGTAGAAGAGTGAACAAAACAGACAAAAAAGCCCTCTCCCATTCTAGCTGAAAAACAGACTTTTATTTCTATCACACATAAATGAAATTTGGAGATGCAACGTCCAGGGTTGGTGCGGTGCTCCACAATCATCAGGAACTCAGACCCTTTCTGTTGCCTGTCTTCTATCTTGTTCTATCTTCTTTGACTTCTGGCTTCCACTTTCTTGTCCAGACCATCCACACTCAGGTCCAGGAAGGAAGAAGTGGAAAAGAAGTCCCTGGGCCTTCGTTTTAAGTTCTGTAAGTTAGACGTGGCGCTTCCCCTTGTGTCCCGCTGGTCAGAATTTAGCTGCAAGGGATGCAGCGTTATTGTATTCTAGGAGGGCGTGTGCCCAGCAAAAAATCAAAGAGGAAAAGCAAATACTGGGACAACTCGTGGTCTGACACAGTCATCATGAAGTCAGGCAAATTGCCTTATGCATGTTCAGTATTTGGTATGACAGTTTTGGGGATTTGTACAAACAACAGGGCAGAAGCCTAGACAGATGAGAAAGGGACACTGAGCTGAGAGGGTCCCCACCTTAGGTTCCCCACTCCCTTAGAATGGCCTAGATCTGCCTGGAAAGCATGGTTTCATCTTTCCTTTTGGTGACAACAGTTGGCCGTGGGTCCCTGTGAGCATGAAGAAAACCCTATTAAGCAGTTGGCATCATATTTATTGAATACATACTCTGTTTGTAGCATTTGATGATCTTTAAAAGTACTGCCAGAATGGGTAGACATGGAGTCCCAGAGTGGGCCTTTTCTTGGAGTCCTGCCGAAGCTCAGGATCAGCCCTGTGGTAATTGGTAAGATGGTCCCACACTGGTCCATCACCCATCTCCCCACAGGTCAAAGAGCTCCATTCTTCCAGAGCCCCCTCACCTGCTTCCCCCATTTTCTCAGTCGCTCTACTTAATAGGTCTTTCTGATCCATCAAGATGTAAACTGCCATTAAGACCAAGGAGAACCCTAGGAAGAAAGCATAAAGTACTTGAAGAAACAGTTACCCAGGTTTCCATTCCCACTCTCTAGCTCCTGGAATAGACTTTTTTTCCCCTTCATTTCCTTACAGATCGTCTTAGAATGACAGGTCCTTCTAATCGGAAGAAGCTTTAGCAATCATTTAATCTGACTTCCTTCCTGAGCTAGTAATCCTTAAAAGCTGTATTTCCTAAGTGATGAGCCATGGGAGACTAGGTATTAATAGCAGCTCCGAAAGCAACAAGTCCCAAGGTCAAGAAAGCTTGGGAAACAGTGTACTAAATTCCCTGCTTGGATTACAGTATAGCTAGTTATTTATAAGCTGGTGGAATTCTGCATTATACTTGAAAATGTAACTGTGCAGGAGTAAACTCTTGCTGAGCACATTCAGAGATGGAGAGCTCACCACTGAGGACATAGACGCTGTGTATAGAAGCCTTTCACAGTGCCTGGGGTGAAGTGTGGAAGTCCCTCAATTATTAAGCTGAGGAAAGTGTGTCATTAGAGTTCGATCAGTGTTTCAGCTTGCCGAAACATTATCCTACTTGGTTGATTATTTAAATTTCGGAATTTTTTTGGCCCGCCTTCTGCTCCTAGCTGCCTCTTCCACACTTGTCTTCATTATAAGGAATTCGCCGGCACGTTTCTGTCAGAGGATGAGGAAGGGAAAGAAAGTGTGTGGGATTAGATCTCAATTCAGTGGAATTGCTTCTCATTATGGATTAGCAATGAATGAAGTTGACCATTTAAAGTAAGATAATAATGGATCATATTGTTTTCTAAATTCTCATTCTGATTATTGGCTATCAACAGAGATTTAAAAACCTCCTTTTTACCTGTACTTGATTTAATTGTGTTATCATTTTGGGAGGTTTCACATTTCCAAAATCATACCTCACTTTCTTCCACATTTTTGACATGTTCTTAATGAAGTGAGGGCATTGTCCGCCAGAACCGGTCAGCCTTTAGAGAGCGTATATAATTTTTTTTTATTTTTTCAGGTACTTATACTTTTGTCCACACCCTAAACCTGGGAAATACTTGCTTTTGACATATACTGGTTATTAACACTTAGACTCACGTTTCTTCACTTGTTTATCTTTAAAGACATAGGTCTTCACTTCAACAGTGGCCAGTGTTGAAAAATGAACAGTCTCTTACCTAAGGACAAAAAGATTTTTGGTTCACAATGAATAAGAGAGACTTCTTTTTAATGAAAATGAGCTTCCTTGCTGAGACATTTCAGATCTACCCGAAGCTGGCCCGGAGAGATGAACACCTTTGGCAGCTCAACTATCGTTGCTAATGGATATGAGCTCCAGCACTGATGTTCAGCTCTGTTGGGAAAGGCAGCAGCGTTCTGCCAAGAAGGGGATCTGGTTGCAAATGTGTGATAGCAGCAGTGGAAGGTGTGTTTGCTCCCCCGAAACAACACCAGAGCTGAAAGGACCCTTCGAGATGGTGTCATCTGGCAGTTTAAAGCTCTGCCAAGTGAAATCCCTCTCTGTACCATCTGCCACGTCTGCTTTGGGATTGTTTCCATTCCTCACTTTTTGCATAATCTTGGTTTGAAGAAAGGGTTCCATTATTAAAATACATTCTCATTTTTAAAATAACCTTTCTACACCCAACATGGGGCTCGAACTCACAACCCCAAGATTAAGAGTTGTATGCTCTGTGGATTGAACCAGACAGAGACCCTTGAAATACATTTTTAAAGTAGGAGTTTCATTACGTGGCGGTGGGGTGGGGCCGATGAGGAGAACACCTGTCCAAGGTCATGGGACTTCCAAGTGGCTCAATGCAGAAGTGGTTCGGGCCAGGCCCATAGGGATGGGGAGCAAACAGTTGTCAACGGTGGGCCTGAACAGACGCTTTCTAGGTCCTATCAGACTTAAGATGCTCTTCTCTTTTCGGTGCCATTTCTCCAGCTACCAGCTCTGGGTCCAGGACGTCTCTAAGTAACACGTGTCTGGATTATACAAGCGAAGTGAGACATTGTCTCCAGAAAGCCAGTTTCAAAAGATCATTTATTACCTATTGAGCTTTTTCTAGACAAATTTCCTTCAAGCATTGCTTGGGACTAGTAGGGACTTGGAGCTTGGGGCCAGCTGCTGCCTGGTCCAGCTTTTCTGCTAGGATGACTGCCTCGAGCTAATCCTTTCTATTCCGCACATTCGAGGTTTCCCAGGAACGCTACCCCTAGCCCCACGCTGCCAATCTGAATGAGGTTCAGGCCGACTCATCTAAAATGCTGTATGATTTTGAACAAATTGTATAACTTCTATGAACCTCGTGTTTCTTACTTTAAAATAGCAATAATAACACTTACTTCATGTGGTTATTGAGAACTAACTAGTAAATGATAAAAGAGTGTTTTTCACAGACCAGGCTCTTGTTGGGCTTTCCATCAGAGGTGGCTGCCTGTGTCTGTGTTGTTGCCGAGTCGTTGTGCTGCAGGAACCTCACTCATGCTGGTGGCAGGAAGATGGGAGTCTAGAAGCTGTAGGGTGTGGCCCCGAGAAGATTAACTTGAGAGAATCTTCTAAGGGGAAGCTGAGCCTCAAATCTGTCAGTCGGTGCAGTTAAGGATCAGTTTCCAGTTAGTGGTAAGTAATCCTTCATAGGTCAGGCAGAAATCCTCCTTCTCTATGAAAAATCTGTGCAGGGGGCAGCAGAAGAGAAATGAGGCGAGGGAAATGCAGAATCAAGGTAGGAGGAAGTCCTTCGGTGGAAGAGGTGGCTTCATTCCCCATGCTAGAGGCTCCTGGCATGCTAAGAAACATCCCTTAGAGTCCAGGAAACTTTATAATTTCCTGAGTCTTCCACTCTCTGCATTCACTTTCCTTGCTCCCTGGGAAAACCTGACCCTTCTTCATGCACCTTGCTCAAGCCATGGTTCATACCTACCTGCAGATGGCCTGGTGACCCTGAGTCTGACAGATGGGCTCTGCTACCCAGGAAAGCTCTGAAGAAGACAGAGCTTTGTGAAGAGCTGCCTAAAGCACTTGGGGTTTGGGGAAGGGAAAAAGAAGTCAGTTATTTTTATTTGCCAGAGATCTCCAGGCCGTCTGCTCTGTTAGTGCACAGCGTCTCCTGCACCCCTCAGCAGACACTGTGTAGATAGCTGCACTTTCTTAGCTTCTGGTTTGGGAAAGTCAGTCCTGTGTCAGGACTGGAAATTGTCCTTCCATAAACTGCCCGCTTGGCTAGATTTCTCCGCTTTAAACAAACACTTCACAGTCTCAGTGTAGAGAATTATTTAATTGAAACAAGTCATCCCATGTTGTATGGAAACCAATTTGACAATAAATTATATTTTTTTTTAAAGAAAGAAGTCATCCCATAGGGAAAAGTAGACGACTCTTGCAATTCTTCAGTATTTGTGATTCATAAATTGTTTCTGATCATCCAACCATCTTCACCCATACATTGAAGATTTATTGGGTGCCGCTCTTTGCCAGGCATGGTATTAGGCACTGGCAGTAAAGCTAAAGGAGATGCCCTTTGGGCTGTTGGCAGAGCCAGTGAGGTCAGGTTCTGATGAGAGCTTCTCTTCTTTTAATTGAAATGTGAACTTCGAGAACCATTTTACAACCTTGGAAAATAATTTTACCTAAATTGCTTTACCTTCTGTCAGCTGTTTTTTGAAGAAAAAAAAAAAAACCATCCCTGCAATCACTTCTTGGATTTGTCTTGATTTTTCAACAATTTAAACTCTAATGTAGTCCTATAGAATGTCACGATGGTTTCGAGTGTATATGTGTGCAGGTATTGATAATTTTGTGTTTTCTTTGGGGGTGGAAAAGGAAAACAGTTCTAGGTAAGAGAGTTCTTAAATATTCATTTTTATAAATTTTATTAAAGAATTCTGTTAAAAGAAAAAAATTGGACAGCCCCCCGAGGAGCAGGAAACTACAGAAGTATGGAAAGTTCTCGGTTTGAGGCCTGCCCAGAAGAGGGATTTCTGAACAAAGTATGTGTGGGGTATGGATGGAATTTCCATGTCGAAGCCCTAATCTGCCACCCACCTGGTGTGGCTGTATTTGGACATAGGGCTTTTAGAGGTTACTAAGGTTAAATGAAGTCATAAGGGTGGAGTCCTAAATCAACACAATTGGTGGCCTTGTAAGAAGAGGGTGAGAAAGAGATCTGTCCACATGCACACACTGAGGAAGAACTGTGTCAGCAGACAGTGGGAAAGTGGCCATCTGCAAGCCAGGAAGAGAGCTCTCAACCAGAGCCTGACCTTGGAATTCCAGCTTCCAGGACTGGAAGAAGATAAATTTCTGCCATTGAAGCCATGATATTTCGTTATGGCTTCCTGAGCCAAGTATCTGTGTGTTTGGGGGTGGAAAGGTCAGGGGATCTTCCTGGAATTGTTGGCACCTCACCTGCCCCTAAAGAACTGTCTGGCTTTGTCACCAGGCCTTGAAGGTAAGTGTGTGCGGCTGGCTTCTCCTACAGTTTGAAATTCTTGAGCCCCAGAATTTCTTCTGTTAAGTCGGGGGTGACTTCATGAGGAGCTGACATAGTCAGCCTGGGTATATACGATCCTCTCTTCCAGCTTGGTCCCACCCGGGTCCAGGTTGAATCCCACCACTACCACTTCTGGAAAGCTTCTGGCACTATCTATAAGAGGACAGATATCTCGCTCCTTAGGGATTATTTGAAACCTGGAGACATTTTCATTAGCACAGGATCTGGCCTTTAGCAAATGCTTAGTGTAGGTCTTGTTGAAATGTTAAATTGATACACGTCTTTACCAGCCTTCATCATACATTTCCACATGTATCCACCCAGATACATACGGTCATACATGACAGCTATAAGCGTCGTCACTCAGTGCCCTCACAAAGCCTATCATACTTGTTACCCCCACCTCACTTGGTCTCTTAGGCTCGTCACCCATACCCTCAGTGGGGGGCCCCTTGCAGAGGCTTCCGCTGGCACAGAGTGTGCATTGTGCAGGTCCATTATTAAAGCAGGACCGCGTGCTCCAGGCTGTGGCTGTGGACGCCTCTCCTCTCAGGGCACAGGTGTCTAAGGTTAGGAGCTGGCAGGCGGCTGGCATGCATAAGACACTGGTAGGATAAAAGTGATTTCTCTGCTTCCCCCAGTCCTTGCTTTTCTTGCGTCTCTGCCTTTACTCCCCCCTCCTCCACCTTTTATCTCCTCAGTGTCGAGCAACAGAGTTTAAAGTAAAAAAAAAAACAAAAACAAAAAAACCTTTAAAGCCCATCCAGTTATTTTCATTTTTTCAGCAAATAGTCCAGTGAGTTCTCAGCAAATGGGCATGTAGGAGGAAATGTGGCAGACCTCTACTTGGCCTGGTCTGCTAATACCCCTTCCAGAACTCTAGCCCCACGTGGGCTCAAGTATGGCTTGCTCCCTGGCTTGCACAGAGAGATTTAGAAGCATAGTTTGAAATGTTCCCATCCTCAAAAAAGGGTGACAGACAGGGGGTAGGTAAGAATGCAGAGTTAGAACCCAGAGATTTCTTAGGGAAGACACACTTATCTGTGCAAAGTCGGTGGAGAAGGAAAATAGAAAGTTGTTCTACCACAGGCAGATGAGAGGTCAACCATCTTCTCATTCACAAACCTTCGTTAGACTTCCCTTCAAGGCTAACACAATCTTGAGTTATTTTCCAAAAGTGTTATACCTAGTACAGCTTTATTATTTTTCAAGTAAAGCCCACAATAAGTGAACTTTGAAATTATTTGGACCTACAATTATGTCACTTTTTTTTTTTGGTGAATATTACTTGGTATGTTCTAATTTCCCATAGTGAAACCGAGGAACCAGGAAGGGTTAAGTAACAACCCAGGGGAATCGACTCTACCTTTATACCTTCTTGAAGTATACACAGCTCTTCCAGCTTTCGTGTTCTCCAGTTGTGTGCATGTTTATTCTATTGGAGACAGTGTGGTATATATGAAACATGCATGATTTTAGGGCATAGAAAACTCTGGATTTTCTGGACTTTATGGGCTATGTGACTTTGGGGAAATTATTGAACCAGTCAGTTTGAACATTAATTCCCACATTTGCAAAACAGAGATAGAAGTATGTCCCTCAAATCTTCATGCGGATAAACAACTTGGTGTTTTAAGACCCAGTACACTGCCTTGCACATAGTAGGCACTGAGAAATTTAGAGGAGGAAGAGAAGAAGAAAAAGTTCCTATTTTTTATTATAACATCTTTTTAATAGTAAGGAATCTAATTAATGAAAAAGGTAATAATTATTTCAAAGAAGTACTTTTGAACCTCTCTATAAGATGTAAATTTCAGTGGTGCCTGGGTGGCTCAGTCATTTAAGCATCCCACTTTGGCTCAGGTCATGATCTTGGCGATTTGTGAGTCTAAGCCCCACATTGGGCTTTCTGCTGTCAGTACAGAGCCCACTTCTGATCTGCTGTCCTCTCTCTCTCTCTCTGCCCCTCCATTGCTGAGTTCTATCTCTCTCAAAATAAATAAACTTTAAAAAAAGATGTAAATTTCAGTTATCTTGGTCATAATCATTTAAATTGGTCTTTTCCTCCATTTTAGTCATGTATATAAGAACATTGCATTCCTACATTGTAAAGCACAAGTTAAACTTATGGTCTTGCATCTTGACAAGCAGAAGTGAGTAGTATACGAGAGATACATAGAGTTAGCCCACCATCTTCTCCTTCATGTCTAGACAGTCTTGCTGCCTCCCAGACACTAGAGCAACAGCGAGAAAAGTGGGAGAGGAATCACTGGCCCAGCAGAGGCCTGTCTCGGCGTTCCATCAGCAAAGAACGATGGGTGGAGACGCTGGTGGTGGCTGACACGAAGATGATTGAGTATCATGGGAGTGACAATGTGGAGTCCTATATCCTCACCATCATGAACATGGTATGTCAGACTGGGGTGGGGAGAAACAGCTGGTGAACAGGTGTCATTAGATATATTTTACTCTCCAAAAATAAGAAAGACCTTTTTTTGTTCTTTTCGTATGTGTGTGTGTGTATATATATATATATATGCTGTTAAGTAGTAAAGTATTGTAATGTGGGTTGGGCCAGGGGCCTCTCTCACTGTTTGTTGCACTCCCCTCAGAATTCCTGAGCTAGAAGATAACTTTATTTTAAGTGCATCACAGTGCTATTTCCCCCCCTCCTCTGGCATTTATCTGTTACCTATTCATGTGAGCTAATGGTTTTCCATTTCTGACTCTAGGTCACTGGGTTGTTCCATAACCCAAGTATTGGCAATGCAATTCACATTGTTGTGGTTCGGCTCATTCTACTTGAAGAAGAAGAGGTAAGGACTAGCTTCTCCACTCTTCTGACCTGCATCCTTACCCTCCTTACCCCTTTTCCAGGAGTGCTCTTGATAGACCAGAAAGGGGGCACCAAACGGTGTTGAGAAGCCCATTGAGAAGGAAAATAACATTTCCATATTATTTTCTGGGGAATTTGGCGCTGTCGAGTGGGAGATGGAGAATGTTTCTGAGATATACATCATTGGAATCACCTGACGGTCATTTCATATAGTAACACAAATCGTATTTGCAGCAGTGACTAAGAGTGTTCCACAGTGGAAAAGACTAAATCATGAAATGGTTGCATGGTTTCAATGAAAGTTGGGAGGGACATGGAAATGTTGAACACTGTATACTGTTTATTTACCTCTTGCATAATTAATGCACGTCCCTCAACTCTGGGGTGTCTTGTCTGTCTGCACTTTTACCCTTGGAAATGTCATCTGTTCTCAGAGACTTACATGTCTTCTACGTGCTGAGACTCTCAATTGATACTTCAAACCCAGACCTCTTCCTTGAGCTCAAGACTCACATCCTGTCACCCCCTTACCATCTCACCCTGGATGGGTCATAGTCCTTGCAAACTTAGTAAGTTCACAGTGGCGTTCTTGATTCCTCCTTGCCCTGATTATCTCAGTTCCTACTTTCCCAATCCTTTGTGTTACCCAGTTGAGTAAATTTTGCTATTGCACATAGCATAAGCCTAGGAGTCTTGAATCCTCCTTTTCTTCTCTCCCACATTCAACAGCAAGGCCCACAATACTACCTTCAAAATACATCTCAAAGTCACCCACTGTTCATCATTTCTACATTCATTATGTTGCTTTAGGTCTTATTGTATCTTATTGCAGTGAACTCCCAAATGGTCTTCCTATTTTAAGACTTGCCCTCCATAATCCGTTCTCTTTGCAGCAGCTAGAATGATAATCTTAAATGCAAATTTGAGTTTCTCCACTGCACAAAACCTTTAAATAGCTTTCTGTTGTTTTTAGAACAAAATAAAAAATTTCTGCTGTGTCCTGCAGAGATTTTCACAATCCTGCCTCCATCCACTTGTCTTTCCATATGTCACTCTGTGCCTTGTTTCCCACCCTTGAATACCCTGGACTTCAAATAGGTTCTGGAACACACAAGGCCCTCTTCAGCCTCATGGCTTGTGCAGTTACAGTTCCCAATGCCTGAGACACCCATTCCTTGACGCTGCTGATGGCTGGAACCTTCTTACCTGTCAGGTCTGTTTATATGCTGCCTCTCTCCAGAGAAGTCTCAGTGGCCAACCTACTCAAAGATAACCTCACAGAATGAAGTTTACTTCCTTTATTGATACTACTCTCACAATTCGTTAATATTCTCTGTCTTTGTTTACTCTTTTCTTGTTTATCTTAGTCACCATCAGAATTCGAATCCCTTCTTTATTATTAGCTGTATCCTCAGCACCTAATGAATGATTGAATGAAGTGAAACTTAATGAGTTAACAAACCAACCAACGTGATGAAATGTCTTTGCCATCTACAGACCTTGCCCAGCAGTTGACATATGTGAAGAACGGCATCATTCGGTTCTCTCTCAGCAAAAGACCTAGGTCACAATGCTCAAGGCAGGATTCGTTGTTTTCTGGCCTCCACAATCAGTTAGAAGATTTAAAAAATAATAGTATCTGGAGCCTGGATTCATTTTCCTTTTTCTCTCCCCTGCCATCCCCCACTCTCCTAATCACTCAAGGCATACTTTGGGTATCTGGAAATACTGATGGATGTATTATTGTCCTTCCTGTGAACGTTTTGTTATTCAGTGTATCCCGTATTTAGAAACCAAGCAAAACAAAAGCAATATATCCTTTCAACAGCTAACATGACCTATCTGATTCTATAAGAATGTAATTTCGATTATTATTTACTATTGATTAGGGCTTGGACAGTAAAGTTAAGTATTAACTGACAGGGTACAAATGGTTTTGATCCAGTAGAGGTGAAGATAATTTATGTCTAGCAGAGAAGAGAACTCTGAAAGTTGTGGTTTTATGGGTCTATGGAACATTAACTGATTTTGACTCTAATTTGCCAATCATATTCCAACATTCTTTCTTTATAGTTTCACCAACTATAGTGACATCACTTTCCTGTATCTGCCTTTGAACCAGCTTGGACATCTTGTCTATCCTCTTATTAATGAGTTAAATACATTCCTAGCATGCTTACATATTTGTATGAGAATTAAATTTTTAACTTTGTAAAAATTACGCTTTGATACTTTGGAAGACAAAATTTCCCTCTTGTGTAATGCTCTAGCCTGTATGCATGCTTAGCTGCAGAATATGTTGAAGTTAGGGTTTTCAGACCAAAAAAAAAAAAAAGAGAAGTTTCTCCTGAATGTGAAAGGAAAAACCTTTCCTCTCAGCAGTCCCTGTGATGGTGCTAGCCAAATTGTGGCTTCCATGGATCAGGCCCTTACAACTCCACATCTTTCCATCCTTAACAAACGATACCACTTGGAGTCTGTGGAGATCTCCCGATTTTGGAGGCTGGAGGTGCGGGCAGTGAAAGAATTCACAAGGTAGAACAAAGGAGATAGAAGTTTACTGAATATACTGCAAGGGAGCAGTGGGCAGGATGGCAAGGGAGAGACTGTGTGCCTTAAGGCAATGGTGGTGGGGGGCTGAATCAAAAGAGAGTTGTGGTATATTAACTGTATGTCAAATGCTGTGTTGTCCTTTAAAGATACAAATGCAAATATAAGTCTCATTTTCTGATTCTGAGAAGCTTAGAGTCTAATGCACAAAAGCACAAAATAAGAAATTTTCAAATTGAGATTGTCATGAGTATAAGAAAGAGTAAAAGAGCACCCCGGATAGGGAAGGCTGAGCTGAGTTTTAGAGAATAAAAAGGAATTAATTAATTAATGTGAAGAAGGACATTCCAGGTAGAGGGACCTGCGTGGTTAGTAGCTTCAGCACTTAAACTAGCACTTTACCTATGAGGACTCATCACTGTGAACACTGATAATGAACCCTGAAATGGGAACCTGAATAACTTTGCTGTTAAAAAAGGAGACCGAGGACTGTGCAGGGGACAGAAGAGAGAGAACAGCCAGTCACAACTGACATCGCCATTCTTTCAGGTGAGGAAGCCAGAGATCCGGAAGACATCCGTGTCACCTCCCTCTCCCACCCCTCATAGCCAGTCCATCATTAGGGGCTGCCAATTTTATCTGACTGTCTCCATTTCTATCACTTTAATTCAAGAAACAGTTAATCTCTTTCCTGGGCTACAGTCATGTTTACTTTGGTCTACTTGGATTCCTTTCAATCTCATTTTCTCATTGCAGCCAGGATGAACTCAAAATAGTAATCTGGGACTCCTGGGTGGCTCAGTCTGTTAAGTGTCTGAGTTCGGCTCAGGTCATGATCTCAGGGTTCATGAGTTTGAGGCCCACTTTGGGCTCTGTGCTGACAGCTCAGAACCTGGAGCCTGCTTCGGATTTGGTGTCTCCCTCTCTCTCTCTCTGCGCCGCCCCTGCTTGTGCTTTCTCTTTCTCTCTCTCAAAAATAAATAACATTAAGAAAAATGGTAATCCAATCATACCCACACCCCTGGCACCCTTCCTCCCCACCCGCCATCCCTGGTTTAAAGCCATACAGTGCTTTTTGGATTCCCTCTCTCATCTCTTACCATGCCCTCCTTGCTTTTGGGATAGAGCAGTAGTCTTCTCCTCACGGTTCTCCCGCCACTGGTCTTCTTGTTGCTTAGACTGTCTTCCTTCCTGGCTTCACTTAGTTGACACCTTAGTCCTTCAGATGCCAGTTCAAGAGTCGTTTCACTGAGGAAGCCTTCCCTGACTTCCTTGCCCAGCAAGATTCTGTTATACACTTGCACAACGCTGCATATTACAGTTGTAATTTTACATCTATTTGATCGATGCACTTCCCTTCATTAGTATGTGAGACTTAAAGGCAGAGGCTGGGTGTGGTGTTGCTCACCATCTAACCTTATTGGTATGTAATACATAAGGGAAAGAGTAAGCACATGAAATCAGCAGTTAGGACAAAGGCGAGGGTCAACCTCTGTTAGGACAAGGCTGGTAAGGGACAGAGCTCATATAAAGGGAATTGGATCAAATTCTGTGGGAGCTTCTGGGTGGTTCCAACTAAGTGATGAAATGGAGAGAAAGGCATTAGAGAGATGGTTTTAGGGCTCTATGGAACATGATATGAGGTGGGGAATGATGAGGTTTTGGGGTAATAGTGGGGTTCATGAGGTCTGGAGCCGACAGCCAAGAAAGAATTCTTGAAGACATCTTGGTGCAAAGAGGTGCTTTATTGAAGTGCGGGGACAGGACCTGTGGGCAGAAAGAGCTGCCCTGGACTCTGTAGAGAGACTGGTTATATATTTGGGAGTTAGGGGAGGTAAAGTCAAGGGGAAGTTTCCAATGAGATTTTCATATGCTAACGAAGACTCCCAGGAGACTGCAGTCCTAGCTCTTGTCAAGCTAAGGTTGTTTTCCCTCTAGCAAAGCATTAACATTAAGACAAGAGGGAGTGCTGGAGAAAAGTTTTACTCTGCCAGCCTCCCGTATTTGTTAAGGGGTTGCAGGTTATAAGGGAATTTAATTTTATCTGCCATTTCTCTCTGCCTTTGTTTCCCACATCACGGAATACTGAGACAGGGTCTGTGAGGTAGGCCTCTACCTTAGTGACTTTTTACAACTCTCATCTTTCTTATTCTAATCACATCTGACAGCTCACATTTTGGGCGTCATTTTCTGTGGTAGGTTCAAGAGAACCTAGGGTAGATACATAAAGTGCAGTTTCGGTTTGTCATTCACTGTTATGTAAAAACCACTGAATTTTCATCGCATTTTGAGAATAAACAAGAGTGGTCTGACACGATACTAAATTCGGAGCATCCTGGCGACTTTCTCAAGACTAGGTGGTCATATTTCAGACCAGTGGAAACTGAGGTACTCAGAAACATGCTGGAAGGACATGTCAGACGTCTCGAGACATCGTGGGTCATGAAATTACAGTAGCTTCGGATATGAGCCCGTGTGCTCCCATTCCTATCCTGCTTTCCTGTAGCCCTGAACCAAGCTCTTATTGTCATTTTATGACCCTAATCCTATCCTTTGAGCTTTGACACAGACCTTAAGAACTTGGACACAGACCTGGCCTCAAGCCCTTTCCACTTTAGCCCAATTCATTCCATGGCCTCCCTGTCCCCCTTTTGGGCCATGGGGGTTAGGGATAGGATTACTCTCCCCCCTCCAACTCTTGTGAGCGGTTGACATCAGGGAGAGAATCGGTTTTATCATTAGTCCCTCCCCTTTCCAGCTATATGACCTTTGGCAGGTTATCTACCACTTTCCTCATTCTGTAAAATGGAAACAATAGTATCTACTTCTTAGGATTGCTGTGAGAATCGGACATGGTAATTCCTGCATTTGTTAGCATAGCATCTGGCTTAGAGAAACCACTCGGTAAATGTTGCTGTGTGATTCTTCTTCCAATCATAGTGAGCACACAGGCCCAACCACAACCCTGTGGTTGCTGTTATGCTCATTTCACAGACAAGGAAACCATGCGGAGTTGTTGAAGGAACACAGAAAATCTGAAAGACCAGATTAGGATCGGAAGCTGGGACTTGTTTTAAGAACAACATAGAGAAAAAACAGGAATGGGAATGAGTCGAGATGAGGCCAGATGGGTCCCAGTCACTGTGCCATTGGGGGTGGAGCCTGAGAGTGTCTGGCTGGCTTGAAGGAACAGCGGGAAGGATGACAGACAGGAAGATGGTGACTTTTTTCACGGAGAATGAATTTCCCTCTTGGTCTCCCAGGGATTTGATGTTGGGTTCCCTTTTGTGACACTCTGGACTTAAAGACCTGTTAGCTTTGGGAATTTGGGCACGTGATTTCCCCTGTCCCCAGGGGGATTTCCAGGTCTGTATTACCCTACACAGTCACAGCTCTTTGGGGATAAATGTCAAAAATATTGGCAAAGAATTTGTATACTCATCACTTCTTTTTTAATGAAGAATCTTTTCCTCTGTTAGATGAATTATTCCTTAGTTTTCACGTAAAACTTTGTACATTTTCTCTTCTCTGTCCAGTCTTTTTTCTTAGGAACCTAAGCCTGGCTGGCAGAACATAAGCAGGCTGTCATGGAATCACAAGCTGCTACTAGGAATTCCCAAGGAAATCCACACAAGATTCTTTTTTTGTTTTTTGGTTTTTTTTGTTTGTTTTTTGTTTTTTGTTATAAAGAGAATTTACCAAGAGAGAACGATTTATAGCAAAAGCCATATTTTGTAGGTTCATTTCCTGTCTCCCATTTGGGGCTGTTTCTGTGAGCTGTCACTGATTTCCTTGAGGTCTTCTCCCTTTCCCATGGGGTTGAGTACTCAGATGAGTAGGAAAGAGGAAGTGGGAAGTGAATTGGACCCATTTGAGAAAATGAGGTGAGAAAAAAAAACAGTGAAAGAACAAAAAGGGAAATCTATTTTTGTTTACAGAGGGGACTGGGGGTAAAATTAGCATGGGTTGGGGGTTCGTGTTGACAAGCTCGAATAATTACAGCGATGCTCCAGTCTCCCCGTTTTCAGTGAGCCAGTATGACTTCCCCGAATTCTTCTGCATCTTGGGCATGCTTGGGGCTCGTGGTTTTGAGGCATAGCTAATTATGCTTCTTGATCAAGGGCATTCAAGAAACTAAATGCAACGAGTGTTTCCTGGACTAATGAGACTTGGAGAGTAAGTCCTATGAGACTTGGAGAGTAAGAGGCCGAGAGAGTGCAGAAAAATTGTGCTCACTTAAAACTTTCTGGAAGAGTCATGACATTTAGTAGAGAAGTACTAAGGGATCCTGACGACTCCATCCCTGAACTTGTGTTAAATGCCACGTATTGTAGATGGCAGTTCTACGCAGCGACAAGGAACTAGCCGCAAATGATCAGCAACTTAGTTAATTATGCATTTGCTTTGTCTGTAAAAAAAAAATGAAAAAAGCGGTAGGGAGAAAGCAAGCAGGATTTTGAGGGGAGACTTTAGGTCCTAACATTTTATTTTCTCAACAGTGACTAACCCCCAGGTTATTCCAGAATTGCTTTGCAGGAATGTTGGAATGTGAGAAGAAAATCCCCTTTGTTGACATCTACTTTTCAGCTCCTTTTCCTCTCCTTCTCTCCCTCTGCCTGTAGTCCCACTGCTAGCAAATCTCAACAACCACGCTGACCCATGCGTGTAGATGGTTCCACCTCAGCATAGTTCTCATGACTCCCTGGTCGCCTCTTCTCCATTCTCCTCATTCCTGTCGAGTACTATGAAGGGTCTTGGATTTTATTCTGCCTGCGAGCTCACCTGCCATACTTCGCAGCATGTGATGCTGGGAGAAGACATGAGGCTTCTGGGTCAGAGATAGAGGACTTTATGGCTCACGGCACAGCGTGCGGCAGGAGCTTCATGTTTGCAGTTGCCCCTCTTGTCTCTTCATGAGGGTGAAAGGGGCGGCTCAGCTGGATGCTGTGCACACAGTGGGTTTTATCACAGTGGAGGAGTCCCGAGGTAAGGAAACATCAGTCCTTTAGAGGAGGTTGTGAGCAAATCTGTCGGCTTGTGCCCCAGAGGGAGCCATTATCCTTTTTATTCTGGACAGTAAATAAATCTGTCCTCGTCCCTGGAGGGGGACATTCTCTCTGCATTCAAGTCTATTTCTACACCACTTCCTTGGGGAGATATAAAAGCTGTCGGTGCCCTCGCTCAGATGATGTGAAGAAACCTGAGAGATCCGTGTAGAACTGCCTCCCAGCTGTTCCTACCACACGGCACCAGAATTATTATTACAGATGTTTCTTTGCTCTATTCTTACACTTCTGACCCCTTACTATTTGCCTCTCTCTCCACAGGAGATCTTTCCTCTTTACTGACTCCACAAAACCTTTACCCATGTGAGCTGCACTTTGTCTGGCTCAGTGGATGTATTCTTCACCTTTCCTCTATTCCTTGGGGGGCAGTGTGCAGGCTCTGTTTAATTAGTCTGTACACCTGCTGTGTGCCAGGCTACCCCTAAGATAAGTAGGGGAATAAGCCTGGGTCCTTGTTCTGAAAAAGCTAAGGGGGAAAACAGGCACACGATTTGGTCATTTTAACCTAGGGCAGCAAGTGGTATGAGCCAGGTATGTGCAAGATAAACTGGTAGGAACCTAATCCAGAGTGAGGTCAGGGAAGGCTTCCTGGAAATGCTCACACTGAGTCTTAAAGAATGAAAGGATGTTAAATAGGTCGAAGGGGTAAGAGAGGAGAGAAAGGCATTCTAGGCAGAGGAACGGCTTGAAGTAAGCTAGGTAAATAGAGCATGGTATATGGCGTGTGGCAGTGGGTGGGGGGTTGGCTTGGAGGTAATGTCAGTAGTCCGAATGTTGCTGGAGCATAAACTGTGAGGTCGCTGATAAAGAGAGAGCTTCCTGGAGGTCAGACTTTGAAGGGCCTTGAACCATGGGTCATGATATGGGCAGACATTGGTTGTGATTCAATCAGCCTGGCAACAGCACAGAGGATGGATTTAAGAACAAAGAAGAAATTGGGGCACCTGGGTGGCTCAGTCGGTTAAGTGTCCAACTTCGGCTCAGGTCATGATCTCATGGTTCGTGAGTTTGAGCCCTGCATAGGACTTAGCTGCTGACAGCTAAGAGCCTGGAGCCTGCCTCAGATTCTGTGTCTCCCTCTCTCTCTGCCCCTCCCCAGCTCGCACTCTGTCTCTCTTTCAAAAATAAATAAACATTAACAAAATTAAAAAAAACAAACAACAAAGAAGAAAGAGGGAGAGCAGTTAAGAAATGATGCAAACAGAAACTCAGGCATGAAATGATCGGTGTTTCGGCTAGGGCAGTAGGGAACAGAGATGGAGGGGAGGTAGACTTAACAGCACCTGAGCACGGATTGGGAAGCAGCTTGTGGAGGGAGGGGAGACCCACAGGCGGACACTGGTGTTTCTAAGATTAGACCGCTAAGTTGATGGTGGTTCAACTTTGAGGAAGCAGGAAGAATATAGCAGGTTGAGATTGTTGGGGGAGGATTTCGGGGATGCCGAGTGGTACCAACCAGAAGATGTCCATCAAGAGATTTGGGTGCCTGAGTTTGCACTGTAAGTGAGGTTTGGAATGAGATGTAGATTCAAGAGTCAGCAGCATACAGGTGATGTCCCCAAATCTGACTGTGATTGAGAGTGAAATCAGCAATGAACCGAAAGAAGGACCGAAAAAGAGCCCGGCAGGAGCCTGAGAAGTGGTCAGAGAGCAGGAGGAGGATGGAGAGCTGGGGGTCTCAGAAGCAGAGGGTCTTTTCCTGTGTTTGTCTCCTCCCGAGGGGTGGGAGTGTGACCGGGGGAGAGAAAATAAGCAATAATCATTCACTGGCTAATTGTTAAATCTTTTCCTATTATTCAAGCAAAACGTTTAGAGAAGTCTTCAGCAGTTGAGAAATCACTAGTCCTGGACCAGTAGCTGCAAACCTGGGACAAAGCCCAGCTCTGCCAACACCTGCTGTGTGACTTGGCTAAGGTACTGGCCCTCTCTGGCCTGCATTTCCTCACTGTTGAAGTGAGAGGATTAGATGCATAATACCTAAGGCCCTTCGGGGAAATGAGCTCTTAGTAACGATGGGAAAACTGGAAGCAGAGTTTGTGCTTCGACATCTGGAAAATGACTCTGCTTTCCCCATGGCGATGAAGATGTGTCCTTGCTGGCATTGAATTTGGCTCAGGGAGAGCGGAGGTTTGTAGACATTCACTTTTCCTTAAACAGACATTCACGGATGGGTATGTAAGCCTCCCAAAACGGTGAGCCCAGCCAGCGAATGAAAGGACAACATCGAAGCAAAAATTGAGCTCTTCCAGTCTGGTGGTATCCCATTTTTGAGCTGCGCACCCCCACCAGGGACTTTGTGAGCCAAAGGGGAATATTCTGAGAATTATTTTTAAGATATTTTTAAATATTTTTGTTTTGGAATAATTACAGGTTCACATGCAGTCGGACGAAAGAGCACAGAGAATTCCTTCATATCCTTCACTTGCCTTCTCCCAGTGACAACATCTTGCATAACTCTAGGATAATATCATAACCAAGAAATTAATACAAACCCTTACTTTACTCAGGTTTCATCAGTTTTACAAGAACTGATTGGGGCGTGTGTGTGTGTGTGCGCGCGCATGCGTGCGTGTGTACATTTACTTCTATGCAGTGTTAACACATGTAAATTTATGTCACTACTGCCACAACACAGAAAAGTTTCATTACAAAGACCCCTCGTCCTATGCTTTTGGATCTCCTTTCTACCTACCAGCCCGACCTCTGGAAAGCACTAGTCTGTTCTCTATCTCTGTAAGTGTGTCATTTGTAATGTAAATGTATTGCAATATATTTGTAATAAAAATATATAAATGTAATCAAGGAGTATAACCTCATGAGATTGGATTTTTTTCATTCAGTGTATTTCCCTCGAGAATACATCCCAATTGTGTGCATTCAAGTGTTTGTTCTATTTCAGTGCTGAGTAGCATTCCGTGGTATTTATCAGTTTGTTTAACCATTCACTCATTGAGAGATATTTGGGTTCTTTAAGTTTTTTGCTAGTATGAATGAAGTTCTATAAACATTCTAGTACAGGCTCTTGTGTGAACACAAGTCTTCATTTCTCTGGCACATGTCCAGGGATGCAATTGCTGGGTCAGGTGGTGGTTGCATGTTTAGTTTTTTCTTTTAAAGAAACTATCCACCTGTGTTCCGTGGTGGGTGTACCATCTTATCCTCTCACCGGCAGTGTTACCTGCGGCCAGCTTCTCAACATCCTCCCCAGGGATTGGGCGCTGCCACTGTCTTTAATTGTATTGTATCTGTTCCGGTAGGCCTGTAGTAACATCTCATTGTGGTTTTAACTAGCAGTTCTCTGATGGCTAATGACGTTGAACATCTTTTCACGTGCTTTTTTGTCATCTGTACATCCTCTTCCATGAAATCAAACTTCATGTTAGTTTTTCTAAGTGTCGTTTTTTTATTGTTGAGTTTTGAGAGATCTTCACGTATTTATTCTTCATATAAGTCCTTTGTCTTACAAAGATTTCCCTCCATTCTTTGGCTCATCTTTTCATTCCCCTTGAAGCTTTCTCTCAAGAAAAAGGTTTTAATTTTGGTGAGGTCCAGTTTTTCAATTTTCCCTTACGTATGGTGTCCTTAGTGTCAAATCTGTGAACTCCTTGCCGAGCCTCAGGTGTCGGAGATTTTCTCCTATGATTTTTTTTTTTCTAAAAGTTTTATAGTTTTACATTTTACATTTCAGTCTGTGATGGGTTCTGAGTCAGTATTTGCATAAGGTGTGAAATTTACATTGCGGCTCCGCTCTTTCATCAGCATGTTGTGATTTCCGGAAACAGATCCTGCATGTGTTAGACTTTTGTTAGACTTTTGCTGAAGTAGTTCTTTTTCTTTGGAACAATTCTAAATGGTCTTATTTTTTTAAATTAATGAGCATTCTCCCAGAGACGTCCTCCTTCACACAAAACAACAAAAGGCCCGTAACCAAACAAAGAAACGAAGGGTCGAAACACAGACCTCAAGGCAATCGATCGTGATCGATGCTTTGTTTGATCACCTACCTTCCTGGGTGAAGGAGCTGCGATGGGGCAGCCTTCTAATGAGGCTGGCCACCCACTGGCGCCCTTGTTCTTGGAGTCTTTGATTCAGTATCTGACTCAAATCACCTTCAGCCCATTTTTCACTTCTCTGAGGTTTAATTCCCTCTTATAAAAATGAAAGTAACAATACCTTCTTTAGAAATAATGCCAAGAAGATGCAATTAAATTAAACGAAAGAATTTATGTGAAAGTATCTGGCATATAGATCACATAGTGATCAAGAAGTATTTCCTCTCTTTTCTTTCCTTCTCTCTCTCTTTTTATTTACTACTCTTTTCTTCTTTTGCCTTCCTTTCTCTTGCCTTCCATTCCTGCTTTATGACCCCTTGCCTCCTTAGGGTGGGTGTGAGCCTTGGTTCTGGTAGGGTTGACTAGATGAATAGGAGGCTGACCCCTGTGCCTAGCTAGTCCCCCATAATTCCTCCTCCCCCTCCACCATACATGATCCTGCTGGATGACAGAACAGTAGGGTTAGTAAGTAAGGAAGTCTGTTTCTTCTATTTAAATTCATAACACTACGCAGTTCGGTGGGTTTTCATGTCTGATGATGAGCCACCTTTCTGCATTTTCTTGAAAGGCAGGTGGTCTTGGTGGTTAATTAGCATGCACGGTGGGGGGGGTGTCACCTGGAAGTGGCTTTAACAGGCAACTGAAGCCTCTCAGGCCTTGTTTGCTTTGGGTGCAGGCCTTAGCAAAATGCAGAATAGTAGAGTAGCAGATTCATAGTTTGATGTAGAGATTATCTTGAACTTCTTGGACTGAGGCCAGAGTGATAGACTCAGGTTAGAGTAGACCAATGGAAGTAGTCATTCTCAGGTAGAATCCACGCTGTAGGAGGGCCAGCTTGATACAGAGACCCCAAAGAAATGGGGCAAGGGAAAGGGATATCTCCTTTAGAAATTCAAATGGAGATGATTATCCCTCCCCTCCCTTTGACAAGTGTTCAGCCAGTTAATTTGGAACAAGCCCTCTCTCCCCATCCTCAGTAGTAACAGTGGGTCAGACGGATGCCTTATCAGCTCTTGAAATTGCAGGCTGGGGGCACCCACCGCAGCATCCTAGTTGTTGTCAGACAGCCAATGACTCTGACCGGTTAGAAGCCTGGAGAGATTATGTCACCCTCTGCCCCTCATCCACAGATGTGAGACCAAAATGGAAATGCATTAAGTGTAACCCCAGGTTGTAAGACTTCTCCTGCAAGGAAGAAGCTTTTTGATGAAAATCTTTCTTTGTTGTTGCATTAGAAATAAAAATGCCTCTTTGGAATCATATTGGCTTAGGAAGCAAAGTGCTATAGAGATGTGACTTCGGACAGCTCTTGGTCTTGGCGAATGCAGTTTTAACTTTTCTTCAAGGGCTGCTTGTTCCAGTGATAATTTCTGCCCTGCACTTCTGCCCTTCAGATTCTTTTAATAAAAGTCATGAGGGTAGTGGTATTTAGAGCAGGGAGTAAGTTGGCCTCTGCCAGATTCCTGCGTAACACATACCCGAGGTGCCCCACCCAGGGCTTGTCACACTAGGCTGCTTCCGAGGGCTTCTGTGATGAGCCCTGAGCGCAGCAAAACTCACCCATGCCAATCTCTTCTTTCTTCTCTCTCTAGCAAGGATTGAAAATAGTTCACCATGCAGAGAAGACACTGTCCAGCTTCTGTAAGTGGCAGAAGAGCATCAATCCCAAGAGTGACCTTAACCCCGCCCATCATGACGTGGCTGTCCTCCTCACCAGGTACCCCAGGGATTACGTGGAAGCCAGGGGCCGCAAAGCAGGGGGGCCGGCAGGTGAATGGGTTGTCAGCTATTCAAATCCATGAGAGTCTCCTACTCTTTACTGTTTTTGATCATTTCTAAAGGCAGCATGTACGATCTAGACCACTCCTGACGTCCGTACCAGTGAGGGGGCAGTTATTAAATGTGTGTGACAAAACTCCCCATGTTAATAAACTGCATCTGTCGGCAAAATGCAGGCCTCTTTCATATCCCAATGATGATTTCATCTTTAAAATTGGCTTTTTCATGCAGTTCTATAAACAATCAGGACGATTGTTTGCAGATTCTCATTAAAGACTCCTTTCACTCTTAAGCGTGGGATTCCCAATCCTTTATTTTCTTCTTCAAATTTTTACTCCAGTTTAGGGACATGCAACCTTCTCTATAGGTTGCAGTCCTCCTTGTAACCCATCCCTGACTGATGTTGAGGACAGAATGTGGGCAGCAGGCCCTTCCCTGAATATGCAGATCGGTTCGTTAACACTTTTCTCCCTTTTTCCTCATGAAGATACTATTTTGTTCTGATGACAGAGACACCCTGTGGTGCTAATAAAAACCATCAACCTTCTAGGACTCATAGCTGTGAAAGGCTAATGAACTGTTCTGAACAACCCAGGCTCTTGGGAGGCTATGTTTGCTCATTGATTGAATGAATACTTACTGAACACCAGCTATGCACCAGACTTTTATTTTATTTTATTTATCTTGAGAGAGAGAGAGAGAGAGAAGGAGGGGCAGAGAGAAAGGGAGAGAGAATCCTAAGCAGGCTCCGTACTGTCAGCACAGAGCCCGACGCGGGGCTCAAACCCACCAACCATGCGATCATAACCTCAGCTGAAATCAAGAGCCAGACACTTAACTGACTGAGCCACCCAGGCGCCCCCAGACATTATTTTAATCTAGATAAATGAAGCGTCTCGTTAATGGGGGAGTTAAGTTCTCGTGGGGCACTCCTGTGCAGATTCAGAGACATCAAGAAATCCAGGGATGTGTAATAGAAGAGGCTGCCGGGCCTGGCCTTTCAGCCGCATGTACTAGAAGGCCCTGTGTGTGTGTCATGCGCATGTGTGTTCTCCCCGGGGAGGACAGGCTGCCTCCGAACATTTTGACCTGTCACTTGTCCCTTTGGTATTCCGGTACATGGGGTACCTGCAAAGGATGATAACCAGCCTTCACTCCAACCGTCAGAATCCCTCTTTTGAATGAAAGTATCAAAACTTCGGTTAAATGCAAACAGTTTCAAAAGAAGTTTGCGGAATAAACCTATTACATTAGGTTCATGTTAGGGTCTGTGACATCAGTAGCTCTGCTGGGAGGTAGGTGAGTGTGAGTGTGGAGCATAAGCACTGGAGCCCTGGGACCCTGGGGGGGCAACGCGCAGGCAGGGAACACTGAGGACCTGGACAAGAAGCCAGGGAAGGACTTCAGTCTAGGCAGGACCTAGCTGTAGGGAAGAACCCTGGATTCAGGACCACTGTTAGAAACCGTGTCAGCTTCATCTCTTTCCTTGCCCTCAAAGCAGAAATCCTTTCTTCTCTCATTCTCGCATGAGGAAATGAGTGAGTTAATGATAGCTGGCGTTTGTGGAGTGTCTGATGTAGCACTGTGCTACATCTATTAGAAGAGTCATTATTCCGTTTAATCTACACAACGACCCTGGTAGTTGAACTGCCATCAATTATTCCCATTTTATAGATGGGAAACTGAGGCTTGGTTATGTCACTTGCCTCAAATCTCATTGCCATTATCAAGTACAGCTGAGACTTAAACCCACGTAGTTTGCCCCTAATAGTTATACTCGTAATGATTACTCATAAGAATATGAAGGATCTGCTCTCTTATTAGGATATTTTTTTCTTATTATGGTAATTTTTCTTCCTTGGAACAAGGGCCTGGTTTCAATGTGATGAACCTCACCAACTCTTGAAGAGTGGAGAGTATTTCACATTGTAAAGCAGGATTCCTTACCTCAGCATCTTGAGTTGGGTGATTCTTTGTTGTGCCGGGCTGTCCTGTAGGCTGAGGTACATTTAACAACACCTCTGGCCTCCATCCGTGAGATGCCAATAGCACCCTCCTCCAAGTCATGACAACCCAGACTGTCTCTAGGAATGGGTGGGGAGCAAAATCAACCCCTGTTGGAAACCTCTGGTCTGAAGAAGCAGGCAGGACCAGGGAGGGAGGTGTAAGACTTGCCTCTGGAGACTTGCAGAGGTTCAACAGAGTTCTCTGCAGAGTTGCATTCAGTAGACAGTGGATTTGGCTTGAACATAACCTCACGAAGCAAGGCTAGTGACTGCATACCAAGGCATGTTTTCGCTTATATGATTTCCGGTGCATGGTGGAGGTAGAGCTAATCTGCTTTGGGGAGCAGAAGCTCCTTGTCTGTAAGACTCATATTCCTATAATTCGTTTATTACCCCCTTTTCTTCCTCTTTAGCGCTAGATACTGAGTAGGCACTTAGTAAACAATTATTTAATGGACCTAACTCCTGCCCTATCAGAATGAGAAAGCCAGTGAGTTAGCAGTAGACACCAATCACCTTTTCCCAGCAGCTCCAAGCAAGCCTAGACTTTTTAAAAAATGAAATGGTAACAAGTACATTTTGCAGCAGGGGTGGAAACGTGTTTGGTTGGTCCTTCCACAGATGCAGAAATTATTTATAACGATTGGGCTGCATGATCCAGTCTAGCTCTCCAACACAAATCTGCCCAACGACCATTGCCGTTGGAGTGGGGATCACGTCAGTTGGCATGCCGTGAGATGGGCCACCTGTCTCTCCTATCCCATTGTCCCAGCCATGGCCTCCTGGAGAGCTGAGGACTCGCAGGGGTTTTCAGAGCCTGGATCCTTTCCATGGCCAGTGGAAACATCAAACAGACCACTTGTTGCCAAAAATGGTACCCGCACAAACCTGATGAGTTGAAGGTTTGTAACTAACGAGCCCAGAACCTTGTTGGCATTTGTGCTAGTTATTCTTGGCAAAGAGCTCTTCCTGGATTGAAGAAAACCAAATTACTAGTTAACGCTTGTCAATGACTGAAATGATTGGAAGCACATTTTTACGTACCATAACCAGTATTTTTTGAGATCCTAAGAGTCTTTATTTGTTTGTGCATCCTCTCCCATATGCCACATAGTTAGGGTAGTGGGGCTGGAGAGACAACTGATTTGATCTCTAGAGGGATTGATGAGACCAGTTGCCTTTTTCATGAATCAGCAAAAGTTCTCAGATGCATTTTGAGCACAGACCTCAGAAAGACCAAAAGGAATTTCATATGTGAAAACGCTCAGCCACTGCTGGTTATCCTTCATTTAAAAGTTCAAATAATCTTCATTTTTCAATCAAATCCTTCCCTTTTTGGCCAAACAATATAATTTGACATCCTGAGATTAAGGGCAAAAGCAACCCAAAATAAAACATTTGTCATGGAGTGCCTGGGTGGCTCACTTAAGCCTCCAACTCTTGATTTCTGCTCAGGTTATGATCTTGTGGTTCTTGAGATTGAGCCCCATGTCAGTCTCCAAGCTGATAACTTGGAGCTTGCTTAAGCTTTCTCTCTCTCTCACTCTCTCAAAAATAAATAAATAAGTAAATAAGTAAATGTTAAAAATTGTCATATTGTCCCACATTTTTAGGTGTTAATGAGATTCAGTAATTAGAGGTGAAATCATAATAATCTTATGAATTCTGAATTGCTCCCTATGGACTTTTAAAAATAACTTAACCATGCTTTCCAGACCATGTTGAATGTGAATTAATACCCAGATTTTTTCCAGGAGCATTTTTTCAGATGTTTCTTTGGGAGCCTAGACGTCTGTATTCTCTGCTTTCAGAAAAGACATCTGTGCCAGTGTCAATCGCCCCTGTGAGACTTTGGGTCTGTCCCACCTGTCGGGAATGTGCCAGCCTCCCCGGAGCTGTAACATCAATGAAGACTCTGGACTCCCTCTGGCTTTCACAATTGCCCATGAGCTCGGACACAGGTAAAGGGCCACAGAAACCGAGACCCCCTTGCCATGTTCAAGCACCATGTCAGTAGAGGGAAGGGAAAGCACCTTAAATGGGGCATTAGGAGTCAGTTGCATTGTGTCTTGAGATTCAACCTCCTAAACCTCTGCTTCCTCATCTATAAAGTGGGGATCATCACACACTTCAGAGATTTCAATGTGTCTTCTTCCCTGACCACCTGGACCTGTCTACACCACAGAATCAAAGAGGCTACAACAGTTTTCTGAATTAGAATGGGTCGAGCACAGACAAGGACATAAGCTTTAACTCACTTGATTAATTCAGAAGTAACAATCCTTGTTTAGTTTTTATAAGATGCTAAAGTATTAATATCACTAAGAAGTCACAAACATTAACCTTTTATGCACCCTTTATGTCCATACATTTTGGGTCATGTTGTTGAATCCTTTCAACAGCCTTATGAAATAGATACTATTGTTAACCCCATTTTACCTACATGTATTGAAGGAACACATTGAATAAAGCAGAAATTTAAAAATGCTATAGGATGGAGAAGACCATTAAGCAAACACCAGTGAACAAGAGGTGCAAGTTGTACTCTGGTTGCCGATGACTGCTTCTGATCACAGAGGTAAAGACGAGGTTGGGGCAGTCTTTGTTGTAGCACTTCTCCACATTGTCGCAAGATTCCCCCTCCCCTTTAACTGGAGTGACTGTCAGAGGATTTAAAGGGCTAGCACCCTTTTCTCTCCCTCTTCATATTTCTCCTTTTCCTATTTTGAGAGCTAGATAATAAAGAATAGGACTTTCAAAGTAATTAAATATATGGGGAAAATTAGAAAGTGATCACATATACCCAGATAAAGACTCAGAAAAGACCTGAGAAGACCTTGAGTTTTTAACCTCAGGTCGATCCTTGGCACGGACACAGCCTACAACAATAATAATAATAAAAATAATGATAATAACATCAACAGTAATAAAAACAGCAAACCCTAGGGAAGAGGAAGAATCTGATTTCCAGACTTATCACATTAACAGATTCAAATGTCCATTTTTCTGCACAAAAAATCATAAAACATACAAAGGACCAGGAAAGTATGGTCTCAAAGGAAAAAAAATAAATCAACAGAAATTGTTCCTGATGGCAGATTTGTTAGACAAAGGTTTTGAGACAGCTTCCTTAAAGGTTCTCAAAGAACCAAGGAAGATGTGGAGAAAATCAAGAAAACAATACATGAAAAAAATAAGAATATCAATAAAAATATGGAAGATCTGAAAAGAAACCACGGTGAAATTCTGGAGCTAAAAAGTACAAACACTCTAATAAAAAAATTAACTAGAGGGATTCATTGATAGATATGAGCAGACAGAACAAGAACCAGCGAACTTGAAGGTAGGACAAAGTAAATGATCAAGTCTGGGGAACTGAAGGAAAAAGGAGTATGGTTTTAGCCAGTGCAATAAGACAAGAAAAAAAAAACATGCTGAATAAGATATTAAACTATCCCCTTTTGCAGATAATATAATTGTATATATAGAAAACGTCAAAGATCTATGCAAACACACAAACTAGAACAAATAAGCTCACAGGATACAACATAGACATACAGACTCACTCACATTTTTTTATACTGACAATGAATGAGTGAACACTGAAATTAAAAATGCAGTACCTTTCATTATCACTCAAAAGTATGAAATATTTATATAAGATTACTATAAATATGTAAATCTAACAAAACATGTACAGGACTTGTGTGCTGAAACTACACAACACTGAGGAAAGAAATAGAGATCTAAATAAATGAAGAAACCTACTATGTTCATGAATTGGAAGACTCGACATAGTAAAGATGAAACTCTCCTGAAATAAATATATAGGCTTAATGATATTTCAAGAATTTCATCAAGATTCTTTTTGAGATATAGAAAAAATTAATCTAAAATGCATATGGAAAGACAGAGGAACTAGAATAAGTTTTCAAAACAATGTGAAAAAGAATAATAAAATAAGAACAATCGAGCTACAAGTTTTCAAAATTTATTATACAGCTTCAGTAATCAAGATTGTGTGGGGGGCGCCTGGGTGGCTCAGTCAGTTGAGTGTCTGACTCTTGGTTTCAGCTCAGGTCATAATCCCAGGGTTGTGGGATCGAGCCCTCATTGGGCTCCGTGCTGAGTATAAAGCCTGCTTAAGATTCTCTCTCTCTCTTCTCCCTCTTCCTCCTACACTTTCTTTTTCTCTATATAAAATAAAATAAAATAATTTTTTCTTTAAAGACTGTGTGGTTTGGGTGGAGGGAGAGACTCAAAGATCAATGGAAACAACCAGAGAATGTAAAAATAGTCCAAAACAAATATGTTCAAGTGATTTCTTGACAAATGTATAAAAGCACTCAATGAAGGAAAGATAGCCTGTTCAAGAAAGCGTCTTGGACATTCATAGGCAAAAATTTTTTGAATATAAAAAGAACCTCTAGTTAAGTCCCACACCATATGCAAAAGTGATCTTGAAGTAGAACACAGACTAAAATGTAAAATGTAAAACTAAAAAGCTTTTAGGACATAAACAGAAAATTTTCAGTATCTGGGCCTAGGCAAAGAATTTCTAAACTTGACATCAAATGCACAATGCATAAAAGGAAATATTTAAAAATTGGCCTCATCAAAAGTAAAACTTTTGACTCTTTTAAGAGGATGAAAATACAAACCACGGCCTGAGAAAATATTTGCAAACTCTATGTAGTGGCTTAAATAGTGTTCCCCTTCATAAATCCAAGGCTACTTTGAACTTTAGAATGTAACCTGTTTTGGAAATCAGATCTTTGCAGATGTTATTAGTTAATAATTTTGAAAATGAAATCACCCTAGATTTAGGTTGGGCCCTAAACCCAATGACTGGAGAGTGAGATTTGGACACAGATCAAAGAGAAGAAGGTGATATAGAGGTAGAGGCAGAAGTTAGAGTCGTACCCCCACAAGTCAGGGAAGCCTGCAGCTCCCAGCAGCTGGAAGGGGCAAGCAAAAAGTCTCCCCTGGAGCTTTTGAAGGGTTCAGAGTGCCGCTGACACTTTGATTTCAGACTTCTGTCCTCCAGGACTGTGAGAGAATAAGTTTATGTTATTTTTAAGCCACTAAGTTTACAGTAATTTTTATGACTTACCTAGGAAACTAATACTCCATATATCCAGTAGAACTAGCATCTAAAATAAATCAACAACTGTCAAAACTCAATAGTAGGGCATCTGGGTGGCTCAGTCGGTTGAGCATCCAACTCTTGATTTCAGCTCAAGTCATGATCTCACAGTTTCTGAGTTTGAATCCCCTGTTTGGGATTCTTTCTCCCTCTCTGTTTGCCCCTCCCCTCCTCATACTCTCACTCTTTCTCAAAACAAATAAATAAACTTAAACAAAACAAAACAAAAAACTCAATAGTAAAAAACCCAAACAGTACAATTAGAAAATGGGCAGAAAGACAGGACAAATTTCAACAGAAAAGATATACAAATAGCAGATGAGCACTTGAAAATGTAGTCAACATCATTAGCTACCAGGGAAATGCAAATTGAAACTACGATGCGATGTCGCCTACACAGCAGTCAGAATGACTAAAACAATAGCGGTGACACCAAATGCTGGCAGGGTTGAGAGGGACTGGATCATTCATACATTGCTGGTGGGAAAGTAAAATGATTCAGGCACTGTGGAGAAATAGTTTGTCGGTTTTTAAAGCTGTAAACCTACAACTACCTTATGATCCAGCAGTTGTATTCCTGGGCATTTGTCCTGGAGAAATGAAGATTTATGTTGACACAAAAACCTTTACATGAATGTTTATAGAAGCTTATCTTAATAGCCAAAAACTAGAAACAATCCAGGGATGGTGTCAACCCAACAGGGCGAATGGTTACATAAACTGGGATGGATACATGTTATGGAATACTAGTTAGCCATAGAAAGAAAGGAACCATTGATACATGCAGCGACCCGATGAGTCTTCAAACAGTTATGCTCTGTGAAAAAAAGCCAATCCCAAAAGTTTACATCCTGTATGTGATTGAAATGTCAGAATTGTAGAAATGCAGGGCCTATTTGTGGCTGCCAGCATTTAAGGATGGAATGGGGGTGGGAGGAAGTGGATGTGGCTATAAGTGCAACATGAGAGATCCTTGTGGTGATGACGACATTGTGTGTCTTGACCGTATCAGCATCGATACCCTAACTGTTACTGGATTATAGTTTTGCAGTGTGTTACCATTGAGGGAAAGTGAGCGCAGGGTACAGGGGACCTCTTGGTTTATTTCTTAAAACTTCAACTGACCCTGCAATAATCTCAAAATAAAAAGTTTAATTAAAAAAAAAGGTGTTGGGACATGTACAGATGACCTAATTAAAGACTTTTATCTTTTTATTTAATTTTTTTATTTGGATATAGTTGACACACAATGTTACATTAGTTTCAGGTGTGCAACATAGTGAGTCAGCTTCTCTATAGGTTATGCTGTGCTCACCACAAGTGTAGTGTATCTGTCAACATAGAGCTCTGTTACAGTATCATTGACTATGTTCCCTGCGTTGTGCCTTTTGTTCCCGTGACTTAATTCATTCCCTAACTGGAAGCCTGTATCCCCCACTCCCCTTCACCTATTTTCACCTGTATCGCTCACCCCCCGCACCCCTGCCCTCTGGCAACCACCAGTTTTTCTCTGTATTTACACGTCTAAGTCTGCTTTTTGTTTGTTTATTCATGTGCTTTTTTATATTCCACATATGAGTGAAATCATATGATATTTGTGTTTCTCAGTCTTATTTCACTTAGCATAGTACCCTCTAGGTCCATCCATGTTGTTGCAAATAGCAAGACTTCATCCTTTTATGGTTGAGTAATATTCCATTGTATATAAACACCACGTCTCCTTCATCCATTCATCTATCAGTGGTTGTTTCCACATCCTGGCTATTGTAAATAATGCTGTAGTGAACATAGGGGTATGCAACTTTTTGAATTAGTGTTTTCAACTTCTTTGGGGAAATACCCTGTAGTGCAGTTGCTGGATCACATGGTATTTCTCTTTTAATTTTTTGAGGAACTTCCACACCGTTTTCCATAGTGGCTATACCGATTTACATTTCCACCAACAGTGCATAAGGGTTCCTTTAAAATTCTCTACATTCTCACCAACAGTGAGAATCTTACCTTTTTGATTCTAGCCATTCTGACCAGAGTTAAGTGATATCTCATTGTGCTTTTTGATTTGTATTAAAACACCATCTTTTAAATGCCCCACCCCCAAAAGTTTAGAGTCACCGATGAAAAAGAGAAAGTTGAAAGAACACATAAGTTTGAGTTTGAGTGATAGAAAAATACTTCAGTAAAACAAAACCAAATGAAAAGAAGACTTTAGGGGCTTCCTAAGAAACTTTTGCTCATAGTAAAAGATGCTTCTGGGGTATCGAGTTCTTTCTTTAGCTATATAGTCCTGATTGTCTGTGGACCAAATTGAGAAACACTGGGCAGATTAATGAAATGGCTGCAGCAGTCCAAGAACAAACAAAACTGATAAACCAGTATCCCAAAAAGACACTCATAGATTAATAACAAAGATACCCCGTTGTTTCTTGGAAACGTGTTTATTTCATTACTGATTCTGTGTGTTGCAAAATAGAAAGTAAAGTTAACTAACTTGTGCTATGGCCTTATGTGAATAATTTCACTTTTATTTTGAGAGAAAACTTTTTGAAAATCCATTTATGAAGACTCTGGATTATATCGGCCATTTATACTTGAAGTCTCTTACCACCACCTTTATTAGACCCCTTATGTAAGTGCCCAACAATGAAGGTACAATCCCAGGAGGAAATTTAAAAACTTATCTGAGACCTAGCTTCCTTCACTTTTAGGTAATCAAAATATCACCATACAGACGAACACTTAAAAGGTAGCATTCACCCTGTATTTCTCTCCCACTTCTAGGTCACGATATATTTCATTACAGACCTTTGCATGTTAAATACGTGAAATTGGTATTTCCTAAATGAGTTTGAAAATCTCACAATCACATTTTTGTGGTTTTGTTCTCTGCTATTACTCCTCCACCATAAAATGAACAATAAATCACAGGAATAAAAGGCACCACATAGGTAATAGAATCGATGATCTTGTAATAGCATTGTATCAGGACAGATGGTAGCTACACGTGTGGTGAACACAGCATAAGTATAAACCTGTCAAATGACTAAGTCATATACCTGAAACTACTGTCACATTGTGTCAACTGTACTTAAAAAATGAATAATAAAAGGCAAGGAATGGATGTGTTCCATCAAGGGATACCCTGAAACCCAGGTAATTAATTAACTTGCTATTTTACACCTATAATTTGGCAGACTCATCTAACAGGAGTGGAAACTCAAGCATAGGGTATAGCAGGCCAATCCAACAGCCCAGGAACTTGTTTGAGACCGTAGATGGCTCTGTACTCCAAACCGCTCCGCAGTGTCCATCCCACCTGCTGGAAAGTAGCTTCCTGGATGCAAACCTTCCATCCTTAGGACCCCATGTGCTTTCCTTGGCCTTCACTTTTCATTGACCCACTGTCCCATGTGGCAGCAGCGCTCCACCCATTTAGATATAGTAGACATGGTCCAGAGGGACGTTTTTAGTAGCACTGCTTTTCTCTCATGAGATGGGGGAATAGAAGGGTGATGAAGCTGGAGGGGGGAAATCATTTGATGAGTTAAAAACTTTAGATGGAATGAAATGAGCTTTGAGGGAACTGATATATTTTGAGTATAGGTTTGAATCCCCCCAGTGTAGAGGATCCAACAATATGGCTTCTCGTATTGGGATATCTAGGGCTGGAAAAACCATTATTGGTGCATATTTTTGAACCATACTTGCAGCTTAGGGTTTTTACTAATTATTGAGCAGGTGAACTTGTGGAATACATCATAAGCTAGATAAGAATGGATTTGCAGCAGCATAGGGAAGGCCTGCTTGGGAAGAAAGCTTTCATTGAATCACATTCTTTGTGACTGGGTGATAAGAGTTTTTGCAGACTAATTCTCTGAGTCCTTTGTGAATTTTGTATTCATGTGGAATGTGATCAGAGTCTGTAAGTAAGTCGATAACATCATAATGCATTAAGCAAAATACAAGAAATCTCTAAATCCCCGAAAGACTATTCTCTGTAAGAGTCGCTAATGTTGATCAGGAGATTTTAGTAAAGTTGCCTATGAGCTTTCCGGTCAGATGGGTTGAATTTCACTTGTGGAGTAAAAGGTCCTACTTTCCCCTGTTCAGATTCAGAGATTGGAGCCAACATCTCTGGGTTGCAAGTGTGCCTATGGTGAACAGATCCCGGTGGAGAGAGTTCTTGTGGGGACCTCTGATAGTATCTTGGGCTGGTCCTGAGGACTCAGCTTACAAACAGACTTTTGATGGGCTCCTGGGTAGCTCAGTTGGTTAAGCGGCTGACTTCAGCTCAGGTCATGATCTCACGATCTGTGGGTTCGAGCCCCACGTCGGGCTCTGTGCCGATGGCTCAGAGCCTGGAGCCTACTTCGGATTCTGTGTCTGCCTCTCTCTCTCTGCCCTTCCCCTGCTCACGCTCTGTGTCTCAAAAATAAATAAACATTAAAAAACAAAAACAAAAAACCAGACTTCTAAGTCTGCTTCCTTCCCAGGCACCCCTGCCATGCTGGACAAGCTCTTCTGGGTCATTTGGGGTTGCTTCGCCTGGTCAGCCCTGGCAGTGGGAGGACCAGGGAGCAGACTGAGCAAGGCCTGGGTAAGGGCACTGCAATGGCAGGGCGGACTGCAGAAGACCTGCTTTTGCCACTAGCCAGCCATGGGACTTTTGAGAAGTCTCAAAATCCGAACTTCCTCATCTAGTAAAGGAAAATGAGCTAGATAAGGATAGAAGCAACAGTAAAGGATTCCCGTTATTCACGGAGCCCTTGTTACATGCCAGGCCCTTGCCAAGTGGTTTTCAGACTCATCCACTCAGATCGGACCCTAGCACCGTGATGACCTCTGCATTTTCCAGGAGAGGAAACTGACGCTGAGCCAGTTTCAGTACTCCCCGATCATGAAGTGACAGTGCGGGAATGGGAGTCGAGAGCATCTGTCTTCACAAACCCTGCTCTAACCGCTGAGCGGTGAGGTCTCCCTGATATCTCAGATCCTGGAGAACTCCCATGACAAGACTTGAAAGAAATTCAATCACTCATAGCTTGTGACCTTTGACAAAGTCTTCCATGGGCTTTCCCTTTCATGCTCTTCCTTAAATGACGACGAAAAGAGAGAAGGAAGGTTTGGGGGTTTTGTGTTGTGGTTACTAAAGTAGGAGGAAGAAGATTGCTTTCGGCAGGGTTTACTCTCCTGACTGCAGATCCTAGAAGGCCAAACTGGGAGCTCTCAGCCAAATAGAAGTTTTTGAATTGGCCATGTGGTTCCCATGGTTGCATATTTGAGGCCGAGACACGCTCAGAATATCCCTTTCCACCTTCACAGTCCCACTTTGTAAACACACTCATTCTGTACAAAAGTGGCTCTCGGTGGGTTATTTTCACCTTGGAGAAACTGTGGTTTTCTCTCTACTTAATGCCAGTATCCTTAACGTTCTTGCGCCCTGTGCCTTCTTGCAGCTTCGGCATCCAGCATGACGGGAAGGAAAATGACTGTGAGCCCGTGGGCAGGCACCCGTACATCATGTCCCGCCAGCTCCAGTACAATCCCACCCCACTGACGTGGTCCAAGTGCAGCAAGGAGTATATCACCCGCTTCCTGGAGTAAGTGACAGCGCGTTGGGTCTCCTTAAGCCGGAAGTCAGTCTGAATTTTTTCCCTGAGCCCTGGAAAAGTCTCAGTTCCTCTCACAGGTCATAGTATCAGGTGGCATCCAACGGGGTGGCTTTCACTTCTGCTTTCTGACCCTGAGATGAGGGTGGGTCCTGCTTACAGCCACAGCCAGGTGAATATCCTATCCCCTTGCTTGCATCTGCTCGCGGTGGCTCTTTACGATCTGGGTGTGTGTTAAGTCCCTGGAAACTGGCCAGAACAACCAGGACTTATAAGTGGTCACAGAAACCCCTCTGATGACTTTATATGACTCCACTGCTTGTATTTCCTGGCGCATTCCTGAAGTAACAGTGTGGGGTGTGATTTGCATTTCCTGCTAGGCCTTTCCTAACTTGGGCCCAGAGGGTTCTGTGCCTTGTGGAAATAGAACTGTCTTGAAGGACAAAGAATAAACCATAGGGACAGAAGTTTCTGTTGAACGAAAGTCTATAAAGACAAAGGATATCATAAGCAACTGTTCTCATTTCTGTTAACTTGTTTTTTTCATTTCAGCCGGGGCTGGGGTTTCTGTCTCGATGACATCCCCCAAAAGAAAGGCTTGAAGTCCAAGGTCATTGCCCCTGGAGTGATCTACGATGTACACCACCAATGCCAGCTGCAGTACGGCCCCAATGCCACCTTCTGCCAGGAAGTAGAAGTAAGTGTTGGGTATCTTGGTGTGTCTGGTGGCTGTGCACTGAGCTTGAGGTCTCCAGCGTGCTGAAGGAAGGGCCAGGGAACTACTTAGGTAATCTGAAGAGCCAGACACAGAAATGGAACCTCCTGTGCTTGGCAAAGCGTTTGTAAGGCAGAAGATGTGAAGCTGGGGGTCATTTACATTCCTTGACCCAGCCTCTTTGGTATTCTGTGGAGACCGCAATCCTGTGCAAGTGGTTGTTGGTAAAGAAAATTTTATAGATTTTCAGGAATCACGGTGATTCACACCTGCAGACTCCACAGTTGCTCCCTTTCCTGAATTTCCCATCTGGTTGTAGAGAAACCTCAGATGCCAAGTAGGAATAAGATTCGTCCCAGTTCATTCATCTCCTTTATTTTTTTTATTTTTTTTTAAACGTTTATTTATTTTTGAGAGAGAGAGAGAGAGAGACAGAGCGTGAGGTGGGGAGGAGCAGAGAGAGAGGGAGACACAGAATCCGAAGCAGGCTTCAGGCTCCGAGCAGTCAGCACAGAGCCCGATGCGGGGCTCGAACCTATGAACCATGAAATTATGACCTGAGCTGAAGTCGGACACCCAACCGACTGAGCCACCCAGGTGCCCCATCTCCTTTATTTATTTTTTTTTAAGGGTTGCAAGTACTAAAATTAATTGTCTTTACTGTTTTATCAAATTCCTCAAGGATAGTATTTTTTTTACATTTTATAATAGTTTATTTTCAAATTGGTTTACATATAACACCCAGTGTTCATCCCAACATGTGCCCTTTTTAATGCCCATCACCCCCTCTCCCCCCTCCCTCATCCCCCTTACCCTCAGTTTTTTTCTTAGTCTTTGAGAGTCTCTTATGTTTTATCTCCCTCCCTCTCTGTGTCTTTTTTTCCTTTCCCCTCTTACCCTCCCCCTGGTTTTTGCTTAGTCTCACAAAGTCCACCTATTCGTGGAAACAGTGCCCATCAGCTGACGAATGGATAAAGAAGTTATGGTACTTATATACAATGGACTACTACGTGGCAATGAGAAAAAATGAAATCTGGCCATGTGTAGCCAGATGGATGGAACTGGAGGGTATTATGTTAAGTGAAATAAGTCAGTCAGAAAAAGACAGATACCATCTCCTTTATTTTTAATGTCCATATATTAAATCAAGCCCTGACATTTAACCTCCTAAAGAGTTTGTGGCTCTGTCCTGTCGTCTTCATTCCCACTGTACTCTTGATTCAGTCTCTCATCTTCTCTCCCTGGGATTGTAATTACCTCCTGCCTAGTCTCTCCTCCATTCAAATTATTGCCCAGGTTATTTCAATACAACACGAGGGGTGCCTGGGTGGCTCAGTCGGTTGAGTGTCCAACTTCAGCTTAGGTCATGATCTCACCATTCATAGGTTCGAACCCTGTGTTGGACTCTGTGCACACAGCTTGGCAGAGCCTGGAGCCTGCTTTGGATTCTGTGTCTCCCTCTCTCTCTGCCCCTCCCCTGTTCACTCTCTGTCTCTCTCTCTCAAAAATAAACATTAAAAAAAAAAAAAACAAACACAAAATAAAACAAAACAAAAAACACGAAACTAACCATGGCTCTGCTCAGCTCTTAGAGTTCACTGACCATAGGATAAAGCCCCAACTCCTTCGTGTGGCATTCCTTTGTGATTCGAATCTTGCCTGTGCTCTGAGTGCATCCCTCGTAGTGTGAAGGTACTGGTGTTAACACACTGACACACGCAAGGCGAGACTCATTCCACCCTCCTCAGATTCTGTGCTGTTAGAGAATAAAATGAAAAAACTAAGCTCTCAAAAATTAATAGAATAAATTCTCTCACCTTAGGGAGCTTGTGCTCTGGTGGAGGAGGCAGACAAAACAATTTCAGTACAGTGAGATAAATACAAAAAAGAGACATGTAAATTTAAAAAAAAATTTTTTTTTAGATGTTTATTTACTTTTGAGAGAGAGAGAGACAAATGGAGTATGAGTGGGGGAGGGTCAGAGAGAGAGGGAGACACAGAATCCGAAGCAGGCTCCAGGCTCTGAGCTGTCAGCATAGAGCCTAACCCAAGGTTCAAACCCAGGAACTGTGAGATCATGACCTGAGCCAAAGTTGGGCACTTAACTGACTGAGCCACCCAGGCACCTATGTAGTCGCTTTCTAGTTGTCTGTACCCTCCCCTACTTTATGTAAGCTCTTTTATTCCTCACATTTAGCAGGGCCTAGGACATAGATAAATGGATAATAGAATGAAGACGAGATAAATGAAAGAAGACTTAAGATCCCTGCATATTGCAGCCAAGATAACCTAATCCTTTTAAATTAAAAAAAGAAAAACTAAAATACCAGAGAATACAGCATCATCTTCCTTTGTTATAACTTCTTTTATCTTGAAATAGCTTACAACTCAAAAAAAAGTTGGAAAAATAGTACAGAGCGTTCTTGTGTATCCTTTACCCCGTACATCATTCTTTATAAATGCATAATGAACTTATAAGAAAGTTTTTAAAAAATCCTCAGGGAGAAAAAACTAAAAGGCAGTGATAAGCACCTTGAGGCTGATGCAGAGAAAACCAAAGGGCGTTGAGTTTAACATCCAGTGGCCACAGATGATGACATGCTCACGTGGAGCAGAGCAGGGAACTGGAACCGAAACCCTTCCTGAAGTGGGGGCCTTGAGGAGCTATGCCTCAATGAGGGAGGGGCTAGAAGAAATCGCCACCAAAGGTAGACGGCAGAGAAACATGTTTTACCTCAGCTTGGGTTTTGAGGGGAGGGATGCTGGTGGATTACTGTCAAATACTTTACCATAGGCCAGCCTCATATGGTCATACGGATTCAGAGTTCAAATTTATACTCTTGTGTGGCTGGAGAACCCTGTGCCAAAAAAATATAAGATAAACATATTTCTTTTTTTTTAATTTTTTTAATGTTTATTTATTTTTGAGAGAAAGAGAGGCAGAGTGCATGCGGGGGAGCGGCAGAGAGAGAGGGAGACACAGAATCCGAAGCAGGCTCCAGGCTCCGAGCTGTCAGCACAGAGCCCAATGTGGGGCTCAAACCCACAAAACCATGAGATCATGACTTAAGCCGAAGTCGGACACTCAACCGACTGAGCCACCCAGGCGCCTCTAAGATAAATATATTTGTGATCTGGTAAAACCATGGGATGCCTGGTAGAAACAAAGATTAAAAACCAGAGAAATTAATGCTCAGCTAAAGATGCACAAAAATCCAGTAGATAAACTTTCTGATTAGATGAGTTCACCACCTCAGCTTCTAATTCAAAGTTTAAAACAATCTACAGCTAAGTGGGGGAGAGCTCATAAACCCTCAAGAACTTTGGATAAGTATTTCAGGTAAGGATAATAAAATGAGTACATAAAAGAAGAACTACGTACGAGAAAAGGAAAAATACACTATAAGATGATTGTAAGATAGATAGGAAAAATAATTACAACCGCTAGAAATGAAAAAATATGGTCATTGATTTTTAAATTCAGTGTTTGGGTTAAACAGCAGATTTGGAAATTAGAGCTGAAAAAATTACTTCCCATCTCACTTAAATATTTTTCAGAGTTGTGTGCTGGAGAGGCTGGTTTTTCCTGGTAGAAATCCAGACTTTCTCAGCTCTCACGTATAAGGAAATTCAGATTTAGAAAATAGAAAAATGAAGTTGAGATCTGAAGAACGGAGTGGGAAGGCTCCTCACTGACAACTAAGAGTTCCAGAAAGAGAGAATAGTGGCAATCCTCAAGAGGCAAAGTTTAGAGAGAGAAGGATTGGTGATTTTCTAAAATTGTTAAAAAATATATAAAATCTTACTTTGAAAAGCAGTGACTCTAGAGCATAACTAAGTAGATGGAATGACGGCCGGCCGGTGGATAGAAGAAAGGCTAAAAGCTGAATAGAAGCAGTGGAGCCATTTCTGATGACGCGTAAGAATCCTGTCGACCTTCCCTTCTTCCTCCTCCAGGAGGAGAGAAACGGTAGGGAAGACTCATTTCACTCCCTGGAGGATAAAACAAGCTGGCTCCTCTGAGTAATAAGTAAATAAGCTCAGGCTTTGTAGGTGGAATAATTTCCATTTCCTTCAATTATGGAAGGCTCCATTATAACCCCCAGCGGTTTGTAATCAGATTCCTTCATCCATAGTTTGCATTGGCCTTTCATAGCTAATGTCACCAGTTACCCTGCCTGAGGTCAGTGAGGCTGTGTCGCCCCTGTAGATATTAGTCTCGACTCTTAGGAAATGTGTTTTATCTCCTGTTTTCTTATTGCCTAGGAGACCGTACCACTGTTTATGAATGATGGCAAAGTCGGAGTTAAGTTTGGATTGAGAGTTCGAGAGCGATCGATCACTTTTTATTACTCTTCCTCACCACCAACAGGAGCATTAAGTTTGTGGGCGACTTGAGTGTAGAAATGCTTTTGTGCAAGTTTTGAAAATGCAAAAAGTACAGTGTCACATTTGTTTTCCAGAATGTCTGCCAGACTCTGTGGTGCTCCGTGAAAGGCTTTTGTCGCTCTAAGCTGGACGCTGCTGCAGATGGGACGCGATGTGGAGAGAAGAAGGTGACGTGTCAGGCTGAGGAAGGAAGGTGGGAGGGTGGTGGGCACACGGTTCTTGGGCGGGGTGGGGAGAGGGCCCTGGAGAGCAGCGGTCTGGGTGAACGGAGGTCACACAGTCAGACTAGTCAGAGGAAAGGATCTTATTTCCGTGACGCCTTTTGAGCCTTCACTGGAAACGGTGCGGGAGAGAGGGCTGAGACCCAGTTCTACACTTCACTTGCAAAACATCCATCCCATCTTTCCCAGACGAACTTCTGTGGAATTTGTGGTCGATAACATCTGCTGAGCTTATGCTCGGCCTTCATTTGGACTGCCCTCTCGTCCATGTTAAACGTTGAGAAGGCAAGCCAGTGGCTTCTTCCTTCCAAAGATGCTGGATTTGGGCCACTTGTTATCTTCCTTCTCATCATCGAAGCTCACTGCCCTTCTTGGAGTTCTGCCCGTTTAACTAAGCAGGAAAGCCAGACACCCAAGAATTCAGATGCTAGAAATCCTCCGGACTGCCTGAGGACAGAGTAATACGTGCTGCTTGACAGAATCAGTTGCGTTTGTTGCGGGCGTAAGATTTAGACATTTACTGGGTGTCTTTATGCAGCTTGAGAGTGGAATGACCCATCACTGAAATTATAGAACTCGGTCACAACACACAGTGACCAGAAATAATGAGGAAGAGAGGCCAGCAGATAAGCCCAAATCATCTAACAACCAAACTGCATTCCTTTTTTGTTCACCTTCCGAAACTGATAGTTGTTGAAAGATTGCCTTGAAGAAAGAGGACGGAATTTATTCTGAGCTGCTTGAAATGCTAGAACTGAAAATAATAGCTAGAGTTACAGGAAAGCAAAAAATTGTTCTTGATATTAGAAAGCACTTCAACTAGTGTGTGTGTGTGTGTGTGTGTGTGTGTGTGTGTGTGTGTGTGTGTGTGGTTGTTTTTGTTTTTTGTTTTTGACACTCAGTGGACTTTTTGCAAGAGGATGAGTTATCTGCTGAGAACATTAAATACCCGTAGAGACCATAGAGAAGTGTTACCACAGTGTCAGTCTGCAAATTGCTTGTTTATGGTCTGTAACAAATTAAGGGGCTTGCAGCAGAAAGCCAGCCAATTACATTACAAAACAACTGTGTTACTAAGCATACCGAACTGCTTTTCCTAACGAAACTCTCTCAGTGAAGGAAGAGGTATGTGGACTTACATTCTGGCATGCACTCTGCCAACCACAATTTGAGTAACACTGAGTAGCATTGGCTGGCTGCAATGTGGCATTGCATGTAGTAGCATGTGGCTGGCTACCACAAAGTTCCCTTCAGTTACTGACATTCTCTGATTCGAAAACCCAAGGTTCTTGGGGAAATTTTTTGTGAGCTCTTCTTTGTTCTCCATATGACATGTGACCATAGGAAGCCTGCTTGCTCAGGGTGAATTGGGTTTTGACTTCTGGGGTGCTTGGCTCAGCTTGCGACGGGAACCTTGGTGACGTACGCCTCTCTTGTCTCTTCCCTTTTTAGTGGTGTATGGCTGGCAAGTGTATTACAGTGGGGAAGAAACCAGAGAGCATTCCTGGAGGCTGGGGCCGCTGGTCACCCTGGTCCCACTGTTCCAGGACCTGTGGGGCCGGAGCCCAGAGTGCAGAGAGGCTCTGCAACAACCCTGAGTAAGTCTCACCAAAAATATTTCCCTTGCTTCCACGAGTGCCGAGACCAGTCTTGGAGAGCATGATGTCAGTGACCCTAAGCCTCTTAAGAGAAATAAAATGGGTTCCTAAAGACAAAAAGGAACCAGAAGATTCCTAGAGGGTGGAAGAAAACTGGTTCTGTTTTGTTTTATTTTGGTGAGGCGCTGGATTCTTACTAGCACTTGGCTAAGTAAGCTGATTCCATCATTTGGGGAAATAAGCACATTTTCAAAAGGATCATCTATGTGAAAGGTCCTAGGAGATTATGCAATTAAATCCTTCTAGATAACATCGCTCTATCACTGAGAGATTACTTATACTCAATTTTGCTAATAAGATTGTAGCTTTCTTTCAATCATAATGAATGTTTATTTTTATAAAAATAATTTTCTTCTCTGAAGTAACTAATATTTAGTACATTTTTTAAGATAATTATTTTTAATGTTTTAGATAAGGATTTTTATAAACCATAGACTTTCATACTAGCATGTTAAAGGCTCCATAGAAGTTATTTCACAAAGCAGCCTTCAATATTTTAATTAAAGTGCTTAACTTTTTCAATGACATTATATATGATCAATAGTATAATAATATTATATATGAATTACATTTAAATTCCCTTGTTTTCCAAACATATATTACATTCTTAACTTCATTATTTCTTGGTATACTGGTTCCCAAGTAACATTTTTAAGAAGTGTACATATGATGCTTCTGTTAAGTAGAAAATATATTAAGCTTCTTTTGTGTAGAATTTCATTAGTCCGTATTGAAGAGTAAGAGTCACAGCTTTTAAAAAGGCAAATGAAAAAAAAATGCCATTAAAAAAAATAAAAATAAAAAGGCAAATGATAACTGTGATTACAATCTCCTCAGTATCTCAGTTCTAAATATTGCTTCTCCTTTTTTATTAATAATTATTATATATATGTGTGTATGTTTAATAAATATATCTAACAAATTTCTCCTAAGGATTAAGTTAATATATATAAACACTTGAACACAATACCTACTACATTAAACTGTCAGTAAGTGGTAGATATTATAGTAGTTATTATGATATCTTTATCATTTACCACACATGAAAGTATATATTTGAGGAATTTGGATACAATTGTTCTTAAATCTTACACTTTGGTAAAAGTTGTTTTTAATTAAAATTTTCAAGTTTATGTATTTATTTTAAGAGAGAGTGTGTGGGAAGGGCAGAGAGAGAGGGAGAGAAAGAGAATCCCAAGCAGGCTTCGCCTGGTCAGTGCAGAGCCCAATATGGGGCTCAAACTCACAAACCATGAGATCCTGACCTGAGTCAAAATCAAGAGTCAGACTCTCAACTGCCTGAGTCATCCAGACACCCTGAAGTTGCTTTTGTTTAAATACAAGATTTCTGTAACTTCAAAAAATCAAAACCAGGAATAGAAGGTTTTATTTTTACAGAATATCTTCATTTTATGGCTTATTTTAAAGTAATAAGAGATGTGATTTCCAATTTAGAGATTGGAAATGCAGGCAATTTGCTCTGGGACCTATTGTCAGTGCTTTGTATTCAGCCACCACCCATCTGTAGCCTCTTGGGTGGGTGGTTGGTGATCTGTGGTTGTCAGAAAGGGGCATCTTTGTTCAGGGACTGTAGAGTGAATCTCTAACTTGGCTTCATGGGGAAAATGGTTCTAACCCCCATCTTAGAGACCATAATTTGTCATAGAGTCTCCTCAGGTGAGTGACCATGTTTGATCTCAGTAGCTGGTTTGCTTAAGTTTATTGAAAACAATGACAATGGAAACATAGTCACAGATTCGGTTGTATGATTCGGGTCACAGTTTCAGGTCAGTGCATGACCAGCTGACACTGAGATTGGATCCTCGATGTTGGTCGGATATCTAGTGAGAAGCCAGCTGGGCTTGTAAAACACTTTCAGTGATGTTCGTTGGATGGAATGAACTGGAGAGGTGCCCAGTCATAGAGTATCACTCCATCATCACGAAGAGAAAACCAATCTAATATCATGGACAATTTTTAGAACCTTCTACATGGAGTCAATGAATGTGAACTGCCTTGGTCAAAGCCCTTTTATGTTCGAGGAACAAAAGTCTAAGAAGGGAGGGGGAGGAGGTATAGAAAACCTCATGGTTATTCAAGCAGAACCTCATGAGAAGTACAGCTGCAACCAAAAATGAACCAGATGCCAAGGTTTGAGGTCTTGGTCCCCCTAGATGGCATGGTCAGACAATATAACACAGCGGATGAGGGCTCAGGCTATGGATTAAGGCAGAAGAGGGTTTAAATCTTGGTACTTTGGGCAAATATCCTACTTTCCTGTGCCTTTAGAATGTGATTTCATCTTGGCTGCTCACTTGGCATGCTTTCTGGACAAGTTACCTTAGCTTATTTCTCTGGGCCACAGGTTTTTAAAGGACAGAGAGTTCCTCCTTTTCTATGACAGCAGTTTTGTTATATTTCCTCCTCCCTTTTTGGGTAAATAATTAATCCTGATGGGAAGGTTGTTACTTGCCCTTAGTGTATTGCAAAGAAAATAAAAGGTTGAGAAGGATTATTATTATTTTTAAAATTTTTAATGTTTTTATTTTTGAGAGAAAGAGAGAGAGCTAACAGGGGAGGAACAGAGAGAGAATCCCCAGCAGGCTCTGTACTATCAGCATAGAGTCCTATGCGAGGCCTGAACCCACAAATCGTGAGACGATGACCTGGGCTGAAATTGAGTTGGATGCTTAACCGACTGAGCCACCCAGGTGCTATTCTAAAATAAGATTAACTTATTCATTCATTGAATGTTTAAGAGGCTTCTGTACTCAGAGTACGGCTTAGAGACCATAGATGACATAGAACTTGGATTAGATCATTAGTGAACTATGTTTTGGAACGATAAGTGCTAGAAGTAGATATAATACCTACAATCAAATGTCACTGAAAAGGAGAAAAAGATTACTTCTGGCAGAAATTCAGGAAGAATTCGTGATGGAGATACAGCATTATTCAGTCCTGAAAGCATAAGTAGCATGTAGACATTCAGAGACTTACAAGAAGGGAAGTCTATCCAGAGGCACAGAAAAGAAATATAAAACAAGTCAGCTTGTCTCACTGGAATAGTATGCAAATGAAGGGGAGGGTGAGAAGTAGTCGTTAGGGCGAGTTAAATCAGGATCATGAGGGCCTTGAATGTTAAGATGAGAGGCTGGACTTGATTCTGTGGTCATTGGGTGCCGTGAAATGTTTTTAAACAAGAAATTAAAAATAAGATAATCCTAAAAATTAACCAGATGTGTGTACAGTAGATTGAATGAAGGAAAAGACAGGCAGAGGGGAGACAGGAATAGAGTTAAGGATTAGACTAGTTTGGTGATTGTGGAAACGAAGAGGAAGAAGCAAATACAGAGGCATGGCTGGTGCTTGGGAAGCTGACGGACAGTGGGGTCAAAGGAAGGCAAAGGATGGAGCCTTCTGAAATCTGACTGCGTTAAACTTGCTAACTAGGAATTAGGGAAGAGGCAGATTTTGGAGAGAAAATGATATATCCATTCTTAGTACATATTTTGAGTTTTGAAGGCCAGGAGGGTATATAAGTAGAAAAGATACACACAGTATTTCAAATTAGGCAACTGTAGACCGGGGACTGAATGGTCATGAGCAACAACAACAACCAAAAACTGTATGAAATTAGAATAATTGATGTAAAAGGCGAGTTTCGAGGGTAGAACAGGACATGGTTTGGCAAAGAACAGTCATGACCAGATGCCAAGGGATGTTTAAGGAAAAATGCTAGCCTTTAAGGAAACTAAACAAACAGCTTGTCTGTTTCCTTCGTAGACCAAAGTTTGGGGGGAAGTACTGTACCGGAGAGAGAAAACGCTATCGCTTGTGCAACGTCCACCCCTGTCGCCCAGATGCACCAACGTTTCGGCAGATGCAGTGCAGTGAGTTTGACACCGTTCCCTACAAGAATGAATTCTACCACTGGTTTCCAGTTTTTAATCCAGGTAAGGAGCTGTGACAGTATATTCCAGATCTAGGGCCACAGCCATTACGAGAGAGCATGTAAATGTCAGGTGTCTGGGATGCCCCGTAAAGTCCAATAAAGAGATAATTGGACCATGAGGAGTTTTGTATTTCAGAGAATGGAAACACGACCTGGTTAGGTTGATCACCAAATATTGAAGGCTGAATATATCCAACTCTCTGTCCTGAGTTCTGAGGGAGATAAAAGAAACTTCTCAAACATGATGCCTCGCTTCAAAACATGGTACAGACTAGCCGTTGGTGAAAGTACCTAATTACTGATGAAAGCGCTCATTGATGAGAGTGTGAATTGACTATAATTTTGGCAGAAATTCAGAAAAGGTCGTTGTAGGTTTGGAGTAATTTCAGAGAAGACTTCTAAGGAAGTGTTGATGACTCTTTAGCATGAGAAGTCTTACTAGTGGAAGAAGGAAAAAGGAAGACATTTAAAATAGAGTCAGTAATTCCAGTTGACAGGAGAAAAGCACAAGGAAAAACAGGATGGTAGGAGTGCCTTAATCAGAAATAAATGAGAGCCAGCTCTGGGCCAGAAGTCAATGTTTTGTATGCAGAGGACAGCATAAGAAAAGTAAAATCAAGCATCTAAAGGATGCTCATCAGGGCATGGGGACATAACTGAACTGCAGAATGAGACAGCAACTTTGGCAATGCTTCTTCTGTATCAACATCAGTTACACCTTCTCTCCTGAAAATGAAGAATCATTAACCATTAGCATCAAAACATGTCTGTGCAATGTATTAGTATTCAAGTAAAGAATGAAAGAGAAAAGATTTTCTTGAGCTAAGGAGATTTGAGTCAAGGTAGTAAAAAATAACCAAATTTTTCATGATTTTTTTAAGTTTCTGAAATTTCAGTGGGATAGGACACAAGAGAAATCAAAGATGTCATCCAGTGAATGAAAATTCCATATTTGGATTGTTAAAAAATGATATAGTCAATTGCTTTTGAAAGAAAGACTCGGTAGTGCTTTGCCTGCGTTGGGTCTTCAAAATACCCTGATGGCTTTTGGTTGTCATGAGCAATATCTCTCCTTGCCCCCACATTGTTGAACATCATTCATGCTCCAGAGGGGTGAGTCATTTGGTTAGTGGTGCAATTCAGCTTCCTAATCCAGGCATTTGAATACAGCCAAACTCATGCGTGTTTTCGTGTGCACACACATGCACACACACACACACACACACACACACACCCCTAATGATGAAAGATACATCCAGTTAGTACTATCTATATTTATATTTTGGACATTCTCTATTATTTCGGAACTATTTGGTACAGTAGTATTATAGACCCCAAATGAGCAATCTTCCAAAACTAAGATAGCATAGCTACCGTAGGGTCATGATGGGGTGGGGTTTGTGTGTGCTGAACTCTGACAGCTCAAGTAGCTGGGCTTAGAGTAAAAATATTTGGATTGGCTTGGCTTTTCATTTATTTACAAAGCATTTGCCGTATGCCTACATATTACATAGCAGAGCAATGGGTACTGAAGAAATGAGTGAAGAAATTTCACTCACTTTGGAATGTTTACTTTGCATCTGTCACTGGTGTTGAGGCTGTATAAACCATAGGAGAGAATTAAGCTGAGCGTCAACTTCTATACTCACTATCTACCTGGGCTATCAGACCTCTCCGTTCCTCCTGCCTCGTGGTTGTCTTGCAGGCTCCTGTGCCATTATTTAAGGATAGCGACTTAGCTGCTCACCTGAGTAGCTACTACCTCGATCAACACGCTGATTTATTTCCCTCATTAAACTCTAGCCTACAGAGTTTTTATTTGCTTAGTTGATGGGCACCCCTAGTAGAGATAAGTAGGTTGTTCATGTCAACATGAGTTCCGTATGGAGCATTTATTCTGGGCCAGGCACTAAGCACTTTACCCTCCCAGCCTTACCGTTAGAAATCACCACAGGATAAAGTAAACACACACCAGAGCATTCAGCCCACGGAGGGGGCGGTGTTAGGTGTCCTGTTAAGGGACCTTTGGCAGATGTGCTAACTAGTCAATGACAGAAGAGTCATAGAGTTAAACATTTGGAATAATCATAGAAACTCCACCAAATCTTTTAGTTTTCATACTCTGTTCCTTGGAATCCCAGGGTTTCCCAAAATGCTTGATTCTACTTTCATTTTTCAAAAAAAAAAAAAAAAAAAAAAAGGTAAACTCGTCTTTAAAAGTGCCATAAAGAACAATGCATACACTCGAAAATATGATATATCAAGTTTTAACATATCAGAGAGCACCAATGCTCTAAGTTCCACAGTCAAATTAATTTGGCTTTCTGCAGACCTTAGAATAAAAGTCTCTCATCAACAGAATTTAATTGAGAAATATCCTGAGATTGTAGGTTGAGTTGCTTTAACCTGTTCTCATTTGCAGTTGTTTGTCTGTATGAGTCAAGATTTCTCAATACTCTGCGACCAAAAACCTCACAGAAAATAATTAGATGCCGTAGCCAGTGTAAGTCTGCAACTGCCACCCATAAGCTTGATTTCAAATTTTTCTGTTTATCTTAATAATTTCTTTAGATCCCACTGACTTCTTTTTAAACGCTATATACTTGATCTTACAAAATGTATGCTTAATAAAATCCTGACTACATCTGCTTTATTTGCAAGATCTTGTTTGGAAAAAGAAGATTAATTCTTCTGCTTAAAAGATTTGAAAACTACTAATCCAGGTCAACTTCCTTTCCAATATAGACCTTCTCTTTACCAACACTCCTGACAAGAAAAAAATTATCCAAAGTCCACTTGATCACTTTCATGTAGGCACCAGTGTGGAGAGCTGCCGCGATCAGCTGCGTTTTCTGAGCCCGTATTTATATCAGCACGAGACTCTATGTTTTCTCACCCTCCTCCCCATCCTTAGAGGTAAAGAAACTTAGTCTCCGAGGAGACAATAGCTTATTCAAGGTTATAGGATTTTATATAATGGAGCTGGAATTGAAGCATGAGTCTAAGAAACTGATAGATACATAGATAGATGATAGATAGATAGATAGATAAATGATAGATGTTAGATAGAGAGATACACATAAACTAATTTATATAGATTCCTGGGGACTTCTTTGGTCTACGTTAGTAGAAATGTGTTTGTATCCTGCGCCTTCTATTAGGAAATGACCCGAGGCTGATTTTGATGTCATCACTTTCCTGGAATCTCTCTCTCTTTTTAGGTCTTCATCTTTCTCAGAACACCTAATTTAGCCTGAATTCATTTAGGCTCATTTTTCAGTTGTTGCTTCTAGATATTTAAGCCCTGTTAATGCTTGAAGCCAGTGAGGTTCCCAGCAAATGTGGAGGGTCTGACGTGAAGTCGGACCACATCTGCTCCTCTTGGAATAGGATCCTTCAGGAATATCTCTCAAGAGATGCTGCAGGTAGCGTTCCCTCGGAAGCAGACTCTGAGACAGGCAGTTGCACACAGGAGGTTTAGCAGCTGTGGAAGAAGAGGGGGAGGGGAAAGAGGAGAGGGTGTGCAGGGGGAGCCAAGCTACAGTGCAGGCTCAGCAGAGGCCTTATCCCATGCCGTGGGGAGCTCTGTGACTTGAACAGGCTTTCTGAGTTGCCAGGTTCAGGTGGGAGAGCCATCCTCGATTCCCCACAGGGACCGGTTCCTGGGTGTGGTCCGCCCTGGGAAGGAGTGAGTGTCCCTGGTAAGGAAGCTCTCAGGGCTAGTGCTGGCAGTGCTCCCAGGAGCTGGAGGGATGAATCCCAGCACCTGGGTGGTGTGCACAGAGCTTATTAGAGGAATACTTGGGGTTTCGAGAGAAACAGCCTTTAAAGAGAATATGAGTGTGGGGAGCAACTGGGAGATCGTTTAGCCAGAAGCCCCTGTTTTGACAGATTGGGAATCTATGGCTTCAAAAGAGGAGATGAGGGAAAAATAAGGATGATGTTTGCAGACGTTCCAAAGCCAATCACAACCCTCTTCACCCTCACTTTCCTCTACAGTAGAAGAGGGAAAAGACTCAGGAACCCATATTCCTGGGAAACCCAATCCTGACCAAAGAGATAAAGATGAAGGTTCAACTGAGCAAGGCTTCTGGGAGGGATTTTAATAGGCACTGACCCAGCTGGCCTCCCCCCATCTTGCCTTTCTGCCATTCACCCTTCCCCCTCCTGCAGTCTGGGGATATAGAAGTTCACACTGCAGCCAGAAAGCTGATGCCCTTGCTGAGATGGCTGAGCAGGAAGCCTGGAAGGAGGAGAGATTTATACTCCTACTGATGAAGTTTTGGGGTGATAGTTGGGTGATCCAGAGCCGATGGCCAAGAAGGAATTCTTGAAGACGTCTTTGGTGCAAAAAGGTGATTTTATTAAAGCACGGTGACAGGACCTGTGGGCAGGAAGAGCTGCACTGGGGTTGTGATGGGTAACTCTATATACCCTATAGTCTGGGAGGGGATCAGGGATAGAGTAAGTCTCTAAGGTATTTTGGAACAAGGTTTCCAGGACCTTGAGGGACGAGTTGTTGCTATGGGAACACTACTTATTAACCTTGTAATAACATCTCAGTCATGAGACCTTTCAGATGTATATGGTGGAGAGGGCATAAGCTTTTAGTATGATTGCTAACATGTATCTTGGGGCAGTTGAGATAAAGGAAGTAGACTTACAGGATCCTCGAGGTTGGGATAATGTTAAGCTAAGATTCTCTTTTGCTCCTAGCAAAATGTCATCGTCAAAGTAGCTGAGCTCCTAGAGGGAAGTCACTCTGCTGGACTCAAGGACTTGTCAGTGGGTTACAGGCAGTAAGGGAATTTAATTTTTCATTTGCTTAGTTTCCACATTACCATGGCAAGCACTTAAACCCCTTTCTTTTGTTCTTGGGGAGCCAGGAGTGTCCGAGGAATATCACACATATTCTACCTGGGGAAGGGGGCGTGTGTGCCAGCCTGTATTTTGCCCTCAGCTTGCCCCAAGCTTGCCCCAAGCTCGCTCATCACTACCTCTGAATTTCCTGTCATGTGGGAGAAATAAACTCCTCTCTATTTAAGACAAGGAAGCAACATTTTTCAGCTACTTGCGATGAAACTGATTCCTCACTGATAATGAGAACAGCTTATATTATGTCAGTGTTTGCTCTGTGCCAGGTGCTTCATTCAGCATGGCATATGCATTTTTCTGATTTTTATCTCCACAAGAAAATCCTGTGAGGAAATTTATAGTTTTGACCCAATTTTTATGGACATGCTAACAGATGTAGAGAATTGACTTGCCCAAACTCAGACTATACAGTAGAGCCAGGAGGAGTTAGCTGAGGCCAGACTCTGCAGCCTAAATGTTAACCAGTAAAACAGAGATGGGATTAGCCTGTGTCCTTAACTACAATGCATTGTGTTTTGAATTTTACCTAGGGTGATGTTCCTATTTTAAAAAACAGATGATTTCATGGCCCAGGAATCCTGGTTTGGGGGAAAAGAGCCCCAACAATTATTTGCATTATGACGAATGCTAGGTTTGTTCAACTGATTTGTCTTGAATCTTTGAAAACCATTTTTTTCTCAACATTTAAGCATTATCACAAAATTATTATATTTCTCAAATAAATTAAATTATAATTCCAAATGTAGTATCACAGTTCTTAAACGTCATAATCAAAAGACAGAACATAAAAATTTATAGTAAAAAGAAAGTCTAAAATATCAGTGAAATAGGTTTAATTTATTTTAATTTTTTAAGTTTATTTACTTATTTTGAGAGAGAGAGAGAGAGAGAAAGAACAGGGGAGAGGAAGAGAGAGAGGGAGAGAGAGAATCCCAAGCAGTCTCCACACCGTCAGTGCAGAGTCCAACACAAGGCTTGAACTCACAAACCGTGTGATTATGACCTGAGCCAAAACCAAGAGTCAGACATTCAACCAACTGAGCCACCCATGCACCCCCTAGGTTTAATTTATTTTTTAAAAAATTAGCTCTATTCTTGTTTTTTATACCTTCATGGTTATTGTAGAATATATTAATTTAAATACCTTCTTATGTTTAACTAATATATATTTTGATATATTTGTGGACTGTAATATTACCCTATCAGAAGGTAAAAGGCTATACAAGTTTAGACCAGCCAAAGGTACAGAGTCTTGGTAATTACTTGATTTTTGGTTGAGTTTTTGGTCAGGACTTTTCGTATATTTTTGTTATTTCTTTCAAGCTGATCTAAAGGTTCAACTCAACTGATTAAACTGAGTTTCTTTCTTAAGTTAAATATTACTTGTTATAACAAAAACATTTTAAGTTCTGCCTTTTGCTTAAAGTTTGGTATTTCTTAAAATCGGGCACAGGTGTGTTTATACCATGCATCTTCTGCTCATGCACACACTTCACCGTCTCATCAGAGCTTACTTAGAAAGCACAAGTTCAAATATAAAATTAACAGTTTCAAGACAGCGACCCCGAGCATTTGACCATGTGTGAAGCCCTGGCCAACTGCATAGGGTTCATCCCCATGGGGCCCTGCCTGCAAATGGAGTTCAGAAACTGGACTTTTTTGAATGGCAAAACTCCAGTAGCAGTCTACTTACAAAACGTGAAACGCATCAAAGGTTTTCCTTGACCTAAGAAATATTTTTTATCCTTCTTACCAAGTTTCATCTTTCGCTTCTAATAACCAATTTTTAACATCATTATCCAAAAATATTGAGCCATCCTGTTTCACCAGAATTGGAAATGCAACCTTTGATTCAATAAGTTCATTCAGCTACCTAAGCGTCCTTTGAGAGGATTAATCAGTGTGAGGGTGAGAGTTCCACCGGTAGATGAGTCTGAGAGGTTTCACTTAGCTGAATTATAAATGGATTTGAAAGCTCTTGAAAGGTAGAGAGAAAAAAATTCTATGATCCAGACAAAGGGATGTGTCAGGATGGATGAATAAATGTGAGACAGTGAAAACACTCAACTCTGTGGATGTTATGGAATCAACGAGGCTGATATCTGGGACAGATCTCTGGTACTCAGATGACCATTGAGAACTAAAACCACCTGTTGCTACTCTGTCTCCTGCAGAGTCCTGTGTCATAGATCACCTAATGACATGCCCAAAGTACCATGAAAGACAAAGGCCAGCGGAGAAGACCGGAAGTAGGGTTCAGTCTTGTAAAATGCTGAAATAGCCCTGAACCTTCAATTCCCAAAGGCTACTTTCTTTTTTTTTAATTGATAATTTATTGTCAAGTTGGTTTCCATACAACACCCAGTGCTCATCCCAACAAGTGCCCTCCTCTGTGCCCATCACCCACTCTCCCCCCTCTCACACCACCCTCTCCCCTCAGTTTGTTCTTAGTCTTTGAGAGTCTCTTATGTTTTGTCTCCCTCCCTCTCTGTGGCTTTTTTCCTTTCCCTCTTCCTCTCCCCCCTGGTTTTCTGTTAAATCTCGCAAAGTCCACCTATGTGTGTTCAGGAAACATATGGCATCTGTCTTTCTCTGCCTGACTTATTTCACTCAGCAGAATACCTTCCAGTTCCATCCATGTTGCCACACATGGTCAGATTTCATTCTTTCTCGTTGCTGGGTAGTATTCCATTGTGTGTGTGTGTATATATATATATATATATATATATATATATGCCACATCTTCTTTATCCATTCATCAGTTGATGGACACTTAGTCTCTTTCCATGATTTGGCTATTGTCGAAAGTGCTGCTGTGAACATCAGGGTACACGTGCCCCTATGTATCAGCACTCCTGTGTCTCTTGGGTTGATTCCTAACAGTGCTACTGCTGGGTCATAGGGTAGTTCTATTTTCATTTTTTGAGGAACCTCCACACAGTTCTCCAGAGCGGCTGCACCAGTTTGCATTCCCACCAACAGTGCAAGAGGGTGCCTGTTTCTCCACATCCCAAAGGCTGCTTTCAAGCACAGTGGCCTTAGGCACCCCTGTAGGTCATAGGTGTGCAAGTCTGGGGACTTGGAACAGTTGGGTCTGTGAGGTGTTATTGTTGTTGCCCAAGGATTATTTACTAGATTATTCTTAAGACGCCATAGACCACTGCACTTAGATTCAGGAGAAATTTGTGTTTCTTACATGAAGTATGCGTCAGCTAGCCTGTCTAACCCTGAAGGACGTACTAATCCCGTACTGCACAAGCAAAATGAAGTCTGGAAATGAGGGCCTCTCTCCCTGGAGACGTGTTATTATCACAGAAGAAAGGAGACTTTTCCAGTATTCCTGACACATAGAGACACATAGAGACAGAGCATGAGCAGCGGAAGGGCAGAGAGAGCAGGAGACACAGAATCTGAAGCAGGCTCCAGGCTCTGAACTGTCAGCACAGAGCCCAATGCGGGGCTCGAACTCACAGACTGTGAGATCATGACCTGAGCCGAAGTCAGACACTTAACCGACTGAGCCACCCAGGTGTCCCTCCAGTATTCCTGTTTGAGAGCCAAGGCATTATTTTTAAAAGGAACATAAGCTTCTTTAAAAAAAAAATGCAAGTGTGCATAATAGAATGAAATAAAAATAAATTATTATCCCATCATGCTTAACTTATTCTTTAGAGGCAACCATTGTTAACAGCTGGTTTTAGTTTGCACACAAATGAAATCATACTTTGCCAATTCTGCAGCTTTCTTTACTCATTAGCAGAACATAATGGCATTAGAGCTACCTCATTCCTCTTAGTGACTGCACGGTGAGTCTGTGAATGTACTAAACGACATCATGTAAATACAACGAAGTTGATTTGTCATTTTCTTTCTGGATAAACCTTACATTATTTCGATGAACGTCCATGACTTCTTTTTTTTTTTAAGTTTATTTATTTATTTTGAAAGAGAGTACATAGGCAGGGTAGGGGGAGAGAGAGAGAGAGAGAGAGAGAGAGAATTCCAAGCAGGCTCTGCACTGTCAGATGCAGGGATCAAACTCACGAACTGCGAGATCATGACCTGATCCAAAGTGTCTGACTTCGCCCCAGCCAGGGCGCCTTCTACCACTAAGGTCAAGGTTCATTTTTATGACTGAGTTGATTATCTGTCAGGATTGAGATCATCTCTTTGCCACTTGGTCCAAAATTTTCTACCTAACAGTGTTGACCTTTATCATGTTTGTTAATTAGCATACATGGGTTGAGATCCTTCCCTTAACCATAAGGTCCTGCTAGTATTCACTAGGAAAGGTTAATGATAACTGCCACATTTAAACAACCACTCAGTGCCAAGTACCTCATTGGAGATTTAAATATTATTCTCTGACAACCCCCTCTGTGCAGACTAGAGACCTAGAACACCTTGCGCAAGATGTGAGAATCAGGGCTGAGACCTGAATCCCTGAGGATCTAACTGCTGCCGGGCCAGTGGGCTCTGGTTAATGCACAAGTGACTGAAGTGCCCTTGAGGACATGGCAGTTGGTTGAGGAGTTGTAAAATCCACAGTCTTGGAAGCGTAGAGCTGTGAGGACCTCAGTAGTTATCGTATGAGTGGAACACCTTTGAACTGGGTCCACAGTGGCAGAAAAGGGAGATCATGGAGCCACTTACTGACCTAGCATGGTCTAGAACATTTTATGCTACAGCAACAAGACATAAATTGTTTAGAAAATACCGAAACAAAGTATGAATTTAGTGCAGCATTGTTTAGAAGTGGCGTACCTGAATGATCTAAAGGAGAAGAGGCTATTTCAGGAAACAGTCATCTGTGTGGGAATGAGAGTGAACCAGCCTTACAAAAGATGTGTGTTTTGGCTGCTATCATGGTAGACAGCAGAGCATGGTGGGGCAACTGCAAGGACCTTTAGGATTCACTGAGTTCATGATAAGGAGGTGAGAACAATAATCATAACTGCCGTTTGTTAAGCACTTAGTGTCTATCAAGCACCATGCCGAGTGCTGACATACAATCTCTGTCTTAACCCTCACAATGACATTGCAAGGTGGGTATTATTACCCCAGTTTTTTCAGATGAAGAAACTGAGTCACAGACAGCTTAAGTAACTTCCTCAAGGAAATATTGGACTTTGATGAGCTAAAACTTTTACGTATACTCTCTGTAGAAATAAATGGCTCCAGAGTCTGATGATTCTCACTATATTTAAGGCCTGTGAGAGAATATTAAAATGGAGCCACACTGGAATTCTACCAAGTTGGCACCTCAGATATGATCTGTAAATAAATGCATTGCCTAATAACATGAAGAGTGGATTCTTTAGAGAGCTTCTCAAAGACATTTGTCTTTTGTTCAAGAAAATTCTGTGTCTGTAGGTTAGAGGTTAGTGGAGTGACCTCTAAGCTAAACCACCAGGTTTAACTCTGCCACTCAAGCTGTGAAGTCTTGGGAAACTTAATCTTTCTATGCCTTATCTGTGAAATGGTGACAATAAAAGAACTAACACCATAGGGTGGTTGTGATGGTTAAAATGAGATAGATAACTGCTTTGAGGAACAACCAGATCTGGGAAATAGTGTGCAAGTGATATGTTGGCTATTATTTTATTAAGCAAAATTCCTCTTACCTCACTCGCTGTATAAATAAGAGTAGTGAAAGTCTCTAGTGTTTTTTTACTTTGGGGAATGAGTCAAATAGCACAAACCCAGGGGGAGTGAAATGAAGGCAGACATTGGAACTTCAGCATTCTGGAATTCATTGCAACATTTGCCATCGGATGGGAATGGACTTGCTAGGAGGACCCATTTATGCAGCTCCTGGGAGTGAGTGCCTTCTTAAATTTTGCACCGGGAGGCACCTCTCTGGTCCCAGCCCTTCCAGGAAGGCTGAAACAGGTTAACTCCTGTCTGTAAAAAAGCTCCAGAATTCCTCAGGGCTGCTTTCTGTTTTTGCTTAATGTGTCCAAATACAAAATCTCAAATCCAAATTCTAAAGCTCAAATCAAAGTCTTATTTAAAAGTGTTTCCCCTGCCTCCATCCTTCTACTTAACTTGTCAAGTACTTAATAGCCCTGTGAAATGATTCCCTAGACTCAGCACACCTGGTGGATGTTTCCGGCTCTAGGCGAGCAGAGCTGTGCCCAGATGGCCCTCTCTAAGAACTGCTGGTTCAGTTCGGGCAGTGACAGAGCTAATCACAGTGCCGGGAAGGAAGGTTTACAATAATCCTTGTCTTACCTTGTCCCTGGAGTCTTCCGGCCCTTTTCTATTGGCCCTTTGTGCTGTGATCTCTGCAACTCATTTGGACTTAGTTCATTTTCTCAGACGACCTATCCACTGCTCGTTATATAAGATCAGTTGTGTTCTTTATCTACTTCTACCTTTCTCCTTTAAACTTTAAACAGATGCTTTTGACGTCTGTCTCAAGTTTGCCCAGAGTTTCAGTGTTTGAGCTTCTGCTCTTAGTTATATTTATGTTTTATACTTTTATTTCTCTACCAAATGGATCATTGCATCCCTGAGAAGCCATGCCCAGGGTTGAGCACTCTGGCTTTGCATTTGCTGCCTGCCCACATGGGGTAGGTCCCTGTCACATGGCCCATGGCTGGTCTCATTAACCCTAAGTTGGTCATACCATGAGGAAACTCAAGGGCTTCCCCCAATAAACAGATCCAAAAGGGATTCCCTCCCAAGAAAGACCTTTCTGAAAAAGACATTCTCAAGTTTTTCCGTTAAAAAAAAAAGAACAAGAGGTAACACTCAAAAGGAAATTACTATTTGAATTCTTATCATATACATGTATTCCCTATTAAAAATTTTAAGGCAATTTATGTTTTAAAAGTTATCCGTCTTTATGATTACTGTAGTTACCTGTGTATAGGTACATATTTTATTAAGTAAATCTTTAGAACCATTCCTGTGTTATCTGCATTTATAAGAGAGTAAAAAATTCATTCCTAGAATGCGTTCATTGTAGGACGCAGCATGGTGATTTTAGACCGTTACGGTAAGCCAGTAGGCTTCAGCATCAGAAAAAATAAAATCAGACTTTCTGTTTCTCTATGTTTGTAAATCTATGTCCAAGGACTTATTGGATTTGAGGAGAATAAAGAAAGATATTTGTTGAGGGTGGGGTCATGATTGTGGCGGCAGTGTTAAGTCGAGAGTTGGCCCAATGGGAGGAGACTGCCTCTTCCCTAGAGGTCCACTTACTTTGCAGCAAATAGTGGGCAGGTGGCATGCTTGTCTGGAGTCCCACAGCCCTGGTTGCTAATATTTCTCTTCCAGGTTAACCCCAGAAGCTCTGCATCTTACTTTTACAAGCCCAGTTCAATGTTGGATTGAAAGGCCTCAACATTTGTAACAAAGTGTTACAATCTTCCCAATTTAATTTGTTGTAAAACCCCTTACCTGGATAAAGAAAAAAGCCTGCACTTCAGTATGTGCCACAGAAGGATGAAAGATGAGACTCTCCAGATGAACGACACTTGGGGCATTGTATGTACAAAAGAATCCTGCAGGGAGGGTGCTGAGCTAAAAATGCTAACTTGCAAGGATTTGTTTCTTTTTCACTCCAGCACATCCTTGTGAGCTCTACTGCCGACCCATAGATGGCCAGTTTTCCGAGAAAATGCTGGATGCTGTCATTGATGGTACCCCTTGCTTTGAAGGCGGCAACAGCAGAAATGTCTGTATTAATGGCATATGTAAGGTATTGGGTATGTTTCCTTCATCTGCAACTTCATAAAATCATGATTCTTACTAATTCAGGAAGTCAGATGTTCTAAGCTTTTGCTTTCATGACATTTACACGTGGTCTTACTTTTATGTATGGTCTGTGAGATGAGACTTTTCAGGGCGCATCAGAGTCAACAATTTGGAATTGAAAACTTTCCCTCCTGCTGTGATCTTTCTTATTTGACTTGTTGATGTGCTCTGTGATATATTATTTTAGACAAAGAGCAGGGGCAAATTGAAGAAGAACCATATTAAAGGAAGAATTATTAGGAAAAGGCAACCTTGATTATTTTAGCAGTTTTAAATTATTCATTGGGGGGCGCCTGGCTGGCTCAGTCAGTTAAGCGGCCAGACTTCGACCCAGGTCATGATCTCGAGGTTCAGGTGTTCAAGCCCTACATCAGGCTCTGTGCTGACAGCTCCAGAGTCTGCAGCCTGCTTCAGATTCTGTCTCCCTCTCTCTGCCCCTCCCCTGCTCTTTCTCTGTCTCCCTCTCTCTCTGTCTCTCTGAGAAATAAAAATTAAAAAAAAAATTTTTTTAATTATTCATTGGTTACTTGCCAGTAGAGTACTTAAACTTGAGAAAAAGCTGAAATTAACAATAGTTTGTATAGTGTTCTGCACAAAGTGTTTTTACGTTGATTACCAACATGATCTTAGGAAGAGAGATGGCATGACAGGTAGTTTTAAGCCAGGTCTTCTGATTTGTGTTTAACTTTTCCACGCTGACTCCATTATTCAACTCTGCCTTTTTTAAATTACTGAGACCTGTTTTGTCAATGCTTTTATGTATGCAGCCATTGAAGAATTCCTTTCCAGTGCTCGGTCTGGTTTGCAAGGAACCGATGAACAAGTGTTTGATCCAACACTCAGGCATACATCTCAGTTTAAAGAAAAGGTGTTTTTAATCAATGAAAGAAAAGTTACATATAAAGTCCTAATTAACTGTTCATAAATAATAATGGTTAGTTCTCAGGCTCTAGAATATGACCTGAATACCATTGTTTACCAGCTGTATAACTCTATACATTTTTGCTGAGACTAAGTTTCTTTTTCTTAAAATCGGGATGTTAATGGATTCTCCTAGTCAAAAAGAATAAATAAAGACGTGTATTTTAAGCCCCTAACAGAGCCCCCAGCACACAATAAACTCTTAATGCATTTTATTTGTTTTTGCAAATGTTTATCATAATTTTTTTCCACTGGACTGAATTGCTGCCGTGGAAAGCCCCTGCCCATGAGTGTTCAGCGCTGTGGGAAGATACGTGTATCACCTTGAAGTTGCCTATTGACTTATTCCAAGAGGGACCAAAGCAGAAGAGGCAACACGATGATTCCCAGGAATGAGCGAGCTAAAAGCAACTCATAATCATACTCTACATTTGAAGGAGCTCGTGTGAAATTCTCTTTCAGACTCATTGCTAATTATCACTGTAGCTACAGAGCCAAAAGTAATTAATATGCATTTGGGTTAGATCTGTTCTCCACAGTGGGAAAAGGTTTGTCTTGCTAATTCAGGCCAAAACAGCCCCATCCCGGTTCAAAGCAGTGGTTCTCAGGCCTGGCTGCCTCTTAGAATCATCTGAAGACCTTTTAAAAACTAGTGATGTCTGGACTCTGTCTCAAACCTATTGATTCAGAACCTCTGGGATTTGGGGCCTGGGCATTGACATTTTAAAAACTTCCCAGGTAATTGCCATATGGAGCTAGGGCTGAAAACTTTAATCGCTAAGAAATGAATGAATGTGATACTATAATTATTTGTTAGACCTAAACATGTTTGCAAGCAGAGAGACCGTATCTTTAGCGTAGTATGGAAAACACAGGTGTTTTGAACAAATCATAAAGGGTGTGGGGTGCCTCTCTTGACACCAATTAAATCAACTTAATAGGATAAGCTGGAGTGTCTCAGCTTGACTTACTCTTTTTGGAAATCAGTTCCAAAAAGAACTTTTTAGAAGCTATAATTACCCACTTTATCTCTTTACCACACCTGAACAAGTTTTTAAACTGAAAGATCATGTCAAATCAAATTTACCTTAATAGCCTAAAAACAATTTATCTTCCAAGGATCCACGTTGTGGTTATTTTCAGCTTTGTTAATCTTCTTATTTAATTACTACCGTTTTTTAAAGGGAATTTAAATAAAAAGATACACCATCAGGAAAAAACATATATGCAGTGTCTAATCCATCTTCTTTGTGAATATGAAAATTTTGCTTATATTCATATATTCAGCAGTCTATTCTGCAATTATAATATTTGTCAGCATTTTGGCCTGTTAGATTTGCAGATTCTGTTGTCAAGAGAATTACTATTGATCGGAACTGAGTTTGTTTGAGAAGTAACTATGCCTCTTCCCCATTTTATTTTAAGTTTTTATTTATTTATTTTGAGAGAGAGAGAGAGTACCAGCAGGGAAGGGGCAGAGAAAGAGAGAGACAATCCCAAGCAGGATCCGTGCTGTCAGCACAGAGCCTGAAATAGGGCTCAAGTCCCATGAATTATGAGATCACGACCTAAACCAAAACAAGAGTGGCACGCTTAACCGACTGAACCACCTGGGCACCCCAGCTCCTTCCCCATTTTCAAAAAGCTTGTAGTAAACTTTTAAGCTTGTTTATGAAAGGTGTGAATTTACACTTAGACCTTTCAAGGTATCTCCCATCTTTAATCACAGGCATGACAGGGAATAAGATTTTAAACTTAGGGTCAGATGTCCCCATGCCTGCCCCCAGCTTGCCTCCATGCAGCCTCACCTGCCATCTTAGGACGGTCTGCTAGTCTTCAGCTCTCACCCGGTTCTCCTGGGAACCAGCTCTTGAATTCGAGTTTCTTCTCTCTTCTCTTTTCTCCCAGTCAGTAGGGCTCTGGTTTAACCCCCTTCCCGAGCAGCCCAGATCTCCTGATCGATCACGGCACAAGTCCCCAGATGTCTCCTTTCAGGCTTCCATCACCTCTCACGCCAGGACCCTGGATCTGATTAACCCTTTTTTTGCTCTTATAATCAGACTACTGTACAGTTCTTTTTGTTAAGTTTATTTATTTATTTTGAGAGAGAGAGAGTGATAACATGGCAGAGGAACAGAGAGAGAAGGAAAGAAAGTCCCAAGTTGGAGCCCTCGAACTCACGAACCACAGATGATGACCTGAGCTGAAATCAAGAGTTGTACACCAAACTGATTGAGCCACCCAGGCACCCCAAAACTGTTTTTCGATAGCTTTTTAAATTTTCATTAACTTTTGGGCAGAGGCACAGAGAGACAGAGTGGGGGAGGGGCAGAGGGAGAGGGAGACACAGAATCTGAAGCAGGCTCCAGGCTCTGAGTTGTCAGCACAGAGCCCGATGCGGGTTTGGAACCCACGAACCACAAGATCATGACACAAGCCGAAGTTGGACACTTAACCAACTGAGCCACCTAGGTGCCCCAAAAGCTGTGTTTTAAAGAAAGGAGTTATGGGAAATTAATTTTTTTTTTTTCAAAAATGTTGCCCATTGGAGTGGCTCTCTGGCATGCTAGGAGTCATAGTAGAGGAGAGTCTTGCTGGAGTCACTGTCTGCATTTGGTAGCAGCAGGAGAGCCGCCACTGATTCTCCTGAGGACAGAGAGACAGCACTGTGGTGGGCCCTTTTGCCAGAACACATGGCATGAGAAAGCACAGTGAAGTCTGTTAATTTTCCCCTGAGAGCCCCTGCGTTTTATGTGGAGCAAGGCAGACTGGCTTATGCCCTCTTGGCTTTCCGTACACACCTATTCAGTGTTGATTATGCTGTGTGCAGCTGATGAGAGAAGCATTTGGGGTGAAGCCTCCACAAGAGCACATTGAGTATTCTGTGTGGGCATACTGTGTCTCCCACTCCCAACCCCCACCTCCACTTCCATGTACGCAGGCAAATATTGTTGGAGAGGAAAGACAGACTCAAGGTATTTGTTTTTCTGGTTTTCTTTCCTTTATTCTTCACATTCTTATCTATCCCCATTTGGTAGAGATTTAAAAAGAACACTTTAAAATTACTGTGTCTCAGAGTAAGTTTCCCCGGCTCTTCCCTAATGAGTAAGGAATGAAAGTCTCTGGGAGTATGATTTGTAAAGGTCAGCTTATTAGAGGACACTCCAGCTCGATGTCACTGTATCGCTTGTGAAGGGTTGACATTTTATTCATGACCACTGAGTACACATCCAGAAAGTTCCTTTTTGTCCACTGTGATTAGCATGATTAATTTTTTTAATCTCTTAGCACTTTATTTTTTCCCAACTGGGTCAAGTAGCACAGTCCTTGGACCTGAAGAGACAATTAGTTTGAGGAATGGAGTTATTTTCTGACACTGGCCATTAATCCTCTGTTCAGCTGGTGGAGGGAGGGTTATATTTAAAAACCCAAATCTTCTTCCTTTCAGTCGATTTGAAATGCCTTTAAAAACAAAAGGAAATGTTGTGATGAGCACCAGCCGATATATGGAAGTGCTGAATCACTGTATTGTGCACCTGAGACTAATTTAACCCTGTGTGTTACCTCACTGGAATTAAAATAAAAACTTAAAAATATAAAACAAGAAAGGGAATTATCTTTGAAGAAAAAAATACTACCTCGGCACAATTCTTCACAAACAGAGAAGAAAAATCTGACTAGTAGAATATGGTACCATTTCCCGTCTCTCTTTTACCAGAGAGCAAGTAACAAAGACCTTCAATGGCTCATGTGTTTCATGACTTTCTATCTAAGTGACATGGCGTTTCGGTATCCAGTGATACTGAACACCCCTTTTCCAGCTTGGGGATTTTAGGATGGGAAAGACTTGGCCATACCGATGGGCTGAGGAGAAGGATCCATGGAGAGGGAAAGAAGGTGACTGAGAAGGGCCAGCAGGCTGAACACTAGGAGGGGATCAGGTCCAGAGAACAGGGGCAAAGTCAGTCTCAGCTCACAGGAGAAAGCTCTCAATGGCTGGGATATGGCTACGTGTGAAGTGCAGTAGGGGCTGGGGTCATAGGAGGCTCCAGAGAATCTGATGATGGTCTTCATGCTCTGATTTCATCCCTTGTGGGACTCAAGGAGTCTCGGCATTGAGCCAGATCTTCCTCCATGGCTGCTGGTTCACCTGCTGTGCTCAGACAGGAAGCAGAGATAACCCCAGTGAGGAATGTAAAGGGAATGAACATTATAGGTGGAATAATTACATCATCCCTGGGAACTCTCATTAGAGAGGAAGGGGAATGAGGTTTGTACATTGGAAGCGGATTTACTTACGGATTTACGGTTCAAACCCATGAACCGTGAGATCATGACCTGAGGCAAAGTCTGTCCCCAGCCCTGATCTCAAGAGCAAAGGGGGAAAGATGTCAGATGTCTCAGGCAGGTGTGGCGTCCCCCGTCTGTGTCAGTCACCCTCAGCCTCTCTTTCCCACAGATGGTCGGCTGTGACTATGAGATCGGCTCCAATGCTACCGAGGATCGCTGCGGCGTATGCCTGGGGGATGGCTCTGCCTGCCAGACTGTGAAGAAGATGTTTAAACAGAAAGAAGGATCTGGTAACAAACAAATAATTGAAGTGGCAGGGGACTGAGAATGGAGGGCAAGATCGATCGCTACTTTTTAAATTTTTTTTAATGTTTATTTTCGAGAGAGAGAGAGAGAGAGAGAGAGCACAAGCAGGGGAGGGTTAGAGAGAGAGGGAGACACAGAAACCAAAGCAGGCTCCAGGCTCTGAGCCAGCAGGACAGAGCCCGACACAGGGCTCGAACCCATGAACCGTGAGATCATGACCTGAGGCAAAGTCTGGTGCTTAACTGACTGAGGCCACCCAGGTGCTTCAATTGTTCACGATTTGTTAAAGCAGATTGTAGCTTTCAAAGAACTCAACATGGATGTAGCCTTCACTACAAAGGGATAAGGGCTCCCTGACGGTTTTAGGAAAGGAGTTGATTGCCAGGCAATTACAGGAAGCCTCCCAGCACACAGGGATCTGTGTGGGATCCCAGGAACAGGAATGAGTGTGATCCCTGTAAGAGCATCCAGGGCTGAAGGCCAGTGGCTTAGGAACGGACCTTGAACTGGGGGAGAGAGAGAGGTCAGACGGTGGCCGGGAAAGCTGCATACACAAGCAGGCTCTAAGACAGAGGCCAGAAAAGCCAGCCAGTGGGCTTAAAGGCAGAAGACCCAGAGTGTACCTTCGGGGCCAGAGGAGAGGCAAGGCAAGGCCGCCTCAGCTTGCTCTTCTTCCCCACTTCTTTCTGGAAGGGAGTGCTACCCACTGGTGCCCTCCGACTCTCCAGGTGCTTGCTGCCACCTGATGTCCCCTCCATACCCGCACCCTGCTGTTCCTTTCCCATGATGACCTTTCGCAAGGTTTCTTCTTCATGCAGCTCTGAGCTCCTAATATTCCTCGGGAATGAAGAGCTCACCCTCACCCCAGTCAGCTGTGACCCCAGCATATTTGTTTTCAGTTAAAACTGCTGGTCCCATGGCACCTGCAGTGATTTGTAGCTGAAGGGGTCTTGGGAAGGGCTAGGTTAGGCCCGGAGATGATGAAGACAACTCAGAGTATAATAGTGTAGGCTCCCACAGAAGTGTGCTAAGATAAGAATTTGGTACAAACAGTTTATTTGAGGGTCAGGGGATCCTGGGAAATTCGCCTCATTCAGGAAGTGAAATGGGGACAGAAGGAGAGCCAAGAAAGGGTGTGTCAGTAAGCCAGTGACCATTACATAGGAACCAGTGTAGAAATTGTATATGAGAGTTTTCCCACGCAAGGGGTGAAGGAGCTGAGACAGTGCATGCCAGCTCCCACCGGTCACTGCTCGGAGCTACTTTGGGGAGGGGACAGTTAGGTTGTTCATTCTCTGGATTCTAAAAAAATCTGGGTGCGGGAAGAAAGGAGCCCAGTGTGCACCACCCAGGTAGGTCCTGAGAAGAGAGGGGCAGTGTCTACACTGGAGTGACACCCAGGGGTGGAAGTGACAGGGACTCCCAGATGTAGTGGGTCACCCTTTTCCTGGGTCCCAGCAAAGCAATGCATCCCTTTTAGACATGCTCACCACCCAGGATGAAGTAACTGAGAATGCCCTCAAGAATCAGGTGCATTGACTAAATGCTGTATTGGTCCCTAGTATGCCTAACAGTGGATGACTGGAATTTGTTTAATTTCCACACCTATTTTTTTTTATCTTTGACCATTGAATGAATAAGGTTAAATTGTAAAGTAAAATGTGTGTCTTGCCCTTTAGAATTATTTTTTTAAAATTTTTTAGTGTTTTTATTTATTATTGAGAGTCAGAGAGAGACAGAGCACAAGCATGGGAGGGGCAGAGAGAGGGAGAGAGACACAGAATCCAAAGCAGGCTCCAGGCTCTGAGCTGTCAGCACAGAGCCCAACGCAGGGCTTGAACTCACGGACTGTGAGATCATGACCTGAGCTAAAGTCGGACGCTTAACCAACTGAGCCACCCAGGCGCCCCCCCTTTAGAATTATTATTGAAAGATTATATTTTATGTCTATTTGATGACTTTATTATGTATGAAACATATCCTTTGCATTACGTATTAGGAATGTGAATGAAAACCCAGTATGTCCTAGGCTTATGATGAAGCATCCTATGATAGTTCACATTTATTCAATCTTATAAAGTCGTTATGTAAATATTTTCCAGTATTTAGATGTGACCTTATTTTCTTGGATCATAAAGTAACAGTTAAAATCATATTTCTACACTTACCTCAGTATTCTTTCTTTCTTTTTTTTTATAATAGTTTATTTTCAAATTGGTTTACGTATAACACCCAGTGTTCATCCCAACACGTGCCCTCTTTAATGCCCGTCACCCCCTCTCCCCCCTCCCTCACCCCCCTCACCCTCAGTTTGTCATGTAGGTATAGTTCCATGGTTACTTTGAGTCAAAGTGTCTGGAATTAAAGACCGTAGGTCCAGAGTACAGTGAACTGTGTACAGGTGTCATCAACTCGTTCATTTATTCATTCACTCTATTACTTGAGAAACATAATTGAGTACCTATTGTGTACTTGGCATGGGGTGGGGGATTAAAGAAAGAATAAGACAATGACTCTTTTCCCACTGGCTTCTCTGCCTTACTCCATCAGATAACAGGCCTGGGCCCTACTCTGCCACTTGGCCCTTAGGCACAACTTAAATGAGGAGCCTGGTTCAGAAGGAAGCTGGTAGAATGTGAAGCTCTGTTCTAAGGGCACCCTGGGCTTGTTACCCAGAGCCTTGACCTTCATCCCAAACTTCTTATAGCCCATTATCTTTGGCCTAGAACCCTGACCCTCTGTCATCTAGTTGCTCAGCTTTGATTTTTTTTGTTTTTCTTTTGTTTGTTTGTTTGTTTGTTTTTTCTTTCACTGCTGCCTAGTTTCCTTGATTCTGTATTGCTAACCTGCCTTGGTCTTAAATGTTAAGACCTGACAGTTTTAGCCTCTTGGACTAATTCTTTAACTTCCTAAAACTACCACTCTGGATTCCTCTGACTTTGCTTGGCTTCTCTAGACTTGTCTATTGCCAGACCTGGTGGCCACTAAAACAGCTCCTGGTCTTGCTCACACTGGCTGCTCTCTTCTGTTGCTGGGAACAAGAACCACATTCTCCGAGTGCCCTGGAACTCTCATACAGGTAGTTGTGTCACTTAACTCAGTGCCCAAACCACCAGCCTTGATTCCTATTCCCTTTATTTAATAATAACCAGACTTCTATTTTAAAATAATTTTATGGGGCACCTGGGTGGCTCAGTCGGTTAAACATCTGACTCTGGATTTTGTCTCAGGTCATGAGATCAAGCCCAGCATTGGGCTCCATGCTCAACTTGGAGCCTGCTTAAGATTCTCTCTCCCTCTCTTTCTGTTCCTCCCCAGCATGCATGCATGCACACGTGTGCACTGTCTCTCTTTCTTTCTGTCTCTCTCTCTCTGTCTCTCTCTTTGTATCTCAAAAACAAACAAAAACCATTTACAATCTTTTTATTGACCTAGAACAGTTTCCATACAAAATTCACCTATTAAATACTATTTAAATGTTACCAAATATATATCGAATGCATTTGCATATCCGTTTAGTGGGTTTGATGCACATACTAGAGTTATTGTAACTCTCTTGGCATAAGATTTAAATTATTTAGGTTTCCTCTGAGATTCATCACAATTTCATTTTCACAATTAAGCTTGTTGAAAAAAAAATCTGCAGCCTGGAAAGCAGAGGAAAAACATGGAAAGTTTCTCTAGAAACACTTGCTGCCAGTATCCACACCTTTCGGAGATTCGTGGAATGGAGTAAGCTGAGCAACTGCCCGGAATTATGCCCGAACCTGACCAACCTGGATATCCATCTGCTTCCTGACCCTGTGTGTTTAGGTGCCCCCTTCTTCCAGCCGTAGCTCCCGAGTGTCTGCCACTGATCTTCTTGGTTGTATTAAATTCACCTAGAGTTAAGAATTGACACCAGATTCAAGTTATGTTAAGATTGCTGTCTTGAGGCATATTTTGGACTTTTTCTTGGGGCCACTTAGTTTCTGCGACTGAGAAAGTGCATGAATGAATGGAGCCCATCAACACAGGTTGGAGGCTGTGACCACAGCATGTGTGCAAGTTCGATCCAAGTCTGGGCAGTGAGAAGGAAGAGGCACTTTTAGGAACAAATGACATGGCTTCATGACTCAAAGCTGCTCCTATGCCATTCTGCAAGGTTCAGTTTGTTTGCTGTTGGCTTAAGAGAGAATAAGGTCGATTTGATGATTTTAGGTGGGAGGATGACATGAAGGGGTCAGAAAGACTGGTTTGACAATATACAGAGTTGCCTGGGACGGGAGCTCAGTGTCAGAAGGTAAGTCCATATGGACAGATGAGAACCTTTTCTTAGAAAGAAGCTGAGACAGAAGGTA